>CM074580.1:44591832-45841832 GCA_037305975.1 Chrysolophus pictus | reverse complement strand
TGTATTTTAAAATATTCAAATTTTAAATGGATTTGGATTTTTTTTTTAATGGTAATTTAACTCTCATATTCAGCAAATACAAATGGATGTTGACCTGAAGAAACATTGTGATATTGTGAGAGAGAAACCCTAGGATACAATATTGAGTCATCTACCTTGAAAAGTTTATCTTGTATTTCAGCCTTGAAATGAAACCTATGCAAACCAAACACCTGCAGGCACATTCCTTGCAAACCTGTTAATTAATCTATTTTTCTTAATTTTTCCTTTTTCATGCCTAAAAGCAGTAGCAACTGGAAAGGTGGGGGAAAGATGGGCAAGAACAAAAACAAGCAGAAACATGACAGTATCAACAGAATGGCTCAAGAATTTGAAAGTTAATCTACCAGCTTACTTGCTAATTTAAGCACTAACTGCTAAAAAGTCCATTGATGACATTCTCCCCCAAATCTTATTTCTTTATGTATTTCTCCATATGGCTTATAAGCAGTCGTGTATTTTAGTAATTCATCACCATGTTCTTGTAAAGTAAATATTTGCTCCTCACTTCTGTATCAGGACGTACAGTCAGTAACACGAGAGTGGGAGTGGGAAATACGGTGCAAAATACAGAGTTACTAATGAAGATAAACAACTGAAGAGGTTGGAAAATGTATAAAGAGCAAAGTGGCAATTAATGAGCAATGATCATCAACCACTCGTGGAGCTTACAATACACTTTTTTTTCATATACATTATAGACAGGATCTTTCATGTACTTCACTTCCTTGTACATTTCAATTTGTACAAAAACAGCAGAGAATATAACTGACATCGAGCCAGAAAAGCTGCCTACCATTGTCTAACACACAGCCCTGAAAAATTTGGTACAGACTGCAGAACAAGGCACTGCATTTACCCAGAACATTCCCCTACAGGAGAATAGCCAGCAAACTTTTAAAATTTGCTCAATCACTGCTGAACTGAATTGTGATGGGAACTCCAACATCACGAATGTGGACACCTCACCATCACTAAGAGTACCAAGGACAACAAAGAGGCACCCCTATGTGTGGAGAATCATGAAATATTCATGTTGTTTAGAGGAAAGATATTGAGCACCAGAAAAATTACAAGCATTTACATTCTCCACTTTAAATACAATGAAAAGCTTTATACAACACACATACTTCCTTGTTGCAAAGTAGAAAGCTTTCGTTACCATATACCCACAAGTTTACTGTGTTTTAAACAGCAATTGCTGATTCTTAGATCTCCTATATAGATCAGTTGTGCACACTTCAATTTATTGGGCATGAAGAATTATTTTTTGCTCCAAAATTTATGAACGTATTCAACATGTAACACTGTTAAAAATTGCAAAGTTTATTGACACACACATGAATTTCACATCATGGCCTCAGCCTGGCTTCAGGAGCTGCAGTCTGTAGTTATGACAAGCTTTACTTCAATTAAAAGGCAAAAAAACAGTTAATAGCAAAATAAACCCAAAAACAAATAAACAAACCAAAAAAAAAAAAAAAAACAGCCAAAACCAACAACAAAATAAACCCACAAGTATCTGCATATGTTGAACTAATACTTTGTATTACGTTACGTATAATAGCATTAAGTAAATACTAGCAACCCAATACTCCTATCACTTGTACACTAGTTTTACTAATTTGGTTTCATTTCATTATATTAGAAACTTAGAATAAAAAAATAACAGCTTTTGTGGACACACCTGGTTCACCTTAAAAAACTAAAGCACTGCAAGACACGAAATACATAAAGGATAAAAGAGAAACAATAAAATCAGAAATGTGTTAATGCAGGTAGAACAAAGATTCAATTACATTTATAAGATGCATTGAAGAGTTAAAAACTGGGCTACTAGGTCCAAATGAAGTCCTTACCTGAGTCAAACATATCAAGCAGGTTTACTAATGTCTCAAAAGCTGCAAGGCGCACACTGCTGCCCTCATCTCTTGCCAGCTCTACTAATTCAGGAAGCACTATGGTTTTGGTTAGTTCTGTCCTGCAGATTGAGGCAAACATTTAAAGAGAAAACATATAATAAATCAAAGTTGCAATCACAAAACAGAGTTCTGAAACTATCCTGAAATATTGAGTTAGTTATTCTTAGGGTGTTCAAGAAGGAAAAATTGACCAAGTTGTAAGAAAATGAAAATTAAATAGAAACGTGCATTTCATCTAAGGAATTAAAATATGAAACTTCATCACTAAAAAAAGCATTCAAATTAACTTTAAAAAGATCAGAGAAAATGCAATCTGAAAAAATTCAAAGGAGTCCAGCTATTTCACTCTGTCACTAAGAAAACTTCTGATCAAATATTCAGGAACTCCTCAATGAAGCTCCAAATGAGTCAATTCCAAAGTCAAAATGATTAAATACATGTCAAGTGGGACTGAAGCATCTAGAAATCTTATGGTTCAAAGACCAAAGACGAGCCTTCTTTGCAGAGGGTAAGCAACTGCTGCTCAGAGAACATGAAGCTTCCTCACTCACCCTAAAAACACTGGCTTTTAGGCTTGTTTTAAAGTTGTAATGAAAGGGTTTCATCACAAGAAGGAATGAAAGACTTTCAATATAGAAATTTCTTTTTCTTTTTTTTTTTAAATAGAAGTCAAGATTTCTAAGTGTTTGAATTTGTATGTGTTTGAATTAAGAAATCTGCTTTGTTGTGCCCTCATGAATGAGTTCTTGGCCTGCCCAGCCATTAGTGAAAACTGTTGTAAGCACCACAATGGGACTTCAGCAATTTAAAATAGCCACAAATACAGCTCTCAGTGCTTATAATACTGTCCAAGACATAAAACTGCAGGGAAACACTGATAAAATTGTATACACGAGAATTAACCAAAATGGCAAAATCTAAGGTATGTTTTAAGCTTTGAGCAACTGTATGCAGAAAATTTGGACTCTATCATTTCAGTCACAGTTTTTAATATAAAACTACTCGCAATCTCTAGGCTGACAGATTTTAACAAATAAGAACAACCAATCAGACCATTCCTTACATAAGTGAATACAGACATTTTCAAATTTTACAAATAATTAGCACCAGCTTATTTGTGCCTTGTAGAGTTTATTAGCTAAATAGCATTCTTCCAAACAGATGATTAATTATTTTTTTAGATTTTTTTTTATATTGTATTACAAGAAAATTACACGGCACAATTTGGTAATAACATCATTAAACAGTAACAACAGGTCTTGAATCTGCTGTCACACTGTGCCTTCATCACATACAAGAAAACATGCTCATTTCCATTATTTTGTCTTTATTTCCCTACTACCAATTCATCCTCGATGTAAAACATAGCAACAGTTTACACACTGAAAATACAGTTTGCTGTCTCTATGAGATTATAGTATCTAAATCATTATGATGAGATCAGGCAGAAAACTGACAGAGAAAGCAGTGTATAAAGATACATAAATAATAAAAGCAGACAGTGGAGAGGAAAGAATTAAAGAAAATTATTCAGAATGGACCCTTAATTGATACTTATGCATTTAGCTCTATTAAGCCAATACATAAAGGCTGGGTAAATTGCCAGTAATACTGCCATTTGCCACTGCACAAATACCTACGCAGTTTTTAGGCTTTCCTCGCCCAAGTGTAAGACATTCAATCTGATTAATTTTAAAGACACTCAACAGCATGCAGAAAATGTTATTTCCCTTCCAAAAAAGTCATTTATTAGTATAATATATTGCCTTCTTGTTACGCACAAAAACAATTTTTTTGTTTCTTCTTTTTACTCTTAGAATATCTTGAAATTAAACAGCATTTGGAGGAGGAGTGAGGAAAACAACATAAACGCAACACATTGCATTCTTATTTCAACACTTGTCTGCTCGTGTATCTATCTTATAACAAAACAGCTGAGAGCAAATACACAGATTCACAGAAGTGCTGCCTGAAAGCTACCGCTGAAAACCATTTTCTTCTTGACAGACTGCGTCACAGGTCACGAAGATCTGTGCAGCTATGATCTTTTTAAAACACTAAAAATTTTCCAGTCATATGTGAAAGCAATGCTCTGTAACCATATCCATATTCTAGATAAGAGTTATGATTCAAAACAGCACTTACATCATTTAAAAATATATATTTTCTTTGCTATAAGTCACAAAACATTTTCAAAGACAGATTCATATGATTGATTCTCAGCTCCTGACTATAGCAGAGGTTAACGGAGGAATCCATAGACATGTAGACTGTATCTCATAAGGAAACAGCAAAAACAAACAAACAAACAAACAAACAAACAGATATATGTGTGTGTGTATATACATATATACATATATAGTGGTATCAAACAAACAAGAAAAAAGGAAGGAAGATGAGTGGAGAAGACGTTCTGAAAACTTATTTTTATGGCTTTCTTTGTTTTGGTGACATTGAAAGATTTCTAAAATGACAGTTGGGACAACAGCTCCCTACAAAACTACAGTTCTGGAATAAGAAAAACCATGGTCAGCCCCTGAAAATACACAGAACCCTCCCCTTTCCCACATCTTTAGTTTCCTATTAAACAGAACTCAGTCTCAAGGTACAGAATGGTACACGAGATACATACATGCAGTAAAAATAAATGTGATTTCAAACTAGTTAGTACTTCAGTGAAGTGTGTGTTAAATTTTCAGTTCAAAATTATCAACCAATTCAGCCTTTCTTTTCTTCTATCATACATTCTTTCAAATCCAAAGGCGTTCAATATGAAAAAATGTTACAATGACTTACCATTATAAAAGAAATTAAATACAAAAGCAAATTAATAATACTACTTAGTTATGAATAAAAATGAATAATACTGTTTTCAAATTCATTCACAATATTTGACCTTTTGAAGGGCAAAGATCTTGCAGTGGAGCTGCCTAAAGCACAAATATAAAATTATTCCATACATGATAAAGGACAGTTTACCTGAGAACCTAGAAATTACTGTTCTGCATGACCTCACCTGAACAATGTGAAATTAAGTGCTTTACCACAATCCTTTGCTCTTGCTGTGAATATCTATTCCTATATCTGAGTACACTAAAACACAGCCTAAACCTGCATTTTTCTGATATTTCATGGCTGAGAGGTAAATAGCATTGTTTGCAGGAATTTCTGGTGCTTTTGTGTTTCCTGTTCGTAGTGCTGGTTTGGGTTTTTTTGTTTGTTTGTTTATAGTTCAGCATCTAAATCACAACATAATTCATAATTAAAAAAAAATATTCTATAGGCACAGAAATAATTTCCACAAGCATGAGTGCTAAACAGAAGTGCATTTTTACAGTAGCTCTCAAATTACATTTCAGTTTCAGCCTCATCCCTGAATCTGCTCATAAATTCACAGCTGGAAAGGCCAGAGGCACTACTGAGATTTAATCTATCCACCTTTGCAACATGGCACAAGGAAATTCACTTCATTATTTTTTCAAGTCTGTAAAACCAGGTACTGCTTTTTTTTTAACTCCTGGCACAGGAAGCATTGTTTGTATGGTTCAGCAGTTCTACTATCACAAAGAAATAACAATCTGAAAATATAAAAGAGCCGTCCACAATCTCTAAGAACAAAGTTGTACACTCCAAACACCTTTCTGAGAATGCATGAATTAAGTTAGAAATCTTAAAAAGAATTTTTAGGTTACCATTACTATTTTCGATTTTGCAATTAGAAGAATGCAAGTTGTACTCACCCTATTCCTTGAGCTATATGTTCCAGTTGCCGACACATGCAAGTTCTTACTTCATACTCTACATCCTGGCACAGTGATTTTACCAATGGAAGAATCTCTCTTTTAACTCTAAAAAGACAAACAATTTTGATTAATATATAGAACAAAAATATATAGAATCCACTTAATAGCATTCACGTTTTATCTATATATGACATCTAACACCAATTTTATTTTTTACGAATTTATCATGGGTGGCAAATGATTTTTTGAAAACTTGAAATTGTAACATTGTACCTCAGACATAAATGTATACTAACAGAAAAAGGATTATTTACAGTCACTGTAGTTTGCTCATATTTCACCTACTGTAGTCTGCACTATGGAAATAGGAGGTAGGCTGTCCTCATTTATGGCTGTCCTCATTTAATAACTATCTTCAGAACAATTTTTGAACACACTGTAAGAATACCACAAATTATATAAATGGAAGTGCAAATCCCAATTAATCTTGTCCTTTTTTTTTTTGAAAACAGAAAGCTAATAAAAGGTTGCTCATTGAGTCAGAAATCATACTGAAAAATAGGACAGCTCTACTGATTTGGACATGAATTAATCTTTTCCCATGTATACCAAGGACATTCCAAATCAGCATTCATGCACTGCGGTGGGTCCATGGATTGGAAACACATTTGGTGAAAATATTTTACTACCATAAGACTGAATAAATCTCCAAAAATGTGCTGTATCAACTGCTTGGGGCAGATAAGGGGTTCAGATTTACTTTCCCTATTTTACATCACTATTCAAACCCACAGACACCGAATCTAGGAACTGGATATTATCAGGGAAAAAAAATGGCTCCTAATGCATCTCCACATGCATAGATTGAAATATATATATATCTACATGTGAAATTTGGGTAGACAAGATGCTAGGAAGAAGAGTGTTGAGGAAGCTTTCTCTTCATGATAATAAACTCTAAGGCAGTTGTGTTTTGTCTCCACAAGTTGCAGAGACATCCACTGCCTTATTTTCTAGCAATAAGAGCAATAAACAAGAATGACATGAAAATGATACCCACATCAACCTGTTGAAGAATATATAAGCTGAAGTTACAAGCTAGTTTTGCAGTGAACATTTTGTTATTACTAGCTTGATAAAGAAAACTGTAAGAAAAACATGTGATTTTTGTAATAATTTACTCTTTTCTCAGTAACTTTTGTCCACAAAGAAATACTGATACACATTATGGAATGAAAATGTATATGCAATCTACTCACATGTGAGCTTCAAATTTGTTAGCTAATTTTCCCATGATTTTACAACTAACTAAGCGTGACTGAAGTGTTTGAGAAATCTGTGCCTTGGAAACAAGTGGATTCAGGATCTACACAAGGGAAAAAGAAGAAATGTAAATCATGCATTCCCCTTCTTTAAAAATATATTTAGAAAAAATAGAAAAACATATATACCAGATGTCATCTACTCCTCTCATGAAAGTAATCCCTACTAAAAATATATAATATATAAATATATAAAAATATAAAAATATATAAAAATATAATGCATTTTTACATTAATAGTCTACTGAAAACCTGCTTTTATTATTCAGTTAATTATAGCATATTAAACTGATATCTTGGCCCAAATAGCAGTTCATGATTCATATCACAGCCACAGTTTTACATCTGTCTACTTGTGTTTTTATTTTGAGACTAAGTTTGTATATGAATATTTATAGCTATTAGCTGGTAATTTTCACAACAGCTGTTAAATATGTTCTTCTAACAACAACAAAAAAATAGGTAGAGAAAGGAAAAGTAACCCTGAGGTTCTTTTTCATGAGTTTTCCTCAGGAAACATCAGCTTTAATGTGAAGCTGTGAAGCAAGAATTTCCCTTGGTAATGCATAACTGGGGAAAGGTTTCATTCCCATGTAGATTCAGAAAACCTCTATGTTTAATTGGAGCTGGGCTATCACTTTTCGGATCACCTCTATGGTGCCACAAACTAAGATGTGCAGAACTCCACATTTAAATATACTGTTTTTGGCCCAGAAATAATCATGGAAATACAGGTGCCATGCCAGGGAGAGCATTACAGAGACAGTTCTCCTGCAGTCTGCCAGAGTTCCTTACTCAGTTTCATTGCATAGCTCCACAAAAGAATAACATATATACAGGGCAGCAAAGTCTAACAATGTTGTTAAAGCATTTTTCTCCTTACTGGCTGAAATTCTGAGATGAGAAAAGTTATGCTCACTATAATACTTCATAAACAAATATTTCATAAGTTATATGGAAAACAGTTTATTACTCATCTGATCTTTGAATATGAAAGCAAACACACCACGTTAGTAATTCCAACTAGGTGTTGGAGCTGACTGTAACTTCTTTTTACCTTTAGAAGCTTATTTTTCAACAGTGTCAGATTCTAATTACTAATTTTAATGAGTATTTTTAAACCACAGAAATGATCACATATTTACAACTCCGTATAGTTCTTAACACAGTAAAATTATCACTGTCTCAAAGCTTTTAAACTTAACAATGAAATACGAATTCTCAAAATAAAACTAAATAAATTAGTTGACTAAAGGGGAAACATTATGGTCTATTTTCTTCTGCTTCCTAAAGATACGCAAATGACAAATGAAGTGCTTGTAGGGCTTTAGGTTTTTGGAACACCAAGAACAACTGAAGCACACAATGAAATGCATCTCTAGCATTCAGTCCCATTCAGAAGAAATCCAGAATTTTTGTTCGTCACACATAATGTGATACTATCCCATAAATCAAAACAGGATAGACGAAAATATGTTACTAAAAATACTAAGTGTAAGGAAAGTGTTACAAAACATACAAACTTTATCCTCTGAAGAATACTGAAACTTTTCAAGGTGACCTTCCTGTATTGCTTTAGCACATTCCCCTCTTACATGTTCTGTAAGCACTACTGTTTTCACAGGCTCAGAACTGCCACAAATCTTACCAATGTGAATGAGATGGCACGGAACTACAATCTTTTCTTTGCAGTTAGCATAAATGGGGAAAAAAATTTTCACTGAGAGGGTGGTGAGGTGCTGGCACAGGCTGCCCAGAGAAGTTGTGGATGCCATCCTGGAGGAGTTCAGAACCAGACTGGATGGGGACCCAGGAAGTCTGATCTGGTGCCTGATTTAGCATCTGGCAACCCTGTCTGTGGCAGGGGGATTGGAACTAGATGATCCTTAAGGCCTCTTCCAACCCAAACCATTCAACGATGCTATGATTTTATTACCTCATGTCTGATAGTCTCTTTGGGTAAAGCTTCTATTACAGCAAGAAGAGTTTCTAGCCATGCGTTGCTGACACCTGTCAGAAAGAGATGAGCTATACTTTATGCTGTACAATACAATGAGTATAAGAAAACATCCATCAGTTTTACAAAATTACTTTTTGAAGAGATGATTGGAAAAAAAAAAGTTTCTGGGGAGACCTCATTGTCACTTTCTAGTACCTAAATGGGCCAACAGGAAAGCTGCAGAAGGACTCTGTGTCAGGACGGGACAAGGAGTAACAGTTTTAAAATAAAACTGGGTAGATTTAGATACGTGTGAAGGTGGTGAGACACTGGAGCAGGCTGCTCAGAGGGGTTGTGGATGCCCCATCCATAGAGATGTTCAAGCCCAGATCAGGTGGGGCTTTGGGCAAGTGGGAAGTGTCACTGCCCATGGCAGGGGGTTGGAACCAGATTGTATTTAAGGATCCTACCTACTCATGCCATTCCTTGACTCTATGATTAAGAAGCAAGATAGGTAAAAAGCAAATTCTGTTCATATTCCTCTGCGTTTTTAATTCTTAGAAGGGAAAATAATTACTCTGTTTTGAAAAGAAAATCTTCCTCATTCAGAAGCATAATCTTTTCTTATAAATCTTTCTAGTTTTATAAAAGGCCTTTTTTCTTTTGAATCCCAAAAACAGTGTCAAAGAAGTTAAGAGAAGTGTAATTATCACAGAAGAAACATCAACCCTTCTCTCACAATCGTCTCCTCCACAGAATTCTGCTACTTGGTAGAAGTATGGACTCTGTAACAACTTTTAGATTTACTCCTTCAAATAAACTGTTTTTTATCATTTCAGTCAGTTACAACAATTACTTTTAAATATCAGTGTGTACATGGTCAGCATGCATAAATATTTCATTTCATGCAAGTCTAGATATAAAGTTGCTTACTGCTTTACACAGCATTGTACTGTCACTAAGGAAACAGAACACACAAAAGTAATCAGTCACCATAAGCATAGCTACACAGCCCTGACCTGCATCCCTGTGTTCCAAGTTCTGAAGAATGATGTGTAGGAAGGAGTGGGAGTATGTATGAATGGACACCGATTCATCTTGCAGTACAGTTAAAAATGAAACAGCAGCTGTTAACTGCATTTCCACTCCTGCAACATGCAGCACCTCCTGTATAATTAGAAATTATATCAATTTAGAACACAAGGCAGAAATGCACTGGAAGAACACCAGAACTCAAAAACATTCATTTTAAGAATCAATATGCAAGAACCTGAGTAAACTACAAAATTGGCTAAAAATTATTTTCTCTTAACAATTACTTGCAGATATTATAATATCTGATACTATAACAAGAATCTTTTAAGAAAAATAAAGTTAATTAAAATATATTTTCTGACTTTCAATTTCATCAATACATAATAGTGGATTTTTCTACAACATAAACTGAGATGTAAGAACAGACCAGACAACAACCGCACTTCTGCTATTTGTGCATATGAATTATAAGAGATATATCATTCCAGTGAGAAATACTAGAATAACAGAATGTAATTCAAATTTCATTCCTTGCCAGGCAACATGGAACACAAATGAGTGTGTATATACGTATGTATATATATTTATATATGTGTACATGTGTGTGTATATATATATACACATATATACATGTATATATACACATATATATACATATACACATACATATACATACACACACACATCTACACAGATCATAACATAGAGCAGGATGCACCAGAATATTTACGCAGGATGTTTGGCATCTACTAGCACTCAGCTTTAACATATAGGAAATAAGAGAACTATTGGGTTGTCTTTAAAAACATCAGTTCCAAAGTCAAACACAGATAATATGAAAATATTATTAAATCTTCAGAATGAAACAAAAAGCAAATTTAAATTTAACATCTGTTTGCAAAGAGCTTGCGGGATTTGTTCTAGGACATAGCATTCGTTGCAAGTATGAAGACATCTATTAGTTTCATGAAAACTCCATCTGTTTACTTCTCTAACTGTACCCTTCTGCCTCACAAGAAAATTAAATGCATTACTCTACTACTACAACATTACAACCATTTTACAAGTGATTTCAAACTCTGCAGCAACTTAAAAGTCTGCATTTCCTATTCAGTACTCTATATACAAGTTTTTTCTCGTTTGTAATGTGCTTGAGATGAAGTGCTTTCTCAGGTCACGTATTAAAATATACTGATACTCTTAGCTAAAGGTTCAAGAAAACATCCATTAAGCACCTAAGCATTACACAGGTGAATTATGCTGAGAACATACAGGTTGCAGAGATCATCTGAGAAATCATTAGTTGCTTACTTCAGAGTAGAACAAGAACGTTTTCATTACACAAATGTCAACCAGTGTGCATGTGCAAAAGTACAGCAAATGTGTAACTTATAGTTCATTATTTCTCAACAGCTTTGTTTATTTCTGCAGGAAAAAATCAAAAACAAAAAAAAAAAACCCAACAACCAAATACAAAGCACAGCATTGTGGATCATCCTGATCTAAGTATGATAAATTATTTGCATTCAATGACCTTGGGAACCACTCTCTTTTCTCCACAAACTCTGTCTTTGCTCCTCCATTGCTACTACATCCACAGCCAAGAATAAGGAGCTATGGATTTTGTAATACAATGTTGCTGAGCATACCATTCTGGGATTTTGATTTTCACTTGTTCAAAAACACTTCCAAAACGATCAAAAGAGCTACATGCATACTGTGGATGATAAGACTTCACTGCACATCAGACTGTAATGAACCAGACTATACAAATACTGTTTGTAAGGTTTAAAGCTAAAAGGAGCACTTAGACTGACTATTTATATTCCAGAAGCCATTATATTTCACTTTTTTCTCTCTGCCTCGAGCCCATTAACTTAAGTTTCATTTTAAGTTTCATTTCATTTATCATCTAGAAAGGCATTCAGTTTAGATTTAAGACACCACATGATGAAAAACACACTGCTTTTCACAGTTAGTTGATTAAAGATTGATCATGTTTATTATTAACAATGTCTCCTTCATTCACCATTTTCCTGTCTTCGGTTTCTAAATCTTGTTTCTTCACACAGTGCTTTCAATTAAGAGTCCTTTATGCAGGAAGACACTTTTTTAAAGCAATTAAGTACCTCCTGATCTGTATGTACTAAGATCTAATTCCCATCATACTGTCAGATATTTTCCAGGCCTCGGGCCCTGATCATGCTAATGACCATATTTGGGTTTTTTCCTCCATTCTTATATAGAAAACTATGAACTGAAAACTGTATTTCCATAATAGATATTTTATTAAAGAAAGAGGCAAAGACTATCACGCTTCCACACTGTTATTTCCTGTTCATATATACAAGAATTATTTTGTTGCAAAATTGAAGCAGAATTTTCATTTTCAACAGCTTTTTTTTTTAATCTCAACTCTTACATTAATATTTTTCCTTTATGTAAATGCATAAAAACAACAGTTTATTAACACTAAAGAAGCATAGCCTGAAAATGTCCTTGATGGAAAAACGTCAGCTTCGTAGTATCTGGCACAGTAAAAACAATAACACGTTTTTTTCTGTTTGTTGTTACTGAAACTGTCCATAATATTATGAACACAGTGCTTTGAAAACAATTTCTATAAGCAATCCATATGATTTTCTACCTATTTTCCCCACACAAAGCACACACATTCACCCAAATAGCTTCACACAAACACAATGGTCTTTTAGCTGACAATTTATATAAATTAGAAACAGGCTAAAATCAAAGTGGTCAATTGCATGAGACAAGGCCAGAGACTGCTCTAAAACAAAATGTTAACAGTACAAGTAGAAGACTGAAAATACGCTGACAAAAGGAAAAGGATAAAGATAAATCAGCAATTTGCTGTTATCAAAATAAACTTTCAGATATTTTGATAGCCAAAAATAATATAAAGCCTTAGAATCACTGAAAACCACTCTAAAAAGCATGGTAACATATTCAAAGTCTTAACTCCTAACGTTGCCTTGTACAGCTATATATAGCAAACAGGAATAAACATCTGCTTCTGTAATGCAGTCTCATTTGATTGAAGCTGCTTCTAAAACCACATCTTAAATGCACATTTTCATTTCTTCCACACTACACTAGGGGCAGAGGAGAAACAGAGATCATTCTTTTTCTTAAAATATCCCTTATACAAATAAATAGGTGTACAGAATTATTGTTTAACATTACATAGACAGCATGCATTTACCACAGCCAACAGTAGCTTATTAAAAATGTGAAGGGCAGCACGTGAATCTTAGGACAGCAAAAAGCAAAGCATACTCTTCTGGATAGCAGACTGTTGGATGGAATGAGGTTGGGAACTTAAAACTGAACCAGTGTGATTAGCTGGTCCTCAGAGCTCTCAAAAAGCTGTCAAAGCATTGGTAAATTTTCAGAACACATAAACAGTATTTCTGCTTTCTTTTCCTGTTTTAACACTTTTCAAAACAGATACTATTATCTGCAATACTACTTAAGTTCAGTCAACTAATAGGGAAGATCTGATAGACTCAGCTCTCCGAGCAAGTTTGTAATATAAGTACTAAGGATTTTTTTTTTTTTTTTTTTGCCTCTTTGAAGTACTTGTACTGGTGGAAAAAGATACATTCAAACACCATTACACACAAACTTACTCGGATTTTTGGTAAAACTCGACGGAGTGTTTCTGCAGGATTCTGTCGCATCAGGACTGGAAGATTTGCCACCACGCTTGTTCCTTGGACATCCTGGCCAGAACTTACAAAAATACGTATACAGATTACTTTCTAAGACTATTGCAAGCTCACAGTTTTTTATTTTTTATTTAAATTTATTAAATTTATTTAAATTTTTTATTTAAAAAGAGAAAACAGCCCTCTGCCACCCTCCTTAGGTTATTCATATAATACATCGAAACAGGCATTATCTTTTTTAGATAAATAGTAGAAAACAGCACTAAAAGCATCTCAATCATAAAAGCTGTAATGTATAATTTCTAATACGGAATGTAATAATTTTTAGCGTAGCTTTGGAAACAAAAACACACAAAAACCTTAAAGATTTTTCTTTTTTTTAACTGGATGAGCCAGGCAGTGATTTTATGGAAGCTCCTCTTTTATACAAATACAGGTGATAAAGCATATGAAGAAAGAAGATACATATCAAGCTCAATTTTAAATAAGCACATTACGCTCAACCATGCACACGTGAGCATTTTTCTTACAGTGTAGCATTGCAATTAATTGTACAACATAATTATTTTTAAAAAGAAAGTCATAGTAAAACTACTTAAAAATATTTCCATACACCACTCCCCATCTGATAGTCATTGCAAGTTGTCTTACTTGAACACATGAGCTCAACACTAGATCTAAGCACACCAATTCATCACAATAAAGTAGATTTACACAACAATCTTTCAGTTTTGTTCTGCTACTTAAGTACATTAGGCAATTCATAGTTAAGATGCAAAGCCTTTCTGCAGCATTTGGAGCAAAAAGAATGTTTTACACATTGCACTAATGCTAAATAATCCTGAACATTTATATATTTCAAAAAACTGAGGGCAAATTATAGTTATTTATAGGTAAATTCAAGAAGGCCGATTTAAATCTGTTTTCTTAAGTGCATACAAACACGCTTTTAAAAAACAAGGATGTTTGTATAACAAGCAAGAAGCAAATATAAAAGTTCTGGTTAAAATCAATCCAGACTAGCATACCCTAACAGAAGTATTTTATTCTCATTCAATCTCTGCAAGCTGGAAAGTAACATACACAACAGCTCACTTCTGTGCTAAGTTACCATCGTGCAGACAGGAGTAATTGTTGAACTCATTAACTGCAAACCATCACTGTGAGTAAGGAACCTAACCTTTGAAAACCTCTGCCCCAACAAAAACTTTCCATTCCAGATAGTGGGAATCTTGCTATTGTCTTTAGGTCTCTTTTTTTTTTTTTTTTTTTTGACTAAGTCTGTAAGTTAAAAACTTGTGATGAAATCATGCAAACTTCAGATTGTGTGTGTCTACTCTTTTCCTGTGAAGTCTGTGATGACGTTTGTTACCACAAAATATTAAGAACCACGTTTTTTTGTCAACAGAAATCAAAAACGTTCCTTTCTGGTAAATCCATCTATTTCACATTTTCATACATAATTCATCCCTCTCAGTTTATCAGAGAGAAAATGATCTGAAGAAAAGCTAACAAAGTCAAGGTAAGCAGATTCTGAGTTTCATACCACTGATTTATCGTGTGCCCTTAATACCACCTTAATACCAATACCTCAGTCTTGACCAATTTCTCTTCCTTCGCTTTCCATTTTCTTCACAGCAGTAGTGGTCAATTTAAAATATCATTTTCTACGACTCAGAATCATGTGAAGTTCCTCACTCTTCTCAACTATCATAAAGTTTTAGTAAAATATTTAAGAGGTACACTTAAATTCACAATGCCAGAAGCCAGTCACAAAACTTTAATAAACAAAGCTCAATTGCCTGCAAATAGGACTAACTTCAGATACGTCATTTCAAGGTTCAGAAGATTTCACAGAGTACAAAAACAACTAACATTTCCTATATTTCTGAATATAGGTTCTTTTCCTCTTTCCCATCTCCCTTTTTTTGTTGTTGCTGTTTTTGTTTGTTGTTTATAAATACGGTATTTATTTTAACTGAAAAAAAAGTTATCAGCAGTTTTGTTATTTTTTTTAATCTTCTGTTAACTATTGATGTAAAATTAAGCTAAGGGGGTTTTCTTGAAAATGTCTAAGGAGCCAATTTTATGGCTGTTTTTTTTTTTAAGTATTGTCTCTAAACACAAAACTGTTGACAAATTTTGATAGAGCAAAGTTAAAGCAAAACCCTTATTAGCACCTTCAAAACCAGTCCTAATGGATAGAAGTACAGATTTTCAGACTGATTATAATATTAACGTCCCTACAATCTTATTAGGAAACATGTGCAAGGTCTCTCAATAAAAACATGTTTCTCGGAATCATCTCAGTGATAGAACAGTGTTACGTCAGCCACTGAAAAGGGATTTAAATTAATAAATAATCTATTCACAGCTTTCATTCTCGTTGCATTATTCAAAATTAAGTTATTAGATATTTTAATTAAATGAATATTAAAGCCTTTCATCTGCATGGCAGATTTCTCTGCATATTACATGTTGATTCCAGCTAAGTTTTAAAGCAAAATTGGGAAATCTAGGGCCCCCAAAGTGGAAAAGGGTCACGGGAGAGGAGGCCCACATCTTCTTTCACTGCAGCTTGCAATCTCAGCAAGGAAAAGATGCATACCTTTATATTATCCAGTAATAATATAAAAGGTCAAGGTAACTTGAAGAAGCTATATTTTCTGAATACTTCATTCAGTATGTATCAATGTAGAAGAAATCCTAACCACTAAAAAATACAACCAGTTTCATCAGTCAAAATTACAAAGAAAAGGGCAGTGTTTCCCTTTAAAACAGAAATGCTGAGCACTTGGTCTGCTGCCAATTAACAATGTGAAGCAGGAGGCATTTCAACACCTACACAGCCTGTAATTTTCCAACTGTGGAAGATTTTTTCTTCTATTCCTATCAAAAAAGCTGCACCATGGATTCCTTCTCCTTTAAATGTTAAAGCCTTTAGGATTAAAGTGAACTATTGCTAAACATTCAGATTAAGATATTTTTGTAATAATAAATACTAAACAGTTATTCTCTTCAGTCAAATACTATTATGCAGGTGCTATTCCTTTATTAACTGTGCTAATTATAGAACATTAACAGAGCCCTATACTTAGTAGCAATTTAGCTCAATCTTTTTTGTGCAAGGAAAAACCTTACAGATATTACAATTTAAATATGAAACTTCAGGAGTCATCTTCGGAGCTCACCCTACAGGAGATCCCAGTGACTGTACTCTCACACCTGAACACTCCCATCCTAATTCTCATCATCTCTGCAACACCAGCTGACCACTGCGAGCCAGCAATACAAGAGCAACTCACTACAAGGTTCATTAAAAACCTGGTACATCTCAAGGGCAAAAGTAGCGCTGGACCATCTCCCTTCAGCTCCTCCACTCATTCTTGCTTGTTTGTCTCCACCTCCCTGCATATGATGATGTCTACACTACATGAGACCACCTTGCAATTGGAATAAAATCCACTTAGAAATTCATTTTCAAACATACAAGGGACAAAAAGATGATTGAGAGAACCAACATGGCTTCATGAAAGAGAAATCATGCCTGACCAACCTGACAGCTTCTACAACGAGACGACTGGCTCAGATGTTGAATGTTGTTTTAGCAAAGCTTTTGACACCAGCTCCCATAATATATTCATGGACAAATTGAGAGAAGTACAAGCAAGATAAATGGAAAATGCTGCAGGCTGAAAATTGGATGAACTATTGACCTGGCAAAGCAGCCAGCTGGAAGCCATCACTGGAGGCTTACCCTGGGGTTCATACTAGAGGCATTACTGGTTAGCATTTTCAGTAATGACCTGGATGATGCCACTGTGTGCACCTTCAGTTAGTATGCAGATGATATAAAACCAGGAGTGGCCAATACCCTGGAGAAATAGACCAACAAGGATCTCACAGAGTTCAACACTGGGAAACGCAAGTCCTGCAGTTACATAGGAACAACTCCATACACCAGTACAGGCTAGGTCCTTGGCCTAGGAAGGACCCTGATGTCTGATGGATGCCACATTGAGCCAGGAGCCAGTAACAACACTTGTGGCAAAGAAGGCTACAGCATCCTGGATGTATTATAAAGAACATCACCAATAGGCCAACGGAAAAGATAATTGCTCTGAGTCTCATAGACTGACCAGAGCTAGTCCAGTGAAGGTCCACTAAAATGATTAAGAGATTACAGCATTTAATATTGTTCTCAGTGCCTAGTGACAGGACAAAAGGCAATAGGCACTGAAATACAGAAAATTCCACTTCAACCTTAATAATAAAATATATATTAAAAAAAAAAAAAAAAGTCTTTAACATCAGAGTTCTTTAAACATTGGAATAAGTTGTCAGGTCATACAGTGGAGTCTATCCTTAGATATGTTCAAACCCTGAGGTCATGACAATACCTTGAAAATACTGCCCTAGTTCACCCTGCCTTGAGCTCCCCAAGAGCTCTCTTCCAATCACAGAGAAAGGGCCTATGATCCTATTGATTCTATGACTGTATGCAGGATACTTGTTTCCATCTACACAAGCAAATTTTGAAATTAGCTCCCAGCCAACAATAAGATTTCTTATCTTTCAAGTAAGTACTTAAAATAAAAGGCTTCAAAAGTTCAACTTGAGCTCAATTTTAAACACTGATTCTGCAAAATGAGAAAAAAAAAATTAAAGAGTTTGTGGATACTTAATTAGAAATTCTTATATCTGGAAAGGTAAAGAAAGACTACAGCTCCTTCTACAGCATGAACAAAAATTAGCCACTGATCCCCAGGAGAACGTTACTGCAAGGGAGCTTGAGAAAGAGAAGGATTTGCATCTTACTCCTTTGCTGGCTCTAGCCTGCAAAAACACACTGACAGGAGCAGAACACTGTAGAGAGGACTGAAGTACAGTGCTTGAACAGATTTTGTTTAGTACTGTTGCTTTGTAGTTCAGCAAAAATGATTTGCTAAATAGCGTTGAATCAAGCCCTAAAATCTGTGCTTTGCATAATTTAGTTTTACAAACCTAGAAATTCTGATGCATAAGTGCATGGGAATACTGCACTAACTCATCATGACATCATTTTCAGTGCAAAATTCCAAAAAGTTGTGTTGGTCCAAATCTGCATTCGTTGGGGAAAAAAAAAAAAGTTTACCTACTTCAATGAGTGAGGCATTTGAATAACATGAAAACACTTCTCAGTCTTATTCTTAGTTTTCACAAAACGCATATACTTTAGGTGACTTTGAAAATAAAAATCCAGTGCCTTAGATTTCACTCACAGAATTTAGGTATCTAGTAATTCTGTTTTTTAAATTCAACCTGATATGGATCTCTACTACAAAATTTCTTCTTTGCCTCATATAGTAAAATTTCGAACCCAACCAGAAAAAATAAACGTACAAGATGCATGATAAGTCATTGAAGTAGAATGCCCAGAAGTTGGAGAGTACTTGGCGACATTCAAAACTCATCCAAACAAAGTCCTGAGCAACCTAATCTAACAATAAATAGATTCAATTGGGAAACTGGCACTGCTTTGAGCAAGCCATTCGAACAGATGACTTGCAGAGGTCCCTATCTCTATGCTTGACTGATTCACAGATAACCTCCTCCTCATATAAAAGCTCAGTATCTGACATGATTTTGCCCTTTTCAAAATCCTTCAATAGCAATTGTATCTCCAGGATTTCTGTTCTCCAGTTCAGTGGTTGCTAAGGCAAACTAGAAATCCTGATAAATGTTTGTCAGTAATATAAAAGGTGCCTGGCCCATAAGACTTTCTCAGAGAATCTTCTTTGCATTTATTGCAAGGATTTTTATATAGAAGATTTTCTTATGCAAAAAAGGAGACACAGACTTAAAACTGATTAAAGTGCTTTTTAAGGACTACTCTTGCTAAGTAAACTAACGCTTTCACAAGTTTTTGTTTTTGTTTTTTCTAAATTTTACCTTTGATAGGTTAATTTAAGACTTTGTTTCATTTTAAAGAAAAAAAAAAAATCCTGGGAACTAGAAAAATGTCCTGAAATTACAAATATTCACAAGTGATTGTCTTTCAAGATGAATCCTCTTTGGATAAAATATAATCTTACATTTTCTTGAAGAACGCAATCCTTTCCTAACACTGCTCCAAGGCATCTCTGAATTGCAGTAATCTTCCTCTTATTTCAAACTATCTACGCTTACGTTTCAAGCATACTTCTGTAAGCATAAATTATATGAGTGTCTAAACATCTATTTGACATATTTAAGTATATAATAAGCAGACCTAGTTCTAAGGAAGGATTTGTCATTTTATTAAAATAACTCCCTTTAATAACCTCAGTTGAACAAAAGTTTAGAAGAATGAGTTGTAGAAATATTAACAGCTTTGAAATTACATACACATTTCAAGAGAAGTTTTTTAGACAACATAAGGGCTACAAAAAAACCTGTATATTATCATCTAACATGTAAGTGACAAATAAAAGTAACTGGAATCAAAACAGAAGTTTTATCTGATCACTGGAAATGTGAAGATATTTGAGATATATCTGATAACTATTTTTAAGAATACCATAGAATGGGCTAGGTTGGGAGGGACCTTAAATATCATCTAGTTTTAACCCCCCTGCTGTGGGCTGGCTGCCCCCCACCAGGTCAGGCTGCCCAAAATCCCATCCAGCCTAGCCTTGAACACCTCCAGGAATGGGGTATCCACAGCTTCAATGTGCCAATCCTGTGCCACTGCCTCACCACCCCCTGAGCAAAGAATCTCCTCCTAACATCTAACCCAAACCTCCTCTCTTTCAGTTGAAAGTCATTCCCTATTGTCCTATCACTATTTACTCTCGTAAAAAGTTGGTCTCCCTCCTGTTTATAAGCTCCCTTTAAGTACTGGAAAGTCACAATGAGGTCTCCCTGGAATCTTCTCCAAGGTGAACAAGCCCATCTCCCTCAACCTATCTTCATAGGACATTCTCTCATCATCGTGGCCCTCCTTTGGATCCACTCCAACAACTTCACATTTTCCTTGTGCTGGGAGTCCCAGACCCGGACACTGTACTCCAGATGGAACCTCACAAGGGCAGAGCAGAGTGGGAGAGTTACCCTTCTCTCCCTGCTGGCCACCCATCCTTTGATGCAGTCTAGGATACAGTTGGCCTTCAAAGGTAAAAGCCCTTGGTGGATCCTTTTCAAAAAATAGTATAAGAACTAAAAAAAAAACACTTCTCATTCATACACACATTCGCATAATTACAAATCTTTGCATCGTATCAGCTATTCCATGTGTCGTACGTGTTAAATTCCAACAATGGAGCTCCTAAGCCACACGCTGCACTATTTTCCATTGTCAGAACACCTTTTCAAGGCCACAGATTGCTGTGGGAAGCATGTAACAACCTCAGAACTAATTTAAATTGTTCTAGAAACAAATAGCCTTTTTCTGTAGAAGGCATGTTAACATTTGTGTACACCAGCCTTCACATTCAAGAAAACTAGGGATTACTCTAGTTGCAAGATTCTGGAAGAAAGACACAAACCAGACTGAACTACGCTCAACGCTCTGCAAAGGACAGTATCCAAAGCAGCATCAAGAAGCTTTGCCCATCAACCACTCCCACCTTATGGCCAAATCAAACACAGAAGAAACTCCTATTATTAGGCTTCTATAAATTTGCTGAAAGTAAGATGAATCTGAAAATATAACATTTAACTAATGCTCATTTTAAATGAAATCAGAAGTCCTAGTAATATCCCAGTATGACCATCTCATTACAATTGGCATCCTAACACTTTTCTATTAAAAAATACAATTTAAAAAAAAAAACACCGCATTTTCCAAAATCACCTTCTCAGTCTTCTATTCAGTAACTATGTGCCCAGCATACTTTTAGAGCAATATGAATAAATTCTACATGTATGAAAAGAAACAAAAGAAGAAGAAATTAATCTGATCATACTACATTATCCAAATATGCACCTTTCCAGTTTATTCATTGCATGACCCATAGAGAAAGCTATGTATTTATGGCATGGAAGAAATAAATGCCTCAAATGACCTATCAAGTATTTAAGCCTACTTAGAGTCTTCTTCAACTTATGAGTCATTTTATTGTGAGGCATCGTACACATCAGATCCAAATGCTCCCACTTTTATCACTGTGTTTATCATGTATACTCATCCCTCCTGAACATTTCATATTTTATCACTTCTACATTGTTTTTTTCATAGCAGCACTAATCTGACACTTGGGGAAGTAGATAAGAATCTTGTCATAAATATTTAAATGTACAAACACTGTAGTGACTGATCTAACAGAAGATATCACTTCCCTTCACCTCATCCCTCACTGTAAGTCTCTTTGAACTTTATTTAAAAATCTAACTACGCTATACTAACTCCATCAGCATATCATTAGGAAAAGCATATCACAGGTTAGGAAAGCTAATGCTACTGGTCTGTTTATCTGCATTGCTTCATTAAAAAGCAGAATAAGAATAAGCCAGAATAACAAACTAAGTTGAAACATCAGATGCTTTAACTTAGACAAATCGTATGTGAAACGTATTTTGTATGCAAGTTGACTGTCTACTTCTGAAATGGCACAGTAAATTGAACCAAAAAGGAAATGAAGGAGACAAGAAGAGATATTTTTAAATGTTGATGCAGAAAAAGTCAGTGAATGAATGAAAAGCCACAAGTAAAAAGAAAATGGTACAGTCGTACTGGATTCAAGGGTTTGTTTCAAGCTATTTCTTATAGCATTTTCACATGTAAGCAAGACAGATACATCTAGAGAAATATTATAGGTAGAGGTACATATAATAAGCAGAGTTTCTGTTTCAGTTAGAAAAATATGGGAGTAAAATTGTGAGCACTGAAAAAAAAGCATCTGAAATTTTAGAAACTCTTCTGAAGTTTCAGCTATAGAGGCAGTTCTTTTTCTCACAGCCAAAGAGCTCAGAATGACTGAACTCAGAATGACATCAAACTGATAACACTAAATTTTTACTAACTTACTGATATCATAGACAAAGAGTCTAGTGACCCTTAAAAAAAAAAATCATTAGAAAACAAAACACAGAACAACAAACTGAACCCTGACATAAGCTATAAGCTAGCTTGTAGAGTGCTGGTAAGACTTGCTTTTTCTGCCTCTATTATTCAAATACTTTCAAATAGTATTGGACATCTATTTCAGACTGAAGTGGCTATGTACATAAGCAATACAAAGTCAAACAGCTGACTGTAGCACTGTTCCCTCATCCATCAGCAGCAACAATAGATCAAAGGCAACTTCCAAGAGGAACATGCAAATACCTAAAAATCACTTCAATTTAAGCTGTTGCCAATTCACATCCAGTCAAACAAAGAAGTGGTCTACTTGATTCATGTTCTCTTAGGAAAGTAGGGCAAAATTCACCTTCTTAATTAAAATGAAGAAAGAATCATGTCTCTTAGAAACATAAAAGATTTCTTCCACTGATGGCATACAGCTTGGACTGGACAGATAACCAAAGCATATAATCCAGGGAACATGATAAACAAACTGAAGCGATTACAGGTCCTGCAAATTTCCATGTCTTTTGCAGAATAATTTCAAACAGTACGTTCAAATATATATTATATATACACAGATAATTCATCTATATTTACATTCTTCTTAAAAATCATTAAGAGCACAGCATCAGAATATCCTTCTCCCTACTCAAGTAGGTTTCGGTAATTACAATCCCAGGCCTGTCTTAATAATGTTCTCTATCTTCAAAATCACTACAATTTTAAATAGTCTCTTGTTAGACTATTTTTCCCCCTTCAGATAATTATATTTTAAATTATTTCTAATGGTACAATTATCCCAAAAAGTGTTTGACATTCTGCAATGGAATGAATAAATAAAGCATTTTCCAGTAATTCCACCCACATTTACTAAAATTAGCTCAGAATCATCTCTGAAGAAAAGAACATATTTCTCTTTTCAATGCATCTCAAATATACTTTGAAGGATCTTTGCAGTTCAGTATATCAGTTTTAACCACCAGAATGCCTAGCATATCTATTTACTATGCTATCATCAGTATCCTTCCATGGAGTAAAAGTAACACAGAAAAGGAAAATTACAGTGAAAGACAAGCACTGATGCAATACATTTTTTCCTCCTTTGGATGATGGCAAAGAAAAATAAGATGCGTGAAATTGCAAAGGAAGGAATGGCACAGGGGGACAGATGGGGGGGCAGAAATCAGTTTTCTGTATCTTGGACTCAAAAAGAAAGAGCAACAGAATTGAAAAAAAAAAGTACTTATTAATGAGTCCTTCACTAAAATTAGACAAAGCAAGAAATAATTTTTAAAAAGGCATTCTCCTCCTCATTTAATCAAGAAGATAAGGTACTGGAAAAGGAACTACTAAAAGTCTTCAGAATTGGCAATAAAATAAAACAGATTCAAAGATCTTGGTTTCTATTTTATTTATCTTACTTCTCTATAACGTTGATTTCAAATAGGTGGGACAGTTCCAGCGATCAAAGTGAAAGCATAGAATCACAGAATGGCTTGGGCTGGAAGGGATCTGAAAGCCCACTCAGTCCCAACCTGCTGCTGGGGGCTGGCTGCCCCCACCAGACCAGGCTGCCTAGTGCCCCGTCCAACCTAGCCTTGAGTGACACCAGGGATGGGCATCCACAGCTTCTCTGGGCAGCAGTGTCAGTGCCTCACCACCCTCTGAGTAAAAAACTTCCTCCTAAGATATAATCCAAATGTCCTCTCTTTTAGTTTAAAACCATTCCTCCTTGTCCTAACACCATCAGATGATGGAAAAAAACTAGTCTCCCTCCTGTTTATTTTCCATGCCGGTATGCATCTAATCTTTTCTAACAAACTCACTGCCCAAGTAATTTATCTGCGTATAATACAACAGGCTTGCAAGGTTCAGAATTTATAAGTAACCCTTAAAATGCACCTGCAATTGGCTTTACACAGTAATTAAAATAAGAGGAAACATACATCCTCTTGGGTTAATAACTATACTAAATGAGCAGGTTAATTTGTAGTTATTGCTCTCCTCCTCGACGGTTTAGTGGTTCGTAATGATGCAGTTGTAAAAGGCAAGAGTAAAAAATAAATCTTGACCTGAAAAATGTATTCTAAACAATGTCTAGCTCCCAAAATGGCAGAAAAAATAGGTACTCTCTTCTTGAACTTTTAAATGAAATTACATAAAGGAGATTAACTGTAACAGAAGCATTTTGGTGCAAACAGCAGTGAGGCAATGACTCATGTTTTGCTATTTAATATGGACATAAATCCTCCTCCTCAAAAAGCTCAGTTACAATTTCAGCAGTGAAAACTGTATCTTTTCTGCTTCTCCCTCTAAAGCCAGCATTTTTTTTTTATCTTCAGGCCTGCAAAATAACATAAATAATATTACCATGTATACATGCATACTAAAGGAAAAGCTCTTCGCATTTCTCTTCTACATATATTTACTCTATCAGAGACAATACAATTCATACTCAGAGCAAAAACATGGTTAGGTTTTTTTTTAAGTATTTATTTACTGCCCCTAACCTAGCCTTTCCAATGTAATTTAAAAATACTGATGCCTTAAATTTGAGCAGTTTCATATCCATTTGATTTGTGAGAAAACTGTAATGTAGACATCACCCTGCACTTTCAGAAAAGTATATCCTACTTTGGAAAGTCACCCCACAAGCTGATCAGCTGTAGTTCTCATGCGGTACAAGCAAACAGTAAAGCACCCCATTCTGGAAACATGACCCCTTGTAAGCAAAATGTAGTGGTATTACTGAGTGCAATGAGATTCCTACTTTGCAGCTCCGTGTCAGTGGAGTTACCAACACTCTGACCCAACTTGAATCCAACTTCTTCCTCCTTTCCAACCGCTAAAGCGAGCAGTTATACCGCAGCTTTGAAGAGTTACCATTTTATCTCAGAATAAACAGATGGCTCCAGTGTTGTCTTCATTGTTCAGCAAGAGTTTTCTGGAAGTAGGAGAGAAGGGAGGGCAGAACTGATACCTACCAAAACTAATTCACTGTTTTTACTTCAAGCTGTGGGCTCAAACCTCCAAGGCTTTCTGCTCATGCTCTTCTCATGCCCCTGCACTGTCACAGAAAATCCCGTATTGATCCATTTGCAAAGTCAGAAGAATTCTCTTAAACTAGATGATTATTGAAAAAAGGGTAAGGACAAACAGGATGGATAAACAACTTTTTTCCTCATTAGAAACATGTAAGATTATGCTCTTTGAGGTTGCAATCTTTCATTACACGTTTTTACTACTCATTGGTGCTGGGAACTTTTATTTACATAAGCTTAAAGAATATGTAAGTTTTTTAAAAACGTCTGATGTGGCACAAATACTTTCCTAGTCCCTCTAACTAACTGAAGTCCATAAGAGCAAGATCCCTAGTTTTTGCATTCAGCCTGGATTCACACACATGCAACACTATCATGTTGCAATTCTATTCCTATCATATTAATTTATCTCCGCTGACACAAAATCTGAATGTAAGTTTTTTATGCTATAGTAAAGCAATGGAAGAGTATAAACAAAACAGAAATTACAGAGAAGAACACTGGGACTAAAAATTATACTTTAACATGATTTTTGTAAACAAAAAATGTGTAATTTGGAAGATATACAATGACTAAGAAATACTGTTTGTCCACAGGATGTGTTACTAAAGTGGCAAGTATCTAAAAATCCTTTAGAGTATATGGGGTGAATGGGTAAGATATTTTCAACTGCAGTCAACAGGTTCAAGAAAGCACAGCAATTCCATTCAGTCCTGCTGGGAATTGACACAACTGACAAGGAATGACTCAGCTCATCTGCACATTAGAGTTGTACACATTCACAGAACCTACAGCCACACAATAGCATTGAACAAAGAAAGCTGCTCCTGAAACAACCATTACCAAGATACTGGGGAACATATCCACAGCTTGATTGCTTTGTTCCTTAATATTAAACCCTGCAAAAAGAAGCATACAGAAACATTGACTTGAATGCAAAAGAAACTAAAAACGTAGAATTTAAATACAAATACCTGTATCATCAAGAGTCCATTCAAACAGCAAGATGGATATGAAATATCTGGTCCTGCTCATATAAAAGTATCAGCCAGAAGCAATAAGGCTGGCCTCAGATAGATGTTTCTAAGAGATCTAGCAGAAGTTTCCAAATGGTTCTTTGTCTCTTTTCTCATTGTGTTTTACTATGACCCAAAGCAGAAAGCCTTTCTACCATAGACAGTGGCATCCATCTGGTAGCTGTGGGGAGTGCACATTCAATTGGAAATATTATTGCAAGAAATGGCTCTATGAACAGCAAGGTTAGGGAGTGAGGAGCAACTTTAGAAACTGCATGTAAAACTAGTTTGAACAGATTGACGAACAGAGTTTGGAGGGCTCTTATTTCCAAAGAATGTGAAGAATACTGCTATTGTTCAGTCTGCCAAGACCTGTACACAAGCTGATCTTGGAAGATATTTATACAAGGTGAAGGAAAACAAGGTAAAAGAATGCCCATGATGTTAACGTTCACAGCATGAATATCATCATCTCGTTCCATTGAAATAATTCTTGCTACTTATGAATCACTAGCCTATCTTTAAAAACCTTTCCTTGAGCTCTGGCTTTGGCTAGAGATGCAACTTCTGGCTCAGCACAGGGCCATTCAGTTTCAGAATCTGAAGCAACCTTCATATTAAGGCACAGAATTATGTAATTGTATATAATTTAGACAGCTGGTTCTTCAGCCATTATGTTCTATTCCAGACTTTGTCAATACTATAGAAACTGCTTCCAATTTTCTCTTCAATTTGCATTCAAGACCTAAAGAGAAGTTTTGTTACGCAAAAAGTTGCCTCTGAAAAATAAAACAACACATCCCTTCCCAAAGCATTAGAAATTCTAAATGATAACAAGAGATTTCCTTGAATTCCTCAGTCTCAAGAACTATCTACATTCCCATCATGCTTATTCCAGTGTAAAAATCTCTGCTTAAGTGATGAAATAATCCTGGTTTATCTTTCGAAAAATAAAGCTTCAGGCTCTGAGGCTTGATAGAGTCAGTATAACCTCAGCAGATTATTGACACCTCAACCAGCAGCTGGTGGAACAAAGACAAAACTCTAAAAATAGCTAAATAAAAT
Source organism: Chrysolophus pictus (assembly GCA_037305975.1). Lineage (NCBI taxonomy): Eukaryota > Metazoa > Chordata > Aves > Galliformes > Phasianidae > Chrysolophus > Chrysolophus pictus. The sequence goes on along the minus strand of CM074580.1, from coordinate 45,813,996 downwards.
AGTTACACAAGTATACCCCAGATAGCAGGATTAATTTTAAATCTTGATGGAACTATTTCTTTTTGCATTTCAAATTATTCCTGTCACAGCATATCAGCTGAGGCACAGATTCAAGCCTGCAGTCCTAGTTCCTGAAGCCCTTAAATTACAACCAGAATTTCACCCAGTAAAGCAAGCTCCGCTTTACAAACTATGGAAATGTGAACCAATGGATAATGGAGTTTTTATCCACCTTAGTTTGTGGAAATTAGGGAGCATCACCAAGAGCTCTGAATTTAAAAACACATGAAGCAATATATCAGCACCAAGTATCATTACTCAAGAGTCTCAAAGTACTTACACAAAAGACAAGCATTTGTCAAGTCCCAGCCCCCTACCACTAACAGTGCATGCTACTATTCTGATACTCTCAAAACTGAAATGTACTAGTATTAGGGGAAGAATTGCTGGACCACTGCTGAATGCTGCCAGCAGAAACTGAAGTTGAGTCAGAGCACAGGTCCATGGAAGCATCATGCCATGGCATGTGGAGGGCTCCCAAGCCTGAAGTAAAGTAGTCCTCAAAACAACAGAAGATGGCAATAAAATCTCCTAGTTACTAGTTTCAGTCACCGTCATATTACAGTCATTACATTATGGGGCACCATCTTGCGAATGTGTTCTCAGACTTACATAAACGAATAGATGGACCTACTCTTTGAGAAGCCTGCATTTTGTGTATTCTAACACAAAACATTGTATTTCACCCATCTGCATCCTCCTGCCATTTCTACTGGATGCATCATCAGATTCTGAAAAACTTGTGCAACGCTATTACCCGTTGCCAAATCAGGCAAAGGATACAAAAATAAATGGGCAATCTTGAACAAGCATGAGGATAAAGGCTCCTTACAAGTACACAGTGTTGTTATGAACAGTTGAAGCTTTCTAAGAAATGTAATACAAAGGAGAATTGTTATACTTGCACATTAATTGTGCCATTTCAAAATGAATTGTGCAGCTGTTATAAAGTTATTTATTAAGTGATCATGCTTATCTAAACAAAAACAAAGCAAACTCAGTCTCCTGCTGAGCAACATGTTACTCTTGCGTGGTGTTCCTTGTGTAGAAACAAAGAAGCACTGTAAATATCTTGTTGGATATTCCAGATCTTTTCTAGGGGTAAGGTTTTCTGAGGTCAATAGAACAGTTTTAGATCATTCTTTCAGCTGTGTTTACTATGAAAAACCACAAATACACACTACCAAGTTCTTCCTTATTATGTTGTGCCCAAAGATGCTCTGAAACAAACTGAATTAGCACCTCCAAAGGAGAATGCATCAACATATAAGGAAGGGCTACCATTGCCCCAACATATCACAGCTCTCCTGTAGACTTCTGAAAGTCCAACTTAATGTCAAAGAGCTTATTAAATACTCTGCAGCTGATACACTATGCTTTCCAATCTTTTCAATTTGTACGGAAGTCCAAAGACTTTTGAGTGTAAATTTGAGATTAGCACAATCTGATTTAAACCTGTTCTGCTACTGATGGGAAAGCGATCTGTCAGCTGTGACTTCCTCTCCACTCGTGCTCCCCCTCCTACTAGCTCAAATAGTTGTGCAGTTGCACTTTTTTTTTTTTTGGAAGTGAGCACCTGAAAAATTTGTTAACATGACTGTCAGTTCCTTAATCAGACTGAGACTGCATGGCTGCAATCCCATTAGTGCTAGCACACACAAAGCACTGCAACACCTGGTTACGCAAGGAAAGGAAAGAACTGCTCTGTCTGATACAGCAAGAGCTTCACTCAGCTTGATGTTGAAACTATACCAGAAAACCTCAGCTTCATGCACACCATAAGCCAGCCAAGTCTATTAGTGCCCAAAGCCATTTTACCCACTCCAGAGTCCTGTTCCCATGCTGCTACCCATTTCTCTCATGCTGGCACAGGTCTTTTCTCAAGGTGATCTACTTTCAAACTAACCATTATTTTAACCATTATCCCCAGGTTAGACGGGGCCCTGAGCAGCCTGGTGGCAATCAGCCCATGGCAGGGCGGTTGGAACTTGGTGATCTTTCAGGTCCCTTCCAACCTAAGCCATTCAATGGTTCTATGATTATTTTCATGGTTTGGCTCAGATCAATTCCCCAGTGCGCCTCTGAGGCAGAGCACAAAGCCTGGAACAGTGAAACAACTGGCACTGCCATCTTCCTGAGAGAAGCAAGAAAATTGAAATGGAGATTTTTCTCTCTCCATTGTGTTCTGAGGTTTCTCAGAGCATTATATTAAGCTATGCTGTGTACGTTTACCATTTGTTCCTCAGATGTCATTTCAAATCAGCAAATATGATCAACAGAAGTATTTTCATGAGTCTTAATACAGGCATGTGACTTTGTATTGTTTCAGAAAAATACAGGTATACCTTTCACTTTGAGGAAGCAAAAATATCTATTTCATATACATGTATGTATAACAGACTCAAGGTCATGCAATCAATTTATCCACCCAATTAAGTGAGTGCAACTTTTACATAATATAAATTGTAATTAAAAATAGACATTATTATCTTGGGCATACTTTAATAAAGACTAAAGTAGTATTTTTTATGACAGCATTTATAGCTTAAAGGTCTAGCTGGAAGTACTATTTTCTAACACATTTGATGTGACAGCTGGATCCTTTAGCATCCTATCTAGGCACCAGGACCATAAATACATAAGATGCATAATCTCTTTATTTTAGATAATGTTTAAAATCTGTTACATTACATAGTGATTAATTCAAAAAGTGAGTTGCTTGCATCTACAGAGAAAAAAGTCTGAGAAATTAGTATCACAAAGACTGAAAAAAAACAATAACAATCCTTGAAGTAGTAGCTGGTGGTTGTGCTGCTCACATTTAACAACATATACTCCATAAAGAAACATTCAGAATTTGAGAATACTCTTGCTAATGAAAGAGGGCTACAATAAGGCACACTAATTATTTTTACTGATACATGCTAAGTATATAAGCACTGGATTCTTTCTAATCTAGATTTATTCTGCCTTCAAAATCCATAATAAATGTTTTGGAGGGGAGTTGAGTTGCTTTCTAAACTGACAGAACCACTCCAAAACACAAAGTACAGTGTGTTCCCAAAAGAGTGAATAACTCAATCATCTTCCACCTTGATAACTCAATATTACCCTGGTATTTTGAGTACAACAGAAATGTCAAGGCCTGGAAGCTTTAACACTAAGCAGGCACAAATTAAACCAAAGTAACTGAATACAAAATAATATAATGCACAAAAACATTATAAAAACCCCTGGGAAAACCTATCAGAAAAGCTTTCAGAAAAAAACAAGCCACTGTACAGAATGTGTTCTAGTAAATATCCCTGTATGCAAACCAGATTTGCATCAGACAAAGAATACATACTTTACAACTGACTTTTTGCCACAAAAGGATTAGTTCCAGTAAGACAACGAAGAGTTGTCTCCCATTAAACTCCCATTAAACATCAGAAATCATGGAAATAAAGACTACAGGCAAAAGTTGCCATAAGAACAAAAATTGCTGTCCTCGAGCTGCTTCACTGCAGGTCACTCTACTGGCAGAGGTTATGATGTCCTGAAGAGTCATGGAGTTAAAGCATTTGGTTATTTCAGCAGTAAGTCTGGCAGCTTGTCTTAATCTGCTGGTGGCCCTCCATGATAAGCGATCATCTTGACACAGGTACAGATGAGATAAACATTGCTATTCTGCTCTCCTGGTTCTTCTCTAGGGCCAGCAATATCCAAAACACATTCAAAATACAGCTTCTATGTAATTCCACTTAGACTCACCGGAAAACTCAAGGCATTCAGGTTAAAGCTCTGAAACCTAAACCCCAGATGCTAAGATGCATCTCCTTCTAAGGGGCACCAAAATCCATTAGATTTCAACAAAAATTCTTAAGTTTTCCTGAAACCCGGTCTGAAGAAGCCCAGTTTCTTGATCAGAATATTACTGTTAATTGAGATTACAACTGACAGTCTGATTTTCCAGCACATTCCTATTAAGTTAGAACTTGATCAGTTTAATTGAAGAATATGATCTAATTAAAATTGAGTACTCTGAGCAACATCAATCTAAAGCTACCATTCACCCATGCTTACATCATACTGAAGTGACTCTGGCCACTGAGGGAGCTACTGAGCCTTTCATTTCACTTGCACAACTATTTCTGAACAGTTCTGATGAGCCAAATCAAGGAGCTCATTTGATGAAGACTATTCTGACTAAAAACAATCAGCTCTAGCTTGATCATCTTGTCAACCTACCTCATTACACAGCTATCTGAAGATGAAAACTAATGCAGCAGAAAAGAAAGCCACTCAGATTCCAAAAATAAAATATATATTATACATAATATTAAATTATATATATTACATAACAAACTTGCTAGAATGATCAGAATTGCAACTAGTAACTTAAAATACAAAACCAAACTATGGTATGTAACAACATGGTGTAACAACAGAAAGCCAATTAAAATGAAGCCACATCCTTTTGAAAGTGATGTTTCAATCAGCATTAATATGTCAGTGTATTCACTGTGTAATAGGTACCTGTAATAGACATGTATTGGCAACCATGCCCATGGCAGAGAGGTTGGAACTAGATGATCTTTAAGGTCCCCTCCAACCTAAGCCATTCTATGATTTATATACTTAGAAGACAATGAGCAGAAATCAATAAAGTATATGACAAGACACTGTGACTAGATACAGATAGATGACATTTAGAAATAAAAGAAAGATTATGAGATGGATATGAATATGTGCTGCACAGGCAAAACAAATAGCTTTATAAAGAATGACACTAATAAGTAAAATAGCATGTCAGAAACTTTGTAGTATTACTGCCAAATGAGAAGTAACACAAGAAATGAAAAAAGAATGAATTCATGAGACTGGTAGGAGAGCTGGAAAAGAAATCTCTTATATACAGTAGCAGGAACCAGACATACACATAGAAGAAAAAAAGAATAAGAAGAAAAAGAAGAAACATGCACATGCTATTCAGGTAATAAAAACCTCAGAGAGCAAAGACTATAATTCTCTCCAAATAGGATGCCAATGCTTCTGTTTTCAGACTACGCTGTTCAGGCTTTGGAAGCAGAAATCTAGAGGGGGTGTTGTGGGGAAGGAGTTTCTACTAAAAAACACAACAGCTCTGCATATAAGCAAACCAGAGGATCGGAGTTTCAGGGTGGTGAGAAGAGGTTGGAGGTGGGTTCTGGAGGGAAAGAAGGCCAGAAAATGAGAAGAAAGTGACTGATTTTTTGTTTGTTTGTTTGTTTAGAATGAAAGCCATTACAAAATGAGGGCTCTTTTTGTATTTGCACAGAAATTAATTACTAAACGTCAGCTTTGCTGGATCATACAAAGGCTTCACTCAGTATTACTCAGCTCCATTGTGCTGAATGTGTACAAGCAACACTACTTTAAATATACCTCTTCAAGAAACTAAAATTTTCTAACTAGAAGATTCAAGTTATGTATATAAGTGACAATATAAAAACCAATGTGACACAATATTAAGCATTTCAATACTACTTGTAGGTACCGAAAGTAAGATACATACTTCTTATTACTTGCTTTTTTATTATTATTATTAAATGGACAACCTGAAGGAAGTCAAATAATGCATCTGCATGAGAAAATGAGGCATGAAAAGTCCAAGTTGACATCACTGTCCAACAGGAACAGGCAGGGATACTGTGTTATAAAAGATGGAAAATAGCAGACAAGCCAAAAATATATACCTCTGTGCATTACATAAAGGATACCATTTGCGTTACAAGCAGCTTTTCAACTCTGCTTATATCCTACTTGGTGCAAGGAAAGCAGCATACAGCAAAAACTTCTCTGGATTAGTGTCTTAACATACCTGGGCAATCACAGCAAGTGATTGCTTTACAGAAAGCTTACCAAGCAGAGATGAAGCCACCTTTCAGTACAAATGTTTATGAAGTGGCAAAAAATGAAAATTTCAGCACAAGGGAATGAATGTTATGTCCCCGGAACAGCTGTTCATGTAGAGAGAAAGCAGATGAAGATACCAAAAGAAGTTCAAGGCCAAGTTCAAAAATAATTAGTAAAATGAAAGATATGACATAGAACCTTTTACCCTTTAACCAGGCAACGATCCAGTAACGACATACTGCTTGAAACATCATTTTTATTGAGAAAAGAGCAAAAAAAAGAACAAAGAAATTTATGGCTACAGGGAGGGGACTTGATAAAGGGAATGGGAGGAAGCCAGCCCCGCTGATTGCTGCGAGGTACAAAATGAAATTGATGTGATTTTCTCTAGTGATATGCACCGCATGCAAACTGTTTTCTCTGAACTTCTCCAGAGTCAACAGATTGCTTTCAGATTATTTTGATTACAGGAACTAGTTCCAATACAGAAGTTTCTAAATCAGTATTTAATAAAGTTTAGCATCAAAAGAAACTCACTACTAAGACTAATAGGAGCAGACAAAAATGCTTACCTAAATAAAATGCCTCACATCCCAGAAAGGGAAAACTAAAGCATTGAGATTATGTACTCTAAACACTGAGGGCAGTGATAGACCAGAAGAGCACTTAGAACAGCAGAATAAGCAAACTGAGAGGGAGCTGCAGCTGGTTCTCCAATTACCATGTATTGTGCAAAAACGAATACTCAAATCAAAATCCCTCAGAACATTTGTAATCTCAAAGATGACACGCAATTGCTGAAAGTGATCTGTATTTTAGAATATCAGCATTTAAGTTGCCCAGTAAATGCAAGTAAAATTCTTTCAAGAACATGTAGGGGGAGGTACAATGAAAAGCCACAGGGAAGCATTAACAGAGCATCTTCCACAGTATTGCATAAGGACAACAAAACTAATCCCTCAAGTTTTCATTTCAGAAAGCCCAGATGTATTCAAGCAGCTCTGTTATCAGCTTGTGTAACCACTCATGCTTCAGAGTAAATATGAAGGCATTGAATAAAGGGCATTACTAATGTTAATACTCAAGGTTCTTGCAAAACCATCTGCTGGGAAAAAGAAGATAAAGTACAACTCAGTGTTGATGTGGGCCATATTAGAAAACTCAAATGTTGGTACACCTGCACAGGCATCAGAGGCTTTGCAACTTTACAAAATACTACTACAGTACCTATCTTTACCTTACTTAGACATCCAATATAGCAGAAAGTAAAAGACAACAACTACTACGAGACAGAAAATAAAGAGAGTGAAGAGTAACAGCACTAAAAAAGCCATATGTAAACACAGAGGTAAGTAACATTTCACAGTAATGCTGTAGGAAATACCTGAGCAGGTAAAGAGCCCTTTCAATGTCATTGAGTTCTTCATCAACTGTCAATCGTTCTATTTCTTCTGGTGTCTATCAAGTGTGAAATAGAGATTATGAGTTCACAATGCCTTCCCATTGCCTTATTTTAATCCTCTTTTACCAATCCCCTCCTCCCCACACGCAGGGATGCTCCAGGAGTGATCTGAATGTCCCTGAGCCAACATCTCAAATTCAGTCCCATCGATCCCTCACTGGGGGAAACAGGGGAAAGAATTGAAGTACAGCCCCACGTCAGACACTATCGCTATTCATCACTTGAAAGAAAGTATAAATCAATCAAATGTACATTAACCTAAAAGCCAAAGTAAGTCTGGTTTTGGTTTTTTGTTGGTTTTCTTTCTTCTTTTTTTTTTTTTCAGCATAGCATATAGCATATTAGAAACATAGAGTTCAATACGCTTTACTCCAAAACGACCGAAAACAATCTCTGTCTGATACCCCGATGCTGTAAAACAGACCGCCTATCCGCACAACTGCCCACAAACACAACCAGCAACAATCTCACACGGACTGCAAAGCGCCGTTCTATTTCCGAGCACATACCTTCAGACTCCTGCGCACCGGCCGCTCTATAATAGTTAGTTCCTGCAGGTCTTCTATGTACCCGAACAGATTGCTCTGCCCAAAATCCATGTCGCTGGAGCACGGCACGGGGCGCATGGACGCGCCGCAGCCCCCGGCAGCCGCCGCTCCGCCCGCGGCTCACATCGCGCTGCCGGCACCGCGCAACGCCCCCTCCGTGCCTGCCGCCACCGGGAGCCCGGCACACTGCGGCACGGCCCCGCCGAGCTCCCGCCGCCAAACTTTGTGCGGCCGCTTCCCCGGCCGGGCAGGGAGCGAGATGCGCCCCTCCCGGTACCCCGCGAGCGAGGGTGTTAGGAGCCAACTTTCCCCTTTCTCGCTGCTCAGTGCCGCCCCGCTGGTCCCACCGCTCGCCGCCTGGGCACGGAGCGGAGCAGCCTCGCCGCGCAGCCCGGGTGCCGCCCCCCCGCCCCGGGGGGAGGGACGGTCGCCGTGGCGCAGTGACGCTCCCCGCCTCCGTCCCGCTCCGGCAGCGCAGCCCCCGAGGCGGACGCGCCGCACAGCGCAGCAGGCAGCGCGGGGGCGAGAACTGAGGGCCGGGCCGGGCTGGGGCAGCCCCGCACGCCGGCAGCCTCCGCAGCGGGGCCGCCCCAGCAGCACGAGCCGGTCGCCGGGGCAACGCGGCGCTACAGCGGCCTCCGCGGGGCAGAACGGCTCCGAGTGCGGCGAGATCCGAAGATGCCTCAGCCCGCGTTCTCCCGGGGCGGCTGTGGCCACGCAGACCTCTCTTTTCTGACTCGTCGGTGCCGTTCGAAGCACCTCCTTCCGCCCGGCCCGGTGCTTTGTAGCACCTCAGCCTTACCCTCGCCCTATTCCACGAACTATTTCGAAGCAAACATAGAATGAAGCTGGAAACGTTGTGAATTTAGTGAAAAGCCCAGAGCAGGTTCCTCTCCCGATTAATGCTTTCAATTTCAATTAATAAGTAAGATAACCGACAAACGTGGCAGTGATTTGTGATCCTCCAGCGATTACATCACTCGTGCTTTTCCTAGCCTCGTGTTCTTCCTCCTTACTGCCCTTTACTTCCCCTCTGGCACGGGGGCTCTTTCTGAGGCACCTACTTGCAGCTTGGCAGCTGTAGGATCTATTCTGCCTCACAGAGTACACTGGACATATGAGGAGAGTATTTAAAAAATGAAAAAGCCAATTTTTGCCCTTTTAAGGATGGCCAAATAACAGGGAAAATGCTCTCTTTCTGAAGAATTCAGTACGACAACACCTTTGGGAGTGGACAGGAGTTCACAACAGTGCCCAGCATTCAAGTAGCCAAGGAGTTCTCTGGCCTGCAGGACAGTGGCAATTATCACAACGAAAACAATCAGAGGAAATAAATAAAACAACATACTTGCAAATATTCTGTAAGAGTTTATTTGAGAGCTTAGCAACATTTCATTGCTACTTTGATACATGTGTATGACTCAGTATGTTTGGATGGAAAATGTAATTCCAGAGATTGGTAATGCTATACAGCCTATTGCTGAGAATTTGATCAACTTTTATTTGTAATCAGTATCTCAGCTTTTATTTTCTAAGAAATGAACACAGTATGTTATTTCTCTGTGTACTGTACAGGCCAAACCCCACACTCATTTAAATCACTGGAATGGTAAAAAAAAAAAAAAAAAAAAAAAAAAAAAAAAAAAAAAAAAAAAAAACTCCATTATTTCAAAATAATAACACCAAAACTGCCAGCAGAAAAAAAAAAAAAAAAAAAAAACAGGGAAAAAAAAAAAAAAACCCTGATCCAAAGTACAAATAAATAATTAATGTTCTGTTTTGTAATAGAAAGCCCAAACAGTCCATGGTTTCAAGAACGGTGATGAAGTACAGTTAAACACTGTTTTAAAAATCTCCTTTGCAATAGGGAAATTTGTAAATAGGGAAAGTGAGCAGACAGGAAATTGAAAAGTTATAACTGAATTTATCTCAAAGCAGTCAACTAACTACCTCTAGGAGATGGAAAATAATAAATACATACATATATATAATAATAAGAACTTTATAAAATGTTCTCAAATTCAGAGTCCTGGCTCCAGAGACAGAATGACAGAATGGCTAGGGTTGGAAGGGACCTCAAGGATCATGAATCTCCAACCTCCCCATTTAATGCTAGACCAGGCTGCCCAGGGCCCCATCCAGTCTAGCCTTGAACACCTCCAGGGATGGGGCATCCACAACCTCTCTGGACAGCCTGTTCCAGCATCTCACCACTCTTTCTGTAAAGAATTTCCCCCTGACATCCAACCTAAATCTCCCCTCCCTCAACTTAAAACCATTTCCCCTCGTCTTGCAGTTATCAACCCTTTCAAAGAGTTGATTCCCCTCCTGCTTGTAGGCTCCCTTTAGGTATTGAAATTCTTCAATGAGGTCACCCCGCAGCCTTCTTTTCACCAGGCTGAACAAGCCCAGCTCCCTCAGCCTGTCTTCATAGGGGAGGTGCTCCAGCCCCCTGATCATTTTTGTAGCTCTCCTCTGGACCCTTTCCAACAGCTCTCTGTTTTTCTGGGGGCTCCAGACTTGGACACAGTACTCCAGATGGGGCCTCACAAGAGCAGAGTAGAGGGGAACAATCACCTCCCTGTCCCTGCTGGCCACCCCTCTTCTGATGGAGCCCAGGATACCATTTGCCTTCCAAGCTGCAAGGGCACACTGCTGGCTCATATTAAGGTTTTCATCTATCAAGACCCCCAGGTCCTTCTCCACAGGGCTGCTCTCAAGGACCGCTCCTTCCAGTCTGTATGGATGCCTGGGATTCCTCCGGCCCAAGTGCAAAACTCTGCACTTTGCCATGTTGAACCTCATCAGGTTCACCCGGGCCCACCTTTCTAGCCTCTCAAGGTCCCTCTGAATGGCATCCCTTCCTTCAACCGTGTCGACCGCACCACTCAGCTTGGTGTTGTCAGCAAACTTGCTGAGGGTGCAATCGATTCCGTCATCGATGTCATTGATAAAGATGTTAAAGAGGTAAATGACATCAGTCACCTTTCCCTTGTCCACCGATGCCGTCACTCCATCATAAAAGGCCACCAGATTGGTCAAGCATGACCTTCCTCTGGTGAAGCCGTGCTGGCTATCTCAGATCACACACCCATTCCTCATGTGATCAAGCATGTTATCCAGGATGATCTGTTCCATGATCTTCCTTGAAGAGTAGCCAGCTCTCCTCAACATCTTTGTTTTTAAAGACAGCATCCCAGGTGATCTCGGCCAACAGTCCATTGAACAGCTTAAAGTTCGCTCTTCCAAAGTTCAGGGTCCTGATGCCACTCTTTGCCAGGCCCACGTCCCTCAAGATCACGAACTCGACCAGAGTGTGGTCACTGCAACCCAGGCTGCCTCCAACCTTAACACCATTAATGATTTCCTCTGCATTGGTGAGCAGCAGGTCCAGCAGTGCTTCACCTCTGGTCAGTCTGTCCAACACCTGGACCAGAAAGTTATCATCAACACATTCCAAGAGCCTCCTAGACCTCTTGCAACTCGCCATGTGGTCTTTCCAAGAGATATTCACATGGTTGAAGTCCCCCATCAGGACAAGAACCCGTGAGCATGAAGCCTCCAGCATCTGAACCAAGAAAGCCTCGTCAACAGTCTCCCCTTGATCAGGTGGCCTGTAGTATACTCCTATCACCAGCTGGCCTTTGTTAGACCCATCCCTAATTCTAACCCACAGGCTCTCAACCTGTTCCCAACCGTTTCTCAGAGGGAGCTCCTCACAGTCTATCCACTCTTTGACATAGAGGGCAACTCCCCCACCCTTCCTACCTAACCTATCTTTTCTAAAGAGCCGACAGCCTTCAATGGTGGTATTCAAGTTATGGGAGACACCCGACATCTTCAAATCTTAATCAAGTAAACCCTTTTATAAGCTCTTTCACAACTCATTTCTGGTTATTTCATCTTGCAAATGGCTCTCATGAATCTTGAGGGTCTTAGGAGACCAAAGAAGTTTCCTTTTGTGTTTTTCAAATTAGAAACTTATTGCAGTCTTCAAGTCAGATATTGGAAAAGTCAGTCTTAAAGAATGAAGTATGTTAAGATTTAAACTAGGATGGTTTTCCATATTTCATTTTATATTAATTTTACAAGCCACAAAATAACAGGCTGTTGTTATATATAAAGATGCAGACAACTCCCTTAATGCCTTTAAAAGTCAGTGCTTATGATTCAGCCCAGGCCACGCTGTGCAGACACGACTCCAGTAAATTTTAAAGTCAGTAGGTATGTGAAATATTTTTGTAGAAGAATTTTATAACATCTTGAAAATGCAAAAAGCAGAAGAAAACTAAAAGAAGTTTCTTGTTAATTAAATACCAGTCCAGAAGGAGCATCACAGGAGGAATTAAGTTGCCTGAATTCAATACAAACTTATTCCCTTTTGACACACACATCTGCCAGACAGAAAGAAAAAAACGCTGCACATTTTGTTCCAAAACCATATATATATATATAAGTTAATCCCCCCAGCAGTAAATCTACTCTTCCCCAACGGTCTGTCATCTTCATTTGTGATGAAAGTCACATGACTTCCCTTACACCGTTGCTGCTTTCAGCACTCCACTTTTCCACTACTCTCTTCTGCAAATAAAGCTCTACTTTCAGCTTCATTTTCAACCTTGTCACAGCTATTACAATGGTATGAAGAGTTATTTCATAGTGCTTTTGTGAAATCCAGAGTGAATTGGAACCCCCATTTTAACACAGGAGCTGTGTAATCTTGTGAAAGTCAAAACAGGGCTGATTTTAAATAATCCTTCATTGATGGAGAAAATTGCAGAGCACCCGGGAAAATGACATGCATACCTAGTGGAAGGAGAAAAACAGTGTTATTCACGAGTTCTAAAGAAATAAACTATGAATGCAGTATGCATCACAAATGAAAAAATACAAGATGGAGAGGAGGATTTTGCTATCAGCACCCTCAGCCCATGGACTCTGGGCGAGGGGATTTGCCGTGTTGCATAGATGCACAGTTCTCCTTTGCTGCCTACCATCAGATGCGTGCTTTCTAGAAATGGCTTTCAAAAGGCTGTGATTCTTTGATCTACTTGTTATGCCTTCCCAAGAATTAACCTGTAAACTGAATTATTCACAGAGAAATTGAAAATTCAGGAAGTCTCAACGTGTATTGCAATGTCTGAGTCAGCTGGAATATAAAATAACTGGTTTGGAGGGTGCAGAAGGACATGCCAGTAAATGCTTTCAGATCCTGTGAGCACTCCAGATTTTTTTTTGGCTTAATGTTTGGGGTTTTTTCTTTACATATTTCTAATTTACACTATGCTTTTAGCTGAATACTTCCTTTTGAAATGAAGAATTTCCTTAAAGGTCAAAATTAAATTAAATGTTTCATTCTGTCACTTCCCCTCCCCCCCTCCCTTTTTTTCTGTTAATTTAACACTCCAGAAAACATCAATGCTCTTTCATGCAGTACACTACGTAGATTATGCACAGTTCTGCTCAGAACTCAGCACCTAAACTGAGCACGCAGAAGTTTGATTGTCTGTTCACCAGCAACAAGAGACAGCCGGAGCTGCTTCAGCTGTAGCTCCCAAATAAGCAACCTCTGCCTGGAATGTTTTGGGGGGTTTTTTTGGTTTATTTTCACCAAACCCTTCAAAAATGCAGCTTTAACATTTAATCTACTGCCTTAGCATTGTAAAGAGAGGTTTCCTATTCTATTCTTACTCCAGGTAAGAATGTGTACACAAACAGCTGTTCATCAGATAACCTCCAAGTCAAGGCAAATTTGTAAGAACATTTATCTAAAAGAGCCACACACAAAAATCCGTGTCTGCTTCATAACAATGCTTGGAACACAGCATACGAAGCCTCAGCAGGAAAAAAAGATATATTATTTAGCATATTTTCCACTTTGTTGCTAAGAAACTGTTGCTTCATTTTCCTATTGCCATTTGCAGAAAAATTCTGATTGTTCATTTGCTACTTTGGTCAACTCATTGTAACAGCTGTGTAATTAAAAGGGGTATAAAGGAAAACACTGGAAAGTACTCACTGTGTTGTCATCACCTGTAAAGTGGCCTCTCCTATTCTCTCCTATAATATAGTGCCTTCCAATAAAATAAAAAAAATAAATGGGTGTACACAGAAAAGATCTTCAAATTTGTTTTTATGTAATGTTTAATATTTGTAACAGAACAAGCTGCATTCCATCTCTTTCCTTAAGAACTAGCAATGTTCTCCTACCGTGCCTAACCTGCTAGCTACTGTCCAAAACCAGTTAATTGCACTTGCACAAAGACAGAATAACAACAACAACAACAAGACATTTCTGTTTCTTCTCATACTCTACAGGTATTTGTAAGATTTCTGATGTGAGAGTAGGATCTACTAGCAAATTACTTTATGAAGTTTATTTGTATTTTAAAAAAGAATAGGGGTTTTTTTGTTGTTGTTGTTTTGTTTGCCCAGGTTTACTAATTATTCATAAACATAAGGCAGAATTTATTTACATTTTTAAGTAGGAATAATAATGTTAAAAATCTTAATGACATCAGCTCCTCAGCAGGGAGTTCTTCTACACAATTACAATCTACAATTCTACAATCTACAATTCTATCGGGAATTTTCTCAACCGTTTTTAATGAACAAGGAACTGGAAAACATCTCCAGAAGTATGAGTACACCTCTGGAGCACGTCATAACATGGATCAAATGATATTGGGCATGGTACAGAGGCTAGAGCTCAGTGTAGCCCCAACACTTCCCCATAGGCAGGAAGAATGCATGCCCCAGTTCAGGATGTGAAGGAGTTTGCTTGTGTGGACTAGTGAAGCCACATCAGTTACCATACCTCAGAGCCAGATGGACACTGTTACACTCCTAACAAAGAAAGCCAGTGAGTCTAGCTCCTTGCTATGACAACCATGAACAAGATCTGCCATAAATATGTCAAATCTTATATTAAAACTAACAACTTTTTGTCTTTGAGTAATCTTTACTCACTGGTTGCCATAGAAACTTCACATTTCCTACCTAAAATTACTGTTGGCCAGTTTACTGAATATCTTTTTGTGCCAGTGTTGTCCTGTACTTTAATTCATTCATTCTTTCCTGAAAGTCAAAGGCTGTATTCACACCTACACAAATCCTAGGTTAAACTGAGCACTTGGATATCACCTCTAGAGTAGGCTCTCCATTTACCTTGTCACCCTTACAGCCCTCTCTGCATCTGCTGCAGCTTTACTTCATCTTTCCAGAATAACAGTGACCAGAACAATACTAATATTACATAGTGAAATCTCAGAAAAGTCATACCTTCCGTGAAAAACTGCACAGTTTTATTAGTTTAGCAAACATACCACATTGGCAGGTCATAGTTATCTTGTAATCAGTTAATACACAAGGTCCACAATAATCTAAAACTAATTAACTCCTGCCTTAATAGTCTAAATTCTGAGTATTAGCCTTAGCTGAACGGTGCTGCACTTCACAGGAGTAAAACCATCCCATTATTCTGGTTCTCCAAGTCCTTTCAATCTAGCAAGTAACTCAATTCCCTTCTGTATTAGTAACATTTTGGCATCAGAAAATTTAATATTGTATCACAGTTATTAATGAAATAAGATTAGTCCCCAAGACTTAAGAAACTCCTTAAGTAAGTTCCTTACATCTGATAGGTTAATCTATCAATCTACGCACCGGTGTCCCCCCTCAAGTGCATTTCATTCCCTCTTTAGTTTATTCTTTCTATCTCAAAATTCTCATCTATTCCTTGTTATTTTTTATATAAAAATATTTTGACCGTGTCCAGATATATTAGATGAATTATATTTTTCTGTCCAGAAAACAATCTATCCTACCTCCTTTCTTCCCTCCCTCAAAGATAAGAGGACAAGTAAAACAGCCTAATTTCACATTTCCACTTTGTTAAGCAGTATCTTATTTCATTCCTTATCTTCATTATTTCCTTTATTACTCTTTCCTTCAAAGTACATTCTCAAGTACCTACTGCATCTGACTTTATTTGCAACAACTGCAGATGTTCCCCTCATCTTAAATGAAGACTCCTCTGCTATTCTTTAGTCACTCAGAAAGATCTTAACCTTGATATTCGTACTTGAAAAAGTGTTTTTCTATTGTAACTACTGTCAAATGTGCCAGTGCTCTTAAAACTCATGCCTGGAGATTATCTTGTCCTGTTGTTCTGAGTCCATCAGCTGAAGAAAAAGCCCTATGTCTTTGGCAAAGTGTATTCTATAACAAAAATACTTCAGGTAAATAAGCAGATCAGCTGCAAAGTTGGAGATGGAGAGAGAGGAAAATAAAAAGAAGAAAAAAGAAAACACCAACAAAAAACAGCAGTGCAGTCAAAGAATTATATGCTTGCAAATAAATAAATCGGAGAGACATAGGAAAAAGGTTTCAGAATACTGTAGAAAGAAAAATCCAACATAAAATTCTCCCCCAGTTCACATTCTCTCTCTCAGAGCTATTATTTTTATGGTGCTATGTCTTAATGGATCTTGTCAGTTCTAGAGTGATATTCTATAACATTTAAATATGGAAACAAAGGCCTTGAGCGTAAGAAAACCAAGATTTTACATTCCCACCCCAGGACCAGGGCAACAGCCTCACCTGACATTCCAGAAAAGACAGAAAATCCGATTCTACAGCCTGCAAATCACAAGAGACTCCAAGACTTCCCACAGACCAGAGGCTACATTTCTGTCATGCAAAATGTGCCATAAGGTCAGTATCCATATAAATCATGATATGGTGACATTCTTTTATTAGCTGTAGTGGCTAATAAGATCAGTTGTTAAGCAGATACTGATCTCAGTGCCTGCTTAACTACTGATCTTCCTGCAAGAGAAAGAGAAAAATCACAAATACACTAAGGCAGTACAGATTTGATTACTAACTGAAAACCCACATCAGTTGCTCAGATGCAGATTCAGCTGTACCTAGCCCTGAGTTTGGCTACCATATCACTGATCTCAGAATTAAAGGTACTGGTGGAAGATATCTCTGGCTTGACCTACTCTAGGAGAACTGATATGAGTCTTACAATCATACAAGGGGCATGGTTCATAACTATTACTAATACTAGCTATTATTTCCAATTAACAGTTTCCTGGTATTTATGTAACTGCTGATCTAAAGAAGTCTTAAGATGAAAAGCAGATCTTCAGAAGCTTTGTTTCTCATTGGCATTTTAACCAACAGCTCACTCTGCACTGTAAGTAACAATTGTATTTATCAACTGTGTAACAGTGAACTTTTCTGCAGGAAACAAATGTGCATGTCTTGTAGAGGAACTCTTGTCACTAAATACCAAAGCTATGTCATTCTGAGGTTATACTCAGGAAGATTAATGTAACTGTAAAACTAAGCAAACATTTAGTTTCCCCAGTTATGCCTTTTCAAAAGGACTCAGAACCTTAATGCCTCTTATACAACAAGTTGATACCATGGCAGTAAGGAGAGTTGCTACCTCTTTTGTAGACAGACCATTCTGAACTTCAGTGCTCATATAAATAGTAATCTGCCTTCTTTCAAACTAGGATTTAGGGACTGTCCCTCTGTCTACAAATAGCACATAGAAATCAGCTGCATCAACAAACAGATTTTTGAGGGAAAAAAATCTCAAAAACTCCTACGCTCTGTAAAGATATGTCCAAATTAAATTAAAAAGCATAATTCAACATAGATTGGCAAGTCATTATTCTGTTAAATCTTTCCTTCAAGATAGAGGTACGAACTCTGAAACTATTTAAGGACAGATAAATTACCAAGTATCCTACTGTCCACACTTTATCTAACTCTTTATTCAGAAGTCAGCCACATCTAAATTTGAGAGTAATCAGTTTCTTTTGTTTCTGCAAATTTGTTTTCGCTGAAATCCAGTAAAAAGGAGAAATAAAGCAGTAAAACTCTAAAGTGGGAAAAATTTCAGTGACAAGTTTGAACCTACACAATCTGGAGAGAAAGATACTTTGAATGAAGAAACGCTTAATAAAGACTGCTGAAACCTCTCATTAAGGTTGGCTGGGAAGCTCCAATCAAAGTTTCTAGCAGCTCACTAGCACCAGCAGTCATCAACATCTCCAGTTCACTATACATAAATAAGGTTTGCAGGTTTAACTATATCAAATCCTGCTTCCTGAACTTGCGGATTCTCACTGGTTTTAACTCAGTGGAGACAGCATCAAATTTCAATTGCTCTTAGGAGTATATGAATTGGAAGCAACTCCCTGTGTTATGAATTAGCAGATCTGCGTTAATGAGGATTATCTGGAACTGAAACTATCCTTCAAATGACTTAATGTTCTTATTTCTCTCCTTGGCCTTAACAGATTTTTAAAAAAGCTTTCAATCTTGTCACAGAACCAAGAAACACCTGCAGATTCCACCGAGAAGAAATAATTGTAATTGCTGCTGTAATTGCACGTAAACCTAATACCCTAGTCTCTCCAACCTCAAAATATGCGACTTTTTTTTTCTCTCTCCCTCATGTCTCATATGAAATAAAGCCTCTCAGGACAACTGCCAATCTTTTAGCAGAAATAAAATCTCCCATGATCGTAGTAAACAATGCACAATGCCATCTCCCCTCACCAAGCTCAAGCTGCAAACACCATTTGATCACACCAGAAAAAAGACCCACGCTGTGACCTCGGCGGTACATTTGCTTCTATAGCTGCTGGCAGCTGTTCTCCAGATCGCATTACTTCACCTCAGTGCTACTCAAAACAGGGAATAATGGAGAACGCAGCAACACATAAGCAAAACAGAGTGACAGGGTTCCTACTGAAAGCGGTAATGACACGCAACCTTAGCTGCTAATTTTAGAGCTGAAATTTAAGAGGCCCTTTATGCATTTTCACTTGAATGAGACCTATTCTGCACACAACGATACAGAAATCATCTATGGGGATGTTGATTATATTTTGAAAGAAAAAAATTCATTTGTAGGAAGGCAAGTTTTCCCATTCTTCCTTTGTCAAGGCTACACCAGCCCGCCTAATGCATGCTTTAGTATAATTTATGCAAACAGCACCATAGCTACCGGTGTACTCGCAAAGGACGGAAGAGGTGCGTGGGTAGGTGCATGCAGGTCCCACGCTACGCTGCGGGCAGCGCGCCGCCGGCCCACGCTGCACACACGAGCGCATGCGCACTACGCTCCACCTCCCGCCGTCCCCAGGGCGCACGGCGGGCGCTGCGCAGTGACGTCACTTTGTAATGGCGGCGCCCACGGGGAGTGCACGCGGCGGGCGGCGGCGTTAACGGCAGCCGGGGCCGAGCCCTGATCACGCCCTGACCCCGTGACTGTGGTGAGCGCTGGGCCAGGGGGCGGTGGGGGCACCTCGAGCCTCCTGCGGGTGTCGTGCGTTGATCTGAGGGGGGCTGGAGCGCCTGACAGCGTGCGCGAATTGGTGCCGGTGCGTCACGGTGGGTTTCCGGGCAGGGCTACGTCTCTTCCCCAGGCCCCGAGAGCGCTCCGCTGGGCTCTGTCTGCCCGTCCGCTGGGCCACCCACGGTGCTGTCAGAGGTCTATTTTCCACGCAGATGTAATGTGAAACGGGATTTAGGGCGCTCAGTACTGGTGATTTGTCACATAGCTCTCGTGGGGCGCACGCTGCGGTTGTTCTCAATTCCGATGAACTTCACCAAGGGCAAGTGTCGTGTCCTACACCTGGCGAGGAGGAATAACCGCATGCATCAGTACAGGTTAGGGGCTGACCTGCTGAAGCGTAGCTCCCCTGAGAAGGTCCCGGGGTCCTGGTGGACGGCAGGATGACCATGAGCCAGCAGTGTGCCCTTGTGGCCAAGACGGACAGTGTCATCGTGGGGATGTTAAAAAGAGCACAGTCAGCAGCTCGAGGTGATCAGATGTGATGAAAGCCCTGTCCCCAGACACATTGAAGGCTAGGCTGGATGGGGCTCTGAGCAACCTGATCTAGCTGTGGGTGTCCATGTTCATTGCAGGGGAGTTGGACTAGATGACCTTTAAAGGACTGTTCCGACTCAAAGGATTCTGTAATTTTATCCTCCCCCCTCTTCTCTGCCCTGGTGAGGCCACATCTGGAGTACCATGCCCAGTTCTGGGCTCCCCAAAAATACCAGGGATCTCCAGAAAGCCACAGAGATGATGAGGGGCTTGGAAGTAAGAGACCTGAGACCATGTAGCCTGGAGAAGACTAAGAGGGGAATCTCCTCACCGTTTATAAATATCTAAAGTGCAGGAGTCAAATGGATGGGGCCCTATATTTCTGAATAAGTAAGTGTTAAAAGTAGAGGATGAAAAAGGAGATGTTCAGTACTTATGGTGCTGAAACAAGAGCAAGTTTTAGGTTGTTTTTTTTGTTTGTTTGTTTTAAGTTCAAGGCTTTTCATAGTCATAAGTTTTTTAAAAAAGGAAAATAATTATGCTTTGTGTTTCCACTTCTTTTTAGTGTTCTCAATGTAATCCTCGTTCTTTTGATCTGATGCCCTGTTTTGTTTTTACTCCCTCCCAGTGTCTTTTTAGGTAAAAATGAAGTTCAGAAGAGGAGGGAGATTTACACCTTCTGCTAAACTGAGGCGAAAGGGTATTGAAGTATTGGGAAAATGGAAAACTGTGGAAATTGACCCCAATCTACTTGTGGATGAGCAGTTTAAAGATGTAGTGTGCTTAGAGGAGCTTACGGAGTACAAGCTAGTAAGTTCTGACAAAGTGGGGAAAGGAAAGAAACAGAAGAGAAAGTCTGAGGAACTTTCAGAAGAAGGGAGCGAGCAGGAGGAAGAAGCTGTTGTCCCTCCCAAAAAGAAATGCAAAGGTTTGAGAACCAGAGCAGATAAAAGCAATGATACTAGTGCAACAGAAGTTGACATGCCAGATGATGAGGAGAAAAGATGTGAAAAAATAGTCAAAGAGGCAAATCATAGGGACTGTGGGCATATAGCTGAGAGCACTTCAAGCACAAAAAATGTTGCAAAGAAAAAGAAAAAGAAAGAGAAGGTAGTTAAAAATAAGACTTCTCAAGCTCAGGATGCTTTTCCACCAGCAACTACATCTAAAAAAGTAAAAAATTGGACAACAGAAGTTTTGTCTACCTCAACTGATCACAGAGCTGATGTGTCTGCATGGAAAGACCTGTTTGTGCCTCAGCCAGTGTTGAAGGCCTTGAGTTTCTTGGGGTTTAGTGCTCCAACTCCTATTCAGGCGTTAACTTTGCCTTCTGCCATCCGGGATAACATGGATGTTCTAGGTGCTGCAGAAACAGGTATGAATCGGTTAGCCTGGTAGTACATGCAGTGAGGTTTCTGTTTCCCCTCTTCAAATGCAGCCTGTTAACAATTTCTGTATGCAAGTTAAGAGTTTGTAGATTCTGCTTGTCCAATAAATTAGTAGTAGTTCATTGCAAAGATAGAATATTATATGCTTGTCAGTTACAAAATTTTAGTACTATACTTTGTAGACTGTTCAAAGCTTTGAATTCCCGGTGAGTTTTTATTCTTTTGACAGAAGTCTCTTTTTTTTGTTATTTCTCAAATTACTTCTTATTTTAAGAACTGCAAAGTGATATACTACAAAGCACAGAATTAAGCTAACAGACAGTCATATTTTAACAGTACAATTTTATGGATGTTCCTGTGTCAAGGCAATGCAAAGAACCAGGCTTCTCCGGGTATGACTTAGTACTGGCTTGAAGCAGCAAATAGGAAGGACCATGTGCATTAGGCACTGTGAGTATAGCCTGTGTTATCACAGCATTACTGTAGCAAAACAGGCTCACCAGGTGCCCTGTCTTTAGACTTGGGCTGTAAGTTGCTATCAGCTTGTGTTTCTCTCAGCTTGTGTTTGAAGCATTACGTTATTCTACTGACTGTAGAGGTACAATCTCATGTCCAAATGGCCATCTGCTGCCTTTTTTCTTTGAGCATTGTTAGTTTTGTTTGCCATTTGTTATAGCTTCTGTTTTACCTAACAATACCGTGAAGTCTCTGAGCTGCTAACTTTTTTGCTGCTCACACCTGAATTTTGTCTACTTTTACATTGCAACCTATTTTCCCATAAAAAAACTAAAAATAGGAAGCACAAATGCGATGTGTGTTGCTTAAAGATTTCTTGCATGTTCTTCTCATCTATTACAGTTGCCTTATCTCACTGTAAAGCCATTTACTGTTCTTAAGCATAGAGGTATAATTACTAATTTAATATGATATGCAGTCATTTGCATTTTTATTTTAATTAGCCAAGCTGGTCTTATTAGGTTTTAATAAGATTGGAAAGCTCCACAGGAAGTGTTTTTGAAAATGAAACTGAAAAATTAAATGGTGTTTTTGTGCTGTAAAAAGGTGCCATTTTGGCAGTGCAGGAAAACAAATCTCTCTCATCTCTAGCTACGGAATAGAATAGAAAGCACAGTTAGTGGTCAACTGTGCTCTTACTGTCCTAATGTTGCATAACCCTGAGCTAGTCTGCTCATTTCTTTTGCTCTTTCATGAGAGAAAGTCTGGTTCCCTCCTGAGAGCCCAATGGGTATCAGCATTCCTGCAGAAACTTGAAGATGTGAGCAATTGTCAAAGTGTTGCAGATGGGAGAAACTGAAACACTCCTTTCCACATCCTGCAGCTTCCCTCAGCATTGGGCCTGAGGGAGGACACTGACTGACGAAGGAAGTATTCTTCACTTTTTGGTAGCACCACAGGAGACAATAGCAAGATGTTGATATGGTGGTGGATCCCTATGGGGATTAGGCACAGAAAACATCAAGGTTTCTTTCTTTTTGCAGTGAAGCTGACTAGTTCTGTTCATTACCATCTATTTATGGTGAAGAAATAGTGAAGATCTTGAGTTAAGAAACCAGATTTTATCTGTAAGATCTTAGAATCTAAACTCATGAAAAAGGACGTGCATTAGCTTATGTTCTCAGATCTGGGGGCACAAAGGTAGACTGTTCTGGTTTTGCAGATCTGGCTATGGTGCGTGATCTGTGAAGATAACATGTTCTGTGCAGTGATTAATTTGTGAGCAAATCTATAATCTGCAGAATGGTTCTGATTATCACTGCCATAATCTATTGGGTGCTGTGCTGACATTAGCCCCATGCTGATTGCTTTGCATTTGATTCAGGATCACTAATATCAGGGTGGTGGTACTGACGTTAGTGCTTTTCTCTCAATAGGCAAAATATTGCACTGTTGTATTTGGCAGGCAACTGTGGGTTTGTAATATGGACAAATGCTGCCCAAGGAATTGAGATTTCCAGAGGACAGCTCTCCAGCAGCGGCACACTGCCAGGAATAGTGTAATAGTGTCTTGAGCTCTGCATGCTTCGTTTATGACTAATGAACTGACATTTATGAGAAGCTTAGCTGAGGTTACTTTGTTATCAAGATTCTCCTAACATCTCTGTTGGTGGTAGATCGTTCAGGAAGGAGTACGTATCAGGGATGTGACTCACAGTTTGGTGCAGTGAACCCTGGAAATTATAGTTGGGATCACTGGTTGTTGATTTTTTTTTTCCCTGACAACTTTCTCTCTGGACTGGCTTATCTATTTTAAATCAAATTTGTGCATTTTGACTATAAAAATGTGATAGATCAAGAAGTTATAGGCTGGAATATGTCAAAATACAGTCTCAGAAAGTGGTACACTAAGTGCTGTGAATTAAAGATGGAAGCAAATTCATCAAGTACTTTTTAGTTTGTCCTTGGCCTCATTTATTATTCCTTTATGTGGAGGCATAGATCAGAACTGTCAATTAGGGCATACATCTCCTTACAGGCATACAGTTATTTAAAAAGATCTTGACTGTAACTGCAGCTTTTTAAAACTACTTTCATAATAAATGAATCTGCCTGGCCTGCTATAGATAGGAAAAATACCTGTTCCATAGGAGATACATTGTTGTTGACCTGAAGGGGATGTATCAAGAGAACAGGAGACAAGTTGCAATTGTTGCAAGTTTCAGATTTTCTTGAGAAGAAGAGTTTGTGCCCATTACAGCTGCATGTTTTAAGAACAGTGTGTGATTGGCTGTTGCTTTTTTCATCTTTTCAAGTAACCTTCATGTTTTGTCAGACTGCTTTACTCTGTTTGTTTGTTTCTTAGGAAGTGGCAAAACGCTTGCATTTGCAATTCCTATGATTCACTCTGTACTGGAAAGGCAAGAATCAAATAGCTCAGTGAGCATAAATGACAATGTTTCTAAAAAGCCCTATCAGCATCATGATGAAATGAGATGGGAAAATGATGATGAAGCAGAAGAACCAAACCATCAGGAGGTTGAAGACAGTGGAGATGAAGATGTTGCATCTTTTGCAGCAGGCTGCATGAACGTGCAGGAAAGTGCTGAATTTGATTCTAGTGACAAAGAACATACTGCTGGCCTCCATAAGAAGAGACCTCTTTTAGGACTGGTCCTTACTCCTACAAGAGAATTAGCTGTGCAAGTGAAGCACCACATCGATGCAATTGCAAAGTTTACAGGTATGTAGATCTCAAGGGTTGCATTCCAGATAACACCAAGTTTGGGCCTTGGCACTGGTGTTGAGCCAGAGCACATAATATGCTATGATGCTATAACGTGATGGAAAGTACAGCAATAATAGTGGGGTGGCACAATCCTAAGTTACAGCAAATGAAAGCAAGCACCAATACAGCAGCCATAGATGCAAAAACAAAGGAAGAAAATCTGCTTACCTTTGGAAAGCCTCCAGTAGACAGGGATCTTCAGCAAAATACCCTCGCCTCCACTGCCAACCCTTAAATGAGGTCTGGGAAGGGATGGATCCTGGCTCCACCCCTTCTGGTCACTCAGCTGCATTGCATACACCTGAGCTCCCCTGGGTTGGCCCTGCTTTCCCACCAGCTGCTCAATCGCTGTTTCAAGCCCTGACTTAGCATTTCCACTATACGCGCTTTCTTCCACATCATAAAGTTGGGATAGTGTTTGAAGGCCTAAGGTTCCCAGTTGCTAATATTTGAGAGATGCATTAAGATTCTTCAGGAGAAATGCATGTGGAAGTTAACAGTGTGGGACATTCTGATTTAAAATATTTTTTGTACAAATAATTACTGACTTGTGCTTTAGAAATAGAATCAGTACTAGATACCCAGCCACAGCTATATATGTATGTGCATGTATAATAATGATAATAAAACCATAAATTTTAAGGCAGATTGGTAGATTATCTGATTTACCTCCAACAGTAGTTAGGCACGTTGCTGGGTAACATATCTGATGAAATCAGATTCATCCTGCTTCTTTCTCTTCCAAATCAAAGGTTAGCACATCTTTAAATGAATGAGTGAGGATGTGGAAGTACTAAAGATAGGGAGAATTGGGAATTAACTCCCCCGTTCTCCAACAGCAGCAATTGTTTATTGAAAAGGGTATGCAGTGCAGTGAACTGTTTAAGCACATCTTCCTTTGGTGTCTATGCAACCTGCTGTGCTCATCAGTCTGCAGCTGATTACAAGGCTAATTTTAACTCATAGCCTGAAACAATCAATTTATGTCAGTACAGTTCTAATAAAGTGGTGCTATTTGTATACACAAATCTACTGCCCAAGTGATTATATATTTGCTGTAGCCTGAGAGAAACAGTTTTGATGTGTGCCTGCTTTGTCTATAATCAACTGGGAACAAATCCTCACCTAAAAGCATGGAGTTATACAATAAGACATAGGGAAGAGAGATGTGAGGTAGCACAGAATCTTGCACAGTAGCACTGAGTTCACCGCATGGGTCAGTATATCCTTTGAAGAAGCAGAGGGAAATAAGCCATGTGTGTGCTATGCACTTCCAGAGCTAAACTCCTTCTGTACCTGAAAATTGCTTAAAGCTAACTTGAGGTTTCTGTGCTACCAGTTCAGAGAATCATTAACTGGGGACTGATGTTCTTATTAAAACTAGTCCATAACAAATGAGCAATTATTAGCAAGACGGACATTTCTCAGTCCTATTCTTAGAGGAATCTGCTGATTATTCTTAACAGTAACATGCTTATAGAATCATAAGGTTGAACCTACAAGATCATCCAGTCTAACCGTCCTCCCATTGCCATTGCTACCACAATCCACTAAACTGTATCTCGTAGCTCCTCTTCCAGATGCCTCTTGAACACTGCCAGGGACGGCGACTCTACCACTTCCCTGGGCAGCCATTCCAGTACCTGACCACTCTCTTAGAGAAAAAGTTTTTCCTTATGTCTAATCTAAACCTCCTCTGGTACAGCTTGTGGCCATTTCCTCAGGTCCTGTTTGTTGTCTGGGAGAAGAGGCCAAACCCCTCTTCACCACAACCTCCCTTCAGGAAGTTGCGGAGTGCAATAAGGTTTTCCCTGAGCCTTCTCTTTTCCAGGCTAAACAATCCCAGCTCCCTCAGCCACTCTCCATAAGACTTGTACTCCAGACTCCTCACCAGTTTTGTTGCCCTTCTCTGGACACGCTCCAGGGCTTCAGTGTCTTTCCTGTAGCGAGGAGCCCAAAACTGAACACAGTACTCGAAGTGCGACCTCACCAGTGCTGAGTACAGGGGGATGATTACTTCCCTGCTCCTGCTCACCACATTATTTCTAATGCAGGCCACATTATTTCTAATGCAGGCTTGTTCACATGGGTACAGTTGACAAAATTCTGAAGTACAGTTAATCAAAACTAACAGCTGTGGAGGTCATATATGATTCTTGTCGCTTTTGGAAGACAGGTGTGCAAAAGAAAGGTTACTATATGCACTAGAAAAAGGAACGTTGTTTTTGGTTTGGGTATTTTGGGGTATCTTCCTAAAATAAGAATTGCTTTGTAAAGTTGACAGCATTGCCATCAACTTTTCAGTGGTGTATAAAACTTCATCAGTTTCTTGGCTGAGAAGCTTAATGCTAATTGCGATACAGATTTTGTGAGTGGATATGTGTAAAGATACTGATAAATTAAACAAAGACTATTACCTATATCTCCTAGGCATTAAGACTGCTATTCTAGTTGGAGGCATGGCAGCACAGAAGCAAGAACGTGTACTGAATCGCAAGCCAGAAATTGTAATAGCAACCCCAGGCCGTCTGTGGGAGCTAATTAAAGAAAGACACCCACATCTCTCAAATCTCCGTCAGCTCAGGTAAAGTTGCCTTTTAAACTAACTGCTAGATACTGATCTGGGTTTCACTGCGTTGTATGATTAACTGATGAAGCAATTTAAGTTTGTAAGATAACTTATTTCTTTGCCAAAGTATTTTAGTGCAGTGCACAGTGGTTATGTTAAGAGAGGGAAATGTTAAAAAAGTTTGACTTATTCTTTTTGATAAAACAGGTTTCTAAAAGAAACGTGAGAACTACTGAAGCTACGCTAGCACATCTAGCGTTCCTTTGGGTTTTATTTGCAAAAATTTCCCTATGTTTAGCAGCAAAGTTTTCTTTAGAAGTATATCAGATTCATATTTATCTACACAACTCTATTTATACTGTGTGTTCTGTTTGACAGGTGCCTTGTGATCGATGAGGCAGACCGAATGGTTGAAAGAGGTCATTTCTTGGAGCTGTCTCAGTTGCTAGAAGTCTTAAATGATTCACAATACAATCCTAAACGACAGACTTTTGTTTTTTCTGCCACTCTGACATTAGTCCATCAGACTCCCACAAGAATTTTACAGAAAAAGAATGCAAAAAAGATAGACAAGAAGACCAAACTAGAAATGTTAATGGAAAAAGTAGGAATAAAGGGCAAACCCAAAGTGATAGACTTAACAAGGAAAGAGGCTACTGTTGAGACTCTGATGGAGACCAGAATCCACTGTGATACAAATGAGAAGGACTATTACCTTTATTACTTTCTTCTCCAGTATCCAGGAAGAACTATGGTCTTTGCAAACAGCATAGACTGTATAAAACGCCTCAGTTCTCTCCTCACAATCTTAAATTGTGATCCTCTTCCTTTGCATGCCAACATGCATCAGAAGCAAAGGCTAAAAAACTTAGAACGGTTTGCTGAGCGAGAGAGGTAAGTTGTTTCTATGTTCTACTAGAAAAGAAAAAGTAATCGTGTAAAGGGCAAGGGGGAATAGAAGAAACAGCTCTGTTAGAAGAGGAGTGGGTTGGGGAGTCACTTTGGAGTCTGAATTACTCTGCAACCTGTCAGATCATTATTGCTGAAGTGTCTGCTACTTGCCCCATTCTCAGTTATATGCTTTTGTAACCATCCTGCTCTGGCCCAGAGCCTTGGCTCTGCAGCACCTCCATCTCACAAAGTATCAAAAAATAGAACACTTTTTGTTGGCTTAGGCTTCAGATTTGCTTAGATGAATTAGTTTCTCGAGGATCAAGGTAACCTAGAGCAGTGTGATGAAAGAAGGCGGTCAGATTTGCCGTGGTCTGCCTATCTTGGCATTGGCCTTTGAGAGTCAGGTTGGTGATCTCAGTGCTTCAGCAAACTGGCCGTCTGATTATACTGGAAATTGTACCTCGGTAGCAGACTTGGGCAGGAGAAACAGAGATTGTATTGTCATGACAGATCTGCAATATCCCTTTGCAAAATGTAATATCAATAGCCTTGGCAGAGGCAGACCGAGCATTTTCAGAGTACACTGATTTTCATGGCAAGGGGAAATCTGTGAAACCATCTATAACAGCTGCCTGCAGAATGTATGCCACAGAATTTTCTATTTATTTCTGCTTTGATCCTTGTAGCCATAGGGTATGCAGTCAGATGCCATAAAATCTTAACAAATTCCTGCTGTCTACAGCTAACTCTTTTCAGCTGCTGGGAGACGTATTTATTGTTTTTAAACAGGTTGTTCCATACCCTAGGCAGACTTCTGTCTGTGCAACAGACTCTTTGTAAAAGAATGACTTTGAGAGAAGTCCTCCATTCCTAGGGGTGAGGGAAAAATTATCAGAACAAAATTAGCCACTTTAAATTTCTACTTTTCAGTTTACTTATTTGAGATCTTATTTGAGTGCAGCTTGGTACTTCAGCCCCCAAAAGCGTTAATTAAATCTTTAATGTTAATAATAATGTGATTTCTTCAACTAGTGAAACATGTAATAGTCTTTCTGTCCTGCCAAAGGACCAACTGTATCATTAATGGTATGATCATATTAAACTAATCATACTTTCAAATTCAATCTGGGTGGAGCACTGAAAAATGTACTGAAGGAGAGCTTTTACCCCCCTGCCAAGTAGTTGGATTTGTTTGTTGAATAGTGATTTGTGCTAGCTGCTATGAACTGGGAGAGAATAAAAGCATAGGAAAACAGGATCCAGCAGAGTAGGGAATTTCATTATTGGAAACAGAATGAACCCAGTGAAGGTAACATTTGCATTATTTTTGCTATTTCAAGACTGCCTGTGAGGTAATATTTGATATTGTTTTTCTGTAGTGGCAAATGAATAGTATAGTCCCAGCAGATGAGATAGTACAAATTTGTTTCTTAAATTGCTGTGGTAGAATTCTGGGTCATGTACTTTATGTTTCTTAGCAGATGGTTTACTCTTCAGTTTTATGTTCATTAAATGTTATCACTTCCTCAGCTGTGTCCTCCTGACAACAGATGTTGCAGCTCGTGGTCTTGATATTCCCAATGTGCAGCATGTCATCCACTACCAGGTAAAATATCTTTGATGTTTTTACTTTTACTATTTTGGTTTTGAAGTAAGCTTTTTTGATAGCAGCCCCAAAGCTATAAAGCTGTGATTCTTAATCCTGTGTTAAGAGTACAGGGATTTCATCATCTTTAATTTAACTATCTTGTAATGCTTTGTACTGTTGCTACAGTGACTGTCAGTGATATGTAGTATTTTATGAATGTATGATCATATATAAGAAATGACATAACATACAAGATTCTACTTGCTTTTTGCTCAACTTCAAGATAAAAAAAAGTCACGAGGCTCAGCCTTGTTATTCTTTGGAGAGTCACAGTTTTTTTTCCTGCTTTGCAAATGAAATGGCAGAGGGCTAGAAGGCTAAGAGGTTATGCCAGTAAGAGTAGTAGACCAGGAAACAGAAACTGTCTCTAGACAACATCTTTCATGCTTCAGCTGTGTTACATGCAATGTGCCAGGGGTATATAGAAAGCAGCTTATCATAAGACCTGATGCTATCTGACAACCTCTTGGTCAGAGTACGACAAACTGCTGCTAACCTCTTGTGACCAGCTCCATGACTGATTTGTCTGAATGTTTGCAGGTCCCTCGTACTTCTGAGTTATATGTACACAGAAGTGGTAGGACAGCTCGAGCTGCCAATGAAGGCCTTAGCCTGTTGTTGATTGGCCCTGATGACTTGATCAATTTTAGGAAAATTTATAAAACCTTGGAGAAGAGTGAAGAACTGCCACTTTTCCCAGTTGAAACAAAGTATATGACTGCTATCAAGGTAAAGAAAAAAAATCTCTTTGCATCCTGAGTAACTGCTTGCTTATTTACATTACTGCATTGCCAGTCACATTCTTTACAAGTTTCAGATGACATTTACTCTTCAGGACCTGGATTTGAAAATGAAGCTAATCACACTTGTCTTTTTTCACCAATATTTGTGGTTTCTCCTCAACAACAAGCCCAAGAAAGGTGTCCAGATGTAAACATCACTTACATTTTTTCTTACTTGTTACATAGAGCTGCTTATTACTAGATTCCCAAAAATGATACAGGACATGAGTATATTTGCTGAAAAGCTAGGATGGCTCTGTTGAGTTATTTAAAGCCTTTGTATTGGGAACAGACTAGAACAGGACCCTCCATGGTCTCTGTCAGTCTCTTTTTAGCTAAAGTATTGAGCTGTCTGCTTTTCCTAAGCCTTTCCTATGCTGTGAGGCCTCAGCTGCCACTGAAACTGTCAGAAAAAGGTATCATTACCTTTTCTTTTTTTTTTTCAGCCTATTGCCTGTTTTAAGGAACACTTAGTCATCCTGTCACTCACAGGATGTTTTGTAAATCCTAACAGTTGTACAGTAGATATTAGAAATGTTCCTCGTTACTTAAAAATATATTCTAGTTGGTGTCTGAATCATGATTTGTTCCTGATGTCTCTGACGTGTTTGTTATGATTTAAAAACGAGGAACTAACATTTAGATGTTTAGTAGTTGAAATGTTTTAGGAGTCCAATTCCATCACGGACATCTGAAGAAGCTACCTTTTTCAATCACAGATATCTGGTATCACTTTAGCAAATGATGACATCTGTATTATGTAAGGTGTGTACTAGAACAGCAGTAAGGAACTGCAAGACTGGCATCTCAGGTGCATTATAATGCACGCTCTCAAACATTGATTCTGCAAGAATGCCCTGTGTTTAAACTTGATTAGAATATCTGAAATGCACTTTTGTTGCAGGAGCGGGTGAATTTGGCACGGCAGATTGAGAAGGCAGAATTTTTCAACGGCCGAGCAAAGCAACATGACTCTTGGCTCCAGCAGGCTGCAGAGGCTCTTGAAGTTGATCTCGATGATGACCTTTTTATGGGCAAGTAGAAAACCTTGTAATGGGGATACTCAGTTACACCTGTAGCACTAATGTGCAGGAGTACCACTATGGCACAGAAGCTGTTAAACCTCACAGGGCAGAAGGAGAAGCAAAAGTGTCATTACTTAGCATGCAATATTGCTGGTGTTTTCAGAGTGACTGTATAGTAGATAGTGCTGCAGTCAGTGGGGAAGAGAGGTGTGACAATTGTGGAAAGTCACAGCCAAGTCTACACAGCTCAGGAAAAGAACCATTTAACTTCTAGTAACTGTCTTGGGATAATCTCACAATGTGGTGTGTGCTAATTGAGTCCTTTCCCTCTGTGTCAAAGCGGCAGCTGTTAATCCACTCCTGCTTATTGCTCCCTCCACCTGTAGTCTGGCAGCAGGTCAGGAGCTTGGCAGTACAGCAACTCTATCTAAACTTTTTAGGAGTACTCGGGTAATTAGCACTCTGTTTTGACACAATCCAAGTATTCTGTACTTTGAGATGAATTTCAAAACAGCCCATCTAATCCAAGTTACTTTGGCACTTGAGTGAAGCACTTTGTAATTGCCACCCAGAATCTTGCCAGTTATTCAGTCTCTATTTCTTGCATAACTTGTTGGAGACAAATTCAAGTCTCAGTCATGCCTCCCATAAATAAGATTTCTCTCAGTGTTACAAAGGACTTATTAACGTCTCTTCAATTTACATTATAGATAACACTGATTTTGTTTGTTCTTCAGTTTAGGCTGCTGATCCTGTTGATTACTTTGATTCTCTTTCGTGCCCTTGCTTTTATGCTGTTAAGTACAGAGGAAGTTTCTGCTAGAGCTAGAAACCTCCTTTCTTTTTGTCCGTTCTGGATTGAGAGCCAAGTGAATGCTTTAGCAGAACGATAACCTGGAAACTTCAGTAGTGAAGTTTCTTCTTGATCTTGTTTTCTTGGTGAACAACCTAGGAGATACAGAAATGTCATACATGACTGGAAGACTACATTGGTCTTCTTAGTAAGACTAGATTAGTATTTGCCCTGACTACTGCAAGAGGCTGATGAAACAGACCAGTGTAAGTTCTTTGTGTTGTAACACAGTTTCTGATTTTCTTCCCAAAGGAAAAAAAACTAGTGAGCAAGAAGAAAGCCAGAAGCAAAAGATGCTGAAAGGAATGAAAAAACAACTGAAACACATGCTGTCCCAACCATTGTTTAAAGTCCTTATGAAAACAAAGTACCCAACGCAGTCGGGGAAACTACTCCTGCCTCAGACTTCAGCTGGCAATTCAGAAACTGCTCTGAGTATCATATCAAGGAAACAAGCCAAGAGAAAGAAATCAGCAAAATCAAATTAGACTGAGCAAGTTCACTTGTTGCAATGGAATCAAGAACTATCCTTATCAAGGCTGACAAGATATTCTACTAGAAAACACACAGTATCAGGATGGTGCTTTTGTCTTAGTAGTGCAGGCACACAGCCAAACATTTATCTAAAAGGCACTGCTAGTGTGGAGTTAGTTACTCCTGAATCTTGTCTTTGATTATTTTCTTAGGTTCTTTTTCTTATTCTCTATTATTCTCTATATTATTAGAGCGTAATTAGTTTTAGAATAGTTCTGTTCATTGCATCTCTTTAAGACACATAAAAGTTACTGGGTAAAACTCACTGTGAACAGACTTAATTTGAATTTTAATTTTCTTTTAAAGGAAAGGGACGCATAGGCTGTGGACAGGTAACAGGACAGTCTGAGCTGCTGACAGTGCAGATTTGACTTGTACTGCAGTTCAGTGAGAAAGGCAGCAAATATAGGTAGTGCTACCAACAAGTCTATAGTTCCAGTAAGGGGAATCTTTCCCAGTTTTCTTCCTCTGCTGATCTGATTTCTCAATTCTGTTACACACTGTCTAATTACTTTAGTCCTTTGTTAATATGTTTCAGAATGGGGGGGGGGGGGAGTGAAGGTGGCAGTGGTCCAGGACTAATCTTGGGAGATTTGCAGTCCAGGCAGATTTCTCAGGAACGATTATTGCTATGAAACATGTTGTTAATTAGTATCTGGGGTTGTCTGTGTTTGAAAGCATATTTGAATCATAACCTTTCTTTTAATAGAAGTGATGTGAAATGTCACTTTTGAAGAGTGTATCTTCATAATTGTACTTTTAAATCACTTCTACCTTTTCAGGGCAAATAATTTCTAAGAGTATTTTTTTAAGCTATGTCAAAAAAAATGTATTTTGAAGCTTTGTTAAATTGTATCTACTATAAAACCCAAAGCCTGTATCTTCTTTCAATTACTTGAGATTTCTAAGTTTTTCTTAGCTCATGCCCTTCACACTTAGCACACAAGGTGAGAGAATTCAGGAGAAAACCACCCAAAAGGTAAGATACAGCAGAGACATCTGTACTGGTGGGAGCACGGAATCTCCACCTGCCAGCACTAGATTGAGCAAAGCGTTTGTGTCTCAGGTACAGAACCAATGTCCTACCCTGCTAGGAAGCACACCACTTGACTCAACAAATCTAAGAGAAATTTGTGTATGTAATTGCGTCCCCTCCCATCGCTTGCTGGTTCTGGAAAAACAAGGTCTCTGCTCCTTTTAAATAATTGAGCACTCCCCTGCTCCTCTGTCTCTGCGAGGACTTTTCTCTCACTTGCCTCCTTGCATTATGGAAGAAGAGCAGTGACAATTTTTATGATAAGCATACAGAGCTTATCAATTTATATGAAGCTTTTTTTGCAACACACTGTTCATCTGATATCCTTCAGAGCAGAAGAGGGAGTTTTGGTGGAGAGGGAGAAAGGAAGAAGTTGTAAGGTTCTTTATTCTCACCCACATGAAAAGATGAAACAGCTTTGGAGTCACTGTGACATCTGAAAAACTATACAGTTAGAAGAATGTTCCTTGCATGGAAAGCTGGAAAAAGGAACTGAGCAAAGCCATGCATGCCTTGTCTCTCCCCTGTCCCACCTTTGTAACATTAAAAATCACATTCCCCCCGCTATGAAAAGAAAACTTGGTTGGCTTTTGCATCCATGAAGGCCTGAAGACCAGGTGGGCCTTTACTGTACCTTGTGATATACTTTTTGCTTCACTGGACAAAATTAAGTCAAGATCCTGACACCAGAGCTTCCTTGTCTGAAAATCTGCATGAGATAGGATAGTTTTGGCAATTTGTAATTCCACATGATAGCAACATGAATTGACCTGGAAGATATGGGAGAGTATTATTTCTTCTCAGAGATCATTGCTGTGAAGTTTTTCAGCTCTTGTTTCCTTGTGCTTAACAGCCTAGTTATCACACTCCCACCTCTCCGTCTGGCCCTCAACCCACTGTCTTGCTGAGTCTTCCTAAGATGGAGCATGACACTTCTGCACTCCTCCTCACCTTCTTCATGTTTGCCTATGCCATGCTCTGCTGTTGGTTCTCTCCCACACTCTACTGAAGCATTCAACATGAGTTCTGTTCTTAATCTACTGATGCTGCTCCCCTACAGGAGCCCAAGCCATGCTTGGACCCTAAAATATCCGTCTTAAAAAGGATACTTGTCTAGCACCCAGCAAGCTCTCTTTTGATTGCTTGCTTTCCCTTGTCAGTCTCTTACCAGGATACCCTGAATCTTCTACCTATAGGA
Organism: Chrysolophus pictus; assembly: GCA_037305975.1. Taxonomy (NCBI): domain Eukaryota; kingdom Metazoa; phylum Chordata; class Aves; order Galliformes; family Phasianidae; genus Chrysolophus; species Chrysolophus pictus. The sequence continues at coordinate 45,779,018 of CM074580.1, read as the reverse complement.
AGAACCCTAGTCATGTCTTAGCAAATTTAAACACACTGTTAAACTGGAAAATAGCACTGCTTAACTGCTCTCCTCCAGTGTGGAATAGGTTGCTGCAGGAGGAAAGGAGGGCAGAGAAGTTGTTTTTTCCAGCTCTGATTATTTGCCAATGTTTTAGTGGTGCAAATTAGACTTGAATAATTTTATATCAAGTGCCTATGAGGAATTTAATTTCAGTACTTAATAAAATCTGTAGTAATGAGTTACTTCTGTAATGCTCTACTGGCACAACAGTTATGCTAAGGCTTCAAACAAGTAACGTGTTTTGTGGCAGCTTATGTCTACTAAAATACCCAATAATTAATAGACTACCTAGGTCTGTTTAGACTGCAAGAGCAATCTCCAAATAGATTAATTAAGACACAAATGCAGTGGAGTATTGGAGGTGGCCAAGCTGGTACAGAGTCACCAGTACCACATAACAGAAAATTGAAACCCAAGTAGCTTCTGAGCCTTTTATGTTGTGAATATGGGAGGCCAGTCAACTTCACACATATCAGAAGAAGGAAGAGTCCCTGTGGTTTGACGTCTGCCAAGGTCTGTGTTTGGAAAGGATCTCATACATTGGACAGTTAAGTTTCCTGAACTTTGTAGTGTTCCTCTCTCTTCCTCCGCACGTTAATGAAACAGCAAAGCAGAAACTGGAGAGCTGCCTTACCACATGCTAGAGCCCTGGCATGCATCTCCCACATGGCATGTGGGAAATAATTTGCACCTCACTGAGTACAGGCCAGACACCACACAATCACCATGCTCACCACAGGGTGAGGGCATGTGTGGGGGAAATAGCAATTAAGCAGCTGATCAGGGCAAGTGCCTGCCCTTGCTCAGCTCTTCTAAACCAGCTTGCAAATTCATATCCGTAAGGAGGGAAGAAGGAAGCAAAGCACATTTCCAATGATTTCCAGCTTGTACTCTCTGATGCCAGGAGAAAAAGCTGGTAAGAAAAAGTATTCTAACACTCAAGAAAGCACAACACATCCTGTGCTAGCAGGGTCCCTTTGGGGTGCCTAATTCTAGGCGGCCTAGTAAGTTGTTTGATGAAGGAAGGAGCTCAGACGACCATAAAGTTGAGTGGTTAGCAAAGGACTGGTGATCCAACAAGCACTGTTAAAGTGATATCCAGTTATCTTTGCAGAAAAGCAGGATGATGTAGGATTGGAGCAGAAGAAGGGAACAATAGATAAAAGGCTTTCCTGCTGAGGAAATGGTGCTGGTTTTGTAACCCTCTGTAGATACTTCCTCTCTGATACTAAGGCAATTGTTTGATATTTTTCTTGCCCATGCGAGATTACCTGTTCTAGATTACTTTTGTGAAAGGTATTTAAGGGCACCAGTATTTCATCAATTCAGTCAAAAACTCCTCATGGGGCCAGCCTCACCAGAATGGATAAGAAAGAGGAAAAGCAGTAATCCATCACTCCTGAGACAAAATTATTGGCCTCTGAAAACAAGGGAACAGGGCTGTTGCACTTGTTTGTCTTGGAGTTCAACAGCTCTGTGCTGTTAAGCTGGAAGAAATGGAGGCCTGTTTCCAGAGCAACCAACCTGATGGCACAAACTGCCAAATTTCTGTAGGGAATGGCTGCAGTTTCAGAACATTACTCCAAATCCTAGGTTCAAAAATGAGAGAGCACTGCAAAGTACACATGGTCTTTGGTACACCTGGTTTAATTTAGAGGTATGATGTCCTTTTATTACTTGTCTAATTATAGGAGTCTAGTTGGTACTGTGGATACTCCTATACAAGCAGAATTTATTTTCTTTCTTCATGGGAATATCTTCCCCAGTATAAGCAATTTTGGTACTGACAGGAATAGATTAGATTTCTGCACCTGTATTGGCAATGGCAGTGCTGTGAGGGGCAAGGTGTAAGGAGGCTGCAGCTGCCAATCCATTTTCCATCTATTTCGTGCTTGTTTGCTGCAGTGTTGTTCCTAAGCCAGCTCAAGTGAAGTCACTTCCATTCTCACAGCTCTCAGATGACCTCGCAGCATGATTTTCTTGGCAAGTTTAAAAATCTGTGAGATTTAAGTTTGCTGAAGCATTTCATAGTTTCTTTCAACTTGTTTTCCCAGGTTCTTAAAGTCTCCTAAATTCCAGCTGGGAATGAAGCTTGTTCTTGCATGTATTCCCAATCATGTTTATGATGTGTAATGTGCCTTTTCTTAAAAGTTTTCAAAAGTCCATTTTCTAAGACCATTCAATCATATGTGTGTACACATATATGCAACATAACCTAGCTTTTAGCTAACAGAAAAAAAAATAGGGAGTTTTCTTCACTCAAATAAGAGAAGTATGTGCTTCCCAAATAAAAAAAAAGCCTAACTGAAAACTGTCATGGTGTGTTTCAATATTCAGTCCCAGCTAGATCTTGAAGAAAAAAGAACTGCCTTTAAGCCTTTGAAGCAGAACATACATGATACCAACTTTCCTTCTTCCCAATTTCACACACAAAGGCAAGAAAAATTCATTGGCCAAAAAGATTAAGAACAGAATCAAGACCTGAAATTGGAGTGTAAAAAGCTTTAGCTTGGTCAAATTTCATGCTGTTTCCTGTTTAAAATACGATATAACCAAATAAACATTGGGTAATGTTTATCAGGAGCTGTTTAATTAGAAAAACAATACTATCATTATCCCTGCGCTTTTCTGTACACAAGTAGCCAGGGCAGCTCTGCTTACCATTAAAAAAAGTTAGCATTTTTCATTTTCCTGCAACACTTCATTTTAAAAAGAAAAAAAGACAACTGACTCTTGTAGGGCACTGATCTGACAGAGAGGTTTGTGTAGCATATGCCAGTGGCAACTATTCTCATCATTGCTGTATTTTAACTAAACCCTTCTTCGCACCCATGGGCTGAGACCAGAATTCAGCTTGCAGTGAATTCTTGCTGCCACAACAGTGAAGTTGCAAGAAAAGCCAGCCATGCAATACTGGTTTCCTGCTGGGGCAGGCAGTGCTGCAAATAAACATTCCTGCTTTTTACCTTACTTGCATTTATAACTGTGCTGTATACCCTGAAAAGCAAGTCAGGCTCTTGAACGCATGGCACCATTTCCCAGTGCACAGGTAGGCACAGGGATGGTGAGTGTGCCCCGCCACAAATGGCCAAAGTGGAGATGGGAGGGAGCTAGCTGAAGGAAGACAAATCTTTCTGTAACATGGTAGTGGGAGAACACATGGTTCTAGCCATCCCACATAACTCTTCGGGGGACTCTATGTGAAAAATAAACACTCAAAAATTGATGAAATATTTTCGGGTGCTGGTGAGGGACTGGGTTGCAGTGACAGCTTGATGAGTGGTAGCTGCCTGTCTGTGCCTGCTTTCATTATGCTGTGGCACACACATGGCCAGGGCTGCAGCTCCTGCCTGCTCTCTGCACTACAGGCACTGAGAAGAAAATGGGCTGGAGCCCATTGGGGTGTCAGATCAATAAGCAGGTCTCCTCTCTGCTACATTCATTGACTGTATGCGTCCTGGTAAATCTGGAAGTACATTTTTCCCTATCAGCACTAAATTTTAAGTAAAAAAAAATTCACTTTGCTATCAGATTACGAAGTGCACCATGCGTTGAAGCAACCAACAATCTGGAAGATCACAGCTCTGTTTGTGTTTCATAGAAGCCTTAGAGGAGTTCTGTTATACTTTCAGAACCTGACCTAGAGCATTGGGGCTGTATGAGCAAGTGTTTTGGTGGAGCCCTGTCTGCTTCTTGTAAAAGAAAAATAAGGCATGACAAGAAGAGAGGAAGAGCTTCTCTGGCCTCCGAATCCTATCTCAGTACCTTATTGCCACCAAGTCCCTTGCCTTGCTGTGCCACCTCTCCAGGCATTATCACAGCAATAAAGTGTGAGGTGTTATTCTGTCTCTGGCTGATACTCATCATGGTTGATAATAAAAATATCAACGTAAGTCCCTACTGCTTCTCCTGTTCCTTTTTCATCTGCACATTTCCCCACATTTATACAGCTATTACACCAGAACAAAGTCTTGCCAGCTGTAGTTGCATTCCAGCAATTTAGGAACTTTCTTTTCATTAAGATAAATACAGTGGTTACGCTCCTGGCAATTCCCTACATAGAAATCATAACCAAGCCAACATTGAAGTTAAAGCATCTTGTGTTAGTTTTCTTTTTAATTCAAAATAGGACAGTACTGTTTTAATTAAGCCCCTAGAACTTTCTATTCAGAGTATTGCATTTTCCTTCAGTGTTCTCTACCAAACAAAAATCCTCAGCATCTAGATGTAAGCTCCACCATGGAGAAAACATGTCAACATTCCTAAGAAGTTGGATAGTGCCCTCAATAACAAGCTTTAACCATCAGCCCAGAAGCAGTTAGGCAGGATAATCTGTTCAGGTCCCTTCCACATAAGCAGTGCTGTTCTAGGCCCCTGAGCAGACCTTTTCCCAAGCATCAAAGCACACAAAGGTAAGCTAACAGAGGCTCTAAGCTTAGCCTTTGCAGTAGGACTAGATTGGGGAAAGGCTTAGGAAAAACAAACAACACATTAGAAAAACAAACCCACAGCCCTGCTGTAATGCAATAGAAAGGACAAAACAACAAGGCAATGAGATCCTAGGCTGCAACAAGTGAAAACCCACTCAGATGCGACAGCAGTAGACACAAAAAATAAGAAAAAGAAGCTGCTTACCTCTGGAAGGCCCAAAAAAGTCCCCTGACAGGAATCTCTAAATGGAACATCCTCACCTCTACTGCCAACCCTTAAATGAGGTCTGGGAAGGAGTGGATCCTGGCTCCACCTCTTCTGGTCACTCAGCTGCATTGCATGCACCTGAGCTCCCCTGGGTTGGCCCTGCCTTCCCACCAGGTGCTCAATCACTGTTTCAAGCCATGACTCAGTATTTCTGCTGTACCTGACAAAAAAGACCTGTTGGTACTGGTAGATGGCTGTTCAGCCTGGAGAAGAGGAGGCTGTGAAGTGACCTGATAGCAGCCTTTCAATATCTAAAGGGGAGCTGCAGAAAAGAAGGAAACATTCTTTAGCAGGATCTGTGGTGATAGAACAACAGGAAATGGTTTCAAGCTTAAAGAGGGTAGATTTAGGAAAAAGTGTTTTATAGTGAGAGTGGTGAGGCACTGGAATAGGTTGCCTAGAGATGTGATGGATGCCCCATCCCTGGAAACTTTCAAGGCCAGGCTGGATCAGGACCTGTGCAATGTGATCTAGTGTGGTGTCCCTGTTCATTGCAGGGAAATTGGACCAGATGACCTTTTAGAAGTCTCTTCCAACACTGAGGATTCTATGATTCTATGAAAATAAACTGTTCTAGAAAAGCCCCAACTCTTTTATTTTCTTTCAGCTTAACATGCTTGGCCAGCCACATTTGTAGTACAAGCAGGAAAGCTTCTTGGGTTCTTACTGCTTTCTCAGACCATTACCATTGCCAATATTTTGTCCCATTCTCTGCAGGAGGGTGTTACCCATGGGGTTATTTCTTTCACAATGAAGCTGGGCTGAGCTGTGGGTTTTTGGTGGGAGAGTGGCAGCCACCAGGCGCTCTGCGGCATCACCTGCAGATAAAATAAAGCAGGAGCTTTCAGTGCCCAGCTGCATGTCTGCTCACTGCATCCAAGGAGCATCCATCTGCTCTCCCCAACCCAGCAGCCTGGCTGTGCTGCCTAGCAGCTTTCAACCATACTAAGGTGACACACTGCATTAAAGCTATTTCAGGCTATTGCAGTTAGGAGCTTTGATAGGCTTGTTAATTTACCATCAAAATATTTGAGCCATTTCCAGGATTTTTTTTTTTTTCTCAGTGAGTGATTCTTGCACTCTTGTGCTCTGCATCTATTACACAGAGTTGAAGTACAGCTTATCTGGCCAGGAAAATACTTCTTTTAAAACTCTTTTTTTTTTTTTTTTTTTTTTTGACTTATGGAGCTGGGTGGATGTGATGTCAGATTGTCAGATAAACTGCTCCATTTATTTCCATTGGCCTGGGGAAAAATGTAATCAGGACTCAGTGTCTTTCTTAAACACTTACACTAAAATTCAGGCTAACCAGAATTGGGTTTGAGGTAAATGTGCTTTCCCCTTTTTTCTGCTTTGTGGACCACAGCAACTTTTTAGATGAAAACATCCAAGTGATCTACACAGAATTGCCTACTAGAGCAGGACACAACAAGAAAAAAAAAGGTTTTGATTTGCTCTCCTCTGGTCAAATACAGTTTTGGCATCTTGCATTGAAGATCTCAAGTCTGCTGTAAAAGCATGAGTAAGGGTTTTGTAGCCTCTGATAAGCAGAGACCATCCTGCTTTGTGCAGACACGTCTGAATAGAGACTTACAAAAGCTTTGATTATATAGAAACAGAAATAAAGATGGGCAGAAGGAATAACGTAGCTGTGTTTGCCTCTCCCTTTTGCCTAATGACTCGATGATGGTGTGCCTGGGGAAGCCACAGAGGCTGTCTCTCTCCCTCTCGAGTATCTTTCTACCCAGCCAAAGTACCTAGCAATTCGCAGGTAAATGCAGGATGGATCAGACTGGGGACACCTGGCAATAGCGCGGAGAAGACGCTGGGTGGCAGGGACGCTCCGGTAAACGGCGGCTGCCGGTACCATGGACTCTGCTTCAAGAGCCTCGACAGTGTGTGTACCTTTAAGGGTTCCTCCCGGGTGAAAGTATGAACAAAACAAAGGAAAAGCAGTAGGGATGGGCTCTCCAGCCAAGTCCTTGCACCCTTCGGTGCTCTGGCACAGCCATGAAAGGCAGCAGGGGATGCTCTCCTCAGCAGTTCCATTCTCTTGTCTTTGGTTTATTGCTTTAAATACTGACAGGAGGAGAAACTGAGCCCATGAGCCAGGCAAAAGGAAGTGTAACAAATAGAGGCAATGGAACGTGAGCAGAGAAGGGCAACAGAACTGGTGAGGGGTCTTGAGTACAAGTCTTAGGAGGAGTGGCTGGTGGATCTGGGATGGTTTAATATGGAGAAGAAAAGGTTCAGGGTTGACTTTAATGCTCTCTACAACTACCTGAAAGGATGTTGTGGCAAGGTGGAGGTTGGCCTCTTCTCCCACATAACTAGTGAGAGGACTAAAGGGAATGGCCTCAAATTGTACCAGGGTTCAGGTTAGATATTAGGAAAAATTTCTTCTCCAAAAGAGTGGTCAGGCATTGGAACAGGCTGCTCAGAGAGATGGTTGAGTCACTGTCCCTGGAGGTGTTCAAGAAACATTTAGATGTTGTACGTGACATGGGAAGCGTTTTATTGGTGACATGCCCTCTCTGTTCTTCTGCATTATGTATTTTTATCTCAGTGTTTTCCAAGTCACCAATATATCGTTTGCTGAACCATGCAACCTGTTGTTCTTATGGAAGGGAAAACCATATCTTAGGTTGTAACAGTCCTCTTGACTTCTGGCAGAAAGAAACAGTTCAAAGCGTCCATCCCAATGTAATCCAGCTATAATGGTTCTGAGACCTGATTACACCTCCATTTCACTCAGCTGGTAAAGCCAGCACTCAAACAGTCATTTCTTAATAACATAATTAAACACATCTTTGATTTAAAAGCATATTGATTCCTATGTATCAACTTGATTCATAGCTACAACTCATTGTAAAATGTGGTTAATTCTGGAAGCAGGCTCTGTTGTAGTAGGGTGGACGGGAACCTACACATTATCACAAGATGTCTACAAATAGCCCTGCCATCCTCCCAAGACTCATATTATAAACAAACAGCTTTGCCAGAGCCTGGAAAAGTTTGATTTTTCATTTAACTTGTTTCTTTTCATATCATAAAGCAGTCTGGAGATGTCAGGCCTACTAACTTCTGCCAATCATCTTTTAAAGGATTTGAGTCCTGTTTGGTTTGGTTGTACTTTATACACAGGCTACAATACAGGGATGCAAGGAGGAGAAATGAAAGGCTTCTGAGTTCTGGCCATAACACTGTCTGGGCTCTTGATTTATGCTAGTGGAACCAAGTGTGGCATTGGCACTGCTCTGCTTTAGTAGCACTGCCACAGAAACAAAGCCCAGAGTGATGTCAAGCATTTGCTTTTCTCATGAAAAAAGGGACTTTGAGTGACCTAAAGAAAAGAATAATGAAAGAAAAATGATAGGCAGAAGCTTGCAGTTTTGGTTGAAATCCTTTGAAGCATTTAATTACGGGGGGGGGAAGCAAGGGAAATTATTGCTGAAATTGAACTGTTTCATTCAGTGAGAAATTCTGACTTATTCTCTAAAAACATGAAAGACCATGGTCACAGCCAGAACTTCATTGCCTCTTAACAGTTGTGCTTCTCATTTGCAGCTGTCATTCTCCCACGTCCCTGGGTCTGGGATCCCCAGGTAACCCCTCAGCCTCCTCGTCCTGGGAGGCCCTGGCCTCACTCCATGTGGGGTGGGCAGTGCAGTGCCCTGCCGTCTAGGAAAGCTGATGGAGGCAGAGAGCAAATTGCAGCTCTAAAGGCCATGCAAATTTCATTTTTCACCCAGCTTACAAATGCTGTTGACTTGAGCCCACACACCGCTTAAGGACAGAAGAGAAATATCACATCAGTTTATAAGTGCAGAAATGTAGGATGAGCTGATTTAACTCATGCCCTTCAAGAACAACAGAGAACCCAGGTCTTGTTCTTGTGCCTTCACAATGAGACTAACTGCTGCTTATTTTTGAGAGAAAGTTGACAAACTCAGGTACGTTAATCCAGGTTGGGACAAGAACAAGAATAAGATGAGGAGAGTGCCCTGTGAAATTTGAAGGAAAATCCTAGTCCTTCTCCAAAGAAGTGTAAGCATAGGTGTTTATTGTATTATTAATATTGTTATTGTTGTTGTTGTTGCCGTTGTTGTTTTATGCCCTGTAGAGCCCACAGGGATAGGAGGTTGTAGCAAGGTGGGGAGTGGCTTCTTCTCCCAGGTAACAACAATATACAAGAGGTAACTGCCTTAAGTTGTGCAAGAGAAGGTACAGGTTAGGTCTTAGGAAAAACTTCCTCTCAGAAAGAGTGGTGAGGCATTGGCAGAGGCTGCCCAGGGAGCTGGTGAAGTCACTATCCCTGCAGGTGCTCAAAAAGAGTAGATGAGGCACTGAGTGACATGGTCTAGAGTGATCACAGACAAGGGTTGGTGGTTGGTCCAAATGATCTTATTGATCTTTTCAACCTTAATGATTCTATGATTCTATGAGATTGGTTCATTCTTTAACTATACAGCAGCAGTATAAGAGGTAACTGTGGCATCAGGAAATCATTAAAAAATTTGAAATGTGGAACTTAGAATAACCAGGATGTCTGAGCCACTGAACTGCTACATCATATTTTTGTGGAAGAGGAGAAGCCATTGCTGATGGTCTCCCAGCTGTGTTACCAGCTGTAGAAAAGAAAATTCTTTCATGCTCTGTGTAGGTGGAAGGCAATTGTCATACTAAGTGTCATCTTGGGCAGTCTGAGCCTGCCAGCCTGCCTAGACCACTGTCCTGTGCTTTGGCAAAGAGTGTGAGCAGTATTCATCTGCTGTCCTATGTTTTTCTTTTTTTTACTAGCTGGGTAATTGGTGAGTCAAGGAGGGCTGATTTTGAGGAGTGGCTGGAGCTATTAAAACTGATGCTACCCTTGGACTGGGAAAAAAGGAAAAGTTATAAGCTAGATCTGAATGAACTTGATGCTGCCTGCAATGAGTGCCTTTTGTTTCATCAACCAGTGACTCACTTAGGAGTGTCTAATTCAGTGAGTCTTCATAAACAAAACTTTAGCATAAACAGTTCTTCTGCTTAGATTGGTATGAGGAAGAAATCAAGGGTTTGATTCATTACCCTCCAGTGTAAAGTACTGTGAGAGGATTCCTATCCCATTTGGTTGTGTTTTCCAGCAACCTTGCTTTCATATAGGGACTTGACAACATGCAGGACTGTGAACTGTGTATGCTGTTATGACACTGTAAATCTTGGGCAAGGTGTTCACCAGTCAGCTATCAGCAGATCCCCCGTGTTTCATATAATCATTAAGGTTGGAAGAGGCCGCTAAAATCCTGTAGCCCAACCACCATCTTTTGTAGGTAAGAAGTCACTTCCCACGCAGGCTTATGGATGCTGAGATAACACAGTGCAGGGATCCTGCAGCATGAGGAGACCTGTGCAGAGCTGCTCACAAATGGCTGTTTTTGTAACATCTTGGTAAATTTTGCTTTGAATTTGGTCACCAAAACCAGACTGCTCAGGTTCTCTAAATTCTATTCTGGAAATGAAAAGAAGAGGATTCTTCTACAGGATATCACCACTTGCCTCCAGTTCCCTCAGATGCTGTAAGGTTTGAGTCCCTCCCTGTAGCCTACTCCATTCAGTGGGTGTGAGGCTATCCCTGCTGGCACACTGTAGCCAGGAATGCAGGGAGGGTGGGTCAGAGAAAGTGCAGAAGGGGTTTGACTCTGTATCCCATTAACGATACCATTCTGGGGTAATTTGGTGTTATCATTACTGTTATACTATCTGTAGGGTTTCCTGTCCTCACTACAAAACTCACAGATATGCAGACTAGGTCTAGATGATCTGGGCTTCGAGACTATAAGCTGAACTGATTTCCTTTTTCCTTTTCACTCCTGTAAGGTAAATTATTTTGTCCTGTTTCAGTATTTCAGGATTTTGCTTCATGACTGAAAGAGTTGAGGTAAGGTGCAGAGCTGGGCCCAAGGCTGTAGCAGCCTGGGAGAAACGTCATTGAACTCTTTGTGGCCCTTCTCCTGACCGCCTCTAAGTATTTCTCTGTGTCTGCTGTCTCCTTGGTAAGAGATTTACTCTGCCAAACTGCTTTGAGACAGGCTGAAAAGAGCCCCTGAGATACTAATGGAAAAACCATAGCAATTCTCACTTTCTAGAAATGTCCATATATAGCTAAACTTAGGCAGTCTCTGAGTGTAGTTATTCATTCTAGCAGCCTGTGTGCTCTGTGGCTTTCTGAAGTGATACTCCACAGGTTTACATTCCCAGGGCTGACTCCTGAAAAAATCAGTTTTGAAAAACATGTTGTGACATATCTCAGCCAAGAACAGTTTTTACACCCTATCTAGTGCCAGATTGACTAAAAGGAGCCTAATCTTCTGCTGTTCATGTTATAGACTTGCAGCAAGATAAGGCCAGCAATGCTTTGTGCAATGTGCATGCTGCACATGTAGATGTACGTATGGTGATTGCTTATTCCCCCTATCGTGAGATGGGGGTGAGAACAAAAAAAAAAGATAAAATGCATGAGTTGAGATAAATATAGTTTAACTGAAAGAAAAGTAAGGAAAAATAATAATCATAATGATAAAAGAATGTACAGAATGAGTGATGTACAACTCAATTGCTCGCAAATTGCTGTCTAGGCAGCTCCTGAGCAGCATCTGCACCACATCCTGCCAGCCAACTTCACTCAGTTTTGTAGTTCCTCGTGATGCCATATGGTATGAGATATCCCTTTGGACAGTTAAGGTCAGCTGTCTTGGCTCTGTCCCTTCCCAGCTCCTTGTGCTCCCCTTGCTGGCAGGACAGTAAGAGAAGCTGAAATGTTTTTGGTGTACTGTAAGCACTGCTCTGCAACAACAACAAATACACCAGTGTGCTATCAACATTGTTCTCATCCTAAATCCTAAACACAGCACCATACCAGGTACCAGGAAAAAAAGTTAACTCTGTCCTATCTGACACAAGGAATACAAATCCCATTTGGGGATCCAGTTTTCCTTTTGGGAGCTTCCTAATCATTCTGCTGCTGCTCTCCCTGTCCCTGTTCCCTCCCCATTATCTGGCTGGTCTCTGGACAGTCTGCTCCCTTGAACTTTTTCAAGGGTGATGTGTAGCTCCAGTTTGTTCTAAATAAGTTGCCATCCATCTAAAGCTGAGAAAGCTCACTCACTATGTCTGGAGGAAGAAATGAGAAAGCTTGCCTGAAGCTACATTTCTTGCTCACAGACGGAAGGTCACCTATGATGGCTTCCAGTTACCAAATAGCTTCCATGTGATGCCAAGAGTCTCTGCATGTTTACAAATCCTTCCCCTGAGGCTGGGCCAGCACAAGCATAGGATGGGCCTCCACAAGCCTTAAGGCTCTTTAAAGGGCTGTTGCATTTCTGCATCTGCAGGACCACCTTCTTTTTCCATCAATGCCAAAGTGAACCTCGAGCAGTGCAACATGAGCATTCAGCCATTAGCAAGCAGGAGGGAAAGCTCCAGAGCAGTGCCAGCAGGCTTTGTAGGTGCGACCTGAGCCACCCTACTGACCTTTTTGGGTGCCATCCTGGAACATTAGATCCAGGGAGAGCTGAGGATGTGGATTTTGTGGAATGGCTTTCTTTTCTCTGCTGGGACAAGTTTTCTTCTTTTATCCAAATTAAAATAATTAATAACAAGGATTAATTTAACCAAAATATTAGAAGAAATATTTTAACTGTAGAAATCAGCTTCAGCAGGAACATTTTATAAACATGGCTCAAAATTAGTCTTCAGATACCCTGTGTATCACCATGGCCAGGATTGCACTTGGCCCCTCTCCAGGAACTCATTTGATACCCATGAGAGATTTCAATCTGGGAGGGAGTCCAGGCTTAGCAGTGGCCACTGACACCACTCATTTGACAAGAGTAATTTTTTCTAGCACGTTCACATAAGAGGAATATATTTTACATTTGCAATCAGCAAACATTGAAGAAACGCTCTCCTCTTCAGCTGTTATATACTATTCTGGGCTCTAAGGCTTTCTTGCAAAAGCAGGACATTCAGCATCACAAAAAAAAAACTTGTATTTTAGATAGCGTGACTCTGTTGGCTCAATAAACCATACACAATATGCTCAATAACACTGCAATTTTTCTGGCTTTGTATTCCCATAGCAAGGCTTCAAGGTCATCTGCCTTTTGTTGTAATCATCTGACAGGATGGCTACATTATTTATCAGGTTCTGGTTTGTAGCTGAGAGAGCATCATGCTTCCCGATGACAGCTCTTGCCGTGAAGCCTCACCATATTCCAGGTAAACAGTAGAAAGACACGAGGGCAATGGACAACAAAGTGAGTATAGGTACAACCTACCACCTATCACCTATACTTTACTGTGCTTTCTCTGCATGATATGTGCCAAGTCCTGCTGATATACAGATTTCTTCCTACAGTGTCTGTTATTCCAACTGCTTATAGACCTCTGCAGATGAGCCTGCACCTTGCAATACCCATAAAGGACCAGGATATCTGCATAGCAATCTAATCTCACTGCTGGGCAGTGTCTAGCAGTGGGAATTGCTTCAAGATAACCAGCTAGGAGCACTCAGCTCCCCTCTACCACATATTGAGGTCAATCACAAATTCTGAAAATAGAAATTGATACTGCTTTGAAATTGCCAGTTTTTAAATGTGGGAACTTTGCATTTTCAAGATCTTTCTCTGCAGCTTTGAAGAGGCTTAAAACAGGTTGCTCAGGAAAAAAAATACCCACTGTTCTTTTCCCCTCAGCCCCAGCCTGAACACTGGAGATTGCTGCCCAGTCTGCTGAGTCCAAACCATCTGCTAGTCTGAGGTTATGTAAAGTGCTTCTGCTGGAGGAGCTCTCACAATAGGAAACAACTTCATTCTTCTCAAAGAGAGGTAAGAAAATAAGGTGGTCGAAGTGACTGCATTTCAGGGTTTAGTTAGGAAAATGCATTGGACTTCATACCTCTGCTGTTGAGGGCTGTAAGCTTCTGATCTCAGGGAATCTAATTTCTAGCAAACACAGTGACAAAAATGGAAAAGAGGAAAACTCTTCACTCTTCACCTACTAAGGTATTTGTTGTTACTTTAAAGTAATGAATGGAGAATGAATAGAGACAGTCTGCAGTGATCCAACAAGGAAATTAATCTAGTGTGATATTTCACACCAATTATGTAAATGGATTTTAAAGAGAATTGGAAGGAAGGAAGGAAGGAAGGAAGGAAGGAAGGAAGGAAGGAAGGAAGGAAGGAAGGAAGGAAGGAAGGAAGGAAGGAAGGAAGGAAGGAAGGAAGGAAGGAAGGAAGGAAGGAAGGAAGGAAGGAAGGGAGGGAGGGAGGGAGGGAGGGAGGGAGGGAGGGAGGGAGGGAGGGAGGAGGTATGGGGACTTCTGTGTCCTTGGAACAGGCTATTCTTTCAAATAGACTTGACCTCATTGTGAAAGAAAGCCGGTGACTTTTCATGGCTCGGGGTCTAAATGTTGCCAACAGCTAAACTATTTATAGGCTTAACACCTGACTAGGTGTTAAATAACTGTTAGTGGTAAACACTGTGGTGCAGAATTATCACTTCAGACTGAAACTGGAATAAAATATGCAAAACCTGGAATGAATAAAAGGATTCACATAGGATTTAGGATATATTTTAAAAGGTGCATTTAATGAATCTTCTGTAAGTTGTATGCAACCCAGCAGGATTAAAGAGTTTGAAAATGCTAGGTCATTTTTTACATGTATGTAAATAACCTATCTATGAATTTTCACCTAAATGTTAAAATACAGTACTAGAAAGCAGATGGGTCAAGCTACAACAAATGCACAAAATGTTTTACAGCATTCACTGCATGGTGGACCCCCTCTTGCTAACACAAACATTTCCTTGACCCTAGTATGTTTGTTATAAAAGCAAGAGAAGAAAGTATCAAAGCTTGTTGGGTCAACTTGCTTGTTTGGAGAAGCTGACAGAGCATAGCTGACCTTAGACATGTTGGGGAGGGCCAAGGAGCAGAACTTAGTTTATTTTATGGTGTAATAAATGTTTCAACATATCACAATCCTCTTGGTTGCCTTGCGTGGTGCTATAGAGGTCACAACAAATTTGTTGAAAAATACTGAGCTATAAAACAGTATGGAGCCTCTTCTACTGCAACTCTAATTCTCTGATAAATAAGTCACAAAATGGAAAATGCGCAAATTTGGAGATGTCTCCCACCCATACTGCTCTGATGCAAGCATGTGCCCTTAAACCACTTTAGGGCAAGTTCCACAGTTGTCTGAAGGGAGAGGAGACAAATACCCAAAACCTGAGGGCCAAGGATGTTTCTGTGTGCTCTGAGAAAAGTCCTAAGAAAGGTCAGTGGGCTCTAGCTTGTCCATGTAAATTCTCAGGGTTGACTCTATCCAAATGTTGTAGGGTTGTGCAGAGTCAGGAGCACCAACCAATGACAGAAATGGGAAGAACAGGATCAGGATGCCCAGGGTGCTCATAACCACTCATGGCCCTTGCTTGCAGTGGTGGTGAGGTGGAGCCATCCAAGCTCACTGCATCCTTCTCATGCACAGCATCTCTTCTGACCAATTTACATGGTTGGAGTTTGCAGTTCAAAGAGCTTGTGCAAGAGCGACAAGATCAGCAAGGTAGAATTTAAACAAATTTTGTGAATCTCTTCAGCAACTTAATGATATCTTGGCCTAAATCAATTCCTGAATAGACATCACAAAAACACTGCTGCAATGCCTAACAGCTACATATTGCAGTCCCGACTTAGTGCTTCCAAGCATAACTGTAGTGCTACAAGTATCCTTGTCTCTTGCACTGATGTTGACTAGAGAAGCAAGTGCTCCTAGCTCACACCATGAAGCTACACAATTCAGCTTCCCAATGGCCTCCTGAGATAATTGCAATAATAATAATCCTAATACTTAATAATGGTAAGTACTAATGTCCTGTGGTACTAGACACTAATGAGATCTGCTCCCAGACATTGTATGTAATGCTCAGGAAGGGCCAACTTGAACCAGACAGGTGCAGGCTGGGAGAGCTGAGCAGAGCCGGCAAACTAAGAGCTCCTCTGGGACAAGGGGAATTTGGCTTAGTGCTAGTGAGAACATGTCCCAGGGTAGATACTACTGCTTTCTATAAATAAAGCAAGGGAATAGTACCAAAGAGGAGCCAGTTAAGCTAAACAGCAGAGTCGGCAGCGAAAGAAATAAAGGGCCATGAATCAATTAGAAGAAAGTTTCTAGTAAGAAGTGAGACCTTGGATGATGTATTTATTGTCCAAGGTCTCTTTCTTCTTACTAGATGGTAGCTGGGGCTAGGGATACGTGTGCCACCAGCGGTTCCTTTGTGCACCATCATTGCAGGGTACACCCTTCTGAGTGCCCTCCAAGTCTGGAGGTGCCTACATCACATCCTGCAGGCACAGAAGGTCATCTGGGCCCAGCACTGCTCAGGCTGAGCAATTTTTCAAGCTGTGTTACAGTTTATTTCTCTCTCCCTCTATCATTTCATTCAATTCTACTTCTGTCTGGTACTTTGGATTGCTTGTCTTCTCTTCATGTCACCATTCTTAAGAAACTTCTCAAACTTAAAAGCTCAGTTTCTGATCTGGCACAAGAGAAATGAAATCATCAATTTAAAAGGTGAATAAGGCACTGTGTTCAGGGACTTGGGTGATGTGTTGCCAGATTATCTAATATCCTGGATAGTCTTATTAGTTTCCAGCAGATCACCAAGTCCCAAACAACTGACATGCCAAGACTGAGAATGGAGCAAAGGGGGAGAGGCTCATGTGATGACTGTCCCCAGGGTCACTGCTGAACACAATACAAAGCCCTTTGTAGCACAGGCCAAGATGTAAGCTTCAGTCTGTGGAGGCTGCAGCAGTGACTGATCATAGTAAAATATGAAAGTCACTCACTGCTGTATTCAGAGTGTGTACTTGTGAGAAAAGAAGGAAAAGACAGAACACCCAGGGTCCAAACCAGGACCAAACTCTGATACTGGAGCTCCTCTCCTAGCACAGAGTGGGACAAGATATTCACATCTTAGTGCTTGGCGGTCAACTCTGTTCTCTGCTGGGACACAGCACCCTCTCTTTAATTTCTTGCCTCTTGGCAATAAGCTCTGCTGAGACACGGTCGGCTTTGAGCTCACTCTTTAGAAACAGCCTTCTGGAACACGTTTGTACTGCTGTTCAGTATCTCACTGGGAGCCTACCAAGGAGGCTGGCTTGCAAGTCAGAAAAGTCACACAGCAAATTCCCTTGGACTTGCAAAGAGCCAAGTTAGTATACAATAACCTTTTGTCTTAAAGCTGACCAAAATCTATCCAAATCTATCCCCTCACAGTACGGGCATTCACTTATGTGGTGACCCCAAACAAGAACAGAAGTTTAATAGTTTTAACAAGTTCCCATTTAGTCAAATTAAACCACGAGACATCTTTGGGCCATGCTAGGATCCACCATGACCCGGAGTCTCATCTTGCCACAGCCTTCAAGAAGCATAAAGTGTGGAGAAAACCCTTCAACTCAGTCAGAGAGCAGCAAAGAAGCGGTGCTAGGATGTGTAGGACCATCACAACAAGCGGGACTGTGGGACACGCCACATGGGTCTAAGCTGCTCTGAAAGTCTCTGACATCCATGGAGCTGGCAAGCTTATGCTGGGAAGCATCTGAAATAGTCAGATCTCTTTCCAGGCTTCTTTATGGTGCAGTTGATGCACATTGACTGGGATGAACAGTGAGTTGTCACATGCTGGCTTGCATAGGAGTGACATGATGGATGCAGGCCTAATCTCCAGAAAGATCTAAGTTTACGTGAGGTTTTTAACGTACATAGAGCATCCTGGCAAGCTCTAGATATTTAAGAGATGCCAGAATTACAGGATTAATCAACTTTAAAGCTGATGAATGAAAATAAATATCCTGAGAGATCAGTGAGGTCTACTCAAGCTCTGCACTGCCCATGGAGTTATCACTTCTCTCTCATGATTTAGGGAGTGTAAGGCAATAAGATCATGAAGCACTGGTCAATACCTTTTCATGTGAGGGGGAGCAATGCAGGCATCAAGGTGCATCCCATTTTGGTCCTGAGGTAGGACTAGAAACATGCCACAGAACAAACAGGACTGGTCCATAACTGGTAATGTTACTACCGAAATTTGGAACTATGCTTTCATTCCTCAACACAGTGTATTTTTCTTCTTTGTTTTTATTACTGGTTTGCTACCTTACTCTCATAATCAATAACTGCTCTTGAGTCACTCTGTATATAAAAACAATTTATAAAAACAAAATATCTTGATGTACAATTTTCTCAGAAGGAAGTCCCCAGATAGAAATGAGACTTGTTCCAAATTTGATCAGGCACTTTTAATCTACTGCATCCTTGGATTCCTGCCAAGCCTCCGGTGTCAATACACCATGCTGAGGTAATTTTCCTGATGAACAGAATGACACACATTCACCTCTCTAGGGGCCTGAATGTGGAGCCAAATAACAACAGGCAAATAGCTGAGAATGTCTGGGTGACCTTGGCCAACACACATACCATACACTGAGAAGGCAGCATTCGATTTAAGAGTTAAAAGTTGCTTTAAGGAAATAATGCAGTTTGCTGAGGTTCTCTGATATATGAACAGGATGAAAGATTTATCCAACTTCATGGATGATGGGGATATGAGTGACACATTTGTTCTCTTCTTCCCTGGGAAAATACACATCAGTCAATCAAATCAACCATAGCTTTATCCAGATCATTAATTTCTTACTCACTGTTTACTTATCTGTATGTTGTGAAATGGCCTCTGCTTCAAGAGGCATTTTTCCCTTAGGACAGACTTCATAACAGACCCTCTCTATGAAGTTGATAAAGCATAGCATCACCCAAGAGCATGCAGAAAAATCTGAACATCACGCAGGGCTGCCAGGCTTTCTGGCGTCATATCCCAACATGTGAGTGAGGAAAGGAGGACCTAGTCTTCTTTCCTTAAAAAAATGCAGGCTGAGAGTGACCATTTCTCTTTCCTTTTCTGGAGACCAGAGCAGAGGACTGAGCAGATATTAATACTCTTAATGTTGTCACCCACCCATGCAGGGCACAATTGTAGGTAGCCTTGGTTTTATCTTCATTCCAGATTTGTACTATCTTCACTGGCAAGTAACACCACCTGCACGGCACAAGATGTTTGTACCAACCAGGAGAAATTACTGAACTTAAGTTTTTTTAAAAAAAATTACCATCACTTATTTGCCAGAGACTGATCAAGCAACAGATTATATCAACTTTTGTTGGATAATATTTCCAGTTACTGAATTTCTGTTAGAACACAGTTATTTACTTCTTTGCCCAAGTCATAAGCTCAATGATGCTGATGTAAATTAAAAGAGAACCCATTGTGTTCATTGATGCTAATGTAAGTCAGAGGAGCTGAGGATAGAGACAATGAGATGCATCCATCCTAATAGATTTGACATCAAAAGACAGAATTCAGTGATGGTTTATAAACAGCTCATTAAAAAAAAAATATGAATTGCTGACAAGTGAAGTTTAATATTGTGATTTCTGTAATGCTTGGTTGGTTTCAAAAGCAATTGCGCTACTTGAGAAATTTTACTTTATGATGCAAGGTCATTTCAGTGGGCTTTTATATTCCATCTTTTCTTTTAGATTTAAGATCAAGTTAAATGGAAATGCAACAAGAAATCTGGTGTATTTTATTAGATTTTGTTGTTGCTTTTTTATTAAAAAAAATTAATTCTGCATGTTTACAAACACATCAAGAATTTGCTTCTGGAATCAGACCTTGTATGAGAAATATCAACTTGTAGAGATGACTTTCATAATACTTGGATTAACCCTGATAAGAGCAATTACATGCCATGGCACACATTTGTTCTTTGTTGTGCATGATAGTAAGAATGGAAAAGGGCTGTACAGAGGCAAAGAAAACAGAATGCCTGGAGACTTTTAAGGTGAGGCTGCATCAGGCCCTGGGAAACCTGATCTAACTGTGGTGTCCCTGTTCATTGTGAGGGAGTTGGATTAGATGGCTTTCAGAGGTCCTTTACAACTAACGATTCTATGATTTTATGATTCTTTCAATGACAAAGGCATTTTAAGCCTTGATATATACAGAGATTATTGTACTCTGAATATAAAACAGGTCTGTGCAACTTCTTGACAATTTGGTGCCAATATTATATTTTAGTACTGCACAGAGGGGTTAGGAAGCAAACAAGTTGTATAATATTGCACAATGAAGAAAGGCATTCAGGAATTAGACAGGTTTTCCAGTAGGAAGGTTCAACCCCCAAACTACCAGCAGGACAACCTTTGTGTAACACTTCTAAGTTTAAAATCTCTTTTAAAATCTGACAACTTAAATTGTTATAAATCCAGAAGCCTAAATAATGATAGGCAAGAATCATGTATATTAACCAGTATAATTCAGTGTCTGATGCTGTCTCAAATCCTTCTCTGTTAGTGCTAAACAGCTTCTGAGGATTTCCATCAGGTGAAATGTTTGTCTTGCCACCTGTTACAATTGGAAAGATTAAATGGTGGAAGGGCAATACAGGAATGTAACAGCAAAGGGACCAGCACAAATAGGATGGTATTTCACAGGAAAAGTAAAAGTGCTCACCCATCTCCAAAGGCCTAGGCTCACAGAAATGACTCCACAAAGGAGGGATCTCTAACCAGAGAGCCTTCTCCAGTGGCAGTTAACTCTTAAATGAGGTCTAAAAGAGGTGCAGCCAGGCTCCAACCCTTCTGGTCATGCAGCTGAATTGCCTCCACCTGTGCTCCCAGGGCTGACCCAGTCCTTTCCCAGGTGCTCAATCAGTGGTTCAGGCCAACTCAACAGTTCCTATATACCATCTCTGCAGAGATTAAAACATGGGTCACAACTGCTGGAGTCTCTGAGAAAGTACCTGGATGGTTTGCGGGGTTCTACAAATGGGAAAATGAGACATGGTCCTAGTTACTAATTTTCTGCTGGCCACAGAGTAAGCCTGGCGTATATGAGATGAAAAAATGAGGCTTCCATTACAGGTCTAGTCTCATTCAAAATGCCTTAAGTACTCTTGATTTGTTTATGATTACCAATCTTGGAAGTCTGGAGTCTTTTACTATTGAGGATGGAGGTCTCTGAGGGCAAGCTGTAAGAGAATGGTCTTGAAATGTATAAAATGTATGTATCTGATATGTTCCTAATTCCTTTGAAGAGAGATTCTGTTGTAAAAAAAAATGTGGCCAAAGCATACTGGGAGGACAGTACCTCATGGATGTGTATATATATATACGCATATATATATATTTTTTTTCTTTTTTGCCATTTTAAGAAGTTCCACAAACAAGTCACCGAGATGTAAGGCCTGTTGGGCAAGTAGGTTCAGATTGTAATTCAGATCAAGCAGGTCAATGCATGTATGGGTTGGAGCCCGAGGTATGTAAACAGATACACAGTGGTGGGCATGTTACAGCTAAGGAGCAGATTAGGAGGATCCATACATGAGTAGCAGCTGCACACACACAGTTTCCCAGACCTCTCCTAAGCTTTTCTGGGGCTGAATCAACCAGTTGTGCACCATATTATACATGGTGTTGGTCTGTCCTTTTATTTATATTGACTCCATATTACCTGCTATACATTCTGGGTTTGAAATGATTAATCATCTCACTGCCTTCTGCAATGTCCTTTCCATGTTGCAAGACAGATGTAAATTCAGTTAGCATGAATATGCATAGAAATGTAACAAACTCCTAATAAATAGTGGATGCCTACTGACATCCTCCCAGTTTGGTTTTATTTTCTGAAATGCACAGCACTAAGTTTACACAGGGAGTTCTTCCACATATATATATATAGGAAAACTACTTCTCAGTCATTCCTAAACTCTTCAGAAACACTTCTGCTTCTGAGAATCCCCAGCTAGTATATTCCCCATAAAGATTCCTTCCAATTTCAGGGATATGCCAGGGTTTGAAATGAAGACACCTGCCTGTATTTAGCCAATTGCATCAGCAAAACATTTCTTTTGCTGTTCTGCAGCTGCAGCAAATGCTTCATGACAGACTAATGGTGACTCCCAGTTGTGCACAATGCACTGGGAGTGCTGCTAGATCCTTTCCTGACTCATGTTGCTTTATGTATCTAGAAATGTGTATTTGGATAACTTCTGACTTTTCTCTCAATGAGGAGTTTGTAATGGCTTCTACCTGCATCAACACAAGCCAATCCACTTGTTTTTATTATAGCAAAATACAATTTGGTGTGATAGAAATTCAAGATGGATGCAAAAGTCTAACTGTCTGCATAATGCACACCTATGTTTTGTATTTCACTGATGCTCTTCTCAGATATTGAGTTCTATGTGTAAGCATATCATCGGGTCTTTCCCAGGTCTATTTGCAACTGTGGTTGTCATTCTGTTTTAGCAAATTACCCTAAACCACATGGAACTGTCAGAGAGCCTTTCACTCATCTCCAAAGACCCTGAAATCTCATTGTCTTCTTCTCAACAGATGTAGATATCACTCTGAAGCTTGAAAGGAGGGACTAAAATGTTGTGAGAACTTCACATGGCAAGTCAGTGAATGCCATTTGCATGTCATATTATTTCACAGACGTGAGGCACTCTTAAAAATCTCTGGATGGAAGCAACACAACTATCCCTGAAGTGCTGCTTGTGCTCCTTGATCTAAGGGGTGTCTTGCTTAGAAACAAACAAGCACAGTTCCAATAAAATAAACAAGGTTATACTGATCACTACTAGGAAAAGATCTGCTCATTTTTTAACATAAACGCAAAAGGCTAACATTCCTGGGCAGGTCTTTCCAAATTGCAGCATATAGTGAGGAACGTAAAAGATGGATGGAAAGTATCTGAAAGCAGAATTTGTGAAGGAATTTTTAATTAGTAACAAGTTGGGTGAAAGTTCACATCTTCTGCAATATTTAATCCAACTACTCTCTTGCTACACTAATAGTTACCTGTGATTAATATCTCAAGAAAGGGATTTCACCCAAGCATAGCAGATTTCTAATAAATATGCTTAATATGCACATACATATGTGAAGAGAGAGAATAAGTTCTTATTCAAGCATGAGTGATAGAGAGTCAGACAAGATTATAATAATTTGTTATAAAAAATAAAGTATAACTATACTGAAGAAAGAAAAGACTGCTGATACCTGGTTGATCCATTCTTTCTTTCTGTGAGATCTCAGTGAGATTTAACTATTTGCTGTGTCCTCACTTACTACAGAGTAACTGTTTCTCTGGTCCTAGACCAGCTTACCTGAGCATACCACTGGATGAGCATTGGCTCTCATACTTTGTTACAGAGATGTGATGTAGAGCAAGAAAAATGTGAACGGGAGGCCAAATATTTGCTATAGATTGTGGCTGCAAAGATCAATAATGAGGACAGTACCATCCAACTGCTATTGCTCCAGCAACTTCTAGTCAATCTTTTTTTCCTTTTCTTTTTGTAGGATAAAAGCAAATAAAATGATTATGAGCAGCAAATGAATGGCCAGAGACATTTCTTAACACTGGTGAAAATTTACACTGACTTTTGATTGCCTTTTTATGATGCAAGTATTTTGACTCTAGGCAGACACGGATATCCTGTGGTGTTCTGAGTTGCATACCCTGATGAGTGTGCCTGCAAATTCACCAAGGGCTGCAGTCTGCAAAGGTGAAGCTTTGATTCATGTATGAGGCTGGGTTTTTTTTTTTAAAGTTTTCCACAAAGTTTGCTGTGCAACTTGAGCTTGATGTTCAAAACATGCCTCAGTGTCATTTCTGTTCCCCAATGTGTCAAAGGCTAACATAGTGCATGCAGTCCTGCTTTCTCTAATGTCTGGCTCATGGTATCAGCATCCATCAGAGATGGAGGTCTCTGCTCCTGGTGCTTTAAGTCATGTGTGGGTCTCTACTGGTACAAAGCAAGAGGTTGTCACAAATTTTATAGTCCCAGTTCTATTTGGGTCTCTGGGTCATCGCTTCACAATGTCATGGAGATAAAGAATTAAGCAAGATTCAGTTTTGGGCTCAGTGCTACACGAAAACAGAGTTGTTCAGAAGTAAATAATCAAAAAACATTTGGAAAGGCTGCAGAGTTCCAAAATTCAATTTTGAAGATTTAAACCAGTCTCTATGAGCTACTATATCTTCTCTGAGAAAAACAATCTATTCTGACAGATGTTTTTTGCAAATGTTCCTAAACTGCCACTGTCAGTCAGGCCATTGGGTCTAGTTAAGCAGACCACTGGCCAGATTGATTTTTAGGTACTGAGCACCAGAAAATATTATTAAGTCAGATATTTATCTATGGCATATAACTGTGAAAATAACAGAAGTGACAGACATGATGTACAGTTACAGCAGAGAAAACAAAACCGTTGTCATGAAAAATAGGAAGTGCCAAGGAAGAAATGACTCAGTCCTTGCAGTATTTCGATAAAATCATCTTTAACACCATGCTGTACCTACATACACAGATACAGAGCATGCGGATAAGATGTCTGAATTTGTCTCACAATCTCAGGTCAAAAGAAAATCACTAGTTAAGGGAAAAAATAGTAAACATGGTTTAAGCACTTCTAAAAGGTGCTGTGCTGGCATGCCCTGAATAGCAAAGTGCTGGAGATTAAGCACAAAGTGGATGGACAGACATTCCTACACCAGCATGGTAATATGCCTCGCTCTGGTCCCAAGAGACTGTTCCACCTGGGGACAAGAGCTTTTGGCTGACGAGAGTGGACAACTGCTTCTTCTGCAGCCCATCACAGAATCAAAAAGTGACTGAGTTCAGAAGGGACCTCTGGGTCCACCGAGTCCAGCCCCCAGCTCAAGTAGGGCCACCCAGAGCAGGCTGCCCAAGACCACATCCACGCAGCCCAGGAAGTCCACACATGCACGTCAACTACTGGACAACTGCTGGGCATAAATCTCCTCTGGCCGGGCTGGACCAGCTTTGGCCTAGTGACCCGGGGAGCTGCTGGTATCCCATTTCTAATCCCTTGAAACTAAATCCTCTCCATTTTCATCTCCCACAGGAGCACACTAGTTCCCTGCTTGCTGGGCAGCAGTGCAAACTGCCCTTGGCACTCCCAGTGCATATTGGTAAAGGTCATTTGTGGCCATCACCCATGGACAGCAATGCCTGCAACCCCAACACTCAGAAAAAAACATCTTAACCTGCCATTATTGGTGGGGTGGGACTACATAAATGCCCAAGGACCGAAGCACAACAGCAGCTTGAGAGGAGAAAATGCATCCTACATGTCTTCACAGCTCTTATCAAAAAGGCAGCTTGGCTGAAATTCAGCTCCTTACTCCAGCATTCATCTCTGCTGTCATGCTTGCTCTCATCTTATCTGAAAAGGTATTAAACAGATTTTCTACAGTTTATTTTTATCACATGCTCAGGTTTTCCCTGGAGCTGTGATCTTCAAACACAACTCAAGAACTGATCATGCTTAAGTTGGAGGTCTGGGTTTCCCTGCCTCAGCTGTGCTGAGTGGCATTATCAAGCCCTACTGTGTTTTGGGAGACTATGCACTAGGAAGACATTTCTTAATGGTGAAGAGATCTGCCCTCTTCTACGCTTAGGGTGGGAGATTGAACTGGCAGTTAACATTGCTCTTGAGGAATCAAAAATCTCTCACTTTGGTGGGAAAAGAACTCCATAATTCCACTGTAATTTATTTGCTCTCACCTTTCTTAAGATAACCTTAGTCTGTAATATGTGACTATGGGACAGTAAATACTGCTTGAAAAGAGAGGTAACACAGGAAAGGATTTATTCTGTCTTCTTGCCTCTAGTGATGTCTCTTCCCTCAAAATACTGGTGACTTCTTATTGCCCTGTCTGCTTAATGCCTTAGCAGAGTCCAGCAGCCTGCTGAATTAGGTAAGTGTACGGTTATTTTTAACTGAATTGAATGCTACATGTTTGGATGGCATGTTGCGCGAGAGATATATGCTGGTGTCATATGACATTCTGTCCAGACAGTTGTCCTAAATTTAGCTCTAAATTTAACCTAAAAGAAGTAGGGCAAATAATTAAATGTCAACCCTGCAAAACAAACCTGTTGCATTGTGATTTGAACTTAAAGGAAGAAGAAATCTCTCACGTGTGCTCAAAGCAGTCAGTGCAGGACAGCTAAACTATTTCAATGACAATATAAAGGAGAGATAATTTTATCAGAGCTTTAAACATTGTAGTTATTACATTTGAATTTGACTGCTCTTCAAAAACAGCACTAGGTAAATAGAGATCATGGTGCAGTGTCCTTTAGCACAGTCTATTCTGGTTCTTTGGCTGCTCTCGTCTGCAAAACAAGAAATTATTCCCTTGCTAGGTCAGCTTATGCAGGGGAGCAGGCCAGTGTTACATGGCAGGAGTCAGTAGGGATGACAGCTTGTCCCTTGCTTTGAGTTGCTGAGCCTGATGGCGGTGGACACACTGCCATTGTTTGTCCCAGTCCAAGCTGGAGCTCATCCTAAAGAACCAAAGCTTCCCACTTCTCCTGCAGCTTTGCACAGCAGGGTCTCACTCTGCCTTCACTCCGGTAGCCTGGCACATGAAAAGTCATAAATGAATTCCTTGAACCTCACCATGCTGAAAGGTATGTATGTTTTGCAAGCTGCTGAATTTAAATAGGGCCATCTTCTGGTTTTCAAGGGCTTTTTATGTGTAAGAACAGTAAAACTACAGCAGATCTTCTTGCATACAGCAGTCACAGTAGTTGGAAACCATCAGTCTTCAAGGAATCAGATGCTACCAGAAAAAATACATCAAAAACCATAAATGAACAGAAATGTTCTGAAATTAGTCTATAGGATAAAATGGAAAGGTAAGCTCCCACTGTATATTTCCACATATTACTTTAAAAAAAATGTGGAAAGCAAGTTTCCCATCAAAATCTCTGACTTTTCCACCACTGCTGTTTCAGAGTCATAGTTATTGCAGGATCTGCCTTGTGCTTCATGTTGCCATTCTTGTCCTCTTGTTGCTCTGCAAAAGCCTCAGAGCAAAGGGGTTGTAGCAACATCTCTGAATTTTATGGATTTTGTAAAAGTCAAGAAAAAGAGAAGACTTTCATTAGAATCCTTACTAACATGCATTAGAACATAAAATAAATGATATTTGCACAGCAAAGGTTAACTAAAAGATAATGTTTATGCTTTCCCCCTTCCCCCAAGGAACATGTATTTGTTTGTGTAGTCTTCAGGTTGCGTTCACGCTGTATGAGGATTTCTTGTTCTCTTCTGACTGATTGCTCTTTCAGTTTGAGTCAGCGGATGTGACCTTACGATGACATTTGCAGAGAGGCAGTGACTGCGATGGCTTAGAGTTCTTCCAAAGCTCTCTGTCAGAGCAGTTTCTGGGCTGAGCCATCAGATATCTCAAATGGGGCTTGGGGCCCTAGTATGGCATGTTCCCCTTGGAGATCATATCATGTTTCTAGAGAATTGATGGCTCTGTTTTTATTTTCTGAGACATTAAAGCTTTCTGTGAAGAGGCAGTTTTACACTGCAGAATTGCACCCTGACTTACAGGTGAGAGTCAAGAGCCATTGGAGTGGGTTAATTCCCTCCTGAAAAGGCAGTTATGTTCTTAGTAAATATTTGCAGCAGTGAAGTACTGAGGCAGCAGAGTCAGCAACGAATACTATATATTGTATTCCCTATCCCTGGGCATATGTGGCACTTTGCACCTTTTCCCGTACAAGTGCCTCTGGCTCCTTGTCTCTCTCCAGGTACTGTGGCCAAAGCAATCATTAGTTCTTGCAAAGGAAATTGAAATTGAAACTGTCTTCCCCTGTGGGAGTTTCTGTCTCCTTGTTATTTGAACATGGGTTATATAGCAGGAGGTATGGAGAAGCTGCTTTTGCTTCTGGCATTTGCACTTAATCTTTGGGAGTGTCAGATGGAAGCACAGCATGGCAACTATGAATGAAAAGCAAAGCTCTGCTTTCTGGAATATGATTGTGAAGGATATAGAAATGTGAATCCTAGGTCTGTAATCACAAGGAAATATACCACCCAAAATACCTCACTGCCTTTCTACAGTGAAAAAGCCCAGACAAGTTATCCGGGACAAGGAAAGGTCCCAGAGTACCTAGTACATGTACCAGTATGCTTTTCTTTATGCTGTTCTTTGGCAAAGTATTGTGGGGATTGCTTTGCTTTAAACACAAGAATGTAACGTCAACAGGAACCTAATCAGGTAGCTGCTATTCCACTGCATAATGCAAGAGGTCTCTTTGGCTGGATTATATCTGTGTGTATTCTACAGTTACTAACTTCACATGCTCAAAACTATATGTATGAATGATAGGCAGAAACAAAACGGTTATCTACTGGAACCATGCTATCTGCCCAGGGATTCTTACTGTCACAATTAGTCAGTATTTTCTTGCTCTCAGAGCAGACATCCGTGAGTCAAGTGTTTGGGTGCAGCAGAGTTGGTCACTACTGGAAGTTACAGGCTAAGGATGAGAATAATTAGTGCTGATGTCCGTTCTCACCTGCATTTCTTCAGGCGGTGCCAAATGTACTGCTATCTTTGCACACAGAATGATCTGTAACAGGATTGTTGGTCTCCTCAGATGGACAAATGAACTTTGTTTTTTCACCAACTATAGTTGCTTTATTCATCTGTGTTTTAATACAAGGCAGCTCTTAGAAGAACTTAGGTCAATCAATGACGGTGGGGGCTGTGAAAATATCCAAAAATATAACATATTAAATGTACTTTCCTAACCTGATTTTTGCTGTCTATTTTTAGGAAACACGAAGAATAAAGAGAACATTGTTGTTCATTTAGTCATTTTCTATTTTTACGTGGTTGTTCTTTGTCTTCTCTCAGATTGAACTCTTTTTTACTGCTCCCTGTTTGTGAGACCCCAGCTGACTCCCCCGTCAGCATGAGTTGGCTATTTCCACCATTTTCTATTTAAAGAGAAAGCAAACAGAACTAATATGCAGTGTCTGAGTTTGAAGAGTGTCCCAAAAAATGGCATGCTTTATGTATTTATTTTTGCAGGTGATGTTTTGTAATTTCTTGGAATGTCTTGGGGTTAAGCTGAAAATGCAGATTCATAACCAAGTGAGTCCCAGTGGAAATATTAACAAATCTGCTGTAATGCTAATAAATCATAATGATAGTTATTATTATGTTCTGGATATGTTGTAATAAAGACACAACATTGTTTTATTGGAAAAAATATCAACTTCCAAATGTATGATTTCATGACTGTATAGTAATATTTCTGTAGCAATATTTCAAACTTCTATGAGGTCTTCTTCTGAGGATACTGAAGTATTTCACAGGTAGTGATTAAATAAAGTCCAGTTTGTCGATCTCTATCCATATAAGTAGTCTCACTGGCTTCCTCTTTGCGAGAATTTCTGGACTCATCTCTAAAGTTAGTATGTTTGGCTGTTTCCACTCCAGTAATGCAGATGAGACTCAGAGAACTTAAATTTACTAAAGACAAAACGGGGAGTTAATGGTATCTGAAAATAGAACTTCTGAAGCAGAGTCCTGTGATTTTACTGGAAAAGGGTCCGGCAGCATTCATAGGTGCTCCAAATACATCAAATCCCTGTTGCCCACAGTGCTGCATTCCTCCAGCAATAGGCACTTTACTGCTCCCTGGTCTGTCCAAAATCATGCACTGAGTGAGACATGCAAATAGTTCCTGCATGGTTGTTCCCCTATGTTGGAGCTTCTGTCTCACTTGTCAGCTAGATCTGGCAGTCCTGATCCATGACCTACCAGCCTATGGTTTTTGGCTTGCTGAAACAAGTAGTGGGGAAGAGGCTTACAGCCCTCTTCCTTGCTGGGTAGGTATAAGAGACACCCAGTTTCATGCTGTATGTCCTGCATGTCTCTCTGCACATACACAAATATCTGATGTGCCCCACAGCTTGAAGGGTCTGATCTGGTTAAAGCTGGAGAGAAGCAAGACATGGACCATACTTTATGGTGACATAGTCATCATTTCTTATTTATTCCAGGATTCAGAGTATATTTCACACAGATTCTGTGAGAGAAGAGTGCACTGGACTTTACAAGGAAACCCAGAAGCATGAGAGAGAGAATTGCAGAGTGCGAGGTGTGAATGGGGAACCACCTGCAGTGTTCATAGCTGCTGAGACCTTGAGCCCAGTGTCTTTTTTCTAATCAAACATCCCATACTGGAAGATTCAGGCAACCATGCCTTTGCCAAGTGTGAGACTACAGTGAAGTATCAACATTTTTCCTGCAGTCCAGTGAGTCATCATGCAGGCCGTAGGAATGCCAAGGGTGTGGATCTGATGAGAGCCTGCCCAAAGGCAGACAGAAGGGTTAAATCTGGGAGATACTCAAGCTTGGTTTTAAACCAAGACAATCTTAAAGTAATATCTGGAAAAAAGTGCTGGATTTTGTTTAAAAGTCATAGAGGTTTGGTTGGCATGCTGTTAGGATGGAGCTTCGCTCTCTTGCTGTTGTCATCCAGGTCTACTTTGCCTCAGTAACTGTTGAATGTTCTTTGGATAAAGTAATTGCCTTGCACTGGAGATGAGGGGCAGACCATTTAGTGGGCAGCAGAGAAAGGGAATGTGTCATGTAGTGGCCATCATCTTGTGTTGGAGTGTGTTAGATCAAGAAGCAAAATGGAAAAGGAATGATGCTGGTCCTGAAAGGCCTTAAATGCAAAAAGAGTGGCTGGGAAGAGATCACATATGGGCAAATGATGTGGTCTTGCTAAATTGGTTCCCTTCCAGATTGCTCCTGCTAAGCCACGGATGGGGTTGTTTACACAGTGATGGGGAGAGTACAGCTGAGGCTCAACAAAGTATTCTGAAAGGAAACAAGATCTGCTGTGATCTAGGTTTTGTTCTCTCTATATGCAATGTTTTGCCGCAGGAATTAGTGAACTAGGAGCTCAACTAAAAAGGATAGATATCGTTTTGATTCTGTGTTATACTTTATTCACAGTATTAGCTGGACAGATACAAAGTAACTGTCCCAAATTGTAGATTATCCTCATGTTTCAGCTAATTCAACAGTGTCTCCTGTATGTGCCTTACAATTTCCTTGGGAAAAGGTTATCTCTTCCTTGGACAGTTTGCTTCACACAGACTTGGGGACAATGTCTACCAGTTCAAAATTACAACTTCAAGCGGACTGACAGAGGGACGTCTTCCACATTTAAGTGTTTTAAGAGCAGTTCTATTCCAGTAATAAGCTTTAATAAATATTTCTAGAAACAAGTTCACAGCTGCTTTTGCCATCTCTGGAATTCTGGAGTCTTGAACTTGTAACCATAAAAATACATGAGCCACTGTAAAACATAATACCCACAGTACTGTTTGCCTAATTCATTTAACAAGTAGAAGCTAAAGTGAAAGTAAATTGAACTTCCTTTTCCCTAAGTAAATTAAGTTCTACAGGACAACATATTTTACTTCAAAATTATATGGAAATTTCTTTTTTTTCTTTAGGTTCCAGAAACATGTCCTTATATGGTCTACTTGTCAGGGACAATAAATAATGATGTAATAGAAAGGTCAACCTTGTGTCATTTAGCTACAGGATGCTTGATGAAGTGAAGTTCCTCGCATTAATGCAACAAAGAAGAACTTTATAATGGGTAAAAGTTTCTGCAGTGCATCTTCAAGCAGGAAATCTGAGATTCAGAACAACTTATATTTTGGCTTGTATTCGCTGATCATGGGGTGATCCAGAAATAAACTCCGGGCTTCAAAGCGAGAGTGTTTCAAAGCTGTCCTGCAGTTGATCGAAACATCCAGACAAGGCAGGGAGATGAATACCAACGAGGATTTTCTGAATTAAGACTATATCAAGAAGATAATTCATTTCAATAATATCGTAACTCTTTTATTTCAGAACTAAAAGGTAACACAAATATGCATGTTTTGAATTTACTTAGCATTTTTAATGTCAGTTTGCTATGTCTATGCAAATACTTCCTATAGCAGTTTGTACTGTTCATAACCAAACGTCCTAACAAAGTCTTCTGAGTTTGTCATTTCCTTTTGTGGGTGTTTTATTTTTGTTGTTGTTGTTGTATTGATCTGAATTTTTTTCTTGTTGTTCTTTCCACACAAGCTGTAAAACTCTCACTGGAGTTAAGCAGAACTGTAGCTCTGTCATTTCCTCATTTTTCTTCTACTTATCAGTAGTGCTTTTATCTTTGTTGCTTAGAAAACTTACTCAGAAATAATTGTTGTTGTCGTAATTACATTGTAAGGTATGATGCATGAAGCATGCAAGACACAGTGAAAGAAGAAAGATGACATCAACAAATTATTTCTTTCACTTATAAATTTCTGGTTGGTACAACACAAAGTTAATATTGCAGTGATTACTGTATGAATTAACGCTTTCTGAGAAGAAATAAAAGCATGCAGGTGTATTCATTTCCAGTAAAGAATTTGCACAGAATCAGAACTTCATGGCATCATAACACATGCCAGACTGATAGGTGACCTGTTTTGACAGCTGGGGCCGAACGAGGGACTTGTTTGCTCAGAGGATTCCTTTGGGATGCCTGGCTTTGCTCTCCAGCACAGAGCTGTAACTTGACCGGTTTGCATAAGCCGTCATTACAGAATGTTTTTGCCTGTTGCCACAGCTGGACAGCATGAGGTGTTGTTCTTCTAATGCCCCAACTCTGACAGATATGATGGGCACTAAAAATGTGTCTGTTTTTGAAACATCATTTGTCTTCTGGCAGTAGTTAACAAATACGCTTAAAAAATACCAGAGATTTGGCTAGAAATTGCCTTAAAATGAAGCAAAAACATGAATGCTTTAAATGCTGTAAATTGGTCTAGTTTCCATTGTCAGCAGAAATCTGGCCTGAAAGATGTATCAGTAAGGGCTGAAGTGTAGGTTTGGTTTTATGGAAAGGCTTCCAATTGTGTTTACCTTCCCTTTGTATATTCCTGCTGCTTCCAGAAGTAAAGGCAAACATAGGGAGTGATATCCACAGAACCTGGGGCTCAATCGCACCTTGCAAAAGGCAAAACAAGCAAACCACTCCTCTTCTCTCCTTTTTACAGCCTTTTAGAGATGTAGTTTTTAGAGATGTAGTTTATCACACCCTATGTCATAAATGCTGAGGTTCTGTATAGAGTTACAAGTTGATTGGAGTAAATGAAGAGCGGTGGTAGACAGAGTCCCTGGCTCTGCTCCCTGATGACCTCATCACTCACCTGCTACCCTTCTGTGATGGCAAGAAGCAATTCTGATAATTCTACTGCCTGGGGTCTACTGAAGGTTTTAAGCTCTAGGAGGAAGGGTTAGATTGGACATCAGGGGGAAGTTCTTCACAGAGAGAGTGGAACAGAGATGCTGTGGATACTTCATCTCTGGAAGTGTTAAAGACCAGGTTGGATGGGGCCCTGGGCAACCTGCTCTAGTACCAGATCTGGAGGTTGGTGGCCCTGCCTGTGGCAGGGGTGTTGGAACTTGATGATCCTTGGGGTCCCTTCCAACCCAAGCCATTCTACAATCCTATGAAGGAGAACAGGCAGCCTTGCTAAGCTTTTCTCTAAAGAAACACTGTCTATATGGACCAGTTGTTCCACATGCTAACAGTGTCAAACAGTGCGGTCCTCCTTGTTCAAAGCCAGCTGTAAACCTCATTATTTATGTTGCATCAGGGATCAGAGGTCCATTTTCCCAAACACTGGATGTTGACAGAGCCTGCGGTACAAATATAACAGCACCCAAACTGTGTTTGTCTGTGGCTTTTACCACAAGGTGAGTGGCTTCAGTAGTCACCCCGTGAGCAGCACCTCTACTTCCAGAGCCAGGTACAGCTGCTCGTGGTGCCAGGCAGAGCATGGCTGCCCAGCACCTCCCTGCTGAGCCCCCTGCTAGGCCTTACCTGCACCTACAGTTCCTCTGTATGAAACAGACCTGAGTGCCACACTTAAATTAAACTCAAGCCAGTTAAACTAAAGCCAGGAGAGCAAAGTTACAAATCAGGTGGGGCTGTTGTTTGTGTTAGGAGAGCAGGGTCAGGCCTGAGGTGGAAATAATGATGAATTTAGATCCAGAAGGTCTTGTCAGACTGAGCTATTAAATGGTTGCACAGGCAGTAATGTCCTGTGATGCATCTCTAACAAGGCAGATCACTAATGAGGCAATTCAGACCTGAAGGCAAGGTGTTAATTACTAACACAGGCACTACAACCACAGCTTTAAAAATCAGGTTCTGCTCTTGAAGTGTAAATGATGCAATGTGCTGCTCACGTGTGAGGACAGGCTCTTGGGCTGCTAGAGAAATGCAGAGGACAACCTGACATGAAATCCTCCTAAAAAAACCTGGGCTAGAAAAATAATTAACCCAGCATTTCATTTCTATATCCTGCTCCAATATTTCAAATTTACAATAGACAGTATGGAAGCAAACAAGCAGATCCAAGATGAATTCAGGGAGACTGCTTTGACCATACCTTGCTTAACTGAATTGGCTCATCCATTTGTAGCAAGAAAGATTGATTTTTTTTGCACCTTTGGTACTACAGGTGGTAAGCACCTGTAGCTGATTTTTCTCATGGGTTTTCGTAAGGTGGTGGTTGGTGTTTCACTGCTGCCCAAGTGGGCAGGGCTACACCAGGTGACTGTGCCCAGCCCAGGGAGAAAAGATGGTACACACATGGATGGCTGCTACAGTTCTCCTGGATCTCAGCAGCTTCTAACAGAAATGAACTCACATCAGAACTCTGAGGTTTCACAGCCATCCACTAAAGCATCTCAACAGAGAATGGCTCCAAATCCAACATGAACTGATATGGATCAGGGTGGCCGAGGCCATGCTTGGCTGTCTAGAT
The DNA here is from genome assembly GCA_037305975.1 of Chrysolophus pictus. NCBI lineage: Eukaryota > Metazoa > Chordata > Aves > Galliformes > Phasianidae > Chrysolophus > Chrysolophus pictus. The sequence continues at coordinate 45,744,405 of CM074580.1, read as the reverse complement.
GGGCCTGAAAGTTCCTATGGCCCTTACATGTGACCCTGACATCCACAAGAAGGTTGTATCAGTCAGATGAGCAACACAGAAAGTTTTCTCTATTTTGGGCCCCACAACATTCTGCCTACAGGATGAGTCAGTAGTGGGAGCTGCTGCCAGCACTGTTGTTTCTGCTTGGGGCTCCTGTCAAAATATTTAGACTAGTGAAGATCACCAACACATAGAGGAGTTTCTCCCTTTCCTCTTTGAGTGGATGTGTCCCAGTTAACCTGTACAAAAGTAAGAGAGTGAAAAAGGAACAATCCCCAAATTCAAACTCATTCCTTTAATTTCACTGTGCCTCAGCAGGGCAGGAAAGACTAAAAGAGGGAGCAAGATGTCCAGAAATGTCTTTTATACCTAGATCCAGTGGGGTTTTAGAGGATTACCTAATCCAGTTTGCCACTGATGTACAGTCAGGATGCTGGTGGTGGGGTTGGAGAGGGTGCAGAAAAGGGATCTTCCCTAAACTCCTCCAGTGCAGGTTCCCCTCAGAGAACAACACTTTAGCTCCACTCTTGCCTCTTCCTAAGAGTCACTGTGCACCACATGCATTGGGAGCTTTGGATAAGGTCCTGCCCTCTTAAGTGACAGCTTAGTTGAAGTCTCTGAGTCACCATCTGGGCCAGGCCCCTACATCTGGGCACTGCAGCACTGAATGTTGCAAACAAGCTCGCTGATTCCAGCCCGTGGGTTTCACACAGCCACAGAGCACCACTTACTAGGTAAGTATCTAGGCTGTGGGACTGTAAGTGTGCTGCCCAGCATGGCAGGAGCTGAGCAAGCCAAGCAGCAGCAGAAGCTGCTGAAAAACAAGGCTGTAATGGGTTTTGGCCAGCTGTAGGTTGGAGTGCAGCCAAGGACAGGCACCGAAGCAGTTGGGGCATGGGGCAGCAGCAGCTCCTGTATGGGAGTTATCAGTGGTTTGATGCCTGGGCTCTGTTCCTTGGAACAACAAAGGGTCAGAGTAGAGCTGAAATCCACTTGCACTGGGGTAGCCTTGAAAGGCTGGACGAAAACAAAACAAAAGCCGACAAAAATGAATTGCATTATTTATCTGAACTGAAGGTTAAATTTTGGCAGTCTTCATGACTGCAAAATAGATTCTTCCCTGCAAAGAGTCATAACACTAATCCAAAATCTGCTGGGCTTCCCTTTCCCACTTCCTCTGGTGTATGCTTGGAGCCTGAGGGGGCTGTGAATGTGACAAACATCACTGTTTCTGAGGTGAAATACTTAAATCTAAGGGTGGAGCTTTTTCTGTCTTGATTCAAGTTCTTGTAATGCTTTAAACTCTGTATTATTTTCTTTTTCTGTTTCATTTTTTTTTCTTAATTTTAGTTAAAGAAATGAGTGTGAGTGTCCTGATGTACATAGCTGTCTGCTCCATATGGGGAGTTACCATTTCCCCCAGGTTGGGACTGTCATCTTAAAGAGCCAAGATTTTCCACCATCTCCCATGATATAAGCCCTTGTCTCATGGACACCAATGGCCAGAATGCCCTCGGGCATCTGAAGGAGATCCTGCTAGAACATCATAATGTATGCATTTGCTGTGCACACTACATGGTATTAATACATCCCTATTACTGCTGGAAATTCAGTAGTAATTTGCTTTTTTTGAGTCTGTTTGATGGTGAGGGTATGCACTCATTCTGTGATTTCTGAGTTTTCCCTGGTGTTTTCCCCTTCTCTCCTTTCCAGCTCTCAACACCAGTTTTCAGAGGGTCTTACCTTAAGTCTTAAGGCTGATGACCTTGAACTTTCCTCTGTGAACAGAAAAAAATCAGAAGTGAAACTGAGCATTGTCACATTGCTCTGCTAGATGAGTGAAACAAAGGAAGTCACTTCAAAGAATAGCTTTGCATGTTGCTAAAGTGATCCCCAGACAGATTAGAAGAAATGATTGAGTTGCTTTATGGTGGCAGTGAACTTGCCCTTGCAGAAAACCTGCAGACAGACAAACTTTGTCCCATAATTTTCTGCCATTAGAGCAACAAATAAAACAACAACAAAACATACACAAAAAGATGTTCATTGGTGTTGTCCAAAATAAATTCACTTCAGAATTATTTCTCTTTAATCTGATGAGGATTTCCTTTACCTATTTTTCTCTTGAACTGTGGTAACCAGAAGGAGTAGATAAGAACCTGCCTTGCTTGCAGCAGCTCTCTTCCCTTTTTAATCAACAAGTGCATCAGGTGTTTGTATGTGGTAGGAAGGAGTTTGTTCACTAAGTTCATGTGCAGATTTGACTGACAACGTTCTCTCCCTAGTGAAGGATTCCTGAAAGATTTGTTGGTCGGTACACTCGAGGCAGAGATGAACAAAGAACACGATGTTTGAATTTCGTTCATTTTCCACATTTTGATCACCACAATTTCCTTCTACAGGACAGCAGAAAAAAAATAAAAGACCAAAAATGGCTACAACAGCGGCGAATACCCAAAGACAAACAATAGGCTGCGAGGAATACAATCTGTACAGCAGCATGAGTGAGGACGAGCTGATCAACATGGCCATCCAGCAGAGTCTGGGGGAAGATCCGGTGGGCCAGGCAGCCGCCCAGGGCCACCCAAAGCCACTGGGAGGGGGTCCCAGCGAAGCAGCTGCCCCCAGCCGTGCCAACAGCCACAACCCTCCCTACCACCTCTACCCTTGGCAAAGGTGAGTGAGCAACAAATGTGCTGCCTACCAGCTTCCTCCGTCAAAACACGTGCCCTTCTAATTAGCTTTGCCAAGCAGCTTCGTGCGCTTGGTCTGAGAGTCTGTCATTAGTTTAAAAGTCAGAGCCTGCTATAAATCCAGTGAGGTCAACAATTTACGCCCTCACAGTGAAATGAAAATCAGCCCGAAGCTGTCTGGTTTAAGCAATAAATTAAACCAGAAAGGGCACTGCTGTGTGTTTTCCTGAAGTAAAGAAGCCCTTGCAGAAACCAGCAGCTCTCTTCTGCCATGCTGCACTCCAGGCTGCAGCTTTGCCAGAGAGGGAGCACAGTGTTTGTTATGGGAAAACATAGGAGAGAGGCCAAAAACCAGCATATAAAACAGTGTGATCTGGCCACCTTTTAGATGCCGTGGGGGATGTGGTTATTTCAGGTCCAGGTCTGGTCGCAGGCACACTGCCCCTGCCAAGCACAGCTCCAGGCATCCAGCCATGCAGGCACCATGTAGCCACGTGGCAACTGTGGAAACCTGCTGCCAAAGCAGGCATCCTTCTCCTTTTTTTTCTTTAAAGGCTGATTTCTCAAGGGAAAGGAGGTTAGAAAAGGGAAGGAGGGCTAGAAGAAGGTGAAAGAGGGTAGAAAGTCTCCCCATAATCAAGGCAGATGCAAAAATATCCTTGTAAAGTATTTTTGTAATAAGACTCAAGAAAATGCAGATTTGTTCCTACCCCTTTCTCTCAACTCTGCTGTTTTTGCTTGGATCCCAAATCTGGGAAATGTGGGGCAATATGAGGAGCTGGAAATGTGCTTAGCTGCAGAACAAGGATGCTTTACAGAGTGCACTCCTGCTCCAGCTGAAGTTTGTGGCTTCCCGGGGTTATTGCATTGCATTTGCATTGTCAGCTCTTCTGTGAGAACCTGGTGCTGTGCATAATAAGGACTTCCCTGGCCATTTAGTCTTGTCCTCCTCAGGAGTCCTTGCTTTTAGCACAAAACTGCATCTTCTGCTCTCTGCATCCCCTCCCTTTGCCTCAGGCCAGCAGCATTCAACCTCCCAGAAGAGCCTTTGCAGCATTGTAGCTCCAGATTTGTAGTGCTGCTGAGCCCTTCACCCACTTGGTAGAGACGTCCTCCTCCAGCACCTGCTCAGACCTACTTGCGTGACGTGACACTTGGGGAGGTGATGAATGTTGCCTTGCTGTATGTCTGCTTCCTGTGTGGTGGCAGCAGGGTTAACCTCACTGTAGTCTTATATGGTCATTTGAATCCCCTGATGCTTCCTCAGAGGGCCAAAAATAATCTCGAGCTGAGAGAGCAGCTGAATCCAACACAGAGCAAGCTGTGGCCATCTGCTTTTATTCAAAGCCCTGACCGGCACGCTTCCTCTCTCTGCCTCTGCGGATGCGTGTCTCTGTTTCTGCTTCAACATGACCTGTTTCTCTTATTCAGAGTATTTCTCTTCATTTCATTCATGTCATCACCACTCCAGATTGGCAGCCAGAGGCCGCATTCAGCCACCCAACGCAGGGGCAGCCTGGGCAGTCAGGCGAAGGTACGACGGCAGCCTCTGCAGCACAGCCCAGCCCATGTAAGTGCCTCCCCTCCTTCTCCTGTCCCACATCTCCCTTGCCCTCTTTTCTCCCTTCATAACTCTTTATCCCTCTAGTGCACATATCCTGGGGACTCTGGGTCATTTGGCAGCTCTGGGGAAAAGTGTGAAAAGCAACCTTCTACCACAGTATATAAGCAAGGTGGGAAAGTCCAGGCTCTCAAAGTGGTGTCTTATAAATGCTGCTGAATGCTATGTCCATTTGCATGGGGGTGGCCCTATCCAGTGTTTGGGTATAGTGGAAGTGTCCAGACCATGACAGGATTATTTCAGCCGTTTTCAAGACAGAGTAGATACAGACACCTGCTGTACCAAAGAGTTGCAGCAGCATTTTTCTGTGCCCTGCAGAAAACTCCTTCCTAACTTTTCTATCTCTCAGTTTGGAACTATTTATTCTATTCAAGACCCTCCATGGATGCATAGTTGCAGCAACTACTGCTCTACCAGTCCTCTTCCTTCCATCTATCTCCCCTCTCTATATTCTCCCCCATCTTTCCTTGCACCTGGGCTGATCCAGGCTCTGTCTCCTCTCTCTGCTGACATTGCCCTCCCTGACACTCGTGAAAACCTCTCTGCTGGAACTTAGGGTCCCCCGTTATCCCCATCACCTACCACCTCCCCTTGGTACCACGAAAATTGCACCCTCTCATGAACTGACGTGCTCTGCACTCCTGGCGTACCTTATCATACTCTTCTGGGTGTGATGACTGGGAGACTGATGGTTTTTCCTGCATCACATGGTTCAACAGATCTTGGTCCACAGTGAAGGCTGGGACTACACTGATAATCCAGTCCTCCTCTGTGAAAACAGAAGTGTAGCTGGAAAGCCACAGGGGAGCATGCTGGCAAAGCAATTTTAGGGCCCTAGTCTCAGAGGCAGTCACAGCTGGTAGCTGAGTTCACCTGGAGAGATGGTGTTCCTTCCTGCTGCCTGCATCTCATCAGGCTGCAGGTAAAAGGAGGAGCTTCTGAACCCTTCTGTGCTTGTCTGAGCCTCTTCAGCACTCAGAACTGACCCTGCCATACATCTCTTCTGCAATGAGTATTTATGAGCTTGGCTACTGGCCTTTGAAATGCAGTAATTCTTTCAATGAGCCCTTAAGGTTAAGATTTCATCAGAACTTCAGACTCATTCAATATCCTAATACTATTTTTTTTCTATTTCTGATGAAATCCAAGTAGCAGAATGTGTCGGATATTTGTTAAAACTGCCAAATATGAGGCAGAAAACAAGAATTTCACATGGAGATTCATTAAATTTTCTATACTGATCTGAAATTTACTTGGCTACAGCATCCGCAGCCTGGTCCAGCAAACCCCTCTTCTTACTTAGAAATCATTTAAAGTCAAGGATCTCAATAGAAGTTTACTTCATTCAACATCTGAAGGCTCAGGCTGAATAATAACTGATTCTTCACACATTTTTAACCCTATCACCGATAAGAGGTGCTGTCTGCTTTCACTGAAGCCTCAGCTAATCTGACTCACCTTGCATTTGCTGTGTGCCAGCACCACCCAGGGGCTTCTGCCATACCGACCTTGCATGCAGTGACTCATTCAGTGCTGGTAACTCCGTCATATGCCCAGTTGCAAGGTCGTGGTGAGCAACCCACCCTATGTAACGTGAACCTTTGCACACAGCAACACATGGCTTCAGCCTCCTTGTGCCAGAGATTGCTAAAGATCCCCACCTCCTTTTCTTCCAAACACACCAATTGCTGATGTTGTCTGACTGCAGCAAAATGCTGGATTTCAAGCACCTGTATAAACATTACTTATCCTTAGAAGCTAGTAATTTTAGTTGTAGTCCTCAGGGTACTTTTGGTAGTATGAAGATGCAGCAGAGTCCCCAGGATGTCAGCACTTCAGCTAACAAGAGATAAGTGGATTCCTTCTGGCGAGCTGTGTCCAGGACAGTAGCTACGTGCTCTAGCTGTTATCTCACCAGGTACCACGCTTGGCTTTGTTCAGTATCTTCCCCCTATTTAAGTGTAGCCATTTTTGTGACTCTGCTGCCCTGAGATTGCTGCTTCCAGATATAAAGAGAGAACAAGTGGCACCAAGGCCTTTTTCACCCAGGGAATGGTTTCTTTCTCTATTCCTTGGCATGCTGCTCCTGCAACCTGCACTAAATGCAGAGATTGTACCAATGATGTGGTTTTTTGAGAACTCACATGCATACCGAGCTGGCCATATTTTTCTGTCTCTGATCTCACCCTGCAGTTGTATTCTAGATCTCCTGTCATAATCAAAGTTTCTGGACGTTTCTACTATTGCTGTCATTCACAACCTTCATTGCTTATTGTATTCCTACCATGGCAGTGCTAATGCTCTTCCTGAGACACACACCTCCCTCCCCAGACAGGCTTTCCTAGGTTTTCAGCATCCTTACATTTTCTCTCTCTGAAAATATAACCCATGTGCATTTTTTTGCAAGTGGCCATTAGAACTGGAAGAATGCTTTTTCCCTTAGGATATTTACTGCCCTGGATCTTGGCAATTTGCTGCCTCAAAATAAGAAAGCAGTGGCTGCATTCTCTTGGCACAGCCAGAAAGCCTGTTGGTTCTGGAAGGCACAGATCACCTCTGGGTCTGTGCAGGATGCAGGTTGGCAAAGGAAAGGCTTGTCAGAGAGAAGCCCACCTGCAGGGTGCTCATCATGCTTCACTTCTTGATGGCATGCAGTACTCCATGCTTTCTCTAGGTTATCAATGAGCCTCTTTCTAAGTTCCTAAAAGGCTCAGAATTAGGTAACATCAAAAAAGATGTCTGGCTCAGCCAGCTTCTGAAAACAGACTTTCTCAAGGGAAATGAGAAGTACCTCTACAACACAAGAAGAAGATTAACTAAGAACTTCTCCTTTAAGGTTAAGCCACCTGCAAATCGAAACTAAAATTATCTTCAGTGATGGAAAGGGGCAATTCTTCTCTAATCTGAACTTGGTTTTGAGATATCATATGTAAACGTCTTGCCATTTGGGTCAGCAAATGGCAAGGTGATGTAATTATCACAAGCATGGACAATGTAGAATTGGACTTACTCAACTACAGATATCTGAAATAATAACATTTATGTCAGAGTTTAGCCACATCTTCCTTATATTCTATGGAAAGATATCAGCACCTCCAGAAAGAGATTATTCTGATCTGTTGTGAATAACCTAATTAGAGCAGATAGATAAATTTCACCTACATAGGCCCTGTAGCTAGGTATAAATTCTTAGCATATGGGTTGTAGGACTTCATTGTTTTGTTCAAGTGATAAAATGATATTGCTGCAAAGGACCTCTCAGTAATGAAGGAAGCAGTAATCAGTTTTTAATGTTGTTTTGAAGAGAACTTGACCCTGTGGTAGCAGCGATCAGGGATGGAGATGAAAAAGAGATCTGCAACATGATGAAATCAGGAAAAGACCTTTCTGAACCTAATAAGGATGGCTGGTTACCCCTCCATGAAGCTGCATACTATGGCCAAGTGGGTTGCCTGCGCCTGTTGCAAAAAGGTCAGTGAAATTAAAACTAATTACAAAAGAAGGAAGAAGAATATGAGTAAGCCAAATAGCAGAATTAGTATCATACTAGTCCTTGTCTGATACTATGCGTGAAGCATTGTTCAGCTTCTATGATTGCATATTAATTTCACTTTCTCTTTGAGGATAGGCTTCCAGAGGGAAGCCTTAAAAGTTAGGATCTTCAGGAGAAAGTGATGCTTGGATCGATTTTGTCAAGCCCCAGACTTCTCACAGTAAAGCCTTGTAGCTTGAATCTTGGCTGTTGTGGGCTACTTGGAATCCACAGCTGGCATCAGTGTCTCACTAGCTGAAGATTGAAACCAGAACTTCCTTGCCAGTTACTGAAGGTGTTTAACTACTGCAAATTGCTTTCATACTGCTGCTGAAGTGTAGTTACTCAACAGCTTTCTGCATTACAACTGGACACAGATGAACATTTTAATCTGAGTCAGTGATTAATCTGATTGATAATAATCCATTATATCTTCTTTACTTTGTTTACTGAAAAGAAAGAATGAACAAAAGCTCATCTAAAACCATAAGGATTGAAGGTGCTACAGATATTTGTACAGCACTACACCATAATGCCTTTGGGCTTATGATTTCTTCACAGCATACCCTGGCACAATTGACCAGCGCACCCTCAATGAGGAGACAGCTCTATTCCTGGCCACCAGCCGGGGCAACATGGACTGCTTGCTTGCCCTGCTGCAGGCTGGGGCTGAGCCTGACATCTCCAACAAGGCCAGAGAAACTCCCCTCTACAAAGGTGAGGTCCAGAGCTTCCAGGATAATGAGCTCCACCAGGAGAGATCTCACAGTATTGACCCTACCTTGCTCTCCTCAGGCATAGATTCACAGAATCATAGAATCATTAAGTTTGGAGAACACCACAGTCACCACAGAACACCATCAACCCATCACCAACATATCATTAAACCATGTCCCTCAGTGCCACATCCACACATTTCAGGAACACTTTGAGGGAAGTTGGCCCTGCTGCCTCCCTGGGCAACAACTGCTATGAAATGTGCTGTCCTACCTGTCTGCACATTGTACAACAAAACCTAACTGTAAATGTAGCTGCTTATTTCAAGTGCCTTTGGTTTGGGATGCCACAGTAAAAATGTATAGGAAGCCTGACAGATTGGGTTTCAAGGAGCAGTGAACAAACTGGTAGAATAAAAATTATCAAGAAAATACTATTACCTGAGGATGGTCCTGAGCTGTGAATTGCAGGCTGACAGAGTTCTATAGACTCCTCTTGTTAATATTTAGTAAGGATCTTTTCCTGCTGACTCTTTTTTTTCCAGTTTTTTATCTATATAGAAACTTACTTGTAGTTCAGAACAATAAGGTCCAGAGTAACTTTGCTCAGAATTTGCAAAGAAAATGTTCAGGTCATGCTATTTCTATGCCATTCTACATTCTTCCTTCATAATTTATATTCTGTCCCTTGTCATCTCCCTTTGTCACTGTGATGTCCAGCTAGTACAAAGCTAGGCTTGATCTTCCTCAGAACTACGCTTGGCGCATGCCCTGCAGATGACACAGTCTCCTAAAGGCCCAGAATGAAGTCTGATTTCATTGCTGCATCCTGTGCAAGTCCCAGATAGTATCCTTTGCCAGCAGCATTACCCCTTGTATTGAACAAGATGGATTTATTGGCTTATTCAATGTGGCCAACCTGTGTTCTATTGCTTGTGCTCTGTAAAGGGAATACCCAGTACCCCCAGATTCTTTCCATAAGCTTGTACTATTCACTTCCCTTTTCTTCAAAACAGCCTGTGAGCGCAAGAATGCAGAGGCTGCAAGACTCCTGGTACAGTACAATGCTGATACCAACCACCGCTGCAATCGAGGATGGACTGCTCTCCATGAGGCTGTTTCCAGAAATGACCTGGAGATTATGGATATCCTGGTGAAAGGAGGTGCCAAGATTGAGTCTACAAATTCCTATGGGATCACTTCTTTATTTGTGGCAGCTGAGAGTGGGCAGTTGGAAGCTCTGAGATACCTGGCAAAATGTGGTGAGTAGAGTTGTGCCATCGATACACCATTGCTCGTTTCATCCTTAATATTTCAAAGGTCCCATTAATTTTCCCTGTCTCAGCTTTTCTATCTTTGTAGATAAGTACTAGCCTGTAGAAATGCTGAACCCTTTTGCTCCAGCAGTTTGTGTAGGGTCTTTTAGAGAGCATAGTCTATACACATGCACTTCTTTAGCATTCATTTGAGGCCACCTACATTGGGAAATAATATGGTGCCCTCTAATTGAATTGCCTTACAGCTTTTAAAACCTATATTGCTGTGCAGTTGTAGTCTAAATCCAGTCATAAAAGAAAACAGTAAGTGGTAAAAGATGGCAGAATTTGAACATTAGCCAATCCCATCTGCTCACAAACATATGCCACTAATGGACAAGGTTAGCTCTCCTACAGTAATGAATACTGCAGAAAACAAAGTCCTATTGTATAGTTAATGGATTTACACCAAGGAGAAGCAATTTCAGTTTCTCTCATATGTACGTATTCAAACATATAGGCAGAGTGAATTTGATTTTTATTTACACTAAACCTACCTTTTACTGCTCCAGTCGTGTAAATAAGGGCATAGATTTTACTACCGTTCTGAAGAATATTTTATTCTTGCTAGACTAATACTTCAGTGTAGGTAAGAATTGGATACTGCACTTGTGAAAGAAGAGCTAAATGGCAATAAATATATGAAAAACTTATAAAGCAGTTATTATGGCTAAGAAAGATATGAAAGACAGGGAACAAAAAAAAAAAGTAATCTGCTGTTCAGCTAACATTGTCAAGTCAGTTCTGTATGACCATTTAGTCTATCAAACTGCCTACAATTTTAGAAATTACACTGGAATGTGATCTGTGTTTCAACTTAGACATTATGATTTCCTTAAAGTTCAATTTTGAGAAAAATACACAAGAGAAAATCCAATAAAACTGTTCAATTGTTTCAAGCCTTCTAAAACTCCTCTGAGAATACCAGAAATTATATCACTGCATTGTTTACGATGAACAATGTTCATCATAAGAAGGGTTTCTTTTTCATTTCTTTTTCATTAAGAACATAGTCCTATGTTATGCTTTGTCACTGCAATTCTCTTGATGCTTCCAGCTACAACATTTTCAAAGGGCCAAACACAACACAGATGTCTCATTTTGGGGTGAGAGGAAAAGGAAATATTCTCTTTGGCAGGGAGTTTTCATGATCTGATGGAAGACTGATTTGTTCCTTTATTGAAGTTTAGAAGCAAAACTCTAGTGAACTGTCATACCCATTTAGGATACATATAAAACAGCCTTTCTCAGGACAGCGTAGTACATTGCATATTGCAGTATATTGCAGTCAAAACCCAGTATTTCAGACCTTAAATATCTAGCACAGAAAAAAATCAAGATTCCAGATTGTATGTGGTCAAAGAGTATTAGGGCTTGATTTATTTTTGCTTGTTGTTTATCAAGACAAGCATCCACTAGAGTACAAGAAAAAATATACTACAACCTCATGAAAAATATTCATCCTTTCTTAGCTAACATTTACCACTTGGACCCTAAATAGAACCCCTTGAAAAAAAAAGCTAGGTCCTTAGATGCTGAGTTTTGAAATGAAATATTTGTTGACTAAGTCTTGCTCAAATGAAATATTAGTAGAATTATTTCTGGTTACTATGAAGATATCTTGTTATAAAATCCAATTTTAGCCTAGATATGCACTAAAATTAAAATATAGTATAAATATTGTGAATTCACTTATAGTTTGGATATAGAGATATATTAGCAATATTAATAAGCCTAAATAAATAAATAATAAATATATAATCATAAAGCAATTTACTTAAGAGAGCATGTATTAAAGTCATGTAGTCCCCAGTCTTGTTCAGGAATATTTTATACATATCTATCTATCTATATATAGTGTAAATATGTAAGTACTTACGGAATTTTTGCGTCTAAAGAAAAGTACATGTTGAATAAAGAGCAAGCACATTTTAAAATGTTTATCTATGAAATACAAATGAATGGAGCCTGGATTCATGACTGGGAGCTGATGGGTGATACCCACAATTTTATCCTGAGTGTATTTCTCCTTTTCTTTATCATTCTACTTTCCCCAGCAATCTCTCAGTGAGAAAATGATTGCCCATACAAACTCTCCCTCATAAAATTAACATCGTGGTAAAACCCATTGGAGATCTATAAAATAACTGTATAACATTTTCATTTTGCTACTATCAGATTTTGTTCACTTTCTGTATATGGTGTAGCTCTAGTGTCATGAAGACTTACATGTTCTTTCAGTGCATGTTGCCCCCATCTGATTCAACCCTTTGGTCCTATAAATTTTTTTTCTTCCTTCCTAGGTGCTGATATAAATACTCAAGCCAGTGATAGTGCTTCTGCTCTTTATGAAGCCTGTAAAAATGGACATGTACATATTGTAGAGTTTCTTTTGTCCCAAGGAGCTGACGCTAACAAAGCCAATAAGGATGGCCTCCTCCCTCTTCACATAGCAGCCAAAAAGGGAATTTGCGAGTAAGTTTTAGATTACTTTATAATTTCACCTTTTAGGTAAAAATCCTAAGTTCTCCTTTTCATAAGGACTTTATGTCCTAGATCCAATTATAAGCACTGCAAATTAGAGAGATTGCAATAAACTGAACAGAATGAGTTTGCAGGATAGGATGAATAGAATGTGTGAGCAGAAATATGGGGTGAAAGATCACATTAGCTTTGCCCAGATATCATTTACTACAGCTAAACAACCACACGTGTGTTGAAAGCAGGTTAAGCAGAACTCCACAAAATATGAGATGGAATGAAAAAAACATCTGTATATGAAATTAGCAATCACTTTAAACTCCTTGCCACAGCCCACAGCTATTTTTGCAAAGTACAATCATACCTCTAATTGCAGTCACTAAACCTTTTGGTGACCGTAGAGGACTCCATTACCACAATTTCTATCAAAACCTTTTCTATATTTCTATCAAAACTATTTCAAGAAATAGTTATCCAAATGCAACTTCTAGATAGTACAGCTGTTTTTGCAAACTACTACAAAAGATTCTCATATATTTCACAATGTCTGAGGAATTAAAACTTTTGACAGCACTACATCTTTCTATAGCATCTTTTATCTTAGCATTTGAGTCCATTTGGGAAGCCCAATTACACTACTCAAATCACTTTCCTAGACATAAGGATATTTATTTTCTGTAATTGGAATAGGTCTGCTTTGTGGAAGCTATATGTTCAGGGTGTGGCCCAGTGTCAATTTATGTAAAAGGTTTATATAACTTCTAGCACATACATAAATATCTTGCATAGACTAATATAGGCATGATTCAAAATTTTCTCTGGGGTTTGACTTAGAAAGACAGTTTTTTAACAACAAACATATTTTAGATGAGATAGCTGCCAGAGACAAAATCCAGCTCTAATTGTTCACTTCCAAAATAGTTAATCTGACAGTATAGTAAATTGATCTGAATCCAACTCTAAATAGAATCTGGACCAGTTCTCTGATTCTATTATTTCCTCCAGTAGATAGATAGCCCAATCTGAAAACAAGTCTACATGGAAATTCAGCAACCTGAATGCATCCCTACGTTATGACAGAAACAGCCAACCTGATTTGGAGGTCATGTCTATTATTGCCAACACTCAGCAACATACATAAGATAAGAAGTCAGCCCAAACTCTGAGTTTGTTTACTTGTAAAAGATTGAGCACAATTTTTTGTGCCCAACTGCTGTGAACTGAAGTACACGAGGAAGAAAAAAGATTTTCTCTTATAAATATTTATCTAAACGATGAAGCTATAGCCCAATTGGCTGATTATTGTTAATTCCACTGGTATTCAGTAAAATAACACCCTTCATGATGACCTCTCTTTGTATTCCTGAAGATTTAATACGTAATTCTGCTGGAATTTCACGCTTCAACTTTTTGCCAGAGCACAAAGTCTCCCTACCATCAAAAAGCCAAGAATGCAATCCCAAGGCTCAACTGTCAATTTTTGTTGCTTGGTGTTTGTTTATTTTAAACAACACCTTGTCAGTACTGACATGAAGTTCATAAAGGTCCTCTCATCAGCTCTAAGACAAGTGTAAGCTGTCATTTAATTCCTTCACCCTTGGAACTAGGGAGCTAAGAAGACTTTGTGAAGTGTAGGCAGATTTATTATGTAAATGCAAGTCAATCATCTCTTGGCACATTCATATTAAGGATGCTCTGCCTTCTTCTTTAATTTCCAACAAACAGAAATCACAAAAGGAGGTTTCATGTGTAAGGAGAAACTCAGCAATATTTCAAAACTGCATATGAGTCTCAGCCCTGTGATAGACAATATCAGTGGCCCTGTCTGTCCAGTCTTGACTACCTTCACTTATCTACAATCTTCCTCCCTCCAGATAGGAAAGTGTGGTGGTGGAGATGCCACATTTCTGAACCAAATTGCTTTGAAAGATGAAGAAAACAGACAGGTTAGACTCTGATAGAATTTCCAGCCTTTCCTCCCAGCAGAATCTGAGGGGTAGTACTGAGGTCTGGGACACTGCAGAATTTGGATATAGAGCCTCAGTGTGCCATCACTGCAGAGGTTCAGGACCTCACAGACAGAAATGAGGCAGAACATCTTTAATTCAGACGTGAAGAGCTGACCGAGGCACATATCCTGGAGGGAAAGAACAAAACAGACTCTTAAATCTTCAAACAGTTGATCATGGGATGACTGAATGTTGGCACTTGGCATGGTGTCCTCACAGTACTCTCCTCCCTTCTTGCTATTTCAGCTCTTATAGAACATTTGATAATAATGGAAAGTTGACAGCTCACCAGCACCCAACTCCTGAGACTTAAGGTGCTATAAGAGTAGTGATGCTACCTAAAGAAAAAAAAAAAACAAAAGAAAAAATAAAGAAAGGGGAAAAAAAGCACTTATTCTCCTAAAACATTTATTTAATGTAAAAAAAAATCTTTGCTTCAAAAATGAGAAGTAAAAGGACCTTGAAAACATCAACTGTCCACCATGCAAATGGGACCATAACCCTGTTAAGTGTCATACGTCTTCAACTCTTCTTTCATCTCCTGGGAGTGTGGAGACTCAGTCTTTCACAGGATCATTCAGCATATCACCGGCAAAGATTTCCTGAGGCTAGCTTACGTAGTGCTTAGTTCATTATGTAAATGTAAGTTTTAGGGACATTGGAGTCAAGCTGAAGATGTACAGCATCTTAAAAGAGATGCACTATGTGCTCTGCATGTCTATATGTTAGAAGAACTCTTGACTGCTAGATAGAGTCTTCTGCATAGGAGGAGGAGGAAGTGATGTGCTTAACTCACTGCTAAACAATTGCTTTCACGGATAGGCAGGAGGTAGACTCTGGTTTGACAATTTCTAGTCTCATTCTATTTCTTAAGATGCCTTATCTGTATAGAACCAAGCTAGTGCCTCAGCTAAGACATCTAACTTCATTAGCAGGAAATGAGAGTTTAACCTATGGGTTTGATTATGCAGCTCCAGTGATGCCTATGGAGACATAAAAATGCTCATGAATTTACGATAGCTGTGGCCTTGTACATCATATGTTTGAACTTCCAATTATGTAATGAGAGCAGCTCAATTTATGTTGCTGTGCTTAAGGCTGCATCACACTTTCCAATAGCAATCCCTCTTTACTGGAGCTTAGGACTTGGCTGTACTTTTTTTCCTCCCTGGGCTAAAGCATGGCAAACAGCCTGGACAATATTTTTATTTCTTTTTCTCCCCTCTCCTAATTGTCATTCTGGCTCCCAACACTTGGGATGAATGTTGATAGCCCCACAGATTTACCAAAGCCAAAAGCTGTGCAGAGGGCCTCTAGTATGGGGCTCAATCCAGAGTAGAAAGTGAACTGTGAAATCTGACATGGAGGTCTGGTAATCAAATACATAGTCTATCCCAGCTCAATCCCATAGGAGTGGAGGTTTCATTCCCTCTCTGGTCTCAAGCCTTTTGCTGTGGCTATGACCTATGAAGTCCTTCACCACAGAGCAATCATGATGGATCCCCTGCTTCCTCATTCACTTCCTCTGACCTGCACCAGTTCCTCCAGTGCTGTCCACAGATTGATGGCAGAGATGCAGAACACTTGGGAGAACCTGACTGGGTGTCTGCCATTTGTGCTATTCATGAGTTAGAGCAGGATAGACAAGGAGAAAGCACATTGAATGAAACAATGTAATTGCCCCTGTGGCTGGCATTACCTCAAAAAACTGGGTGATGATTTCAAAAAATTTACACCTCCACAAAAGAGTGGCAACACATCTCACATTTTTGGCAATGTAAAAGTGTTGGGAGTTGAAGATAGTTTTCAAGTTCACACTGATTTTTCTCAGAGTAAATCATTCCTATGCTCAAGTTAGTAGGCTCTGACAGTTACTACTATACAGCTAGGATTTGCAGTAGATCCTCTACAACTTACTGCTGCTCACTGACTCTCCACTTGACAGGATTGTCTCCATGCTGATTCCTGTGACTAGTCGCATCCGTATCAAGTGCAGTGGCATCAGTCCCCTGCATTTAGCAGCTGAACGCAACAATGACGACATCTTGGAAGAGCTAATTGATGCTGGCTATGAGGTGAACACCACCCTCTCCAATGAACGGTCCTGCCTTTACGAGGACAGACGCACCACACCTCTCTATTTTGCTGTTTTTAACAACAATATCTATGCCACAGAGCTCCTGTTGCAAGCTGGAGCCAACCCTAACGTTGACCTCATCAACCCGCTGCTTATCTCCATACGCCATGGTTGCCTGAAGACAATGAAACTGCTTCTCGATCATGGAGCAAACATTGATGCCTATATTTCAAGCCATCCCACCACATTTCCAGCTACCATCATGTTTTCAATGAAATACCTTTCTGTGCTGAAGTATCTCCTGGATCTTGGCTGTGATGCTGTTTCCTGTTTTCAGTGCCAGTATGGAAACTGCCCACACCCTGCTTTAAATTACAGGCGGGACAGATTTAATGATCCTCAGCTGTCCAAAGAACCAACCATAACGCAGGTAAGCACTCCTTACACTATCTTTAGTACTTTTGGGAACATCTCTCACCCATTTATTTTGATAACTTCACATATTTCTTCTCCCACCTTTCCTGCAAGAGAATATCCTTTTTTTTACAAAATTTATTGACATAAAAATAAGGCTTTGTAAGATTCAGTGAGTGTTCCAACTGCACATTCAGTGACAACGTGGGCACAGACAAAAGCTGCTGATGTCCAACCCTGAATTTCAGATGAATGATAGCCATCTTGACAGCTTTTGTTGTCAGTTCCACAATACTCTTTTCCTCTGGATGAGAGGTGCCAGAACTGAAACATTTTCTTGTCAGACAGTGTCAAATGGACAGTAGAAACCTGTTTGTGTTATTTACCCTGTAATGATTGTTTTATCTGATAATTTATCTGCAAATTTAAGCGCTTGGTTAAATTAAAATTGTATAGTCCTTCACCTTACGAGGGTAAACTAGTGAATGTAAATGTCTGTTTCCAAATCTGGATAAGCAGCCCTGGAGAGAGTGCATAAATTACTACATTAGCTATATGACTTCATAATATTTGAGGCTTTCAGAAGAGACCAGGAGATTTCAATCCATGGTTTCATATTTTCAAAGCCAATTACACATTTTAGATTATCATGTCTTATGCATGTATATCTGCAGTCCATTCCAAAGCTCAGCTACCGCTTCCATTGGGCTGGAATTGGATTCTCAATTCCCTAAATGACTCTGCAGAATTGCAGAGTGCACATTTTCTTGATGTTTTTTGGTGTTGTTTTTTTTTTGTGTGTGTGTGTGTGTAATCTCTGCTTGTTGACTCCTTCCAAAATATCTTAAAGTAAATCTGACCTTCCAGTCAAAATTTACTATCCTTCAACTTGCAGCAAAACAAAGACCTCAGCATGGTAGTCCTCTTTCTCTTTTGGAAAGCATTAGGGAAGCAATAAGTCAACTCCTATTGAGCTGAGGCATATTTTTGTTTAATCCAGAAGAAAGTGTTATTTAAGCCAAATAAATGATCGGCATTACATTGAATTATCTCTAATTCTGGAAACATGATGCTTTTGGATGTGGAGTAAAAGAGGGCTGAAAATCCAAGGCAAAGAGAGAGTATTCGTATGTACCCTATGTGATAATTCAGCCACACAAAAACAGGTATTCTTACTTAGCTAAATGCAATATTTCCCTCTGAATCTCACCTAACCATATTTTTAATTTCTAAAAAAATAACACACACAAAGCAGAATCATCACCTGAAAGGTCAGTGACATAAGCAGCAGAAGCTGTGTAAAATTATACCTGTGCACAGAACTGATGTGTCTCTATGAGTATCTCATAGAGAGACTGTTTCTGCACACAGAGTAGAAAAAGTGGTTTCTTCCCTCCAGTATCATTTTAAATTTGCTTGTTAATGTTAGGTTTCTGGCTAACAAAAGTAAGGCTTGTTTGGGGTAGCTTCACGATATGGCTGTGATATGGTTTGTATTCCAAAAAATATAGAGAGTTATATGAATCTTTAGTTTTTTCTATGCATAAGATGCACATTTCTTATCTTCCTGTATCAAATTACTTAAGGAAAATAAATCAGAATTAGTTTCTATACAGTAACATTATGAGCTATTGGAAGTTGGTTTGAAAAATACATAACTACAAATAGTTATTGATTCTACTGAATTAGCATTTCCTATGAAAGTGAATGCAGAAAAATGCTTGCTGTCTCAGCACCCGGCTCCCGAATTGCGGTGCCAAAACCGCGAGCGGGGGAAATGAAGCATCTTTCTGCCACGAGAGGGCATTCAGGGGCCTGCCGAGACTTCAGGCGGTGTATCCCAAAACCAGAGCCACTTCGCTCCTGAGACTATCCCAAGGCCTGTTGTTGCAGGTTTGCGTTCTGCTTCATTTTGTTCTGTATCTTTTCCTGTGACCTGTTTGGGAACATTTTTAGTCTGGAAAATATTTTTTTTAGATTGAGTTTTTGAATGAGGAAGAGAAGAAAAAGAAAAGGCAACCTCTCTGATTGGAGTCAAAAAGAGAACAGTAAGATACAGTGCCTTATTACTCTGAAACTGTATCCTCATTTAAGCTCTGACAAAGTGGATTTACTCTTTGGAGGTGTAGTGCAGATCCCCAGTTTGCATGTTGTGTATGCAACTGTATGGCAATGGCATAGGAGCAGGCAATGGAGAATGTCAGATATCCCAAACAACATTTCCTCTGAACAATCCAGGTAGGAAACTCTGAATTGCCCACAGGATTTTGGGGTCTTCCCAAAATCATTATATCTCATTTTTCTGGAAATGCTCAGAGAAGCAAAGTCAGAAGAGTAGTACATGTTTCTGTGAATGCTTCGACCTTGAATGAAAAGACCTTACAATTTTCTGTAGTTTTGTTCTTCATAGATATGACAATATTTTATTTTTGGATAAGAGTATCCACGCAAGGGCTTAATTCATTATGAGTTAGGGCTCATACATATATGATCATATGTGATCTAATTACAATAATGAGTTTAAACTGAAAGAGATTCAAGCTGGTGCATTATCTCTCCTGTTTGGAGCGGGCTTGGAGGGTGCCTGCAGATAGTCTCAGTGACTAAGATGATGTATAGTGCATAAGTGACCATCGTTCAATTGTGTTTGGCCATGTGTCTAAGCTCTTATCTGCACAGCATGATTTAGTTCACTTATTTAACTGCTCACATGTAGATAAATCCACAGATATCTTCAACATATGTATCACCCTAATAGAGATAGATGAAGCTGTCTGGTATAACATGCATTTAGATTAAAGTGGGAAGGCAAATTTTTTGAAATGAAACTACTTAAAGTCAGATCACTGCTTGAGAATCTCCATAGCTCTGCATGCTAAAGCTCAGAGTGCTCTGCAGCTTGCTCAATGGGCAAGGGAGGCTGTGCCTGGTCCAGACCCAAATAAGGAAGATTAAATGGGACTTTAGTAAAAAGTTTTCTGAGATAAAACTGGAAGTTACCTCTACAGTTAGTAGAAAGGCCTCAAAAGTAGTCAGGGTTGTTTTTGCTGTTATAATTTCTACAGATGCATTCATCTTTTACTGACTGTTGTGAATTTGTTTTTTTTCTTGAAGTTTTGTGATATGGTGTCTACTCCAGAGATAAGTCGCTGGGCTGGGCCAATTATTGATGTTCTCCTGGATTATGTGGGTAATGTCCAGCTCTGTTCCCGGCTCAAGGAGCATATAGACAGCTATGAGGATTGGGCTGTCATTAAAGAAAAAGCAGGTATGGTTACTCAGAAAAGAATCTGCCACAAATATTCCCACTGTTGGATTCAAAATGTCAGTCACCATTTCCTCTTACGTTTCCATTTTTTCTATTGAAAAGCCCTGTAGTTTTTTAACCTGACTTCTGCAGAATCATACAGACAGTATCCATCCCCTAAACTCAGTAGGATTTCCCTACTGAGATTGAATTACATTTTTCAACCAAGTATTAGGCACTAGAAATTGCTGGAGTATGTTGACTTCGTGATGTTGAATTTACCCCAGATGTAGATCTGGCCCACTGGAAATAAGTCTTGCCAGAGCAGGAAGGCTCATTTGTCTGTGATGCATGACATTTACCTGTGATGCAGGCAGATCAGGGCAAGTGGACAACGTTACCACCTCCACAGCAGGCCAGCAAGCACCCATGGCTCTTCCAAAATATACTTTCTCACAAGATCCAAAGACTTTCACAGGTATTATCAGAATTAGTTGTCCAGCATGAAGATAAACTGGAAATGTGAGGCTGAGTACTGTGAAGCATCTTGCTTAAATCCTCCTAGAAAGCTCACTGCTAAGCTGTCATGGGATACAGCACCCAATCCTCCAGCCCCACTTCCTTCCCTACGTCATAGCTCAGAATGATTGAGCAGACACATCACCTCACCATTGCAGACAAAGCCTGTTTTTACTCCTCCTCCTCCCATTCTCCTCTTGCCACAGACGTGGATGTCCCTCTCGAGTTTAAACCTGTTCAGTTCACATTTTTGACCTGCCTCTCTTTCAGAGCCTCCACGACCTCTTGCCCATCTTTGCCGTGTCAAGGTACGAAGCTTGATTGGAAGAAACCGCATTAAACTTATTGACACATTGCCTCTTCCATACAGACTGATTCGATACTTACAGCATGATTACACACAGTGATATCAAGCATGGTGGACTGTCAGCAGCTTCCTGGTATGGCACTCAGAGTCATCAGCAGGACAGTGGCACACGCCAAGCTGCTGGCTTGGTCAAGTGCCTTCCAATGACTAATCTACAAGAAATAAGCTTCTGGAGTGAGAGTGAGAAGAAAAAGGAGTGGACGTCTAGGCATCAGGTTTTACAGGAGGAAGCACATGTGATCCACCTCAGAGCTTGGTCAGCAAAGAAAAAGAAGTGAAAGTGAAGGCTGAAAAATGAGTAGTGCTGAAGCAAGTACCAGTGAGGGTACTCACTGACCTGGGGTCTGGTGAAGCTTAGCATCCTTGCTGTGATAACAATTCAGAAGCTGTTAGAATCAAAATATTTGGGAAAACAACTACGTTTCATTCACTGACAGATTTTTATTTTAGTTTCTACTCTGTGTTTTGGATTTCTGTTCAGTGTGCTGGTTGCTAATTCTCTGATAGTTTGACACTGTCTTACTAACAATTTTTTGGACCTTTCTCAGTAGAGGACTTGATTTCTGAACATTCAAAGCTCAGAACTTTTACCTGTACTCAGATGTGCAGATTCCTTTAAAAGACGAGGAAAGCTTTATTGAAGGAGGATGTAAGAACTGTATTTACACCTAGCAAATACAGTTCAAGTTGTATTACATAAGAAGGCAGTGAAATTAGTGAAATTCTGCTTGAGATAATTTTCTGTATTTTCTGATTTTCTATACTGGGGATTTGAAAGCAACTCATATATATATATATTTCTTTTCTGTAAATTAGAAGTAGTTGTACTGTAAACAGTAGCTATGGTCCGTCACGAAGCTGGTATCTGAACAGAACAAAGCCCTAGAGGAGCATAGGCAGTGATGAGGAAGAAAGGCAAGATACACAGGGAACGGCAACACTGCTACACTAACTTTATCTATTGTTCCACTAGAGGATCTTTTCCCTATGTAACTCAGCCTCTCTTACTTCCTTGACTTCTGTGACTATAACAAGACTGAAAGAAAAAAGAGGTCATTTCAAGATGATGAGACTTTGAGATTTATGAAAACAAATGCCCAGAATTTAGCTCTGAATCTTTATTCAGGTGCCCAAACGGTGCCAATATTCTTGTGCCAGGTGTAGTTACATCGAAGCCAGTGGGACAGCTCTGGTGTCAGATACTACTGAGGCAGAATAAGTCTTAGGATTTAGCCTTGAATTTCTTGACTTCGGAAGTTAGAAGTATCTATTAGTTCTTTTGACATTGATGAAAGTTATTATCTCAGCTTCTTTGAAAATTAGGTCACCTATTTACAGCTCAGATACACAACTGATTTATGGCAGCTTAACAAGTTGCCATCTATCAGCTGAACCGCTATAATTGTCCGTGAAATTCTTTTATTGAAGTTTTTAACAAGTCACATTCCCTCACAGCTGGGGAGACTGAGGAGCCCACGAATGGTTATTGGCAGTGACTACAGCTCACTTGACAGGTGTGACTTGCTGAACCACTGAAATTTAATGAATGCCTCGGTCCTGATCAGGCGCCTAAGTAAGGATGGAAGAACCTAATTTTGGAATCATGTCTTGGCAGATCTTATTCTAGAAGCATACCCATTCTTACCTTAGGTGACATAAGAGCTGTGAAGTAGGGATTGTTTTGATTCCCCACCAGAGACTTGACAGATCTGTTTTTGTTTGTTGACCTGCATACTATGGAATGAGATAGAAATATAAGTAGGAAAAATGCACTGGACTGACTTTGTATGTGGTTTCACAACTTAACACAGCACTAAAAGTGTGTTGCACACACACAGGCCTATCTGGGCACAAAAGTCCAGATTCTGTGATGGTTTTGTGTGAAATGCATTCAGCACTCATGAAATAGGATGTGATTGGAAGTAGAAATGGTCACAGCTAAGGGCGCTGTCCATAGCTGTCCTCTTCCCAAATGCAAAAGCAGTTGAAAAAAACAACAGTTTCAATTCTCATGAACTGTGATCTTCTTGCAAAGCTTTATCAAATAAGATGAAATTCCTCCACTGTTGAAATTCCATCACTATCAGGGTCTGCCTCCTTGTCCTGAACTCCACCTCTTACAGGAGGAGTGAGGTCTCTGGAGGTACAGTGCCACCTACCCAGTAGGGCCAGAGTCTCTCCATGACACCAGTTAGGAACTGGCCACCACTGCTGACCATACAGAGAAGAGCTGGCTAAGCAGCCCTCTGAAGCACTCCTCCAGCCTTTGGGAGTCTGTATTGCCAGTGAAGGAGCTGTAATTATAATCATAGAATCACTGAATATCCCAAGTTGGACATGACTCATATGGATCATTGAGTACAACTCTGAGCTCCACACAGAACTGCCCAAAAATTAGACTATACAATCGTAAGCGATAGTTTGAGAAATGGAAAGTCATCTGTGGAAATTGCATCCCTTAGCTAATGGGGCTGAGCAGTGAAGGTCCAGATCTTACTCACGTTTATATAAATCAGAAGAAATATTGTTGAAATTAAATAAGTGTAATAGAACAGAGTTACAGGTGGTGGATACTGAGCATGGCCTGGTGGAGACCATTTAGGTAAGCATTTGTTTGGTGTGCAGTGTCAGCTCTGGAGACTGCTAGCTGACAGAAGGATTTGAAATCACCAGCTGCAGGGATGAGATTTCATAAACCATCCCAAACTGGGAATTTTCTCTGAACCAACATCGTTATGTACACAAAAGTCTCGTGAATAACAGCTTCTTTTTATGTCCTTGGACAAGATGAAACTGGTCTTGGGTGAAGCAAATACAGAAAGTCCATTTCTTCTTTCCGCCAAAAGACCTTCATCTTTGCTGAGAGACTCATATCCTGGTTGCTCTCAGCTGTCTGTCCTGAGCAGCAGCCACTGACCTGATGTGAGCATACCACAGCTGTGAGATGGGTAAGGGCACAGTGTGCACAGCAATTGAGGAGAGATGTATGTTAGAGGGAGAGCCTAGTAATTACATTATTATGCCCTTTCTGCTTGATCTTTACTGCAAACCTTCACTCAGTCAGTTTACATTTATTTGCACTGAAATGGAGCCAACTACCTCTCCTACACTCCAGTCACTGGCACAATGTTTAATGTGTGATGCTGAATCTGTACAAATGTGATGAGCATTTACTGCATCTGTCTAAAACTGTGATAAGATAAATACCCAACATCCCTAGCAAACTAGGCTTTGTAAGCAGATCAGTAGTTCCAGCTCCTTCAGAGATTATAATTTTTTGTGATATACTATAGGAATATTTCATGACCAGGTTACTGTACTTTATCCTACTGCAACATGTGCAATTCACTTTATGTTTGTGTGCACTATTTTGGTTTTTATTTTATTTTATACAAAAGATTTTCATTTACCATTATTTATGAAAGCTATTGTAGTTTTAACAGTTTAAATTTGCACTGTTGTAGTAAACAGCAGCTCTTGATTGTTATGTTTCCATCTTTCCAACAAAGTATGAATTAAACAATTAGATTCTAAAGGGTTATCAGCTGTCCTGAATAGCAAAATTAAACAACTGAACAATAGAATAGCCAGGAAAAGTATGAATCAATCCAAGCTTGCACAATTA
This sequence comes from Chrysolophus pictus, assembly GCA_037305975.1. Lineage (NCBI taxonomy): Eukaryota > Metazoa > Chordata > Aves > Galliformes > Phasianidae > Chrysolophus > Chrysolophus pictus. Next base: position 45,719,767 of record CM074580.1, on the reverse strand, counting down.
ATAATTTTGATAGCAGTCTCCGGAGTGAGAGAATAGTAAATATTGGTAGAGAGACAGTTGTTATTCTTTGCACACCTTTTGAAATGTCTAACGCATCTGCATTCTATGATTTTGAATGTACTTAGCAACTGGCTTCTGATCATTCATGTTTTATTTCATGCTCCAGCTCAGAGCCCCAACGGTCACCTCCTGCCCTGTGCAGGGGAAGGAAGCCCTATGTCACAGTGGAATGTAAGGATTTTAAAACATAATACTGGCCTGAATCTGAGGGTAAATTGATAAATATAAGCATGCTGGAGACCACTTGGAACAATCTGGATCTATCCTTTAGCTTCATTTAAAAGCAGGCTGTGCTGCTACATCAAAAATGCAGCAAAGCATATTCAAATAAACACTTCAAAAGACTAAAAAAGAAAAACAAAAAAATTAGTATGTAAAAGGTAGAATCTTGACCTTAACTCTCTTATTTTTCCGAATATCTTCAGAAATGAAATTTCTACAGAAGCTCTTCACTTTGCCAAGTATTTTAATACTGATGAAATCCACGGTCTAATGGAATCCACTTTCAAATTTCTCCCCTGAACTCCAGAAGTAACACTTGCCTATAGCAGTCTCTGCAATACCCACTGTTCATTCCCTGAGCTTCTCTGGTCACCCACATGAAGAGCAATGCCAAGGAGAGTACATTGCATTGGCAACGAGAGAGATTCAGCATCTGGCTTCATCTGGATTACAACAGTGATACTGAGTTGCTTATGTGAGAAAGTGCTTCTAATTACATACAACATTTCCTTGCCTCCAGCTCTGCAATTTAGGATCCATAATTCTCCATTCACTAAATCAAAGAGGGCCACTGCCTCCTCATGGATTCTTTTTCCCAAAAAGACAAAAACATAAGGACATCTTCATATCTGGATCAAGAGCAAATCTGATGCCATGAATTCTTATACCAGCTCCTTGCCACTTTGCACCTTGCACAGAGTTGCAGGTACATGCTCTGTCTCCTTAAAAGAGCAGTCTACACATGCTTGATACATATATGAAACAAAGAAAGATTAACATACTACAGCCATTATTTCCATTGAAATAAGCATCCGTGGCTTAAACTGAGAGGTTTGGGGAAAGAATAAACTACTTTCAGCCTGAGAGTAGTTTATATCCTAACTGCAGTTGCAGACTGGTTACATAACAGCAAGTCCCATCAGAAGATCCAAAATTAAACTCTATGGTGGCTTAAGATGATAATTTTTTCATGACTGCAGTGTGCTTAAAAGAAACACGGCCTGTTTTTCTCTTTGTAGAGATACCAGGAATGATAGAGGACTACAGTAGCCAGAGGCCAACCAGATCAAGGTCACTTTTTGCCGAGTCCCAAGAGAAGCTCCCATTCACTCCATGAAGAGCAGGTTCAGGCCCAGGGTGGGCACAGATGCCCATTCTCTGTCCTTCCTCCCCCTCCCTCCCCCTCGTAACGTCTCTTGATCTCAGTGATTTATTCCAGTATAACTGAATAAGGAGGTACATAATATTAAACCTTTCAGGTCTCATGTTCTGTGCCTTAGCAACACCTTCTCAATGGGTTTAAGAGAAGCTTAACTTAAACAATCACCTATTGGCTTTTAGCATGCCACTTCACCAAAATAATTAAGAAAACAATAGGCAGATCATTTGTAGCCAGGTCTTGTGACTGTATCTTAAAATCAGACAAAATAAAAGATCCCTGCTAGAGAAAAAAGGGGGCAAGCTATTATAAACACTTCTCCATCATATTTTATGTTTTTGTATTTGACGTATAACACCTTATTTTTATTTTTATTTTGGTTGATGGGGATCAATTTATGAAACAGAAACTTATTCTGCTCCCATTTGCACCAGTTTAATACCCATTGATTTTCCAGCATCAGGATTAAATCTGAATTACATCACTCTAAATAAGCAGAGATTTCAGCTGTCATATCTCACCAGCAGCTGCAAATTAAACCTGCATCTACTCAGTGGGCAAAAGTAAACACACTGCATTTGCAGAATCACCAGAATAAAATTACCTCCCTTCTTCCTTTATTTTTTCTTTCAATTCTCTTAGTATTTGCACACAAGAAGAGCTTAAATCAATTCACAAATGTAGTTTCCACATTAAATACTGTCCTTCCAGTCTCTTGCACGCAAAAGGAAGTGACCTGAATATCTTGACTTGTCCAAAATTACTTAAACGTACAAAAACAGTTTCAGTGAGTTTAATTCATTTCATTTCAGTGCTGTGCCTGCAGGGCAACCCAGGAAGATGCTCCCACATGGAAGAGGTCTCCGAGGTGTTACAATTGCAGCGAAACTAGGAGTGGCCCAGAGCCCTGCTTGCCATGGCTCCAACAATGTGCTTCCATAAAAAAGGTCTGATTTGCCACACATACCATGCCACCAGATTCATAGGGCTTATTCCTGATTTTTACCTGCATGGGAAGAGAAGAATGGAGGCTGTACAGTTATTAATTCACTCCAGCCTGTGTAGGGGCGAACACCATCTCTGGATGGAAGCTCCTTCCACACTCGACCAGCTCCTTGTGCCCTTTGCCCAACCTGATGCTTCAACTCCCTCTAAGGGGTTATTCTGTCCAGTGTCACACACTCTGGCCCTTTCCTCTGGCTAAAGGTAGCCAAAAACATTGAAAATCGGTTGGGGGATGGTAGGCTTGGTAGGGATGGGTTTCAAAACCACAGGCCTGTAGAGTTTCTGCCCTGTACCCTCTGCCTCCTTGCAGAAGGGCTGTGCCTCGGCTGGCAGTGTGGCAGTACCCTTCCTCCACAGCCCCAGCCCTGGGAAAGGCGATGGAGGCAGAGTTCCTGGGGGTTGGTAAACAGCTGGCCCAGGGCAGGGGAAAGGGCAGCAGGTCCAGGCACCCACCCGGCCTGAGAGTACACCAGTGGCGTCTTTTTCCCCTGCATTCAGGGCAGGCTCATGACTCTCAGGTCCAATACTGTCTTGGTTCCTTTTGCTTTTCTTCCCCTCAAAGGGAGGAGGGTCCCTGGGGACTGGTAGCCCCTCAGGGACCGGGGGGAAGCCCCTGGCTGGGAGGCTCTGTGGCGGCCGCGGCTCTTCCCAGAAGGAGGCAGGAAGCTGTCGTTTCCTCATGGGCACCTGGTCTGGCCTGTTGACCTCAGGGTTTTGCTCTGGCACAGCCTGCTCCCCCGCCAGGCTCTCCTCCACCTCGGCTGCCTGCTGCACCTTCTCGGTGGCAGCCCCACTGAGGGGGCCAGGGTCGGGCACCTCAGGCTGGCAGCTGCGGGCCCTGTCCTCTGCTCCACGGCGTGGGCCACATTCCGGGGGCTTGGCAGGGTGGCACCGTGGCACCCGCGAGTACTTCTGAGAAAAACGCTTCAGCTGCTTCTGCAAATATTTCCTGTGGTCCACCGACCGGCGGCAGGGAGCAGATTTATCCAGGGCTGCCTTGATGTCACTAGAGGCCAGGTTGACAAAGTTCAGCAGGGTTTTTACCTCGCTGTCCGATGCCATTTCACTGGACGTGCTGTGCAGAATTTCCCATTAAATGTTTATAATCCGTTTCAGGCAAGCCTTGGCCAACCTGCAAGACACGGTGGGCAGACTCAGAGTGTGAAGCCTGCATCCAAAAAGCATCAAGAACACTGCAGGAGGGAGAGAAGGCGTCAAATTTCTCAGCTAAGCATACAGGTTGTCCGCCAGCTCACCTCTGTGCAGGCAGGCTGCCATGCACCTGCAGTCCCACAGCACTGCCTTGGCACAGGGCTGCTCACTTAATCTCGTTAGGTGAGGCATAGATGGGGAGAAGAAGCCAAGGCAGCTGCTCTCGTGTCCCTGCAAGCAAGCGCGGACACTCACCCGGCACGCTGGGGCTTTCCGGTGGGTGCTGGTGAAGAAGAGCCCCTTCCTGCTAATCTCGTTAGGCAGGTTACACACTGCCAGGCCCGACGGAGGCAGCCAGTGTGTGTGGAGGCAGTTGAGCGAGCACTTGAGCAAGCTGAATGAATATCGACTCTGCCGAGTTCGGGGCTCTCTCAGACCAATCAGGAGCCACTTTGCCAAATACAAAGCATCCCAATCAGGCATCAGCCTCCCCTTCTCACATTCTTTGCCATCACAAATTGTCACCATGGGGACAGCCACAGAAAGACAGCTAATAAATACAATCATTTCCCCGCGATTTCTACCATTCTCCCCTATCCTCTTCACCCCTACCAAGGCCTTTCTTTTTTAAAGGCACAATCCAAAGGAAGAGTGCCGACGATGAGTTAGGAAAGTTTAGGCACCCTTTTCTATGCACTCCCCAAAGCTGTCTGGGGGCTGATACTGACCATGCTTCATTGGCACAGGACAATGTAATATGGGGGACTGGGCTAGCCTACTTTTAACCGTTCCCCATCAGAGACTTTTTTTTTTTTTAAGGGGAGGATGATGTCAGAAAAAGGTAGGAAAGGAACAAATCTCTAAAGAGATGTGCAGATATCCATGGAAAGGGAGCTTGAGCGCTCAAGAATCTTGTCTTTATGTTTGCCCCCTCAATTGAGTTACACAAAAGCTGAATTACCCATTCAAACTACGCGGACAAAAGGATGGAGTTGGATAGTACTCTTGCATCTGTAGTCAAACAGTTAGAGACTTAAATCGAGTCGTCATGATGGAGAAAGAGTTAGACAAAGCCCATAGAATTGCCATCAGCAAACATTTTCCTGTGTCATATTAGTGGGTCTCCATGACTCCCCCTGGCCTGGGGACAATAGCACAAGTTTGCACACTCGACTACTGTCACCCTGCCAACGCTGGCAAGGAGCAGAAACAGGACAATCCTTTAAGGGGAAAGCATGCCCGCTGCAGGGAAGGTAAGAAGAGAGGGAAGAAAAGGCGTGTGAAATGCTAATTGAGCTGCTTCCTTTACTGATGCATAGCTATGTGAGCCCTCTGCCTTCGTGCAGGCTTGTCCCTGAGGGGTGGCAATAACTTAATAGCACAGCAAAACTGGGATCTGGGGGAATAGGAGAGCAGGAAGGCTGCCCTTGGTATACATGGGTGATGTAGAGCTGGTTGCAGCCCCATGTACCAGCCTGCGATCCACTGCCTCCCACAGACAGCTCTTGTTTCCCAGCCTGCAGCACCCCAGGGATGGGAGGGGAGGGACAGTGGCAGGCTAAGCCTGCCCACAGCCAGGGAGAGACTGCCAGCCATGGGAAAGCAGGGGCTGAAGTCCCAGCTACCTCTCATTTTACAAGTAAAATCTTCTTTGCTAACATAAGGCACCAATGGTCTGAGAGCTGAAAAAAATGCAACATTCTGCATTTATTTCTTCTAATCCAGTTTTCTTTAGAGAAGGACAAGATCTAGATTGTGCCATTGTACACTGGTCTGAGGACTCCTCTGGTCTTCCTGTGCCAGTGTGCTCAGTGCTGCCACCCCATTTTCACGCCTTTTCTCCCAGTCCAACCCAAGCCATATATTTCAGTGCCAGCACTCAGGTACTGCAGATCTGGGGAGACCTTGGGCCAGGACAGTGCACAGCAGAAGATGCCACAGAGCCTTTGCATTACTGCAGTGGGTTGCAATGTGGTGGCAAGGTAGAAAGCCTTGAGGGCACTTCTGTGCTGTCTGAGACAGGATTATACTGGCAAAGTGAAGGGCAGCTTTGCCCTTACTGCTGGAAGCAATGCGGTTTGTCTCCTCTCAGTTTCTATTCCAAAAGCAGCTCCTCCCCAGGAGACCTAGTGCAGCTGACTTTCCATCATCTGCCTCACACCATCATGATGCACGTCTACATGCGATCTTCTCCAGTAAGATCTTCACTGGGGGGGTTTCCAGTCATCTGCTCAAGCATCTATTTTGGGATACACTAGCTGGGGCCTGGCCTCTTTATGACTTGACACAGGTTCTTCTTCTGCAGCTAAGTTTACAGAGAGAAGTGTTTTATAGCACATTTGACAAGATGCACATCAAGGGTTCACATCTCTATTTGGAAGAACAAATTTCCTGCTGTGTTTGAGCATTTGACCACACCCTGGACAACACATACACTGTATCCCCAAGTGGTATGTCCAGGGAAGGAAGATAAAGACAGGTGCCTGGTAGCAAAGGAGTTTCTGAGTACGTTAATGAACCATGTCTTCAGAGGCCTAAGAAACTCATGTCATATAGCATGAGTCCAATATCCAATTATAGGGGATCTACAAGAAAGATAGGGGATTTATGGCTGTGTGTATGGGGAACCCAGCACTCCTCCCGTGCCACTGAAGCTCTCTCCAAGTGCCCATCTATGCCTGTGCCTTCCAGGAGGGCCACTTGCCCAGGTCACAGCTCCTTGGCCACCACGTGGCAGCTTCCCATGCCTCACCACACATGCCGCTCCAGCATCCCTTTCCCCTGCAGCTGGGTAACGGCAGGGAGCTGAAGAGGAATGAACCAGCAAGTGGGATTTAAGAAGCAGAGCAACCCACCCTTTCAAGGTCAGACTCAGGTTGAGCTGCACAGGGTTTTCCCTAAGAGACCACCGGAGCCCTTTTGTTCCTCACTGCTCTCACCATGTTCATCCCAATGTACATGTGAAAGGAACAATTAACAATAGGGCACTCCTCTCTGAGGATCCAGTGCACTTTGAAGTGTCCACCAACCAAAGGCTCAAGAATGATACATCATTTTCCACTGTGAACGTGTCAAACTAGTACAGCAATTGAAAAAATGTCTCCACATGCCTTCCCAGCATGCAGACAGGGACCAGCTGGAGAGCCACTTCATATCTGACATGTCACCCCCCGACAGCTGTCTTCTTGGGAATTTTTGGTATGTGAAGTTTTCTAACTCCTTTTTATAAGTGAAGCACAGGAATAAACCCATTCACCAAAAGGATGCAGCCATGCTTCTCCCAAACATGCAGAAACTCTGAGAAATTATTTTCTTCCACAGAAATACCCAGAAAGTGTTTTAAAAACGTCACTCATTGTAACTGGTGTCACGATTTAGCCAATTCTACCCTAAAACATCTTCCAGCTTATTTCTACACTCAGGGACTCATGCAGCACAGATATTCCAACATCAGCATCATCCCAGGACTTCATGAGCAGACCCCGTAATGCAAACCATTAAGAGAGGAGACAGTGCAGTAAGTGCACTGAACAGTTGAGATAACACAAATACCCAACTCATTGCTACTATTGTAATGACCAGTAAAGCAAAGAGCAGTTACTGAAAATCTGAGTAGCACAGAGGTGATGCAAAATCACTGTTTTGGCACTAACTTACACAAAATGCATTTTTTCTCCTGAAAGAACACTTTTTCACCGTCTTAGCCTGAGTAATAAACATTGTCACAGGACTCAGCCCGCCGTCAGTATAACTATGCTGCACACTGTAGTGCCAGTATACTTCCTGGGCTGGACTGGGTTGAAATGAGCTTCTTGCCCTCCCTGATTTGGGGCAAGTATTTGTTCATCTCAGATATGTCCATATGCTAAGCACTGTTCTTCTAATCTTCTTCTTATGCAAGTTAAAACTGGGCAATCTCCATTTATTTAAAAAAAAAAAAAAAAAGTAGTAAACAGATTTTTACTTAAAAACAAAGCTTAGAAATTGTAAAAAATTTACTTTGAAAATTCACCAAAGATTTCAGTTTGTTGTGTTTTGGAGAGATGAGTAGAAAAAAGGAGATGTTAATGGTATGCCAGTGGCATAAAAGTGGGAGACGTTGCTTAACATCATACTGCAAGAATTGGGTGACCTTAGAGTTATTGCAATTGGAGAGGAAAGGATTTTAGGGATGCTGGGCCACATGCCCCAGGGTTTGATAGCAGGAATTTGTGCTCTGAGGAGAGAAGTCACCATCTGGAAATGAGAAGAAAAACAGGTGACAGGATGAAAATGAACCTCACTCCTTCATCCAGTCTGATGTTCCTGGACTGCAGGAGGGGTCCTGCAGCATACCAAGAGGGGACACTGACTGCATTCAGTCCTCCAGCAGATTGCCCTCTGGACTCAGCCTGTCCCCAAATCCAAGTCCTCTAAGTTCAGGAAGTGAGGAAGGAGAGAGATATAGGATTTTGCCCCAGACTCAGCTGTTCTCTTTGCTTCTCACCATACTGGAGCCAAAACCTTTCCCCCAGGAGAACAGCAAATTGGTACTCCCACTAGCTTTGACTCTTCCCTCCCCATTTTTTTCTCTTGACGATCTGCTTTGACCTGAGTGACATCCTCTCATTGCTTTCAAACCCCGATTTGCCGCACATGGGGCCTACTCAGAGTCTGTCCCCAAGCACTGGGGCAGGCGGGGGGGCTGTCACCATCCCACAGCCGCTGCCATTCAGGCAGATGGTGGAGGGGGCTGATGTGAATAGCTCCTGTCAGTCTCATAGAGTGAACTTTACAATTGTGCTACGTGTTGAACTGCATGTGACTAATGCCATTCTTCTTCAGGCTGCAGGCAGGACACAGCTGTTTCTTTAAGGAAATTTTCATTTTTCTGGGAAGGAAAAAAACCATAACATTATTGCAAGGTCATGACAATGGTGATATCTATGTATTCTGTAATTAGACATGATCAAAGCTCATCCCGCTTTTCACTGCCTCTCTTCCTGGTGAATCAGATAATGTGTAAAAATTAGCCTGGTCTTGGTTTGGTCCTTCTCGAGGTTTAAATCCTGCTTCCACATGCATCAAGTATGCACTGAGCAGCAACAGGGCCAAATATAATTTTCTTTATGTAATTCTCAAATAATTAAGTATTTTGAGATCAGTGAAAAGTCTGGTGCCAAATAATACAGATAGCTTCTGTTGATGAGCACTACAAAATGATTAAAAAACACAGACAAATATGAGCATGTGAAAAGGCTAATCTCTTAAAAGCTGCAAAAAGAAGTGCCCAGTCCTTCCTCCATAAAGTATTAGGTATTTCAGATTGAAATGGGATCTGCAGTACATACTGCAGTGAAGAAAATGAATAAATCACAAAACTAATATTAAGTGAAGCATCAGTGATCAGTCAGTCTCTCTGAAATGGGTGCTTGCTACAGCAGTTCTGGGCTCGTTACTCCCACTGAAGCCAAATTTGATTTGTGCATGGATTTCTACAGGTGCTAAATTCTGTTCTCCCAGGAGTTTTCTGTTAAAAGCACAGGTTACTTGGAGCAGATTAGCACTATACTTGTCTGGAATATCACAATATTTCTGTTTACTGGGACTTACATGTGAGTGTTGGTGGGTTGCAGCAGAGTTTGCTATGTGCCTTTTTTTTTTTTTTTGGACAATAGTTCATAGAAATACATTACTCTGCAGTGTTACATGCAAAATACAGTGCCCATTCCAGCACTCCAGGTTTGGAATGCAACATACTCAAAGCATCTTCCCAGTTATAATGGATAGAATTTAAATTTGAGATTCTGAGAGAATCCCCAGGTATGAACTGGTGGAGGAATCATGCTTAGTCTAAGAGCTTAACTCAGAGACACAGGACCCTGGGGACTGGTTTTTCTGGAAGAGGACTAAGATTGTTATTTTCTGATAAACAAATCATTGTACCTGCACTGTTCCCAGAGCTGGAGCTTTGATAGTGAGATTGTTAAGCTTCAGACAAGGCCATGTCACAGGTCCTCATCAGAAACACACTTGATAGTACAGAAGCACTGATAACCTCTAGAAAACAGACCCTTCTGGATGGATTGACCATGAGAATGAGATGGCATTCAACCAAGTATGCTGAAGGAGCTCAAATATGAAATTGCTGAGCTATCAACACAGAGTTTATACCAGCCTCCATCCCAAGGACCAAAGATGATTAATGGCAAAGGTAGTTGTGCAAATACAGAATACAGCATCATTTCCTCTGGACTGGAGGCAGATTTACTTCAGGAGAGCTTCAAAGACTTATGATGGCATTGATGCTGTTCACTTCCTCTGATGTTGTATGTAAAAGAGACTAAACGGGCAAAGTTCACAGATGATACAAAATCGTTCATAATAATCAAAGCTAAAGCTGACTGTTGCAGAAGGAGCTTATAATACCAACTGACAGTGAAGTGCTAGATGGAATCCTGTATTGACAAGTGCAGTGTAAGGCACTTGGGAAAAAAATAACTACCTATACATCTGCAGTGCTGGGCTCTGGATAGCAACACTCAAAAGATCTTGGATAACCGAAACAAAGGTATGAGTTATCCGAAAACCTTATGTATTGCTCTGCAATAATCAGAAGGTAATCTGAATAGCTGAAATTACTGAATGAGAGAATAAATCAGAACAGAGAACAGCAGTTAAATCACTGTTTATACTGTTTGTGCACATTTAAACACAGTGGCAATTTTGCTCCTCAATCAAAAGTTTATAGCTTTGGATCTAGATAGATATAAAAAAGTTAGCCAGGATGGTCATAGGTCTGAAGGCATTTTTATAGTAGGAAATACTAAGTTAGACCTCTTCAGTTCGGAAAGAAACAAGCTGGGGGGTATGATTCGAATGTATACAATCACCACCAGAATGTAGAAGGTAATGAAGAAAAGGTTAATTTCTGTTTCTCCAGTGCAGGAATTAAGGGTAATAAATCAAATTACCATGCACTAGGTCTAAACCATTAGGAATTAATTTTCTGTGTGATACATTAATCTGTAGGTCTTGCTGCCAAAGTATTAATGAGTTTAAAAAGGACTTAGACAAAGTCATGCCATAGAGGACCATGATGAAGCTGAATAATTCACCTTCAACCTGTAGCTCAAGGACTTCTGATTGCCAGAAGAGAACATGAAATACAAATCAAATACAAATACTTCTTCTGTCCTTGTGTCCTTCCCTCAATATCCACATAGGCTATCATCCGAGATGAACTTGACAAACATTTGATTTCATTCACTAGAACACATCTTACCATAAGGAATGGCAAAATATATTCTGGGTAAGGCTGTGGAGCATGAGGCACAGAAAGAATACACTGGAATTCTGCAAAAAGCAAAGCCTCATTTCCTTCCACCTACTATTTACAAGTCTGGGGCTATTCTGCATTCACGCAATTGTGTTTCAATGCTCATAAAAGAAAGTCTGAAACTCTGGAAGATTTACTTGTGACATTGTTTTTAGAAGAAAGATTAGGTTGCTCTAAGGGGAACTAGCATAATTCAATATGCCATTTGTCATGAAGACAGATGTTATCTTTTGAGAAGATTTTGTATTAGTTGCTGTATCACAGTCTCAGTCACATCATCTTTTCTCCAGCCTGTCAAAATAACTACCACAGTCCAGTTCTGAGAACAGCCACATGCCTGCTTAGCTCTAATGTCTCTCCCTCTTGTGGCTGGAAATCAGTGCAGCCATTCATTTCAGTGCATGTGTTTATGTGCAGTCCATGCCCAAACAGAAAAGCCAAGCCAGGGTGATACATAAATCATAGAACGATGGGTTGGAAAGGACCTTATAGACCATCCAGTTCCTACTTCCTGCCATGGACTGGCTGCCCCCCACCAGACCAGGCTGCCCAATGCCTCATCCAACCTGGCCCTGAACGCCTCCAGGGGTGATGGGGCATCCACAGCTAACTTGGGCAATGTTAGTGCCTCACCACCCTCTGAATAAAGAATTTCCTCTTAAAATCTAAGCTGAATCTCCCCTCTTTTATTTAAAACCCATTCTCCCTTTGTGCTATCACAATCAGAAAGTCAGTCTCCCTCCTATTTATAAGCTCATTTTAGGTACTAGAAAACCATAACGAGGCCATAAAAACACGAGGAAAAATTTCTTTACTGCGAGGGTAAACTTTGGGACATTGGGACAAACTGCCCAGAGATGCTGTGGAGTCTCCTTCTCTGGAGAAATTCATGAACTGCCTGAACACTTTCCTATGCAACCTGCTGCAGGGAACCTTCTTTAGCAGGAAATTGGACTAGATGATCCCCCACAAGTCCCTTCCAACCCCACGATTCTATAATTTTGAGGTTTCTCTCAAGTCAGGCAAATACCTTCCTCAGCCTCATGGGCCTTCAAATACTGCAGTGAAGTGTATGTTAGAAAAACTTTGGTTGTTTTCTGCTCCAAACAGCTCTGCTTTGATAAATGCAGCAGGATTGATCTGTGCTGTGCGTCCCTTAACTGAATTACGATGTATAATCCTCCCCGGAACAGAACATTTACATTCCACTGACCTAGTTGAAAAAATGCATTAATTTTAATTTATGTAAAATTCTTCCAATAGAAGAGTGAGAGGGCTGCTTGTAGCTGGAAGAGAAGTCCAACTTTTTAATCAGGATTTTTGAAGACTGCATTTCAGTGGGTGGTTTGTTCATGTAAATCCAGACACAGCTTTACTACCTCCCATTTTAGCTCACAAGGGTCATGAATAAAACAAATGCTACCTCTCCTCTTCTGATCCTTGGGTAGCGGGGCAGTGAGAGTTGTTTGCATAGCCTAAAGTTTGGCTGTAGGGTCACTCCATTTTTCTGAAACAAACACCACAGATATTTTTTGCAAAAAGAACAGAATGGAGAGTGGTTTGTATTGCTTCAGCACTGAGAAATAGTTGGAAAGATATCTCATGCCAGAATTCCTTTTCTTAAATATTACCTGTGGGGTCTTGAATCAGCAATGTTGCTACTACTCAATTCATCCAGCCCTGCTTCTGTATAAGTGGGTTTTGAGAGGAAGGAAGTGATAGGAGTTATCATGATATTCTTTTCCTTCAGGCTCTTTGGCTGACACCAACATTACTGTAGCCTGTAGGAAATCAAGTCAATTTGGGAGCTTTTTGTACCAAAATAGTCTAGGACCAGAAAAGAACAAAGATGTCCCAGTTATTTTATAATTCCCCTACCAATTCCTGTATGTAGGATAAATTTGTGGCAGGTGAGCATAGGATCTCAATGTTCATATCCAACGTTTCTTACATATACCAGCAGTTCAGCTGTGCCAGAGGGGACTCCTGCTTCTGTGCCTGAGGCAGGACAACACCACAGCCGTCTACAGGGACATGCATGTGACCAGAAATTCACTGACTTGAGGGGATGTTTCAATCCAGACTCTGCCACAAGGCCCATTCCTGTAGCAGAAATATCAACAGTTTCCAGGAGGCTGCTGGCCACCTCAAGTGACATTTTTTCTTACTTGCTGGTATCCTTAGCTTAAAGTTCATTTCAGATGGAAAGTACTGTAGATGTTTTACTCATTACCAATGGAAATGCAATAGTGTATTCTCAGTAAGGCTGTGAATTTGCTTATCTGCAGCTGTTTAAGGACATGATATTGCTGTAACAGGGCAATCCCTACACTAGGCAGCAGCTGCTCAGAGCACGTAGCCTCATAAAATGCAGACTGTGACAGTAGAGAATTTGCTATTTCTTACTCAGCCAGAAATCAGACATTTAGGATCCTAACTTATGAAACATGAAAAAGATATCATGGAAAGTAATCTTCCCCTGTTTTCTAATAAATGGAAACCAGAAATATCAGAGGTGAAATATCAAGCAAATATAAATCATGACAAGCAAGAGAAAACAGGAGAAATATTGTCCAAAATAAGGTAGCACCCTATCAGCTCCCAGAACATTTGCAAAGATTTATTTGAAAGTGAAATAAGCAATATTCATTTCAAACATTAAAACCCAATTGGCAGCCTTTCAGGCCTCGATAACTCACATGCTGTCAGATCTCCTTCCAAACATACATACTTGTCTTTTTATGCAGCTAAACTTTAGAAAATTCTTAAGACAAATGTTACAAGAGAGAGAAATAGCTATGTAATCATACAGTTTTCTCTAAAAATAGAGAAGAAATAAATAATATCCATAAACCAACGCACAATAATTTAACAATAGGAGGACTCTGTCAGGAAAACATTTATCAATTATTCTTCCAGGTATAGAGGTATTGAGAAGTGTTCACTAGGGTTGTTCACTAGCACAAGCAATCAAGACTTGGTTAAAGCACACTACAAATAGGAATTTTCTTTCAGCAGAATCTTTTGTTTTTCAGAGAAATTCCCAGGGTCTTCAGGATTTTGATTTATTTATGGTTAGTAGAGATTTGATGCTAGTAATGTTTTTTTTGGTTGTTGTTTTCTACAATGTCACACAGCAAGAAGAAAACGCATTCTGGCAGAGATTGTTCTGAGGCTTTGCACACACCTGATGTTCTCTGCACTCTAGTGGCAGTTGTGTTCAGATACAGTCTATGAAAAGCAGCAGATACCTGAGCGTTCCACACCAGATGGGAATGCTGCACATAAGAACAGCTACCTATACCACCCATGGGCCAGTTCCCCATACAGGATTTGTACCAGTGTAACACGCTAAGCCAGACTGAGGATGCTGCTGAACACATGTTGAGGGAAGATGCGATAGACCCATGAGAAGACCTATAAGCATGGTGTGATCCCAAAATATCTAGGGATCAAACTGTCCACAAACAACTTTTGTTGTTTAACTTTAGGTTGGATATGAGAAAAAAATTCTTCTCAGAGAGAACAGTGAGGCAATGGAACCAGCTACCCAGGAAGATGGTGGTATAATCACCTCTGGAGGCACAGATGTGTAGAAATGTTTGGATACAGCTTGGAGAAATACAGTTAGCAGTATGGTAGGGATAGGTTAATGGTTGGACTAGGCAGTCTGAGTAGTCTTTTCCAACACTAACGATACTACATACCACTATAATACTTAAATGTGATAGAAAATACAGCAGTGATAGCAGACTAGCGCAATCCTAAGCTGCAGCAAATGAAAACAAGCCCAAATAGAGCAATCACAGATACAGAAACAAAAGAAGAAAAACTGCTTACCTTCAGAAGAGCAAAAGTAGGCAGAGATCTCCAACAAGAGACACACTCACCTCTACTGCCAACCCTTAAATGAGGTCTGGAAAGAGGTAGATCCTGGCTCCACCCCTTCTGGTCACTTAGATGCATTGCATGCACTTGAGCTCCCCTGGGTTGGCCCTGCCTTCCCACCAGGTGCTCAATCACTGGTTCAATCCATGACTTAACATTTCCACTGCAGCCACCTTTTGGACAAACTGTGCTGAATAATGCCACAGATTTCTGTCATGGGATCCTCTCTGCCTTGTTGCAGATGCATTAGTGTCTTCCTTCTCTTCTTGATATTCTTTTAATTCATATTCATGCAAGCATACTTGTCAGAAATTCATTGGGACCAAATAAAGCTCTTTTTCCTTCTAAGAACTATTCACTAATTATCCAGCTACGATTTCCTTGACAGTTTTGGTAGCTCAGGCTCCAGCTCCTGGGTTAATTCATTTTGTGTCAGTTCAGCTGTGTCACACTGTGTCATCTTTGTTTCTTGATTGGGTGAATGAAACCTTTAAAGTGGGATGCAGCAAGTAATGAATACCCTGATCATACAGTAGAGTAATTCTCAGTTTTGTGTGTGACTGACTACACAAACAAGATTACATCCAGGCCAGTGCAGCCAGCCACCAGGGCTGAAAGTTGCATGCCAGCTGCACAGGCAATAAGCCGAGTTTGAAAATGTCCTTGCAGACCTATCCAAATGCTCTGAATGAAACAGTCTCCATTTATGAAGTTTACCTCTGGAAATAAAAAAGTTTAACTGCATGGTTATCCGTTTGTTTTTTATTATTTTCAAAAGCCACTCTTAAATAATTTTCAAATTAACTAATATCACCAATGAAATTAGTCTAATTTTGTTATCTAAACTACTTTCCCATAAGTAACTGTTAGCAAAAGAAATGATTAAAAATAAAGAAAAACAGAGGTATGGGCTAATCGAGTAAAACTTATTTTTTAAAAAAAAGTTTTTTTTTATAAGATAGTTTTTGTATTTTAATGCATGAGCATGCCCAACAACCAGTAAACAGTATTTTTCAGCTACAGTACACAGAAACTTTAACATTCCAAGACCTGTACAGGGTAAATTTCAGTCATGAACACCTATTTCGCCTTAATTATAAAGGAAGGGGCAACATTTTCTAAAAATATCTGAAATAATAACTAGCGTATGATTGAGGAATGGGTGAATCCAGCAGCATTTCTCATAAATATTTACTAACACTGTCTGACGCACAGCCTAATCATCACTACAAAAGCTGTATCTGCCTGGTGTTTAGAAATTGCAGTGAGCATTAAGAGGTTGAACACTTGTTGGCTCTGGAAAGATTGCTTGGTAGTGGGAGTGTTGATCTGAGAGGATGATTTAGATAATCCATTTCTAGGGAGGCTTGTAAGAAAAATAAGTTCTTATTGCAGAGTATTTTACATGAGAGAAAACCGCACTTTGGTTGGATGTATCCACTTTTTCAGAGAATCCCAGAATGGTTTGGGTTGGAAGGGACTTTAAAGATTATCTAGTCCAACCCCTTGCTGTGAGCAGGGTTGCCAACTACTAGATCAGAAAGCAAATAGCTTTTTTCCCTCAAGGACTACCAGACTTCACATTGTTCTTCAGATAGATAGAATCAAGGCAAAACATTGCGGAAATGCATTTCATCAGTGGAATTGATACAGCTGGAAAAAGCAGGTAAGCTTTTGAACATGCAAATTGTTCTTTAGATCTAAAACAGGCATTACACTTCACACTGAGTTTAATTTAGTTATATTTGATTAAGCAACAGTGCTGACCAGTAAAGGATGCCTAGTACCTGTGGAAAGGTGAATGGAGCAAGAGGAGACACAAGGAAGTCCTGCAGCCCAAACTAACAGCTATCCCCTGAGGACATATATTACATTACTAAACTGATGTCCTTTCTTTATTGGCAATGCCTAGAGCTCAGAGTACCTCAGAATTTCTGAGGCAAGTTATCTAACCTGTTGAGTGCACATCTGCTGGGGATGAGGAAAATAGAATGGATCCTTCACAGTGCTCTATCAAGAGGATTATATTATGTGCAGCTGGTCTATGAAATATATCCATATTGTCTGACTTGTCTATCAAATGCTGAGATGTTTATTAAAAACAAGACTGTGGGGCAGAATGAAAGACCAGCTGGAGTATATGTATCTAATATTGGTTTAGCCAAGAGCTTTCAATAAACTAAACACAACAAGCATCCAGGGAGTTCAGCTGTCTCCACGTGTCCCAGCCCCTCCAGCACTGCTCTCCATTAGCAAGTCTCTTTTAGCTAAGTGCGGAGTAATATAAAGCTTGAATCCCTCTTTGTCAGGGCTGCTGGTCCCTCTTTCTGATCTCTCTCTGCTCTATTACACCAGGAATAATCTCTCTATGAGCCCTTCTAGTCTGCCTATTTTCATGTCACAGATTGATGCTACACAAACCATCTACCATCACCTTGTTAACAGTGCCTATTTAGAGGTAGAGAGAAGTAGGATCTTTCACCCGTGCGTTTATCTCGCTAATGGGAATTATCTGAAAACGAGCACAAGCAACACTCATTTACCATGAAAAAAAGCAACCTGGAAAGTGTCAAAGACATGCAGTGAATGAACTCCTCTTGCTAATAGCTGACTGGCCTTGTTATTAATAAAGATATAATGATGTTAAGCTTCTCTATTAACTCAGCAGACCGTGGCTATTGGTTACATTTCATTTCTAAGAAACAGGCTCATTTTTCAATTACATTGTAATTCACAGTGTCTTTAAGTGCCTGGAAAATGCAAAGAGTCTGAGAGCATCTTATACTGAGGATGCTGTAGAGTTTTATTCAAACAAAAAATTCAGTACAGAAAGATATTTGCTGGTTTGTAATTCAGTTCTTTCCCATGCCCAGATGAAAAGAAGAGTGTATATCCTTGCACAATGGAAATGTTCATAACAGACAGAACTCCTTCCCTTTCCACACCCTTGTATTCATCCATTTGGTTTCATGATGCCTTGATATCTGGGAGCTAGGAGTCCCACAGAACGCTGCCTTCTCTCAGCTGGAAACATCATGCAAATGAGATGGTTAATGGCTGCCCAGAAGGGTGAAGCACGAAAGCAGCAGGAGCAGTTGGCTCCAACTACAGCAGCAAAGACAAATGTAACAGTGGTTGGCAGGAAGAGAGGGCTTCCCTTGCCAGCACCCTGCCTCTGCCAGTGCTCTGGGACATTAGATCACACATGATGCCTTGCTGGGCCTCCTCAGCCCTCTGGGAGATGAGCATTACCAGGGCATCGAGGGATGCCTCCTCTCACTGCTGTGGTGGAGGAACCTGGCCCAGGTTCCTCCACCATCTTACCCCCACTTCATTTCAGCAGCAGTACCTTCCCACACATTCTTTTCTTTCAGAAAACCACCTGGGTGGCTTTGCTGTTCCCAGCATCTAGGACTATGACCAGAGAAGACTCATGCCTCCTCTGACCCATTTCATACTCACTGCACTCTTCCCTCATGAAGTGATAACCTATTCTCCTGCCCTTTAGCTGTTCCAGAAACCTTCACCTCTGTCCCTGGAGATGTCTAAGACCAGTTGGATGGGGCCTGGGCAACCTGCTCTAGTAACAGATTTAGAGGTTAGTAGTCCTGCCTGTGGCAGGGGAATTGGAACTTAGTGATCCTTGGGGTCCCTTCCAAGCCAAGCCATTCTATAATTCTATGGTTCACCTGACAGAGCTAACTCACTTATAAGAGTGTCCTGGCCACAGATCTACATATTCTCAAACACAAGATCCCTGTCATCTGGTTATCTCAAGTTGCCCAGCTCAGGTCGGGCTAAAGAAAGACAAATGAAGTAATTTATTCACATCCGCAAATTACAGCAGCACCACTGTGAATTGACACATCCACCAGCAGCACATCCAGAGCAGTCACTCTGCAGACCAAGCAGAAGATTTCAGGACACCTTACAGGTTTCCACAGCTTAAGATTTACATTTTAACATTTACATTTTAATTAGGGTGTATCCCACACTGGTGGCGCAAGCAGTTTTTACCACTGTGCTTTACTTTCGTCTCTCCAGCAGAGCCATGTGTTTTCTAAAGCCATGGTCATTCCACCCAAACAAAAGGGCAAGAAGCTGAATGAGAAACTATTGGACAAGCCTGAATTTTAAACTGATCCAGTTTGGACATCATTAAGTCGATCCAGTTGGATCATATCCACCAATACTTGTTCTATACAAATATTCATTGCAAGTAGAGAATGCTCTGAAACACATGGGAGACCCAAGAGGAGGGTCTTCATCAACCCTTGATTGTGAACAGTTTAACCTCTCTGGTTCTTGCTCACTTTGTATTGCTACACTGAGGCAGCTCAGCCCCTGTCAGCATAGCAGGGGCAGGAGTGATTACTGCTCAGTGTCGATAGGGACAGAGCCTGAGGTAGGTCCCTTATACCCACCTCTCTTGGACTTTCTTCTCCAGAGATCTGTACCACAATGCAGACATGAGCAGGTCTTCTCTGGTGTCCAGCTCATGGGATTTCTTGTATTAGACCTAGCCTCACTTTGGGGTATGCATTATCCCACTAAACATCTTGGACACGCCCAAAGCAAAGCACTAGCTATAGAGAACAGCCTGTGACATTTTGCCTCCCTGATTAGGTAGAAGCAGCCTTTTGAATTTGAGTGACTGATATTCATGACCTTTTCCTCCTAGAAGTGAAGGACTGCTTTTAAAATGCATATCAGCTGCATCTGGGGATGTGCAGTGAGCTGAGCTGCTCTTAAAAACAGGACTTGAAAGGACTTCTGAGGAACTTGGTCTGGGAAGAATAATTTGTCCTGCAAAGGGAGAGAGGTTGGGGGTGTGCACACTCAGTGTCAGAAATTATATGTGAGGGATCATGGGAAAGCAGTAATGCTGTCCATCTTGCTTGGCTGTGAGGAGTGAGAGCTGTAGCCCTGAGCAGTAGGGCACCCTGCAGCCTAGGCTGGTGCTTGCAGGAAGAATACTGGCTGAAAGAGATCAGCTGGGCCCAAGTGTGGGTCCCACCACACTTCTGAAGCTTGAATATCTCTACCTCTTTGTTTGGTTTTTCATACTGTCTTTGTACCTTGGTGTACAGAGATAGCATATGTTCATCTAACTTTTCAGCTATGATAAGAGAGCATAACCAACAAGACAAGGTTCCGATTCTGGTTCCTTTCCAGGATTGTTGCTGGCAGCCTTGTCAAGATCATAGCAAGATAAACCTCTCTTTTAAATGATCCAAAAACACATGCAGATACAAAAAATAAAATAAAACCAAGGAGGCAGACAAGATGATCATAGCAATCATATGATCATAGCAAACCATTTAAGCTTCAAAATTATGCTCTATAAAGTTCATTTTCCATGCAACATAAGAATATCTGCTTATTGCTATAGCATTTTATTATTATAATCCTTATCACCAGTAAGCCCTATGCCATGGCATAGTTTATTTCTTGTCTATAGAGTGAATGGGAAGCCCTGAGAATTGCAGGCCCGCAGCTGAGAGTTAAATTAGGTTAAGGATATTTTTACAGCTTTTGGTTTCCTTTAACGTACTTCCTTTTTCCTGGCTGTGTGTTACAAACTGGAGCTCTGCAGCTCTCAGTAGGCATTGTGCAAAATCCAGAGAAATTTTCTTTAAGTACACGCATTAGAAACCAGTTCTGAAGCTCACTCGAGGCTGCAGTATCTACTTAGGCAGTGTTTGAAGAGCTTTCAGATCATAATGAATTCATGCATCCTCTTTCATTTAAATGCATGGAGAAATCATTTTTCTGTGCATAATCCTCAGCTCTCCTGTTTCATTTTGCATATCAGACAGGGAGGTGGCTGCGATCAGTCTGGTCCCACTCACACTGCCCTGATACAGAGCTCTGCCCACCAGCCCGACTCTAGCTGGCTCCACAGTCCCATCCCAGCAGCAGGATGCTGTGAGCTGCATCTAGGAATATTTGTTCATCCATCCACCAACCTTACACAAACTGAGATATGAAAGTTAGACAATTTTGCATAGATAATGAAGGGCTCTTTTTCAGAAGATTGGGAAAAGCAACGACTTTTTCAAGCCTGAAAGGTTGGGTGAATGTTGATAAATGCAAGTTGCCAAGAGTCACTACACCTCCCCAACCACAGGATGTTATGCGTATCCTGCTTGCAGCACAGGGCTCTCTGTGATACAGAGCTTGTCTCCCTGTTGCAGCCTGTAAAGGCTGAATGAAGTTTCCCTATGTGTCAGTGACAGTCTCACCATTACTTCACATCTTCTTTCGCATTCCAGCACACCTCAGCCCCTTCTCTCCAGGGCCCCATTTCCAACACGCTAGCTCTGTTCCCACCTCAGCTGGTGCTTGCCAGCCACTGCCCTGGAAGCACATGTCCCCTTCTGGGATGCTTCAAAGAAGAGAAAATCATCTATGCGAGATGTACCTGAGCAGGTCCAGCAGGGCTGATCAGTTCTACTGGCACTTCAACAGCTTTTTGTGACTGTCTTCACGCAGCAACTAATCCATGTAGATAATGCTGTTGTGCTCTCTGCTGTGCTGGGACATCATACTGGGAACTGACAGAAACATTGCTAGAGCAGCATCAGCAGGGCCTGTGCACACTGGTGTCAGCAAGGACATTTCCAGTCACGTACAGCTTCCAGCTGTTTTGCTAGAGTAAGCACAATGGATGCAGCACAGAGCATGAATCACAGAACATGCCTTCCTCTCTAATTTTATCAGCTATAAATTGTTAGTCACAGCCAGGAGTGCTAAGTGTTGAGCTCTGTGCAAGTCCACACCTGGGAGACACTGACTTCAGAACATTTTGAGCAATCTAAGCCATGTTATCTGTATCTTTTCCATTAACAACAATCTGCTCAAAAATGTCATCTCAAGAACAGCAGGTCTCCCTCCCCACGTGCCCTACTGATCTTCTTCCAAACTAGCAGCATCCAAGCCTTTACAGCGACTTTTCCAAATCCTTGTCCTATCAGCAACATAGGTAGGAAGAAGGGAGTGCTATTTTTCTGTAAGTTAAAAAGAACATGCATATTTCTCAGCAACAGACAGGCTGAAGTCACCATGCACTTCAGGCACCACAGTCTACCTCACAGGAGGATGGATCCAGACAATAACTTTCCTGCATGGCAGAGACTGACACTCGTCCTGTGCTGTGAAGAGAGTAAGGCTGGGAGGTCTGCAACAGCAGCACCAGGACCTGGAAAAACAGCAGTATAACTGGCTTGCACACACATCCATTCATGCAGGCAGATTTTTCTCATATGAGTGTTGAAGCCACCTTGAGTACCTCTATGACCAGGACAGGCAGTGGGATGGATGTGCTGGGACCCTTTGCCTCTTCTGGATGTGCAGTGACCTCAGTCCATGCTGTGGTTGCCTCATATTCAAAATAGGAAGTCTCATAACCTTCCCCTCTCCCTGCCACTGCCCCTTTACTATAATTAAATGAGGGCTAATGGAATACAGCATGATGGTAAGTGCTTGTAAAATTTATCTTTGTATCTTCATTTAAGACATTTTAGTATCCACCGGCACTTTCTAGCCACAACAGTAATTTATTTAGATTATTTATGTGGAAAAACAAGACCTTGCTCAATACGTACGTCTAAGACAGCTTCAGGAGCATAGCTACGGCAAGTAACACTGGCTCTGAGAGTCCCAGGTATTCATCTACATCTTGTACTCTGCATCTCTGTGGGGGAGTGATTATCCTCTGACAACAAAACCCCTTACCGAAGACTTTAAGCATTTCTGCTTGAACAAGTACAAAGCTGCATGGAATAATTTCCAATGCAAAGTGCACAGAAATGACATGGGAAACAATTATTTCATTTTGCAGAGTTAAAATGACATCAGGAAAAGAAACAAATGTAAAACTAGGAAAGGATTTCCCCAGACTAAAATCAAAACATATATTGGAACTTTAGAATAAATGTGTGCAGGGGTCTGATTAATCTGTAGGAGCAGCAAGACACTGACACATTACAGTTCTCAGAAACATTGAGAACAGCTGCAGTCTGTACATTTTTTGTTCCATGAAACAGTGGAAAGCCACTTCACAAAAACAAACAACCAATTTAAAGGATCATCATTGCCTCTAGGGCTGCCTAGTTTATGCATTTGCAGAGAAATATGCAAGGTGCTTAATGCTGTCTTGCACTGAACCCAGGTCAATTATGCCATTTTTGAAGCCCTGAAGCTGTGCTGCAAACGTTTGCTATGTGTCTCCCCCTGGGACTTACTTGCATTTCTCTGTCTCTGAGAAATTTAAGCAAAACCAGTAGCTGTGGCCTTTCCAGGCCATACCCATCTCTAGTGTGGATGTTTGAAGGGAACAAAGTTAAATAATCTTCCGTACATACCAGAGACTCTGCCTCCAAAGCACTCAGGCATTTGTTTTCATTACATTCAGTAACATATTCCACCAGTAAAGGTTTTCTCCAAAGCAGTAAATTTTCATCAGATTTCTTGTTTTGATGATGTGTTTTTTCTTGTTAAATAAATAAGTAAACCAACATAGAAATAGTTATTAATCATTCAATGGAACAGCAACTACAACCTCAGTACTGTCTTGTCCCAAGCCAACGCTCGAACCAAAGTGGTGAATATGGGGAAGAATAAATAATGAATAAATCAATTTGTTTCTCTCTATGGCTCCACAAATTGCTGAACCTCTGGGCTCACAATGCTGCTTCAGCTCATTGTGAATATTCATTTAGCTCTGTTACTTTTCAATGAAGTGATCTGGTGAGTGAGATGAATTTTGTCACCAGAGTAAGTCAGTGCATATTCCTGGTGACTAAAAAAGCCATACCAAGGTAAATCTATTGTAGTCCAACATGTATTACCTTTATTTGCTCTTGCAAGAAAGAAAAGCTCTGAACAAACTCTAAAATCCTTTACACAGACCTGGAACTGCAGTCAGGCTGCAGTGTTACTTGAGACAAGTTAGCAAAGAACTATCAAAGCACAGGAGATGAAGCACTAAGATAGCAGAGGGGCCTGACATTTCAGGAGCATTCAGCTGATAACGTCTCAGTGCACACCATAGGCATGAATAAGCAAGAAACCTCAATAACTTATACCTTAAACCCATCCCAATTTCAAATTGCAAGATTTATCTGTGATTTATCTGCATTTTATCAAACTATGGTAGTAAAAGACAGTATCTACCTCTAAGTATTGATTTTATGTTACCTTCTCTGCATGAATTATTATTCCTGATCTAGAAACGGGGAGGATGAGCAGTATGAGGTAAACAAGTCATCTTAGAAAATGAAAACTATGATTTTGTTTGCAGAACATTGTTATTCATCAGCGCAGGAAGAGGCCCAGAGAACAGAAGGTATTTCCCTTTGTGGAGAAGACTTCCAGTGGAACCATAGGAGAAAACTCCTATGTTGGTCAGAGACCGCACATAAAACTGTACTTGGGCTCATACAGCATTGCAGCAGAGTTGGACAACCCCTGGTCACTCCCAGTTTCCTTTTGCTGCTAATATTTTAAGATGTGGGACCAAGATATTGATACACATGGCTGAGAGTCATCAATAAAATAAAAGAAACCATAGAACTTATAAGTTTTCATCAAACAAAAATGATACCATCATACTGTGTGTAGTACCTTACCCCTCTCAAGAATATCCATTTAGTAACCTCTGTGTCTTTCTCTCTGGAGACTGATTTTCCTCTTATTCACACAACTGTAAACCGAGATTGATTTTTATCAAGCCATAATAATTTCAGGAGTTAAAAACACATGAAGTAAGAGAAGAATTGGTCTCTGTGTGAATATAGACTCCCTATATGGCCAGATTCTGCTCCTGTTGATTTAGTGGGTGCTTCCCATTAGCCAATGCAAATCACTGGTAATAAAATATCATTAGGCCTCCAGATGAAATTTTGAGAGCTGATAGGCAGTTTGGAATATTAATTTATGCAATTAAAATGTAAAGCATATTTAGAGGGATTGTTCAAGGGACAACTCTGGCCAGGCATAGAACAAAGTCAGTAAAGAAGTGCCAGACGGGTTCCACCCAGAAAAGGCAATTGGACTTGTTATTAACAGAGTATATGTTGGTTCAGATGCAGTTAAAAAAAAGTCTGTCAAGAAGCCAGATAAAAATCTTAAGTTCTAAAAAAGAGTTATCATAGGTATCAAAAGGGTTTCTTAATTCCTCTAAGTGTCATAGCAATTTATAAAATCCATCACCTTTAAATTGCTATTTTTTAAACAAACACAAAAGCATTTTTATTTCTTTAAAGGGAATTAATCTTTTGTCTTTAAAGACTAGTAGTTGATGGAAACCTCAGTGATCTTTTATAATTTTTCTGAAATATGGTGAAAGTGCAGAGTTTAAATCCAAAAACGTGATTTATGGAGGTGAAAATGCTGTGTTTTGTTCTTCTGCGTGACTGCATGGCAGCAAACGACTTTATCTTGCTTTAACACACAACAGCCTTCAAGACATAACCTTTTCCTCTCACCCTGCTATCTCCCATGCATACACAATAGAAGAAATGATGGCTCTTCTGACATGACATGTTGAGATGTTGGCAAAATGGGCAGAAAGTTAGGAACAGAACCAGCCAGTGTCCAACTGAAGTGCGGGGTGACCTGACCACTGAAGGGAAGACCAACTAGAAGTCATCGGTAAGCTGAAACCCACAAAAAAAACCAACATAAAATAACAGCAGTACTGCTACGTTGTCCAGTGTGGAAGAAAACCCTACATCCAGAGATTTGATTGAGCTTCTGCTGGTAAATCACAGTAATCATCACCTTCAGTAAATGGGTCTGTTGTCTGTAAGGCAGAAGTAAATAGCTCAGGAGATAGCTTTGAACAGTTCAATTGCTCTTGTTTGAGAAGAGTTTTCTGAGGGTGTTTTTTATTGTTTTCCTTCCATTTGTAACAGTTGAGAAGATGTTTTGACTGTAGCAGGTCTTTTGACTCCCTGAATTCAGGAAGTTGCCCTTTCCAAACATATTTGCAAGGGACTTTGGGAGCACATCAGCAGTGGGCCAACCTGAAAATGGTGGCAAAGACCTGCAGGGTGTCAATGACTTCAGCTTTGGTCATCACATCTTGATGAAAGCAGAACTTGCCTTTAATATTCTTTTGTTTTTTCTCATATCAAAAGGCTAAATTATGCCCCCTAGTATGTGTAGGAGGCTTTTCAGTTATCTTTCTGATGCAAATTATGTCATTTTGCATTATCCATTTATTATCTGCAATTTGAAAAGTACAGCAGATGTTGTGAAAAGCCTGTATGTCAGATCTCTCCTCCTCTGAGAATAGAATCAAAGTAAGCAAAATTTAAACATCCCCATGTTTAGCTGCAGCTCAAGGGTGAAATCAGTCTGGGCTTTCAGAAATCTGTCAGGTATTCAGGTTCAAATGAAGCTGGGATTAATGGCCTGGGTATGCCAAACTAAGCACCTCGTCATATATACGCTCTTCTCCAATACATACATTCTTTCTCTCTGTTAAATGCCTACACTGAAAGCAGTGTCATTACATTCAACAAGTGCGTCACATCCATTTAGAAGACAGCCCAGTAGGAGATCTGCCCTCAGCTCTCATTGCACAATATGGAGCAAGTTGGATTTGATTGTGGCAACATGCCGACAATGTCAAAGTTAATGAATTAAAGATGTTTAATAAAGTATCCTTAATGAAGTTAAATTATGAGAGATTGTTTTACAAGGTGGCATTTAGCATTGATAATAATAATTACAAAGTACCTTCTCTACCAACCTCTGGGATCTCGTAGAGGTGCATCACATTTTGGAACACAGTTGATTCAAGAAAAAGCAAACATTTGAAAGATCTACAAAGCATCATCAGTTAAATGCAGTATTATTTACTGTCTTTAAGGACAGTGATAGAAATGAAAGGAGGGAAAGAAAGAACAATGTTATGACTTCTTGCCTTGTAAATGTTATCATAAAGAGGGTGTACCACCATTCCCTCAATTTTCACATGTTGAATCTTAGCAAATCAGCTCCTTTGCCAGTTCAAGGTTTTCTGTGTCTATAGAATAGCCTGACACTGCATTCCACAATTATTGAGTGGTACTTCTGGACTAAATCCAGAAAGGAATGAGAAGAGCCTTCTCACCCAGTCCCATCTATAGCTTTGAATGTCTGAAGGCTTGTCCTTAACTCACAGAAGTTAGGAAAGACACAGCTCTACAGACCTCTTGTTCTTCTTCCTATGCTGAACAATCTGCAAGATTGTAATGGGATCACAGCTTAAGATCATAGAATCATTAGGGTTGGAAGAGACCACTAGGATTATCTAGTCCAACCATCCACCCATCACCAGCATCCCACCACACACTGACTTAGAAGAGATAGGCCTTGATCATGCAGAACATGAAAGGTAGCTTTGCCAAACAGACTATTGATTCCCTATGCTTTCTTTTGTAACTTGGCTGACAGGTTTATAGGACAGCAAGAATCTCAACTAACAGCCATGCTGCTTCAGCCAGTTGCTCTTAATAACCTGGCCAAGTAAGAAAGATTTATACACAGGCATTTAACAAAGGAAGTGGTTTCTGTCTTTTGTGTGCACGTGTGTGCTGGGGGCATCGTTGCTTTTTTTGTTGTTGTTTAATGTAAGCATATTTCTCAGGGCAATTTGCTCATGTACTGGTAAGACCATTCTTTTCCACAGGATTGCAAGAATACAGTCTGTCTGGAGCATTTGTTGGGTATGAAGTGATAATGTAGATGGAATGAGAGAGGCTGTACATAGATCTTGTTGCTTTGCATGTTCCATCACACAGGAGCAGCTGTACAATAGCTTGGGCTCTTAAATCATGACTTTCTAGGCTGAGGACTAATCCACTCCCTTTTGAAGTTAATTATAAAACTCTTTCTGAGCTACAGAGGGGTTACATGTTCACTACAGTCAAGGTTTAGCCTTCAGCATGTCCTTGCTCCCTAAAGCCATCAACCTGTTTCACTGTTATTACTTTGTGGACATATTCTTCAAAATTAATAACCAGGTCCTTCCAAGCAACCTCTGTGCTTTGTTGAGTGTCTAAACTTGTGACCTTCTGTTTCATCTACACTACAAAATCTGGCACAGCACACTGGAAAATAAAGCGAATACAATAAAAAATTGGAATTAAGGTGATAAGATGGATGGTAGAATATACACCAAAGGAAAAGTAAGTCATGCTGAATATGGGATAGGGCTGATTTACTATTCTTTCGAACTGTACCTTAAATACTCTCTCTGCCTTCAGTAACACAGTATATATATATATTTTTTTTAATTTTTTTTTTCCCCCACACACATCTTACTTTAATGCAGTCCTTATATCCTTTATAAGTATGCACCCTCTGCCCTCCAGAGAACTACAAATCAACATAAAGCACATCCAGGCTGATAGTTTGGGTTTAAGAAAGCTTTTAGGGAACTGTAAAGAAGGTATCAAGACAAAATGGTCTGATACCTGAGATAGTGTCTGCACTTGTGTGACAATGCCACAAGACAGACATAGAGGCTCATCAGGATTTGCCCATTAAAAAGAAACAGAGAGAAGCATGAGTCCTTTTGTTCTGTTTTGCTTCTGTTTTTCTGCAACTCACAGTAAAATGCATGGGTTATTTTGATCTTTAAGTCTCAGAGATGCAACTTACAGGAATTCTGAGGACCAAAAACCCCTCTTTGCTTCTCTAGAGCACATAGCCAATAGTGGAACATAAAGCCACCATCCTGGACACTAAAACATCCTAATCATTGTCAAAAACTTGGTCCCTCTTGAATTCTGGAATTGCACTGAGTGGGGAGTGAACTGCTATCTCTATGACTGTAAAGCATGCCCTGTAACTTTAGATGCCAGCATAAGAAAGTCTCATGGAGACCCAGAACTGCAGTAGGAGAACTCAATCACTACAGTGTTTCCAGGCTGAATTAGGCTGAAATACATTCACAGAATGTGCTGACAGGTGTTCTACAAGCAGGAACCAATTAAAAAGAAAAGCCATTTCTTTCTATAAATGCAAATCTTATTTCTTGTTATTTTTCCTGTATATACAATATAGAAATTATCCTACTTTAAGAGACAGATGTATCCTAAATTGCACCTGAACTTCACAGTAGTAAGCAATTATTTCTCCCTTTTTCTTACCCAAAAGCCTTAGGCCAGCATATTAAAAAAACAACACCTTTCTAGAAGATTTGACTGTCACTTTCCTGAACAGTGATTTCTAGCTAATAGGACATAGTTCATATTCTACCAAAGGCCTCTTAAGGTTGAAACTATTAAACTCACTGATTAGGAATAAGATGGAGCAGTCCCCAAGGGACCTTTGCTCATTGATGTTCTCACTGCCACTGGAAGAATAAATAAGCACAAAGCCTGTCATCCTAGCTAATAACTCCAGTGATAAAGGTTACAATTACGCGATGGGAGTTAACCCATATTTCAAGAACCATTTCATAATAAATTTACCTCCCTGAAAGTCTTTTTTGTGACTGCAAAAGAGGCAGCAGACTCAAAGCATATTGCCCAGTAGCCTGGGTTTCACAAGGGCCAGCACTGATCAACCTCAGAAAAATGTTTATTTAGACTGGACCTTTCCTGAGGAGGGGAATATAAATCACAATCAACCAGTTCATAGAGGTACAGGTGTTCCTGGACCAAGCAATGCCCTGGATAGCACAGGGCTCTCCAAAGGGCCATCAGGTCCCCAGTAACAACAGTAAGGAGGAGCCAGTGCCAGGACAAGCGTTTTGTAGTACTGTGGTGACAAACCTCACATGGGGTGCTTGAACCCATCCTCCTTCCACTAGGATGTTCTTTGTGGAAGCCTCATTCTGCCCCATTTTCAATCACTGCTTTATGAACAGTCATATACATGCAAAAATAAAACAAAAAAGTGATCTAGAGATTTTTTTTAAATGAAGCTAAGTTTTATATATATTTTACCAGAAGATAATTTGCAACAGTTTAGCTTCAGAGAGACATAATGCCTTAAGTAGAAATTTTTCTGATGGAAAGTGAAGAAAGGGAATCACAATCGGAACCTGCAAGGCTGGGAAGGGAAACATTAAAAAAATGATTAATGCTTATACATACAACCCTCAAAAGCATGAATCAAAGTTAATGAAGAATGCAGCCCATGGTAAAGTTCTTAGTGCCAATCACAATTTCAAAGATTTAAGAAACAGCAACAGAAATCAATGATTTGGAGCTGTTCAGTATGGTAACATGAATGAGCCAACCACAACAATGGCAAAAGCAGCCAGCATGCTGGGTATACTGGGTTTAGGGTTATTTATATTATTCACACATACAGTACATTCACTTATGTATCAGGTGCTCCGAGTGTGCAAATCTGGTTTCTGCTGTGAAAGTCCCCCATCACTATTGAATGGAATCAAAGTCCAAGACTCCAAATCCTGTGTTTTGGTGAAGTGAAAGCTCAGGCATCCCATCTCATGTGGATGTCACGGTGTCCAGCATCACCAGGTCACCTCCCAGGACATAGCTCCTCCTGCTCAGAAGAATCTGCACCATACTCTGTGGGAGCTGAAATTTTTCTTTTGCTGCAAAGTCCTCCCAGTCTTCTAACTGTTCATCACAGTTGGATCTATTTTTACAGCCTTTTTTTCCTATGATATATAATCAGCACTCACCTGACAGGAGAATATACTCAAGACTTATGAAAAAGCTGCTTTAAGACCACATGATAATAAATTGGCCTTAATTCCAAATATATATGAGATACAGAGCAGGGCCCACAACAAATTTTATAGAGAGCATTAATGTCAGCAGTTTAAAGAGAATTAAAAGGAAAAATAACATTTCATCCCTGAGAAAAAAAATCCAAGTAGTGCATAAGGCTAGAAGGAGCATTTCCGTAGGGAACTGCTTATGAAAGAGCTTTCAGTTCAAAATAAGGAAACCACTAGACACTGCAGAAGGATTATATTGATCAAAAATAGTTTTCTGAAATATCAGGATCCAAAGAAGGTCTCAAGTAAGAAACCCACATGAAACAAGTCAGCAAGCTGAAATGCAGGAGAAACCCCACGTTCCATTTGCAGCAAGGATTGCTTGTGATCTGACTCCTGAATAAGACAGATGCTATGTATGGTTGGGAATGTTTGGAAACTGACTTATAGCTCTGACCCATAACAGCATTAGATCTATTGACCACCTACTGTAGAACTAAACTAATTTTTTCTTTTCCAGCAACATTTCAGCCTGCCTTTTGTGAAGCATCTTCTCTACCCTTTCTACAGTTTCCTACATGTGATTAACCAGGAGGCCAGTGCTGCTCCATTGCTGCACGCCCACCAATCAGTGCAATGCTAATAAGATGCCAGGTGAGACTTCTGAGCTCCCATTGAGCTACTCAAAATATAAATATTTAGACAGATTTGTTTGATTTCTCCACATGTTTTCATCTATAATTTATCATTTCAGCACCTACTTGTTCTGCTTTCTGCTCTGTTTTATTCTGGGGGAGGAGAGGGAGAGAAGAAGGGCTTTCTCTTCCAGCTTTTACCGTAAGCACATCAGAGATTTGGATGTATGATGCTTACCAGAGCACTTCAGTCCCTGTGTTTAGTTATTCGTCATGTCTGGTAAAGCAGCAGACTTTTCCGCTGAGCACAGAGAATGAAATGATATATTCCTCAAATGTGTACGTACTGAGCAATGATGTTACAGTATCCTCTTCTTCGCAAGCATTTTTGATGTCTGCAAATACCCAAAAGATGAGAACAGGTGCTGGGGTAAGCAGAGATTAAAATAAAACAACTATCTTCTGCATAGAAGTATGTCACAATCAGTACAGACTGAAAAGCTCAAAAGCCAAATACACACATGAACACACAGCTAAGGGATGAAGCTGCTACTGTGGATGGGCCTGAGGGCAGCACCAACTGGCTTCTCATGCTATTACCTGTCCTGTGCATGGCTTCTATAGCCCAGGAATTAATCTCAGGTAGAGATAAGGGAATTCTTTAAGACATTAAGCAAACTTAATGAGTTCAGAGCAAGATATGAAACATTTTCTTTCAAAAACAGTTCACCTTCCCTATGTGTCTGGAGCAATAAATACCCAGCAAATGAACACCATGCTTGAATAAAATAAAAATAGAGAGTAATCTCAACTATCAAAGACGACTATAAATCGAATGAAAGTGAAATAGGATAAAGCAGATTTGGAATCAGCAGCCCCATTACAGATGACACAGCCTTTGGCAGAATACACTGCTGTTTTGGAGTTACTGTTTTTAATGTATTATGAAATACAGAACCTAAAGTTTTTTCACCCAAATAAATATACTCCTTAAGACTCCTTTTTCAAAGGATACCTCTCCATTTATCTTGCATTGCATGCCTCTTAAGTCCTATAGATGATACATTAATTCCCTGTTATATATACATGCACTTAGAAAGCCACTGCTATCAGATTTGCAGCACTCAGATATTCTGTGCTCCAAATTAGTATGAGCAAATCCCACTCCTGCAGTTCACTCATTTTTCTATTACAGCTAATCCAATTACCTCAGGCTCTTATCTTCCTACCAGTGAGCACATATGTCATCTTCCTCAGGCAAGTCATCCTGTAGAAAAGTTAATGAGCATATTTATGTGATAGAAGTCATGGACTAAAGTGTTTATGGGCAGAGTTTATTACCTTTGTAGTATGCAAGGCAACAGATTGATGGATATGACAGACAAGTGCAATTTAAACAGAGGAAAAAGAAGCATGAATGGGTAGCAGAAAAATGCTAAACCTCACCCTCAGTTCAGAAAGGAAATAGCAAAAAAAAAGAAGCATTCTTGAAAGCAAATGGTCAGTGCATTGGAAAAAGCTTTGGGGCACAAATAAGCAAACCAAAGCTAAAACTTGCCCAGAAACTTGTTCTACCTAAAACTGGCTCTGAGGTTAGGGGAATAGATTTCTTTTTGCACCAAGCTATCTGCAGAAACATGCCTGAACTGAGGCAGAGGTGGGAGTGCCCACCACCTATGCATGCAGATGCTTGCTGCAGGCAGTGCACCCCTAAAATCCATCCGGGGAGCCTGACAGCTTTGAGCAAGGAGAAAAACAGTCAGTTGCAATTATTCTTTCTGCATCTGCGTAGTGGCTAGTTTTCCAATCTGGCAGCATGAATTCAACTACCAGATTCAAACAGGGAAATGGGATCCAATAACAGCTCATAAAAGGTACTTGGGAAGGAGCCTGATGACTGAGTTGCATTTGGGAAGATGAGGAGGGTGAGACTTTGATTAGCTGAGTCCTAATCCTGCTCCAGGACTGTAAAATAGGAGAGAAACACCCTGAGTAGTGCTTCCAAAGCACACCAGAAACAGCGCAGAAAATGCCCTGTGGCTTCAGAGTCACGCCTCAGTGGGTGCCTTTGCACCAAACAGGGCAGAGGGGATGTCAGCAGGGGGTTATAACATAGGATGAAGAAGGAGAAAAAACGTGGAAGAGAACTAGCCCATTTGCTCTGGGACCCAAAACACCTCTTAGCAGCTCTAAATAGCTCTGTGTGGGATTGTCATTGTAGCTGATACTGGATTATTCCAGCAAAAATGAGCATTATGAGAATAAACCCTAGTGCAAGATAGGGATGGGGCAAACCAGCATCTGATGAAACAGCTTTGTTTTGAGGCAATTCTTTTACTCAAGTATAAACATTTGTTCCGTCAAGCAAGAAATCGCTCAAACTGATATTTCCCACAACAGAAGGAACTGCAGGAATACCATCTTCAGGAGCCTGTTTTCTCCTCTGATAGGAGGACAGTGTTGCAAAGACCTTCTAAAAGACAGAGAAGCTGTGTTATGAAAAGCAGCATGGAAAGGCACAAGGCTTCTCTTGGCCAGGAAGTCTCAATGAAGGCAGCAGGCTCCTGCCTGCAGTATCTGGTGTACAGGAATGAAGTTCTGCTGTTGTACATATGGGACAGTGTGTAGACCTGCGTCCTGGATTTCCATTTAACCAGACAGTGCTCTACAGCACACACACAGGTACTTGGGTTCCTCACCCTCAGCTGGGATTCTCTGGCTGCCACTCTCCCCTGGCCAGTTTATTGAGGGAAAAACAAACCCTTTACTTTAATGCAAGGAGCTGGATAGATAAACAGCATTGTGCTTCCAAGAAGAATTAAACTGTCCTTTACAAGAGGAAATATTTCAAAGAAAGAGAATTTCTTTCACTTCTTCCTTAGCTCTTGCATTTGATACCCTTTCACCTGGTACCTGTTTTGCTCCATAAGCCCACGTAAGAGCACTAGGGCAACATTGTCTGTCTCCCAGCATTTGCCCATGGGATCATTAAGTGAAGCCCCAATACAAGCATATCCCTCAGTGCTACAGTAATGAACATAAGGAAATAGTATTCAGCCTAGACAGATACATAAATAGCTACTATAGCTTTGAGTATAAAGAAAGCATAATGCTTGCACTTGTTCATAAACAGAGAAATGCTTCCTCTGATGAGGAGTTTCCTCCCTGCTCATTATAAATGATT
The DNA here is from genome assembly GCA_037305975.1 of Chrysolophus pictus. Taxonomy (NCBI): domain Eukaryota; kingdom Metazoa; phylum Chordata; class Aves; order Galliformes; family Phasianidae; genus Chrysolophus; species Chrysolophus pictus. The sequence goes on along the minus strand of CM074580.1, from coordinate 45,685,447 downwards.
GTCAACTATTGCAGCCTACAGGTGTACTAAGCTTACTCATCACCAGCTTTACAGCTAGGTGATCCACAGCAGCTTTTGTAATTTCAGGCTAGAAGTTATTACAGCAGCACAAGGCAGAAGGATGAAATGAGAAGGAGAATATGTCGAACACAGAAGAATATTATATGCAAATTGTGATAATTCATGACTGAGTCACATAAAGTATGTATTCAAAATCTGTCATGATTTACAGTTTTAACAATACAGTGCTTTGCATTTATGTAATGACTTTCATTGGAGAATCTTGAAATGCTTGAAGGCACTGAGATGAATACAAAATAAAATGAGCCTAACAGAGGGGCTTTGGATGCATTTCTTTCCAATGCAACAGCTGCTGGGGGGTGATGCAATCTGGAGCTAAAGGATACAGAAAGTGTCATTAGAGGCATAACAGTAAAAGAAGACTGGACTTTCAAACAGGAAGAGAAAGGAAAGTGGGGGGGGGACAGAAATCACAACATGAGAAGCACCACATGTCAGTGTGTTCAATTATGTCACAGTGCCTAAAGAAAATATCAGACAAATATGTTGCAAACAGTAAAACATACTGGAAATTTCCTAATTAGGCAAGTATCATTATCATCAATGAAAACATCATGGGTCTTGTCATCACAAGACAAAAGCCTCTCCCCAGGAAGTACACAGTAATCTTAGAGCATTTTAGTTTATGCCTTTTAACATAGGCTGAGCAGAGATGATGGGAAGCTGTGACTCTTGAAGGTAAAAGCAACTAGACCTTTATTGGACATGAATCATCTCTGGAGTTAGAGCAAAAAAGAGCACATACAAATGTGCATGGAGTGGAATGCTGACACCAGTGTTAGGAGATTTGGCAACAGGTGCCTTAACCACCATCTTCCTGAGACCTCTCACATTTTGGTGAGCCACAACAGTCAACAGACTCTAAAGTGGATATTCTCCAGCTGAAATAGCTACAGACTACCAGACCCCAGAGAGCTTTTATCTTCTACCTAGGGCACAAACGATTTGACTTAAGTTCTATCAGGGCAATAGTTTGGAGTTACAGCGATACCTGTGATTTAAAAGAACTTACAGGCACTATAATTTGCATTTGGCTTCATGAAGACATCCACAACAGGGGCTAAAGGTGAAGTATTTCAAAACATATTTCTTTTTCTTAGCATTGCTATTATCTAAAGGCATTTTTGCCTTTCCTTTATGTCAAGATAAGAAAATTCTTTGAAATACTTATGCCACCAGACCTACTGTAATGGTATAATGTGATGAAAAACATAGCAATGAAATCAGGGTGGCAGAGTCCCAGGCTGCAACAGGTGAGGATAAGCCCAAGTGCAGCAGCTACAGAAGTACACACAAACAAACCAGCTTACCTTTGGAAGAATCCAGGTAGACAGGAAGCTCCAGTGAGATGCCCTTACCTCCACTGCCAACCTTTAAATGAAGTCTGGGAGGGGGTGGATCCTGGATCTGCCCCTTCCAGCCACTCAGCTGCACTGCATGCACCTGAGCTCCCCTGGGTTGGCCCTGCCTTCCCACCAAGTGCTTAATTACTGGTTCAAGCCAGTACATGACTCAGCATTTCTGCTACCCCTGCTGCTGTGGTGGGCCTTGCTCCCAGAAAAATGTCTTCTCATCCTAAAAAATAGCCAGAGTGGGCAATGGTAACCTACTGGCCACTGTCTGCTTTAGCAACGTAAACATGGTTGGTGCTGAGGAAAGTAAAATACTTTGTACTACCTTAGTTCCTAAAACCTTTTCATAACATAAGCTGATGAACTTCCATAGTAGTTTCCATCTGTGGTCTTCAAATGCCAAGCAAAGATTGCTACAGTAGCCAGTTCTGAAAGACCTGTATGTTTGGCTCTCCTCTGCACGAGGAAGGTGGCAAGGTCTTTCAGGCAATGCATGTATCTAGCTTTTTGATAGCCAGTCCAGGTCCCAGAGAGCCATGCCCCCAGGCACTTCAAGCCAGCCCAGTCTAAGACATAACAGCAAGTCACCAGGCATGCAGGTAACCTGTCCCTGTGGACATCACAGATTTCAGTATATTTTCTGCATTCCAGAATGCATAAGCACCTGCTTAGGTGTTTCTTGTCTCACAGCAGTGGCCAAACGTGCAGTCCTCACAATGACTTCAGATACAAGATGTGAAAGACCTATAGTGGCTTACACCCATAAAAGCTTAGAAAGCACTGAAAAACTGATGCATCTTCCTTCCCAGATGCAGAAAAAACAGTTATTTTTCAGGAGAGAACAGATACACTGGTTTTGAATTAATACCTGTAAAAGACTGGTATTACACACTAAACAGAGACTGGGTTGGAGAAGTGGGAGCTGTTACCACTGCTGCCACTGGGACTTGCCAGTTTATGTCCAAGGGCAGAGGTTTGTTCTCAGCATGCAGATGCTGGAGAGAAACTCTCCTGTTAGCCTTAGTGCTATCCAGCTGCAGCAGGTCTCAGTGGTGAGTTCTGATGCCAGTATTGTCTTTGTGATAGCCTGCTACCAGCTATGACTAATAACCAGATCAATAGCCATTGTTGTGAGACAGATGGGCCCATTACAATCAGAGACATTCAGCGTCTGGCTTTTAACTCCTAACCTTGGCCAGTATAAAATATTCACCAAAATTCCGTGTTAGACATTTGGCACAACCCCGTTTTTCTTTCCTGACATTAACAAATGTCAGGCTGCAAGACTGTACACTACATCCATCTCACAACAATAGATGCCACATTTGCTGGATGTATTACCAAAGGAACAGCATAATTGATCTTTACAAAAATCCACTGTGGAGCTTATGGGTAAGTGAAGAAAAACAAAAATAATGAGATGTGTTTCTATCAGTGTTTTGCTCCTGTCAATGACCATCCACAGGCCATTGCTCTTAGACCCCCCTGCACTACCAGTTAATTTACAGGTAAGGGAATTTTCCAGCACAACTGGCACTGGATTTTCACAGTCAGTCTCTCCTCTGACAAGATATGGACCTAGTGTGCAGTGGCAGGAGAACTCTGGGAGGCAAAGCACCAAGAAAAATTTCCATCCTTTCCTTTACACAGCAACCTGTTGCTCAGCTCCCCACTGAATGCAGTTGCTCCCTCCCTCCATCTCCTCATATTAACTGCTTCCTGGTGAAGTCATCTGCTCAGCTTCCCGTAGCAGATTTCTGTACTTTCCACTCACTTCTATCAGAAGTAGCAATTGCCTGACAGTGAGCGAATCCCTCATATCCATTTGTCTCCCTACACAAATACAAGGAGAGGTGCTAAATCAAAATGGAGGGACCAATCCCACTGATGAAAATAAGCAGAAAGAAAACAATGTTAAGAAACTATTTACAAATGCATTTTTCAGTTGAGTGTTGCTGATGACTTTTATGAATTATTGAATAATGTCATGCATTATTCAAGCTTTTTGTGCAGTTGATATTATCATGCAGACCCCTTAGGGCCTGGAATCAGCCAGCTAGCACGTTGTGCCCTTGCTTTCTGTGCGAGCAGTATGCTCATAAATAGAGAGAACTGCTGGCCTCCAGGGCTTTACTCTGTTGACTGCTAACTCTCCTGCTACCTTGTGTCTGGAGCAATCCTGCCCGAGAAGCTCTCTTTGGACAATTTCCAGTCACACTCCAGAACTCACACAGCAGCACAATTAAGGCACAGCTGGTAGGAACCAGCTCTCCTCAGCTGTCTTGCACCTCATCTGCTCTGAGGATTTTGCGCTGTGTTCCTCAGCCTCTCATCTGAGTGCTCAGGTCAAGGCATCCTTGTACTTTGGAATCCAGACATGAATCCAGATGGTTTGAGTGGCCACAGCCACGAAAGCTGGAAGAACCACATCTGAGATGTGAAAGCTCTTCAGAATCTGGTTCTCAGTTCTTCAGACTGAGTATCATGTTTGTTAAAAATAGAGGTAAGAGATAAGAAAGACAGGGCAGAAGAAAAAACAGTGCTCTGGGAAGTGGAACATCTTTCAAGCTTTTTTAGATTAAACATCTCCAGTGTACACACAGATAATGATTTTAGTTACCAGAGCAATTCAACCATACTTATACGGTGGATAAAAACCCCTGAACTTGTAGTTTTGGGGAAGATTCTGGGGTTCACTCAGACTGTCAAAATAAGACTTTGGTTTTATTTTAATTTGGTCAGTCAGAAATAATAATTAGACAACAATAAAATGATTAGAATGAAAGATATGCGGATTTCTACTTAAAGGGGGAATTAAAAAAAAAAAAGAATCTGAGTGAGTTGGTAGGGATTTTTCCTTCAGCTGGAACTACTTATATTTTTGTATGCTCTCTCGGTCTCGTCCTTGTTCCCCATGCATTTTCACAACAGTCTCTGCCATGATGGTGCTCTTCTTATTTCATTCTTTAACCATAACTACCTCATGGATAGTTGAGAAACACATCTTTTGTACTAGCATGGAGTCAACAAAGAGGTGCTTGGCCGTGGGTTAGTAAGGTTTGGTGACTTCTTAGCATCCAGCCAGACATTTTCCAGAGGAGCAGCTACAGACCACAATGTATTAGGCAGCCACACTGGATTTCTGCAGTATAGCAGATGAGGAATTCCTCCTGGAAATATCTAACAAATGCTGCCATTTACACTGGATCCACAAAGGAACCAAATGGAGTCCAAAGCTAAATGGGAAGGCAGTGCTTTCATGCTATCTTTTACACATTCAAATAAAGAGTATTTAATCTTCTGAAAAAATAGATGAAACCTAAGCCGCAATGAATATTGAGTGTAAATCTGATACAGCACTTAAATGATTTCTGCAACCTGCAGTTCACTCAGGATGTAGAGATTTCATTATAATAGCCACAATGGACTAAGAATGTAATATCAGTAATAAGAAGTAATGGGATTGATATAGCTGGAAAAAGAACCAGACATGTTTGGGAGCACACAAGCTCTTCCTCAATCTGAGATTTCCCAGGACACTTCTAATAACTTTTCGCACACATTTTACCTTTACATTTATTAACAAAGAACATCTATGCTGCTAAGCACATCTTTTTGCTGAAGAGAACAAATTGTGACCAGCTACCAAAAGTGAGGAAGCAAGAAGCTTGTTTAACACCGAATGCAGCACTTCAGAGCTAGAAAACTGAAAAAAAGCAAGCTCTCATAGTATATATACATATAGTCGTACAGTCTATATATATATATAGTCGTAGCAGGGGGCTTTTTTGGTCATGGACACAGTTCTGTGGCACAAGTTGAAGATTACTTGATGCTGTTTTCCATATTGGTCCTATTAATCCCTCACTTAAACTGACATGGATCCATTGATTTTGTTGAAGATATCCCTGTACTGGACCAACCTGTATTTTTCTAGGAAAAAAAATATGACTTGAAAGTCTGTTAGTTTTAACTTTTAACTCTAGATGTGCTCAAATTTGGAAATCCACTCTCACAAACAGGAATTGTTGAACAACTGAAAGATTTCCTGAAAATCAATTCTGTTATTTGTATGTGTAAATGCAATTAGAGGGGTTCTAATGCGTATGTTTTTTTCCTGCATTCTTTAAAATAATTGAGATCATCAGGAACAATCCCCTCTGCTCCCAAAGAGTTGATGGTGGTGTCTGGAGAACTGTGAATCCATCCACTATTTTCACTCTTGTGACTTTTCTTAATATATCAACTCCTAAAAACTTTTCAATTGGTGTGGATTCCTATGTAGAGACTTCAAATCCACAAACTGTTTTCCACTGCTAAAAGCACCGCTAAAAGCACCAGCAATAAAAATTTTCTTTAAAAGAATAGAAACAAAAACATTTTTATTATGATATAGCATTCAAAGTATATTGATGCTGTGTATTTAGTGTCCTGTTCATGGTATTCAAGACTCAAAACTAAGAATTAGTAAGAGAGAGACAGTGCTTTCAGGTAGAAGGGGCTTTGAGATACCAGTGCTGAAATGTTTTCTGGTTATGTTCTTGCTAGTGTTTCCCCAGGTCTGAAACGCTTCTTGAGTACATTGATTTGCATCCAGAAATGTCATTAGCAAACAAAACAAAATTAAAACATAAAAGAATTCTTCTCAGCCTGACTGATCACAAAGCCTTGCCTTGAGAAGTGGTCACCTTCACTTCTTCCGCCTCTGGCTCCAGCAAAAATCCATCCCAACATGTCTGAAGGCATAGGAACAAGTCCTACCAGAACTCAGATAGGTGAATGTCTGTTGATTTTGATGAAGTTTTGATGAGTCAGAAGAGCCTTGTCCTGTGCCCTCTGAACACATGAATACATGTTGTAAACTGAATCTGTACTGACAAAATAAACAGCCTCTTAGAGTCAATTATAACCATTATGGCTACTTAGATTAAAAGAGTGCTATAATGTGTTTGTACAGCTAATCAGGGTTGCAGTCCTTACTAATGTTTCCTGAGTAGTTACTATATTACAGTGTTAATCATGATTGTTCTGATGATCAGGAATTGTTCTTAAAATAATAATAATAATAATAAAGCAAACAAGAGAAATACTTTGTTCTAATAATCAAACCAAAGCTGAAAGGACAAAACGTAATGGCAGTCATAGTGCCAACTGTTAACATTTTCCTGAAATTTTTTAAGAGATTGCTTGAATCTGTCTGTATGGTCTTTTTCCTGAAAACAAAATAATATTTTCAAACAGCTTAAGTCTGCATTTTGAGCCATGACTCTTATAAGGTACTTTGCATCTCTCAGGCCTGCACTGATTCCACCAGTGAAGACCTGGCCTTGTTCTTGGTTTCTGTGCTGTGCAAGATCCTTAGAAGATGGCATCCCATTCCTGCCCAAGCCAGCAAACACACCACTGCCTCCAGGCAGCTGGATTTGGACATGCTGCTAAAGCAGATAGGGAACCTGGTGTAGATAATGCTAAAAATGTGTCCAAGGTAACAGCAGTCATGGCTAGCAGTAGGATCACAACTCAAGAAAGGCAGGTTCTGGCTCTGAGTTTGTACCACAGCCAATACCCATCTCCACACTAGAGCAGTGTGGCTGCTGCAGGCCAGTCACCATATTTTTCCTTGCACTACACCCAGTGATACAAAACACTTGTTTATTAAGGAAAACATGTTTCAAGCCTGTTGTTGATCCAAAGCCTGCAATCTTACAAGTACTATGTCACTTATCTTCCTTCTAAGTGGGAAAAATTCCTGGATGGTATTTTTTCTCCATAGAAACTACAGAAAGGAAGTAAATGAAATTAATAAAAAGCACTAGTACTGAGTGAGCAAGAACAAGGCACATACTCAGCTCTTTCTTCAGGCACTCAGTCTAATGGGAAATACGCCACGTGGTGATTGCATGACGGGAGCCAAAGCTTGAACTTCACCTAAAGCAGACCAATAGTTCTGATTAAGGAGCTGTTAACTACTAGCACAAAAAAGAAAGATGCTGAGTGCCTGGGCCAGAAATTGTTTGTGTGGGAACAACCTCTGTGGTGACATCCGCTTCTGTGCAAATGAGGGCAGAGCATGGCCACATGTCCTCAGTTCCCAGAGCTGTCTGTGGGCAGAAGGAACAACACTTAGGGATGGGCACTTGGGCAATTGCTAATGGCAGGAAAATCCACAGTTCTCTGACATTAAGGCATTGTAAACAAGGAAAGAAAAGAAATCTGTGTTGTGTTGTTTTTTTTTTTGTTTTGTTTTGTTTTGTTTTTTTGGCATACAACGCCTAAAGCCTTATCTCTCATTCTGTCAAGAACCAAGGAGTATGTATACAGATGGTGCAATTTATTATGTTCTGTACTGTGACCAAGTGCTGAAATACCTTCAGGAAATCACCAGAAAGCCTGAAAAGCTTTGCTGCCTCTTGTGACTCCAGCTCAGTAAGACTATAATTGAATGAGCACAGTATATTAAGCACTCCATGTTACACAGTAGACTTACAGAAAAAGGATGCCATCTTTTTTCAGAATCATTACAGAAAATGTATTTGCCGCACAGTTATTGCATGCACCCAACATCATGATGTCAGTCTGGCCGTACTTGGCCTTTACAAACATATGAGAAGGGGATTTTCAAATAACTGGACAGCCACGATGGACTGAGTTCAAGTCAGGTATCACTCTGTTGAATTCCACTGTGTTCTCATTTGTAGGATGTTGCTGAGCCCTGACATTGAAACCAGTGTCTTTTGGGATTGAAATGAATGGGGATTTGCTGGCATGGAAAGGGACTTTTATCCATGCACTGGCATATTTTCATTCCTGCTTTACTGAGCAGATTTGAATGAAATACTTTATGAAACTCTGTTCAGTGGGTGCAAGAAATAGAGGGGAAAAAATAAAATCCATATCCATAAAATCCATAAAAACCCATTCATCTCCAAGTATGAAACATAAACCTTGAGCCCGACACTTTATTTGAGCCCACTTGTTTTAATTCATCCAAAGCACCGAAAACAGGAGTGTGCCACCAACCCAGCAGCAGACACTTATGAACATCTTGGTGCACATCAAGCCCAACCAGCTGCCACAGCCATCAGTCACTGAAGGTTTAATTGCTTCAGTACAAGCAAAACCTTCTTCATCTTTGATTTTCTGGCCTGCTTCCTTCCTGCAGAGCCATGATATCGGGGGGCTCCTTATCCACATCCTTGCAAGTGCTGTTATTTCCGCGTGCTGCATTATCGCATAGAAACACCAGCACTGGGAAGCACCCTCCTTGTGACGGACACCAGGCTGGGGATATCAAGTTGACAACAGGACAATCCCTAGCATCACTCTAGGATAATAAAGGAATAAAATGAGAAAAAAAGAAAAAAAGAAAAGGAAAAAAATATATATATGATAATTATTTTACTTTTTTATGAAAAGAGAGAAAAAAAAAAAAAGATTAAAAAACCCCACCACACACGGCTGCAGCGTGGGACCGTGGCACCCCGCTTGCCTCCGCCCGCGGCTCCGCGGAGCCGCGCGGAGCGGAGCCCGGCCGCCGACGGGAGGAGCGCTGGCGTGGAACAGCGCGGCAGGCGCCGGGCGCGCAGGGACCGTTCCGTGGAATTGAAAAATCGCTGCAGCAGCAGCGCCGACGGGCAGGGGGTCGGTGCCATCCCCGCGCCGCTCCTCCGCCTCTCCCCGCCGTCTCCGGCCCCTCCGCCCTGCAAACTTTTTCCTCCCAAGCGGCGACCACGGAGCGCCCCGGTGGGGGGAGCCGGAGGGGCGGGCACGGAACGGCGGGCGGGGCGGGCGGAGGCCGGGGGGAGCCGCGTCGGGCAGGGCGCTGGGCTTTCCCGACCACCCCTTCCCCTCCCCACCCGCCCACCTCCTGCCTCCCTCCCTCCTTTCCTCCCTCCCTCTTTCCCTCCCTCTCCTCCAGAATTAAAGTTGGGACAGTCGCGCTCCGGGGATGGGTGCGAGCCAACGCCTGTGCCGCTGGCTCGCTCTGCTCCGTCCCCAGATCGCCCGGAGCCCGCGCCTCCGCCCGCCCAGGAGGGATGCTGCTCCGGGAGCTGCTGGGACTGCTCCGCTGCTGCTGGCCCTCCCTGCTGCTGCACTGTGCCCTCCACCCGCTCTGGGGCTCCGTCCAGGTAGGGCCTCGCTCAGGGGGCCGGGTGCGACGGGCAGAGCTCCGGGCGGCGCCGCGGAGGCGGCGGGCGACGGTCCCCGGGCGGGGGAATCCGCGGCTCTGCTGGGCACGGCACGGCTCGGGCTGCGGGACCGAGCGGGTGAGGAGCTGCTGGGCCCGCCTCGAGCCCCGGGAGCGCCCAACTTGCTGCGGCCGGAGCGAGGCGGAGCGGAGTTTCTTGAGCGAGAGCGTTTCGGTGGCGACATGCGCGGAAGATGCGGTGCTCCGGAGGGCTTATTTTTGGGGGTGTTCCGCCGTGAGGTTTTGGTGTTGGTTGCGATCTGAGGGCTGTTTGCTTAAACCTCACATCAGGGTTTTCCAACTCCTCGCCGGGTGTCGGTGGGTGACCTTGGTGGTGGTGCGGGGTGAGCTGGAAGGTGCCCAATGGGCAGGAGTGTGTCGGGAGGGAGAGTGCCCGTCCAGCTCGAGGAGGGGAGCAGCGGCACAGCTCGACTCAAATGCGTCACTTGGGTATTTTAAAGTTTATTTATAATATATGTCTTCAGCCGAGTGACTGATGAGGCAGCTGAGTGCTGTTCAAGAACAGCACAATTGCAGTTTCTTGGAGAAAACACGGTGGAGACTCCGCATCTTTCACTCCTTGTTCTAAACTTAGTGACTCCCCAGAGATTAAACAGAGATGTTTCAGCATCTCGTATCTGCCTGTGAGTGACAAAGAAGATCTGTGCACCTTACAGATTAAAATGAGCAGAAACACGGCAAAACCAACATCTTTCAAACTAATTCCTTCATCATAAAAATCTCAGCCAGTACTACCCTGCTGCTGTCCTGCTCAGGTGTGCAGATTGCTGGCTGTAAGGCGAAGCTGTAGCTGCATTTTTTAAAGGAAGAGCAATTGTGCGAGAAGAGATGCCTCCCAAAATCTCTCTCCTGTAATCAATCTATCAGTCAAGCAGACAAAAAATAAATAAATAAAATATCTTGCATGAACATCTTAATGGTAAATTGCTTAAGTGACCTAGGGCAATCTTTCAATAGTAGTTACATTTATAACAATTGAAACAGTCTCTGAGAATTGCAAAAACCAAGGGGTCCAGACTTCCCTTGTAAAGCTTTGTTGTCCCATTCTTCATCTTTGTTTGTGCTATTGCCTGCTGCTCTTTGTAAGGGCAATCAATAAGACTTTCACTTTTTGCCCAAACGCACATGTATCCCAGGACACCCTGGCAGGTACCAGAGGGAAGGATGGTGCAGAATGCTCACCAGTGCGCCAATATGCTGGGATTGGAGCTAACTCCTCTTTGAATCTCTCCCATGGCTCCCTTCCCCATGTCGAGTTGTAACCAGTGCTCTTATCATCAAAGTCTTCCTTTGAGGATGACTGACCCGGGGTCCCATTGTATTCCTTCTCCATCTACAGCAGCCGTTGCAGTTTCTCACTTCTCCCAGCCCTTTTCTACCCATTAGCCATGCTCTGACCTGTGTGTGGCATGGCCTCCTTCACTGCATCTTGGTGCTGCTTCCTTGGGCCTCGCCTTGAGGCACTTAACGGAATCAGTCAGATACAAATCAGAGGAGCAACATTATTCAAATACTTATATATACATGCATATATATGTTTTTCTTAGCCTAATAGCCAACGCGACAGGAAGGAAGGCATGATTCTGTCTGAAGTTTTTGACATAATTTAAAAAATGTATCAGTATGTGCAGTGATAAATGGTAGTGTCACGTCTTTTCTGGTTTTATAAACATGGATTTGGATTAACTGTGATGTGAATTATGCAGAGCTGCTCTGGGATTTACATGGCGTTGTTGAGATCTCATCTCTATAGACCGGTTCCAAGAGGCAAAGCTCTCACCAACTCAGCAGGATCTTAGAGGTCTCAGTGGCACTTCTCTTTTCAAGCTTTCCTCCCTTTGCCTGGTTCACAGTGTCACCAGAGGGCCACAGTCAGGAGACTGTACCGATCCACTCTTTCCATCCCACTCTGTAGAGCATGTTCATGGACTGTTGCAGCCCTGCAGGACTCTACTGGAGTACTGAGCTCCTCTGGCCATACAGAGATTGGTTTTCCCACCCTGCACAAAGCAGAAGCGGCCCACTGCTTCTGCAGAAAGTCTTGGATTAAGCAGAAATGTGACAGATACGGATCTCCACCGAGAAACTTCAAAAAGAAACCAATGTTTTCCACTTTTTGCTTGCTTTTCCCTGGGCATTTGTGGATCAGATTTTCATTGCCATGAATATTTAAAAACATTTGCCTTTTTGCAAAGCACATTTGTATCAAGGTACAAAATGGCAATGTCAGCTCTCTCCTTATTTTCAGAGCAGGAAAAAAAATTGCACCCCCTTGAAGGCCAGGCAGCACGTGCACCCAAGCGGACAATTGGCCAGACAAGCAGTCAAGTGCCAAGAAGACATGTCCATGGTGCTTACAGCACCAGGGCTGGAGAGTGCTGCAGGAGAGTGGGGAGTGTGCCCAGGGTCCAGAACCAACCCCTCTCCAGGGCTCTGAGTGGGCAGTTATTAGCAGGGCAGGCCAGAGAGGGATGGGGTTCTCTCAGCAGATCTGTTTTTCTCCTGCCAGCTCCTGTAAAAGCAGCTTACTTTGAATTACAGACAGTGGTAAAGAAATGTGGAGTAATTTATTTCATCATCCTCCAGGAGGATGAAATTTTTCCCCAAAGCATATTTCCTAGTGATTTGTTCTGCTCACCTTTACAAGATATAAGTAATATTCTTCATTCCTTTCATAAGAAGGCTAATAGACATCAATACCATGGGTTGTTTTTTTCTTGAAAACAAGCCAAATGTCTTCTTTTTTTCTCAAATCTATCTTGCTACCATTAGTTAATCTTCTTGCAGCAGTCCTTGACCATTTCTCTGCTCCTCAAGGCTACAGCCTCAATTTATGTCTTTCCTTTTCCTGACAGATTTCAGCTAACTTACAATATCCTTGTTCTTTACCAACCCTTGAAGGCAAAATCTATGTTCCTGTAGGTATCTTCCGTCAACTGGATCAAGTGAAAAGAGAAGAGAACCAAATAGGTGTCAAAGCCAATGCTCTCAAATTTCAGTTCTTTCCCAAGCATTCAGAATCACTGTGAGGAATCTCAGTAAATGATTCAGAGTGAGATATGTGGAGATATGTGGATATTTCTTTTTTTCAGAAATGTTATCAAAAAAGTATACAGGAGCAGAGAGCGTTTGGACATGCATAGGGTTAATCTTGTCTGCAAGGTAATTGAGAAAAATACACACTGGTTTCTGAGGACACTCTATTATCAGTCTAAGGTAGAAGAGCCTCCAGGGATTTAAAGGCAATCAATAGTCTAAAAATAGTCTTTTGGTTCTGGTTGATATTAAGTTAGAGCAATAATTCAGTGTATCATACCATACCAGCACCACGTTCAGACTCATATACACAAAACTACTTCTGGTCTGCGTATGAGGTTGGCTCCAAGACTGCTGAATGGTATTCTACCCTGGCTCTGTTCTCTCCCACTTTACTGGCTCCCCCAAGCCTGTAGGGAGCCATAGGGCTTATCAACCAGAGAACCAAGAAGGGAGTGATCATTAGATAGGGGGTTGATATTGCTGCCCGATCAGTAGTTGATGCTGGCAGAGCGATGCTGCCCCACCTGCTGTGTGAGTGCTGCAGATGCTGCCCCATGGGTCCCACCTCAGACTGCCGTGTGTGCCTTTCCTCTGGGTGAGCTGCTGGCACCCTGGCCCCAGTGCACAGACAGCCCCACGGAAGCCAAAGTGGTACAGAGGGAATATTCTGCTGCCTGTGATCACTTATGTTAAAAATAAATGCACCTACTTAGCAGACAGATTTATTACCAGCTCTGAGGGATTATGAAGCCAAGTCACTTTGATTCATTAGTGTGTTTGGAGAGTTTGTGTAAGTTCCTGGAAGCTGTCTGGGATGGTCTCTAACCAGCCTCATGCTGTTACCTGGCTGTGAAGGGAAAGTTGGAAAGCACTCGTGCTGAATTTGTCTCTCCCTATGTTTGGTAATAGATGTTGACGTGCTGTTTAAACAACTGATCCTCCTGACTTGTGCCTCAGCTACGCATAGCTCTTTCTATTCTTTTCTTCCCTTTCTGTAATATTTAATCAACAAAGACCTACCTCTATTTCCCCGAGGCCAGAGCAATGCATCTTTCTGCATTTAGAAACCTCCTACACATGTGAACATGTCCTTGGTGCAGTGATGTTGTTTTAATTGCCCACATCTCTTTTTTTTTTTGCCAGAAATACATGCAGGGCCTGTGTGCTTCCTGCAGTGGAGAGTAGATGGGCTCTGTCCCAAAGCTGTCTCAGAAAGGGAGGCAAAGCCTGGGTGGGAGGGAGTAGAAGGCAAGTTGGGGGGAGGGGAGGAATGGAATAAGATAATTGCTAAAGGTCCCTTCCAACCCAAATTGTTTTGTGGTTCTGTGTGCCCCAAGTGACCATGGAGACGTGCAACAGGGCAGAAGGGGCTGCCCGAAACAGGCCAGAGAGGCTGGAGTGAGACATTCTCTGCATGATGACCATCATGCCATGGAAGAGAGCTGAGTAAGGAGGATAATATTAGAGAAAAACTATTAGGATTATAACCCTCCCAAGACCAAGTTTACAAGGCAACAGCTGAATGTTCCTGTGATTTTCCTTAGCTTCAGTGAGTATCCCATATTTCAGGTTGCCCAAGGAGGTTGTGGATGCCCCATCCCTGGAGGCATTCAAGACCAGGGTGGATGTAGCTCTGGACAGCCTGGTCTACTGGTTGACAACCCTGCACATAACAGGAGGGTTGAAACTCGATGATCATTGTGGTCCTTTTTAACCCAGTCCGTTCTATGATTCTGTGATTCTGATTTTCCATTTGAGTTTGAATCCTTTCAAAAAAAGGTTAACTTAGAGACCACTGAGGGCTCTCCCCCTGAGTCAGAGGTTCCTGCAGTATTCCACAGATTCCCTTTTCATTAGGAACATACACCTTTTCATTAGTATGAGAAATTTTACAGTTACTGAATACCTTTATTTACATGTTCCTAGACATATAAATATTATTTCTGGTAAGAAAAATATGTATTAACATGTTCTTTGTCATGACTAGATTACAGTGCTGAATGTATGCATTCTTGCTAAATCATTGGCCAGTGCCAAGCCATGCCTACATGCTTACATGCCTTCAGCAGTGGTTACACTTGGGTTCTGCAGTGCCTCCTCTTCAGCTTCATTGATCACCAGTAGGAAGCTGCAAGGCACAGGCTGTGGCATTTCCATTTTGACCAAGTCTTCCATGCAGTCTGCATATGAGTAGGTGGGGCTGCACCTCGCCATGGTGGGAAGTGAAACATGTCTCCAAACATGAAAGGGAAGCTGGCAAAACAGGAGAGATTTCTGGCTCTTGGTTCTGTCATGAGGAAAATGAGAATAATCCTGATCCTAAATGTCTTGCAATTTTTATTAGCTCTCTTTGGCTTGCAGCAACGACCCTGTGAATAATGCATGCTATTAGACGGCTTTCCTAAGGAAAGAAGGCTTATGCAACCACATTGTCTGCCACTACCCGCCTGCACTCTACCCCATAATAATTCAGAAACTAGCCAGCCACAGTCAGAAGTAAGGAGGTCTTGAAGATACTATGTTAAGTAAAACATAAAGCTGAGACATCATAAGGAAGCGACTTTGTGTCCGCAGAGGCAGTGGCAGTTCTCTCCAGGGGGTGAGATGCCAATTGGGAACTCAAGTTCAAGGAGCATGTTCATGGAAAATCAGTCTTCCCTCTTTCTACTGCTCGTGCCATGACTTGTTTCTCCACAGATCACTCAGGGTGAACCCCAGAAGTCATGCTCCAAGCCTGTAGCAGATGAAGTCCCGGAGAGCTGCCAGCAGATCTGCCAATGCAGGCCTCCACCACCGCCACCACCACCACCTCCTCCCCCGCCGCCCCCCAGGCTGCTGGTGGTGCCGGGTAAGTGGGCAGAGGGACAGGGACACCTGGGCAGATGGGAGAGGGAAGGATGTGCAAGAAGGCATAGTGAGTCCGTCTGTCATTTTCCACTTAGCAAATGCATGAAAAAATGTTCTCAGTGGAGATGGAGATCTGGTTTCTGATCAATGAATAATACTTGGCTTTTGGAGGAAAGCCAGAGAAATTCCCTCCTTTTATTGTATTATATATGATTCCCTGGCTTTAAATGGTTCACTAATGTCCTAGCCCTGACAAATTCTTTCCTATGCAGACTAAGCACTGTGCTTCTCCTGGGTTTACATCACCTCCTGTTTCACCACATACGCAGCCTGGAGGTCCGAGACCCATTAATTAACAAGCAGGCAAAAATTCCAATATTCTGTCCAGACCAACTTGGATGAAAAGGGTGGCATGGACAAGTCCCCAAGCAGTGAGCTGACCCTGCTGGCACTGCCTGTGATGACTCAGTGGCAGGACATGGGCTGAGCCCTGCACAAACACCTTTAGGTGCTTGCTATGTCAGCAGAACTTCTTAGCACTGTGATATTTTTGCATATTTGTCTCTCCCTGAAAGGCTGCCTATTAATTCTTCTCCCCGCTTAGCTAAAGTCCCTTGGGAACAGTGTTGCAAAGTATATCTATTATCCTTCTCAGCGCTTCCCCTGAGGGAAAAGAAATCATTAGCAGCATCATTTGACTGTTTGTCTCTATCAGCTCCATCCTCAGATGTGTGCAAGACATGAGGCTCGCACATAGTTTTCAGCCTGGCAGAGGACAGGCAGAATTTTGCAGTGTTTTCTGCCAGCAGCAAGCTTCGTATCTGTGCCAGGCTGCAGAAATGTAAGGCGAAGGCAGAAAAAAAGCAGTAATTTGAAACACTTGAGAAAGGAAAAACAAAGACAGCTTGAAAAGCAGAGATGAATGTTTTTAATAGCAGGAGAAATCTCCTTCAGTTTACAGAAAATAATGTTGTGGACAGTAATAGTGAAAATTGCCTTTATCTTTGTCTTATAGTCAGAAAATAATGTGTTTTATCACTGTTTTCTTGCACCTGGGCTACTCATTGCCCCGAGGGCACCACTCTTACCCATATGCAGATCAGTGTCAGCATTGGTCCTGGGCACAGTGCTCAGTGGGAGGAGGTCTCTGCTCTGCTCTGCCTGGGAGGCAGCTGCTCTGCATGTATAGGAACTGTCTGCTGTGAGTGGGAAGGAAATTATCCCAGAAAAAAAAAAATCAGTCTGTCACATGCTGTAAAAAGAGGAAACAGAAATCAAATGGGCCTGCGACTGGGATAGCCTGATGCTTACTCAGGCTGGCTTGCCAGGTGCTAGCCCAGCTCTAAAAATGAGCTATATAAATCCAGATGACTAATATTTAAACAAGCTCTTTCATTTCAAATGCAATAAAAAAAATAGATTACGCATTCCTTTCACCAGTGATCTTTAGAGTAGCAATCAAGTGCCTCATCTCGAAAGAGGCTTTAATTGTCATCGGCTGTCTAGGCGCTGTGATTTAGCCCATGTGTACAGCAAGTCTCATTCTTGTGAGGATGAGTGAACCTTGTGGTTAAATATTGATGTTATGGACACCACTTTTAAACAGCATTCAGATAAAGCAGTAAAGGGACAAGACAAACCATTAAGTACTTGATGCTAGGCTTGCACTTTGCACTTTTTCAGTGATTTAAGTATTGAAAAAGCCTCAGCAAAAAGAAGCAGCAGCCCAGGAGCCACAAGTTTGTTACTTTTACAAAGTACAGTGTCTGCACCATGAGGAAGTTTGAGAAGATGCTGCCATTGCCCTTAGAGTTTTGCCAGCCACAAAAGGCTGCAGTCTCCTAGGCACAGTCCTTAGCTGCTATTTTTTCAATTGCACTGAAAGTTGTTGATTTATATCATCTCTACATGTTGTGGTGCGAGTCTAATGGTGAAAGCCAGTAAGTACATATCTCTTGCCCATCCTGTTACTACACACACTGACAGCCATCTTTGCATGTTCTGGCTGGTCTCCACCTGCTATGGTGAACAAACACAAAACACTCTTTCTGTGTTCTCCATCAGTCCCGCTTCAGGAAACGCTACTGATACATACATTGTATGTGAGTAGCTGAATCCATCCCTGAAAGGATTTTGCTGTGCTTGAGGAAAAATCAGGACTTTTGGGAGCAATTACATTGCATTTAGTATCCTTTTAGACCTTTCAGTATTGACTGGTCCATCCAGTGACAAATTATCAACTCTGCCTCCTCCAGATATATTTACACAAAATCTGTTAAATATTATGAATTCCAGAATTCATGTATAGTTGCTGAAAAATTATGTGTTTATTCTAATGTACAGTAAGCTAATTCCTTCCACAGAAAATAAACAGAATCACATGCAACTCAGCAGTCAGTCTAAATAAATGAGAAGTGGCAGAAACATCAACTTACTTGTATGGAATGTATGAGTTTTGTTTCATTGCGCTCTGAGGAGACATATCACTCATGCTGCAATATGAGTGTGGGAAATTAAATTAGATCATTTGGTCCATATATTTCCCAGCATGGATAACTGAATTACAGACTGGTGAATTCAGATGATGACTCTGCCACCCAGGCTGCAGGTCCCAGGAAAGAGAACACAAACTGCTTTTGCTCTCAACCACAGTCAGGGGCTTCCTCTTCCTATGTTTCTAACTGCTTCATACAGGCCACTGACATCTCTGATGTCCCTTCCAAACAATGTTCTTGCTTTTACTGTACCTGCACTGCAGCTCTCATGGGACATTCCCCATGCCCTGCAGCAGCATATCCATGTTAAGCAAAGGAATCCTGGTCTGCTGCAGTGAATACTTCTGCTTTACAGTATCTGACTGAATGCTGAGTTGGCCACACTCGTCTCTGTGGATGCTGGTTCTTTCAGTACTGCTAGGCTGGGGTTCGGTATCTCTTTCCATATATTGGGACACATGGGTCTTCACCACGAGTTTTTAACTTTTGAGTTTCTTAAGTTACATCCTGGGTGCTGTTTATTACTGAGATATTACTGCTTTGTTCAGTATATATGAGTGTTTCTTCCTGAGAGTTTTCAAGCTGAGGAACCCTAGCCTGTATTAGAAGTAGCTAGGTGAGGACTGTTGGAGAATTGAGCCAATTACAGTTCCTCCAAGCAGTCTGGCATCCTTATGTTTCTGCAGTCTCTCTCCTTATACAAGCAGCAGCCTGCTCTTTAACCCATGCCTAGAAAACTGCTGGTTAATGAAGTGAAGGAAAAGCCCGTGTGGCTGTGAGGGGCCTAAGGCCGACCAAGATTCTCAGAACCTGGCTTTTAATTAACTGTTTTTTATTTCCCCTCATCTGCTTTCCTCCTGGTTCCTGGCTTTCAGCCAACGCTAAGGCAAGGTGGATGGAGTACTTGTTTAGGCAGAATTTCTAACCCAGCTTCACAGACCCATGAGATGAAGCTAGTTCAAATGAAGTTGACCTGTCAAAATCTAAAACATTGCAGATGTCAACCTTTAAATACTTTGTGAGCACACGGGATTCTCCAGGGCCACTGCAAAGAAGAAAGGACTTCATCTGAAAGTAGAAGCCAGACTTTCAAAGGAGGAGAGGATTGACAGTAGACATCCAAGTAGAGACAAATACTGCAGTCAGTATAAGTTTTAGACTGTGTAAGTTTTGAGGAAAAAATCAGTTCAGAAGTGACTTATTAAAAATGAACCAAGGAAGGGAAAAGAAGTCTAGCACGAACACCTCACTTGTTGGTTGGCAACATTTGCTCTCTCTGCCCATCTCATTTACTGGGTGGAGGCATCCGTGGCACTGCCATCCCCTCCCTAGGTGATAGGAATACCAGACCAAATATTGCTGCAGTTGAAATTTAGTGGAGGAAATGTGAGTAGAACTAGCACAACCAAGTCTGGATATGAACCAGCCTTTGACTCGCTGAACGTACAAATACATACAGAGATCCTGAACTCAGTGAAAGTCCTAAGCTCTCAATTGAGATAGAGCATAATCAAGCTGCACTGCAAAGCCAAAGTGAATTATATCATTGCAGAGGACTCTAATCTCCAGGTTGTAATCATACAGTTTGGTTTTTCAAGGTGAGATCTTTCATCTTGAAGATAATGCATCTAATTAATTAATTATTTGGACTGTTAAAAATGCCAAAACAAAAATGACCAACTGTAGTAAAAAGCAACTTTTTGGCAACTGTACAAGCAGAAATGTATAGCTTAATTTCAGAAAGTGTGCAGTT
Organism: Chrysolophus pictus; assembly: GCA_037305975.1. Classification (NCBI taxonomy): domain Eukaryota; kingdom Metazoa; phylum Chordata; class Aves; order Galliformes; family Phasianidae; genus Chrysolophus; species Chrysolophus pictus. The sequence goes on along the minus strand of CM074580.1, from coordinate 45,665,671 downwards.
CCCTTCAGTGCAAGTAGGAAAGCCAAAGACATTTGGATCTTTAAGGACAGATGATCACAATGTGTGTAATGGGGAGAAATCTGGAGGACAGGAACACTCTGGAACTTCTCAAACTTTGAGTAGGTTTTAAAGCAACTAGTCTTGGAAGATTTCACTTGCTGACCACTAGCAATGTGGCCTTTCACAGCAGGAACTTCCTATAGAAATGAAAATCATATGCTTCTGGGACATAATAAATGGAATAAGAAATGGCTATTAGCCATTAGCAAAAATGAGCAATAATGAAAGAAAACTACCATAACACCTAAAGTGGAGAGGTGCACATACTCGTACATCAAAAAAATTGAAGTAATGATAGCTACTATGAGAGAACATTCTTCTAGTATGTCGGTCTAGATTGTGATTTTAAAATGTAAGCAGGATGCTGAAACAGGAAAGCCCTTTCAGTTTTGGTAACACAGCTGTTACACTGTGAATTACACTCCTGTGTGAGAGCTTTGTTTATAACTTCCAGTGCAAAACCAAATTCAATTCTTGTCTTCTCCCAGATACACTTTCAGTTTTTCTGAAGGGTTGTGATTCTAAGAACTTGCGGTAGGATTTTGAGGTTTTCAAATCTAAATTGACATCCAGTCACGCAACCTGAAGACACAGATGATGGCACATGTCAGTTCAAGTCCAGGTTCACGTCATGTTGGCTTCACACTGCAGACACTGCCTTCTCAAGAAGCATAGAGAACAAAATGATTAAGCTACTAAGGTGAAATTTAGTAGAATTCACACACACCTAGATCAGAAATGCAATAGTTAGGTTTCCTGCTGTTAAGGTTTAACACTGTAAGCAACTCAGTACCACACAGCTGTTTGCTCACTCCCTGCTCCCAATGGGATGTGAGAGAGAACTGATGGGAAAAGGAAGGAAAAAAAACAATAGTAAAGATAATTATATTTATATACATATTTACAAAATAAGACATGCACGATGCAGTTGCTCACCACTTGCTGACCAGTGCGAAGCCAGTTTGTCCCCCCATATTTATAGCTGATGTCATACGGTATGAAATATTCCTTTGGTCAGCGTAGGTCAGCTGTGCTAGTTCTGTCCTCTCCCAGCTCCATATGTCTCCTCCTCAGCCCCTTGCTGGCAGGACAATATGAGAAGCCAAAATGTCCTTGGCTCTGTGCAGCACTGCTCAGCAACAACTAAAACATCAGCGTGTTATCAACCTTGTTCTTTTCCCAAAGCCAGAACATAATATCATACCACATACTGTGGAGAAAATCAACTCTGTCCCAGCTGAAACCAGGACACCTGCTTAGCAGTGCAGGTATTGATAATTAAAATACCAAAGACACAAAGATTTCGGAATACTGGTATCTTTTTGCCTGTAGCTCAGTTATTTCTAGTGTAAAAATAAAAATAAAATAAATATAAAATAATAAAATAAAAGTCAGAAGTTCTTGTATCTGAGTCAAAATGAGAAAAACTTTCAGGGTGAGCAAATTTCTTAAGCAGCAATGAAATATGTTTGAAATAACATACATCCCAGATGCCCAGACTAAGTCTGAAGTGACCAGGAAGCAGGTAGGACTGGAAGAGTCGTGCTAATAATTGATAGAATTCTGCTGTCAGTTGTGTACATAATATCTCATATTGGGCTGTTGCTGTTGTAAACTCTCTGTATCTCTTTATAAAATACTGGTTGGATCACACTGTTATTTCCAGCTTCCGTTGCCTTCCCAACTCAGAGTTTTTTCACCACAATAAATTCTGAAATGTTTTGTCAAGGCTAATTTTTATTTAGGCAAGTGATGAATCTTCCTGCTGCTCTGAGACCTTGCAGATTTGTTTTGAATTTTTCATGCAGTAATAAATCCATGTTATGGAAAAATCCACTCTCTTGAAAATGTACTCGTTCATACATTTTCCAGTATTTAAAACTAAGAGCCTCAGGCCAGATTTTGCAGTGCAGAAATCAGTGAGAGTTCTGTTATCTGTAAGTTAAAAGTATTGTCTAATTTAGAAACAAGAAGCAGTAGATATTAAACTCATCCTGCAGAAGAGCAATCCGTTCTGCTTTGAGATGTGTACTCCAAAAGCCTGATTTTATTTTATTTTTTAAGCAAAAGGACTTGGCAAAACTGAAGACATTAATTCCTTGTGTGGATGGCAGTCCATTTGTACATGACTACCATTTCATTGATTAAGAAGATAACAAATCTTCAGTGAAGTTACTGATGAGTCAGAGGCTGTTGAGATACAAATAATTGTAAGTTCCCATGCCCGTGGCAGTCTGGAGTTGTGCCTCATCTTGACAAGCCAGAAGTAAACTCTTAATTGGCACAAGCTGTGCTGGCAGCAAAGGCTAAGCAGCTGACCTTGGTAAAGCAGACCCACAGATGAGTATGTTCTCGTAATGTTTTCGTGCATTATCTTAGTTATCAATTTAGTAAATAAATGTTGTGCTGCTTATAAAATCACAACTTATGAATAATTTTTAAGTCAGGATAGCAGATCAAGAAAACAGTGGTCTAGGTGTTTGAGTTCTTATCCTGAAGCGAGTACATAGTGTCCATTAATGTAATAAAAATGTCAGTTGATAACTGATACCACTGCCAAAAATTATCATTAATAATTATGAGATAGTTTAACACTTGCACTAACAAATCATGTCACGTATAAATACTAGCAAATTGTAAATATCTAATTGTTATTAAAAAGAATCAATTTTTCATTTTGAAGAATGCCTTTTAAACAGGGCTGATATTTCATCAATTCATTAGCAAAAAATGTTTTACTCAAAGGTTTGTTCTTTAGCAAATCAAACTGGACTTGTTGAAGGTAGCCAGCAGGACAAATTCTACTGAGTCATCACTGGACATTTTCACTTCCTTCTGGATGCAGGATAATCTTATTTCACAGCCAATATCGAAGGAAGTTACTGTCAGCAGAGAAAAGGGAGGGTTTGGTTTAACCCTCAGTTTGATTTAGCAAGCTGCAGGTGCTTTGTCTTCATTCTTCAGCACCAGCTGACAAGTTCTATATGCTTCATTATGAAGTGATGGTCGATAACATCTCTGCAGGAGTTTGCCTGCTCATCCAGGTCTAGATTTCTGTGTGAAGACAGAGGAAAGTGCAGGCAGTGACCAGTAACCAATTTGCTTACATTTGTGACTGTGAGAAAGGCTGTGCCTTGTCTTTTGGCTCTCAGAGAGTTACAAATGTGCTCCAAGGGGTGACAAAGGCCTTCCTGTTGGGCATTTGGCATGGTGAAATGACCAATCTGTTAACAAGCTGTAAATGCAATTTTAACTATTTTGGATTTTACGGATACTGAGTGAGATGATAAATGGAATTTTATCTTACTGAGATTAAGTTTACTTCTGGTTTGAAAAACACTTCAAGTTTTAGTTCCATTTTGCTCTGATCAAGTAATCAGTTTTAGCTATATTTCCCTTAAGTGAAACGCAAACATACTTTGGATAAGGAATCCAAGTGCAGTAGGTGTGGAAATAACTGGTCTCCTCAAAGAAAAATGTTAGGTGATAGTTGTAGCCCTTCCAGTAATAACTGAGCCACTGAAGTGATAAAAGGAATTAACTGTTATGTCTAATAGGAGGTCTACACTTACATAAGTGGTATACACAACAGAAGTATCTGCTACATAGTCAACCAGCTGTTCCCTTAAACTCAGACATATGACTTGCAATGTCTTTCTTTTTAAAATGAATTCTTTAAAGCCATCTGTAGTCATAAATCTAAAGCGTATGTCAAGTATAGCCACTCTCCATACAGTGTCTGAACACCCTACACACAACCCATTAATTTTTTAGAGACAGACACAAACCAGTGCCTTAGAAACCACTGCTACTAATACACGAGGGAAATATCCCAAGTATTTCCAAGTCTTCTACAATCTGTGCTAGGAAATTCAGCCTGCAGATGGCCGAAGGTGGTTTTCTATCTGCCTTCCCTGAAGGCATAAACGTTGAGATTGCATCAGTTCCAAGCTATAAGTTTTCTCCAATCTTTGTTGTTGTCTGGGGGTTCCTGAGCTCTTTAAAAAGACAGCACCTATGAGATAATATCTTAATCATAACAGTAGTACTGAATTCTATTTTATGGCACCACTCAAGTGAATACTGCTCAGCCTGAAGAATTTGTGCAGATCTTGTCCTTAATTTGATTTGTACGTATAGAAGATTATACGAAGAAAATCTGTCATTTTTATGTGGGATTGAATCTGTCTGTCCTGAAATATCTCCTTAATCATTCTGTGGCAAAAGACTGGTCATCAGTGCAGGGGCTTAGACTTTTAAAATCATGTTTCAGCTGTTTGGATTTCAGTGTACAGCATCCTCCTCTGAAGGTCTGTTCACTGTAAGAACTGAAGGATGAATAAGCTTTCAGAAGACTTCAGGGTGATGTATTGTGACTCCTGCAAAAGAGGTCTCTTGCCTCCCTGCAGGAAGCAGCAACAAGAGAGCCCTGAGCACTGCTCTACCTCCAACCTGCTGGTTGGATCACAGGAACCCATCAAACACTCAGAGCTATCACGTGTGAAACTTACTTCTGTAAACTTTGGATTTGAGATGGATGTCAAGCACTGAACATTATTATTTTTACATGTCTGTATGGCTGTTGAGCACTGATGTGGAAGTCTGCTAATACAGTTTCAGGTATCAGAGCACTGTAGTGACAAAGGCAGACTCAGCATGATGGTTAGGTGTTTTCAGGCCTCTTTCCTGAATGTGAGGGGATCACACAGTTTGCTTGGGCAAGCAGGTGTTCACAGGCACTGATTTTCCCTTCTGAAGCATAGCTCATGCTTTCTACACATCGCTTGCCACTGGAGAGCCGGGCTGTGTGTTTGTGCAATGAAGTGGATGGTACAGCGCTTGCTTATGTTTGTGCCTCTCAGCAGTGCCTCTGTTCTAAAGAACTGAGAATCACTGTCTTCAGGTCACGGCTGTGCTGTTGTTGTTCTGCCCTAAACCACTGCCTCACTGCTGTTCTTGCTTGAATATACAGTTGGTGAAGAGATCGAGGAAATGCAGTTGGTTGCTAGGGAAGTATAGTACCTCTAAGGGTAAAACTATTTACCCCACTACAGAATTGGATAAGGAATAACTGTGCAAACATACTTTTTATTCCTATACCTTGGAACACTACAGAGAACTTGGACTACTGTGCCTGGAGGAGAATCAGAGGATGGGGTAAAAGATCTTGCAAAAAAAAAAAAAAAAAAAAACTGAACAAGGAAGGAAGGAAAGAGCTGAGGCTGGGGTCTCCTGTGGGACAATACCTCAGAAAAGAAGGGTTGGCTCCTGTATAATAAAATGCAAAAGGTTAAACTGAAGCTTGTATATCTATATTCAGGCACCCAAGTTAAAGCATCCAAGTGCTCAGAACCTGCAGAAATCAGGTCACCTTCTGAAATAAATTCCAGAATACTAATTTAACAGAAAATGTTCAGGCATTTGTGACCTGTTTCTTGGAGGCACTAGATACCCACTAATCTGATCAACTCCTGCATTTCAAAAAGCAGGCCATCAAGTACAGGAACATCTGCCTGAACGATGACTGTCATGCACTAGGACTCTATAAAGGGTGTCATCCTGCTCTGTGCTACCCAGCCTGGTGCTGGTTCAGGTCATGGACAGCAAGGAAATAAGATGGTACACATGAGCCTTTCCAGAATGACTGTACTGTCGCAAGGAAACTGCCTTGCAAACCATAGGCTTCAATTCTAATTTGCTTAGGACAGAAACTGATAGTGTGATTTATCAGGCTAAAAACAATTCTGTCCATTACTAAGGGAGAATCAGAGGGAGAGGGAGAAACAGCATCTCATCAGGAGACGGCTGGTTAGAAAAACATGTGACAGAGGGCAGTAGCTGACGTGAGTGCCCATTGTAAAGATAAATGCCAGAGCAGAGCGTTAACATAGAAAGTAGCTATGATGTAATCTCCTTAAAAGCTTTTTTTCCACCAGGCCTTGAAATGCAACTGCTTCTCCAGATCATGCTTTAGAGAACAGACTCTTCTTCCACACTCACTCTCCTCCAAAGGACCTTGGCATCTGAAACCATGTTCAGCTCCTATTTGTGGAGTCGTGCCTCAGTTCTGGTGGGGCTCATCACCTTGATAGGATTAAAGCTGGCAGATCTGGTCCTCAGCTTGTTGATTGCTTGGAGCACAGACTTTCACTCCTTAATTTTTTTATTTTTTTATTTTTTTTAAACATTCTTCTGATTGTGCTGCACTCTGCATCATTGTATTTCCATAAGCATGTAGGACTTTGACCTGAAAAGCCATTCTTCCACTACAGAGATGTTAAAACCAATACAAGTTTTCTACAGGATTAACGTGAGCCCTCCCTGAATAGCCTACTGGATACCAATGGGTCTCTGCCACACAGAAGTTCTGAGCATGGCATCAGTGTGGGCAGAGATCTGACTGCTTCCACCATGGAAATGCAATTATGACTAAATCCAGTGTTTCCATCTGACTCCCAAGGAGGAGTCCAGAATGTAGGACTGGACAGGAATCAAAAGACATTCTGTTTTCTGGCTTTTTCACCAAGCTGTAGCGACTTTGGACAAGCTGCTTCATCTCAATGTGCTTCACTTATGCCTGAGTAACCAGTACATTCATCTGGTATTATTTTTATTTTAGTACTAATGACAAGTTCATTTTTCAAAGGATTCTTAAATCTGCCAGAAAAAAAAGCAGGAGAATGTGAGGTCACTGAAGACAGCATAGTAACATGAGGTTTTAGTGAAATCTACTGAAAAATCCAAACGAATCCACATTCAATGACCTCTAAAGCTCGGGTATCAAGCACCACACTTGGAAATCCAGCACAGCTCCTCTCTCTTTCCCTGGCTACATTCAGGCTCAGCTTTTTTCCACCTGAGGTTACAGTCCTACTTGTTGCAATGAGCCATGTACCCCTCTATCACACCTCTATCATGACCGCCATAAAGCTCTTGCAGAACTGCTCTTTTCTTCCATTTCTTCAAGTCTCATCCTCCAGATCTGTGTACAATACTCGCATGATTCTTGTTTCAGAGGGAAATTATTTTTAGAAAGGAGGAGAGAACTAAACAAAGAGGTGAACTGAGAGTGCAGAGAAACAGCGTCTGCACTGTGAAAGCTGCAGGGAAGGGAATTTCTCCAGCATTATCCCACACATGTTTTTATTATAGCAGAAGTTCCCACTGCATAGTGATAGCAGTATCCCCTTTAAAACTGTAGTAGGAACATATGCACAGAGCAGCTGCGTGATATAAAGTTGTCTGCAACATAATGCGATAAACAGAAGAATCATCTGCTCTAGGAATAGCTGATTTCCACCAGTGTTATTTAACCTAACTACTTGAGGGAGGCAGTAAATCAAGTCAGGCTTTCTGCTGAGCACACTGCTATTGCCTAGAAGCAGTTGTTTACCTGACTAGCTCATAGCTCTCTGGAAATAGCCCTCCGTTTACAAGCAGCAGGAAAAGCACAGGATTACAAAGAACTGAAAAAGTAGGAAAAAAGATTGCGGATTTTTTTGCGTACATCAAAATCTACAGCAAATTCAGGGGGCTCTTATTCTGTTTGAGCCAGTCTATCTGTATTGTATATAGTTGCAGCCGTAATCCAGAGATGAGGATGCTGGGTCAGGACACTGCTGGTGTAAAGAAGTTCTTCAGTCTTTCCTTGCTGGGCAGCATCTTCTTCTGGTGTTTGCTCTCTGTGGCAGCATCTCAGAAAACAGATACAATATAGCAGCTTCCTAAGTCAGTGCTCTTTGGGTACTGACATAATCCAAATCCACTCTGCGATGTTTGGATTTACTGAAGGTGAACTTGTCCCAAGTTGACTTCATCTGTTATTGAAGTTGTCATCCATTCCTGCTTTACGTTCAAGTTGTGTTGGCCCAGTCTCTCAAATTAATGATGGCTGCTAACGGATCTGGCTTTCTGTGCTGACCATCCTGCACAAAGTTTACCTCTCCAACCAGACAACAGCACATCTCTCAGGTTGAGGAGAAAAGCCCTGAAAACTCGTGGCTTTCTGGAAATTTTGTATTTTAGTGCATTTGCTGGATTTAATTAGCTGTTTTGGGTACTGATTTAAGTACTTTAGCATAGTGCTCTTTTGGAGCTTGCTGTTTCTATCCAAGAGAATTGAGGGAGAAGCAGTGGCAGAGCTGGAGCCACATCCTGAGTGTTGTGCCCATCAACATCCATGTTGGACGTTTAAGAGTCTGTGCACTATCTTGTTCCCTTAAGACAGTCTGCTTGCAATATCTTCTCTGTGCCATTTCATTACACCTGTAGGATACCTACTTTAGCAGGGGATTGGACTAGATGAGAGGTCCCGTCCAATCCTTACAATGCTGTGATTCTGTGATTTCTCCAGGGGACTGTAGGTGGCACTGGGGTGGGGAGGACAGTCCATGGCCAAAGCTCTTCTAGCCACCAGCTAGATTGATTTGTTTGCGAACATGAAGCAAAGGAGCAGCCTTATGGCTGATGTGGCCAAATCCAGATTGTCTTTCTGGTGAGCAGTCCGGAGAGAAGAGGAGGCAAAGGTTGTTTGCAGGCTGTCCCCAAGGCCACATCCAGAAAGCTGTGAAGGGTCTGGCCCAGCTTGTAGGCCTGCACTGATCCTAGCAGTGCCACTACCCTGTGGTTTGATATACTCCCTCACCTGCCCTCTGGCAGCTCAGGCATTGCCTGCTAGCATTTGTAGGTAATAACTGTGAAAGGAGGTCGAGATGATATCTGGACCTGCCAAGGAGACAGTGAAGTGCATCCATTCATATCTTACAGCTTCTGAATCTTCAAAATGAATCATTTCAGACATGTGGTTTGTTTTGACATGTTCAGCTTGTGCAAGGAATCTCAAGTGCAGGACAGAGGGAACAGGAGTAACAGCAGAAGACCCACTGCAATGCACAAGTGCTTTTTGCTCTGAGGAGGGAGCATCAAGGTCCTCATCTTCTGGTTAGGCTCATTTCTCTCATCCTCCCAGGAAGTGTTCTCCCTCAAATCCAGGAATTTCATTGGATAAAGCCCAAAGAGGACAGAACCTACTCATGTTACTGAAATCCATTTTAAAAATAACAGTTGAAGATCTATATTTGTATCAGTCTAATAGTACCACAAATTTCATTAGATGGCTCTTTGTGAAAGATTTGTTTTCTCCATGCTGGCTGCCTTTCCCTGTTAGCAGTCCTGAGTGCACACAGTGTATTCCTATCATACAGGCTATCCAAACACATCTGTAGCTGCTCCTACGTGACAAAATGCAGTAACCAAGCCAGAGACACTTGAGCTTACACTGACTCACAGATCTCTCCACATTGCCCAAGGTTAGGTAACAAATCCTTCATCCAGAGAGCCCAGAGCTGCCAGAGATGCTCTGCATCCCAGTGCAGTAATGGCTGTAGGAACTAGTAGCTTCTCCTTGTCTTATAAATGGAGATGCCAAAGCGCAGACTAGTGAGTTTATCAAAATACGAAGGCAAATAAAAGTGAAGTTGAGACTAGAATTTAATCCTGTATAAGCTAGCAGATCAACAGGTCCCTAACATCCTTAGCGTAACATATGGGTCAGCAAAAACACATTGCCTACATCCCCAGTTCCTTTCAATTTCCAACTAAGATTGATAAAACACTTGAGACCCTTGGAACGAGCCTGCTTTCAAAACACAATCCAGTGTGCTTCTAGTCCAGCAAAGTAGAAGAACATGTCTGATTCAGGCAGCCCTACAAGAGCGAGAGAAGCACTGCAGGCATAAAGATGGCTGGGCTTAGCCTGTGGTGAATATACAATATTAAAAATGGGCAGATGTCTCATAAAGATGATTACACCAGCACTCTTGACCTTTCTGCAGGAACAGAAATAAAAAGCAGGAGGAAAAACAATAAGCAGTTTTGATTTATCTTGAAAGCACTCTTCCTTTTTTAGGCATGAAGTCACTGTTGCTGTAGGGAGGTGAGGGGGTCACCGTCACTCTTCCACATCATGTCAGCATGCACTCACCAGCTGCCTGGGACTGAGCCTGTAGCAGGCTGACACAATCAGACCCCAGCCAGAAACACTTCTCTGGGACTGCACGTGGGAGATGGGTCACTGCTCCCTTGTCTGTTTGTTGTCTCATCCCTGTTTTGTTCAGCTGACTGGCAGAGATGGCCAGGACAGGAGGGATGACTGCTGCCTCTCTCCTCTCACTCACTGAGTCTGTGGAGGGCTGAGGCTCAGCATGATCTCTGTTGACCATTAAGGGGTTGAAAGTACCCATTACTACCTCTTGGCAGATTCAGGGCTGATACTTTTTGGATGCAGTGGTGTTCTCATGCAAAGAGCAATTAGCCTACAAGCAACACTACAATGGAAAGTAACAACCCTCATCAAAGTAATTAATGGCATTTCCGAAATCTAAGGTTTATAAAGCATAGCCATGAGCACTGAAGATAACATGAGGACATGTGACATGGACTCCTTGAACGTTTCAATATTCTGTTGCAGACAGTACATGTTATTTTTATATCATGCACACCTTAATGGTGATCCAGAAAACATGACTAAAAACTGCTTCATTATTGTTTTTTGTTTTTTTTTTTTTTGGGTTGGTTTTATTCTGTTTTAAGCAGCTGAGGACAATTTTGAAAGTGACCTACTCTAAGATTTGCTAAAAAGAAAACAGATATTTCTTCATAATTTCATAGAAGTTTTATTTCCATTTTCCTCCCAGTATTTTTGTGTCTGGACATTCAGAGAAGCCCTCTGAAGCTGAGCTAATCCTTCCTGGTGTAATGCTATAACAGGACAGAAAGGACCACAATAAGAGCAGGATGACAAAGCCTCTGGCTACAGCAAATGAGAACAAGCCCAAACACAGCATAAGAAGAAATGAAGGAAAAGAGCTGCTTACCTTTAGAAGGCCTCAGGTAGGCAGGAATCTCCAGCAAGAGATACCCTTTACCTCCACTGCCAACACTTAAATGAGGTCTGGGAAGAGGTGGATTCTGGCTTCACCCCTTGCAGTCACTCAGCTGCACTGCATGCACTTGAGCTCCCCTGGGTTGGCCCTGCCTTCCCACCAGGTGCCCAATCACTGTTTCAGGCTGTGACTTAGCACTTCCACTACACCTGGTATGTTCATTGCTAGCTGGACCTCTATGCATACAAATGCTTGCTAACTTAGCATTAGAATTGAAACTGCCCTAATGCTGAGACTTGCAGACAAATTTAGTCAAAGAAAGCAAGCATGTTGAGATTTTTCTGGTGCTTGAAGGGTTTGCAGGACGCCTTTACTCTCAGTGTACATTTTCATTAGTTTGTTATCTCAGAGTTGGTTTCAGCCACCCATAGTTGGTCTGGAATGGGTCTGTTGATTCATCGCGTTGATACTGTCTTTATTTAGTCTTTGGTGCTGTTTGGAATAAGGGAAAGCACTGTCCCTCTAAGAGTAAACCTAACCGAAATTTGTACTTCCTGATTTTTAAGGCCAGAGGAAAAAGCACTGTGCTCATGTGGGCTTCCCAGAGGCAGAGCGTTTTCTTGACTTGATTGTTGTTTTAAGTAAATCTCTGCAGCTGGGTTTGGACTTCTTTTAGGAGAAATGAACAGTCTACCTTAAACTAAATTTTTCAGTGAAATGTTTCACCAGAGTTGATAGAGTATTGTAACAGATAATTACCCTAATGACAATAATTATCCTATTTCTAATCTAAATATGCTTATCTCCACTTGTAGTGGAGTACATTCCTGAATGATTTACAAACTGTATCAGTATCTATTCCTATATTTTGGGGGTAAAAATAAGAGTTGCTAAAAAACAAATTATCTCAGTAGCATATGCAGTTAGATTTTGAGGCATACCAGACCCCTGGCTTTTAGCTTAATTCATATGTTCCAAGCATACTGTATAGCTTTATAGTTTCATAGCCTCAACATCAAATGCCGTTCCAAAGTCTAAGGTTATCATTCCAGCTGTAATACATGTATTTACCAAACCAGTACTCTCCTCAGAAAATATCTGGCTAGTTTGACAAGACGTGTTTTCTTAAATCTTTGCTGTTTAGCATCAGCGACTTATTTTAATACTTTATTAATTGAATGAAATATTCAATATTTTAACAAGACTTCTGTCAGGATGACGGCCTGCAGTTGCTTTGCTCTGGTTGCTTATCTTCAAAACGTCACAACTTTCCAACTACTTTCTACCCAGTGGTTTGTTCAGGGTGCAGAACAGCACCTTAGGGCCTAGTAGAAAAAGAACATTTTCCTCAGGTTGCTTTGCACTTTGAAAATCACTTTCTCTGCTCAGCTGATCTTGAGACCAATGAAGAGCAGACAGAAATTAGTCAAATCTTGAGGTGGTCATGCTCTGAGCAGCTGAAGCCAATCATGTGAGACCAGCACTGGATGGCAAGGAAGCAGACATCAGCTCTTGGTAACCCCATAGTGATGATGCAGGAACTAGCTTCACATGGGGACATCCTCCTTTCCTGAAACAGTGCTGTGAGTGACAGCAGTACATGGTTCATCGTTTCTTTATCAGACAAGGGAAAGGATATGATTTAGTTCTGGAACAATATACCTTTTCTGCTTTATAACAGATTTAGAAGAGAATGCATAAAGACGGAGGCCATCAGGGAGCAGTTCAGAGCCACGTGCTCCAGTGATGGAGACATCAGTGTCTTCCTAACATTGACAGCCAAGTGTGGGCCTCTCCAAGGGGCACCTCTCTGTGCTTCACACCTGATATATGGGGCATCCAGGTGGACCACGCTCTGGTTCAAGAGGATCAAAGCAGTTCTGCTCTTCCTCAGAGGGTAACTGTGAAAAGAAATGCATTAAAGATGAATATATGTCACAGTAATGAGGGCAGTATAAATGCATACTGAGGAAGGTAAAAGCAACCACACAACCAGAAGCTTACGGGAATAGTGGACATTTCTAAGGTTACTTAGCATTGCAATAATAAGCATAGAAATATAACATAATTTTTAAAGCTGTACAAAATCACCAGCAACTAACAAACAGGCTTTGATGACTTCCAGAGTTGTTTCTCATGTTTTTCTGAGTGCCTGGTCTGGACCAGTGAGGAAAGGAATGGAGCTGGGTGAATTAAGGGTCATCTCTCCTTGGTAATTCTTATTTCCTGTCTTTAATAGCTACATTTAAGCTGTCAGGAGTTATTTTCACTATTCTGTTCCAAATGTATCTGTTTATTCTCCGTGTAAAAATACTGTGAAAAAACACCAAGGAGCACGTGCTACTCAAGCAGGTAACAGGTGTTGCTTTAGGCCCTTTCTTTGCCATTTGTTACTCTTATTTATCGTGCTGAAGAGCAACCCAACCTGGTCTCACGATCTTGGTTTACTCTACGACTAGATTGGTTGATTCTTGGAGGAAGAATAGGAACTAAGTGCAAAGGACCCTACCAGTCCTATTCTGTATGATTGTATGATATGCATATATGTTTCATTTGATTTCAGTGGAACCATTTCTGTTTCTTGGGGCAATATCAGGAGGGTAGAGTTGGCCCTGAGTATGTATGCCCCTGCGTGCCAGCATTTTATTATCTTTGAAATGCTCTCTGTTCTGGAATGTTAAAAAGATAACAATATTTAAATCGTTCATAATTCCATCCCCCCAGTGGAAACTAACTCTGCAGCATCATAGTAAGAAAGTGAAAATTTAGTTGCTGAAATGGTTAGGAAGTAGACTGTCAGAAGTGGAACCAGGAGCCATTAGTTCTACAACTTACATGATTTCTCAGCTTTCTTTTGCTATATTTGATTATTTCCTCTACTTAACCGAAAATGCAGATTTAGTCATTCCCATTAACTGAATCATTATTGAACTTCCTTTAGAAGGACCCAACATCTCATGATAGTTATGTGGTTTAGTACACTGAGGAAAGGGTCTCTTCCCCCTTTGCAGTAACCAGTGTTGCTCATGGCACTGCCTACTGCGCACCATTCTTCAAGAAACAGGTGTCCCAGAAAGTATGGGAAAAGGAATTTGGCCCTGGAGAAAAAGGTTTGAGCTAAGTGCTACCAGTAGTACCTCTCATTCAAAACGTTGCTTGTCTTAAGTAGCATTAAATACACAATTCTAGCCTTAAACTGAACAAGAAAAATGTAATAAAAATTGCTTGTTTTCATGAATTAGCATTTCTTAATGTAAACATTTCTTAACTACTGGGATGCATAATAGGGAAGAAGTTTGACAGCCACAGTCCTCTAAGAGCAATTAATAAATGCAGTAAAATAGTTTTTTTTAAAACCCATTCCCCTTCCTTTCTCCAAGGTTACAATGATAGCAGCTGCAATACTGATTGGTACACACTGCTACTGCTCCCTTATAAACCTCCCCTAATGTGATTTGAAAGCCTATCCTTATCAGCATGACGTCTGCTGCTGATGTACAGAAGATGACAATCTTGGAGGAGGGGAGAGATTTCCTGCAGGTAGCAGAGTTGTGCCTTTCTCCTCCATGCTGAACACTGTGGATACACAAGAACTTGGTCATCTGGAAACCATGACAGAAATATCTAGTACCAAACAGGGGGATTCAGGGGGGAAAAATATAAATTGTCCCAAATGTGAGGCAGCCTGTTTGTATGAATCTGTCGCCCTGGCATTCTGCTACTGCATGAGTAACTAAAATGTAACTGACTTATGCGAGAGAATTCATGTGTTTTTTTCACACTCTTTATTACAGCTCCCAAGTCTACTTTCTGCCCCACTGAAGAGACCTGGTGGCCAGGCCTGGTTATTATCATTGCAGTATGCTGCGCCACACTAGTGTTCCTCTTTGTAGTTGTCATCATTTGCTACAAAGCCATAAAAAGGTAAGGCTACAGATGCTTTTAATGTGCTTAGAGCGATGTAATCCTACAAAAGCTTATCCAAGACTTGGCTTGGTTTTCTTCAAATGCATCCTAAGGGCAAAATGCAGACTGAGGTACTCTATGGTCAGTGTGTGTTTTTATTGGAAAATTACTTAATGTACCTTGTCCTGTCTGTGTAAAGGATGAAGTTCAATGCACTTGAGGAGAGGAAAAGTTAGAAATGGGACAAAGTCACGTTTCCCCGAAGTTAAAATGCTGCAGGATGCTGAATAATGTCAATAAGCTTTCAATTCAAAATGTGGGATGTGAGATTTTTGGCCTAGACCCATTGCTAAGTGCAATATTTCAAATTGATACAAGCTCTTCTATCCTAAGCCCTAGGGTAATTTTTCATTTGGAGACTCAACTTCTGACTTACTCTTGATTATTCTTTTTTTTTTTTTTTTTTTTTTTTTTGCTTCAATCTACCCAATCAAAATCAAAACTTACTTCTAATTTAAAAGCCCATGTGAAGCCTATGTACAATGCTGTGTATAGTAACCATCTCAGCTCCTCTGCCACTGGCTTTGTGATAGATGTGCTTGTTGAGACTCCAGGCAGTTAGATAGCTTTAACATCAGTTACACAGAAAAATGGGATGGGAGATCAACTCTTTAAAAAAGAATTTCAACTTTCCAGTGGAAAAAAGTCAAAACTCAAAAGCTTCTATATGAAAGCACTGACTGTGAGTCCAGTAGGTAGATTTAGAAAAGAAACTGTATTCCCACAACGGATGGAGTTTCTTTGAGGACGCCTCACAGTTGGGTTTTCATTGTGCCACTATTTCATACTGTAGGTGTCTCAGGCAGGAACTGTACTGCAGCTGGGCCACTTGGCTCACCATAGAGAATACAATAATCGTAACTCTCATGAGATGCTGCAGTGTCATCTAAATCACAGTTTGGAAAAGCGATGTTTTTCCAGCTTTGGAATGTTTAATGGATCTTTCTGAGATGAAAAACAAACAAACAAAAAAAAAAAACAGGAAAACTCCAGCAGGGATATCACAATGGTAGAGCATTGCTTGTACTTTCTGGTTGTCTGAAAAATTTATGCAGGATTTGGAGAACAGTACATCCTAGAGTATCAAAAAGGGAGACTTCAAACAAGAAAACAGAAATCTGTATCAACTACCTTATTAAATTGACATAAGTATCTTTGCTATTCTAGTATAGCTTAAATGAATGGTTATTAGTTTTAAGGAGCTAGAAAGCTTCCACTCTGTCTACTGCGCTTTAAAAAAAATCATCCATGGAGGACTGAAACCAGAGTCCAGTTGGATGGGTAACACAGCAAAATTTCTTGCTTGTAGTTTGTAATCTACTTTGGTCTGTTCACAGGGGACAGGTCCAACTCCCTATGGAAAGTTGTATTTTTTTCAATAGCAGCTATTGCATTTGTCTGCTTAATGTCAAATTATGAATGATCTCTGTCAAGGCTACAAAATATGCCGATGGAAGCAGTAACTCTCCAGGACAACATGAGCTTAGCAAAAAAACCTGCTCTTCTAATCTGCTCTCTGCTGCTGGTAGATGGGAAATACAGAAAAGAAATTTAATCAGACAAATTTAGAGCTGCCTGGAAAAGGCTATGTGAGTTCACATAACCAACTCTCTTGTGTCTCATGTCAGTGAAGGGTAATGAAGATGCTTGATGAAGACACCAGTTATTTGTCAGTAGTGAGAATATTAACATACAAGTCTGCAGCTTGAACTGGCATTAGGCTCAGAGAAAAGTGAAAATTCCTCTTTTATCTTATTATTGACATTCACAGTGTTGACAAATGCTTAGCTGAAAACTGCTCAGCTGTGGGATGGATGGCTATAAAGAAAAATCTTATTAATTATATTTTTAACAGAGTAACTAGAGCATTGCTTTTCATCAATGAGTCTTTTCTGAAACAACTGTTAAACAGATGCCTTGAAGTGCCTGGAAGCATCCCTCAGTAGCTCAGGTTCCTTGATCTATTGTAAAAGATATCTATCGATAAGCCCTGAGAAATAAGATAAGACACTACACAAGGGAAGCATCTCTGCCTTCAACACAGAGTATTATCACATATTGTTGAGCTGAATTGGTTTTAGCTAGTGTGAGAAATCCTTCACTCTATTTTTTGCTGGGAGGTAGAGCTGGCTAAGGAAGGAGAAAGGATATTAATCTGAGTGACACTGAAGCTGAGTCCCTCCAGTGTGCTCCATCGTGCTCTGTAGCCATGCTTTGCCCCATCCTTTCTTACACTTCCATCACACTAGTTCCCACATCCAGTCCCCCCAGACCCTCATTTCTTTGCATCTCCTGGAAGTGCGATGTTTGTCATTGCAATGTCTCTGACAGATCTGGCTCTCACCTCCAGGGCGGCATGTTGTCTGATTGCTTATCATACTCTCATCTTCTTCAGATGTGATCCCCTTCAGACGCTCCTCCTTCAACTGTATCTAGGTTGGAGTATAGACATGACATGGCATAACCCTTGTTGTCCAAGGAGAGGCCCACGCACTTTCTCTCTATGTAGAAACAAGAAACCAGTCAGAAGATCCCACCCTTGCCCATGCTGAATCTTTCTTAGCTCAGGATGAGGATGATATTGTGGGTCACCACTGAACAGCATCCCTTCCTTCTTTGTGCCACATCAGGCGTGTCTGCAGGTTACAAAGTTGGCAAAGCTTCATTTTGCTGCCACCATTTAGCTGATCATTGAGGGGGCAGCAAGGGGGACTAGCAGAGTGGCAAAGCTTGCTAGGAAGGAACTATTTACAATGCCCATCTTGAGCTGACTCTTGAGACCCTCTCCTGCTTAGTTTCCTCACTCTGAGACAGATATCTAACCATTTGCCTACATCTCACAGGTGTCAGCTAGGTTCAACACCTGCTGTCTGACTATCAGTGTAAACATGGAAGTGGCAAGGATTATTATCCAAATACATGCTCTATAAAACCTTGTGTGTCACCTTCCAGAATTCTTAGGCGGGAATTTTCTACCTCTTCCTGGAAAAGCTGGGGGAGGTCCACATCTTCACGTTTGGAAACTCTCACTCTAATGAGAGCTTGGGGTGCAGAAGAAACTGAAAGCATCAGTAAGCATGAAAACTGGTTTGTCAGCAAGCAGCAGATGGTTCAAAATCTTTTTTGGAGCTTACAGGAACTACATTTAAAATTCTCACAAGCCCATCAGCTAAAAAAGAAATAAACTGAAATAATAACACCAAGAAGATACCAAACACGAGCTGCTTGTAAAGTACATCTACCCATGGGAAAAACTTATACTATCAGCCAATCTGAATTAAACTACAGTAAACATATATGGTGTGTATCTCCCAGTGACAAATCCTTAAGTATTATGGATTATGTATTGCAAAGAGCATAACCGGACTAACTTGATAGCTTGATTCCGTATTTCTCTGCTTAATAGTCTTCCAAATGAAGTGGGATTTATTGCCTGGCCATCAACAATATCTATATCCTACGTAGCCTAAAGCATGAGGCTCATCTTAATTAGCAGTATAAGCACTAAAGAGATGCTGAAGAATGAAATAATAACAAGTATCTGATTGTAGGGTATAGCAAGTGTTTAATGTCTTAGCAGAAGAGTACAGGCAGAGATTTATTTGCACAGAGCTTGATTCTGTTGTACTAATCCTTCACTTTCATAAGAATCAAATTTAAGTGGAAAGAAAAATAGAAAAATGCTATTGCACTTAATTTAAAATCTCCAGTTTGAAAGGGCCAGACCCAATCCAACTCTCTTGTATCTGCTTTTCTGCTACAAGAAGACAGGGAGTACCTGTCCTTAACGTATCATAACTCAGCTCTATTTTTATTTGCTCTGTATAAAATATTTCACCTGAGTTTTCAGTAAGCTAAAGTTTGGCTTATCAAAAATTTTTTGGCGCTAAGCCATTTTTGTCATGAAATACAACCTAGTGAATTGCTGCTTATTGTATGAAATAACTAGTGAAACAAAGCCAGCCTGCTGTTATCTCCATCCCCACATCTCTCTGGAAATATTAAATTCTCTCATATGAAATGCTCATAAGAAATGCTGAAATCCACTCCTGTGTTTTCTGGTGCACAAGGGAACTAATACCAAAATATTTAAATCAGCTTTAATACTTAGAGACATATTAAACTCTTGGGAAGATACCTATGGGGCAGTTTCTAGATTTCTGCATGTGATACTGGGTCTGCAGCTGCACAGATGAGCTTTGTCAATCATTTGAAGAGACTGTGTTGTGCTACAGTGTGGTTGTACACTTGATGACAGCAACCCCAGTTTTGCAGTAGAGGAACAGCTATTCTCTGTGGTCACAATGACAGAAGGATATTTCCTCTTTAAAAAAAAAAAAGAATCTGAATTTTCTCTTAAGAAACTTTCACAAAGAATATTAGAAAAGAATCTAAGGATTGGCTGGATATGTTGCACTTTGTTCAGGCAGCCATCAGTGTCTGTGACACCTTTTGTCTGCAGATTTCTAGAACAGGCATAACCACAAGGCAGAACTCAGACTCATTTAGGTAGTGGGAATTCTCATTTCAGAGGGTAAAGATAGCACTCTTGAAGTCAGGGATTTCTGTAACACTTTGCATATTTGAACAAGTAATCAAATATCTAGATCCAAATCTGGACTACCTCCAGGTATTTCTCCAGCATTTATCCCTGTAAAAACCTGATGCCCTTTCCCTTTCCCTGGAGCATACTCACCAAAAAGTAAAACCAGGAAGTCCAAGGACAATTAGCACAGGCTGGAGGAAGCAAGGCCATCTCAGTATTACATGGTTTGTGGACTGGACTTGGGCAATGCACTATGAATGCAAGCAGCTCTATTAAATCTTAATCTGGCTTAAATCAGTGCAGCTTCAAAAAACAATCACTGGAGCTCTGTTTCTCTTAATCAGCTCTGGAGGTGGCTGCCTCCTGAGCTTTTCTCAACATATCCTTACCATGTAAGCACCTGAACCATGGTAAGACAGTAAGACTGGACTGAAGTGGGAAGTAAACACAGCAAAGAAGATTAATGAGAGAATTTTCATAAATAAACAGCTGAAATGGAGGAGAAAGGGATCAGCATTTTGTAATCCTGTTTCTGCAGCTCACTTGTGTGTCAATGCCTTTCTATGAGGCATTTATATAAAAGGGGAAAACAAATCTCTGGCTGTCTATATAAAATTAAGATACTGGAGCCATCCCTCCAGTCTCAAAGCAGAGAGCAAAGCTGAGCACCAGGTATCTGTGCTAGCTGATGCACAGGCCTTGTAACCTGGCAGGAGATGTTTAGAATCTTTTTCAATACATGAAAAGCCTGTACTTAGTTTCCCCAGAACATCCATATCGTCTGAGATGGCCTGTGAGCTTCTCATTGTGCCTAGGGATGTGACTCATTGGTTCTGCAGTGTTTTAGGACAAATACCTCTGTGTTCACTGTACCACAGGTTTTGCTGACAAAGAGCCCTCTTGCTAAGTCAGCAAAGAAAACAGCCTGATGATAGCAAAGTCTCACACAATATATCTTCTATTCACTACTCAAACTTTGTCAAGCCTCAACAGATTTGTATGTGTCTTATAGCCTGAGAGAAAGGTACCATAAATGCCTACATATGCAATTCCTTAAATAGGTAGTGAGTTCACCTTCAAATAATAATTAAATAGGAGAAAACATTGTACTGAAATAAAATGGCAGGTCATATTTACACTGTTTTAAAATTCATTGCTTAGGTGTTTTCTAGGGTACTCAGGATTGCCCTGTGATTTATAGACCCTGTGTACTGCAAGATCTAGTTTCGGTAGTTGGAGCAGGCTTCAGGAGGTTGACTTTAACGGAATGAGGCAGGTGCTTGCAAAGGGAAAACATCAAGCATCCTGCAGAGGCAGGAACTATAGTAAGCCATTGTGCGTGTCCTACTGAACAGACCACGGCCCTCTGTTTCTCATTTTGTACTGCTTGCACTCCCAAAAAAAAGGCACTATATAGTCCATTCTTCTATAGCCATATGGCTGTCTCTTATGAGAAGTACTGAAATAAAGCACAGTCTAGTCCAAAATCATCATTAATTGCAACAAAACAGTGTTTTTCAGTATGAGAAGACAGAAAATGGTCTAATCTACATGGTTGCTATAAAGTGGATATCTACAGCATGACTAATGACCTGCCATTTTTCTGTTTTGTGCTGCAGATTAGGCTAGCACATCAAATGGGCAGAAATCCTGCACTAGTTGAAAGTATTTTACAGTTACTGCCTCAGCACAACTCTGAGCTACATGTAGATTTCACCTGTATGATGCTCATGTTAATCTAGTTGTACTAAATGAAAAATTCCGAAAATGCACCCAGCACAAGTCAAAGATACAGTCAGATACCGGAGGTCTAAAATGGAAGATGTGTCAATTTGAATGATTTTTAAATGATTTTTTATTACATGCTGTTTTTCTTGAAGCTGTAGCTTCTGAACTAATATGTATAAATATGAGATTAGGGTTTAAAATGGGATTTTCATCTCTTCACCCGCTCTTTTCACCTACAATTCTTAAAATGGACTTTAAAGCTCAAGACTCCCACATATTCAAAACTCCACAAGGCAAAGAAATAAATTTCTATTCCTTAGAAATTCTTTTGATTTTTAAACTTCTGCAAGCTGACATGAGGGCTCTTGTGGTTGACCCTGCAGATGAAAAATCACAGCTGTGTCTGAGATGTGTCTGGTACAGTGTGCTGGTACATCTATGGAAAGTTTTTGTCTGGGTTATCTAGGGTACCTGAGGGTCTGTGTTTGTTATAGCCTGCAGAAACCCAGCAGCAGCACACTGGGATGCCCAGAACGATCTGTTTTATGAAGCAGAGGAAACTGTACCCCTGGCACTGGGATAGGAATCAGTTACTCCATCACTGTACCACACAGAAATTCCCTCTACGCTAAGAGAATCCCCTAGAAACCTGCTGTATGCATTTATCATTCCCTATCCCTTTCCACAGAGGATTTGCAGTGCATCTGGAGTCAGAGCAGTGGAGCCTGATTTCTCCAGTGTTGGAACAGCTGCAGCTCCCTGTGGGCTCAGCAGACGGAGAAGATTTGCAGGACTTCTAAAACCCAACAATTTAGGAGGAGAAAGCCAGAAAAATGTGGGCCTGATTCATCACTGTCAGACTGTGTTTCTTTCCAGCTATTTCTACTGAATTTCAAGTCATATCTAGTTGTCTCTAGCCAACTTCCTGGTTTTTGCCCTCTCTGCTGGTACTCATTCTCTTGCCACAGCATGAAAAGAGCCAAAACAGCCAGGATTGAACCGAGTCACATGCATGAGTACCTTGCCTCTAGCAGTTCCTCTGCGAGTCCAGTGCTGTCCCTGGTAGGCTTTGTCTGGACCTGATTTGTTCTGCACTGGGCCTACTACATGCTAGTCCTGCCCGTGGAGGAGGAAGGCACCAGTTCTTCCCATCACTTTCATCCAAGCTGTTGACTCCCTTAGGAGCAGACACGCCTCACAGAAGGATCTTGACAAGTTACAGGCTGGGCAGTCACCAACTGCATGAAGTCTGATCAACATAGAATTGCTCGGGCAATTGATGTTAAAGATCATCGAGTCCAACCACAGCCTAACCATACTACCCTAACTCTAACAACTCTGCTAAATCATGTCCCTGAGCACCACATCCAAATGGTTTTTAAACACATTCAAGGACTCAACTCAACTACCTCCCTCAGGAGCCTATTCTAGTGCTTAACAACTTCTACTGTATAGAAGTTTTTCCTGATATCCAACCTAAATTTACCCTGGTGCAACTTGAGGCCATACAAGAGGCCATACAACTTGAGGCATAGCAAGAGCCAGTGCCAGATTCTGCACTTAATCTGATTTCCTCTCAACCATCCTTCCTTCTCTGCACCCCAGTACTACACACTTATAAAGCTCCTGGGTTGCTAAGCAGCACTCAGCTCCCACTTTGGGAGAGCCTTGCTGCAAAGGCAAGATGTGCTGTAGGTCAGTGTGGGAGAAGATGACACTTGCTGGGGTGGTCCTGCCCAGCCACATGCTTGCCTCATTCCTCAACTGTTTCATCAGTGAGCGGGTGTGTGGTTACCCCCTTCAGTACCATCAGGCTGGAGAATGTGCTTCCAGATTGTCTGGCTTTGAGAGTTGTTGGCTAAATATCTGTCAGAAGGCATTTTTGGAGATGGCCTGTTCTAGGAGCATCCTTGCATCTCTTACCCTAAACTAAAGCCAGGTAGTGGAGTAAAGTGCAAACAGATAGGAATGAAGGGTCTGATCTCATCTGTTTACAAGTCAAGAATAGGAAAATAAGGTTGTTCCTTTTCTTGCCTTTGCCTTAAAACATTCTTGCAAAGAGGCTCCAGATGGAGAAATTATGCAGTGCCTTCTCAGATGTCTTTCTGAAGCTGTGGCACAAAACATTGTGAAAGACGTTAATACTCCCAAGCAGTGATAAGTGTGTGCTAATCTGGCTCTTCCCTTCAGTTGCTCTTAACTCTGAGAGCCCTGTGGTCTTCTGAACATGGAGACAGGCTGAACTGAATCCTTCCTTAGTTACAACTAGCTGAACCTACGTAGCTCCCGAACTACATAAATCCAAATCTTTGTGCATACATCAAGGTGCACTGGACTTGCTGCTTGCTCTACCTCCATACAGGCTTGCCCAGTTGCACAACTGGAACACTGGAAAGATGGGACCACTGTGTACAGTCAGCTCATGGCAGGTGTGCATTTTTCTTGCATAGAGAAGGATCTGGCTTTGCAGACTTTTCTCTGTGACTGGAGAAGTTTAGGAACAGCTGCTTGGAAATCACTGGTTTTACTCCATCTGGTAAAAGAGAGAGATTGCCTCAAATGCAAAGTAATACAGAAAGCTGCATGTCTGTTTATTTTACAAATTTTAGCTTTCTTCTCAGCTCCTTGCATTTATTTGTCCTGTAGGTAGTCTTCTATTAGAGACATTTCTGTACTAGAAAATAGGCAGAGAATTTTATTTCACCTGCACAGAATGCACCTGTTTAAATAATTGCGTGAAGCTCTACTCAATGATTAGTTGAAATAGCAGTAGCCTTGCTCTTCTGTCTGGTTGCTGCCTACATTTTCAAGGGATCAAATAGCAGGGTAACTCTATGCAGATAACCATCTGCATTCAGCAAAAAATCTGGGCACAAAGTAGCACAGATCAACTTTGTTTTGGGGATGGAAAAGTCCAGTGCCTAGAATGGCAATAGCTATAATTACTTGGGTGGTGAGAGATGTTTTTCAGAGATTGTGAGAGAGCAATGGAGACTAGCTTTTGCTCCCCCTTCCACCTTACTACTACAACCCCACATTTTTTCCCATATTTACAATCCAATTGGCCTGGCGTACTAACTACCAGCCAGTTTGCAGACATGGGATGCAGTTCCTGCAGCTTTCCCTCCTCCACTTCCCATATAAATATCCTTTTGTAAGGACAACTTCTATCTGGGAGCTCAGCTAAGTAATAGTTTATAACTGGTTTTACTGGCCAGCGTAGCTGAGTAAATCAATTGAGCCATTCTC
This sequence comes from Chrysolophus pictus, assembly GCA_037305975.1. NCBI lineage: Eukaryota > Metazoa > Chordata > Aves > Galliformes > Phasianidae > Chrysolophus > Chrysolophus pictus. The sequence continues at coordinate 45,641,239 of CM074580.1, read as the reverse complement.
AGCCGTTCAACATATATGTTTAGATGTCTCTATAAAACAAGCAAGGTTTTAATCAGGATTGATACAGTGGGCATTTAAATAGCATATTTCTTCAGATTTTCTTAATGTTTGTTAAGCACTTTGAGGACAGAAAGTACACAATAGTGATAAAGGTTGTTCAATCTACACCAGAAAGACTGGAGAGCAGTGGGGGACTAAAAGAAGATCTCAAGTTTAGGCTTGCACTCATGGTTCTGTATTACCAGCAAGCAGCAGATGATCAGATCAAGGTTTGTTGCTTCACATCCTCATCCGTGGGAATGTGCATGGCTTATTTTTGTGCAGGTCACAGAGAGCTCTCACACACATGCAGAAATGAAGGACCAAACCTGTAAGGAGACATTGCATTGACAGCAGAGCATTAGTTGGCAGGCAGTTGTATTGTTAGCTGGGCGGTGGGTGGTAAGTGCATACATCATCGCATTTTTTTTCCATTTAACTTCTCTGTGCTGGTACTTTTTATCTCAAGCAACAACTTCTGTTTTGTTTCCAATTCTCTTCTTGGGAGGGAGGGAGTGAATAGCTCTGTGGTGCTTAGCTGCTGCTGTGTTAAAACACCACAAATTCCTACCGTACGCATATCAGCCTCCTTCTTGAACCTGTGTCACTTTCACTCATTCCTTACTTCCTCCTCCAGCAGTCCCAATTCAAACCTCTATTCTTCTGAGGACAGCAAACTTATTTGCATATCCAGCTTAAATTTATCCCTGTCTGCTTCCTATTTCTCCTTTTAAACAGACTTTTTCTGGTATTCCCTGAAACGATTCCCATCCCCTCTTTTTTTTTTTTTCATTAGATTAAATTGTTCAAGCATGTTTATTGTCTTCCATAAGAGGTTAGGACAGAAATTTAAGCTGGCTTCTTTCTTTAATTATCGACTTGCTAAGGCAGATACCTACAATCTCAGCAGGGCACTACATATGTACTGGCAATGCCAGACAATTTCTGTGTTTCTTGGCTGTGGTCTTGGCCATACTCCAGATGTTTTTTGGCTTTGTTAAAAGTAAGGTACCTTTATTTCATGCTTTAATGTCTCTTCCTTTTTTTTATTTTCTTTTTTTCCATTTAGTGGCTTTTTGCCAAGCTGGAAGGTCAGCCTTATGAGCTCATTGTTTCACATTAGGCCCATTCATTTTATTTCCTTTTGTCATCAAAACACATCGATTATGTCTTTCACAGTGAGAACACCCAATGGATAACGTCAGCTGTCATATCTCACTAGTCAATAAAACCTTTTAAAGATCATTATAATGAGTGCAGAGAGTGGGGTGTAACATGAGGGGTCACTGAAAGTACTTTTATCAGTTACCTCAGTTAACAGTCCAGTAATAAAGATGCTTCTTAAGATAGGTTTTGTGTGAGTGATAAGTAAGGAGCATTATTGTGAAGTTGGTTTAACTGAAGGCTGAGTAAAAAAGGCAATTGCATAACCTTAGGCTCCCAGAGCCAGATCTCCCTTTGGTACATCAGAACAAATCCTGCTCAAGTCCACCAAAACCTGTGGAATTACTCTTGACTTTGTCCTGGTGAAAATAAATGAAGGCTAAACTTCAGTTCTTAAATTTCATGTGTGGCTCGGCAATCTACTGCATTTTCTTGTGGTCTGAAGAGGCCAAATTCTCCTACCAGATGCATTCCCAATGTCTCCAGTAGGCTGGGGTAGGTGCACTACTGCAGCAGGAGCCCTGCCCACTGCATTTTGCTTTTTTGTCCAAGAGCTCAGGGGGCCTCTAAGTGCTGATGAACGGCTGCAGAGAGAGCTCCATATGGAAATATTTTTCGCTGAGAGAAGCACTCAGCAAAGACTAGACATTCAATCTGTGCACAGCAAGGGGGATTTGACTGTCGCAGGGGAGTGTGAAACACCCCAAAGTGGAAATTGCCCACATGCCTGCAGATCTTGCTTAAATAAACTCCAGACATCAGTCAGCTAAATGTGGCTGTGAGGGAGAGCCATAAATTACAGACTTGAAAATTCTCATATGAACACCCAGAAAAGAAGAAATTTTGCTTAGGAGACGGTATCTTAGGGCTAGATCAAAGCCTATTGATGCAACATGATTTGCAGTGCTGTGAAAGAGACTCTTCCATTTTGCATACCAGTTCTAGCAAATGCACTTGCACTGATCTTCTCCCTGTCTCCATGTAGGAGATTAACTGAGTAACTTGTCCAGATGGAGCTGTTTTTTATTGTAGTTGTAAATCATTTGCTTTGTACATGGGAAGTAGTTGAGCCAGTAACATCTTCCTACAAGTAATAGTGTGCTGCTTGTTTTGTGGACAGACTGATGGTCAATATATGACTAATTGATTGAGAAAATCTAAAGTTTCCAATATTTTTCTTCTTTAGGAGTTCTTTGGTTTCTGCATTTACAATGTCAAATAAATAATATCCAGACTGAACTTTTCTGATCTGAGACAGAGGAAGTCGGAATGTGACTCCCTTTCTATGGGCTTGAAAACCCATAGAGAAGTGACCTTCCTTTTCAATCCAAAGCATGAGCTCTGTGCATCTGGTCCATTGCACCAGGCTCCTGGTGAGCAGCTGCACACCAGCTTCTAGATTTGACAGCTGTCTCCCATAAAGCAACTTCCTTCAGTGCATTGTGCCTCTCTAGTAGGGGTTCTGCTCACAAACCTGTCTTAGAAAGTAAGCTTGCTTCTCCCAGCAGTTGCTATTATGGGAACAGATTCATCTCTGCTAGCTGATGCCCAGCATGAATTAAGCTGCTGTTTGATGAACACCTACAGTGCTGAGATGTAAACACCCTTCATTCACTTTCTTTGCATTCTTATAAAAATTCTGGTTATTGAGATGGTCCAGTAACTGAATAAAAAATTGTAAAATTTATTCTTCCATGTCCGTATCTGCTAAATGAGGATGTTTCTGAAGAATGATGGTAGCCCACACGTCATCTTGTCTGGGCTTCCAGCAGCAAAGTCTAGCTGCCACAGGAGCTGCTAAGAGCGCAGCATTGGAGGCTTGACTGTGTGAAAATACACGTATCGGATATCTACCCTATTTCTTACAAAAGTTTGTAACCCAGAAGGTTGCTGCTGCTATTAGATCACTGCATATACCTAGACAGCATGGGTATTTCCACTATACACATGAGGATAAAATAATCCTATAAAGCAAAAGAGTGTGTTGTATGGTATCCAATTTTACAGAAAAACATTAATTTTTATGTGTTGATAGCTAATGAAATATTCATCCTTGTGGAGAGCAGTTTTGAAGTTATTGCATATACAAGCACAGGAAGGGCTCTGGAGTCACTGTGGGGCTTGTGGTAGAACAGGTCTGCAGCTATTTATTTTTCCTTATCGTACATTCTGAGTACAATTTACAATTTTGTACCACTGTTCAGGAAGGAACGGACTTGCACTGTGTTCATCTGGGCGTTGGGCATCTCCTCAGACAGTGTACAGCTGGGAAGGCATAGTGCCTGACTGCATTTTTAAAGAGAAAATTGATGCTCTATTTCCATTTTGTAGGAAGCCAATTAGGCATTTCCTTCAGTAAATCTCAAGTGAAGGCAGGTATCTCCTTGCAGTCCTGAGCTGAGTATCAGAGCTCCAGCAGGAGGTGAATTTATCAATTTTTAAAAATCTATTTATCAAAAAGTCATATATTTTATTTTTTTAATATTTAAGAATGAGAAAAATAAAGAGAAACCCTCTCATACTACTCTACCAGCAGTGCTGCATTACAAACATAGACTTACATCTATGCTAAATTTACCTCAGTAGTAAAAGCTGAGAGGAGGGTGTTGTTTGAACATACCAGCTGAGTTTTGTGATTAGACATGATCATGTGTCCAGAAATGTCTTCCTGTCCTGGTTTCAGCTGAGATAGATTTGATTTTCTTTATAAAGGCTAGTATGTTTTGGATTTGGTATGCTGTGTTTTGGATTTAGGATGAGAATAATGTTGAAAACACACCACCATTTTAGTTGTTGTGAGCATTGTTTACACAAAGTGAAGGATATTTCAGTTCCTCACAGAGCTCAGCCAGCAAATGGGCTGGAGGAACACAAGGAACTGAGGGGAGATAGAAATGGGACAGCCAACCCAAACTGGCCCAAGGGATATTCTATACTATATGGTGAAATGATGAACAATAAAACAGGGAGGAGCTGACCATGGGGAGTTCGCTGCTGTTAGTCAGCAGGTGGTGAGCAGTTGTGTTGTACATCACTTGTTCTGTATTTTGTTATTATTACTGTTATCCTTTCCTTTTCTTTCCAATTAAACACAAGTTTTTACTTTTTTCCAATTGTCTCCCCAATCCCACTGAGGGGATCTTTTCTAAAGTCAGAACATACAAATCCTGTTTTAATGTCACATTGACCTTTACACAGGACTCTGCAGAGTGCTGGCATAAGCCAACATGATTTTTTTTTTTTTGCAAACAAAGTTTGTCATGTTATGTTACTAGAACCTCATCAGAAATTGAAGTCTAGCATGTGAAATGCTCTAGTAAATAGCTGTTTGATGATATCTTGATTTTAGGACTCTTGCAAATTAATGCATACATGGTGGAGAGGTCATTATTGACTCTGATGCATCATTTCAGGCGTGTATTGCAGAGTTGAAGTTATCTTTCATTCACGGTTGTTTTGCATGAAGAGTACAACAATTTGCTTGCTAAAGCACAATGTGTAGCAAATCACCTGCAAAGCAAAGCAAAGCACTTAGCAAACAGCCTGTTTCACCTGTCACCAAGTGCGTATGTCAGGTATGAATAGTTCCCTGCTTTTTCCCTTCACTAATTTGACTCATCCATCCATACCAGTGAAGAGCAACCCTGGAATGGAAATGGAAAAATACAGGGCCACAGCATTTCAAATGAAGGGGAGCTTGAAGTGTTACATGTAGGAAGATCATGTACAATTTTACTTATCAGGCAGGAAAAAGGGTAACAGGGTTCTCCTTGGTGTGTAAAAGGAGAACTTCTATATTTGGATCAGTAAAATTTTAGAGGAAAAAAAAATAGTGACACACAGAGTTAGCCACAAAAAGAGCTAGTACCCTAAGGCAGTTTAAAATTTGCAATATATTAAAAAGTCTTCAGTTATCTAAATGCATGAGTCAATTTTAATCAATGTGATAAATGCATAAAGTACTGTCAAGCCTATGATTTAAATGGTGTAACTGAGGCAAGTGGGACACCAAATCTATATCTGTCATGCATTTGGAAATAAATTGAGGGAGTTAAGCAGAGCATTCTGCAAGCCTGAGCTTTGGTTCTGCCAAGAATAAGTAAGTGACTCAAATTGCCGTTTCAATGAACCCCAAGGTAGTTGCTGTGTTTCACTCACACCAACCCTGAGCAGCTGATAAAGTAGAGGGGGATGTGGGAGCTACAGAGAGCCAGAAGAACCCTGATAAAATGTCCATTCCACTGTTTTCAGGCTCTGAACAAATAATTTTCAGTGCATTCCATTGCAGGCAGTACAATATCAAGGGTAGCTTTTCCAGCAGGCCCTTCAGACAGGTCTTGCTGTCAGAGGGGAGTCTGAATCACTCAGCTCCATGCTGGGAAATGAAAGAGCAAACAGCTGCTCCCGGACAAGAAAAACAGAAGCTAGAAGAGGGCAGAAAGGGAAAAGGGCAATTTCAGGAGGGCTGAAGAGTTCGTTCCTGAAATCACCTCTAGGAAAAAAAAGAAAAAAAAAGAAAGAAAAATGGAGATAAACAGGAGAGGAAGATAATTCCTGAAGAAAGAAATCTACACAGGGAAAGCAAATGGAGCTGGAAAGTTGCAGAAACACTTGAGACAACAAAATAAAGAAAGAAGGCGACAGAGCTGATAGTGGCCAAAATGTCTTCATTGTTTGACTGCTCATAAAGCTAATTTTCACTTTTGGAAGGTGAAAATAAAAGAAATTTTGAAAACAAAAGAGAAGTTTAAAAAGAGCCACAACATTTTGCCTGCCGATGAGGAAATGAGGAAAGTGCTGCCATCAGGTTCTCCATTTCTCTTGAGTGGGGTGGGGTGGAGGCTGCTTTACAATGGTGTGATAGGTAGAGCCATAGGAGCTTTTTCCAGAAGCAGGCAAGCACAGCATGTTAACAGCTGAAATGGAGTTCTACAAAGTTCTTAGGTTCCTCTTCCCTTCCATTTTCACTCCCTAACAGCTGGACTGACAGCTAATTTTAACAAGCCTTAACTCTCACCAGCTAAAGAGGGGCGTAAGACATTGCAGTCAAATATATTTTCTGCAAGATTACAAGAGAAACAAACTTATCTTTCTCTAATCATTCTCCATATACCCTTCACTAATGCTTTTATCTGCTAAAATTAAATATCATTAACTATTTTTTTTATCAATTGTTGTTTGCTTTGTTAAATGATGTTAAGAATAATAACAGGAAATGTATTTTATGTATTTATGTATCTCTCTTTTTGCCCTTACAAGCACTTTACACTTGAGGCACAAATGTGTGAGATATTTTTTTGGAAAGCACAAAGCTTTTGCCTACTGCTGTGTGTGAGGCTTTGGCTTTAAATAAAGGTCACACCATTTCTGAGGAGAGAAATTGTAGGGGAAACATTTACATGAAGTAACACTGTCTATTACGGAACTTTTGCTCTGGTCTTCCCCTTCAGAGTCACTTTAAAATCCCAAAGATGTTTTTGCTCCGTGATTCACAGATTCTTATTAGTTTTCTGCATGTGCTGGGCATTTTCTGAATTACAATTAGTTTTGTTGGACCAGGACCATGTTACCAATGGCCAGTAGCTTCAACACCTACATGGAGTTCTCTGAGCTAGTAAACTAGGTTTCCTCCACAGGCAGTGCAGAGAAACAGGGATGCCTTGGGCACAAAGCATCTGACTAATTTTGGGCATCCACTGCAGCTGATCTTAATCTTGTTTTATAATTACCTCTTTCTGTTCACTGACAGTGAAGGAAGTCTGGGGTGATCACCACAGAGGTAAATATCTACATCTACTCACAGGAGTCCTGTCCTGAACATGGAGTTTTTATTATGACTGTTAAGTGGCTGAACTGGCGAGTGAGTTGGGTCCTCACTGGACACGATTGGCCATCAGCCCAGTTTGAATGGTATAGCACTTCAAGGAGAAAGGCCTAGGGCTGGCCCAATGCAGAGCCTCAGCCTGTGCCTCCATTCCAGGGATGAAGGTAGTGAAGAGCTGGGAGGTTGCCAGGGGGAGACAATTAGCCCTGCGTGAGGCTTAGGAGCAGACCTCTCACCTTCCAGGTGAATCATCAGGCTTGACAAAATTTAACTGCTGATTTGACCTGTGTTCAGAAAGGGAAAATAGAAAGGAAAAAGTCAGTGTTTTAACACACCTTTTAATGTCCTTGCTTTTCTGTATTGACAAATAAGATGTTTATCTCTGTCCTTTCTTTTTCTCTCACCCTACCTACACATCACCTAAGGAAACCCATGAGAAAAGAAGAGAATGGAACCAGTCGGGCTGAATATGCAATGACCTCCTCCCAAAACAACAAAACAGTTGATAACAATGCCGTCGTATAATCCCTGAGATCCTACTGACTCTCAGGAGGTGGTAAACTTTTAAAGCACAGCATGGAATATGCAAGGTGGGTGAAATAAGGCAACGAAAGGAGCTCTGTGGCCAAGGACTTCATTTCAGAAATAGCGCACGTATCAGTGATTCAGAAGAGAAAAGCAGACTGCTCTTCAGGCTTGCTGCTTCTCCAAGGGAGGATAATCTCCTTCTCCAAGGGATGTAGATCCAAGCTGCCCAGAGAAAAGGCATCACAAAGCATTGCATGTTGCATCTCGTGAAAGCAACGTCATGATGCCTTCTGTTTCTTCTTCCCCCAGTTCTTAGTCTGAGTAGAGTGCTCCCAAAAAGCTCCTTAAATAGGGTCTTCAGAGGAAAAGGTGACCTGCTGGAGTGGCAGCAGCTTACTGTAAATGCGTCTGAGGGTGGAGCTGTCACCTACTTTTCCAGTCTGAGCAGTGTTTTCACCTAGGACCTCGCAGCTTTGTGTGCTTATAATTCATTCATTCTTATCATTCTTATTATTTCATTACAAAAAAAAAGAAGAAAAAAAAAAAGGTAAAAAATCTGTTAAGCCATCAAGGAACCAAAAATTGCATGAAATTGTGACTTATCCCAGGAGATTTGTCTGTGGTCTGGTGACTATGCAATTTCCATGGCTGAAGACTTTCCAGGCAAAAGAAACAACATTAATTTAGCCATTAGCCTTGCTAATAAAAGATATGATCAATAGGTGCTTTGAACATTATTACTTTGTAATCAGCCTCCTTTTTTGCATCATGTTTCATTTCTTTTTAACCTTCAAAAACTTCTGTTTTGGTGAAAGTCTGCACATTTCTCTGAGTTTGCCTCATGCTGATTTGCCAGGGAAACCCCTACAGGAAAGTTTTTGTTTCCATCTTGGAGTATTTGGGTGGGATTGTGTTGCAAGGATGAGCAGCCTTTTGAAGTCCTCTTCATTCACTGACAAGTGTTGCTTCCTGAAAGTGTTGAGTATCGTGAACTGACCCACTGAGGATGTTGTAGATCTGGCTTGGAGGACCATTTTCTTAGGGCCTGGTAAGCTGCCTATGCTCACATTAATTCAGTTTCTGCCTCTCCTGGCAGAGACTGCCAGTCGTGCCAAATTCAGCGCAATAGCTTAGTGTTGTACTTTTCATGGCATGGATTGCTGACTCCTTAAAGCAAAGCTGAATCCACCCAAATTCATTTCATGTAGGATCTCAGGTTAGATTCAGTAAGCAACACTTAGGATAAAGGCGATCAAGCTGCTGGTCTTTCGCCATCTCCTGAAAACTTTTCTTTGTGTCCCATCACCACACATGTGACTTTATGTACCTCTGTGCTGAAGGTAATGGCACAGTGGTTCTACCCTGCTTCTTGTTTGGACCTCAAGCACCGATTCCACTCTGTTTCCATGTGTGAGTAACTCCCAGGCACCAACTCAGTCTTGCTCTGGGACATAGCTGTTTCCCAGCTGTCGCTTCTGTTGTTAATGCAACACACTGATAACTTTCAGTTCGACATAAGGATGTGCCTGAACTGCAGAAACCAGATTTTGATTTTGAACACGTTTCTGACTGCATTTGGTCTACTTCTAGGATGTAGAGTTTGGCCTAGAGAAAGACAACGTTCTGTAGACCCTTCCTGAAAAACCTCCAGGATGTTCAAATCAGCATTTTCAGATCAGGCCCATGTCTAATATTCAATTACCTAGTAACCAGTAGAGTATATGTAAATATAAGTATCTTTCTAATGATAAAATGAAATGCTGCTGTATACCACCACTGAGGAATTTGTGGAGTTACTAGCTTTTTGGCCTGTCATCACTACATAAAAGTTTAGCTACATAAAATTATTTTTTAAAAGCTAGACTTTCTTGAGAAGTGAATGCAATTATAAAAGTTAAAGGGAATAAGTGACCCTTTGCCCAAAAGTACAATCATTACCTTCCATATTTACATTGTGTGCTTGCACAAGATACAGCGATATGTTCTTACATCCAAAGTGAGATTAAAATGACAGAATTTTGAGTCTAGTATTCTAAATGTTGATTGCCTAAAGCACTTAGCCCCTCAATACTATAATAAAAATATTACAAGTATATTTCTAGAATATTTTTTAACCTATAACATTTATTTTGGTGTAATTACCGATGTTTGCCTTTTTTTACTCCAGTTCTTTCTGCCTAAATGTGACACAGTCTGAGACTGGTTGCAAGTTTACCTGAGAGTATAAGTGTGAATGCAGATGAGTTTAGCATGATACAGGCTCGGGATTAGCACTTTCTCCTAAAGGTTCTTGATTTTATTTATTTTCTAATAAAGCTTTAAAGGCATGTTCTGTAAAGCCAAAATCTCAAAAGGGATTTGTAGCTCATTATGTTCATCAAAATGTGTCTGTTTCTGCAAGAATAAGTCTAAAGAGATGATCAATGGATACTGTCTTATTTTCAGTGATGTCAGTGGTAAAATGGCCTCACTGACTGAAAATCCTGATACATGACATAACCCATGACCAAACCTCTCACAGGCCCCAGAGGTCTTCTTAGTGGAAGACATGTTCAAACCTGGTGTGGAGCAGGGAGCTAGAAGCCACACATGGGGACTGGCATCTGTTTTCAACTCTGCCATTCACCTGCTATTTACTAGCAAGTAATTTTGCCTCTCTGCGCCTCAATTTACCCATCTGTATAATCGAGATAAAATACTTAACAGCTCTGTGGCAGAATTTTAAGAGACATGAACATATCTTACTTGCACAGGCAGAGTTACAATGCCATTATATCCAACGTGCTGATATTAAATAAATGTATTTGGGAACGTCATTACATAATATTTGTACTGCCCAAAGCATTTCATAAATAAACATTCCTTCACATGTTTTCTTAGTCTACTGGACACAGAAGAGCAGTAGCTGACAAGCTGGGAGTTTCTTCTCCCTGCTTGTCTAGTCATTTGCCCTCAGCACTTACACAGCTGTGTGGCTGGGAGAAATAGAAAATTCCATTTGGGGCAGTTTTGCCTGTAGAATCCTGGGCATCTAGATACAGTTGACTACAATGCACCAGAAGCTTAAGGTGATCTACAGAAAGTCTCTTGGAAAAGTATGCTGGAAGCAGATTTAAATCTTCAGAAAAGACAGACCAGACAGGCAGTGTCTTTGGGGAACGATTTTTGAAGTTTTCTTATGAGGTTTAAGGGTTTGTCTAATACTTTACAGAGTACTTGGAAAGCTTTTCTGAAATGGCTTTCTATTCTTCCCTATTGTACCATTATTAAATACAAAAGGAAAGGAAAGGATAGCAAGGGCTCCACTAAGCAGTGACCCTGGATCTGGGGAACTGGCAATTCAAAGTACAACTTTTTTTTACAAGGACTGCAAGTTTATTTTTAGATGCAGAAAAGCCCCACATAGCTCCATTCACAAAATAGCCAGATCCTCAGCAGTTGCAAAGGTGGCATGTTTCTAGGCAAAAGTATAATGCTCTACTGTGATCCCTCTGACCACCACCAGACAGCCTTGCAAAATAGAAAACCGCTTTTTTCAGTCTGAGGGTGAGCATTAATTCAACATATCTTTTTAAGTACCAACACAAGTGTAGACTGCACTTTAAGGGCCTGAGCTACAAAGCATTGAGTTTCCTCAGCACTCAACAGGAAGGTGCAGCTGAGGTGTTAATGTCTTGCAGGAAGCCTCAGCCCTGCAGCCCTCCCTGGCTCAGACCTGCCACAGGACTGTGACCAGGAGTGCATCTCCACCTTGCATACATGTTTCAAAATTCAGACATGGAAGGAAAGAGGAGAGTTCTACCAAGTTTAAGATATAAATATGTTGATATATATCTAGATAGAGACCTAATTGTCCAGTCTTGCATGCCATATGGTCATGCATAGCATGTGAAGCGAGCGTGGCCCTGCTTCTCCAACCAGGTAATGGCCATAGATGCTGCCAAGCAATGGAGAATCAGGCCTGTGGTAGATATGTATTTACAATACTCCCTGCATCTGTACAAACCAAAATATATTATTTTAAACTGCAAAATAGTGTGTTTGAATCAATGCATGAATGTAAATACTCTAAGATCTGCCTTCTTGACTGTGTACCACATGTACAGATGAAAACAACTACTATTTATAGGAAATCTGTATTGGTGGTTAAATAACTAAAGAGAAAAAAAAAATCAGAATTAATGTTGTCATGTTTTTCAAACAAGCCATTAATGTATATTTAGTATTTAAGGATATTGCTCAACAAGTATGTTCCGTACCAAAAACTGTGTTGCAAATACAGATTGTGCAGTACCCTATTTTAAAAAGGCACCATAATTACTTTTTATTTTAAATAAAAATGTACTTGTAAAAAGTTTCCTGTGTCCTGTGGGTTGTGTAGCTAAGGGCTGGGACATGGTGAAGAGAAAAGCTGCAGGGAGGAATGACTGTGGTGCCTCCTTTGGCATTCTCCTACTGCTGAATTTACCCTGTTTGTTTAAATATGCTTTCTGCTCTGGTTTCAGCACAGCTTGTGGCTGCTGACGTCTGGTTGGGTTCTGGTGCATCTCGTCCAACCCTCAGTTTCAGTCCCAGTCCTTTGCACTGCTACAAGATTTTAGCCCTGTCCATTTCTTACCCTCACCCCATACTGGGGTTCTTGCTTCTTCAAACAACAATAGTGCCTGAAATAACTCCCCAGGTACTTTCAGGCTACTGAACCAGATCAGTTTTATACAGGCCTGCATGGGGTGATTTTTATTCCAAGTGTGGAGTCATCTCGGTTAGCTTTAATTCAATAGATGGAATTTCCTCACGGTACAAAGATTTGTCTGCCTAATTCGTAGAGCTCAGTAGATTTCACTGGTCCCTTGTGAATAATTTCACATCCCATTTTACAGGATCTCTTGAACAAACCCCAAACCAACAAAAATATAAAAGGAGCAATAACCACTGTGGCATGTACTGTAATATCCAGGAGACTTAATTATTAGCTGTGTTTTATGAAAGAAAGCCCCCATATTAGAATTTCCACGTGACCACAGAAAAATACCTCTAGAAGACATTTGTCTTCACTTCAGACATCAAAGCTGCCAGTTCAACATCCACACTTCCAGTCTGTAACAGAGAAAGAAGCGCCTCACTATGAAGAGGAGACTTCCACAACAGGGAGAGACTGGTTGGAGACATTGGTAGGACACAGACCTAGTGAAATTCGGGTGAGGACCCTCAAGTCCTAACAATAAAAATATCAATCAAGAATTCACTGCCATTTGACTATTTGTATACTTTCGTCCTGGTGAAATGGTTGTGTGAACCAAAGCACAAGCATATTAAAAAACAACCAAAGCCCTGGTTCTCTTTGGTGAACAACCACAGTATTTGGTGCAAATCTGATTAGACTGGAACAGTGCAGGAGAGCTCCAAACCAAAAAAACTGAAGGTGTTTTAACAACTGCTGAAAATATTGCTAAATAGGAGACACAGTGAGTAACTTGCCTTGCTGTGAAGCCTGGTGTTGTCTGGTGTGCTTTTCCTTCACTGCCCCATCACTGGAAACCAGCATTATGATACCAATAGAGTAATTAAATTACTGGGTTTTAATATTATTTGGAGAGGGAGCAAGAGAAGAATAATGAGGGAGATGCAGTGTATTATGTGACTTTGGTAATATACAATCATTATCAAGTGTATTTCAATGATTTCATCTGGTCACATGCATTGCCAAGGTCTACAGAATTTTAATAGATGTCCAGTACAATTACTTTCAAATAACAACTTTCTCCATTTCTGAAAGAGGCCCTGATTTGGGCATGCTTGATTAACACGGGTGTTGTCTTTGCCCACCAAAACTATCAGATGTTTACAAATCCTGATGTGTTGGTCTTAGGTTATTAATGTGTCAAAATTCTTATTAGCTATTTCTTTTTTATCAAAAATACTGCCTCCAAGCTGATCTTCCATTAAATAAAGATGTTATCTAAGCTTCACTATCCTAACTATTAGATCCTCAACCAGTTTTATAGCACAGAAATAATTATCTAATTGCAATCTAACAGAGGAGTTGCCCTTCCTAGCATTCAGGAATTAAAACAAAAGCACTCATTGCCACATTTAAACACTTGTCACGTTGCTCCTGCCTTGCATCATAGCACAATTTGGCATAACCATGCAGATTAGCAATTCTTCCAATTACTTTGAGCATCTGAGTAGAGTTGTCATAGCATCCTCCTGCTCCAGTCCATCCTGCCAGAAGCATCCATATTCTCTGTAAGCCCCAGCAAGGGCTCCTTACTTGGACACAGAGAAAGGCAACAATGCCTGGGTTAGGCATCCAACCCCTCAAGTGGGAATTTCTAGAGAGAAGGAGGGATGGTGCAGCTATTGGGCACGGGATACAGCAACAGGACCCCTTAGTTCTGCCACTACGGTCACCAAACAAGTTAAGGTATAGCAGCACACGACTGAGGTTAGGGGTGAGTAGTCAAACCTCCCCTCCTCCCTTACTATATATCATAAAATGACATAAGTGTATTACACCCATGAAAGATGCATTGTTGCACTGACCTGAGCTTGTGATCAGCCTCCCATGCTGCTGGAAAGGTGGCTGGACAGGATGAATGTAGTCCTTGGAGACCCTGCTCTGCTTCCCCAATGATTTACAAAAGAAGATCCTACAGGCTTTAGTTTCTGCCTCACTGTATAGATGGCAAAGCAACAACAAGCTGATTTTATAATAAGCGCTGGCTAGATACATCAAGTTCTCTTTCTGGTTTGTTGGTTTCCTTAATTTGTGAGCATCCATAAAAACATTTAAGTGGTATATATATTTCTCTTCCTGAAAGTACTTTCTATTATATATCACAGTGGCTGAAGGAGAAAGGAAGTTTCTTTGTAAATAGCAGCTGGATGGTTTTTTTCTTATGCATTGATATAAATTTCTTGAACCAGGTTTTGTGCAGCACAAAAAGAACTTTGAGCCAGAACATGAATAAATTTCCCTCTAAGTTCAGCATCACTTCCTCCTGCACACGCACACAGAAATGCTTTCAGTATTTAAGGTTTCATTTAACACAGCCATAGTCGGAAGCAGAAAAGAAAGTATAAAGAAAAGCAGCAGTATGGCAGACACGTACAAGTGAGCGAGCCTGTGAGCCAGAGACAGTCTTTCCCATTTTGATTTGTAATTTGAGGATAATTCAATTAGACATTTCAAGCAATTTAAACATCCATGCATTGTCCAGCACCAAAGCATGAACTGTTCAGCAGCAAACTAGACCTGACAGCCTTAGCAAGCCAAGTACAAATCTCAGCATTTCAAATGAAAAGACCTCACCTAATTGATGCCTACCGGAAAATTAAAAAAAAAAAAAATGGGAGTGCCAGGAGGGTGTGGGGGGTGAGAAAACTACAAATGGCAGAATGAGGCAAAAATCCCGATCGGGGACTTCACACCTCATTAGCAGTCATTTGCTTAACAGAATATTTCGAGGGCCTGTGTGTTCCTCTTAGAGGGAGATTAAAATCTGAATGCACCTGATCACCCATCTGCTGCTCCTCTCCAGCGGTGGCTTAACAGCAGGCAGTTAGCAGAACGGAATGGACCTGCAGCTGCTTATTGCAGCCCGAACCATCCTGCCAGTGTTAAGCCACACTATCAACCAATGCCAACCTCCCTACACTGTACCCACACAGCGGGAGAAGCCCTACCTGGACAAGCTTGTGGACATGGCAGGGAGAAGTCAGACAGCAGGAGTCACTGTTCCTACATCTATTTCTGCCCAGCAGGTATTGCGCAGCAAGCTCCCCAGCACCACAAATAAGCCTACCCCATTACCTGTCACGCTGCCCTCATTTGCCCACTGAGCATAAGTAGCTGAGTCCCTGCTGGGGGAAATCATAGCTGAGTCCAGGGCACAATTTAGTGATGTTAAAACACCATGTATTTGAATTTTAGAGGGAGTTTAAAATAAGGATGTTTCAGAGTCTTGTTTGCTTTAAACGAGTTGTTCCTTACGACCTCTCATGTCAGGGGAAAAAGATTTGTTTTCTCCACAGCAAGCTGCCCTTCAATCAGCAGGTCACATTCACCTAGACTGGCTGCCTGGCAGGCTGAGTGTTTTGATGGACACAGATCTGGGCTGCCC
Source organism: Chrysolophus pictus (assembly GCA_037305975.1). Taxonomy (NCBI): domain Eukaryota; kingdom Metazoa; phylum Chordata; class Aves; order Galliformes; family Phasianidae; genus Chrysolophus; species Chrysolophus pictus. Next base: position 45,625,558 of record CM074580.1, on the reverse strand, counting down.
AGAATCACTCTTTTCATTATCAACATTTAGAGGCAGGCTAAGATAATAACATGACTCATCAAGAAAAGCTTCTCTGGCAGCAACATGCCTTTGGTGTACTTTCAACGGCTCCTCAGACCATTTCCAAGGAAGAAACAAGACCTGCAAAACTTTTTGCATAGGTATCAAGCCTCTTCCCTCTTCATTTTAATCACTGTATATTCAAAGTTTACTAAGTAGACAACATTTACTCCTTCCAAAGTGGAGAGGTCTTGCAGAGAGATTTTGACAAGATGCAGGGCAAGGCAGTTATCAACAGCACGAAGAGCAGTATGAGGTTCTACACATGGAAGCGGGAAGCTGTGGATATACTTGCAGACTGGGGGACAAGAGGCTGGAGAGCAGCGCTGCAGGAAGGGATCAGAATGTTCCAGCTGATGGTAAGTTGAACATGAGCCAGCAATGTGCCTTTGCAGCCATAGGGCCAACAAGTTTGGAAACTCCTGATTTCCATTCTCTACAGGGCATTTGAGCTGATTAGGTAAACCATCTGACAAACCTGTCTTTAGTGAAGTTGTCCCATCTGCAATACTCCGGCTAAAATTAAGGCACTGGGTTTCAGTCAATTATTGTCCAAGAATAAATTAAGTGAATATCTTAGAATAAAATCAAGGATAGAATTGAACAAAACCAATTCAAATCACTTGTTTTAAAAAACTTTAGTTTTGAGGGATCGAAACCATTTGCAAATTCAGTTCAAAATGATCAATAATTTTTACTCTTAAAATCCTTGTGGTAATTAGAATGGGAATGGGAAAGAGGATACTCTGAAATGGCAAAACATTTATTTTGGACATTAAATGTGTCACACACTCAGACCCAGCAGAGAGATTGACAATTCCAATTCAAGTTTCCTGTCTCTACCAGGGAACATTGAATATTACATACTTATCTCATTTCCAAAGCAGAGGCTGAATTTGTTCTTCTCACCCTCTCTTCTCTGTCTACTGTCTAAGGAAATCAGTGAATGCCACTTCTATCTACTGTCCTATTAATGTATATATACAAAGAACCAGCCACCAAAAACAGAAAAAATGTATTATTGCTGTGTTCTTCCTGCTTGGATATATTCTTCCTGCACATTCAGACAAGAGCCAAGATGATAAATGCATCTTTTAAACCACCCTTAGTGCCAGCATAATAAAATGCCAGCAGCGCTCAAAACCAGCTTGCAAAGCAAAACAGAGGTGTGCTCACAATGACTGTTCTATCCTGATTTTAAGAGGAGGATGCCCTCATCTTCAGGTGTCTCGATAAGAACAGACTCTAGCAGAATACAGCAACCACTTAGCAGGAAAAAAATGAGCTCTGCTGGAGAGTCTTCTGCTGGAGAATCTCCCTACCTGTTGCCTTAGGAACAAATAAGTATCTTCAAAGCCTCTCAGTCTCCAGCCCAACAAGTGATGCTGATCATACATGCAGCTAGAGACTTGGCTTAAGAAATCCCTCAAAACTGAATGATGGCAGGAGTCTGTTCCCGTCTCCTCACTCTCACTACATTGGACAGTGCCCAGACTAAGTTACAGTCCCGTAGGTATTGAAACTTACCTCAGGTTGTAGGCACACCAACACACACGTGCAAGTATACTTGTACACACAGTTCTTGCCACTTTCCACGACAACACAGTGTAAACTGTTTGAGTGCATATTTTGAAGCAAACATTTCCCCCTGCCCTAATCACTATGGCAGAATCATTACAACCCAATTCTCCTTTGAAAAATGACAGTGACAAAATGCAGTGGTAGGTGTATCCAGTTTTGTCCTTTTTCCTAACTTTTTAAGTTCTAATGGTGCACATCTGAAGTTAATGAGGTTTTACAGGTTTGAAGGAATTTACCTGACTGAAGAAATTACAGAGTTCATGTCTATAAATGAGTTTTTCAGCTGCATCTGAACAACTCACCACTTTAAGATTATGATATTCCTGACTTCTAGCTATGCTAAGGGAGTTTATCCAGGGAAAAAAAAAAAAAAAAAAAAAAAAAAGCAAATTTGGCAAGCAACTCCTTAGCAAATGCGTGAGACTGGATGGTGTCCATAAGGTCACTTGCCAGCTTCACAGTCTCTACTAAAAGCAGTAGAACTTTTCTGTAGGTACAGGTATCAGGGAAAGTACAGCAGCTTGTTTCATTGATTCCAGTTTCATGTTGGAATTGCGTTTGTTAAGATACTACAGGAGATAGATCCAGGCACTTTCTAGAATTAGAATTTACCACTTCTGAGGGGAAAAAATTGAAATTCTCTGTAACTGTCTTTTAACTTATGAAAATGAATTTTGTGATGTAATCCCATTGTGTATTTGTACTGTGCAAGCTGCTGTACAAACACAGTGAGAGACAGCCTTTGTCCAAACAAGCTGAACTTTTGCTGTCATAACCATGAGAGATGTCAATAATGCTGGACTTTCATTTGTCACCTGGGAGAAGTGGTTTATTCTCAACAGCTGTGATTTATGAAGCCCCACTCAGAAGTCACTGAATACTTGCTGGGGCAGGATTTCTTCCATCTAATTTTAACCAAACTACAAAATAGGTGTTTAAAATATCTAACTTGTCTAGAATCTTGTCATCACTGGAGAAAGATGGCACCTCCAGATGGCAACCCAAAAATGAGTATCCAAGCTGGGAGGACTGAACAGCCCCAGGCTGTTTGGGGATGCTGGGCTGACTGCTGCAATGCAGGACGTGGCTCACAGGGTCTAAATTTAACCAAGAGAGCAGACATTGCTGCATGACTGTATAACAGCAGGGGGTTGTCAATGAATTAAAAGCTGTAAGGCATTCCCTAGTGGGAAATAGCGCAAAATTAAGTAATAATAATAATCCATAATCAGAGCGGGGATATTACATTCAAAACTGGATATAGTTGCACAAACTTCTACAAAAAAATCCCACTTCATTCTTGAAAATACAGTGGATTAATTAATACTGAACATGACATCAGAAAATTTGAAGAAAATTATCTTGTGTATGTGTATGCATGTGTATGTGCGCACATGCGTACAATGTAATTCATTCTGCGTACTCAAACAAGGGTTAACCTGAAATAATAGTTACTGGGTAGACAATGCCTTTGAGGTCACTTGAGCAATTTGGCCAGGCATCCCCAGAATGGGACAACAGGAAAACCAGTGGCACATCCCCCTCCTTCCCAGCTAGCACCAGCACACATAGGGCATGCCGTGATGATGGTTACAGGACTGCTAGCAACTCAGCTTCACCCTAAAGGGAATTTCACAGGGGCCTGGAGAGTACATGGGAAAGGAGCCCAGGGCTTTCTGGCAAGGTCTTCTCTCTGGTGTTGAAGAGAACATGGAAATACAAGTTACAAACATATTAAAACAAGAACTTCATCAGATTTTCTTTCCATGAATGCTAAGGAAAGCTGTTGTGGACATAGGACACTTCTTTCAAATCCACTTTTCCATCAGTCTTCGAGCAGTTTCTCATACCAGGGAAAACTACTCAAAAGCATCATTGAGGAAGTGAATGGCCTTTGAACTCTCTCCCCCTAAGGCTCAGCTTTGCATCATCTGTCTGGGCTGACAGGGCACACACCGCCAACAAAAAGGACCAAGTCAGCCTTTTTGATGGCTACAGTCTGTCACTGTCCCTTGCTTTCAGCACACATGGCAAAGACGTGCCCTTCTCTGAGGGAACCAAGCAGCTGAAAGGAACATGACACTTCATCAGCTTCGGAAAGCTTGAAAACAACCAGCATTGCATTTATATCTGCGGGGTTTCAAGGATTTTCTGTCTGGACTTGCATTTAGTTAGCAGAAGACAAAAAATAAAAATAGTTTTTAAAAGGAATCTAAAATATGTGAGCTTCCAACCCACCTTTGCCGATCTTTTCAAGCTCACTAGTCCCATTTACTCCAGGAAAATATGCCTTTGTTCCAGGAGTGTTCCTGGTGATAGTTTGTAGTATAAGCAGAATTTTTTAAAATAGCTGTTTTTAAGTTCTTTTTCAAACCTCTTCTCACTACATGAACAACTGGTCAAGGCCTGCTCCAGACCAACTCTTCTCAATCAAATTAAGTGTCAATATCTCTAAAGTTCTCCTGAAAAACTATTGCAATTTAAAACCTTGCTTTGATCTGTATTAATTTCCAACTGTAGCTGAATTAAAACAATCATCTGTAAATAATGTTTATGCACAATAAGATATCTTCACCTGAGGCTGCAAACCCTTGATGCTAGATTGGAGAGCGGGATTGCAACTCCCTAAAACATTGTGGAAAGTACAAATCCCAGGGGGGTGATGCTGACTGCTAGCAATTAATGATCTGCTGTTGCTGACAGATCTAGAGAACTGAAGAGGGAAAGTGGTCTTATGTGGTTAATGCTTTTTATAGAGTGATGCACTACTTGTGCTGATTTCTGCGTCTGGACTCCCATGGACTTACACAGTGTAGGATCTGGCTGCTGGGGGGGTCATTTTCAAGTTTTCAAGAGCAAAGAGAGCGTGACTACATTTCACACTGAGTTCTGGGTTTTGAAGTAGCTAAGAGGTGTTTGTTGAAACCTAAGTAAAGAACATTTGTCTGCAAATTTATCTTGCAGAAAAGGAACACATTTTGAAATTACACCAGAGATTAAAACAACTATTCCATATTATGATTTGCACACTTTATCCCATACTTAATAGGCCAGAAGACAAACCAAGGAGTTGCACAACTGATGAGATACTTATGTGCAGGAAGGGGGAGAAGAAAACAATTTTTCTACATATATATGATAGTGATGACCAAGTATAAATTAGGCAAGGTATTTTAATGTTCGGGGATAACCCACATTCTGCATTTGTTGTGATGATTCACAACAATGAATTTGACCCAAAAAATGCTGCAGAAGCTCTCAGTGTTATTAATAATAATCATTATTAGAAATATCCCAGGTGGATTACTTCACCTTCATTTCTGCAACCACTCCTGTCTCCGTTATTTAGCATGTACATTTTATTCCCTTCTAATTAAATGTGATTTCGCAGGAGATGCCATTTTTCATACACATATTTGACTCAGCAGAGCTGAACAGTGGGCATCCCTCTCTCAGAGCCAGTGCTCCAGCTCTATTGTGCAGCTCATACACCAAGTGTGGCCAGCCTTAACAGAAGTCACAGTCTTGAAATGCATTGAAGGGAAAAAATGTCATCTTCCTATAGGACCCACAATGCAGATTATTTCTTCTTGTCTGCATTTATGGTAAAGGATGAACACAAGGCCAACATAAGCATTCTTAATACAGCTCTTAGGAAATCCATCGTACAAGCTTGATCTTTGTCCTCTTGATTCCGAATATTTCAACAAAAATCTAATTAGCTAAGTGACACTTTTTCCAGGCCAAATTCAAAATTCCTCTGTTTGCTTTTATAAATGTAACCATAACCTGATTAAACCCCTGCTCTGCACCCACAAATCACATGCTGACATTGCCCCAAGGCTCAGGGGAGCATTGCCAGTTGCATGGGAAGGGAATTTACAAAATTAGGGACTATGCCAGGGGCTTTCCCCCATAACACCCAGCAGGCTGCAGAGTAACAAAGTGACTCAAGCCCATGGGCAATGCCAGACTCTGATGTAACCACCTGGAGCAGCTCTAGTATACCTCTCTCCTATCCCTAGCAAAAGGTCGTGAATCTGACAGAGCTGATCCAGAGAAGGGTCACAAAGATTATCAGAAGGTTGGAGCACTTCTCCTATGAAGAAATGCTGAAAGCTGGGATTGATCAAACTGAAGAAGAGAAGGCCCAGAGGAGACCTTGGGGCCTTTCAATATACATAAGCAGAGCTTACATGAAAGACAGAGAAATGAAAGACTTTTTTTCACCAGGGCAAGGGGTAACAGTTTAAACAAAAAGAGAGAAGATTTACATTAGACATGAGGAAGACAGTCTTTATTTTGGGGGTGGCGAGGCACTGGAACAGGTTGCCCAGAAAAGCTGTGGATGCCCATCCCTGGAAGTGTCCAAGACCAAGTTGGATGGGGCAACCTGGTTCAGTGAGAGATGTGCCTTCTCATGGCAGGGAGTTGGATTGGATCATCTTTAAAACTCCCTTTCTGTCCAAACCATTCTATGATTCTATATTCATATATATGATATTATATATCTATGTTCAGTTTTATCAAAAGAAAAGAAATATCCCTTTTCCTCCCTTTGCCAAGCAACCAGACAAAGAGTGGCTGCCCTGTGCAGCCAACATTGTGCCTGGCTGCCTTCACCACATGCACTGACTATGGCTGCTTCTGCACAGCACTGCTCAATCTGCCTGAAGCTTGAGGACAGTTTCCAGCCTCCCTGAGCATTTCATTACCTTATCTCCATTATTTAGACAAATACAGAACATTTCTCCAGACAGGTTGAAGGGCGCCAGTTTATCTGCATTAATATAATAACAAAGTACCCAGCTTCTCCTTGAAACTCAGCCACTATCCAGCAAACGTTGTAAATAGCAGGATTTGCATGCAACAGTACTAGATGCACTGCACTCCTCATTTGGCCCTGTTCAGTTTTGTTTCCATTCTTTGCTTTTTGTTTTGCTTTTCTGAAATGACCTTGCCATTTTCCATCTTAGTGTTTATTGTTAAACAACCAGTTTGAACAACACTCATGATCTAGTTAATCAGTTTTGTTTCACACATTCAGAGGGGTTGAACTTTAAAGCATTTACCTGGCTGAGCAGGGGCAAATGGTAGATGTGGTGTTTTGTGGCCATGTAATATTAATGGCGACTATTACCTTTGTGCTGCCATGAAATATTGCCATGGTCTGGATATCTTAGGGCCAAGCACGATGCCCTGTAATTACACAGAAGGAAAGAGAGACCTGTAACAGATATTTTATGCTGCAATTCATATGGAACTATGCTACAGCAAATCAGTAAAGCGATAGAGAGCTTTGGGGACAAAGGCTTATTTTGTTTTTTACACTATGTAGAATCCTTGGCAAGAGTAGTAAAAGGCAGGAAATTTCGCTATAATAATGAGTCCTAATTTTCTTACTGGACTACTGGAATAAAGATCCATTCAGGGTTTCCTTGTCCAAACTTGTTAGGACTGGAAGAATTTTAGTATTTTTTTCTAGCTGAGGGGAAATTTCCTAAAACAGAAGGAACATGCCTCAGAGCAGTATTTCAAACAGAAAATTATCTTCCCTGAAGATCTGAAATATGATTTTCTATATTTATCAGTTTTATAACAGATAAAGGTCAAAATGTGAACTTATCCAGCAAATTCAGCAAAGCTTCTTATGCTTCATCTATCCCAATGGGAATAAAAGTAAACTTGCATCTACTGTTTTAATATTGGTGGGTCTTGGTTTTCTCCTTTGTATAACAATAATCTGTTGAAGATTTGGAGTACCAAGACAAAACAGGGTCTGAAAAATCAAATTAAAATGAGTAGGTGATAAATGCGAAGTTCAAAAATTAAATTTAAAAAGAAATGGAAAAAAGAAAAAATTCTGCAGAGGCACTTCTCTGGAGAGAGCCAAATCCATTAAGCTAATTTATTAAGCAGCTGACATTCTGACCCATCATTTCTTCTTCATTTAGGATCTTTCATCCTTCATGCAAGCGGATCTCTCATTACTCTTATCTAAACAAATCTAAGTGCATTGGCATTCTTCTGCAAACAATTTGTGGAGAAAAATCCTCTAAACAGTCACAATCTCAAGTTTGAACAGTGTGACCCATAAGACGAATTCTGTTTTCTCTTTTCTTCTGAGCCATTGACCTAGACTTTATAAACAACTTCCTCTACCCTTCTTCCACAATTAATTTCCATCCAAAAGAATTTTTCTTTCTAGAATTTGATTTTGAAATAAAATAAGGAGACGGATGGCAGGACACTTTGATGCAGATGCCTGTTGTCACATACTTCTTGTAAGACATGGGTGAGGCAAAGCCAGATCCACAGAAAACCTCTGACACAGCTGTCCGAAAGGCATGGATTTGAGCTCCTGTTCAGCTGCAGTCTGGTAGGAGAGAGGCTGGGATTCACAGGCTGCTCCCCAGGTAGGGCAGCTCTGCTCTGAGCATACCTTAATCCACATGTTTAAGTGCTGAAACTACTCAGGAAGCACAGAACGGTCATTTCTTCTGCCCCAGCCCAATGGACCTGTTCCAACAGGACAGACTTGCACTCAACCCAGCATCTCCCGGGCCATCAGGCTTTCCTTTCATATCAGAGAGCTGAGCTGCAGCCTTCCCCTCAGCTCTGCTTGGAAATGAGGCCTTGAAGCCACTCTCCCCTCCCCAGACAAGGCAGCTGTGGCAGCCTAGTGGGCCCCTGCAGAAAAGCCCTTCTAAGAACGTCACTTGCACAAACAGCAACCCTTATAAGACAAGCTTTCACGGCTTCCATGTAGTAGTCCATAGGCTCATCATGTTGTAAAGCATTGAGTTACAGACTGGAGATACCTGAAGTCCATGTGCAGCAGCACAGAGGTACCACCTTAGCTAGCGCTATGCAAATCGTCAGTAAAAGAAAACATTTAAGGGAAACGAAGCTGAGAAGCACAGTATGTCACTACATTGCAGAGGGGTGGCACCACGTCCACTGAAGATCATGGCCCTCAAAAAAATGTGCTGCCTCTTCAGCGCCTATCAGTCCCTTGGCTGCCTCAGAGAAGTTTCTGAGATTAAAAGCCTAAAAGTCTTCAAGTTGTGACAGAAAAAGTGAATGTGTTTCACAGGGTGCCAGTAGTCTCCCTGTGCCAAGATCAGACAAGTGGAGACTGCTCACAGTTAACTTGGAGATTCCCTACAATTCTCTGGCAAAGTTTCTGGGCCAGGTCTACTGTCGCAGCAGAGGCTCGCAGCCCTCCAGGTGCTTTTGCAAGCAAAGAAGGAGCATGGTTCTTCCTGTCCAGAGGGGCTGTATTCTCATGCATTTCCTACTCCATTGAGCTCTTCAGAAAGCAAATGACCAAGCTCAGCTTTCAACAATTTAGTTTTCTTACTGGCTTTTTTTTTTTTTGGCATTGATGAAGTTGCCTGTTTTGGACTGAGTGATTATCTTTGAACTGTTGCCCAATATATACACTTGCAAGAATGGCTCACTGTGACATTTTTCCTAAGCTAATCAGTTCCAGCTGGTGAAGCTTAATAAAAGTTACTCCTTTGCTGTGCAGGGCCTGAGGTCTTTCTGCTAAGGAAAAGAAGGATGTAAATTGAATTTTGGAAGAAGTTTTCTGTAGGATCATAACTTAATTCAACCTTTAAGCCTTGATATTTCATACTAAAATGACGCATTAAAAACATGAAAATGAACACCTCTATTTTTATTAACAATAATTGTATTTTTTTCCCAAAAAATCATCTACTTACATGTTTGGGGAAAAAAACACACACTTGGACTGCCACTACAGGCAAGATTCTGCCATTCCTCATACCTTCAACCCATTCTGCTGCATACGCAATATTTAGCGTTCCTTACTGCTAAGTGTAATCACATAGCATTGGATTTTGGCTGCTCTTTGTGGCGTTCCCTCTTTCCATTGTTTTGTGGTGATTGATAACCAGATTTCAAACTAGAAGAAGGGGGGAGATGGTTCACAAATTCCTGGCGCAGAAGTGAGAGCTTGACACACTTTTCTTGCATCACAGGTAAGTATTCAGGATATGATATAAAATATCATAATGGTAATAGTGGTTTTATCACCACCTTTCTCCAGCAATTGTTTTGGAAGGGCAAAAAGCCCTTGTTCAGTATAGCAACTCTGACATCTTTAGGAAGGGGTCAATGATTTCCAAAGCAAGGAAATGGTTATGAGTTCAACTGAGGTACCAAAACTTAAGGACTACAGTACTCAGTTTCTCACTTTGCACAGTTCCTTGCTCAGTCTTGAGCTTTGAATGACCTCTTTCAAAGTTTTCTGATCTCTGAACATATTTCCTAGGTGTACAAGGAGATACTTCAGTCATATGAGTTCCTTAAGGAAATCAGATGCACACTACATTAGCGTACATGAGATGTACACTAAAAACAATGGACCATTTAAATAGTACACTATACTGACAGGATTCAACTTTCAGAAAGTTAAAAAGCATTTCTCTAGAGAAAATACAAAGTATTCCAACTTCCTGTCATGGTACTGCCCATCTCTTTCTCACGCCTTTTTATTATCAACCCCTTTCATTCCCAGTGCTTGTTTAAATTTAAGAGTATCTCCTTCTTTCTTAACAGGAAGAAGCATTTCATCCCAGAAATGTTTACTGGTCATCAACAACAATGCACAATTTCAGTTTTGCTTATTAAGGACTTCCCAGCCAAACTTCAGCTTTTTTCTGTATATTGCTTCAGTTCTTCCATTTGGCATTTTGGCAGCCTATTAACACTAGTAAAGTATTGTTATGAACACATATCAAGTTGCTCGTCTTAGACTACAATCAGTCTGATATGAATTCCAATCTGGACTTCAAGTTTACTTCTAAATATCAAAACATGACACAGTCTGTGAAAGTTCAATAAATTAAACTCTTTTCATTCCATCTGCTATGTGAGCTAATCTACTTCATTATTTAGTTCTAGTATATCCTCAAAAACAGATATTCACAAAATGTAACTTCTGAAGCATTTCCCAAGCAGCTAATTTCCCCTTCATGAATACTGGAACCTACTGTGAATTGTCAAATGAACTTCTGTTTTGGTTTTATTTCTTTTGCTTACAGGTCCATGTGAAATTCCCTCCAATTGCCTGCCCCCAAAGCTACCTTCTCAGATCTCCATCAGTTCATTTCCTTTTGAACAACACACATCATCTTTTGTACACATAAGACCTTTACACACAGACACTGGGAGTGAAAAAGTTCCTTTTATATTTCTCAGAAGGCTTAATAAATATAAACGTGAGGGAGGTTCCTCACAGTGGGGAAGGAACCAAGACACAGATCCTTTGTCCAAGAGTGGTCCTACTTTGGGACAGAGGAAATGGAAGCCAAACCTCCTTTCTCCATGTACAGATCCAAGCATTCCTACACAGACTAATGTGGTTGCTGACAATTACTCAAATTAACGTAGTCACTGTATCTCATATAATTAACAGGAAAACAAAACTTAGTTTAGTCCATACTATCTGTATAGAGCTGCTATGCAGTATACAAGTTCCACATTTAGCTTGCCTCATAAAAGCATAAAACTTTTGTTTCAGTGCATCAGGGATAATTTAAGCCTGTTTATGTTAGAAGTGAATACAGTATCCAAGTATTTACATTTGAAAATATGATTCTCCATGATGGCAAGGAAGATCAGAGAATTTAAAGACAAATTAAATTAATTACGTAAGTATTATTTATTTCATTCCAAATGTTTTGTTCCTAAGCATTAGTTTAGAAGGGATTTTAACTTGACTAATCCAATAAAGAGCAGCGAGTTGGAATAAAAACAGCAACAATTACTGCAATTCATCTTGTTTCCCTTGCAGAAAGCACCCTGTCCCACCATTAGCTTTTGCACTTTCAAAAACAACCTTTCCTTCCCACCCACTGCTGACATTTCCCAAATGAACCACCTCCATCAACAGCAATGTTTTAGCAAACAGCTATTCTTCCCTGCCACAGCTGTCTTATGCAGTGAACCTAATCAACCTGCTGGGGAGAGTTGAATTATAAGAGATATAAGACTGATTAAAATTAGTGATTCCCAACACTTAATCCCAGTGTGAGAAAACAAGCCTTTGCATATTTAAGTACTAAGTTATCTCAAGCAAGTATGGAACAATAATGACCTGAAATATGTGTTATTCTGTTAGTAACTTGTGAATTACTGGATGGTTTGGTAACTTAGTTGAAAGCTGATCCCAAGCTTGTTTGATTTGCCATCCCAGTATATCTCTGTATATGAAATGTGTCATAATGATTACCAGTTCTTAGATTTTTTAGGAAATATTTCAAGGCTCTATCCCCAACCACCTGCATCCCATAGGAAGAAGTCTTAAATAAGCTTTGCAAATTTAGCCAAGACACATTTTGTAGGTCTTTGTTACCACAGCAGATGTTCAGAGAAAAGCTCTAAAGACAAAAGCATCTTGGAGTCACCCTATATCAGGAGTTTGTCATGGCAAAAGGAAAAGGTCATGGAAGTTGAGAAAGACAGATGGACTTCAGAGCAAACTCAGCATCACTATATCAGGCAGGGATGGAAGGAGCCCAACCTGTCCAAAGAACGATGAGATCTATCAGACAAGCAAAAGTACTGCTGTGTATAAGGTTGTTCTGCTGGAGCAGTACTAGAGCTGCTGATTGCAGGTACTTTGATACATACGTGCCCACTATCAAAAAGCAGGCATGTGTATTTGTGAGCATATGCACATTCTTGTTTAAAAACAAAAATAATTAAAAATAAAATAAAATCATGGATACATTGTTATTTCACCATGGCTTCACTTTCTGGGAATACTCCTCCTAAAGCTTCCTCACTTCTACAGTGCAGATGGTGAAAGTCTACTTCTGAGCCATGAAACCAGTGGAGAACCATCTCCAATCACTCTATTTTCTCCAAGCACTGCCTTAGTTCACTGGAGACTGTAGTGAAGCCATTAGACATCCCAAAGGAGAAAAGAGGTATTTAAAGTAGATCTAGCATCAGAACTGGACTGAAGTGGAATTTTCCACATTGTATATATGAGAGATCAGGTTGAAACTGAGCCACGCTTCTGCAGAATTACCAAGGACCCAATTATGACTCTTCTCCCTTCTGTCCTGTAAAGCTCCATTTCTGATTATGCAGTCAGCAATAAAGAAGTGGATGTTTATCTAAAACTCTTACAGTTCTTCCCATTCCCTTGTGCTCCTTGTCAGTTTGCCCTTAGACTGTAGGGCAATATATTGTGTAACCACAACCCTGGAAGCATATCCTGGATGTCAAAGGAAGACCTTCACACAACACAGAGTCTGCCTTTATCTTTCAGAGCTAAGATGCCACTAATAGCAGTAAAGCATTGGTAAAATAACAACAACAAGCAGCAGCAAGGCTGTCAGCTCAGCACACTTTCCTGGGCTATCACAGAGCACTCTGAAGGTTAAATCTCCACCAGTTTTATATATTGACCTTGATGTCCTGTCTCTTACAATATTCTTCAAAATCCATCATCTCAAACTAAGTTAGGAAACCTAATTAGTAACAGAGACAATGAATAACAAGCTTAAGGGGAGGGAAGAGAGAACTTCTTGCAGGTGGCCAGCTCTTAGCTGAATAATTCTCTGTGCAATGGTCATGCTTCAAAAATTTAATTCTCTGTAATTTCATTTAGGATGGAGAAAACAAAACAAAATGAGCAAAGTGATATAGGATTTCATTTATATTCTGACAGGTACGTTCATCTAAAGTTTGCCTATAATAGCTGCAGTTACTGTACCTTTCTTCCAAAGCACTTAATGGTGTGAAACAAGTGGCAATAAAAAAAAGAAAACACAGGACCTACTTGGCATTGTTATCTGCTATTTTTATACTGAAAAAAGAAGCCTCTCTGCATCAGGCTGATTGTATTAATCTGAGATTCCTACAGTCCTTCAGACTAGATTGCTTTTTGATTCTTGCTTAGTGTAAGTGATGATAAAAAGCTGAAATTATAATTCCTATTTAGAAGACAAAGAGGTTCCATGGTGAGTGGCACATTCTGGTGCTTTAATTAAAAAGTTGTGATGAAAAGCTTTGCTGTTTCTGCAGAACTCTGCTTGGAGCACAAAAAAAAAGGCATTATTTGCAGGCAGATATCGGGAACCACCCTTACAATTGTTCTGAGCTACATTCATATTGTTGCTTCAGCATACTAAGGAGGAAAAGCAGCAATCGAATTTGAAATATTCTTCTTATCTAGAAAAGAAAAGTAAAAATCATTCCTATCAATGATGGAAATATATTTTCCTTTATGGAGTTCTCAAAGCATTATCAGCTCTACTGAAGCTCGTTAAGGGATATTTTCAGCAACAGAATACCCCTCAAAAATAAATGAACAAACGAAAAAACCAACACCAACTTAAATATCAAGCAATAATTGAAAGCCTTTAGCCCTGTACTGTAATGATTTTCAACTGCCAGCTCCTTTTGAAATGATTGCCTAGAAACCTCTAGGCTCAAGGTTTTTATTCCCTGAGAGCAAGCATCACTCTACAAACACAAGCCACCATTCTTTTATAGAGACAGCAATAGCTGATGGATTAATATCTTATGCAATGCTCTGAGCTATCCATACTCCCTTAGGATTCAATTTTGACATAAAAAGAAATCAATAGTCATCACTGCTCCTTTCAATTTTTCATATAACCACAGCACTGAGAATTAATATTTTAGTGAGATAAATAACTGTAAACTAAGGTTATGGGGGGCACACAAGATTTGGGTTCACTTGAGTATCATGCAAGAGCTCAGGTAAGGTGCTGTCAGCTTAGAGACGTTAAGTTAAATCACATCTAGATTTTTATTTAATAATACCAGAATCCAGCATTCAATGTCCAAATGCTCCTTTTGTGCAGGAACCCCTCCTAACCTTGTATCTAAGCTCAAGCCAAGCTTTGTAGATGTATTTGAGGTTTCTTTTCTGCTGTAGATACCTGTCAAAAGTCTGGCCAGCAAGAAAAACTTGAAAAGCTTATCACAGTGAAATTAACTGCAAAGGCTAACAAAGGTCGTAATTGTCCCAGCATGCAAGGTTCAGTTCCTAAACTCTGAAACTAACCATTACTAGAGAACAGAATTACAGGTTAACCTTGACCTTATCAAATATTTTGGCACAGGTCAGAGCTGTACAGACACACATTTTTTACCTGATGAGATCCTGAACAGCAAAGAAAAAAGCTCAGTCTCTATCAGCTCCTCCTTTGAGACACTTCAACAGCAACAACAAAAAAGGGGGGCAAAGGGGGTAAAGTCAGAATTAGTTCTGCTCACAGATGGCACCTGAGACAAGAGCACAGCTGAAGTGACTTGATTTACTCAAAGATAATTAACTAATGAGGGATGTAATTGTGTTCCTAAAAGTTATGCCTTTAGGGCCAGAAAAAATCAACATGCAGCATATGCAGGCCTTTCTTGACCAAAGTAACTAATGCTTTCCAAAGGAGGGCTTCAGGCTTGAAAACCTGCTGCAACCTTGTTCCTAAACAAGCTCATAGCATGTGATCAACCCTGCCAATACCTTTCAGAGGGAACCAACCAGCCCCATCTTCTACTAGAGCACATATTCTCCTGGTGCCCAGCAATGCCCTCATTCCCTCTGCATTTGCAGGGCTACCAGTGGTAGCTGACAGTAGTTTGAAGCAAAGCATCATTCCCCGCCCCCCGTGGCAGGGGGTTGGAAATTCATGATCCTTGAGGTCCCTTCCAACCCTGGCCATTCTGTGATCTTCAGCAGCCCTAATGCTTGGTTTCAGCTTCACAGCTGGGAAAGCTAGTGGGTGTTCTGTGATTGGAAAAGAACAGAATTGTAAGCTACTGGGGTTACTTCTGCATGTAGATAGGTGAATCAGATGAATAATGGGACGACACAGACCAATTAAGACTAACTCAGTTAATGGAGTTGTTTTGCTAATTAGATCACATTTGGTGAATCAGTTGCAATTCACATGTGACAGAAATATTAGCAAATATTAAATGCTTACAATGAAACATAGATAAATATTGCTACTGAAGTGGTTCTGAAGAAGGTGGTCGCTACACAGAAGTGTTTCTCTTTGAGGACTGGAAGTGCATATGTTTGAGTTTCATAAAATCCTTGGGGTAGGAAGCATATTTTCTTCCTGGCTTGTACAGCTTTCATCACTCTGACAACTCCCAGTGGAGCATAAATGCTCACTGGAAATGAGCAGAGAGAGAACTTTCTGATTAGAATCCACATGTAGATGTCGATTAGGCTGAGACATTGTGGGTCTGCTGCAATTAAGTCATAGAAATATAAAATTACCGAACATCCTGAGTTGGAAGGGACCCGGGATCACTGAGTTCAATTCCTGGCTCCATGCAGGATCACCCAAGAATGAGACCATAGAAATGAAGGAATTTTTATTTGAAAGGTGATTTAAGAAAAAAAGTGAAAATAAAAAAAAGATGAAATAATGGGACAGACTCTCTCACACTCTTCCTTTCAGGGCCTGGAAATATATCTGGGCTATTTATATTAAGTGACATACGCTTAGGGCAGATAAGCATCTGATATTTGAGCCAGCTCATTGTCATCACAGTGGAGATCACTGGGAGGGAAACATTAGTGCTATTATATTAAATGTTTTTGGAAGGCTTAAAATGCTTTGGTCAGGTATAATTAATATGATCTCCTGAACAAAAGTAGAGCTGCAGTTTCCAGAATATCAGCTATCCCATGATGAGTTAGGAAAAAGCTGAGCTCTAAGATCTGTGTGATCAGAGCAAAGTGAACATGCAAGACGAACATGGGGAACAAATATGCCACTCCACACACATAAAATAAAATAAAACCATTGTTCACTTGGTTGTGCAATAATTGCAAAAAGTGGGGTTCAATAAATATTTATGGAGTTCAGATCATGGCTGCATTACTCTAGCACTTTCATATGGCACCTCTCTGGAACCGGCTAGCAATAGAAACTGGTACCTTGTTTCTTCAAAGTATCAGTCTTTGTTCCTTGTGAGCTGTAAATGCTGAG
The DNA here is from genome assembly GCA_037305975.1 of Chrysolophus pictus. NCBI lineage: Eukaryota > Metazoa > Chordata > Aves > Galliformes > Phasianidae > Chrysolophus > Chrysolophus pictus. The sequence goes on along the minus strand of CM074580.1, from coordinate 45,608,897 downwards.
TTTGATCCTAAACAGGTATATTACCTGTCTGCAGATTCCAGTGAACCTCTGGCAGTTTATACTTGCTTTGAATCTAACTAATTAACATAATTTACACAGGATCTTCTCAGTAGTGCAAAATGGGTAATGTTTTTAATGATTTATCTATTTATTTTAATAGTGTTCATTTATATTCTGTTTTACTGATGTTTTCCTGCACGGCAAGGATTCACTGATTTAGAAAAGCTTTTATAAAGAACTTCATTGCAATCAATTTGATTTCATATGAAAGCAAAGGAGCTGTCAGAGAAGGAAAGCTGACCTGAAGAAAGGATTTCCTATAAACTTCGTATTGGGTGTGTATAACTTCACAGATGTGCTACTGTACCCTTCTGAAAGGATCTAAAACAGTAAAACAGCTCTAGTGGTTTTGTTGACCAGCTGCTGAATTATACATAGTGAAAACTGACCCAGTGTTGCGATATGTCTATCAAACATGGGGCCACCCAGCTCACGGTCATGGTTTGTCACGTTTGATGGGAACTGGTTAAAGACAGCATCAGAGTGGGTTATCTGGGGCTGCTTACAGGAAGGATATTCGTCAGTCAGCTGGCAGTCTTGCAGTACCTATCAAGTCCTGCAAAATGCTGGAAAGTGATTGAGTATGTAGACGTCCAGTTACTGAGTCCTACCTCCTCTTTTCCCTGTTAGTGCTTTGTCAGCATGAACAAGAAACCAGCACCCATCCCAAGCTTTGCTCACAGAGCTGTGATGCACTGGCCATACACAGTGAGAGCTAACAGCTGCCCCGCTCCCTCTGCGGGACTTCAGCACCACCACAGCTCACTGGGCACAGCAGGCGTGCACAAGGCCTTCTGTTGCCTGACCAAAGGTAATGGAGTATTTTGGAGTTACAAATCAGTATGCTTCCCAGATGATCATAGTGGTCTTTTCCAACCTGGATGATTCTATGATTCTAGAGTTGCGTCAAGGCAAACAAATGGCATGTCAACTTTAAGTCAACTGCATTGCTGCTGCCTTCACCTGCTATTAGGCTGAGATGGGGTCCGTACCACTGACTGAACATTCTTTGTGCACTTGCGATTCAGATTCCACAGAAAGAAGACACGCTCTGGCCCTGTCAAAGAGTCACGTTAAGAAGCAACAACAAAAGGTGTGGACAAAGCTGTCCCTGATCTGCGTGTACCTGCGGAGCAGCAGAGGAATATTTGCTTCAGAGTCTTTTCGCAGGACTCACTAGCAAGGACAAAACAGCGCTGGGCTCTGGATTGAAAAAAGGCCATGCAGACCAGAGGTCAGAGACATCTCTGGGCCCAGAACATTCATCAGTTCTAGAGTACATTGAGTCCTATTGCATCAAAAAAAAAACAAACCAGGAAAGTGACTGTGTGTTTGTAGGGCCTCTGACTCTACTGCAGTTCTAATAAGAAGTCACAGAAATGTCACACACAAGATAAGGCATGTGTATGGAATGTCTAACTGATATCTAACTTATCTAACTGATGAAGCTTTCTGTTTGCACGGTCCTGCGTGTACATCAGTGACTTTCTTAATGAGCTGCAGAGAGGCCTGCCCAGCATTGTGAGGCATTCAGTGCAGAAGTTAACCTCACTTTCAGGACAGAGAGTTATGTAATTTACCCGTACATTGCACTGCGGACGATGTGGGTTTTACTGCCATTTCATCCCAAGTGCCCCGTGTTGAAACTTTCACAGTTCAATGAACAGTAAATTGATTCCTTTACTAGGTCAACCCTGCGAAGAGGCAGTGATTTAAGCAGCTTATCACAACATATGACTAAGTAGTGCTTCTAAACTACAGCTCTTCATGACAGAGGGAGGTTAGACTCTGTTCCAATGGCCTGGCTCCTGGCCTCTAGTATTTGGTAGCATTTGTATGGAGTGCCAAATGTTATTTACTTTCTAATCTGCCTACAAAATACAAAGAATTGCTGCTCTGGGCTATTTTGGAGAGAGAATATGAATGACTCACTTGAATTTTATCTTGGCCTCAAGCACCATCAATATATATTTTACTGTTCTTTAAAAAACAATTAATGCAGATTTCTGTGTATCTTAAGAAGTCTACAGCTCATTTAGTGATTTTCATAAAGTGTTAAACCACACACATCCAGCAAAGCCAAGTTATTTGTTGTTATTAGTCAGCATAATCCTTCATCAGAAACTCCTCCAGGCTATATTCTCTATGCTAGAGCAGCTGCTCAATTCATATTTACAGTCGTACATGACAAAACTCTACAAGAACCATATCAAACCCCTAAATCCTATGCTCATCTATGGAAGAACGTTCTGTGCCTAGATCTTTTCTCAAAACCCTGGGTTAAAACCAGATCTGAATTCCTACAAAGTCTGAAAGAACTCTTATGGACCTGGATTCAGCATGTCTGGCTTGGCTTGTGTTTAATTTTAGTATCTATTCACATTATATATCTGTGTTTTGCCATTCTGAATGCTAGATGCTTAAAGACAGAGATTTTGCTAGGCAGGGAGAACATTCATACCATGTTGCCTACATTAATTATCCATTGAGATGCCTGTTTGTGGCATCTACTATCCAGAAGCGACTTTTGAAGAGAAACCTCTTTGCCACAAATAAAATGCTTTCATTCTTTAAGTCTCCACAAACCCACTGTGCCTACCCAAGATAACATCCATTCTCACACCCAAGGCCCTCATGTTCTCTCCTACACTTTGCCTTTCAGCTGTCTTTCAGATCCACTGGGCTACACAAACAGTGCAGAAATCTCTCTCCTGCACATCCTACGTTCAGGGAAACAATCACATTTCCATTTCATTGAGATCACACCAGACTCCACCAAAGAAGAACCCAGGCCTTATTTGTGTGCTAGCCCAGCAAAAATGTCTTCAATACTGCAGACAAGCAGGAACAAAACGCAGTCCAGGAAAGGAAGGAGTCAAACCCATTGAAACCAAAATCTGCAGCTTCTTTTTGCGTGAAGGCCAAAGTTAACAACAGTAACTACAGGTGTACCCCAGCAGTCAATACTCTCTCAGGTCCTATTTAACATCTTCATTAATGATCTGGCTTATGGGGCAAAGTTTATTCTCAGCAACCTTGTGGTTGGCAGAAAGCTGGAAGGAGCGGCTGATGTGCCAGAGGGTTGTGCTGCATCCAGAGGGACCTTAATCAGGCAGGGGAAGCGGGCTGACAGGAACCTCATAAAGTTCAGCCAGGGGAAGTGCAAAGTCCTGCGCCTGGAGAGCAACAACTTTCTCCTCATCGCCAGCCAAAAGCTGGAGAAAAAAAGAGCTGTTTCCCTCACTGTTACCACCGTGAACATTTGGGAAGAAGCCTTTCCATATCAATGTACGCAGATCTGTGCAATCTCAATTCAGCGTGACAAGAATCTATGCGTAAAACATGAGAATTTATTTTCTGGTGGATCTCTTAATAATCTTCAAATCAAGACAGAAATGCTTTGCAAATGCTCAAAAACTCTGCTTAGTCAGATGCAAGTCAAATACAGCAAAACTAGCTACAACTAAACAGCTTATAATGAATCTACTGTACTTCATTCTGATCAGTGCCACTCCACTGAAAACACTGGAAGGGATCTTTTAAGCAATCTAGCATATCCTTACAATCAAAGTCTGGGTAGGTTTTTCTTGTTTCGGTTTTGTTGATCTTTTAAGTGTAATGATTGTTTAAAGACATATCTCCAACATTTCCACTTCCATCTTTCCTCAGTATCATTACTGAGGAAAGCTTGACCCTCCACAACTAAAACAGACAGATCCTTACAGGTGTGCATCTCTACTTCCACACAATGTAGAAGGAAAAATCTTAGTTCTTAGAGTGGTAATAAAGTCCAGGAATTTAATAGCACTCTAAAACACAATGTAAATGTGTGTTTGCTATTCTTCTAGTCAGTGCATTATAGTAATAAATACAGAAAATACAACTCTGATTGCACAGATTTAAATTATAAGCAGTGGTAAATCATGATGCTTTTAAGATCTGAGGCAAAATTCACTGAATTTAAATTTATTGAATCTTCTTAAATTTCAATAGGCTTTGGCTGAGTCTCTTTATGATATTAAAACCCATTTGTTATTAAACATCATGTTCAACACAACAGTATGCAAATGGTGCAATTTGTTAATATTATTATGCAAATGTTCAGGTCCAACCATGCTCTCTTGAAGTCTTGAAATACAATTTCCGTAGACATCAATCAGAATAAGTCTGAGTTATCCATTTTTAATTGCACTGTATACAAGTATTACAGAAGAATACAATACAGTATTCACAAAAAATCAGAGGCTCATATGAAACCTACAAAGAGCAGCACAGCATCAATGAAGTAAAAGCAGTATTTCAAAAAATAATAAATGAGGCTTGGCAGATTTGGAAAACAGTGTTAAATAAAAAAAGACAAATGAATTGGCACAGTTTAACAATCTAATTTCTAAGTGCACTTTATAATAACTCTCCTTAAAAGCTGCTGTTTTCCCAGATGATGACAAAAAGCCTCATTAGAACACCACTGTTTTGTTGTGACAGGTTTTATTGCATTGCCAGCTGTGAATCTGAAAAAAAAAAAAAAGTCTCCCCAAATAACTATAAAGGTTCCTAAAAAGCCGGTTTTCTTTATTATCATCAAAAAATAGCAACGTAGCACTTCCATATGTTTGAGAATACCCACAATTCTAGTTTTAAAAAAAATAGAAGTTAAAGAAAGGTGATTTTTTATTAGCTTCAAAAATAACGTAAAGATACATTTATTAACGGGATAGTTCAGTGATCAGAGAGATATGTACAACGAGATAGATTTGAGTCCAATCCTGTTTGTGAATGCAGACTTGAATACCTGTTGATCCTGTTCCTTTGAGTATAAATGATTAATGTAATTAAGGACTGGCAGGATCAGACTCTCAGCTTCACATAAACTTTTCCACAATCTGTTCTAGGCTAAAAAGTATAGATACAGTATATACTCTGTATACTGATTATTACAAAAGGTGTTCTACAGCTCTAACTCCATTATTGCTAGACTAAAAATTAATATTTGGAGCAATTTATGTGAATCATAAAGGATAAAATTGAGATGCAGCTTCTGATGATTGAATTTCCACTTGAGCCATTTTAAACTGGGTACACTGCAGCCATTTGCGGAGCACTGACGAGCTACTGTTCATTTGTCCTGACCCCTGTAACATCCTTAGGCTGTGATGGTTGACATTGCTCTGGATGGCTTGGAGGCGCAGCTGAAGTCCAGCAGACAAATGCTGTTAAAATAATGCAAAACATTTAGTTTATCTCCTTTAATATATGCATTAATACTGTATTTATTGTCATCAAGTGTTGTTGTTGGTCAGGGAAAGCTCCTCTACTACCCCAGTGTCATGTTTCTTTCTTCCACATCCGCCACTGTAGTGTTGCCATGAATTACAAATGTGCCTACAAATCACTAAGACTCCCAGTCCTGATCTGTTACAGGATTTTCAACCCCAGAACAAGAAAACCACAGCTTGGGGAACAACTACTTCATTAAAAAAAATAAAAGGCTAGGCTGCAGAAACCAGTAAGAGGTATTTCAAAAGGGAAAGGAGGAGCAGGACTGAGCTCAGAGCACATACCTTAGCTGATGATGCTAAGATACCCAAGAACCTTCTGAAGTGCTAGCTACCCAGTGCACCTGGATGTGACACAATGACCTACTTTCAGAGAGTTTGAAGACCAAGTCTAGAAACCCTTCTTCCAGAATATACAGAAATACATAAGACAAAGAATAAAAGGACAAGTAATGAGAAAAAACTTACCTTAAGATTTGACTGTATCATTGGCAACCACATTGGTATTAGCTGCAAGAAGAGATGCATTTTGTTATTATATAAGTGACTGTAAACATGCTGTAGTAACTGTGAGACAAAGAAGGGTACATCTAACCCATTTAATTGTCAAAATGCACAGGGACTGAACCATAAATCTACAAATGTGGTTACTTTTCAATGATGCATGTGTTTTGTGGCAAATGACTCTCTGAGGTTAAGAAGCCAGCTTCCTTTGTTTGCAGGTTGATGAAGCACCAGTAGTATCTACTGATAGTCTGTCTAGGGATTGCCTTAGACAATGGCAAGAGTGCAAAATTAAAATAAAAAAAATAAACTTAAAGGAAATCACTTCTTATTTTCTTGTCAGGACATATCTGTATGTGAAGATAAACAATAACAATGAATACAATACATATTCCATATTGCAAAGATGCCATCAAGAACTGAAAAAACAGAGAAGTTCCTAATAAAAGGCAGATAATAGTAACCAGCACTTCATAAGCCACTAGGTCAGTGTCACTGCTGTGACCTGTGTGCTTGCAAGCACAGATATACTCTCCTAACTGTGTAGAAATGCTGATATTTATTTCAGTCTCCTGCTCCTCAGAGAACTTCTATTTCTGAGTAAGTATAACATGACAGCTTCTAGAAGACAGAAGGGCCCTTCTAACAGAAGTATTCATGTTCTCCAATATTAATTTAACCACTGAGATTATTGTTCTAAAATGTTCCTTCTTAATGGCATCCAAATTTGTAATGCACCAATTATGCTACCAGGAGCTGCAAGTTAAACCTAATCACTATTGACAACATTAGATAAAGTGCTGTTTGCCTTGTGCAAGGAATGATAATTGTTTCAATGTCAGTGCTATTTTGCTGGGGAATCATATGCAGATCTGTCAGGACCAATTATTTAGCCTACCAAGTAAAGGACCTCAGCATTTACAGACAGACGAATGCCAAAAGAGCCAGAAAGTAGCCAGATGCAGTAAGTGTGGGAATTCTCTATGTCATTCTGTAGACTCCCACACTAAATGAAGTGCCTGCCTAGTAATGTCTAGTGCCCCTAAGTCCAGATGTGATTATTGGAGAGGTGGGAACAGGAAACATATAGTGAAAATCCATGTTCTGTGTCCTACTGCCATTAACAAATATCACTGAAATTTCACCCAGAATTAATGACTTCACTATGAAATTATCCAGTAGAGACAGAACTGGTGTCAGAGGTAAAGCAAGCAAGGAAAGAAGGTAGGCAGAAAACACAGGGAAGGGAATTTTCCTCAGGGCCAAGATACCTCCCTTTGCATCCAAACCAACCAACTGGACATCTTTTAGAGTCAGCTGAAAACAATAAGCACTTCTCATCACTGCTTTGGTACAAGATGAACTGGATATCTAAAATAGATAAAGATGAGTCATGGCCTAAAAATATGTGTTTATATCCATTGACTGAAAAGGGTAGTCAAGGAAACTAACTCATATTGATATTTATGCCACAGAAGTCTAAGGTTAGATAAGATTAATGTCATCCAACACCACTTCCATCTTCCAGAATCTGGACACATGGAGGACAACTAACATTCTCCTTCAGACACAAGAAAGTAAACCCTCCACTCCTACAGCTGCCACTTAGATAGATGAGACAAGAAGAAATTTTTATTGAAGCACTTAAGCTTTATGACCTAGTTCCCAGCCAGACTTTTCTACACAAAGGAATAATACATAAAGCTGGCTAGAAAAAAACAGCTGGAAGAACAGACTGCTGTCACTGTCAATTTTTGGAATTGATATTTTCAACAGGATCATGTTGATTCCAGTGCAAGTTCTGACAGAAGCCAGGCTGGAGAGTAGATCGGTTACTGTGCTTTTCTGGCTCCTCAGCTCTGCCCACTTAAAAAGAAAAATAAACATATAATGGTTGAAATATTTTCATAGGAAATAAACTTTGTTTTCCTCAACAGATCAGTCAAAATGTTCTAAAGTCAGATCCAAAAATCATCCTCTAAGAAAACAGGAAATCACTTAAAGACCATAGAAAGCAATCAAAGATATGTCTCCACTAAATTCAGAATGAGTCTAATAGCAGAGGTCAACACAGTATCTGGAGGAGGGATCCTCATATAACCAACTCAAAGGAGGAGATAAAAGAATGCTTTTACCAGACAGCTCTTCTTTCAGTGAGAGCTTAATTTTTCATGTCTTGCCTTTCTCTCTTGTTTTAAGACAAATTTTCAGAAAATGTTCACTTAGTACAAATGGCGTGTCATCATTGCAGTGCACTGGAAATATGTGTTGAATCACACATAATTACATAATGACTTCATTAACAATAAGTTTTTGCAGCACCTGGATTCTTCAGGTGGAATAAAAGACACTGCAGTAGACAAAGCATGAATGACAAATGATCAGGACTGTGCTCAGTTCCAAGAGCAATTACTATATTTTGTGAAAGAATGTTGGAAAAAAAAAAATAGGATAAATAATTACACAATTAATTAGTTCTGAAAAAGTTAGTAGCCTGGGACTACAATCCTAAAATACTATTATGTCCATGTGTTGTTTCTCCATGACTGCTTTTTAGGGGTAAGTAAATGGAATTTGGCCACCCAGACTCTTCTCTTCTACCTCCCATTCACACAGCATGAAAGAAAGCACATTAACAGAATTTCATAAGCTTATGAGCTTGATTTTGTAGTAACAAAACCTGATTTAACCTGATTTAGCATATTATTGTTATATACTCCGAAATGTAACCCTCTGTAACTGTATATGTGAATTGTGATGGGAATTAAGCCCCAAAAGTCTTTCTTTTGACAGCTTTAAAGCCATTCTTCCATTTTCTTTAAAGACATATCCTTGTCAAATTCTGGACATCCTAGACTGCTCCCAGCTCCTCTAGAGACAGTGACAATTACTTTGATGTCCCTACAGTGGCAGAATTTTTGTGATGAATTGAGACATTACTGACAGTAAATCTGTATTTTCACGATGAATGTGAATATTTTCAGGTCAGTTAACATCAAATCCTTTCATTTTAGCTACTATATTTTCAATTCTCCTTCACCATAAAAGATGGGAGTAAAACATTAGTGCAAAGTTCCTTTTTTGGCGACTGAAGAACTATATAAACCAACACATATCAGTTAGGTTCAGAGTGCATCTAACTACTCGGTTTGTTATAATTTTCTGTAGGGGGAAAAAAAGAAACCAACCTTCAGAATAATGTGATGGCAAAACAGGTAAAAAAAGGCTAATAAAATTGATCCATGCTTGTGCAACTGCAACTACCCCAACCATTTCACAACCTGTTCTTCTCTGATCTGAATAGTTCAGAAAATGCTCAGGAGCCTGACTGCTGATTTCAAAAGCAGTTTTACATTAACAAAGCATGTCTTATTTGATTTTTTAATCAAAAATAGCCTGTAGCACATCCATTAGAAAGATTTATTATCAAATAATATTTGACTAAGAAAGACACCCTGGCATTTAATGCACTACTGTGAAATAAGGCTTTGTAATCAACCTAGAAGAATTTTGAGAACTGATCAATGAGGTGATCTCCAAAGGATCTGTGATGATTTAATATTACAGAATGGCTGAAAATTCAGACAGAGAACCTAGAGGTTCTCAAAGTCAGAGATACTAGTTGAGATCATTAGGTGAGTAAGACCATCACAACAACCAAAGGAGAAAGTAGATCAGAAGTCCATTTCAAAATATCAGGTGAATATGGATTTTAAATTAGAGTCTGACCTTACTGGAGATTATAATTTTTGTTATGCTCTACTAGATTTTATTTCTTCACTAACATTCAAATTCTAGTTCTGTTGTTGTTTTTAAGAGTTGCTGGGATCACCCTCTAGTAATCGCAATTGATAAACAAAATCCTTGACTAAACATTCATAAAGTGGTACACCTACCTTTACAAAGATAGTAGAGTTGCACTCCTGTAAAGCCTCCATTAAACTAATCACATGCAGACATACCATTTCCACCATCTTGTAAAAAAAAATAATAAATCAAGAATTAAAACAAATCAATATCCAGTATTGTACACTAAGCAAACACTAAAAAGAACCTTTCTTTCTTTGCTTGGCAGTTATACTGGATCACTAGATATGTATTTACTAAATACACATAAGATAATACGTACATAAAAAGCACACTTTTCTTTATTTAGTTTTCCCCTGATGCAGCAACATCTGTCAAATATTTCAAAGTGTTTGATGAATTTTAATTCTTATCACGCAGCAAAACAAATTGTCTTCAGCTTTCTTCCTTTCAGACATCATAAATCCTTTTACTTGCCTTTGCTGTATGGTTCTCATCAATCAAGGTGTCAGAAATTGATATTTTTATTTACTGAGTCCTTTGACAATTAACATAGTCACACAAAACATCTTTTTTTCTACTATCAGAAGACAATTTATTGTTCTGAACTGGCAGCTAATCCATAATTCTTCCATTTTGTATGATTAATTATGACAGATGAAGATATTATTTATTTATTGGTTAGACAACATTTTATGTTTAAATTATGTAAATTCATAGGCTTAAGAAAAACACCTTGAGTCAACAGTGAGTATTTACAGTGCCTGCATAAATTCCCCTGTGTATATTCCCCTGACAATAATAAACTTTTATGTAGTCTTTTTTTTATCTTCAAAGCACTTCAGGCAAACACTAATTAACCTCACAACACCCACGTGAGATGAGCAAGTATTATTATCACATTTCACAGAGCAAGAGCCAAGGCGAATAGTTCAATAATTTGCACTAAAGCCATACAGTGAGATGCTTTGAGAATAAGGACTGGAACTTGAGGCTTCCAGATCATATCCTTGTCCTAAAGTTTGACATTTTCCTCTATGTCTGACTAAACAACTGGCTAGTAAGTTACACTATGTACAGCTGCCACTGAGTGGCTGAAATATCATTTAAAGACAGTTTCAGATATTCCTTGCCTCTTGATATGGACAAGACACAAGGAAAGAGTGCCAGAGACATTCCAAATACAGCCTATGCACCTATGCAATTACAAAGCTCTGAAGGTGATACAAAGGTACAAAGGTGATGTGAAAGACTCCTTACAAGGGTAAAGGGGAATTGCATTAAATAACTCCCATTTTAAAAAAGGGGAGGAAAAAAAGCAGCAAAAGAAACAAAAAAGAATGAAAACCCCAGATGTTCAGAGTATCTTGCATAGAGGACGAGGCCATCTATAAAGAATCGTTCTCACTCGTCTACTAGTTACCAAGTCAGTTAAAGTCAATCCGTCATTAACATACAGTAATGGTACCACACTCTTCATGTCCTTTTGAGAAGTGGCTAACAATACATCTTGCCCATCATAAACAAGATCTCAATCCTAAACCTGCATGCATAGAGAATCATTAGTCAGTGGGAAGCAGAGGTAGCACCTATGTGAAAGCCAATCACACACTTTTGGTTTCTTACTGTATGAAGTTTCTCCAAAAGCAATGATCATTTGAGATAAGTGAATAATTAGAATTATTATTAATATTTTAAATGGCCTGGATAATTTCTGGGCACCATGAATAATTCCCTTTCAAACTTTATCTCTGGAGATTCAAGTTATTAGCTACTCAAAAGTGTTTCTAGAGATAACTAAATGCCTTATTATTGATAAGCAACCAATGGGCTGTGAATAGTGAAGTGTCAGCACTGTGTGTTTTTCACCATTGTATGGTTAAAAAAACAATTGAAAAGGATATTCACAGAATTATCCTAAAACACTCAGTTGCTTGTGTGAGGCAGAGTAAGACGAAGCAATAGGAACAGTGGAAAGAGCAGGGATATATAAAAGGAGACTTGAAGCAGAGAGCCCTCAATCCAACAAGCAGTGACTAGCTCTGGAACACCACACCTCTGTTTCAGGCAAACCCTGGCTGTACCCTGTCTCAGGCCCACTGTAAGGTTAAACCAATACTAACTATCTTTCTCTTTAATTTCTCAAAGTATCAATGTTGCTTTAAAAAGTTATTCAGAGACTGATGTATTCCACTGGAACGCAGAAACAAAGCCAAGCCCCATCCAAGATTAATCTATACAAATCTATGCACAACATCTGACTCACCACTTTGTTATGGGCCATCAACTGTAGGATGCTAGGTGTCACTCGGCTCCAGAACTCCAGGGCTGTAAGGATCGCTGTAAAACTAAATTCATTCTGATTCTGGACGGTTGGAGCTACTGCTGTTTGTTCACAATACACTGTCCAGAGCTGAGCAAATATAAATGCATGGAAGAGGGAACACATGTGCAAAACAGATGTCTGTAGAAATAGAAAAGAGAGGACAATGTTTATTGAAAAAAAGTGTATTGGAGTATAATGCAGAGGCTTTCCCAAAAGTACTCCCCTCTCACGCACTGCACTGTGCAGTCTTGTGCTTCACTCTCCTGAATGTTTCTCTTCAATTAGGAACTAATCATGTTTGATAACTTCTCCATGTTTATAAGTGATTTCATATCTCTGGACTAAAAACTGCATTTGCACAATCCCATTCAATCTTAGTGTACAACATTAAGGTCAGTCTCTCTAAAGAAAAAGTTAGTTTTGCAGAACAGGTACTAAAGATTAATCCTGAGACTCTTGCTGGAAAACCCCTACCACCATCTAAGGGAAGCCTGGAGGCATCAATCCCATCTATTAGTCTGATCACCTACAAGGAAGAATATTACACAAAATACATCATTGCATCATTGTACAACTGTGATCTATTTCTGTCTTGCTGCTTACAGTCCAGGAAAGTAAGTTCTATGAAGCTAACAGAGAATTCATCCTGTGGTCTCAATCATGACTTTGCTAATAAGTGTTATATATTGCAATGTCTGAGGCTCCGGAGTCCTGAACATTTACTACTCCCTTAAAAGAATGATGTTACTGGTCAGAAATGTTTTCTCAGTTTTATAGTGCAACAGTGATCCATGCTTTGTGGCAGTGTGACCACATCAAATATTGCAGTGGTTGCTTAGTAACGGGAAAGAGGTAATTGACTGAAGGAAAAAAGACAAAAAAAAAAAAAAAAAAAAAAAGCCAGGAGACATAAATGGGAAGCATTGGCTGGGTGAGGGGAAAGAAAGGAGGATTTTAAGTATTAGAAATATGCACAATCCTGATTTTGCAGTTAATAAAATTCTGGCTGATGCAACTGTACTGTTATATCTGTGTTTAGCTTCTGTCACAAATTGCTTATGATTTGCAATAACTCTCTTGTCAATAGCTTCTTTAGAAACAAAAAGTTTTACCTGAACCATCACTGTTTGTAAATAATTTTTGATCACAGCATCATTAATAGGTTATACAGTACCACTGTACACCTAGATAAGAACTAGCAACTCTCCTGAGATTTGCTACAGACATGGTCATTGCTAATGATTCAATTTGGAATTGAGTTTGTCCTTCCCTATTCCTGTACTGAGATATTTCGAAAAAGTTAAATCTCTTAAACTTATTTGTAATGATTTCATCACCAGTTTTCTATACATGAAGAGCTAAACTTAGCAAGAAAAACTGTAGAGATTTCTTTCCCTAGATCTCAGATTTTAACGTTACAGACCTCCTTTTTACATCAGAAGAAATATATATCCCTATATTGGTTGCTTCAATCCAGTGGAATCTTTTCTCGAATATAAAAAAGGCAGAGGGTTCTTAAACTCTCAAAACAGCAGCACTGGATTACTTCAGAAAGGGTCTGCGGGATTCTGTGCTGAAAGTGTAAGCCATTTTAAACAGGATATTAGTTTACATGATGCAGTTTTGATAATACTTGTGAAATTTAAAATTTTATATCACAATCAAAATACAACTTAGTGATAAATATTTTCTAGAGTAAGGCCAGTATACACCACATCTCCTCTTAAAATGCAGAATCCCTTACCTTCGATTGCTCTGGAAACCCAATCAGAATAACAATAAGGTGGTCAGCAATTTGTGAACCTGCATCCAGTGGAATAGGCATGCAAGATGATGGAGAATTTGGACAGACAACATTGTGTGTCAGTGACCCCAGGAGTAGCCAGGACAGCAAACGAATATGTGAAACACATTCTATGAATTCTTTGGGCCTGTCAAGAAAGAGCGGATTTTATAATGCTGCAAAGTTTTCTACTTCTTCCCCAAAACAAAGAACCTCTTTAAACACTTTGCAGATGCAGTCTTAATTTCTGGAGGCACAAATCATATGTACAGCTTATAGGAAGTCTAGAACCACACAGAACTTAGTGGATTTGACATAACCTTTAACAAATCCAACAGAACATAACTGGAGGAGCTTAAGGAGTGGTTTCTACATAAGGATAAAACATACACGGATTCACCTGATCCACACACAGTGATTTTTTACACAGAAATCATCAAATGAGGATTGCCCAACAGAAGTGCAGGACAGCACACAGCTGATAAGGCTATGACAAGGTATTCTTCATTCCACAGCTAGCTCTGAGACACAAGTGCTCTGCCCTATCTTACTTTTGCTGTGTTCCACTTCTCCATACATAAACTCCAAGTGGAGTTCATTCCTTTATTTCCTTCATCTCCCCCTGGACATTAGAACTCCATTCTTCTGGGGGCAGAGAATGTGCTTCTTTGTGACTGTTATTAATTATTCATCTACCATCTAGTGCAAAGCTTAATTGTGAAGTTCTGTGCTTAATCTAAGAAGGAATAGTATTTTCTGGAGTCATCTTGTCTGTTCCCTTCCTGTGAAACAGTTCAAACTACACACTCATTTGAACACAAAGGCATGGGAAAAAATATTTTAGATCAACAAATCACTACCTAGTAGGCCACTCACTACTCTCACTCATTTATAATTTAAAGTCATTGTCAAGGCCTCATAGAAACAAAGGTACATTCCATTAATGTACTTTTTTGTGCAGACTGAAAAATGTTCACCCGCAAATACATACAGGGTCTCATGGGAAGTCCACATCTTCACCTCAGAATATAAAATGTAATTTTTACAAATAAGAAACTGTAGCCCAAAGAGTTTCTTATTCTCCTTATTTCAAACCCGTATGTTCTATCTGTAGGACTGGAAACCAAATAGCTTAGTCCTCAGAAGCCCAGGCAGAAAGTCTGAAACAAAACTGGGACTAGAATACAGATTCATTAAAATACAGCTCAGTGAGCTACACTCAAAACATCTCACTTGCTAACATTGTAAGACAAAGGACAGTGCTTTGCTCTTCTTTTTAATATAAGAAGTTGCACATTAGGATTTCTCACACTAAAAAAAATTAACAAATAGGTCTTGAAGAGCAGGATTTCTCCCTAGGTGAAGTCAGTATGTTTTACCACCATCTATGCAGACTTACACTTAAAGATCTTGCTTATTTGTGATCAGCAATATCAAGGGGCATAATTTCCATTTTTCTATGACCATATTTTATATAATTATAGGACTAATAAATTACTTGCATGCTTTTCACTGTCTGCTTCAAGATGGAGAATCAAGTCCATTTTCCAGTGCAACTCCATTCAAGTCAAAGGAGATACTTCCACTGGTTTCTGCTTTAATGTTGCACTGATGAGCTTCTCAGATAAGGATCAGGGAGATGCTGATGAGCATTTTTAATGACTCATGGCCATCAATCCCAACTATGCCTCCTAACTGTTCAATCTAGCAACAAACATAGAATTCTGTGGAGACTTCTAATTCATGTTAGTGTTCCTTTTTGTGGAAAAGCATTCTCACCCTTGTTGCATTGCTGAAGGAGGATGGTAAAGCCAAGGCAAATATCGGATCACAGCTTTGTTGTCTCTGTGGTTCCCTCGTGTGATTTCCATAGCAGTAATCTGAGCTAAACCAACTTTCAGATGCCCTCCAAACGTGTCTTCATGCAGCGGCTGAGAACAAGTCTTCATATGACTCTGCAAAGCAAAGATCTTATTTCCTACCTGACAAGAGTATTCTGCTTCACTTCCCTTCTTGAGATCTCTACATAATCTAACTTAGAAATGGGTTTTAAAACATTCTCCAGTCTCTATATTAGTAAGAATATTATGATGCAGCTTTTTTCAAAGAGGCCATGTTCTCAAGAGCCCACGCAAAAGGTTAATTTTACAAAATGTCTAAGCATCTGTTATACCAAAAACTCAAAACTGTGCTAAGTGCAAACTAATGGTTGCACATCCAGACAATTTAATGAAAGATTAACTAATCCAGCTATTCAAAAGAGTAGCACCCTGGGCAGGAAATGTCTTCCTTGTACAACAGAACCGTGCAATAGTCTGTTTCCATGTACAGAAATAAGCTGCCTCTCATTCACCAATGATATGACTGTGCTGCTCAAGTTATTTGCTACAAATGCTTTTAAGCCCTGGAAGTACAAGGGCTAAACCTTTTACTAAGACACTGGCATACATTTCTTCCTGGAAAAATAACTTCTGTTTTAACAGCTGCAAGGAATGTTTCACTGGTGCTCCTCAAGATAACTCCATATTTCTAGCTGAGCTAACTTTGCATTACCTTCTGTCTCTGGACTAACAGAACATATGCTGAGTACATATAAATATATGCTTTGCATAAGAAAAAAAAGGGTATCAATAATTGAATTATTATGAAAGAATCAAAGTCAGTGATCAATAATATTCTATAACAGGATCTGATGCCCAGCAACTTATACTCTCAGAAGCACTTGAAGTCTCTTTGAGAGGAAAAAAAAAACCTATCAGCATGTATATCTAGTGACTTTGCTACAGACAGGTAAGAAGGATAGAAAGTTATGTAGGCAATTATATTCTTCAAAAATAGCAGCATTTTCTAAATAAATCTTGAGCTTTAGCAATGAAAATGTTATCCCAAAGGAAAAGAAAGATAATAACCTGAACAGAAAAAATAAAGTGGAATGTGGTTATCTTGAGAATTAACATTTATTTCTTGTTTATAAAGCAATAGTTGTGAATATATAGGACTGAAAATAATTAACTTTTTTCACAGAAAAGGAAACTATTCTCAGGCACCCAAAATAAGACACTGGAAATTAATCGATAACTGGAACTATTTGTTGACTGAAATTTATAGGATAGTATTTAATAATCTTTTCTCAATTTTTATCTTTTTCTTCTGAAAAACATCATTCAACATTTGAAACTTCAAAATCTTCGAAAA
Source organism: Chrysolophus pictus (assembly GCA_037305975.1). NCBI lineage: Eukaryota > Metazoa > Chordata > Aves > Galliformes > Phasianidae > Chrysolophus > Chrysolophus pictus. The sequence continues at coordinate 45,591,946 of CM074580.1, read as the reverse complement.
TTTGAAAAGGTGAGACGATTCAACTTTTGCTGTTGAAATGTTACTAGTCATACAAATCCTACGGTATTCGCTATGTGAATTTGTTAGTCCAGATGCTCTTGATAGTCTTTCCATACACTTCCATAGTAAGAAATTGTACAACTGGGTAGGAACACCAAAATTAATAAATCCCAGGCAACATAAAAAATTATATTTAATCAGCTTAAAAGAAAGTAAATCAAGATGTTGCGAATTTGTTTAAAATTCTGACTATTTCTAAAATTAGAAACATATGCAATATTTTCCCAACAATGCTGGAAGCTCATAATAAGTTTACCTATGATCCTACTAGAATTTGAAAGTGAAAAATCTGACTTCTCAAATTCATCATATTTAATAAGAACCGTCTTTCAATTTTGCAAAAATAGCCAGAGTTCAATCATCAAAATAAATAAAATTACTAGCATTTTTGTCTCTGTTATGTTTTTGGTAGAGTCCTGTATTACATAGACTCAGACAACATGGACTCAAACAAATACAACATGCAATTTTGTCAACTTGGTTCCGATTTCATTTTAAAATGCCACAGAGTACACATTTGGAGAGCTTCTTGTCTAATTCACAAATATAAAAGTGACAAACTGGGTAAAGTTTAGTTCATGTCCTAGCTATATCTAGGTATATAAATGTACTACATAAACAGTCCTACCAAGCATAAGAAATTATCAACTCAGACTCAACCTTTGCAAAAGCATTTCTAAAAAGCAGACTGCAATTCAAGGGAAAAGGGGAACCAAAAAAAAAAAAAAGCACAAGTGGAAAAAATCTTCCCACAGAAACTTTTTACACAGCAGAGAGGATAATCTGCAAGTATTTTCACATGATTTTTTCCCATTCTCTGTTTCTATGGAAGTGACAAATCAGATGTATCTCTTTCTCATTTATGATTTATTTGCCAATCTCTTTTGAAAGTAGTTCTGAACTGGAAGAGAAATGGGTGAATAATTTTAAAGGATACAGCGAGAAGGCAATTCAATTTAACTTAAAATGATTAATTATTTTGTACTTTGAAGTAAATTTCTACTCCAGCTACTGTACAAAAGGCTGACTCTCCTACTGAAGATTTTCTTTTAAATCACAATGGGATTCAAGGCATAAGGCCAATGGGGTAAGAACATACAAAAAAAAAAGGTACTTTGTCCAGTAAAACAAGGTTACTGTGGGTTTCAAGAGATGGGATTTTCAATTTCACAGGAATTCTTCTTCTTCTGTGGTATTATTATCCTGCAAAAAATTGTCCCCTCCAGGGCACAGAGTATAGTGGAGAGGACAAGGGGAAAGTGAGCAAGTGAGTACGTGAGATAAATAAAAATAAATTAAAACAAAAACAAAGAAAGAAGCAAAAAAAGAAGCAAAGAAAAAAAACCAAGTCAGTCTTCCAAGTCAGTCTTTCTCAAAGGCTTACAGTGGTTCCTTCCAGGAAGGCTAATTATGGAAAGCATATTTAAAACAACAACAAAAATTCCACATACACTTATGTATGCCCATAACCAACCTTCAGTTTGGTTAAGGTATGCATATCTGCAATGAAATCCAGTACTTCCCCAACATACTGCCTCATGCACTCCATTGCTGCTGTTCCACACTAGAACATAAAAGAAACAAGTTTAAGTACCAGCTTTCAAATAAGTTAGTGTTTTTGGTTTTGCTTCTTGTGCGCCACAACACAGGTTTGTTTTTGTCTGTTTCAAATTCTTTACTTTTTAATTGAATTACTTTAATTAGAAATAGGCATTCTTTGATGCTTTTCTTCTCACTGTAAATTCTTCTCTTATCTAACGATAGTATCAAAAGATAGACCAGTCAGTGTAGTTTCTTCATGCATCATAAAATGCTCTTTATCTGTGACAGCAATGAAAGATTAACTAATGAAACTTTCAACAATCTCTTTGTCGTGCAGCTCCTGAAATTTACAGTGGTTCAAAGTCAAAGTCTTAAAAGTTTGATGAGAGTTTAACTCAGTTCTTCAAGCAGCTTAGCATCTCTGCAAGTAAAACCAATCATATGTAATTGCAGAAAACAAAATTCAGTCACAGACACAGATGCTCTTATGTTCACATGAATCATGACGGAAAAAACGGGGTAAATGATTGGCCTCATGTATTTTCTGTGTAAGCATCACTGAAATGAACTGAAATTTGTTACTTTTTGTTTGTTGTTTTTGTTTGGGTTGGGTTTTTGTTTGTTGGTAGCTTGTCTGGTTGGTTGGCTTTTTAACTAACAAATGTTTCTGGGGTATTCCTGTAGTAAACTCATACAGCACTCAAGCTAATTGTAATTTTGAAAGGAGGATGCAAGGGAGAGAAGGAATAAATCCAATTCTTATGAACTATTTCAATTTGACCATAAACGTGTAAGCACTGAGAAGTAATCCATGCCAGAGCAAGAAAAACCCCAAAGGGAAAACAAAAGGATTCAATGTGGCACTTGCATTCCCACAGCACAAATTTTCTTAGTCCCTTTCCCAGAACAATGAAAAATGCCAGTTTGGCCTTTGGCTAGTACAAGACATGCCCAAGATGTGCACAGTACTTAGTGTAACAAAGCTGTCAGATTAAATAAAGGTTTCCAAACCAGAGAACTCTGGAGAAAAGCTTTCAGAAGATGATATGGCGGACCCACAAGGTATCATATAATGTTTGTATTTTAATAATCGGAGGTGAAGATGATTCTAGCTGAATTGAAGGAGAACTAGGAATTCCAACATTCCTCAAAATCAAATCTTTATATATGCCTCAATTTTAGGGTCCAAGTGACTTTAGAGGATATAGGATGAAATTATTATATTTGGTATCTTTCTTCTTACAGTAGAAAAACAAAACAAAAGCCCTGTTGAACCCTAAGTCATAGGCTCAGCACAAAATATTGCAAAATGTTTATAGAGGGGGAAATATTCTTCTTTGACCTTTATTTAATCACCTGTGCTTTGAAACACAGAAGCTGAGTGCACAAATGAATCAGATTTAGTTTTGACCACAAATTTATTAGCCATAATTGAGTTTTAGTGCTTGAAATTTGAAAAACAGTTAGCGTTTTATTTTTAAGCAATTCATCCAGATGATTTTCCTAAGTTAATATCAATCTACTTGGTGTTGAATTATACCACCTTCTGTTTTTTCAAATGCTATGCCTGCCAGTTCGCTTGACAGAGTAACAAACAGTAAAAAACAGTCACTGACAGCCCTGTCAGCATATCCTCCATCCAGTTTATGTGGAGTATTGAATAACAGGATTATAAAAGATAACATACTCAGACCTCTGAATAATAACGTTCCATTACAAAAATCTTCCGAGTTTCTGTTTCATTCAAGCAGTAAGTTAGTTGGTTCCTTTAATTTTTTTCTGAAATGATCATTTTCCCATCATACCCTTTTACAGCAATGTCATCTACTTACTTAAATGACATGCAAATTAAAACATTCTGTTGGGAGGAAAGGAAAGGCATTACTGAAGAGCTACTTGAGCACAGGCTCCAGCTAAAGTCAGACATGTGAATAAAGATCATTAGCAAGAGTAAGAGAAAGCAGCATTAAGTCCAAAATTTTTCAACATTAATAAAAAGGAAGAAGCTTATCAACTACTGAATGCAACACACCTTGCCAATCACAGAAGAAAGGAAAAAGAGAAAACATTCAAATGAATCATAATGAGCTGATAAGACATAATTTTAAAAGCCAAAACTCAAAGATGGATTTTGATTCAGTACTTACTCCAGGCAGAGAAGAAATCATCTGTTTATGCAAGATCGTTGATTCAGCTAGTTTAGTTCCAGCGTCTGCACAAACAAACTAAGAAGAAATTAAAGATGAATTATTTTTGAATAATTTACAAAGGAACCTGAAGACAATAATAAGTTGTCCATGGCTTTATTAAGATCATTTCAGACCTCTTCTTGCTTATATTTGTTGCAATTTGCCTGTAGAGTTCTCTTCCTTTATTACCAATTTCATTTGTTCACCATTATAAATGAGTAATTTTAAAGAAAAATTCTGACATAAATGTGTTTCATTAACACATATATACTGGACAGAATCAATTTAAAGATATTATATAAAATCCAATCCCTCTTTATAATCATAAATACGTATCTTTGCCATTCCCTGGATATATCAAATACTCTTCCTTCATCCCAGATTAAAACAAGATAGAGAAAAATAAGGCAGAATGCCATGTTCTTTAGTATGACTATGCTTTTACTGAAGTTCTACAATGATGAATTATATGAACAGTTTTCAAATTGAGAACACACTGGTACAATATAAGATAACCTTTGCATAATAAAGGCCAAAAAAATAAAAGTGCAGGCTGTTTCAGTGACAAGATCAGCATCATTCTGTTATACTAGACTATCTCTACTTGGCTGAATTATGCTTTTATTTCCCTTGCTTTTTTTGTCTTTTTTTTTTTTTTTAACCTCAAATCCCTTGCCCCAAAATCTCTGCTGTCCACATCACTCATACATTAGATCCACTAATATCATTATTTAATCTTTATGCTTCAATAATGCATTTGGCAACGTACAGATGATTTGCTCTTGCCTAAAACTTGTACTAAACTCTATTTGCACTTGAGTAATTTCTGTCTATCATGATGCAAGGAAGCTTTCTAACAAAGAGCAGACAGAAAAGAAGAACCAGCAAGCTAAGTTATAAGTCTTAATTTTCTTTCTTGACAATGAATACAGTAGTATCTTTACAAAGTGAGATGGATATTGACTACACAATATTCTTCACAGCCATCTAAAGCCATGTGTTAGCAGTGCTTTCAGTGGCTGAAGCTATTCATGAAAATATTTCCAAAACATTTATTCTTGCAGTTCCACGGGCTGTACCTTTCAGAGATTTAATCTGAATTCAAACTGCCTATCAAAGACTTGGAAACATGTCAGACCTATGACCTGACCAACAATCTCTACTTTGGGATAAATAATAGAAAGATGTATCTGAGCTTAGATTAATAATTAGATATCATCAGACATAGGCCAGGATCCTTGACTCTTCTTTTACTTAAAAATTATTTTACACCAGAATAAATCACACAGAAACAAATAAAAATGCGACTCATATTTCAGTTGATAAGTGGTCTGATGCTCTTCTTGTCAGAGCTCTAATCATTATACAAAAAGGAAAAGAAAGCCTTGGGTTTATGGGCTATATTGATCCAGACTTTGCCTTAGCTTAAGCAGCAACCAGGATGCTCAGTTTCTGTTTTAACAGAAGACCCATCAGTGAACTTAAGTGAAAAAGTAACAGATTTTCTCCTAATGTTCCCTTATCTGAAAGAGCAATAGTGTTGCAGAAGCAGCAAACAAAGCTACCTCTACTGTACTCTTTTAAGCTTCCTGCATCTATTGCACAGAGAAATTTGGCTTAAACAAAATATTAATTTATTTGTGAAAAACAGCTGACAAAATCCATTACATTTTTAATGAGCAGTTGGGCCTTGTTTAGCTTATATTTCTCAGCATCTGACTGCCAGGTGCAAGGATCTTTCCTAAATTCACAATGCAGTCAATACAAGATGGGGAAAACAGATGCAAAGTGAAAATTTCTTTCATTTTCAGTCCAATTCACTGTGATTTATGTTGTCTCTGCTGCAAAAAGATGAGGAATGGGCAAATCATTACCACATCTCTTCTTAACATTGTCTGATAAGATACAGATGGAGCATAATGTTTAAGATGGAATGTCTTCTGAATGAAGTGAATTAACTATATAACACAATTATCTACATTATACTACGCTTATAATCAGAGCTGTAAAAATATATAGTCCTAATAATGTATTATGTATGTGACTTTAAATTGTTACAGTCAGTAATTAGCAGACCAGATCTTCACAAAGACATAAATTGAAACCACTAGATTTACAGTAACTGAAGATCTGCGCAGAAATATGAGTAACCTAAACAAAACAGGTCAAGTGTACTGATCTTTAGAGGATGACTGAACAAGCAAATCCTAATGAGACTAATATAATTTAAAATCATTGGAAATCCTGGAGATATATGCTGATGAAATGTGAGTAGGAGAAAGGTACTGGGAAACAAAACACTGGGTGAAGAAGCAGTTCCTATGGAAACCCATGGAACTGCAGCATGTAGATGATGGCTTTAATTTGCTAGGACAAATTGGAGAGACAGATTTTTTTGACCCTTAACATCAAGGATGTCTATCTGGAATTGGGATGAACTGGTTAAAATTCTCATTCTTTGTAAAGTGGGATACAGTTGTGCTCATTTTTGCACAGATGTCAACAGTTACACTGAAGGCACCATATAATCTGGAATAAATGTGGGTGTCAAACATACGTTCCTAGAAATTCCTTTGTCAGCCCACAGCTGATCTATCATTAAAATAAAACACTTTTAGCTTCTTTATTTTGAACATTTTAATTGAATCTCTGTGTTCTATATGCACTGTCTGTATAGAACCTTGTATGGAGGCTAACAAGTTAATGGAGAAGGGACTATCTTGAAAATTGAAATCATTTTCATTTGGTGCTGTATTACCTTTGCTACAGTCTTAAGTCCATAAAGCCTTCAATTTAAATGAATATTGTATGGGCTTTGTGTGGTAAAATTGAACACTGAGCCTTCCATTCTATTAATAACATAAAAGAAAATTCACATAGATACATATTTGTTTTTACTATCACCTTTTTAAAATTACTACAGTGCCTAGGATATACTAAGTGGCTACTATGGTATTTAAATTCAATTTGACACTAGACCACAGACTTCTGAGGGTTGCCAATCTGCACTTAGTGGGCCTGAATACAGCCCGTGTTCTTTATGACTGACAGGACAAAAGAAGCTTTGGATATCAGTAAATACGACTTACTTCATTAACCTCTGAAATGCTATACAAGATCCTTACAATTACACTGACTGCTCTTGTGGAAGATATGAATGCATCCTGAAGATATATCGCATATAGGAACAATTCTAGAAGGAAAGTACTGGCAATAATCAGTTTCTTTTTACTTTCTGCATATAGGAGAGAGTTTTCTTTGATGACTTTATCAGGTGATTGGCTCAATGTGAAGGGCAAGTGTTTATCAGCTAAATTCTACTGCCAAGACAGAAGGGGTATGCTTGCAATCCTAAATGGCAAATTCTGGATTGATTAGACTACAGAAATTAAGGTGCTTTGTCATCCTCCAGGATAGATAGCCACAGAACAAAGCTATATAATGGAGCAGTGCAAAAAAGATTGACTTTTTCTGTAATCTAGGAGAAGTCAGTCAAGTCAACAAACACTAATGCACATGGTATCAAGCTGCATCTCTGCACTACTAAGACATAAAGCAGTTAGTGGTTAAGTTATTGGAATTGGCTTTGGTTGGGACTCAAAACAGAAGTCTGAGATTAAAAATTAAAAAAGCAAACTGTCAGAGCCTAACATTACTGGTATTTTCAGTAACCATGCTGAACTTGTAAATTCTTTTTGTTGAATTTGGGCTGAGATACAATCCAGATGAGAATAAAATGAGGTAGATCTTCTGTACCTGGACCAACAGCAATAGATTCATGTCCGGTAATGGTGATTTTAACTTCAGAGCCTGCAATAACTCCAATATGACGCTGCGTGTCAAGTAGAATTTGTCCCTTTCCTGCAAAAGAAGAACATAGTATTATAAATGTTCTGAAATTCACTGGCACCCACTAGTAAACTACAGCAATAACATTTTACCTAAATTCAAAAATATAAAAGTTATAGAAGTGTACTTTTTGTTACTATCTTATAAAATTCCACATTTTTGAATTCTAAAGATCAGATAGAACAGACATCAATGAGAATGATTTTTGCTATACAAGATTTTAATATTTCATACATGACATTTTATAAGACAGTTGTATAGCAAAGGCAATTAGGGTAGATGTCACTGCTTACTTCTGTATAGACAGGAAAAGGAAAGTAGTAAGGATTGACAGAGGAAAACAAACCTGGCAGTAGTCGTTAGCACTGTTCTCTCACTAAACTTGCCAAAAGTGGTCTATATTTTTACAATATATACTTTTATTGTCATTCCCCCTTAAAATAAGGTTGTGCGCAGTAAGACAGTTTTAACACTGATTTTCATTCATTAGACTAGCAGTACTTTTCCACTTACACAATAAAAACCATTTTGGCTACAGCTGCTACAACAGAAACATTTTAAAACACATGGTGAAAAATCAGCCAATGGAAATTAGAACACAGAAGCCTAAGAATAGAGCTGTAGAGCTGAAACAGCAAGGCGGCTCAAGAGATAAGAGGAGCTTGTTACGTATCTTACTTTGACATTCTCTTACTTCATAAGATAAGATAAAAAATGTGAAATAAATCCATAGCCTGTTAGTGACCTCCACAACTCAAGAACTTTGATCAGCAGAGAGACTTACATTGAGCTCTCTTTCAAGTGAACATTAGAGAAGAAAAAAAATGTTTTCTAATAAGAAAAGTGTGTTCCAAAATGTGTTTATGATTTAAAGTTTATTATCTCTTGTCTTGTAAATCTCAAGCACTTGCCTGCTCACTTGAGTAAGTTAAACTTCTAACATTTCATTTAGTAAGGGTCTCAGTTCCTCTGTAACATCTGCAAAATGGAATAATGCTCTTTTCTTCCTCAAAGAAGGACTCTAAGGTTTAATATGTGAAGTCAGTTTGCAGCTTATTTCCAGCTGCACGCAGTAGCAAATGCAACTAAAATGAAAGGAGATGGAGGATATGAGTAGCTGGAAGACTGAGCTTTGATGAGCACAGACTGAGAAGCCAGTCACCATTGTTCCTCAGAAAGATGATGTCACCACACTGTATTTGGGTAATACAAAGCCAAGCAAGTGCCTTCCACAGCATCCACATGTCTTTTAATGAAAACAGATTTTAAATATTAGCCTGTGAGTTGGAAAAAGGCACTAAAACAGCAGAATGGTATGTCTGACATGGAGTCTCTGAATGAAAGACCTGACTTAAGTTACTGTTTTGGCCTATACAAGCAGAATTTTGATTTTTCAATTACATGAAGCACGTGATCTGATAACACATTTTCAGATGGTACATTTAGCTGATGGAATGAGGCCCATACTGCAGCAGCCTATGCAGCTAAACTTATAAAAAAAAAAAAAACCCAGCAGCAAACACTGAATCAGCTCAGCTGTATTATGAAACAATGTCTTGAGGAGACAAATACTCAGTCACACATCCTACATGCATGAATGGTGCTCTGATCATATAATGTCCTCAGTAACTTATCTCCAACAATGCCATAAGCAGATGCCAAGGGAAGAATAAAAGCAGGGCAAGCATGTATAATTCCCACTATCCCACTCATAGCCACAGACTATTTTCTGCTCAGGGGACATCTGAGGTCAGTGTGGCTTCTGTATGATTTGTAACTCTCAGATTTCTCTTCCATGTGCATGTCAGCCAACCACTTGTGCCCATGTCAATTTTCAGAACCAGCATTATTTGGCAAGGAGTCGTTTGAAGAACCACTTCATTTTACTTGCTTTGACATTAGTTCCTACTTAATATGTCCTTGTTCAGGGATAGCATGAGATTATCCGCTTCTGTCTGGTTCACTTGTGACTTTACAAACCTCTGTCACACTCCCATCAGTTGCTGCTTTGTCAGATTGAAGAGACTGACTTAGTTGCTCTTCATATGGAGCTCACTTCACAACTTCATCATTCTTGTTACTTTTATCTGAACTTTCTGCCATTCTATTATATCCTTACTGAGCATGGGAAACAAGAATGCTACATAATACTCAAGGCACAAGATGACACTGATGACCTGCTGGAATGTCTATTTCTCAAACAGGGACTCTTCCTACTGTCGTCTGTCGTCCTGAGAAATATACACAATGCAGTTAATAATTACATGCCCCAGCACACTGGACAGAATTTCCTATCAGTAATCCAACACAGTAGCCTGCACATGCTGGAAGAGAGGTAGAATTCTCATCAAAAGCATTCAGCCATGTTGGAAACTAACACCTAAGCTACACAGAATGTAATTGGGCCATGATAAATTGCTTTGTCGGAACACTCGAAAAGAAAGAGGGGACTCATGAATCCTAGCTTTCCTTGGCCTTAAGGATGATAAAACAGTGAGATAACTCTTTCTCAAACTACTCCTACCTGTCAAAACTCTTAATGTTTTTTAAGCACAGACAGATGAAGGAAAATCGAAAAAAATGTTTTTAGACATCTGACCTCTTACTTCCTGCTGTTAATCAGGAGTGATGACACTGAAGTCAACGGCCCAGAGCTCACTTCCTACTGAAGTCTCCTCAATCCTATCATTCTGCCATTCTGCTGCTGATAAATATGTATAAGAACTTCATATTCTGCCACAGCAGTGCAAAGCCATATTAGTTCCATGAGAATAAAGCCCAGAGCAGACGTGTAAACATGGTACCAAAGAATCAAGGATGGAACCCCTTTAGTTTCTGTTCAGCCAAAGCTACCCTCTCAAACGCCTCTGCATCCCTATAAAACAAATGCTTTGCAAACTTTAAACTATGACCTTGCAAAGGCAAATGTGTGAAATGTGAAGCTATCAAAACTTGTTTCAAACAGTACCTCAGGATCCAAACTTAGTAAATAGAACAGACTTTTTATTTGGTTTAATAGAGTAACATGCTATCTCTCCAAATAATCCAGGACAAAGCAGAAAGTCTTTGTATTTGCCTCCGTTGCCACTGCAGTAATTAAAAATACTGAGGATATACCCTCAGTTCTTTCAAAATTTCAATAGTAAAACCTTATTGTGTACAGTTCAGTGGAATACTGCATTTACTAAACAGTATATTAGTAACAACAGTATGATAGTAAAACACTAAGTTTAGAACGAAGTGTCAGTAGCTGTAGGAGACAAGAAAGCCAAAAAGTATCCCTAAGAGACTTGAGAGGAAAACTGAAAGTAAGATGATAACAATCTAAAAAAGAGATGCTACTCTCAACTGAGAGTTCCAAAGGCACTGAAAAAAAAAATCAAATTGCTGAGCTGGAACAGAATCTCAGACAAGGACATATATCAGACTGATGTGAGACTTCAGACTCAAAGATACAGAGATATTTCTGCCACAAGATATTAGGAAACTGTTGATGATTAAAAAACAAAAAAGATTTGGAGTGGTCAGGCAGCATTCCTCTCTTTGAAGTGCACATTAAAGTGGTTTGCTGCTGGAAGAGACAAAATTCCTTCATAGTACAGCTGAAAGTTGTTCTGTGAGTTTTGTTTGAGACAGTAAAAATTAACAATTAATTCAGAACAGTTGTAATGCTCTCAAATTATTTTCCCTCTGCAATTTGCTTCTACATGGCAATCTATCACAAACAGCACTGTTTGGTTACAGAATGTCCACTGCAAAGAAACACAGAGTGCAACTAGCTGGTTTTTTTCTAAAAGTATTCATTAATTTGTTATTTCCAATGTAAAACCGTGGCACACTTTCAGCAATAACTTGGATAATGTATTATGAAGTTCCACTAAATTAAGCGTTTTGTGGATAAAAATTGCAGGAGAACATTCACTAATGATTCCATTTATGCGTCACAAGGTTGCATTAAACTAAATCAAGAAGGAGATTTTACCAAGTGCTATAATCCTAGCTTCCTGCATGCAATTAAGACACAATGCAGTTATAGAATATTGAACCAGGAAGCATGCAAGAAAAACATTAGGTTGTTTAATAACATGTTTTAATAAAATTTTAATTAAATAACTGAAACTGTGGAGGCAGTATGAGGGGAGTGAAACACTTCCATTTGCTTTAGAAGGCATACGTAAGATTGCCTTATCAGATCTCAAATGCAGCAGTTGTTTCAATTTTAAATGTCTGGGGTTTTTTTATTGTTTCAGTGAAACCTCAGTCAATTCTCAGTTAACATTTTTCTCATTTTACTTTGCCTTGCCCAAAGCCTGAACTATAGATCTAACTCAAATTACTGCCAGTAATTGGAGAATCTCTTCTGTACTCCTGATTATTTTTTCTTTCATAAACTCTTCTCTTTCAAATGAGACAAAAAAGTAATATTTGCTTGCTGCAATTAAACATACTAATAGTTTCTCTTAATGCTTCAAACCATTGCATCTGGTGAAAGGTCTTTGTATTTTCTTGTGGTGCATCTTTTCAGTGAGAGTGTCATTGCTTTTTTTTGTTTCATTTTTAATGCATGTTCAGTGATATTTTAAGCCTTGCATGCATTAAGTGATGTTAACTTCTCACCAATTGCAATAAAAATGAACCTGATGAGAAACTGAGTGTTACTTGTATACTGTATCTTTCAACCAGAATCTTAAAAACTTTTTCCAGGTGTTCTGTTTTCTTTTCTACTCAGCTTAGAGCTATGCACACCAAAGTGAGATACCTAATACAGAATAAAACTGGATCCTAACTTGAGGAGTCTTCCGCTGTTGTCTCTCCTCACAGCTTGGCTCTCAAGTGGCACTACTAGGAATATTTAGGTTTTTATTGTGCAAAGTATCTGGCTAAATCCATGCATTAGGAAATATACAATTATATAGACAGTCATGCATAAATACCAAATGTCATCTCTAAGAGGAAAAAATTTTCAAAAAAATCATATGAAAGCTCTTTTTTCTGAGCAATGCTTTCAGTAGGTTCCCTTTAAATATCTATACTGAGAATGTGAAATTCAGTGTTATTGATAGGTGTTGCATCATCATCACTACTTGATTAACCAAACTACATTAAAACTGTTGACATGTCTGAAACTTGACACTGATTTCATCTTTACTTACAAATATCCTACTTGATGGTAGTAGGACTTTGTCTGTCCTATTTTCAGTGGTCTCTAATGGAAGATATAATCTCATTGTTACCTTAGTGAAGGCTCGGTAGCACAAACCACACAGTTCTACCAGGTAGGCCAGAGTGAAGACAGCATTCTGAATGACAAAACTTAGTAATTTTGAAAAAGGCTCCAGAAGACTCTGCAATAACATGATTTAGGGAAATCAGAACTGGTTGCTCAGCAAAACAAAAGGCATTCCAACTCAGATATATCTGAATGAAACACCATCATTATTGTTAGTTCGGAAATGATTTTGCTGTGATCTACACTGCTTCAGTCAAATGGCTATCCTATCTACCAAATTACAACAAATTAGAAGAAAAAGAATTTCCAGAAGTTTATTCTCTAGTGTTTATGAGACATCAGAGATTCTATAGTGTTTATGCAGGAAAACCTTACTGATCTCAGAGGAACTGTACCAATGAGAACTGCAGAATCAGCCTCTGAGGAAGTTTATTACTCTTTTTTTTTAGTGGAGAATATAAAATCTTTAAGATACACACTCACACCCACAAACGAATGCAATCCCACACACACTTCACAGTAACCTGGGTTCCTAAGCTCCTACCGTTCTCCACCATGCATCAGATTGCACAATTTTATCTTAAGTATTATGTTTTCCTAGCTAGTGGATAAAAACACATTTGCAGAATAATGCAGGTTGGTTGAACAAAAGGCAACAGAAAGTTCTTGAAACTTACCCTGGTGGCACTAGTGGTAGGTATCTTCAGCAAGCAAATCATTATTCTTAAACTAGAATCTAAAGAACACTGTGGACATTTTGAAGGGAAAAAAAGTTAGTACCTTTCTGTGTACATCTCTTACATCTCTTGTGGTGGCAGATATTAATAAGATACAGGTGAAGTCTGAAAAATGATCTCTGATGACTGATTTTTAGTTACTTTGCCTCAATTATTACTTATTTCTAAACATGTAATCATATCCCCTCAATGGTAACATAACTACCTCAAATCTCAAGAAAATTTGACAAAAGTGCTGGTTTTAGAAAAGTTACATTTACCTTTTACTATTTACATTTACCTTTTACCATTTACCTCACAAAAATCTCCTTGAAATACATTCCCACTGTAGTGAAAATGGATTTAAAAACTGAGTGAATTAGCACCATCTGTCTCACTTCTGTGATTGTCCTGGACTATGATATTTCCCTGTACATCAAGATAGGGCTGCTCCCCATGGCATTAGAATAAGCTCTGGCAATAGCTGCTCCAGAGGCCCCACTAAATATGTTCCCTAAGGTGTAATTGATTTTTCTTCTGTGTAAATCACACAGGTAGCAACAGTGAATGGGAATTTCAAGAATCTGTCCTTTGTCTCACCTTGTCCCACATGCAAACATCTAGAAGAGCAAAGAGTCATATATGACCCTGGAGGAAGGAACAGGTGATTGTTTTACTTCTACCACTAATTATACTTCCCATGAATAAAGGGAAATCATAGTAAACACTCCATTTAAATGGACAACCAAGGAATTTAATGTTTCATATAGCTTGAGAGTGACACAATTTAAAAAGTAATTCACAAGGTTAGATGTTGCATCCTTCAGCTCACACTGATCAACATGCCTTTGCACAGAAGAGATTATTGCTTGGCCCATTCATGCTGTGAGAAGTCAGAATAAGAGTATCAGAATTCCATATTTACTGGAAAGAATCAGAATTTTTTTTACCGTGTCAACTGAAAAAAACTTCAGGAAAGTTTTTTTCACAGTAGGAAATAAGGACTCTCTGCTTTGAGCACTCAGAAATAAGAGCCCAAAACTTCTAGATTCAGTTTCCATATACATTCCGTTTCCATCCATATATAGCCAGAACTATAACTTGGTCAAACAAGCAGGCTGGGCACAATTACTTATGGGAGTAGTTCCAAGAGTCTCACATTTTACTCTGCCTGTCTGAGTATTATGTACTTTTAGCAAATTAATTAGGTGGTGCTGGTCTTCTTGTTAGATTTAGTTAGTTTTAACAGCTAAAACCAGACAGATGCCAAAACACTGATTCTCTCAAATGCAGTAATCTAATCTGACAAAGTCAGGATATGGAAAGTGTAGAGGGGAAAAAATATCTAACAGAGAGTGAAGGAGTACTCTCTGGTCAGAGCTGTTATTGCTTCCTATGGAAAAAAATATTATTAAAGAGATAGATTGGGAGTACAATAAATTTAGTCCTCTGTAAACATTAGTTGCATCATTAGAAAACATTCACAACCACCTGTACTCTGGCTCTCATCCACAGCTTTCCACTGTTTCTGAACAACCTGACCAATGCTAGTAAAGCTCATTTCAAACGTCTATATCATACCTTAAGTGGCAAAACACAAGGGAGTTTGGTAAGGAAAGTCTGAAACTGATTACTAATTGTGGTCCAAAGGTTGCTGGGCGAATCCATTGGCAAGGCTTCCATAAAGGTAGCAATATTTTCCAAACAGCGTAGCATCGCACCCCCTGCTGGTAAGTTCTTTTTGTTATTTAAACCCTGGGAAACAAAATGACAACTATAAACAAATGGAAACATGGCCGCTTAAACAATATTTGGAATTTCAGAGGTTAATTTTTCATATTAAATACTTCTGGTATAGTACTAATGATAACATGTTGTCTGAGGAATTTGATCTGAGTATGTGATAGTTAAGTCTAGTTCCTTTCCTAAAGCACTGACCAAGAGATTTCAGTATCAAAAGCTTAAGAGAAAGAGAAAATTTTATATACAAGGTCCTAACTCTTATGCTGATTATATTGTCATGGCACTAAAAAAAGAAAGCACAACTCATATGAACCAGTAACTTGTCCATACTTTCCGTTGGCTAATTTTAAAGAAGCCATTAATTAGAAGCCAAACAATTTTTTGGCTTGTGTACTAAGGACAGGACTGGAAAGATGTAATAGTTTTAAAGTTCTGTAAGAATCTTTGTTTGAAGGAACACCTATCTTCTTGTTTGAAGGAACACCTATCTTCTTGTTTGAAGGAACACCTATCTTCTTGGAAGAGCAGGAATATGGAAGTGACTAGTACTCGTGGGATGCTAAAAGTTACAATAGAAACAAGCCAAGAGCACAGAAGAAAGTTGGTGAAAAGCAGGCAGTAGATCTTTGAATTATTTAAAGAAAGTGCTGTCAGACACAGATGAGAAGGTCAATATAGGAGGATAAATATTTCTGAAAACCAGAAATAGTGCACAGAAGGAGATGGCCTAAGCTGCTAAGGAATAAGACAGCTCCAGGAGCTGGTCTGTGGGGAAGAAAAAAAAAAGTTATCAGTGAGAATAAAATCCAGAAGAAAAATGGTGAGGATCCCGCTTCCAGTGACAAAAAATAAAAAAAATAAAAAAATTCACATTGCTTTTAGTGACATAAGTTTGAACTCCTAATGCATGAGGAGAGGTGGCTTCAGTAAGTCTGATAATGCCTAATAAAGCTAGCAACATTAATAGCAGGATAGCCAACATACCTCTAGCAGCTGGCTTAGAGCAGCAATAGAACTCAGCTCACTGAAGTCCATAAGGGATGTGGCTAAGGTCCGTAAGAAACTTCCATCTGAAATTGGAATGACATTTTTTCACTGAGTGTTCATATGGGGGTAATTGTAAGGGTAAGAAATGTACTCAGGTACTCTAGTTCACCTTTAATATTGCTCTGGAAGAGCTGGGGGAAGATGCCATTGGGAGCCAGCTGATGGAACACACAACGGAGGAACTGCTTGGCCACACCTGCAGCATTTCCAGGGATCATCATGCTGGAATGAAAGGAAGGAAAAGAATGTATAGAAATTACCTTGCAGATGAAACACTTCTCTAACCTAAAAACACAGCAATAATAAATAAGATCCTATTTTTTCCTAATTACAAAAGTGTTCAGTTATGAGAAAGACATAAGCAGAACTTTCCTGATTCAAAAAAATTATTAATTTTACTTTATTAATTCAGGTCAACTATTCAGAGATGGAATTCTGTTTTTGCTTGTGAGTTGTCAGGATTTGGAATACAATCCTGCTCTCACCTTGTGGATTTCAGTGGTACAGATTCTTGGTTTTACCATAAAACGCAAGAGGAACAGGTAAACATGCACCTTACATTTATTAATTTGCTTCAAGAGCTTAAATATTTCCTAATCTCTCACAGATTGAATGGTTTTGTTAAAAAAACTTAAGTGTTATTTATTTACTCATAAACTGCACTTCTTAGCACTTCTTGCAGCTTTTCAAAATGAATTTATCCTATTCAGCATCTTTTTTAAGTGATGAGACATCACTAGGAGGGAATCTCCATGGCTGAGGATGACTCACTTCACCTCACTTCATTGAATACATGAAGATCGTTTATCAAAGCAAATACTGAGCAAACACTGAACAAGCTAGAACGATCTGCACTGAAATTCTGGAAATCAGGAGGCATCTTTAAATGAATCTAATTAATCTGAATCTGATTTTTTTTGTATTCACTAAATATGAATACGAGCTCACGTTTAGGAGACAAAAAAATATATGAATGAAATGAAACTCTCACTTAGAAACTTCAAAACAAAACAAAACAAAACAAAAGGTTACATTTAATTGTTTTCATGGCCAAGGAGGACAATGCTTTAAATTCACTGCTGGATAAGGTATATTTTGCTACTATACCTTTCTGCTTGATTAGAGAAACTGGTACTTGATGCCAACCTGTAACAAAAAATAACAGCAATTGAAGCCCACATGCATTTATGCTTTTTGTGTTCCATTTTGAATAAAGTCAATAGACTATCTAGCTAAAAAATAATAATAATGATAAACAAAAGTTTTACAGAATATTTAAAATGCTACCAGAAAGTTCTCCTGAAGTGCTCTTAAATTCACACAAATCATATTGGAATAACATATAAACTCTAACCAGTTCTGTCACAAATACTTCCCAGATTTGAAGACAATTCTACTTCCCTTCCTGTTCCAGAATGATGAAAATGAAGTGAAAACTATGTCACATGCATATCTAAAACAATTACTAATCTAAAAGGATGTGGCAAAGAATAAACTTTGCCAGAAGCTGAATACTGAGTGAATTGTTTCTGATTAACACAGCAGCATAGACTGAGCCAAAATTCTCCACTTGGCAATCTGAAGTGAGGCTTCTAATTTCAGATTTTGGCATCTAAGTAAGTGGCTTAATTTCACAAACAGTAAGTACCTCAGAGCTCTTACAAAGTCAAATGCAAAAGTCAGGGTGTTCTCAAAAATCACATCATCCATTTTTAGTACCTAAATATAACTAGGAAGCCCAAAATGGGAATCCATTTGAGAAAATACTTAATACAAGCATAAAACAAATCACACAATTAAATATGCAGATCATGTAAACAAACAGAGTCAGAGCTTATACTACCAAAGCAACGCACATTTATTCCTAAAAGTCACTTAAAGTTGGAAGCATTACCTACATACAAAACACCACGCAATTTTTACTTTCATCTGATACATATCAGTATTTCAGCTGGTATAAGATACAACTGAATTGCAAGTTCATATAAAAAGACCAGTTTGCATCAGCTGATGAACTGGCTTTTAACATTTATCTTTGATTCGAGATCCTTTCAGGGTAGATTTAGCTTTAGCTTAATCCTCTGTCAGTCTCAGTTCAGAAGGTGGTTTCTTCTCCAGTCTCCACTACAAACCAAAAGAAGGATCCTAAAGCAGCTCAGTCAAGTGCATCAGCGTAAACCAGAATGGATGGTGATTTCCATTAATAATTCATGACAAACTGGACACACAGCATACATTCAGCTGTGAAATAATCTCAGGTTGGATAATGCAGTGGATTGAACAGAATATTATCTTCAGTTGTCCCAGCATAAATCAGAAAAAAATCATCACAGTCCATAGCTCCACTGTTATTAAGAGGAGCCCAGGCTAAAATAAAATGTATTTTCTGATGTGCAAATTAATTCCGAGTGAAAATAGCTCTGAGGCCACCTTCAAGCAATACAAGCCTTGATCCTGGAATAAATGAAGCACCAGCTTACTTTAAAGTGCATGCTGATTTCTGCAGAATTTGGTGGAACTAATCACATGCCAATAGACATCACAGCTATTTCCAAAAATCTACTGAATTTTCAGAAACAAAAGCATAACGATTTTCTTCTGAAGGAAATCAAAGTCCTATGCAAAGTTTCTCCCTTCCATCTGAATGCTATAATGCAAGCATGTTGTGGAGGAGTGTTGTTTTTATTTATCTGTTTTATAATAAACAAAACATTTAAATTCTAATTTCCAAATGAAAAAACATCGTGAGACATGAACTACAATAAATACTTGGGAACTTTTTGAAATCAACAGCTTGTATGTGTTTATCACTAGCAATCTAAATATTATTTGAACAAACTCTCATCACCATCTCCACTTATTACCTCATTACTTACGTTCAATGTAATTCCTTTCTAGATAGCCACTTACTGCTCTTAGAATTTGCCAGAAAAGGCAGCTAGTAGGAACAACATGGGACATTTACCAAAAATACTCCACGCCGCATGCCATCTGCTGCTTTAAAAAATCAGCTTCCTCCAAAGATGCAGCATTCCTTCTTCAAAGCACAGAAAAAGTTAAGCCACTCAGCCCTCATCTCTGATAATTTATCTTCCAATTGATTCACTCTCTATGGCTTCTTAATGACTGCTACTTCTGTATTTACAAGAATCACACAGAATGGAAAGCATCTGTCTAGATTAGAAATTTTACTTCTACCAGAATTCATTAGCAGTGAGCTGCAGCACTGGAATTAATAGAGGACTTGAATAGTAGCTGTGTTTCAATGGAAGTGGGAGATGGGGAGGCAAGGCTGTAAAGAGCCATATCCCTGCACAAGTCAGTGAAGCAACTTCAGACACTGACATGGAGAGGAGAGCTGTGCCATTTCTGCATGTGTAGTGCTGCTCAGTTTGTTCTGAAACATGTAGGATGCATCTTTCCCACATCTTAGGCAACAAGTTGTGGAAGCAGCTGAAGCAGCAATGACAAGTACTACAATACAATGGTGCATTTCAGTTATCCAATGCATACTAGGTGAAAATCACAACAGATAAACAGCACAGACACCAAACATTTAAGACATTATCAAAGACAACTTGATAGAGCAGCTGGTTAGGAAGCCAAGATGTGCAAATCTTTAGTTTTAATAAGCAGGTTGAGGAACCTGAAAAGTTCTTCAAGTAAGCAGAACCAGATATTACATACAGCTTCATGTAATGAAGTTTATGTAAACTCATTTGCAGGCACAAAATTCTTTCAATCACATGAAAATGAGGACAGGCCTGAATTTACCTTCCAACAGACTGCATGATGTCCAACAGTAGAGGAGCAGCCAAGTCTGGACTAAGGTGAATGAAGGTTGAGAGCACAACTATTGCCAGGCCTAGTGTTTCTTCATCATATTCTTCAAGAATTGCTCCACAATCATGGCATCTGCAAGGAACAGTAAAACAGACATTGAGAAATTCAAAACAATGCATGCAGACATATTCATATCTTTTTAAAGTACTATAATTTAGTACTTTCTATTCAGAATTAATTTAGTAAAAAATGTAATGGTGATCTTTCTATAATTAACTTAAGTCCATGGCTTTTAAATGTTAATAAATGTTTCCGCTAGGCTGCACTGGCTGTCTACACTGATGAAGGAAGAGCACAGTGTATGCCTAAGTTTTGAGTCCTACGCTGGTAATGCTTAGTTACTTCACTCACTCTGTATTGGACTGTTTCAGTTTGCACTACCCAAGAGGAATCTATCACAGTGAAGACTAGCCCTAGCTAACATCAGCCAGTTCACGCCACTTGGTTTCATGCAAGGGCTCATGTCCCTGGCACTTTTCTATATAGCAGCATAGACACAAACAATGACATACGTAGATGATCTCAAAAAGAGAGAACAATTTCACATTGTCCTTTCTGTCATGAATTATGAGTAACAGATTGTGCAACTAGAAGCAATAATCTGATTGGCCTCCACAGCATATATCGCTCTGAAGGAAATGAAAGAAGGAAATAAAAGAACCAATCAAGGACACAGCACCTTAGACTTTGGAGAAACCTCCTTTTCCAGGACAAATTTGCTGCTTAGTCACTTACTCCTCCTGAAATACTAAAAGACAACCAAAGAAGTTCTGAAAGAACTCTCTAATGTCTAATTATAAAGAGGATGTCAGACTCAGGGGAGATGAGACAAGCTTTCACAACGGAACATAAAAAGCAAACCAATGTGGGAAACTAGCTTATCTCAGCCCAGTTTGCTCAATTTAATCAATCAGTTGCTAATGACTCCAACAGATTGTGATATTTCAACCTACTGAATTGTACAGGCAATTTTCTTGACTTTGTCACTAAACAGAAGGAAAATATGCCAACAAAGTCATGAAAATCAAGCTCAGCTGAGCTTGATTTTGCTAGAGCCAGAGCTTTGGAGAATTGACCAAAGGATGTGTCAGAGATAATCCTAACCTTGGGGTCCTTCACTTTGTCACATTATAAGGTCTGCTTCCAGTCTCAGCCTGCTCAGTGGCCTTAACCAGTGACCATCCTGGTAGATCTGTTTACTGGACTGAGCACAGTCACACAATCAGAAACTTATAGTTTCTATTTATAGTTTTTCAGTAATTCAACACATAGCTCCCTTATGACATCTCCATTAAACGAGTACACTTATTTCAGAGGCATTTTAACCAACAAGTAGATGATTGCAAAACTCTTTGAGATTAGTGTTATGTTGGTAACAGAAGTGTTGATAGGTAATCACGACTTTCTATTTCAACTGAAAACCAGAAGAATTTGAAAAATAACCTTTTTTCTTCCTAAGGCGAAAGTGGTTTCCAGTGATCACAAGGAACCATTGATTTAAAATAGGGAGCAGTACAATTTCACCCATTTAAGAGATCAGTTTTAATTAAAGAGAAGTCCAAAACTTCAGTTACCCAAGTGTCCTTAGTAGGTTACGTATATTGTATAATTCTAATCACACAATTACCCAGTTTTAAATGAAGGGTAGAAACTGTCTCCCTTCCCCTTCATGTACATACAGTAGCCTGAGTTGTAATCTCACCAGTGCAAAGTCACAGATATCCCCCTGAGTTAAAAACACATCTTGTGGATAGTGTTTTGAAAATGTTTAACTTAGAATAAAATATATTAATTAATTCAAAAAAGATAGCATACGGTTAAAAGATAAGAAGCAAACTTTGTTTCTGTTAAGTATATTTATATTTAGTTTGGTCTATTTGAAGTTTAACTAGTTTTTTGAAAGAAACAGAAAATGAACTTACTTGTCAGTCATCACAGTGGGCTGGTCATCAGCAAATTCTTCTGGTGCAGGTACAAACATACTGACTATACTGGGTGCTGATAACAAGCTAGATTTTGTGGCACCTTTAGGCAGTAAGGAACAATAAAAACAGAAAAGCAAAAGGAAATCACTAAGCAGAATCCCAAACTGCATTGGCCTGAAGATCAGGCTTGTAAGGATGAGCCATAATGATTTGACTGTGCATAGATTAAGAAATATGTGGCATAAATTAAGAAATATAGCATGTTCCTCCAATTAACTGTAAATATCAATTATATTATATACACATATATCCTTGAAAAAAAAGATAAAGAAAACAAATTTTGGGAAGGGCAGGTGTCTGTGTATCTACTCATATTTAGGAAGAGAGGATAATTCTACAGATTGTATTAGACTGGAAGAAGATTTGCATCCTTCTTCATACTTTCAGGGAATCACCTTCTCACCATTCTTAATGACATGAAGAAGTAAAAAAGTTTGTATGCCTGACAACCATATCATCAGCTTACTCACAGCATCCCTAACAGAGGCATGAGAGAAAAATCAAAAAAGGAACAGTTAGAAGAAAGAATTTATAAGAACTTGAGAAACACTGAAAACATTGGAGAGCTAGTAATTATAAATGCTTTCCATTTAAAGTCTTCACAAGCATCTTGATTCTACAAAACCGAGCTTTTCAGCTGGGATCCCAGAGTCAGCATAACTTTGCCAACATATGAGATTCCTTTAGCACTAGGCAAATTGTGCACCGCTGTTTTCAGACAGATGTTTATTTAAAATGAAAAGTTGAGTATAATGGAAAATCCAAACTCTTTGCTTATTTATGTTCTGAATAAGGTAGTCTGAGAGTCTAACCAGTATGATAGTCTTCTCCCTTAATCCCTTCTTTTGCATTAAGTTTTAATGTTAAATACTTGAAGGAAAGAAAAAAAAAAGAAATCAGAAGAGGTAAGACTCCAGCTACTCTAGTTGCAAAGAAAACTTCAGGGTGATGAATCCAATGTTAATGGGCTCGTGAATAAGCCATCAGGAACTTCTATCAAAGTTATGGTGATATACAAGTCATGTCATTTATCTTAGGTACATTTCAGTGCTCATTTCAATATGGTTGGCAGTTTCATTCTTCAGGTTAGCAAGATAGAGAGATTTAATTCCTATGGAAAAATATCTTATGTTTGCGCTCTGTATAGCTGGCACGATAGAGAAAGATCAGCTCCATTAATGAATCCAGGGAACTCAGCTGATAGACACCACTGCATCGTGTATAAGCTGCCCCAAAGGCATCTCATTCCAAAGATCTGTCTATGACAAGCACATTTTTTAATCAACTTTTAGAAAAGTATCTATGCCTATTTAATCTGAATTCAATCACATGTTAATGTTACCAACTTTATTTCTGGTTCTTTCAATCTGCAGATTCAAACTTAACATTAATATTAGCATGTTCTGACAATATTTAACAATGGAGATGGCTTCCCATGGATGCTTAATTCAGAAAGAATTTCTGATAAAATAATCCCAGCTATTACAGGAAAATCAAATTTAATAGCACCTCTCAGGCAAAATAAGAAGCTCAGAAGATTCCATAATATCTGAACTGAAAATATGAGTGTTGAGGTTTGGTTTCACAAGAAGATGACATTTTACTCAGAAAAAATATTTCTTTACATACAGAGTTCATTACTTCATAATTGTTCCCTGAGACTTATCTGGATGAAAACAGACACCCCAGGAAGTCCAGAATACTCTCCAGAAATGTAGGACATCATCCAGAATATAAGGAATAGAAGTAGATATTCCATATATTTCCAGCCAATTACTTTCCCCTTAACAAACAAATCAAGATCTTTCTATCATGAATTTAGAAGTTCACTGTCATCTTTTCCAGATAGAAGGCCCATTGCAGCATGCAAGTACTAATAGCTGTCATAAGCAGGACACAATGTTGGGATAGAATTCAACTATTCAAAAATGTCCTTCACTCATTTACTGAACAGAAGAAAAAAAACATGATTTAGTTGGAAGAAGGTAGGTCATTGCCACATCACAAGATTGTAAGAAAATCTGTACATCTTTGGCTGTGAGGATATTGAACTGGCAACATTCAGCTTGACAGCACAAGCCCAGCCAGAGAAAACACTACCAAAAAGCCAGTGCCTCTCATCAGCTGACCCTGTCTTGAATGAAGAGATTTGTCTAATACTTTTTTAATAATGTGTTCTGCAGATAGTCGAGGGCTCTAAGACATCTGAATGGAACACAAAATTCACTGTTATTTGGTACTAATGAGAAAACATTCCTAGTATTCTTTGCAGAGAGATCAGGTCAACTGGACACTGAACTAACCTCTGATTCTTAGTGGTGGTCCCTCCAAGTCAGGGTTTAGGCAAACAGGGACATTGCATAGCCGCTTTCCATGCTGTATCTGCTCTGTGAATAAATACAGAACTTCAGTCTCCATCACTATGAATCCAGTACGTCACCAGCACAAGAAGATATAAACAGTTAAACCAAGAAAAAGACAAATAAAACAGCTTGGGGGGGGGGGGGGGGGGGGGGGGATGAGGGGAAGTTAATTTTTAAGCATAGAAAGAGCAAAAGAAAAAGGGAGGAATAGAAAAATAGAAATCCAGAAAGGAAAAGTGACAGATTACAGAACACCAAAGAAGGCATTTTGAGAAATCCGACTACACAAGAAATGAAGAGCTAACTGTAAAGATTCAACAAGGTATGGAATATAAGAGCCACAATAAGAAAAAATTAATGTTTAGAAATACCATAGACTAGAAGTTCATGTATAGCTTGTTCTGACAGATGCTAGACATGCAATGATTTTAATGTACAAATAACAAGCTTGAGAAAGAAAGGTTTGAAATAAGAAATGAGAAGCATGGTACCTACCCGTGTTTAAAAAAATAGAAAGCATGCACAGACCAAGCTTGCATCAGATAATTCTGCATTATAACAGTTGTTACACTTGAGCATGAGTCTCAAAACTGTAGTGTGACATTGAAATGACTAACAGTCAAACTGACCATTTGCCTGAAAAAAAATTAATCTGTCCAAATAGTATTTTTATTTTAAAACTAGTGGTTGAAAAGGAGACTGAGAGATGCAAAAGTTTCTGGAAGAAAACATTTTACTTAGTATCTCCACGACTGTAGGCCTTTAGTTGTTATGAATGTTAGACAGAAAAGTAGCAGATGTTATGAAGAAATCTAGTGAACTTGGAACAATGTTAACAAGATGGAGCTCCTACGTTGTTTTGAGTATTGACCTGTTCTTCTGAAATGTAGGATAAATACGTCTCACAGAAGGATATTAGTAACCTTTTAATCTCTAAAAACCTGTCTGAAAATTGAAGTGATACCAACTAAGTCTCTTTAACAAACAAACTTACTTGCTCATAAGACAAAAACCATTACTACCACTGACAAATTCTCCCCTTTATTAAGGATCTCACGTTGAGCATGCCACTTGGCAGACTGGACTATCAGAAAGGAAAGACCTGAGGTGTATGCTATACCTTTAGCCATGTTTCAGATACAAGATTTAGTTTGATGGAACTGGAGGCTGAAGACTGAATTAAGCAAAACCTTGAGCACAGCTGTCCAGAACTGGTAGACATTCATTCAACAAGAAAATTCCACAAGAGGTTTTAAGCATTCTTTTCTCTGGACACATGTAGACCTTCTCATAAGTTCATAAGAAGCACAATTCCATAATGTCACTAACACCAAAATGGGCAATGAATGATCTAGTCTCTAATACAAAATATAATTAATTCATTGTTTAGTGGTATCTACTCTCAATTTGAGCACAAGAGACCAATTTTTAAAGAAGATAAAAAAAAAAAAAAAGTAAAACTTCACATGAAGAATGAGGAAATTATGTGTTTATTTCCATTTTCATTGTCTGCTTTATTTTCATCTTGAGCGGTGAAAAAGGCCAGTAAATGGAAAACAAACTTCAGGTTCAGCATGAGCTGGCAGAAACTTCGTCACAGGGAAATGAAACTGGATAGTATAGCGTGCAAATCCTTAGTGTACCAACACCATTGCAAACATATATGCAAATTAATGATTCCATGCATCAAGGATGAAATTCTATACTTAATGAAATCAACAGCAATACTTCCATTTCAATCAGCTAGGTCCCCAGTATGCAAAATTATGGGAACACCATTGTACCAGAGTGGCTACATCCCAAATATCCCAATTCATACCAGGTGAGAATCTGCTAGTTACTGTGCAGTTCCTCTTTAGACTTGAGACTGATAATTTACCTGCAGAGGTAGAATAAAAATACCTACTTTTCTAATGGATTGATACAGAAAGTAATTGATTTAAGGAAATAAAAATAAGGAACAATAAACGCAGCTCACCAGTATCCCAAGTGCTGATATTGTGGGGAGCACTAGACTGGTGTTCCAGCTGCCTCTTCATTAGCTGGTTCATTGTCAGAGCTCCCAAAGAGCCTCTTTTCATTTGTCTGAACTGAGCTGCAAGTCAGAAATGCAAAAGGATTTCAAGGGCTCAAACAACATGTAAAACTACTCTTATTTCCTGAACTTACAAGCCAGTATGAGGTAAATAAAGGTAGGACACGAATTGCTTGCTCAAGAATCCTGCTCGAGTCAATACACACTTTTCACACAGCTACACAGAGTAAAATTATGGCCAAATGACATATTATAAATGACTTGAATCTAGGATCTTATCTAGTGTGCCGATTGTCAGTGCCTTTTTGTCACCAAATAACACAAGTTCTTCAAAATACTAGGTATCCGTGCAGTGTAAGATACTACCCCAAACTCCCATGCAGATAGGTGATAAACTCACACACTGTGTACTGACAAAGGAAACGTGGTCTCCTCCCAGCAAATTACAGGACTACTGTATCTACGCTCACTAGCGGGAAAAAAAATCTATTGTGTTTACTGTGTTCCACCAGCATTCTTCATGCAGAGGCTTCTTAAATACTTGCCACTCAGGCACAATATCTGCACATTCTTCTAAAACGTGAAGCCAGCATGCTTTTGAAGATGGGTGCACTTCATAACTGCCCTTACATTCTTCTTTCAAGGAGCAACAAGCCTTTGTCATTTCCTTATCTGACCATTTATAATACCTACTTAAATGAGCATTACTACATTATTTTATGGATTTGTCTCACTGGACAACGCTTTCAGAAAAAAAGAAAAAAACACACTTGTGGACTTGCTATTAAGACTTTTCTGGTCATGTATCTTCTGAGTGCTTAAATGAAGGAAGAAATAAACCATATAATATTCCTGACTTTCTTATTTCCCTCTATTCATAAGAAAAAATCGCACGGAATAACCGTAATACTTTCATTTTGCCAGCTGAAGGTGAGCAATATAATATATTTCTACCGCTGAAATCAAATTCATTTTTCACAGTACGAAGACAGAGACTATGACTGAACAAACCATGCCTACATGCATCTCCATGCAGGAAACCTTTACAAATATTGCTGTAAGCCTACGTTTAAATGTCTTCCTCAGTAAGGCTGAACAGCAAGGACAACAAATCAAAATTTTCTAATGATTATTTTCATTTGCTCAACGTTGTTTTAAAACCATATTAATGTTATATCAAGTAGTTCACTTTTAAAAATCCAGAAGTACCTAGCCAAGTTATGAAAACAAACCCAGACTTTCACGTTATTAACTGTAATGAAGAAGTTCAGACATGAGATAAACTACAAACAAAACTGTGAGAGGTTGAGTGCCTTTATCCTAAACTGGGTCTATTCAGTGGAAGTTCACAGGCAAGCTATTTTACTAGGTGAAGTATTTTAAGTTTTACTTTATTATATCCTTTCAACGTATCAGAGTGCACTTAATTTGGTATTTTTGGTACAATTACAGCCTCCTGCAATGCTGCTGCAAAGTAGTCCCTGTATAACGGGATTTCTGGAATGGAACCAGGCCAGGATATTATTATGTGTTTCACTTTTTAAGTTATATTGCAGCTGTTTTTCACAGAAAATTAGGAAAAAAATATAATTTTCATCAATTTCAGGGCAAGAATTTTAAATAGATGCTTTATCACTTTATCAAGTACAGAATTTTCCTAATGAAAGAACAGCAATTAATGTTAGAACTGACAAGATTGCTTGGAGTGCAGATGACTGCCAAATTTTAGAAAATTATCTCTTTGAATTTTCTTAACAGCTATTGTGGTTAGAATTAAAAAAACTTTCATACACATTTCCCGTCATCGGGCTACTGTTAAGTAGGCTTGGATTTCTACTGTTATTTATCTGATTTTTCATGTACAACAATGATTTCAATTACCAGGAATTAAAAAAAGAAAATCCAAAAACGTAAAACCCAGAGAGCTGTCAGCCTTTGGAGCCAGGCTGACTGCTGTGGACCAGTATGTGACTTTTCCAGTCTATGACTGACTGGTGATATAGGGCGGGAAGCAGTTCGTGATCAGGTGGTCTACCTGTGATCATGAGGGGATAAATAACTTCCATATATTATTTGATGAGTCTTTCATATATTAGCTGGTGATCTGATCAATTACTTTGCTGAGGAATTCTCTCCCCAAGAAGTCCAAAGGCAGTATCTTCCCATCACAATTAGTGACATGCTTTCTGTGGCCTACCACTGATTGAACAAGCAACGTTATCTGTTTGTGTTATGAAGTGCCTTGTGTGCACAATCCTGATCAGGACTTGTTATGCAAAGCACTGTAAAGGCATGTAGTAAAAGGCCAAAAATACTTCAGTCAAAATTTTCAAGGGACAGGATGGAAGTATCCATGCTCCATTTTACAGCTGGAAACTGAGGCACATAGAAAGAAGTAAATTGTTGAGAGGGATTGAGCTATAACATCTACTAACTCCTTCAGTACACGAGGGTGAATTCCATCTGGCCCCATGGACTTAATAAGTTAATCTTAAATGTTGAGCTGATACAGCCAGTTCCTTACAATTCTGGTGACCAGAGATGGGAAGTCAGTGCTCCCCTAATCATGGTTCTTCAATTCTGAAGTCTGGGCAGCCCAAGTTAAATACTGAGGTAATAAAAGACATTAAGCCTCCGCCGTTTCCTTCTCCTTACTTTTTAGGTGACCTCCTCCTGTTCTTTCAACATGACTAACTTGAAAAAGCTTTCTTTGTTGTCTGACACCACAGTCGACAGTGTCAACTCAAGCTGATGTTTGGCATTTCACATTTTCTTCCTGCAGATGGAAACTAGAACTCTGTACTTTTTCTGTGAAGCCAGGCCTTGCTTGCAGAGGTCAGATATTTATTTCCAGGCAGAGTTCCCTGTTCAGACAGGCCAGGCTTCTGCCCCACTTACTTGACTTTGCCATACAGTGTGATTGCACACTCAAACTGTTGTGGTTCAGAAACATCCTCAGGTACCCCCAGGGATCTCTCTCTAGCCGCTTACCCTTTTCTGCACCTGCTGCTGCTGCTTCTGTTTCTGCTGCAACTACCAGGGCTTCCTGCAGCTTCCTGCCATTTTTGAACTGCTCAGTATGATACAGATACTATTCCAGATTTCATGTACCGGAATTTACAGAAACACAGAGCACTCACTGAAACCAGACAGTGATAGGTCTTAACCGGTGGCTATTTAACTGCTTTTCAGACTCTCATTAAGTGGACGATGAGTGTTCAATTCTATGAAATGCACATCTCTCAAGATGCTTTTGGTAAAACCAGAGAGGAAACCACTGTTCCAAGAGCTAATCTAGCATGCCACAATAACATCATCCTTTAATAAGGTGATACTCTGATCTAGCAGCTCACTGGTATCAAAGCAGATCATCATTTCCCCTTTCTTTTCTACTACCCACAGATTCTGTCCCATCAACCTTCAGGTGTCTTACTTAACATTGCCTAGATGGACATGCAATTCTGGATTTTGTTAAACTATTCCAAGATGCCTCCACCTTCCAATGTTAACTACACCTATTCTATTAAGCATGTGACAATAACTTTTAAAATCAACCTTGTTCACTTTCCCCTGAGATGAGTATAGCACTCCCAGATAAGAAGTTAATGCATTTCAGCTGAGTGGCACTTAAAAGCACTTTACAAAAATTGCAAGAGATTTGTGTGGCTTTTTTTCCTGAGGTAAAACAAAAAATATGATGAAGACCACAGTAATAGTCCTGTGAAGCTCTCATCCTCTTCTCAGTGCACATACAGTTGACAGTGTTTTCTCTCGCCGTAAAATGAGCGTTTAGCTTCAGTGAAATTCTGCTTTTATCTGCTACCTAGCCTAAATCAGGCAAACCACATTTCACAAATTTGCCAAGTCACAACAGAAAATCTTGTAGTTACTGACTGCTAACACCCTTGACATAGATTAAACAAATCTAATTACGTCCAGCACAGCCATGTTTCCAAGTATCAATAAAACTCAGACGGAGGCATTTGCCATATATGATATGTATCTGATGTATAAATACAACAAGAAATTAAATTCTTGAATCAGGGATGCACTTACTTGATATGGAAGAGTGACTACTTGTCTCTGGGACACCTGCTTCAAGGGTTGGTGCAGAAGATGATTCTCTAGGCATTTCCAGAGTTGAAAGTCCTTTGGCAGCAGGATCTACATACAGAGATTTTACTTAAACCGTCAGTGTTCAGAATCGATAAATATTTTTCATCTGCTTTCACGCTAGATGTCTTTTTCACATTTTTTCCATCATCCATTCATCATCTGGCATTCGCAGCAGTTCTGAAAGGACTCAGTGGTAGTGTTTACAGATGCACAGGGATCTATTACTTAAAATCACTTTTTGAAGGAGATTTGTACATGTGTCCATTTAGAGCTCAGAAATAACTAATGCATGTAGAGTTTGTTTTCAATCCTGCTCACAAATTAATTAACAGGACCACCAACATGTAAATACATATCTGTGCTGTAAAGAGGCTCAGGCATGAAATTCTGTATCCTACAGTTGTGTGGTTGAAGAAACAATCACCATTTGCATATTTAATTCAGAAATCACTTGTGTCAGAAGCCCTTCTAACACATACGGATGTACAACAAGATGACAGAGCTCAAATAAGGCTTTGAACTTACAATAGTCCTTACTTATGATGGCGATATTAAGCCTACTTAAATTAATTACAACAAATATGTTCTCAAATAAATTAATTTGTAAGGCTAAAACAAAGGAAAACAGATGCATGAGACACATTAAACTACCCAAGTAACTAAATTATCTAGTTATGCAAACTGTCTGTAACGCAAGTGAGCATTTAATGAGTCATTGTGATTGGTTTATGCTCCCTTTGGATGACATATGTAGATGCCTGCCAAGAAATGACTATTGTATATGCTAAAATCCTAGATTCCATGTGGCGTTTCAGAACTGGGACAGTCCTTTCAAGATGTTTTGAGGATGTTTTTGTTAGGGAATTCATGAAAACTTACTAGTGGTCCTTACAGTTAATTAAAAAAAAACAAAATTAAAAAAAAAAAAAAAACATTTGAATCCAAATGCCTTTAATGACCATTCTTCTCAAAGAACTTATGTGAAAGGTTCAAAAGCACTTAGCTCTCTTTTGTTTTTACAAAGCTTCAGCAGTTCATCAGCTTACTAGTACCACAAATGGGACATTCAGCCTCAAACAAATGTAACAGCGCAGCTACGATCACATTGAATGATTTCTCCTCATAGAACTGGGATATCACAAATTCATGAATCATAATTGGAAATTATACTGTGGTTCCCCCTGAAGTAACTGAGAAATAAGTGAGGTCAAGCATACATAAGTATTACTCTTCTCTTCAAAGAACTGAGGCCTGGAGGATTTTTTGATTTTATAATTAATGTATGTTTTTAAAAAGACTGATAAAAACCCAATCTCTGAAAAATCCTGAAAAGAAATAGCCACAGAAGAGGCAGCAGAATACATTTTTAACACTTTTCTAGACACATTCAGTTGAAATCTCTGCAGTTAAAAATGTATTTTCTCTCCATCTGAAGAACTTAGTAACAAACCCCTGTATTGGAATGATCTGAAAAAAACTAAGGATAAACGTAAGTACTCCATAGTTTTCCACATGCTAGCACTTCAAATCTTTAATAAGTACAAGCCTTGTAAACTTTATGTATATCCAACTACAGTATAAAAACAAAACATGAATATCTTTGTTACTAAATGCAATCTGTAGTTAATCCCATGTGCTCTTAGCTCTGCTAAGTTTGCTTTCCAGTTTGCTTTCCACTGCCTTCTGTCTGCAGAAGAAATACGAGACAAAAATCACTACATAGAGAAAATGACCAGCAAAATATGGACTCGATTAACAGGATAAAAGGCACAGAAGAATGACAATTTTACTGATTGCTCACATAAGGAAGTCACAGAGTTCCACTCCCTAACTTTGATATGAGGGACAATACTTTCGTCATTGAGCTCCAACTTCCTTTTCACATGGGCTCTCCCCTGGACATGCATGATACCTGCATGGCTAGTACATTCCTTGTGAAAAACTAACACCTGGGAAATTTCAGCTAGTTCAAATTGCACCAGATCACATATCTTTCTTTGTATACCTATCTGTTACAAAAACCCTCACAATACACCATTAAGACAGCAGTTGAGCTCACCTGCTTCCTTCTGCTCTCCCAGCTTGTCAAGGATGTTAAAGGAAATGTCCAGGTATTCTCTCTGAATAGCACTCACAGCAATCTTCCTCTGCTTCCTCTGGCGGGGGACAATCTGAATTTTAAATTCTGACTCCTCAGTCTCCTCTTCTTGTTTTTGTTCTGTGTTTTGTTCAGTATCAGACTCTGGGTTGTTACCAAGTTTATCACTTTCGGTTTGGTTTTCAGAATCCTCAGGAACTTTAATGAGGACTGTTTTAACATTGGGACTTGGAATTGCTCCACTAGGCCTAATTTCCTCCACATTGAGTTCAGAGTTATCATCAAGGGACGTTTCTGGAAGGGCAAATGACTTCTGCAGCAGGTCCCTTTTCTGTTTCAATGTCAGTGAGTTCCCACAGGATACGTCATGAAGTTCTTCAGGCTTACCTAAATCCAAAGAGTTCTTTTTATCTTTGGGAGAAGTAGAAAGGATGTCCTCTATTCCTGCTGAAGTGCTGTTGCTTGTATCCTTAGAACTAAAGTCTTTGGAGCAATCTTCAATGCTGAACTGGACCAGAGGTGTTGTGCTGAGGCTGAGCGCAGAGATGTTGATAGGTGTTGAGGGAGATGACACTGTGGTTTTGCCAGAGACCTCATCATTTAACTGGTTTATTGTTTCTTCTTCATCACTCTCCACTATTCTTAGAGGAGGAAGTGGTTCAAAGACTAAAGAGTCACTGTCTGAAGTGGAAAGTACTGAATGCTTTTCTGGACCTGACGTTGAGTCAGAGGACAAATCTATCAGATCTAAATCTTCTTTGGGACCAGCAGGTTTAACTGGAGAGTCCACCTTCACTTCAAAGGTTTCCATACAGTTTAACCTAACTTCTGGTATGACAGGTCGTCTTGTTTCCTGGAAACTCTCTGCAGAAGGAGGATTTTCTTGTATTTCTATATTTTCAGCTTTAGTGGAAGAATTCTGCCGAGATCGTCCATAATCACTCTGCCTGTGTAT
Source organism: Chrysolophus pictus (assembly GCA_037305975.1). Taxonomy (NCBI): domain Eukaryota; kingdom Metazoa; phylum Chordata; class Aves; order Galliformes; family Phasianidae; genus Chrysolophus; species Chrysolophus pictus. Next base: position 45,558,175 of record CM074580.1, on the reverse strand, counting down.
CGCATAAGCAGCAGGGACAGGTGGTTTTTCTAAGTCACATCGATCTATGCAGGACTTCCTGCGATGTTCATCTAATGTAAACAACAGGGAGTCTGCATTCCCTATATCAAGAGATTTTTGTTTTAGAGAGCGCAGTTTTTTTTTCTGAATGCTTTCTTCTCTCACACAGCGTAGAATACTGTCTTGTAAGGCCCCCGTCTCTCTATATTCAGCCAGCTCTATTTCACCTGATTAAAACAGAAAGAGCTAATACTACCTTAGTTGGAAACTTCTGCAAGATATCTTCATCTCACAATTCACTGGCATTTCGAATACAAAACCAGTATTAATCAAAACCCTAAAATTTGTTTTCACCTCAGAGACACATCGTATTGATTTTTACAAATTAAAAGAGATAAACAAAACAATAATTACAAAAAAAAACCCACACTGAAATAATAGGATTTGTCCAAATTCTACTCATCCTGATCAGATACAACTTGCAGGCAGACTGCTTTACCTTATGCATTGGATAGATTGCACAGTCAAGTAATTTCTAAGGACATTTGACATGGCTGTTTTAGTTATAAAAAGTAAAGGAAGAAATTAGCTACACAGACCATTTTGAAGAGGTTTCAAAATAACTTTGGATTACAGCATTGTGGACATGCAATGCAATAAACTTTACAAAGAAAGGTGGTAATTTGAAACTGTAAGTGGGAAATCGTATTTCTAAATGAGTAATATGAGAAAAAAAAATCATACTTCTCTGAGCATTCATCTCAACTGGTTGATATTTCACCATTTTGCTGCCACCAATTCTTTTCAGTCTCGCAAAGAATGTTTGAGATTCTTTATTGCAAGGTCCAGTTGGTGTATCATGAATGTCAGACTCATCAAAAACACTGTCTTCCTCTGCTGGAGAAAGAAAAAAAGTTATTAATCTTCACAGATTGTAATCCCTTGATTGAAAAGCTTTCAATGTGATAAAGCCTCAGCTAAGTTTTCAATTAAATTTGAAGAGTCATCTGAATTTTGTTTAAAAACAAAACAAAAAACCTAACACCTATAGAAAATAGCTAGAACCTCTCCATTCTTGTTACATCATGAATTCAAGTCAGAAAGAGCAGAGAATAAATGGAAAATGGGCTACAATACAACAAAAGCATACCAATGCTTTTACCATTCTAGGCTGATATTTTCCTACTAACAGCACAGATTCCTTAGATGAAAGAAACAATAACTTTGGACACTGACTTGAGTAAATAACTGTCTATACTGCTCAATGAGAAACTGTAGATTGCAGGAGATGGGAATTAGTATGACTGCAAGGTCTGTAATAAACAAAATAGGAAAGTGAAAAAGAAAAAAAGAACAATAATCTTGAATGGCTGATAATGGTAATGGAATGAAATCTAATAACATGAACTATGAAAATGTTGATCAGAGTAGTAATAGTAAAGTTTTATGGTTGAATTTGTGAACCTGTGATTGGAAATGGCAGAAAGGAAGACAGACATAAGTCCATCTATGCACCAAAAAATAAATACATTGCCTATATGAAATAGCTATTTAAAAAATAAGAAAAGGGGAAAAAAACCATATTTCTCATATACCTCTTTAGGCACCTCCTTAGGATTCAAGAGAAGAAGTAAATTTTGCCCTGTCAGTTCTATTAGGTGGGCATGGAGAGAAGTGCATTTGGTGTTGAGGAATGAGGAGGAGGCATAGAAGTCAAACAGCTGGAATGGCCAAAAATTGAAGACAAACTGAACATTAATGTCTTTAGCCTTCAAAATGGCAGAAGTTTCTACTAGATGTGAAGTCCTGAAACAACCATCTTAAAGCTTCAGGGTTAAGAAAACTAATTGATATGATGAAAAAAAACATCACAGGAAGTTGATAATATGAACTGGGCTTAATAGGGACTGGGCTTGATAAATCAAGAGACTACTTTTGACCTAACCTTACACCAACTCACACCATCACAGTACCTGTTAGCAAGCAGTAGAGAGTTAACAATCAAATTCAGACTCCAAGGAATGAACAAGTCTTCTGCCTTTAGACATAAGTATCATACACGTTTGCATCTGAGCTACTCAACTTTAGCTCCATTTACATGGGGAGAAGAAAATAGACTGAGTTCATCGCTTCCACTTTTAAACATCTACTATTTGGTACTATGGCATGTTACCATAAATTAGTTTTAAGTCACTATTTTTAACATCTGCTTTAAGATGAGATGAAACGTACACCAGAAGGGGCTGTTTTTTTTATCTTAACCAACTGGATTCTTGACTCTAGACCACTAGAGAATGTGTGTATATATCGTGTTTGGTCAGATGAATTGCACTCCCTGTATCTGAATATAGCAATAATGCAGTGAAGGGTGGTTGCAACTGTTATGTATGTGTACAGTCAGTTAAAATTCTCATTAAAAAAGCCAAGGACTACCTAGGTGTGTGAATGAACTACTCAGCCTAAGGCATCCTCTCTCCAAGATAAAAGTCAGACTGCTGTGCTATGCTTTGTCTACAAAGAAACAGTGAACTTATTTATGTTGCTATAGAGGGCTACAGGTTGTCAGATAAATCAGACCTTGGACTTAATTCTGAGAATTATTTTCTAAATTTTAGACCACATCTGCCCATTTCTACAACATCTGAGATACTTCATGGATTAAATAAATGACTATCAAATAAATGAAAGTGTTTAAAGTACCTTTTTCCTTTTCACTGTATCGGCTTATGTTACTGTTGTCACTATACAAAGGACCAGCAGTTGCATGGGGCTTGCAGCTGTGATACTGAGCATTGAGGGTATTGACTGTGATATGGATTAGGTGAAGTACAATCTTGCTGATTTCACAGTCTCTGTAGGGGTACTGTTCAGTGAAAGAGAAAAACTTCAGCTTAAAACTCAACCTTTCTCCATGGATAAACATTTAGGCAGTAAAAAAATGACAAGAATATTGTCAGCTTGGATGCCCTTTGCCTTCCTTTGATCATACATTTCTAAACACATGGTGAGGAGCAGGACTGTTTTCAACTTTGTACAGACACTTCAATAGAGTCCCTATTATGATTTAATATATTGCTTTATTGACTTATATGGCAAAACCAATTGTACATAGTAATGAAAAAGTTCTTATCCTCCAAATGCTGTATTTCAATTTGCAGGTACCATTCATTTTTAGTGTCTCCACTTCCTTGCATGCTCTGTAAAACTGCAAGAGCTTTGTTAAGCATATCAAAATTATTCACAACTAAGTTTCAGTGTGTAAACATCCTATATTTTAACAATCACTTAACTAAAGAGTAAATGTTAATAAGCTGACTCCCCATTTAAAAGTTATAATTTATTTCTAAAAAACCTAAATATTATTATAAGACCTTTCTAATTTTTCAATCTTTACATAGCATTTTACAGTTTTCAAACCTATATTTTTCCTTTACAGTTAACTATGGAAAAGACAATACAGACAGCAGGAATAATAGGTCAGGTAGCACAGTTGAAAGCCTAATTACTTTGGGCTTTGAAATTAAATAAAAAGGGTAAGCAAATCAGAGGTGTACTTTGCAGTTTCTTTCATTTGCAGTACAATTAGGTGTTCCATGTAATAAATTTCACTTTTAAGCGTGATTTTTAAGATAAACAGCACCTTTTTGGGACCACTCACCTTATAGAGAATGACAAGTAAAGCCTTCAACCACATCTGCCGAATGTGAGGTTTGAGGGACCAGAGGGAGCAGCGAGGAGGCTGCTGAAAGTAATGCCTTAGCTGAGGACAAGTGCAGTATTTCAACACCTGCACCACCAAAGGAAGAAGGTGTTTTCCGAGGTTGATGTTGTAGTCCATCACCTGAAAAGAATATCAGCACAGGGATTAGCTCACCTAATCAGCTCCACTGATGTGATAAAGTGAAATAATTCAGTTTACATACCAGTTAAGTGAAAACAAACATTTTTATGGTAGTCTTACTATCAATTAAAAACTTTTGCCAGTTTGTCAGGCTCTCGTTTTAGCTAGATAGGTAAAATGAAACAAAGGAAGATGCATTCAGAAAGTTTTCCATCTTGCACAGTCAGAATACTAATATACATTGTCACATCCACAACATATATCATGCGCGGATAGCCTTGTATTATGGCACAAATTGGTTATGCTTTAATAGATAAAACTATGCTGCATATATCCCATGTTTACAATGCAATTATGGGTTACTTCTTGTTAGTTGGTTTGCTTTCTAAATTAATGTTGTACTAACAGTTTTCACTGTTTTCTTGTCAGTCTTGCAGCAACTCTCCAGTCTGTCCAGGTCTTGTTGAAAGGCTATGCTGCCATTCAACAAGACCTGGACAGACTAGAAAGTTGGGCAGAGAGGAAGTCTTAGGAGCTTCAAGAAGAGCAAGTGTAGAGTCTTGCACCTGGGGAGGAATAACCACATGCATCAGTATAGTTTAGAGATTGACCTGCAGGGAAGAGCCTGGGTGTCCTTTTGGACAGCAATTTGGCCACGAGCCAGCAATGTGCCCTTATGGTCAAGAAGTCAAATGGTATCTTGAGGTGCACTAAAAAAATGTGGCCAACAGGTCGAAAGAGATGATCCTCCCCCTCTATTTTGCCCTGGTGAGGCCACATCTGGAGTACAGTATCCAGTTTTTGGCTCTGCAGTTCAAAAAGACAGGGAACTCCTAGAAAGAGTGCAGTGGAGAGTGACAAAGGTTATTAAGGGCTTCAAATATTTCCCATATGAGGAAAGGCTGAGACCTGGGACACTTCAGTACGGAGAAGAGAAGGCTGAGAGGGGATCTCATCACTGTTTATAAACATGTGAAGTGCAGGAGTTGAGCTGATGAGATCAGACTCTTTTTGGTGGTAAGCAACAGTAGAACAAGGGGCAACAGTCACAAACTGCAACACAGGAAGTTCCATACTAACACAAGGAAGAAAGCAATGGAGCACTGGAACAGGCTGTCCAGAAAGGTTGTGGAGTCTCCTTTTCTGGACATATTTGAGACCTGGCTGGATGCCTACTGTGCGATCTGCTGCATGATTTTTCTTTAAAGCTTTATGTCCAGGAATCAGTAGTTGAATCAGATAATTTCAAGGACCCACAAAATCCTTGTCCCTGACACTGACAAAGAATGGTCATTGTCTAGGAAAGTACAACAGCAGAGCAAGCAAACTCCAGCACACCCCCTATCACCTTCCCGCAGTTTAAGTGGATTCGGTGCTTTAACAGGGTACTTGTCCATCTAAACAGACACAAATGTTTCATCCACATCATCCATTTCCTTCAGGTCTTCCTGTTCTGGTTTTGCTTATATTACAAGAAAGGGATGGGATGGGTCTAATTTATGAACACAAAGCTCATCTCTCAAGTTTCCTCCTGAACAAGATGAATGAAGTTTAGTTCCTACAAAATTCTCTAGTTTGATGAGTAGTTGCCTCAAATTTTACTGTTATGTGCATAGACCTAAACAGATAAATGCTACGTCTGTCTTTGTGTGGTTACCCTGTTGAACAGATGACATATAATCACCAAATATGGTTCTTCCCTGCAGTGTGCCTTGTCCTCTCAGGATGACATACATTTATATAACACAGTTAGGAAAAAATCATCCATACAAGGAAGACAGAACTCAGCCTTAACACAGCACATAATGTAATGCAGATGTGTCTTAACTGAGCAGATCCATTTTTTAAGATGTCACAGGAAGATCTGGAATAAATAATGTTGCAAACACTGAGCAGAACTCAGCCTGGGATACAGAGCCTGAAATGGCATAGCTAGGCTCTACCCCCGCTGTACTTCCCCCCTGAACACAACTGTACAACATTGCCACCATGTGGGGCAATACTGAACTGGTTTCAAAAAACAGCTGCTGCTAGAAAAGATACACTCTTTCAAGGACAAAAGCTGAAAGCAGCCCTACAGCTAGAGGAAAAAAATCCTCCCAAAATTAGTTTTGGTGCCTTCTACACGGAGGAAATCACTGAATCATAGAATCATTTGAGTTGGAAGGGACCTTTTAAAGGTCATGTACTCCGATTCCCCTGCAACAAAAAGGGACATCTACAGAAAAACTGTAGCCCACTGAAACTCCATTTCATTTCAAAGGAAGCAGGATTCAACTGTAAAGCTTTTCAAACAAAAATTGTGAATTTGGCTATCCTGAAATGTTTCAAAGACAGAGGAAAAGGAAAGTAGAGACTGATATTTAGATTGTGTTAACTGAAAATCAGATCAGTGTTGGTCACCGAAGTTTGGGTATCCAAACCTCAAAAACACATTAAAAAAAACATTGAAGATACTGTCTAGAGATCTAAATTACCACTGCCAGACACTCAATAAACAATAGCAGTCCTGAAGCTACTTTTATACAATTCAGCTTCAAAGTGTACAAGTGAGGAATTGTTCCAATTAACAGTATACTGCAATGAATCTCCAAGACAACGAATCAGGATGCATTTGCTGCTACTCAGTATAAATTAAAACCTTCTATTTTGCCTATGAAACACCAACCTGATGATGCTTCATCACAAATAAAAAGAGTATTCTGCAAGCATGAAGCATTTTTCATCCTAGGATCACAAACTGCTCTATCAGTAAGAATCAAGCCTTAGAAGAGCATTATGAGATAAGAAATTACAGCTCTCTTCACTTTGAAAATGAAGAAAGAAGGCATTATTTTGGTATAAATGCAGCTGTGCTACCACCATTTCAACAACAGGCAAAGAGAAATAGCAGGAAAAAAAAAACAAAAACAAAAAAAACACAATAATTGCCTTCACCTACTTGTGCTATTCCAGCAATAAAGGCATTAAAGCAGGTGGAAACACGCATTTTTTGTGGTGCAATCATGAAGCATCCTTCCTGCTGATCATAACCAAGCAGGACATACAGATGGCGCTTGACTGTGTTGAAAGCTTTAGCACTGCTGATGTCTGACTCAGCACTGCTTTCATCCTTTGCCATGAACTTCATTAGCACAGTGATCAGCTGGTGAACAGTCTGGTGATCAATCCCAGCATCCTCTGGCAGCAAGTCTTTTATCGTATTATCATTCTCTGGGGAGGGTTGTCCTATCAATACAAGAGAAACATTAGTGTCAGTTATATAAAAACAGCAAAAAGGATACAGAATATATCACAAATTTTTTCTAGAGTTAATTGCTCCACTTCCACATGGATGAGGTCACGGGAGAGATAGGCACGCATTTCTGAGGGCACCGTCCCATTGTTACACCTCAGTATCATAGAAAAATAGAATCACCAAGGTTGGAAAAGACTTCCAAGTTCATCCAGTCCAACAGTCAACAGCACAGTAATACCTACCATGCACACCAAATTCCATTTCTCAGCTTTCCTGTGTTTAACAGAGCTGTTTATCTTCCCATCATAGAATCATAGATTGATTTGGGTTGGAAGAGACCTTAAAGACTATCTAGTTCCAATTCCTGCCATAGGCACAGTGGTCACCTATTCGATCAGGTTGCTCAGGCCCCTTTTGTGCCTCTCTGCCAAGCTGAGTATTATCCTACCTTTTCATTCATGTTCATTAAGAGAATAAAATTCCATGGCCACCACATTCTCAGCTGGCATGATTTTCTGCTTTTCCTCAGTGAGGTGTGGACATTAGCCTTTGCCAGTAGAGAACGTATCAAATGGCAAAAAGGAGATAAAGTTCTAGGCAATAAAAATACTTTTCTTTTAATACTGAGTCCATATATTTCTAAAATAACTTTTGCCAATGTAGGCACAACCATTTATTAGGTTTGACACTCCATGTAGTGTGACTTTTTCCCAGAGAAGTTTAAAACTTACTTTAGCAATAAGCGTTCCCTACAATAACAACTGAGTTCTTGGAGAGCAGAAACTATTTCACACATCAGTGTATCAGATTATTTTATTAAATCATTATGAATATGTGTATGGCTAAAGCACAGTGAGGAATATTATTTTAACTACCTCTATTTTAAAACTAATTTAAATGAAATATTTCTGTATAAATAAAATGCACTCTACGTGCAATAAAAATTATTCTGTCTGAGATAATCAAGAAAGAGAACAGACAATACTATTCTGACAGAATCAAAGAGGGAAACACTAAAATTAAGTTTTTATTACATCACTATTTTTAGTTTGTTCTATTTAGTTTGTTCTATACTATTACTGTTAACTACAATTTTTGCTAAAACGTATCAGATTTATTTTCTGATGTGTGCTTATAAGTCTGTCTAACAGTGAATAATTGTGATCAAGCTGGTACGAAGCAGAATTACAAGATGATCTATTTGTTCTCATTTAATGAATAAATCCTGTCAATTATTGGAAGTAGCCCTTATTGCAAGAACTGTTAGAATTGAAGTTTCTAGGACAGAACCTACAAGTAAGATTAACTCAAAGTATGATCTTGTATTTGGACTATACAAAGATTAGTTCTAGATCTAGAAAAAAATACAGATGAGTATAAAGACTAGTTCATTCAAGCAGTATGCAAAAAAATAAATGCTTTTCTATAACAGATGTACAGACTGTGTTTAGGAGTTGGTTCATTCCTCAGAAGATATGCTCAGTACTGCCAATGCAAAATGCAAAGAGTTAAAAACCATGAGTCAAACTTTCAAAAAACAAAATTAAGATTTCAGAGAATTTATAAACACTGGGCAGGAGCAGAGGGAGAGCCATTTGTCTTCTAATTTTGAAGGCATCTGTGATAACCTCAAATTACATTTTCAGATTTTTTTCACATCAATACTTACTGTCTACCTACAATGTTTTATATGTATCTTTTGGTGAAAACCTCTAATTAGGTGAGCCTGGAACTCAAAAGTTGAAAGTCTGAAATAACAAAACGTATTTAACAAAATCACAATGGCTAACAATGCCTACTGTGAGACTGACGCTTCTAATGTGACAAGTTTCTTTAAGCCCAGCCTATAGCAGGTGAACGGTATCATTAAATGAGCAACAATCATTTGCTGATCCCTCTCCTCTTCACACTATGATTTCATTTGCCCCTTCTATGAGTCAGTGACAACCTGCACACATATTCTGTAATGAACTGGTTGATTTCTAAGTCTCACTGGGCTAGCTTAATAGTAGTATAACAAGTGCTAATTCTGAGACTCTTCCAGTCCATTCCACAGCTCTTGGTCAGCAGCCAAAGTGGCAAGATTCTCCTGTTTAACTGATCACCCAATAAGACGATCAGTTCTGATTCTGAAGTTGTGTTGGCTGGAAATATTGCACGTTCTAAGGAATTAATATGAAAAGAGATAAATCAAAGGAATTTCACTCTACAGAGGTCTCAGCCAGAACAAGAACTGTCAGCAAATCATAATTGTTTAAAAACTATTCACTTACTTGAACCCTTCTGAACTAACTATTCAGTGCACGCCTGACAGAAGTGCAGCATCTTCACAAAAAAGTTGTCAGTAAATACAAAATAATGGACTTACAATGTCTGTAAATATACAGCATGGAAAAGAGAAATAACTACACTCAAAAACATTCTTCTACCCTCTCTTTAAAATCCAGAAGTCAAAGATCAGGCTGAACACACATAACCCATGGGGCCACCATACTAAAGATATGCTTGTTTTCAGGGGCAATGAAACCAGAGAATGAGACAATGGCAGCAATAGATGATTGCTTCTGAACAACCTCTCTCCAGACCTGAACTACTAAGTATAACAAAGGGCAAATCAAGAACAAAACAAGAAGTTACACCCTTTGGAACTATGTTGTGCTTTTTAGATAGCTTACAACATGCACAGGGTTTTCTCAGGAGCCAGCAAGCCAGTACTTCATTTGCCTGTTTCATCAAAGCACTCACTTCAAACCCACCTGGTGTTTGCTCTGGTGTTCCGCCAAGTGCTGGAGCAGACTGCTCATGTCTGGTCAAGCTCACAGCTTAAAAAATTAAAAAACAACGACAACAAACAAAACAACAACAACAAAAAAAACAACTGTTTAAGTAAGTAGTATTCATGTCTTACGCTTCAGCATACATTCAGTGCTAACATATTTATGTTCATTTGCTCATGCAGTGTTGTCAAGGCAATGAGTGTAACCATTTGAAATGTTACTCCTGTGCTCAACAGATTTTGTACACCATGTTCTGTAATTCTAGTTCTCTCCATCATTCAGTTTTTTTTCTGGTGGAAGTGTCATCACACAGGAACACCTGTGCAGAATCAGAAACCAGTCAAAAAGGATTACATAAGAGTCCCAAAATACAGTGTTGCCTGGTTTGAAGAAAATAAATCATATAGCAGTTCACTAACCTCCAAGTTTTAACATTTTGTCTGTTCCTAATATATGGGTAGGAGCAATGCAAGAGATTCAATCTGAATATAAGACAAATCCATGTTTGTAAAATTCTCTAAAAGAGTATGTTCAAGCTTTAGTTTTGCTTGGAAAACTATGTGTACATTGCTTCATAGAGGCTTAAGATTTTCCATCACCTAGGCCCTCCTACACAAGCTGGCAGGAAGAATGTGTTGCATGGATATGATTTTGTAATTTTATTCACAAAGGAATTCTGAAGACATCTACATTTGATTCATTAACAGTTGTTTTTAAAATTCCTAAGCATATGCTGTATACACTGATGGGTAATTACAATTAATAAATTAGTAACAATTGAATTTTTCCATAAATGTATTGATTTTAGGCAAAATCACTTTGTACTAACCACAGTTAAAAATTAAGATGCATACACAAACTAGTTTTGGAGCATTTCGTTCTGGTATTTTAAACAGAGCATAGATATAATGTTTGTCAATATTCTTTGTCAAACTCACTAAAATAATATCTGAATACTGCCCAAATTGATCAGAAACCTAGTTTAGCTATCCTATTTGGAGAAATATTGACAATTCCGTTGTGTACCCAACAATAGGATACAACCCTAAGGGAGACAAAAACATAAACAGATACTCAACGAATTTTGGTGGTTAAGGTTTCTGGAAGGGAGAGCGCTCTCTTTGACTCCACTGGTCCCTTCACACTGTCCCTCAGGGAACGCACACTCTTCTGACGATTACGTGCGAAACGAGCCCTCTTGATCTTCCACATTGCTGCATCACTGAGGTTGGCGACATTTGTCCGGACAGCAGTGATAGCTTTGCAAATGCAATTGACCAAGTTAGGATTCATTCCACAGCATGGTGAGGCCCTAGTGCTGCCAAGTGCCAAATGCAACTGGGCCCCCAGCCCCACTGAAGTCAAGAAAGATTCATATGGGTTCAAGGGGTCCATCTGCAAGGAACTCATTTGCATGTTCTCATTCTGAAACCCCTAAAACCCCGAAGAGCTTAACTGTGTTAAAAAGTAATGGTGTCCCTTCTAGCTTCTTTCAAGACTGGAAAAAGGCTCTTGGACCAAAAATCTAAATTTCAGGCTAAAGGAATATGAGGAGCTCCCTATTTAAAATGGCAGAAATCTCACAAGTACAGTCTTACCAAACATGGCATGTAGTCTTGCCTCATGTTCTGCCTACACCTATCACCCTGGATTGGAACGGTTCCTCCAAAATTCTGTGAGGGCGATTATGCTTTTATAGTCATGTTACTAGCAGTGCCATTGCATGTCTGAATAAAGTCTCTAACACTTTTCTATACTTATGTCTATAGTGTATTCAAACACAGAGGTTTATTATGTAAGTGACCGAATCCAGTGACGCCATCTCTTGCACCGCTTATGTCTTTAAGAGGACAGAGAAAGGCTCAAGAGAATCTTAAAAATTATCTTTTAAGTCCACATCTGCAGCTAGAGGAGATAGAAACTAATGCTGAGATTCCCTTCTCAGGCCTCAGCCCTCTGCTTTGGGTCAAGCTACTCACATACAAAGATGAAAATACTTATTCTACCTACATTCACTGCATGGATGCAGTAGCAGCACCTGGGCTTTTTTAGGCCTTCATGAAAGTGTAGGAGAAGGCATTAGGCTGCTGAGGGACACATGCTGTCCAAACAGCTGTTCCCAACCTCCTTCGGGCAAATCAGATGGAAATAGATGAGCCTCACGGTCCAACACTTAGTTAAGGAAGTATTTAATTATTCAACATACTAGACAGTAATGCACGAATTATTTTTACCCTCCACTAGTGAATGGAGAGAGGCATGGTATTCATCAAGAAATCAAGCATGAACAGGACAAATATTTACCAACAATTTTGTTCATCAGTACACGAACAGCTAACCAAGCACTGGCTGGGAGTTTGTGTACTTCTTTTGCTGTGCCCCAGTGCATTTGTTTATGTTCAAGGACCATGCAACTCCTACAGCTATCCCTGTACAGACCATTACAGAACAGTGTCAGGCATGACATAGACTTTTGAGAATAGCATGCTGTTAGAATAAAAACATACACAGAAGAACTCAGTGGGATAATGCAGTTTGCAGTTGAGTGGCCACAGAAACAGACCATGTTTAAAAAATTGCCAAGATTGGCAATCAAATCCTAGTGAGAATAAAATATGAAGCCCAAAGGTGCAATGAAATATAGCCTTGGCTGTATTCAGGCAGTCAAAAAGTGCTCTTTGAGTGCTCTTCTAGCCTGAAAGTTTCAGGCTAGACAAGGGAGGCCTACACCTCCCTTCGACCCTTCCAAGCAGCTGAAATTCCAGAAGCTCATAAAAGGTGGTCAGATTGATTTGGACGCTGCTTACTTGTTGGGAAAGGGAATTCTTTGTTGCAGTCCAGATGAAGCTGTGCTTCCAGAGACAAGGTCTCAAAGCGATTCACAAAGAACTCCCAGCTCAAAGCTGGAATATCCGCTTTTAGAAAATGAAGTAGCAAAAGCTTACTGAGAATTGTGGGCCTGTCCTTGACAACTGTGTCAAACTGGAAATCAAGGCAGAGACAAAGACCCTAGGAAGGAAAAAAAAAAACAGTACTGAGATGTGAAGACTATAAGCTTTTTTTTTTTTTTTTTTTTTTTTTTTAAAGCAAAGGCATGACAAAACTCTAATTTCTGACTATTTGTATGGGATAAAGGTTTAGGTCCTTTTTTCCTACTCCTTTAAATGAGGGCTAATGCTTCAACTATCAATGGAAAAGTTAGGTAGGCAAGAAGATAAATTATATTTAGAAAGGAGAAATTTCCAAGTTTTTGAGGAATATAAAAGCATGGACAAATGTTCTGCCCTACTACATATTTGATTCAAAAACCCACAAGGCTTGTTTGAAGAAGTTCTAGCAATGACTGTGACGCTGTACACCTGAAGCACTCCAAACACTGGGTGAAAATCCAGATTGTGTTTGAACGCATTTTTCCATATAATGAAACTACCTGTAAAGCTGGCCTCTTTATGGTGTCAAGTAATAATCCAGCTCTTGTAGCTACTGCTGGGTTGACATCTTCCACAGCAGTCAGGAAGCAGCAGAACGCATGAGCCAAAGAGTACTTCAGTAGGTGATTTTTTGTCACAGAGTGGATATCCAAAAATCTGCACAATACAGCCACCTTCTCCACTGTAGCAGCCCCCAGAGAAAGAAAATATGAATATTAACTTAGGCAATGGTTTCTTTATGTCTTCTGTGTTTTGATTAATACACCTCTCCTACAAGTAAGCATATTTTAGAAAGTTACAACAAAAAATAGCTGGGAGATGTTATCGTGATTTTGGTTTTGCTTTGATTTTCCATAATGCCTGATGTTCTCTCTTATTCTAGTGCCATTGTTTTGCACCACACTATCTCCCAAGCGCTTCAAACCAGCAAAAAGATAATCTTCCATTACGTTTCTTCACTTCCTCACAGAGCAGAGAAAGCTCTACCTCTTCAGGAAAGCAACAAAGATCAAACAGTATGTTTTCCAGACCTACCTGCTTCAAACCTCATCTTCCAATCTTTGCTGTTGAAATTGCTGTTTATGATTGTCCAGAAAATGTCAGCTCCGTGAGGAAGTGAAAGTGCATGAAGAACCAGTGGGACTGCCAGGGAAGAAAGCTGAGAGAACTCAGACTTCACAACTCCCCATAAGCTGGAAAGACCAAAAATATGAAGACTGTTTATAGGAGCTTTCTCTTGACATCTTTACTTTGAAATGTCCACACTGTATTATTTAGTGGGAATGTACTTTTCAGTAGAATCTCTATGAGCCGTCGTAGACCTTCAGGTGAACACTGCAGAGTTGCTTATATATGAATAGAGCTACTTGGAAGTCTTTAAATTCAAAATTTTTTCTTGAAAATCCAGGTCTAGATATTCCTTACATTGAAACGCTTCAGATTCACCAAAACTTTAATTAATTCATGGCACTTAAGCCACGTGAACTGTCTTGCAATCATGAATTATGTGCATCCACAAACCACTGTGATGTAAAATTCTTTCTGCAAAATTTATATTTTTTTATTAAGTTTTCATTGTAGTTTTTTATTTTTTCTTGGAAAAAAAAAAAGCCTTGAGAAAACATAAAAGAGAAATAACTCTGAGATTAAGTCAATTGTACGCGCCATTTTAAATCAATTTGGGCCATCAATATGAGAGTTGTAATACTTAAGACTACATGTCCTCATTTCAACAGTGGGCTGGGTGGTCTCATATAAAGAGAACACTTTGTTCTCTTCTTGTTGAAATGTTTCACTACCACTTTTAATGCGTGATTATGGCCTGAAGGAGGACTCAGACAACTACTGGGATTTGAACCCTATATCTCTTGAAGTATAGCATGTCAAACTGATAAAGTATAGCGAACTGAGCAACACCAGAACTTGTTTCCAAGCAGATGCAGGGCAATATGAAATGCTTACCAGTGTTTTACTAGATCCCAATACTTTCCCATTTCTCTGGGGGGGGAAAAAAAAAAAAGAAAGAAAAAGAAAGCAAATAAAAACACTACTTAAATCAAAATAATTACTTTGTCTTTTGTCCAGCTGTATCTTCACCTCTGATAGGGCTAGAGATGCTCAAGTAAATATGGAATTGGACAAAGCAGGGTATCTCAGTTCTATATGTAGCTTCATCAGGGCACATTAGATAGAATATTTACACAGCTTCTTAACCTTTCCATGGTTCTCTAACGCACTTCCTTAATTTTCCCTGTTAAACCTGCAAATTCTTTGCAGTCACAATGAATGTTTATTTGGGAATCAATTAAGTATGAAGATAAAATGTGTTATAAAAGACTACCTTGATATCAGCATGTGATCTTGAATATAAGCAAGAAATTGTGGATGGTCCTTTCTTGCTATATACAGGCATTCTCCATGAAGACAAAGAATCTTCAGACAGTTCAGCATGTTAAAAAGAATGTCTGGTTCTTCAAATCTTGACATTTCCTGTGTAAGCAGAGGCACTACTCTCAACACAGCAAAACCACTTAAGTGAAAATTCAAGCTAAACAAACAAGTAAATAATTTTACCTGCAATATAGTGTATATGAGCTTCAAGGTAACTGGAAGTTGCTGATAACAAAATTTTCTTTCTGTGTCATTCTTTACCGCTGTTAAAAATGTAAGTTACATAAACTGTTGTTAAAGTCCTCTCATTTGTGGATTCAAAGTGAAACTAAAGAATGTCAAAGTAATCAGAAGCAAATTAATTCTTGCCATAGTAACACTGACATCAGTAAAGTTACAACTGCACAGAATTTGGCATCCAATGTTTTTGTTACTTGATATGTTCACAAAGCCAAGATTTCTTCCAACACTTTGAGTCAAAAACTCCTACTACTAACATAATACAGTCTTCTGTTGATATGCTGAAAGAATAAAATGTGTGAGAAGAAAAGTGACTACGTATTGTGGCTTCTGAAAAACTGCTTCAAAACCTTGTATTCTGTATGAATGAAACATTTCTTTCAAGGCCTAATGTAAATACTCAGTCTTCTCACCAAACCTACCAGTATTTTCCGTGGTCTCTGTGTGATTCCCTGGGTTTTCTCCATGTTTTGGTGCCAATTTGTCTTCCTCTTCTCCTTCAGTTCCTATAATAAACTCAGGTCTAGTATACAGAAGACTATCCTCAAGGTTATCTGTGGGCTCCTTTAAGAACATAATAAGTTAAATTCATTTCTTGATGTTTTCTAAATACATTAGGCCATATCTCACTGTTAGTAACATTTTGTGTGGATAAACTGAGCCCAAATGAGTCAGAGATTGTCTAGCTTCCATGTAAACTTGTGTATTCAAATTATCTGCGCATCTAAAATCCTCCATCAGCAACTGCATTCTGACAATAAGATCATGTTTCAGACATGGATTTAAGTGATCACACTTAATGGCTGCATATTTGAGCTGAGGAGTACCCTTAGACCTCTGGACCCACCAAACCTGTCTTCTTTTCTGAGCATTTTCAATGATCAAGCAAGAACTAAGACATCTCAAGTTGCCTCCTTCTATTCAAAATCATTAATTATTTGAAAGTATCTACTCTTAGCCCTTAAAGGAAGATGAAAAGCGCTAAGTATTAATGTTTCACGTTTTATTTAAAACAGTATCATGGGAGTGTACTTCCAAAGTGGGCAGCATTGACAGGGAGAAGAGTTCACACTGAAGGAATATTGCCATCTTCCCTGTGTTCTCTGAATAAATTCAACCTTAGGAGATTTTAAATTCAGTGGCATTTTTGCTTTAACTTCCTAAATGTTCCACACCAAAGGTCAGTGCAGCTTTGCTCCCTTGTGCACAGTGTAATGAGAATAACGAAGAGGAGTTTCAGCATGCCAGTAATACAGGTTATTGTACTTACCACTAGTCTGATTTCTTCTTTTGGAGCAAGTTGTTCCAGCAGCTCAAAACCCAGCTGGTAACACAGAATGCTGGACTGACACAGACCACATTCAACTGCTTTTTCATCTTTCTGACATGTGTGAGAACCACCCCAGGGTGCCTGGAACACATTGTTTATGATGGATATTATATCTTTTGAAATGCTATTCTCTAAGCCCAAAGTGACGCCATCATCCTGGAGTTCCATCTGAAAAAGTGAAAAGAGTAAGGATTTAATATTCCTTTAGAAACCACAGCCCGAAGTGTTATGCCTATTCCTACATTTCTTCCAATGTTCAAGCCCAAGACTGAATAGCTGGAGTAAGGTTTTGAAGGTAAATAAACAATTTTAAGTACAGGACCATTAACGTTACTTGGAGATTGTTACTCAAAACAGTTGGATCTGAATTCTCACAGTGTAACTTTAGCTAACCAAAAATTGTGCATCTAATCTAAGCCTGTCAACAAACTTCTTCTAGCCTGTAGAAAAAGCACATCACCTAAGGAAAGCTAATTTTTCTCATATGAGAAACTTAACACAATGTGGAGGTGTCTACATTCTCTTCATTGACCATGAACCCTTAACTCTTATATAGGTGAAGGCACATGAAAGCTGTAGAAAAATTTAAATGCCTTATATTTTGTCATAGTCCCTCATCAGAAAAGGTCTCAATATAGGATTAGAGAGACAAAAGTGACTACAGAACTCCAGTGTCCCTTAATATGGATATTTTTCTTCCATGAGTACCTGCTTCAAGATGAGGTCGAACATCAAAATGAAGCAATTAAGATTCATTTCATCATCCTCACAGTCAAAATCAATTGCCTTCCCACTAGGATGCCCAAAGTTCTTGAAGGGACTGTGAAAAGGACTATGTATAGGACTTCGAAATGGGCTCTGGAAGGGGCTTGGGAAAGGACTCAGCATGTTGTGCTGAACTCTGCGACCAGGGTCAGAAGCAACGCTTACCTGAAGACACATAAAGTAAACATGTTCAAATGAATACTAAGTATTTAAACAATCTTATTCAACACAAGACTAGAGAAAATGTCAAGAATTTTGACACAGCTTTACTATTCCTTTTGGTAGCTTTCATTTATTTTTTAACCTGCATCATCATAAACAAGACAGAAAATTGGTGCTAGTAATACAGTGGCCATCAGGTTACAGTGGCTTGCCCCAGGGATATCAGCTTCAATAGCAGGAAGCTAATAGGGAGTATCTCAAGATAATAGCATAATTATAGCTATACAAGAATATGGGTAGCTGTAAATGAAGTAGGCATAACAACAGTAAGATGTGCATTTCTGTACAAATTTATGTTCACACCACCATAGGGCCCTTACAACACCCTCAGAACGTCTAAGTGTTTCAAGGAAATATATGGTTAGATTACACAAGGACTATCTTTAGACTGTCTAGGGTCTGGATTACTATATCGTCCAATTTTTCTATTTAGTTTATAAGTGGTCATGAACAAGTTGTGTAAGTGCTCTCTGCTGAGCTACGTCAGAATGTGGGAGGACTAAACATGAAGGATCATCAACTGCCTAGATGCTGTAGGTCTATAATCTAAAGATATAATCTTTTAACACTGTTTCTTCTGTCCATAAAGTACTTTGTAGAAGATGACTAGAAAGTTAGTCCCATCAGTCCAAGTGTGTTAATGCCTACATATTTGTAAATATATATATATTTTAACAGATCATAAGCTTTTGACAAATTAATTTTCTTTATAGAAATTTTTACATTTCTTGGAGGGGTAAAAAAATTGTTATGTCATTCCCCCAAATCATCCTAGCCCATCAAACATGTATCAAAATAAAAATTAACTCTGGGTGACCAGTTGTCCATAAAAAAACATTGTTAACAGACATTAAAAGCAAATGAAAAGAATGAAAATAGTTGGAAAATATACCATGACAAACGCTTAAAAAAATATCCCATCTGAGTTCACTGATGAAAAACTGCAGTTAATTCCTACCTGCAATATCTTTACACTGACCACTTGACAGAGAGGTATTAACTGAAGAAGTCATGTCAATTTTACTTCACTCTCAAAATTTGTATTGGGGTTCCAATCAAATGTTGCCTGTTGCCATATTGAAAAATGACTTTAACTCTTCACATGCGTTCAATTAGGATAATTGTTCTAAGCAAAAAAAAAAAAAAAAACACATGCAGGAGAAATAACCATTACCCTTCGAGCTGCAACATTTCCTGCCAGTTCACTGACTCTAGATTTTCTTTGATTTGCTAATTCCTTCACAGAATTAACTCCATCAGAAAACATGCTGATTAGTAACTGAAGAGGAACAACAATGTCAAGTTCAGATAACACCTAAGGAAAGATAATAAGTAAAAAAGAAAAAGATAAGTTTCAAGATTGATAAAAAAATGCCAGCTACTCTATAAGCATATTTATCACATGATCCTCAGATCAGCAAGTTGCATGCATTTAATTTTAGAATACAGTGAGGTGAGCTGTGAATTTTAGGTTTCTATTCAAATCAAGGCAAAAGAGAACTGTTAAAAAAAGCATATTTTCAAAATATTTGATCACACAGTGCTTGGTGTACATTGAGATCAGTTTTATGCACAAAATGTTTCTGTGAAGCAAAAATATTAAAAATAGTTGTATGAATAACTATTTACTGTCTTGATTATTACCTAAAATGGAATTCCTATATTTATTCTAAGAATTCAGCCAGATTGCCTACAGATGCCAATATACTGACAACATTGGTTATCTGCCTATAACTGTGGGAATATCACCACCTACTTTGTCACCTAATATAAGTTCATCTGAACTTGTCATAACTGTTAGTAGGAGCAAAAAAAATTGACAAGAATCGTACTTTACTTGAAAATTCTGGATACATGATTACTCAGGTAAAATGGCCTTTGCTGACTTATTAAAAGCAGATACTTACATGCAGCCAAAGCAATGCTTGCTCTTGCACAGAGGCTGGATACCCTGTGAATCGACAACTGATGAAGCCAAACATCTCTTCCATGGAGAAAGGGAGAGGGCAAAGTTCAATGTCAAACATTTTGCTGAAAAGTAGGACAAAAGTAGAGCATCACTGAGTTATTATGACATGTTGTCATGGCAAGGTATAACAGAAAACTAGCAGAAAGGCAATCTCACAATTAGCACTCGTGATGCTTCTGGAATCTCACTGCCATCCTCATTCTCCAGGGGAGTTGAGCTACGGTGCTGATGCCATCCATTCTGATTGAATCATATCATAGAATCAGTGAATGGCTTCAGTTGGAAGGGATCTTAAGACCACTTATTTATAACTCTCCTGCCGTGGGCAGGATTGCACCCACTATACTAGATCAGGCTACCTGTGGCCCCATCCAGCCTGGCCTTAAACACCTCCACAGCTTATCTGGGCAAACTATTTAGTGCCTCACCACAGTGAATTTAGTGATGCACTTTAAGAATTTGCATCACATCTTATATTATGCCCATTTGATTTGATTTCTATACTCAATGCATAGAAAAATTTCTCATCTCACCACTCCACCATTCCTTATTCTCACTAAACATGTTTTCATCAGTTTGTACAAATATAAACTTACAGTTAGTTTCAGAGCCAGACAGTGTGAAGCTTTGTAATCAAAGGCATACAGCTAATATGGAATTATGACTCCAACAGTCACCTTTCTTATTCTGGTAATTTTTTGTTCAACAGGAGAAGATAGTAGTTAAATCAATATAAATCAACTATTTTTCAGTGCCAGCTCTACTAATCCCCAGTATTTCTCCTCAGCAGCTAGCCAGGAGGAAAATGAAGCTTCTTCCACCATGCTATAGGAAGACACTGAAAGTGTGCTTTGCTCAACAAAGGAGCTGATTCAAGGATACAAAGAACAATAAAATGAACCTTTCCCAAAGGTTAAGTGCTCTAGTCTAAATACAATTCATGAAAAATTCAGAAGTATTCAGTCACTACTGTCTTCTGCACAAAGTAGGCTGAATGACTTCTTTATTCATTTCCAACATCTTATTTCATATACACATGTAATAATAAAATGGTTTCTACAAATGTCTACATACCTTAATACTTCTCGGAATTCTTTCAGTTGATTATCAGGCACTTCTGTCCTTATAGCTTCCAACCACTCTGGCATTATGCATTCCCACACTGGCTGGTTTATTACATTGTATGGAATCAAGCAAAGGATTCGATTCAGGCCTTCTTTTAATTGGGTCACAGCACTACACGATTTATCCCAGTATCCACCAACCTGTGGATATTTTCAGGAATTATACTGATGACAATTACTTCTAGTCCCATATAACTAGCCCAGCACAAGCACCAATTTGCTCACTGTGTTGCAGCCAAGAAATCATGAGGGATGCTCATGAGTATCTATCAGCCCAAACGTAGAATTCAGTCACGGTGATTGAATTGCTTTTTTCTCTCTCATTTGAGCCATAGTTCAAAAAAGGACTGTCCAAGATTTTGAATAATTTTGCTCACTTCCAGGTCATGACACAGAATAATATCCCACTGACTACAATTTTCAATGAAGGACAGATTTGTTTGCTCAAACTTGTACCTTCAATTATTTGCTCTGGGCCATCAGCTACAGTGCAGGATCTTTATTTTGAAAAGCTTGGTCTGAAACAGGTCTTTGGCTCTTATGGTTTTTATTTACTTGTGGCTTATTTCTTATGGCTTTTATTTCTTTGACTGAAACTTTTGTCTTACGGGAGGCAAAAAGTATACATCCAAGTAAATAAATAACTGGTCTATGGAGACTAATTATTCTAACTGACCTCAGCTCACATCTGCTGTTCCTTAATGGCTCTAGAGATGCCTGCTGTTTTGGCAGCAACTACTACTACTCTCAGCCAACAAAATATTTTTAACTCCATTTTACAGCTAATTTCATGGCTGTTTTTTCTTATTGTTCTAGTGAACCCTTGCATTTCTGGCAAGTTAGCAAGTTGTTAAACCCATTCTCAGCATTGCAGTGGGGTTTATGAAAGTTTGAAAAGGGCTGGATCCAAGACAAGGTCCAACAAAATCCAAGAAAAAGGTCCACAACACACGACAGCATAATGTTCAGCCCTTCGTCTCCTCTTTAACCTCAAAGCCCAGATCTCTTTATTTCCAACACCCAGTGAATCTATCTACCTCCCAGATTCCCTCAGCTGCCCTCCAATCCTCCCACAGTCAAGGTCTACACATATCATACCTGATGATGTAGTGTATCGACTCCAGATGACACTTCCTACACTAACCACCAAATTGTAGGAATTAAAATGAACTCGTCCATCTGACCTTACACATAAGGAGATCATAAAATAAAAGTCATCTCCAAAGCTTACAAAAGAAGGAGTGTAGTTGGCAGTGATAAACGTGGAAAGTCTGCCTTACACCACTCACAAACATAAAATTCCTAATTTAATCCTAATGTTTCATTTTCTATAGATGAATATTCACATGTCTAATTTTGATGCATGCTTCAACTATTCATGTTAAGGCAAGTTCTGTTTTATAACTAAATGGCAGAAAGTGAGGAAGGCTCCTTCAAGGAGTTATTCAAGGAAGGGGTCTCACTGATGCACCCTTAATGACCTTCCAGACAAGTGTCTCTCTCGCTACTAACAATAATGCAAACCATGGCAGATGAGTCTCCCAAGTCACTTAAATCAGAAACATAACAGTAAAGCAGATTAGTAAAGAAAGTCATACCTGAAAGCTGGCAAGTGACACCTTATTTCTGTAATGTATGCTTTAGCACAAAATGAAGATGTGCCGAGCTATCGAAAATGCACAGTATCTTTCAATCTCTATTATATTCTTCCACTTTGTCTTCATATTACTGTAAATAATTTCCCGTTTCTGGCAGAATAGAACTTGAAAAGCTATGAAGAGCAAAAAGTCCTGAACGCTACTACTCCTTTATCAATGAGATTTCTTCTCTCCTGATAGAGTCGAGGGGGAAATAGTCTTTATCCAGTTTACTTTAATGTCTGTGGCAACTAAATAAACCTTCAGATAAATTATTCTTACCCTGGCAAACTCCATTGGTTTAGGAAGGAGGCACATAACCATGACATCAAACCGGACATCACAAACTGTCTTCAACCACTTGGTAACAAACTGGGGTTTGAGCTTTTCAACCAGGCTACCAACTTCATCATCCATCATGTAAGCTGTAGAGTGAAACCACTGAAATACCATGCTAACCAGCCTTGCTAAACTCTCTGTGGGTGTATTCTCACTGGGAGTGCAAAGGCTCACCTGCAAGACAGAAGTACAAACAAAGTTTCTCACCTTTCATTCTAGAAATGAAAGTATTTGTCTACTACACTTTGCATATTCTCAGAGATACATGGATGCAGAATAAACATAAGGTAACCAAGCTGATTAGTTTTGAATTTGGCACAGGATAATTGACAAAATATTTCCATAACTAGAAAATAGCAATAAAGAGGGGAAAAAAAATCATTTATTTTTTCTCTTTTTTTTTTAACAATGAAAATAATCAAAACAATGCTTTGACAAACTGAAACATTCTGGTTTGAGTTTTAAAATCATTTCTTTTTTCAGAAGATAATCTAATGTCCAGTAAAATGTATGACCCAAATATAAAACGCAGAAATTAAAAAGATTAAACCAAATCAAGAGTTTTTTAAAAAAAAAACAAAAAAAAACATGAAAGAAGATATTAAATTGGTATAATCAGTGATCTTTGCTCTACAATTTTGATTATTTTCTCATTTTGGGCAGGAATATGAATTTTAAGCCTTCAAAAATACCTGTAAAATGGTTAACAATAATCTTCTCCCTGTCTCCAAACTTTTTTTTTTTTCTAAACAATGTCTGCACTACAAGACTATCCCAAATTAGAGACAAAATTTGTACCTCAAATCACAGACCAGGCACATTTTAAGCCCTTACTGACCTGCTGTTTGAGCTTTTGCTACCTTCTAAGGAGAAGGAGAATGTTTCAAGTCAGGTTACTGCACTGAATTAAAAAAAAAAAAAAAAAGACAAGATCTAGGAAGTTCCTTCTAACCACCCAATAGCTGATGGTTGAGGGAGAGAAAAAGAATTTAGGCTTCAGAAATAAAAGAACAAGTACTTCTTACCAAGAACCAGATACCAAATTGGCTTAGGAGGCGTTGGTCGTGCTTGTCATCATCTTTATTATCAAAGTCTGTGTTGTCCAGGGAGTGATGGGAAGAGGAAAGGCCCATCTGCCTCCTGCGGTTGAGTTCATGCTCCCTCTGCTCAGCATGGAACTCCGCTTCTTTCAGCAAGCTATAAAACAAGTTTGTAGGCAGTGAAGACAACATTCCTGCACTTGATACAGATATCTGATGAATGATGATTCGAGATTAAGGCAATCAATGTCAACATTTTTCCGGGGACAGTAATAAAATTTACTTCTAGGATACAAGGCTGAATTCTTCCATGAGGACAACGCTCACAGCTGATTGGTATTCATCCAAAGCAGCAGGAGTTCGGTACCCATGAGTTATGCAGGCAGTGTTTACACAAAAACTTGATCCTGCTTCGTATATAGATTCTCTATAAACTAGAATATTACCTGATCACAGCTTCCACAGTACACACAAGCTCCTCTGCCCCACACTCCCGTGTATTGATAGGGGGTGGTGAGGTCTGGTAAAGATGGGTTTCTGCTGCTGCCCCAACTTCACTGCTGTGATGATTTGAATGGCATCTTTTGCAATAGCGCACTGGCCTGTTGCCATGGCGACCACAGCATCCTGCTGAGAAGCATGTAACCACAGCTCTTCTGACATGTGAACTACAGTTCTGGAAAATAAGAAGAATTTTATTAGGCCATAAATATCAGGCAGTGGAACTGAAAACTGATGAGAGTCCACACTGGGGAGCTGACTCAAGTGTTGGCTGTTTGCAGATCACTACGTACAAGTACAGATGTGTACAAACTCCTAATGCCAAGTGTCACTGAGCTTTCAAGAACATGAGCTCAGGTCTGGACTTAAATGTCACAGTTGCTCTTCTTTTGGAGCAGGCCAAAACATTTAAGTCATTAACTTCTGGCTTGGAGCAATCTCTAAAATTTACAGTAGTTCTCTTAACCATTGCTTATACTCCAAAACATCCCTTCAAGTTTTACATATAGCAAACTAACACATTCTTAGGTATGTAATCAATGATGCCACATCACTTTACTCTCTGTGTGAATCTGGTAATTGCCCAAACCCCTGAAGTATGCACTACCTTCATTTTTGCCCTCCGGTAGTCTGACCCAACAGAAAAGCTTTATTTATCACACAAGATCTAGCATGTGTTATATACTGTATCCTTCATTACTGAACTGTTATTAAAACACACTAGCTGGTAGGTTTTGCAAGCAGATTCTTTTTGTCAGCAATTTTTTAGACCACTGAATACTTTCAGTCCATATATTTAAAACAATTCACTGTTTCAGTAGGAGTTTTGTCC
Source organism: Chrysolophus pictus (assembly GCA_037305975.1). Classification (NCBI taxonomy): domain Eukaryota; kingdom Metazoa; phylum Chordata; class Aves; order Galliformes; family Phasianidae; genus Chrysolophus; species Chrysolophus pictus. Next base: position 45,532,999 of record CM074580.1, on the reverse strand, counting down.
AATTTAAGATGAATCTAGGACTTCAGGAAAACAAGAATACTCAAGATAAAGAAATCAATCTTTTGCTGTATTTACTTCATAAGCAGTTATAGAATAACAAATCCACTCAACTGTATAATTAAATTGCCTTACTCATTACATCTTGAATAAAAACCTACAACTCAGTCAAATATCAACAGTTCAAACAAAAAGAAATCTTGCTTCTAAATCATTCCCATCTCCAACAAATGCATTCATGGATAAATTGTGAAAACTTGGAATGGTACCAAAAAGGATGCACCACACACTAATGGAATGACATTACATACAACACCAAATCATGCCTCAGCACAGAAATGACTTAATCTTACCTTCTTCTGACATATAGCAGAAATTTCAGCTGTAAGGGGAAGGCATACAAAACATCAACATAGAATGATGATTCTTCTGGTTTAATATGCCAACCATGGGAAAATGAAATAGCTGCAAGGAATTCTCTGAGGCTAAACTTGTGCTTCCAGATACTACTCAAATCTCTAAGTCTCTTGGATTCCTAGAGGTAGGACACTGCATACATTTGTTTACTAACTGTTTCTACACAGAAATGAAAGAACAGTCTTGGTATGTTAAGTGTGCTGTGCTCCTATCCACTATTCATAGAAGGATTTGCAACAGTGAGCCTGTTGGCATACTAATGCAATTGGCATACCATGGAAAGCAGGGCTCATATAATTACATTGTCTGCAAAAGCTGGTAGTACTAGTGAATTTAGATTAAGAATGTAGATGTAGCCACTACATCCACGATCCCTAGCTCCACAGAGAAATATTTGAAGATTCAACCTGTAAGCAGTACCTCTCAGTCTTTCACCCCGTTATCTGATTCAGAGGCTTCTGAATCCCTGACTCCCTTAAAATAAATGATACATTTTGTAGCCTGGGTTAGATTGTAACTGTAAGGAAACAGCAAGAAAAAAATGCCACAGCCTAAGAATTTCCAGTTTGCTGAACAAAGAGAAAGGGAATGTCTTCGATGTGTCCTTGAAACAGTATTCTAGAGAATGCATGACTGTCCTTGTAAGCTTAGCCTGCTTTCTGGCAGATAGTAGAATAACACACGTATTCTTTGGCCAGGGGATCAGGATTGGATCAATGAATGGATCATTGAAAAATATGTTATGTCCATTTCTGATATCCTTTACAGCTTGCTCTTTGTAGAATAGATTTTCAGAAGCTTTTAAAGCTTTAAAATCAGAGCCAGGTTATCAGAAGAACTAGTTCTTCTTCTTGGTCAAAATACATTTTATAAATTTGGCTTCAACAATATATGCTTAAAGAATTTAAAATCTGTTCAGTTACCTCTGTTTCCTCACAAATAAAGAGCTGCATATGAATGCAAGTATAAACTAGTTAATGCTTTACAGTAATTTAAAGACATTTAGCACCATGAAGAACAAGCTACTTTAAAATTCTACAATACTTTTTAAAAATAGAATGCAGCATTTTAAGTAACACAGCACGCAGAAATATCATACCAACATAGGGTTGTACAACTGTGATTAGTTTGTACCTACCCTTAAGATACCTCTTACCTTGTGGTAGAAGAACATCAATCAACCATTCACTGTGATCCCTATAAAAATTGTATATCTAATTAGCTTTCCATTTCTTTATTTATGTATGCATTTATTTTTGCACTGAGGAAAATTATCTACATTAATGTGGAAGCATTGACGTTAGTCCAAAGAAGTGTTTTCACAAGTACAGTTTCTTAAACAACAGGCTGCTTGATTTTATCTCTCTTTGCTGCCCCTGACTTACTGGAAATTACCACTCTGACATCGGTACATCATGTTCAAAGCTTTCAAAAATTACTTATAAGTCACTAATTTATCAAATGAAAACAGTGTGTGCTCTGGAAGTCTGAAGGCTAAGAAGTGATAGCAGAGTGACAGACAGATATGGAAAAAAATTGTACCAGTACCACTTACTGTGAGTCTCCTCAGAAGCTATCATTCTACCAAATTAAATTACTCTGTCCTGAAGCTTTAAATCAATGTCTTAAAAACTAAGATGACTTCTACAAGATGTAATTGCTTTTTCTGGCAGCTGGTGCGATATAAAGGTGGCTGTTAAATCGAGGACAAAACAAAAACAAAAACATGTAGCTTCTGAACTAACTGTAACTTCATCTATTTGAACTAATGATTGGAAATCCCCTTGATTATTAGTAGATAAAGCACAGAAAAATTGATTTAAAATCAATTTTAAAAAACTGAGGTTAATGAGGTTCATTCATCTCAGGATATATTCCTTTAATGTACTGGACAAGCCTGGACCAGTTTCAATTCTTTACTTTGCTGCTTCACAGTATATATTAGAGAACAATCTGAAATATATGCCACAAAAAAGTAACCAAGTCTCTGCAAAAGATCTTTCATTGTAATATCCTGCTTTAATGACATTCAGAGGACAAAGAGAAAGAAAAATTTCATAAGCAAAATCTCGTACTTTAGTAAGGTTCCCCTACAACTCTCACTACATCCTACACTCCAGTCACTCAACGATCTTAACTTCAAAACTCACTACTGATCCATTAAACTGCAAGTTCTAACCATTTGGGTGAGTTTCTGTAATCCTTGTTCACTGTGTTGCACTGTGCTCTATATTTGAAGAGAGTTAACTATACAAATTATATGCTAATCATACAGGAAAAAAAAAAGGTGTAACAATCTTCTGTTACAGATTCTTCTGAACTGTGGAGTTTAACTGACTGTGCCTGATCACTCTCTATCTCTCAGTATACCTACCCTGCAATTCTCTGGCTGCATTCTTCACAAAGATATAGGGGAGGTGGTTTATCACCCAAAGCTACAGACAAGGATGGGTCAATGCACATCTGAAACACAGAGAAGGAAAATAATTAACACATTTGTCCATGAAAGTTCACGGAGAAAGTGTTCAATGCATTAATGTAGAGACAATCTATACAATACAGCCTTGGTAACTATTGAGAACATTAAGTATTCTGAAAGATGGTACTCAGGATCTGGCAGTCGAAGATCTCAAAGTATTTCTGACAAAGAAAGGAATGTATCTGAAATTGAGAATCTATGGGAAAAGAACAATTTGTGTTCCAATATGAAAATTTTCATTCTCTGAAAGACCAGTACGTTTTGTGTTACACATTCACTTTCATTAATGTTGCACAGTCACAACAGACTTTTTGTTTCTTCCAAACAGTCACTGAGAGAATTGCTTAGGACAAGGCAATGTATAAGTTTATTTTTCTCTCAGTAATTTCCCTTCTAGCAGGACCTAATTTTCAGTCCTCATAGCTGTTAACTATCCAGCACAATTCCAGTGACAGAATGCCTCCCCACGTGGGGCAAGTGTCACCATGATATCCAGTCAGCAAAATAATCTGTGGAAAAGGTTTGCTGAAGAATTTCTTGATTCACATAATTGTGTTTCTGTACGAAGTGATGCCAGGAAAATTAATTGCACCTACATATTCAACTAATTAGTATGCCAAGCCATAGTACCCTCTGAACTTGGGATGCTATAGTTGTCTGCCACTGAACTGCTCTATGATCCCGTGCAAACCATTTTACTTGTTATTTTGTGCGTAAACAAAAAAGCCATCATTTGCATCCTCTTAAAGCAAGCTATAAGAGTGGTATATAAAGCACTGTTGCTATTTGCTTTAGAACACATTCCAATCAAAGGATCACAATGAGAGAACAAGTATTGTATGACATCAGTCTGATACCAAGATGAACATGTATCTATGCAACTGACATATTTCATATATATATATAGGTTCCTCTGAAAGTAATGTCTCCCACTTATTTCCATGGGAACTACATCAGACACAAAAAGCACAACAGTCCTTTTTGACAGAGCAAATTCTCAGCTACAAAACACTATTTTTCAACAGAGTCACTACCATCAGCTATATATTTTCACCAGGGATGAACTATGGCCTGCATGCCACACTTGTAAAAATTTGCATTAGTGGAGTTGACTCACTGTTGCTGTCCCCAGTGCCGAAACAAAGCACCCAGCACCTCACTGTGCTCACATCCACTGTTTGGTCTCCATTAACATTCCGTAAGTGTGGATGAATGTCAATGGATGCAATTTTTTCAGCATGGAGGAATTCAATTCCACATCTCTGCTTCATAAGCACTTCCATGTCAGATGCCATTTTGTCAGACTGCCCCTCTGCTGCAACCTGTCACACAGCAACAAAATGTAACGGACTATTGTTGGGAAGGTTCAACCTCTACTGCCATACAACCAACATCTGACTCTGGTATCATGAACAAATATAATAAAACAGGAGGCATTACTTTCAGAGCAACCTTCATAATAAGATTTGCACATATATTTACACAAACATGTACGTTTAGGAAAATATTTATAAGCCAGCTTAGAATTCTATGTGGTGCTTTGTAACCATTCTAATGTTAATTGTTAAGGCTTAACTCACAGTTACTGGAGGAAATATTCCATCCTGCTTTAGGCATTCAAAAAAAAGCATTCACAAAGCTCTAACTCCTTTAGTCTTGAAAGGTTTTTCTATTCTCTTAGCTACCCAGCTGCTCTTAGTCACCCAAACATCACCATGCCCTACACCTGGGGCAAAGTGCAACCTCCCCTGCCTCCAGATAGTCAGGTTTGACCACTGACAACATAGCAGTACCTTCACAGCTGGTTTGTTAATTGCATTGTGGCATTCAATATGCTGGCAATGAATAGGATTCCAAGCTGCAAAACCAAAGCACAGAAGATTAATAAACAAACAGAAATTATTTATACTTTTTGTGTCTAGTGGTATCAATAAAAAAAGAGATCCTCTTGCATAAGTACTACATAAATGTTAAAGATGTAATTCCTCAGGAAGACTAATAACTACAATAAGCAACCTATGAAAGAGAGGAAAAAGAAAGACACAGACTTTCCCCTTGTAGATCCTTCCCGTTCTCACTAGGTTTTGAATTAATTAATCAGGCTGCCCAGAGAGGTTGTGGATGCCCTGTCCCTGGAAGTGTTCAAGGCCAGATTGGATGGGGTCCTAGGCAGCCTGGTCTAGCATTAAATGAGGAGGTTGGTGGCCCTGCATGTGGCAGGGGGATTGGAGTTTCATGATCTTTGAGGTCCTTTCCAACCCTGGCCATTCTGTCATTCTGTGATTCTGTGAATTCTCCACCTCCCAGAGCAGGACAGTAGGAATAGCTCACTACATTCAAAAACATTCATAGGCTAAATGAAAACACTGCTGTAATACTGGAAAAATACTCTAGCCACACAGGGAGCCTTAGTTTTGTAATGACAAGAAGTAAACAAAAGGTAGGCTCAAGCGATATCTGTTGGATGCTCTATGGAATGCCCTCAAGTCAAAGTGCCATGCAACTGAGGAAAACTGTGGGATACATTAATAGAAAAGTTAGAAAAATAGAAAAATAGAGAAAAACTACTCCAGTCTGCCCTGTGTTAGTAAGAATTCAGACTGAATACGGTGCTGCGTTTGTAAATCTGGCTGAATAAAAGAAGTTAAGCAGAGGAGTACAATAAGAATTCTTTAAAAAGAAAAATCAAGACAAATGTTTAAAAGAGATCATACAAATAGCTATAAGAAACATTCAAGATCAACTTGAGTTGGTCTAGATGGTCTTCTTCATTTTCATTATGTAAATTTTTGCATTTTGGTCCAGAAATTTTAAAAATTAACAATGACAAGGATTATTTGAAACAGGCAGGTCAAGACAGGCAAGCAAGTAATGAATTGCTGCTTAACAGTCCCAACCATTAAAGCAGAATCCTCCCATTGGGTAGTTTGGTGGACAGAGGACTTGCACCATTCACTTTTTCAGCTCTATCTGCATGGCTGACATTTTCACTCTACAGTCAACCTTGAGCACTTATTCATTAAAATGACCACACCTGACATCACCTGACTTCTTTGACAATAACAGCTAAATAAACAGCCTTAGCAAAAGCAGTAGTGATAGCAGCTGGCACAACAAAGCAACCAAAGCAGTAATTGAAAGAAACATAAGCCAGAACCACTGTGAGGCCAAGAAAGCAGTTTCACAGACTGTTTGGAATGCTGTACTTATTTCTCCTCCTGTTCCCTTTAGTTAGTATTTGGAGTAACCATATAATCACTAGCCATGATCAATTTTTTTTTATTTTTCATAATATCTTCTGCAAACACAGACAAAGTGATATTGTATATACCTATGAAAGCACAACTCACAAAACAACAGGATTTCAAAATACATCTTAGAACTGCAAGCATGCAATTAACACACTGCTGACTATTCACTTTATATTTATTTTGGCTTACGCAAAAATAGCTGCACTGACCTGTGTACTGCAGTCCTCTGTACTCACTGATTGCTCCAGGGGGTTTTAAATTGGGCCAATAGTGAAATAACATTTGTACTGCTGGAGGTTTAACTTGAGATGGTCCATAGGCTATGACATATAGCAAATCCTAAGGAAAGAAATACGTGTTTATTGCACAAGATAAAAAATACAATTCAACATTTACTATTTGCTTTCACAAACATACTTGAACACACAAAATATGTACACTTAATGCCCTGCCAATTATTTTTTGTAATCTCTTACAAGTAGATTAGATGTAAAACTTTAAAAATAGGTCTACAGCTGGCTTCTGAGTTTGGCCAGAATATCCAACAGCTGTGATACCTCTCAAATGGTATACCAGCACACAGCAAATTAAGCTTTGTCCATTCTTGGGGCAAAGAGGTGTCATACAGCTAAATAACTGAATCCAGATCAGATTTGGGCTAAGACGATATTTACAGAGTTCTTGGAAGAGCTAAATACCACAGAAACTGATAAGATTGGTAGTTTTCAAAATTTCTGTCACTTGGAGCCCCAACTACTTAGTATGTAGGAAAGAGAAGTCTGTTCTACAAAAAGTAGTGTTGCTTCAGTAATGTAAAAATCAGTACCTTCCTCTTCATAACTCAGAGGATGAGATATATAGATTTTTTTTCAGCTCTTGGCATATAGTCAGCTCTATTTTCAAGCCCTCTGGTTTTCATTACCAGCAAGACATTTCCACAAAGTATATAAGATCACAAACTTACTTTCCATACTTCTTGTTTATATTTCATGAGGCATTCCAGTAACTGGCAGTGATACACTGAGAGAGAAAAGACAGTATAGATGTAATACTAAAAGGGAAACTCATGTTACAGAAGTGATATAATTAACCAGTTGGTTTTGCTTTGTCTGCATTTAATTTAATTACCTTTTATTTTAAAAAGTTTGCTAGAGGATTATTGCCCTGAGAGTTATCATAAAATAACAGACTTTAAATATTACTAGCTTTTTCTGTCAGTTAATGCAGTAAGATAATGAGCCTTATGAGGGTACTCATGGAGATCATTTTTTTAAGACATCTTGCTTAGGAATACCTGCAAATTTACTTAAAGTTTGTTTCTCTGGCACTATATAAAGCTGTAAATGGGTGTTTTGTCAGTTACTGTGAGACAGAGACAGAAACAACACATGACAGCACATCATTCCTTTGTATACCAAAGAGTATAGAAGCCATACTGTATTAAACGCGAGAGCCAAAGGAACCCCTTAATATTTGCCTGACTTCCCCAAAACCACAGAGGCAAATTTTCCTCTGATGGATGGAAAATGAACTCACATGCAAAAATGCAACAGTTTATGAAAAAAAGTTGCACAAGTAGCTTTTAAAAATCGCGTACTGTTCTTATTTACCCCTGAACTGCATTAGCATGATGCAACAATTCTCATGTGCAGTGTGAGGTTCCTCCTTACACACACCACCTGGCCAGTTAAGCATGTGTATAAAATAGGCATGAAACATGACAGCTCTCTCAGGTAAAATTTTGTTTCATTTTGGTCGTGTGACTGCACTCATTTAACTGGGGCTATGCCACAGTGAGAGAGAATGGTATTTATGCTTAGGTACTTCCAATTACAATTGAATAACAGCTCTGTTCTGAGCCTGTAGCCAGCATTATCTGTCTTCTTTAAAAATAGTATCAGTTGTCATCTTGGAGGAATACAGAAACCAAACATTTACTGTTAAATACAATATTATAAATTTACACTGTTTCCTGTTGTCAAGCAAAAGAAGAACAGCCTCTCATCCCGAGCCCAATCCTATTTCTTTATCACAATGAGATTTCATATCTGCATAATGACAGCTTCAAGCACAATGCTCAGAAATGCCAGTTGTGACTAAAATTACTGATTTTTCATTCTGTGTTGGATATTAAGGTAGATTTTTCCATCATCTGAACTTCTTTGATCACATTTGACACAGAATTTCATGACTCAAGAGTTTCACAGAAAATTATACCAAGTTGCACATTTACACATACCTGGATTTGATGTGTATTGCATTGCAATCATTAGCATTGATGATGCAGATAGATTGACATGAGCTGGAACACCTTCCCTTTTCGAGGAGCCCACTTAAGAGAAAGGATAAAAAAAAAATCAGCATATAACAAGGAAAGTAGCATATAACTGATTTCAACTCATACAAGTAATACAAAAAAAAAAAAATCCTAAGGTATCACATCATTAAAAAAAAAAAAAAACTATTTTGTATTGGTGGGGGTCTACCCCCTGGAAGAGAGAGAAGACTAAGAATGAGGAATCATTTCACAGAGCACGTATCTGTTCTCTTAGATCAGTAAGACTTCTTTCTCAGAGCTACCCTGAGAAAAGACAGTGATCTTCTCAGGCACTCTCCTTCAGGATCCACAGACTGATCAGAACAGCATCACTCGTATAGTCACACACAACTGGGACTCAGGTCATAGGTATGCCAAGGATGAAGTAGAAAGTAAGGAAACAAGGAGAATGGAAAGCTTACTTTTGATGTGTACTGGCAAAGCTGTGAGACTGGTGATATATAGCACAGAGTACTTCTCAGGGACTACATGGGATGAACTGAAGTTATGGCTATATATACCACTGTGTGATCTATGATAAGAATAAACTAGCAATACAGTGTAGCCAAGATATTGTAAATTTGACCTCACACATGAAGTAGCTAGAATTTCTTATAATCCGCTGTATGTTTACTCTCAGATAGTATACTTTGAATAACTGCAGAGTGTAGGTGCTTATTTGCAGAACTTCATCATGACAACACATCTTTGAAGGCACACACCCACACTAGAGGAGACGTGCATCTTCTCTGTTCATGTTCTACAGCTCTTTCCCAAGCCTTTCTGTCAGGACCAAGACACTAAGTATTTGGGATAGAACATAATCATAGTTCAGCAAGATACTTTCATGCCTCCCATCTGGCTATTCAGCTGTTTATGCCATCTCTTGTACCCTCCCTTTTAGGGAGCTCTGAGTTTGACTCAGAGCTGAACACCAGGAAAAAGAAAGGTTCTACGCTTGCCTTGCAAAAGAACAGATCACTCCCAGTGGGAGAAAGCCTAGGACACTATTTTAAAGAGCACACAACTGGTAAAGGACAAGGGAAAGCAAAATAGAGAATCATGTGCTATCTCCCCCTATGCCCCAACGTTAAAATGCAACAGAGAGCTAAAGCATTCTTTTTTGAATGTCATCCACCCAGACCATGGAATTGCATATATATACGAGAGCCAAGGATTTGGCTCCATCAGCTCTTTTGGAGATTATTTAGAGATCTGAAGATGGCGGGGATAGGTTACGTAAGTAGATGAGCAGTCCTTTAACAGATAACATCAATGGAGGAAATAAAAGCTTCATATAACATTCTGCTCTTAACCCAAAGAGGAAATTTTTCCAAGATCACTGCCTGAAAATATTTAGGTGTAGATTTCCACAAAATCTTAATCTTGGAACACTGGACTTCTTCCCTTGTCTTAGGAGGAATTTCTGCGCTTTTCATTGACATCAGTGTAAATCTTTATTTAAAAATCATTCCTGTTTCTTCCATAAAGGCCCACAGCGCAAATAAGGAGGAGATATTCTCAGAATCACAGGATGGTTGATGTTGGAGAGAACCTCTGTGGATCATCTTGTCCAACTCCCATTCAAAGAAAGGTCAACTAGAGCAGGTACTCAGGATGTTGTCCAGCTGTGTTTTGAGAATCTGTAAACTTTCTCGTAGACTGTCCCAGTGATCAACTTCACAGGGAAAGGACTGTTGGATAAAACTGATTTTTAATATTAAACCTAATACTTTTGTCTGCAGAAAATGGTTAAAATTCTCTTTACTATTGAAAGCCCATCAAGCTTTTAGTCAGGTACAAAGACAAGTACACACTTCAGAATTCAATCACTCAATCTACAGGAATTTTGGAATTAGGTAATCACATCATACATTCAGGGGAGAAAGTGAAATCCACACTCCCCATCCCATCTGCCCCCCCAGAAAGGCAGCCATTATCAGATTCTGCCTGAAAACTTACAGGTAGAAGACATTACGTGTGCAGGTATTTAGTACAGTAATTACAGTGACAGGAAGAGATGAAAGGAGAAAACTGGAAATTCATCACAGTATCATTACACTGGAAAGACTCATTATTGTTCATTCACGTTCAGTACAGATGCAAAAATTATACATCGTATACATATTGATATTGCATGCATCATTTAGCAGCATTCTGCCCATTAATTCTGTAATCAAGAATCACTAATAAACAAAAATTACAGAATTATTTTCATTTAAAAAGTCTTTTTTATACATGCAGTACAATATTGCATAACAATTCTAAGACTTAACTTCAGCTCTTACAGACTGATATCGTATCAGCATACTATTTTCTGAACCATAACAATACCAGAATAAATTCTACTTACAGATAGCCATAGGCAGAAAAGATGTGCTGAGATATTCTATAATATCCTTGTGCAGAAATGGTGGAAAGGTAGCTAATGTTGAAATCATTGTATAAGGTAAAGTACTCAAAATATCATCATTGAGAAAAGGAAGCAAGCATGTAGTAGTGTAAAAAATAGACTGCCCAAGATCTGTTGAATAAAATGAAATAAATATAGAATCATTACATTGGAAAATAATTACAGCTATGTACTTTTTGATTTATTAATCCATCAAAAGTTTGCATTTAAATTCAAGTTTTCCACTCAAAGTATTTCATAATTAATTACTTAATTATCATGGTCACAAATAAGTGACATCAGTCATCATTGAAGCCCCTCCTAACACAAAGGGAAACAGCTGTTTAGCAGTATCCAGAACAGTTTGGAGGGAATACAAATACTTCAGACAGTAAAATGAACACACCTATATAAAGTGGCCTGCATTTAAGCAGAGGTGTTATTTCAGATTTGATAGGTACTTAGGTTTGAAAAAGCCCCCTTTTGCAAAAAGCTTCTCAGATTATCTGCCAACAAAAATCAGATTTTGATCTTAATTACCCATATGACAACTGCAAATTGCCTCCCACACAGAGGCTTGGGGGAGCGTTACTGCATTTTGCAAACAATATGTGATTAAACAGAGGATCTTGTTTTCATTAGAAGCCATTGAGACCAAGAATGCCCAAGGCTTAAAAAGAATAAGATAATTATAAATTTATGAGTTTCCAGACTAATTCTAATTAATACAACACTTTGGAAGAGATACATAAGAAATTGTAACATTTCAAGATCTAAATGGAGATATCTTTGTTGCGTATGTGAGAATTGTGACATCTTCCAAATGAGGAACTGAGAGGGGGCCAGTAACCCTCCAAGAACCCAATGAATTCCAGGTTTGAACCTGTGTGGTGACTACAAGATATCATAAGGCATTATCTCTGCAGGAGAGGGATTTATTTTGTTAATCCCTCCGTAAACTTAATTGTATTACACAGTCTCCAAACTTATCATTACTCCTAGGATGATTTGAGTGCTCAGACAAGTCTGCACTTCATTTCTGTGTAGTAAACCTTCTGTGGAAAAACTAGACTTTTAATGGTAGAGCACGTTTTGCTCTTGCAATACGTATCTACCATCTAAGTATTGACAATTTGGTATAGTCTGGCAGGATCCAATCTGAGGACCACCTAGTGTACCTGTTGTACTTACCCAAACAGTATGGATTGTTCAGAGTTTAAAAAAAAAAAACCACATTTCTTTTCGTCAAATGCTACGTTGAGGGAAAAAAATAATTAAGTTCTACCACAAAACTTAATTGTCAATACACGGAAGGACAGGAAATAATAGGTGAAATCCCCTTGACTCACACATGAGTCAACCATATTATATCTGGAACATGTTTATCTGACTTGGCTTTAGTAATCTGCAAGACAAAGTTCCACTCCCTCTTCTGCCAGTTCTTCTTAGTGTTTAACCAGCCATATTATAAAAGGGTGTTGGATTTTTTTGTTTTGTTTTGCTGTTTGTTTCTGTTTTGTTTTTGAAATTTCTTCTGCTGCAATGTAAGCCAACTAATTCTAATCCTGCTCCTAGGTAACTGTAAACACAAACAGTTTATTTCTCCTTGCAGCAATCTTTAAACAATCTTTACATGTTTGTAACCATAATTCCCTTCAGTTTTCTTTAAGCCAAAGATATTTTGTTTTTTCCTTTCCATCCACATTTTCTAGACTTCAGATCATTCTTGCTTCTTTTTCCTGGAGACTCCTCCCCAATTGCCTGTGCATTTCTTAAGACCAGATGAACAAATCTGAAAATTTTACTCCAGCTGATACCTTGCTAGAGGTATTAGAATGAAAAATTAAATAAAATGCTTTGGATGTCTAATAAAAGATGTTTACGTATTGCCAGTATATTAATGAATCAGTCAGCCTCTGATCTGCTGTAGCACTTTGTGCAGTATGACTTTCAAGCCAATATTTCCACATTTGATTTCTCTTATTCAAATATAGTATTTTACTTTTCTCCTTTGAAGACTTTTCAAAACAGACTGCAATTTAACCAAGGTTGTTTTGAATTAGAAATCGTTCACATAAGGGACATTACTTTCACTAACTTGATATCCCCTGTAAATCAAAGTGTTTTCTCAATGCTATCAGCCAAGTAAAAATTAAAATGTTTAATAACACTAGATGCAGCACAGGCTCCTGTAAGATTCACACTTGGTATAACCTTCCAATTGACATGGGCTCCTGGAGTGCTTTTCCTCATTCGAGTGACAACTGTACGCTCCAGATTGCCCATGAGGATGTCAAGTAACACAGCAATGACAGTCTAAGGACAGAAAAACTTCACAAGAACCATTGTGCCATCATAAAACAAAATCATGTTTGTTCAGTGTTATTTGTTCTTTAGAAGACTCCATTGGTTTTTAATTATCACCATGTTATCTACTTGGAAAAATATTGTTTTGATAATTAACTTCAATTTCTGGAAAAATGGTAAAGTCATCAAGTCTGTAATTTGCTAATAGTCCCTTTTTTCCAAGATCCCAGCACAGTAATCACTGAATCAAAACATGCTGCTGCCAGCTCAGAAGTAATTTAGCATTTAACAGAAGCAGCTTTCCTGCTAAAGAGTTTAGCAGTGAATCAGACTGATGACAGTACTCCCTGTACTGAACTACAGAAGTTCATCACGATATAATACACCCTGGTACCATGGTGAAAATTAATTTCTGGCTTGTGCAACATAAGGAAAATGTTGGGTTCCAAAACCCCATTATGGGAAGCCATGGATCAACAAGCCAGATATTTGCAGTACTTGAGGAAAAAAAAGAAAAAAAAAGAAAAAAAGAAAGAAACAATAAAAATACACCACAGTCACAAAAAACCTAAGAAAACACTGCTTTTCAGCAAGTCAGATGGAAATATTGGCAACTTTTTAACCTGGAATATTTTAAAGCCATCTCTATTGTCATTGTTTTTCTTCCATCAAATGTATACTGTGTTCTGGGCAGAGATGGACCTTCACCAAAATACTAAATCTGCATATTCCTCAGAAGATAGGTATACATATCCAAGTAATGCCCATTTAAGAGAGCCACTTCAGAAAGACAAGCCTGAAGATGTCCCAACAGATTCATATTCAAGTTCCAGCTATTTTTAGACACATTTGTATTACTTTAGTTCCATACTACCAACATTTCACTGAAAATCAGACAAGTTCAGAATTCAAACCCAAATCCATGGTTCACAAAACAAAATATCTTTTATTTCAGAAAGCAAACCAAACACTTTGATGTAAGTACATCCCAGTAGATATGACATCCAGATCCAGATCAGTTTAGGCCCATCTCTTCTATTGCATTTAAGCATCATTCACGGATTCACAGCACTGAAGTTAAGCGTACTGGAAGGGTTCAAGGGCCTGCTTACCATGTTGACCATGTTGTAGCAATGGAACTAGATCCAGCAGTGTCACCAGTGTCACGTAAAGTCCTTGATAGTCCAAAGATGGGTAGTCTGATAACTGAGCATCACGACTTTGCTGGCCACGTTCTGATGGAGCATCTCGCAGGACGCTGTAAAGGAGGGAGCGAGTAACAGTAGGGTTGATGGAACTGACCTGTGGTCTTAGAGATGGGGTGAGTGGGAATGGCACAGGAAAAAGACACATGGTCATGGGCACTGTCAAATTGGAGGCATCTTGATTCTCCTTCTTCCCTGTGCGGGACAAAATGCTGTTGGGGGGACAAAGAAAAAAAAGAGACAACAAAGACACAAAGAACAGCACATTACATTGAAATGACACTATAAAACAAATAATAAAACACCAGATATATCCCACATAAGATGCAATTGCTCCCAAAACCAGTGTATCTACGAATCTAGTAACCATTGATTTTCATGCTTCAAGATAAAAGAATTAAAATTGACATCTACGAATATTTTCATTGCATCTCATGTGTTATCTGGTTCATAAGGAGCAAAAATATAAAAATGCATGTTTCAGTGCCCTACCCATGTTTCACAGTTAAGAAAAATTCTAGGTATCAATGATGTTTGCTATGGAAAAATAGCTGTGTCAAAACAAATTGGTATTTTACTCTGAGATTTTGAGAGGCTGTTGGATTTTTTTTCCCTCTATGAAATCTTTTGAACCAACTGGCTGAAAACATGTAAAATATAGGTGTGGCACTTGCAGAAACATGTTTTAGCAAAGAATAAACATGTGTGTTTGTTAAGATAGTCTTAAAAATCACATGTTTATTGCATTAAAATAATGTCTATGTATTTTATGATACTGTTTCATGACCACTCAGTCAGTATCATTTGAGATAATGAAGTTTAAACAGGCACATGGATTTAGAAATAATATAATATTTCTAAAATGTTAACTAAACTACATTTGGAAAAGTTATAAAATAATATATAGTAGATGGTCTTTAGCATATGTTTGTGAGCTAATGATAATGATTGTTTATGTGTTTTTAACTTTGCTCATGTTTAAGGAGGAAACATTTTACTTTACGAATACAAATGTTCCTTGGTAAATAGTTACCTTCAAAATCTAAGTGCTAAGCAAGCAAGACCAATAATATAACTGCAGATCAAACAGCTTGTTACCATACATTCCTCCTGCTACTTACGTTATTTATTCAACAAAACTCACTATAAACTAAAGGAGAGATATTTTCAAAAAAATAAAAAAGGATTTACTGGGAATCAAAATAGAAGCTATATGTCAACCACCTTGTTAATGTAGTTTTAAGAATGTTGTAAACATGTTAACCTAATTTTCTAAAAAGAAAGATAAAAAGCTACTTTAGATATAAATTGTCACTTAAGCAATGCTACATTTTAGTTATCAGGTAATGATAGGGTTATCTCAGTCTTTTTATGTGCCTAGAAAATATAATACACCTTTTAAATATATTAAACCACACACAGTTTTTGATTTTTGCTGTTTTCTTTAAGCATGTTTTGCACCTCTCAGCAAACAGGATTCCCAAAAACAGTTTCTGTTGGTTTAACTCCACTCCCAAAGTCAGCATTAAAACTTAACTTAAAAAAGACAAGAGAGTAGCATCAAAATTTCCACTGACTAATAAAGAGCAGAATTATGCCAAGAGGAAGACTTCTGGAAGTCTCCATCATCTTTAACAGAACAGACATCCCTACCATATAACCACCTTGGCACAGATCCATCTGTGTCAATGCAACAGCTCACACAAGTAAGCTGAACTCATGCAAAGGTGCTTATAAGAAGAGATGCCATTCATTCATTATATATGTAAAACACTTTCACAGTTACAGTTGAATGCCAAGTGGCTACTACCAGGCAGGTCTCTCATCACACTTGCAGTCAGAGATTACAGGCATATTGTCTATATGAAGAGACTACTTTTTTATTATCATGCCCTACATATTTGGTAGATTAATTTGATATCTGTTACCCAATGTCCAGTACAAGAAAAGTAGTGACTGCCATGAAAACGTTTACAAAATTGTATCAGAAAAATCACTAGATCTAGTATGACTTTAAAAACAAATGATCAGAGTGCTGATTCCTTATTTCCTATTAACTTTTAATTTGCTTGATATTTATTTGCTGTACTCTACAGCTCTTGTTTATAAACATGAAGGTACTAAATTCTATTCCATCTCTGCCACTAGCAGATGATACCAACTATCCATCCCTGAACTTGCCAGCACATCACTTCAATCACTCTTGCTTCTAGAAAGAGTATCATTGCATTACTTAATCCTTGCTTTGGAAAGTGTAAGGCAGTGATGGAGAGTTTGCACTACAAACTTTTTTTTTTTTTTGACACGGAGCTACAGCTAACTGATTAGAAACCAAGACACATAGTCTTATATATTGATTGGGTCATCCTTCTGTTCACTCTAGGAACAGAAATGAAATCATATCTGAAAATCAGATCCAATTATGTCAAATTTAGGTGGGGGAAAAAAAAAAATACAAAACTTTCAGACCCAGGTTTGTGACTGACCAATATGTTACAATGGCAATAAATTAAAGAATCAGAAATGAAAATCTAGAAGATCCTTTAAGACCAAGATAGAATGGTTGCGGTTTGTTCTTGTTACTGCTCGAAGCACATACTGAGAACAGGGACTGCCTGCAGATCATAACTCCAACACTAAACTTGCTCCATGACATGCAAGGAAACTGTCAGGCTTCCTTAAAGATCTGTACACCTCTGCTGCAAATCTATCTCAAAATTATTGTCTTCCAGGAAACATTTCCTAAAATGTCTGAGAGATTTGCATCTCACCAAGGCAGCAAAACAAGCTTGATTATTGATTAGCCAGTAAGCATTTGCCACTATTTCTTATGAAATACTTAGAAACGTGCATGGAGACTTTTCTCCAAGAAAATGTGGAAGAATAAGTTATTCTGCAAGATGTTTAAGCCTTAAGATCATTCCTCAAATGAGAGTTAAAATACTGAAAATGAGCAGGGCATGAAACAAATTCATGCGGTAATGTAAGGAAATGTTTTTGTCCAAAGAGGAAAATTAAGGAAGAACTAAATGAATCAATATGCTATGCATTGTGTATGGTGACTTTATGTGATGTTTGTTCATAGAAATAAAGAATTGAACTTTTTTAGCCATTCCACATCTGCTCCCCCCACCCCTGAGCTTGTGCTATATTGAAGCTATGTACAGCACAAAGGAGCAAACTAATCCCTTGTGAGATAACTAACAAAATGACACCAGATATGAATGTGATCCAAAACAGTAGGCATACCCACTGAAAGCACATTCAATGTGCCCATAATATGGAAAGGTAAAAAGTATAGTAACTAATAAAAGCTACACCTGTAAAACACAATCATAATATGGAATTTCTGTGACTAAGCACTATTCCTTCTTGATTCCTTTGATTACATGTTTATCAAAAGTTTGTCCTAAAAATCAGCTGCAAAGAGAATACACATCAAAGTAGAAAATATTTTTTAAAAAGTTATTTTAAAATAGATGATCCCAACCAACTTGCTCTGCAAAGACAAATCTCCAAATATCAATGGGCATTTCTGCTGTTTGATCAGTACTCTTTCTGCAGCTTGAATTCATTACGTATGTTCTGTCTCAAGCTAGAAAGGTTATTCTCCATCACATATTTCTAACATGGATGTTAAACCTTACACAATGGAGTATCAGTGTAGGAGGCAGAAAGGAGACTCAGTATGCAAAGAAATTTTTGATCAGACTGTCCAGAAAGACAAGTTCTTAACCAGTCTGTTTAGTTTCAGGATAAATCTCAGAGATCTGCATACAGTGGGTGGGAGTTTCCTCCTTTCCATCTGCCACACTAAACACAGGCTATGTTTTGTTTTGCTTCTTTAACCAGTTTCTATCTTAGTATCAGCAAGCATATACACTTATACTGGTTCAACCATAGCACTCAAGTTCTCATCCACAGTTCAGATTCCCCAGTTACAAGGATTTGACCTGTCTGAGTATCAGAATGTAGGCCACTTAATAAATTTAGATCCAAGTCCCGGCTGCAATTTCTGGCATCCCTCTACCTCTGAAGTTGATCAGATCCAACATCGTTAAGGACAAAGCCATTTGTGAATTATGTAGATCTATGTGTTTCATATCAATGTCACTTCTGCCTCATGAGGTGAGCATCATCAACAACAGGATTTTGGTTCAGTCCCATTCCAAGCACAGAATAAAGAAATGGAGTTGCTCAATTGTTATTCTGATTCTAAACTGCTCTCATAGTTGGTAATTATAAAGTTTCTTCAGTAAGCCCAGAATCATCCCTGCCCATGGAGCATGAAGAACTTGTTGCACAGGACGTGCACTGCTCAGAAAGATTAACACAGCAGGGTGGTATATTTTCTTTAAGAAACAGATTTTAAATTCATTGTGTTCCAGTGAACTTCTGTCCCAAAAAGAAATGGATCTCATTGTAGCAGTTGGTAGTTACAGCTGAGAGACAAGATATAAAACATTCAGAATTAAGTCGTTAAAGCAAGAAAGTTAGACTTGAAGGCTCATAGCATTTAAGTAGAGGCACTTTAGTTAAGAGCCTCCTTCAAACATGATTTAAGTGTGTTTGTTGTGTAAAACAAACCATCAAAACACTCTGATGTGGGAACAAAGTCCTATTTCAGAGGTATTTTCAATGACTCTTTGAATTTTTTATTTTTTTGTTTTTTTACCATGCTGTGTTATCAGACAGAATTCAATTTACTGATCTTTTAAAAAGCCCTATTGGTTGCTTTACTTTTTTTCAACTTCTTAAATGCTGAGGGAAACACATTTCAGAGTGGTTAATTCTAATCTTGAGATTTTCAGTTAACAGAAGGGCTGGGTTTCTTTGTTTCTGTTTGGTGCTTTTGTTGCTGCTTTTTTTTGTTTGTTTTTAAACAGTGAAATAGGTGTTCCACTGATAATGAGTATGATGAGTCTATGTATTTTTCCTTCTCACAGGTTTACAAACAGGGACATGTTACGTTCCATGGGCTTTGAAAGAGTGTTAGAATGAACTAATGTCATTCTTTCAAGTTAAATTCATGCTTCTCCACTTATTTGTATCACCTGGATATGTGTACTAATACGCAGTTAACTGCAATAAATTACTGTTTCCTCAGGACATGAGACTGTAATGGCTGTATTTCCAAACTAGCGTCTGACAGCAAGGAGAACTAGCCCAGGAAATCCCAAATTCAGGAAACTATGCACAGAAACACAGCATTATTATTTTTTTTTGTATATGAAAACTAATGCCAATCAAAATCTGGACAGATAAAAAAAATCAAATCTTCACTGTCAAAAGCCATTTTAAACTGATTTGAAAATACGAAACCACTAGATAGCACTGTGGAGTAAAGCAGAATATGCATGTCATTTCTAATTAAGCCTCACAATTTTTCACATCTTTTTAGAAAGACAAGAGGTAATATTTCCTATTCAAAATGTATTCTGTATTCATACGGTATTTTGCACCACATATTGTCACTAAATGGTGAATCAAACTAGATCAAACTCCTGGGTCAGAGCAATCCTGACCTCTTGGTGCTGCCATCCAAATCCAGATCTGTGTACCAACTTCAAAACTATTTATATTGTTATAAGGGACTGAACCAGAACCCGATCTGAACTACAGCACAGACTCTAGTCCTGTTTGCCTGGCTCATTGCTCTACCATCCCAAAGCACCAGGATTGTCAAGTAGGTCATGAGTGTCCACTTCTAAAGCTCTGCAGGTCACTAGCTCCTTTCTTCATGGGTTCAGTATGTTTGTACATTCACCTAAGACTTAGAAGGGCCTAGCAAACGTGTAAACAACCAAGTTTATTTTAGAATCAGCCACTCAATAAGCAGCTCAACTGGGCAAATTGGGCAACAGCCACTGAAGAGATTAATTTATACCATTCTTTTCTTAAATTATGCTCTGACTCTTTCTGGTAGAGCATTGACCCATTAAATCCTGCAAACAATTCAAAGTCAATGAATACCCCTACAATACTTTAGCAATTTCTTTTTTCTTCAAGTGCATTAGTTAAAACTTACCTCAATAACGTCTGAGAAAAGTATTTCAGAGTATTTGCAATGTCAGTCCCAGAGGGCACAGGGTAAATGTTGTGGAGAACCCGGTTGTGGTATTCTTGAAGGTAACGGATTTTGGAAGCAACTACATAAAAGACAAAAAACAAACACAGAAACTTTCATTCAGCTTTTTGCAGATGGTGAGGGAATCGCATCTGTTCCTACCACAACTGATTATTTTTTTTTTCTTAATTTAAGAATTAAACCATAAAAAAAGACTTTTTTACTCTCTTTACTGAATAAATTGAACATTACCATGCATGAGCACTAAGGAAAAGACAAGAAAGGCAGCTTTAGATTGCCTTAGTGCTAGCAAATGGGGAGAAAAAATGGAAAAAAAAAAAGTAATTTAAAAAAGGCAGTTACCTGTGCCTCTAAAAATCTCAGGATTCATTAATAATAAATGAGTCAGTGGATAACAGGAGGTTCGTGTGAGGTGACATTTCTATAGTGAAAAGGAAAAATACAAGCTAATACAGGGAGCTGATATTATTTACTTAATATTACAAATGTACACTGTGCAATGAACTACTACAGACACAAAAAGAGTTGTGCTGTTTCTTTATGTGTCTTAGGAAATTTGAACAAAAAGGTGAGAGCATTCCAAAGAGCAGCAGAAGCTCTACGCCTTCTTCGAGACAGGTTGTTTTAGAAATAGTGCTCTTAATATCTAACCAAGCTCCATGTTCAGTATTGGAAGAAAAATTACCCACCATAGCTACCAAACCATGCACTGCCTATATGACACCGGCCAGTCTCATGCAGAAATAATCAAGGATGGCCTGGGCACTTTTTGTTCAGACTGACTAACCCTACTGAGAAACCCAGCCTGCCAGCCCTCAGTTGCCCAAATCACGGAATTTTCAGAGTTGGAAGGGACCTCTAAAGGTCATCTAGTCCAACTCCTCTGCAATGAACAGGGACATCAACAGCTAGATCAGGTTGCTCAGAGCCTGGTCCAGCCTGACCTTGAATGTGGCTGCCATGGCTTGCTGCCAGATACCTGTAAATGAAATTAATGAAATGCCAAAAATTGTGGCACACCTTCCTATAACTACTTCTTTTCAATATCATGTATATATTTTTTTCTATTAATCAGCACAGTCATGCAATTATATAAGCTGAAATAATAAACACTTAATTTTGACTTTCTAAATACTTATCATAGCTCTAGGCTCAAGGTTTTGGCCTCACCTCTCAGAGCTGCCCAGAATGCTGACCATTTCAGTACAGCATCCCAGAACAGCTAATAACCTTCTGAAAGAAAGCTCCAGAGCAAAGGTTTATGAGCCCCAAAGATTGTGAAATGTGTGAATGACCTGAGCGTCCAGAGATACACTTCAAAATGTGATGTCAATCAGCGGAAATACTTCCTTTGCCACCCTCATAGGGTCATCATATCAAACAAATTCAAAATTAAAAACAGAAAGAAAGAAAAAAAGCTATTCCATGGTATTTTGCTGGGTCTTTCTTTATTACCTACTAACTAAACTTCCTAGCTTCCCCATAAGCATTTACTGAATTGAGTGAAACCACTAAGAGCTTTTAAAGATGGTTTTGGTTGTTCCATGATCCTGGAAAACATCATGGACATCAGACTTTCCCAGGACACTACTTACCACAACTAAATGCCAGTTAGTGTAACTCAAAGTGAAAAAGAACTAATTCTCTTGTGATACAAAAGCATACCTCGGGCATGCTGTGGTGGTGGGTCAAATGATGAAACCCACCGTCAGTATCCCCTTGAATGAGATATGAAATTCAAATGGTCACAAAAAAAAGAGAAGCTTCTCAAGATGACTTCCCAGACTGCCACCATTTTACCTGCTTTCCATACAACCTGCCAAAGTGCTGAGAAGTGGCCATGCATTCATGTTTAGACCAGTGCCTTGTTGCTCTTCCCAACTGGTCACTCCATTTCCACACTTGTAGGGTTTTTTTTTTGCTGTTTCTTGGTAAATTCAGATTCAGTATGACTTGTGACTCCTCCTTGAGACATTCTGGTTCTCACTTGTCTGTCCATGAGGGCAGAATCAACAGCAGGAACAGTTGGAGCCTGAAGGTTTGCCTGATAAATACCCATGTACATCAATATAATCCTTGTCGGAGACCATCACTACTGGTCAAAATTTGCAGGTGAGTGGATCTTAAAGTTATGTAGAGAAAAAGACATTTGGTGATGTCATAATAACTAGACAGGAGAGCAGTCTTTGTAAACAAGATACATTCACTAAGTTAGAATGCACAGGATATGTCTGCTAACTGAACAGAGTGCACTGAGGTGCCATGAAAAAGTGTCAAGAAAAGGAAAGATCTGCAAACTGGATCCCAAGTAGATCTTTCAACAAAAAGCAACATGGACACAGTAGAACAAAGATGCAGTCTCCCAAAGGGTACAGGGGGATGAAAAGCAAAGACAGCTAAAGGAAAAGACATGGAAGAGAAGCTCAAGCAGAGAAGACCAAGAGAATTAGGAATGCGGAAATAGAGGAGGCAAAACAGAGAAGAGGGAAAATACTGAAGACAGTGGCAGGACAAGGGGCAACAGAAATTCTTCTATAGGCCAATGTGAGGGACATATAATCAACGTATGAGAAAGAAAGAGGAAACACATTCAGAACCTGGCTGGGAGGAAGGCAGAAAAAAACAGAGTAACACGGATCTGAGCATTGCACACTCAAGACCTGAAGTAAGGTCAGAACATTGCCTTTCTATTCACAAGGCCAGAAATGCAGCCCCACAGTAATAAATTCGCATCCACATAATATTTTAACAGAGGCATCATCCATTACTGCAAATAAGCAGCAAAATCTACAGAAAAAGTTACAAGTCATCTTTTCCGTAGAGCAGTTGAGCACAGGGTTATCAGAACAAGGACTCTTTGCCAGTGACCTGAGTGGCCAACGGGATGCAGAGCACAGCCATCAGCCTCTGAGCCATTAGATCGCATCACATAGTCAGGGCAGGCATCAATCCAGCCTGCTGCTCACAGGCTGCCCTCACAGGCTTACATCTAGCACCGAGCATCGGCAGAGGAAGTAGCCTTGATGCGGGTGACCAGCCCGACAGCGCTGGTGTTTTTCCCTGGCAGAACAGCAGCCGCCGTCAGCAGCCACACACGCGCGGCCGTCCCAGCCACCATGTCAGTCACCTGGCAGCTCCACGCGCAGAGCCAACATGGTGGCTGGCACATCTCCCCGGCTGCCACGAGACGCGGCGGGCTGCGGGCAGGGCTGGCGGCAGCCGAGGGTCCCGCAGGGCGTGGAGGAACACGGCAAGGCAGCGATGCCGCCGTACCTTCGGCCAAAAGGTGCGCGTCACTAGCAAGAGCGGCACCGTGCCTCCATCACACAGCGACGGCAGGCTCACGGCAGCAACGCCGGGAGCACCTCCGGGCGGCACGGCGCCGGGACCGATGCCGGGGAGGCCCGATCCCCGCTCCATCCCCTCCGCCCCAGCTCCAAGCGAGGACGGACGCGTCGCGTCCCCAGGAAGGCCGCCTCTCCATCAGCAGCACCGCAACGGCGGAGGCAGAAAGAGCCAGAAAGTAGGCGGCCCCCCTCCACACATCACCCCTCCCGCTGCCCGTCGCCGGGATGCCCGACAACGCGGGGTGAGCGCTGCCCCGCCGGGCCGCCCCGCAGCCGGGATACAGCCCCCCGGGCACCCGCTCCCATCGGACAGCACCCGGTCGCGCCGCGCCGCCCGGCCCCTCCACTCACACTGCTCCGCCTTGGTGGACATGCTGCCGGCGGGGCGGCCCCAAGAGCCTGCCCCAACAGCGGGGACGGCGCAACGCCCCGGTTCGGCGCGGCACCGCGCTGGGGATGGAGCCGCTGCCGCAGGGATGCGGGCCGGGAGCGGCGGCAGCGGGCGGGGACAGGGCGGGAACGGAGCGAGCTCTTAAAGGGAACCTGCCTGGAGCCGCCCCGCTGCCCGCCTCAGGGGGGCAGCACTGAGGTACCCGCCCCGGCTGGATGCCTCGAAGGGGCTGCGCGCCGGGCGTCCTAAGGAGCCTCCAGGAAAAGGGTGGAGCTCACCTGTGGGGCTCTGGAGGTGTTTGGGAGCTGCCTTGGGACCACGGGCAGCAGCTCCTCCTCATCACAGCGTCATAGATTCATACCGAGATCATCTAGTCCAACCATCATATCAACCCATGCTGTGACCACTCTAAACCATGTCCCTCAGTACCACATCTACACTTTTCTCGAGCATCTCCAGGGGTGGTGACTTCATCACCTCCCTGGGCAGCCTGTGCCAGTATCTCACCATTCTTTCTGAGTAAATCTCCCTGTACCCAGCCTGACCATCCCCAGGTGCAACCTAAGGCCACTACCTCTCACCTTATCTTTGTTGCCTGGGAGAAGAGGCCAACCCCCACATTCTAAATAAACGAGCTGCACTGCAAACACACCTGCATTTTCTAACCAAATCCTGTCCCACAGTCCTTCCAGATTCACAGTGAATTATTTCTTTCCTTTTAAACTTTCAGGAGGATATCAGCAATGCCTGTAGACTGCTGCCGTGGGAAAATATGGAATGGCTTGGGTTGGAAAGGACCTTAAAGATCATCCAATTCCAATCCCCTGCTGTGGGCAGGGACATCATAACCTCATAATTAAACTTAAAGAAATTGCATTTAAAGAAGTGGGAAAGGAAACAAATACATATTTCTATTTTTCCCAGAAGAAAAAAAAAAAAGTGAGGGAAATTGAAACAATAACTGCCATTTTTCAGGCTGAGAAATACACGAAATTTAGTGGGCACACAAATTCATGGACGTGTGTTCATCCAACTCCAGTTTAAACAGCTGAAGGTGGTACACAGATTAAGAATCCTGCAGTCTATGGCTGTGTCCAGTAGTTTACCTTCAGAAGATTGCTTGGCACCTGTGCTTTGCAGGAGTCAGCAGGTACCATAAGGCAGACATCTGGATCTTGACAAGCAATACTGTTGCAATATAATCTCCCCAAAGGGATGAGCTGGGTGAGCAGCCAAAGAGAACAGTGCCAGGTAGGTGGAGGAGTATAGGTGCATGTTCTGGTTCGTCATGCAAGCAGTGCCTCCTGGTTCCTGCTGTCCAGACTTGAGGGTGATGCACATTCTGTGACAGGTACAGGGGTGAAGGGGCAGATGCTGTTCACTGATATTTAACAGGTTGGCTTTTTTTTTTTTTTTTTCCCTCAGTGATCTTCTAAAAATACTGAATGTGCAAGATTTTTTCCAACAACACTCAGAGCTCTTAATGCCTTTTCCTGAGGCCATCTCAGCCTTCATGTAGTCCTTCCTACGCTCCCTGCTGTTGCAAGCCCACAAGAGAGAGGAGCCAATTTTAACTACTACCAGTGGCTGCTATGAACATGTAGTGGAACTGGATGGCAACTGAAGAATATGAGTTAACTGGGAAAGGAGCTGCCTTTGGTTGCTTGAGTAGTATTTCACAAAAGCAAAGAGCTCTGCATTTCTCCCATGTGTGCTTTGGTCTTTCCTTCTGAGCTTGCTGCAAGATCTGTATGTTGCTACCTGGGCAGCAGAGGTGAGGCAGAGATTGCTTACACTTCACTCTTTTATTGGACACTGACATGCGATATCAAATCCTGCTAAAGTCAATGAGAGTTTTTCTATTTATTTCTTGTAATGAAGAGCCCGAGAAGGTCATGTGGAGCTACAAGCCTCCCTTCCCCAAGAACATCAGTGAGGAAAATGGAGACTTTCAGAATAAAGGCTTTCAGACCTCACAGAACAATGCTGTTGAATTCAGCTTTCATCTTTATCTTGAATTTCTGTCTGTTTTGCAGCAGATCGTGCTAAAGTGTTCTACCACTCATTACAGAACAATAGGGATCTCTTCACTGAGAGGGACTGAGCTCCCATGGGTATCCCTTAAAATATACCAAGTGTTCACACACCACAGTGGTGAGCCTCCTAAACCATTCAGCTTGATAAAGCAGGAGTACACCGAGGAAATATTAATTCCATTTCTCATGCAAAATATTTATTTGGCTTAAGTGCCTGAAAATTGGAGGTTTGCCTGCATTTACTGAGCAAGGCTCTATACAGTTCAGCATGTAACTCAGGTATATGGGAACAGATTTATTGCTCATGAGTTCTTGTACATGCCTAAGCAATACCTGAACCCCATAGTGTATTTGGTTTTCCAGGATTATTTGCCCATCATTTTTCCAGAGACCAAGGTAAGGCTGCAGCCCTTCAACTTCCTGCAGCCCCTCTTGAAATTAGGAGTGACATTTGCTTTCTTCCACTTTCGCTTCTCAGGGCTCTCCCCAAGTTCCCTTGCACTTTTAAAGACAATCAAAAGCAGTCTCACAGTGACAGTGGCTACTCTCAGCACTTGGGCGTGCATTCCTCTAGTTCACATGGACTTGTGTATGTCTGACTTGTTTAAATGTTCCTGACCTGATTCTCTCCTTCTTAAGAGTGGGTCCTTTGTTCTAGAATTTCACACTGCCCTCAGGGCCTTGGATTCCCTATCAAAAAAGGCTAACGTGAAGAAGACATTGAGTATTTCAGCCTTTTTCATGTCCTTCGTCACCAGATCCCCTATTCCATTTTTCTTAGCCTTCTTTTTACTGAATTCTTCTGACTGTTCTTTATTTTCCCTCACCAGATTCATGTCCTGGTGAGCTCTACTTTTCCTACTCCATCCATCTCTTCACACTCAGACATTCCTGCACACTGTTTCTCTATTCCTTACAGGTCACCTACCCTTCCTCTCACCTCTTGTACACTTCCTTTTTACGTTTGGCTTTTGTCAGAAACACGTCTTCCATCCACACAAGCCTCCATTGCCCTACATTTGACTTCATGTTAGGAGGGACTGTAATTGCTGATGATCAGCCAGCTGGATGTCTGGATATTAAGGTGACACAGTATACTCGAGAGAGCTACAAAATACACCTACATCTTACAAAGGAAATATTTACAGACCACAGGTTTTTTCCATTAACATAGGAGACTTAATTTTCACATTTCCTTCTACTGTTCCTTTTGTAGGATAAGGCAAGTAAGATTTGGAATGGATGGGGAACTTACTGCCTCTGTGGATTTTGCTGGTTTTGTTTGTCATAACAGCATGAATTGCAATGGCAACATAATTCAGGAACAAAATAGCATGTAAAGTTTAAAATAATTTATAATAAAATACTGTAAGAAGTCTTCCAGACATCAACTGTCTCTGAACAGAGACATAAAGTGTAGGTTTTGGGTTTAATCATCGAGATTAAATAATCTGCTATTAGAAAGGTAATCTTTTTGATTATTTTTTTAATCCTTTTGAAAAATATGAAATTATAAGCTCTCCTACCACCAACTGCATACAGAAAATTTCTTAAATTGTTCATAAATTAATGAATGTTCATAAAATAATGAATGACATATATAAAAATATATAAAAATATCTATTTATGCTTCTACCTATATGTATGTATATGCTTATATACATTTACATGTGTTTGTAAACAGATACGATCACTGTTGCCAATTCTTGATACATTCCCATGATGTTATCCTTAAGGGTTCAGGGTCTTGAGTCAGGGAATTACATCAATCTCTATTTGAATTTTAAGTAAGAGGTGGTTCTTACCTGTCAGAAACTTGGAGTATAAGCATTGTTTGAAACAAATGAGCAATTAAACTGGTAGGGAAGAATTTAAATGCTTCACAAGCTTTATCAAGCAACACAAAACAAAACTTTCAGTTTAATTTATTGTAAGCCAGTATCCCAATTTTTGGGGGTTTGCTCACCAGATCTGGCATGTGGTTATCATAAACTGCATTGTGATGGGGTTATTAAGGCCCACAGCAGAGGTGAGAAAGCAGGCTCTGTCGTGAAATGGAGGAGAGGAGGGAGAAGAATCCGACTGATGAGCCAGTAGCAATCCCAATAACAGAAGCAAAATATAACAACTCCACTGGAGCAGAGATAGGACAGGATGAGCTTCTTTGGCCTTAGGGCTTTTCAACCTGCACGCTGATCTCTGGGTATCCAGCACTACCCCTAGGTTAACCCAGCCCAGATGCCAGTGTTGGTGTGGAACAGGAGGCCCTAAACAGGTCCTCCTCCCATCAGATTCAAACAGCAGATGGAGTCCCTCAGGCTCAGACATGTGCATTTGACAGCAAGAGACCACACTAAATTTAATTTGTCCCTAAATCTTTGCTCTCTGTAAGCATTAATCTTCGTGAATGATGGTAAAATAAATTATCGCTAGAGGAAAAAGTCTATCTGAGATTAAACTGAACCATTAGGCTCAAATCAGACATGCTACATCATGTATGCTGGTTGACACAGGATGATTTCTGGAGCTGTTCCTCAAGGCTCAGACACCTGGGCTAACTGGCATCAGCCAGGACACAGCAAATGGGACAGGTACCTCTTCTCCTTCACAGAAAATCATGTCTATGAACAAAAGCAAGAGAGTTTGTACATCACCTCAGAGTTCAATTTTACTGACAGCTTGTTAAGTCTTGTGCTTCTACGATGCTGAGAATTGATTTCTTCTTAGGAGAAGAATATCCAGTCCTAGTCTCTGTGCTTAGACTTAAGAATACAAGGAAAACTTCCTATCTTGTCTGCAGTGTTACTGACACAGAAAATATTCAACCAGACTTCCTGCTGTGGGAGAAAAGGAATATAGCTGCTCTGAGGAGGAAGCTGTAGAGTAGGAGGAAAGAAATCAGTAGTAGGATAGAAATTAGGATGGGATAGGATAGAATAATAGATGTTGGCAGTCATGGCAGAAGTGATTGTGATGTGTACAGAGGCTTGGCTGAAGTCACAAACACGTATCAGTTATGCCATCTGGCATGTGACAAATGCATTTCAGCCATCCCTGACTTGGGTTGATTTAAAGTGAGAGACTGAGTAGTAAAAGCTCTGGGCCTCACTATTTCCACTGTGATCCCAACAGGGTAGCCATCTTGTGATGTTAATATTTGTTCTTTCCCTCCCAAGCATAGAATAATTATTACTTCAGGGGAAAAATTATCATTAAGAAATGCAGTGGTTGTTTGGTTGTTTTAAAGCATATTTAATTTTCTTCTTATTCTGAGAATTACTTCAATTAACTATATGGATGTTAGATTTGTCTGTATCAGTCACTGTAAAAACAATCTAATAAATGCCCTCAATTTCTCTTCTAGAGTAATCTCATTAGCCTCTAAATGAACAAAATACTTAATTTGTTGCCATAGCAGTGAAATTTAGAGAAATAAGTGGTGACCTGCATAGAGAACCAGAACAAACCTGACAAGCATGTACTAGGACTATTAAAAAAATTAGAGATTGGCTTTACTAACTTCAAGAAGCAAGGGGAAATTTGTACCAGCCCGGTTGAATTAGATATCTTTCCAATACCTTGCATTTTTTAATTATCTATAATCCCACACTAGTGCAGAATTGTCTACATTAACTACTTGCATTGCTAAAGTAAAAATACGTTGTGGTGTTAGGAATTAGAAAGACAAGCATCAAAAAATAACCTTCTTAAACCTATCAAGGCATCATAGTCCAAAGGATAAGACAACAACGTGGAAGACAAGGAACTCAGACCACTGTTTTTAGTTTGCTTTAGTATTTCTGAACTTAGATAAAAGCTTCTGGGAAAAGGCTCTGCTGTGCAAAGCCAGGGACAAATAGCAAAAAAAAAAAGTGTGAGGTTTTCCAAAAAGGAGATGGTGAAAAAAAAATACATGGTATTGAACACTAATGTGATCATTGGCATTTTGCTGTGTGGAGTCCCTCTGTACCTTTTGTGATCCATGCCAAAATGCAAGTCTCAGCCCAGAGACAACTAGTGTTGACTTACCTTGCTTATGTTCTTAAAGACCGGCTTCCCAGCCAGTTTCAAGTCAGCTCAGTAGTGTCAACTCCAAATGATGACACCAAATTGGCTTGTGCCAGGCAGGAGTCCAGGAGTTACCTATAATGAACTGAAGGGAGGATTATCAGAGGCAGGAGCCTTGGTGCGGAACAAGAATTTAACTAAATTGACAGATTAAGGGCACTCTTAGAGCAGCCTGTAGGAACGCTGCTGCACTTTAGGTAGGTATGTTCTTATTTTTCAAATCTGTAGACCCTTAAAAATATTCAAGTGGACATGCTGTGTAATCTATAAAGCAAATTAAAGTCTACTGACTGTTGGATAATACACTCCAGCTACTTTTTGCAGACCCAATGAGTCTGAATACCACCAATTCTCTTAAATTAATAGAGTGAGCTCATTCAGAGTATATGAGGCATAGAGAGGCAATATGGTGGCTGAGAAGCATCATGGTCACTTCTCTTTCTACTTACTCAGATCTATAATGAGTATGTATTTAACATAAATGTGCACTGCAACATATAACTATTACTATGAGCCAAATATCCCAAAATTTAATTCAAGACAAACCCATTTGTCTTAGTAGGAATTACTGTCGTTATGCTCCTATGAAAGGACGGATTTCAGTGGCTGATTTATTCTCATGTATGCATTACCTATGTGCCTACTTGTAGCAAGCTGAAAGCTAGCACTGGTACAACTGAGGGAAATGCAAGACCTTGGTGTAGAAACACGGGAAACAAAGCAGAGACTCTTCCTCCAGCAGACTTCTTCCATCTACACCCAGCCTGCTGCACCAACCTGACCCCCATTAGGGACAACATGATCTTGGACAAGCACTTTATGCTTGGTACTCTCCTTTGGTACTATTACAGGAGTGTGACTCTGGCCTCTCTTTGCATAGCTCTCTGCTTATGCCTTCTCACAAAGCACAGCACCACTGGGAGAGTCCTGAGCTAGCACGAAGCCCCAGCAATGTGATTTGAAATCCATCAGCATTTGAAGCCCATAAGTGAAGAGATGTGCATTAAAAAAGCATTATTTTAAAATACCTGTGAAATATAATCCACATTGCTTTTAGGGAAAAATGCTTGAAATGGACTGGAAGTCTGGAAAAAAGAAAAAAAAAAAGTATTTAGAAAGAATACTTATATTTCAAGCAGTCCCTTAGGTAAGGTTCTAAAAGTCATTCCTGCTCAATATAAACATCCCTATGTACTTATATTGCCAGATGTGATACACTGGATGACCTTTTTATCACATCTCATCTAGTGCAATTCTCCTGCGACACTCACACTCATTACTCATTACAACCAGGCAAACTCACTATTCATTACCATAATAAAAAGAGACGAGTACAGCAGCTGAAAGATGATGTGTCTTATTGATTTATTTAGCAATTACCAGGTGAGACATGGATGACAAAATTGGGTGCAGGACAAGCAGGCACACAGAAATGTTCAAAATGCTTTTTCACAAAAGATTCTGCAGAACAGCCTAATTGATGTCAGTGGATATATTCATGGCATCCAAGAGCAGTGTTTCGCAGAGCGCTCGCCCGGCTTCACTTCAGTTACTGGCATGGATTTTTCCCCGGATAGGCCCTTATCCAAAACTCATTAAAGTCTGTAGGAAAGTCTCCAAATGCATATCTGGGCCTCAGATCAAGATGTTGGATTCACTGACAAAGCTACAGGTTTGGGGGGGAAAAAAACGACACCACTTTCACATCTTGTTAAACTTCAGGCATCACAAAAGGTTAACATCACAAATTTTTTTGCAAAGCAGACATGAAACCATTATTCCTTTATAACACAACAGGACATAACAGATACTACTTGTTATGTTTATTTGCAACATAGTCTAGATTTCAAAGTATTTATCATTTTAATCATTTTAAACAGCAAACATGGCAAAATCTTTCAAATATCACAAATTTAAATGAACAAATTGAAAATAAATTCCTGCATTTGACAACCATTATCAACAGAAAAATATTTATCCTGGTTAATTAAATTAATTAAAAACAAATTAAATTGGGCGGGGGACACCAAAAGAATACATCTAAAGGTCAGAGATAAAACTTTCAAGAAAATTGTCTTAAACTCTTAGAGCTTCTGTTTGAGACAAGTATAAATGAAAGTACTATAAACATCATTCTTCTGTATTTTCTCTCATCTGTTAAGCAGAATGGACCCACCACTACTTTGTCTCACTGCACCTTTAACATCAGGATCTACATCTACAATATCTGCAAACGTATACAGCTTTCTGCTCAGTGTGACCTGTCCCACGGGACTAATCACACTGTGTGAATGCACAGTTTTGCAGAATGGGAGATTTAGTCGTATTCTCTATGTAAACCTTTTTTATTTTTCATTCAGAAGCAAAACATAAAACTTGAACTCATTTTTCAGTCAGTTTGTTTAAAACTGGCCCTCAAGTCCCTGTATTCTCCCCTTCAAGAGATTCTAAGTCAGGTGTATTACAGCTTACCTCAGCTTCCAGATCTTAATTTCAAAGGGATGTTTTTTATTCCATTTTATAGCTTGGAAGGTGGTACAGGAACCATCCAGCTGGTCCAAGAACTGCCAGTGAAAATGCTGAGAATCCAATGATTGTCTCCTAAATGAAAGGAAATACAGTTAAATAAAGCTAAGCAAACTGGAGTTATTCCAGGTTAAGCAGCCTATTGCCAACCAAATTATGGGATATTATTGAACTTCTGCATCTATATTTCC
Organism: Chrysolophus pictus; assembly: GCA_037305975.1. Lineage (NCBI taxonomy): Eukaryota > Metazoa > Chordata > Aves > Galliformes > Phasianidae > Chrysolophus > Chrysolophus pictus. Next base: position 45,499,987 of record CM074580.1, on the reverse strand, counting down.
ACAGATGTGATGATTGCAGAGGAAAAATAATCCACAGAGGATTATTTTGTATGTTTGAACTAGAAACATAGTAATCCGTGTCAGTTGAAAAAAAATTGTTTATTCCACACCATGCACAAGCACGTATACACAAGGTGCAGATAAAAGCATTCAGAAGAGGTGTCAGATCTTTCATTTTCCTACAGAGTTGATACATTTTGTGCCTACTTACTGGGCTTTTTATGCACATAATCTTTATTGAAGCAGTACTATTTACTTGATAGTTCCTGTAGCATAGCTTCCTACCAGTCATATATGAGAACTCTGGGCACTTACTAACACCAGGAGATTATATAGTAGAGCAGAGAATTGCTGCTGAAGATTTAATAATTAATTAAATGTCTTCCATAGTCTCAGGGTACTTCTGCAGGAGAGTATAATCAAGGCTCATAAAGAGAATTATAGAATCACAGTTTTAGTTGGAAGGGACCTTAAAAGGCCAAATCCACTGCAATGAGCAGGAACACCTACAGCTAGAGAGCTGCAAATGAGCTCTCCACAGAGATGGGGTTTTGTCACAAGTCTCTGTAGGATGCTGTGAGAGCATCCCCATTCTCCCAGAATGGAACTTGCTGTCCAGGAGGTGGTGAGAGGAGATATTCTGTGAGTGCAGAGAAGTCCCTGGGAAGATTCTGGGCTTCTAGTAAGGGTGTTGGGCAGGTCTGAACAAAATCTATGTTGTCTACACAGAAAAGAGCAGCAAGAGGAAGCTCTTCAGAAAAGACTGAGCCTTAGCTCAAGCTATGTGTGAAGAAAAGAAGTGAGGGCACAAGGCACTTACCACCGGTCCCACTTTCCCCTCTGGTGGAGAGCTGTGGATGCTGTGGCCTCTCCAGCGGGCAGGCCTGAGGCGGAAGAGCAGAGATGTGTGGTTCATTGCCCGGACCATTGCTTTATCCCAGAAAGCAGCGTGGGGAATCCTGGGAAAGAAGCAACTACTGCTGTGAGAAACTTCACGGTCCTTTCCTATTTTCTACTGCTCAAAGTCTGTAGGATGCTGAGTAGTGGTCAGTTCCACTTGATAGTCAAGCACCTTATTTTTAAGTTGGATGCATAAAGCACCAACATAAGCCAGACCACAACAGGCAGCAGCTGCCCTGTGGTCAGCAGCAGCACTGTGTGTGTGCTGTGGGAGGGAAACAGTCCAGATCATGCAGGCACCTCCTACAGCTCAGTGATGGGGAGGTATCTGCCTGCTACTGCTGCTGCACAAAATGGGGAGAAATGCTGGTTTTCACATCCATGAGGACCTTAACATCCTCCTTTTCCCCATAGTCACTGAGGTTATTTGCACAGCAAACCATATGCTCTGAAATTCTCATGTACTGACACTTGTCATTCATTTATTACCTTCAGCCTGACCAACAAAGACCACTCCCTGTCCCCACTGCAGTGCACGTTACCTTCCTCCACAGCCTACCCAAAATACTGTTGGTCCAGGTGCACTGGGCAGCCAAGCAGCCTGCTGGGCTACCAGGCTTCCACAGCAGGGAAAGATCACCTGCCTGCATACAGCCACCTGCCCAGGCCCAGCACCTGTCAGCATGTGTGACAGAGTGGGAAGCAGGAGAGAAACAATGCCATCAGCATTACTCACAGGGGCTGTTTGAGAAGTGGCTGTGCAGGGATACATGCCCACTTTGCTCTCAGAGTCATGGTGGTGGCCCAGGGCCAGATCTGTGCTAATTTGGCAACTCAGCTTGCAGCTGAGCTGGTGTATAACTGGTCAGCTTTCACCAGCAGCAATCAGGCATTCAGCAGTCCAAGCACATCTGTGTAAAACGTGCTTCTTTTACACACAGAGGCTGACAGGCATGAAAGCAAATAACTTTCCTCTCTGCTACAGTGTACTATTTCTATTCCAACTATTTTTTATAGATGAAATCTGTCTCCTACATGCAGACACGGAAATTTTCATTCAGTTTAATAAGCATGCAATGCGTTAGATTCTCTATTCATTTGACTAAATAAGTTTATTAATTTCTTCTGTTCTTCCTCTTGCCTTCAATTTCCAAAGCTTGCAGCAGACAACTGTCATCCTTCTCCAGGTTTTCACCAAAATATATCCTCCGAGCTCACTTCCAAGGCAGCCAGCAGCGCGGTGGTGGTGGTGAGAGCCTCAGCTTGAGTTTTTTGACAACATGCAGAATATGTTAGCAAGGTGTGAAGAGCAAAGAGTTGGCAGTCTACACAAACAAACAATACTGGATCCCTGATTGAGCAGACATGGCTGGTGTGAATATAACCAGTTCTGGGGTTTTATTATCTCGGTACATTTGCTTGCTTAATTTTATGGAGGAAGAGACAAAAGGTTTTATTTCTGTAAATCCTCCCCATTCACTGAATGTCTTACCTGAGCAGAACAGGTAGAGAATTTGTCTATAAATAAATATCTGAGAGGCATGTATAAAGTAACTAGGTGTCTCGCTCCAATTTATAGGAGGGAGATGAGGTTCTTTTAATATATGTATACCCACCATGAGATTAAGAAACAACTGTTCAAATGTTGGTCCAACCAGTTTATTATAAATCCTTATCAGGGAGACGAGGAAAGGAAAGAGGGCGATAGAAAAGATAGGAAAGAAGCAAGAATTGCATAAAGCAGGGATAGTCACCACCAGGATCCAGCAGCAGTCCCATTGCACGCTGTTTTGAAGGTCTGAGACAAAAGCAGTGGGGGAGAGGGGAAGAGCAGCAGCGTGGCTGGCCTTGGGCAGCAAGAAGTAGCAGGAAGAATTCACAGAGCCAATCCGGGAGGAAGCAGCAGGACTCAGGTAGCGGGCCCAGAAGAGTCCATCAGCATGCAGGAATCCCATAGCGAGGAATCTAACAGCAGACACCTTTGTTCTTCTTCAGCATTGTGATAGAGTGAAGAGCACGTCCAGGAGGGAGAGAGGCAGGTTGAGAGGCTTCTCATGTCAGAAACCTCTTCTTCTTCATGAGGAATCTGTTGCCAGAAAACCTCACCTCATGGTTGTTGGTCCCCTTTTTACCCTTCATCCTCTGCCAACGTGGCATTCCTGGGCGCTTGGGTAAGAGTCATGTGCAGCACCTCTGTGATGGCCATCTTCCTCAAGATAAGCCCCCACAAAAGACCGCTTCACTGCCATTAAGCTGCAGCTTATCTCTCTCTCTCATTGCCCCTGGCCTTGTCCATCTATGTCCCTCAGACAAAGGATTTCACAACCCTTGCCCAGGACTTGCTTGGACTTGTTCATCTGTGACCCCAACAAGCTTTGAGACAATGATGTAAAAGAATAATCTCTTACAGTAGGGAGCAAAAGACCAAATTGCACTCGCAGTGCTGTGGTGATATCCGATAAACATGCAAAAAATAGCCCAAATCAATCAAAACTCCTGAGCCATTCCCTCTAAAGTGAAGAGGTTATGCTAGGTATATACTCTTGACTTTTTTGAAATAGCAGTTGTCAGGGTCTTCTACTCGTTTGGCATTCACATTTTCTACATGGAAAGTGTACTTTTGTCTGCAGCTGTGATAAGAGGCCATATAAACAGATTCTGCTTTCATCTTCCAGCTATCTACCTGCACAAACCTTACCAGAATTACTTGACCTTACCAAGTTTTGCAATTGTTTTCCAGATCTCTGAAGGTTCACTAGAAAATGAGACGATCCTATTTCTCCAGCTAACCTTCAGACTGCTCAGCTGTAGAGTCCAAGCCTATCTTACCACTACTGTAGACCTCTGCGCACCATAGTGCTGCATCCTGACAGTTGTATGTTTTTACATAGCAGTGGATAGCATATAAGGCTTTCCCTAAAAAAGACTCAGCTGTTCTTGGCTCAGCACTGGCCCTTCTCCTTTTCAATTGCTCTAAGTCTCATTGGCTGCATAGTGCTCCAGGCTCACCTGTAATCCTGCTGGCGTTGCCAGATCTCCATATAGCACATACATGCAGCTTTTGAACTGAGTTTTCCCACAATATAGTTATCATAGAATCATAGAATCATAGAATCACAAGGTTAGAAACGACCTATAAGATCATCTAGTCCAACCGTCTTCACATTACCACTGCTACCACAAGCACTAAACCATATCTCGCAGCTCCTCATCCAGATGCTTCTTGAACACTGCCAGAGATGGCGACTCCACCACCTCCCTTGGCAGGCCATTCCAGTGCCTGACCACTCTGAGAGAAAAAGTTCTTCCTTAAGTCTAACCTAAGTCTAACTTGGGTTTGTGAAGCCTTTTGCCATTCCTAAGTTTGTTATTTCTACCTTCAAGAGCAGGAAGACTTTCAGGCTCTTCTGACTGGCTCCAATTATCCAGCAACCCTCTTCTCTACTAATTTGAAAACATATCTTTATTTTTCTGGTCCCACAGGACAGCTCCTTTGTTCTTTTTGTATTTAAAGAGTACCTGCTCTTTAGACTGCAACCATTGGGATCATTCGACTCTGAGTTAAAGAGGTTCTTTTTTACACATTCACTAACCAGGATCATTTCCTGACATGTAGCTGGGAGGTCAGAGGTTTGGTATGGGTGGTACCATGGTACCATACCCAACAGTGTGCCAGCAAAGCGCTTCCATGAGATATCCGCAGTACAGATCTAACCCTCTGGTGCTGTAGTTCATTTTCTCCTTCCTCTGCTACTTGTGGAAAGCTGCAGATAACTGCATAAAGCTGTTTGAACAGTTTTACGTCAGCATGAAGCCCTGTGTTTATTTTATTTAAAAAACTGAAGCAGGTGTGCAGGATATTAATGCTTATTTGTATTTTCCACTGTACTCAGTTTCAGAATATCACTTGAGGGAAGAAAATCTGCTGCACAGATAATTTTTAACTGCCTTGGACATTGAAACTGAAATCCTTATTTCAAAGAGAATGAAAATTTATTATTGCTTACAGGAAATCGTGACATAGAGGATCAACTAGATTCCCCAACCTTGGAGGTGAGCCCTATGAAAGAGCCAGAAAATGGATCATTCTGAGCTAAACTCAGCACCAACACCTTCCAGACTGTCCCTTCTCCCTGCCCTGCAACTTTCATGGGCAATCAAATCACCGTAGTGTGCAATCACAACGTGTTGCTACCCCTTTCAATAGGTCAAGTGCCTTATTAGACTGGGTGCAAAATTACAACCCATGTTGATGTTTAACTGAAAAAGTAGTCTTCAAGACTTCTTATCACCAATCTTCAGGATAGCAGGTTTTTCACTCCTTGCAAAATATAATGTGCAATGACCTAATTGGAGAGAGATTTCTTAATATTCTTTCTAGTATTTTTTTCTGGTTTATCTATCTTTAGTAAGATTCTCCCAAATAAAATGCTTGCTACTGTATTTGAAAGCCTGTTTCTGTCTTTGCTATTTCACAGATGAAAACATTTCAATTGCACTGAACTAGTTCCTGAACTATTGCTATGATAAAATATTAAAGATGCTTCAAAAAACAGAGGAATTCAAAATAGGTGTTTTACAGCAGTGTAAATTTAGAACAGTTGTATTCATGGTGAGTGGTATTTAATCAGTTTTACTGATTAAATGATGAAACTTAAACATCCAATTTTAAATAGAAATAATTGTAATTATGTTGCTGGGATTTTTGATGGTTTTTGTTTGCTTGCTTTACTTTGATTTAATGAGAAAAATTACAGCAGGGCCAACTTCTAAAGCTTCAACTTTCTTATCACAAGTTTTGTAAATGGAACAAAATCAATTCTATTTCTACTACTAAGACACTCCATAACACCTGACCTCAATAAAATGGAATACATTTGATACTTATAAATGTGTCTGCTGCCAACAATATCCTATTTTTTGCATAAATTGCAGATCTGTAAAAAGAAGAATAAGAATATAGAGGAGTTTGTGTTGATTTTCCTCTAAGTTACTTCTTCAAATACAGAACAACACATGCTCCAGCTTGCAGATAGGAACTATTCTGAAGTCTATTTCTAGGCAAGATTCAATCTAGATGATTTTAACATAAATTCATGATCTTTTCATTCTGAGATTTATTGAAACTCTTGTTTGATCCACAGAGGCTCTTAGAAAAGTCTTCTGGGAAAAATGCTGAAAGTGTTTTTATGAATGCAGCAATGTTACATGGCTGCACTGACTCCCAACCTACCTAGACATAGAATCATAGAAAGATTGACTCACAAAGGTTGGAAAAGTCCTCTAAGGTCATCCAGTCCAACCATCCACCAATCACCAATATTTCCCACTAAACCATGTCCCTCAGTACAACATCTAAACATTTCTTGAACACATCCAGAGTCTGTGACTCCACTACCTCCCTGGGCAGCCTGTTCCAGCACCTGACCATTCTGTCAGAGAAGAAGTATTTTCTAACATCCAACCTGAATTTCCCCTGGTGCAACTTGAGGCCATAATGCCATACACATGGATCGCCTGGATCTCTTCAAGCCACGACCTGGGCTTTTCAGTGCCGATACTGCCACCTGGGGTCTGTAGAGCTGAGGCTCATTCCAGTTTTTAACAAGAAGAGCTCATTAAATTTGGTTGATCCAGAATTACAGGAGCGTGTGAAAGAAAGGAACCAGGTGCTGGAATCAGATGCTGCATAATCCAAAATACACCTTGTTCAAGAGCGTTTACAAAGCACACTAAATAACACTCAATTCATCATTACATTTGGAATTTTAAAAAAAAAGGAAAGAAAGAGAGAAACAATAAGTGTATACATATGTACATACAGAGAGAAAATATGCACTTGATTTTGTCACCATATTATCATGAGAAGGATGCAGGTGTCACTGACATAAAGAAACAATGGCTCTGGCTGCAGAGAGTTGTAAATGTTGAGAAGAGGAGATGAGAGGTAGAGGAAGGCAGTGAGAGACCTTGACATCAGAGCCCACAGCTTTGGTTCCTATTCTCAAATCCATTTGATTTGAGGAATACAATTAATGGCATATGGAGAAGTCATTCTGTGTCAGTGTCTCTGTGAGTCAGAGTTTCCCTTCAACATTCAGGTACTATAGAAATTGTGAAGCTGCCATTGCTATGATTCAAAGCCTGACCACCAAAATCTAAGTGTTTAGGATGAGTTCATGTCCAATTGTCAGAAACTAATTCCACATCCCAAATTGCACTCATGACATACGCAGGCTTAGGAGCAACTAGGATCAGCCCTCTCACTGTGAGCCTATACAAAGGGAGAAAGAACTGAATTGCTCAGTTTATCATCATATAGAGAATAATAACTTTCACAGAGCATAGAAGATAAAAGGTAACAAAGAGGAAAGCAGGTTTGAGATAACCTCCCTGATGGATATCTTAAGGGCAATAAGATGTCATACACTTAGAACAAGAGCAAAGCATTTTAAAATAGGCAACATACTTGCAAGTTTTGAATGAATGCACTAACAAGGAAAACTCCGCAAAGCTATCAAGGGCCTAGCAGTCTCCTCCTAGGTAAGTCCTAGTGATTACAGCACAGGACCACAGAGAAAGTTTTGTATGTTGTTGCCTAAAGTTCGTTAAAAGTATGTACTGGTTTGGGCAGGGTTGGGGCTAATTTTGTTCACAATCACTGCTGCAGTGCTGTTTTGAATTTTTGACAAAAGCAGTGTTGATGACATACCAATATTTCAGTTGTTGGTGAGCAGTGCTTAGACAGGATCAAGGCATACAGAGTCCCATCACTAAATCATGTCCCTTTGTGCCACATCCACGCATCCCTTGAATACCTCCAACACCACTTTCCTGGGCAGGCTACTCTAATGCTTGATCATCATCTAGCTTTTTATACTGTCTTTGTTTAATAATCCCAAGGTAATTTTTTGCTTACACAGCTATGCTTTCCTTGCAACTTAAACCTCTGATAGTTTTTGGTCTTCAAGACCCATTTCCCACTGTAGATGGCACTAAATCATTGCACAACATAAAGCAGACTCACGCTTACCTAAATCTGTTTGGGTATATAGTGACTTTGTTCATTCTCCGAAAGAATAAGATTTTTTTCCCACTCTCGTAATTAGCATGAAAAGCAACATAAACCTTCCTGCAACCAGAGACGGAAATATTCTTTGCTATGCTTTTTCTGACATACATATACAACATGTTTGTTCTGGGAAGTCAAGTCATACAGTCACCTTGAGGAAAAGCTGGAATACAGAGATGACTTGATGTCCAGTATTCCTCCCTCTGCCTTGACACACCTGAATGCCAGCAAAATTCCAATTCAAAGTCTGATCCTAGGAATGACTGGTCTCAAAGGCACTGAGGAACTGGCAGGCAGTCTGACAGGCAGGAGTGTGAATGCGGCTGCCAGGTCAGAGCAGAGGTAATTACAACAGATGCTGCTCTCTTTTTCAGGCTGTAGCTGTTTCAGTAAAAAGAAACTACTTTTGAAGAAGGCTGAATATTTGGTAAGTTCTTCCATCAGATATTTTTGTATACACTAAGGACCCAAACCGTCTGCTACCTCTCTTTACTATCACAAAGTTAATCAATATATTGCTAAAACTGGTAGAAGCAATTAAATTCTTCAGAAGCATTGAAATTCCTCTGGAGAAATATTCTACTTTTAATAAAGGACCTTCATTTCAATATGGGCATTTATCCTATATCTACCAATCAGTGACAATGTTCTATCTGTTTCAGAGGAACAAAACCAGTTTTTCATCACCAAAATGTCAAGATTTTATACACTTTTATCTCCTATTTTAATGGGGAGCTGTAAGAGAGCTAAGTACCATTTATATTTTTCCTTGGAATCTGATGAATAAGCAGATGATGGTCTGGATCCTCAGCTGGTATGAGCTGACATTGTACAACTGAAGACAGTGGCACTGGCCCAACACAGACAGAGGAAGGAGACAGCTCATGGTATGACTGCTCAACAAATTGTATTTTGGACAAGAGAAAACACTGATTCCTATGGCTGGTAGTCATTAGTCAGAGGCACTCTTACAAAAGTAACCAAGGCTTAATACTCTTATTTATCCAATTTGGAGAAAAGCGCTGTTCTTGCTTTTAAAATCATTGCACTTAGAGTTGCTTTTTTCCATCAGATCTCCCACAACTCATAACTTTTTGGCTTACTCTTCTGTTGTAAATAGGCATCACAAAGTAATTGCCATGTTCAGTTCTGGGGATTGATGTTATTCTAAGATGCAGTACAGAGCCAGGTCATCAGTTTCTCTAGGTGATCTTTAGCATTTTTGTCTTTTCCCTGCAATCTCATTTTAATGTCCAAAGTTTGGTCACTAAGAATTACAGACTGAAAGTGAATTCTGCCCATTGGAATGAAAGGGCATGCCTTCCTTGTGCAGCAAAGAAATGCATTGCCTAACCCTAGACCAAACTCCCTAGAGCACAGGTTTAATCCAGCAGGGTCTGAATCACCAATAGATATTATGTCACATTATATGTTATCTATACAAACCAGTACATAAGCTACACTATAGTCTAAAGAAATAAAATAATTCTTCAGAAAGTGAAGAGAAAATCAGACACCAAGTCTGATTATCAGAAATAGACATCAATTCCTTTCTGTTCTCCAATAATTGTGGAGTCACTGTCCAAGAGAACCCGAGAGACCTATCTATATCTACCCCAAAACACCACTTGCAATAGCAGCTCCTAGAAAATACTAGCTCCAAGCAAAGCCATTCTCATCAAGGTAACTTCAGGATCCTTTTATTTTTTCCTTTTTTTTACAGGAAAGGCTGAGGCAACAGTACATGTACATACGATGGGAAAACTGAGGAGGAGCGAGAAAACCACCACATGCAACACAGCAAGCAGTTACAGCACGCCATTGTTGAGATTTATAGCAGAAGTTAATTTTAAGGAGGGATTTGAAAAAAGTCTTTTGCACAGTTTTCCTCCCATGTACTTGGGATAGCTTAGGGCAGAGGATGAAAGTGCTTGAGAGAAAACAAAGATCAGCACGTAGTGAATGTTAACTTGAAGGCAGAAGTGAGGTGGAGTCAAAAGCTTGAAACATAAGCAGAACCAGACTTTCAAGAAATTATTAATTTAAACCACTGTGAGGTTCTATCCATTTAAGTTTGCTTCATTCAGGGTTGACTTCATCTGGTAGATCTGTACTAATACCATGTATCTTACGGCTCTTGAATTGTCAGTCAACATAGAACTACATCTGACACAACTTAAAATTATTCAAAAGGGGCTTCCAAGGCAACAACCTCATTTAAGTAATTGCAGTAACTCCTGCTAACCTGAATGCTTTGCATAAGACATACGCATACTATATATTCTATGCATGCAGGCACACCAGTACAGCAAATTCTAATCCATGGCTGTGGCAACTTGGTGATACAGTTTCTCATTGCCAAGAGCAGTCCCATGAAGACAATAGGACCCCGCTACAGCATACAGAAGTTTGTATGTGACCTTCTCAGGTCTCATCTTTATGTTGAAAAGTGGCAACAGAATGAAAATTGTCAATATTTGTGTGGTATTCTATCTACTTTTTCTCCTTTTTTCTCTCCTAAGAGGAAACTTTGCTCCCAGTTTTGACGTTGACTTGGGTCTCACAGTAGGAGTCATCAGTTTTCATGAGCTGTTAAATCTTAATAAAAACCTGTCAATAACATTTTGCCTATTCTTGCATTTTCTTATGGCTCAGTGTGGGATTATAGATCTCCCTGGGAACATCAGCATCACTATTGTCCTGAAACAAAACATCAGTCAGTAGCAGCGGTGGACAATCATAGTCAGAGATCTTCTGAAGCAAAAATCCTCAGCCAGTGCCTCATAGCTTTCTCCTTTCTTGTGTAGTTTTAGAGTACCTCAGAACAGGAATTTCTAATTAATTTATTTTTCTTCTCAAATTCTCCTTCAAAAATGCAGCATAATGAGGAAAACTGGCCAGCTGCAGTAATGTGCAGAAGCATCATCAGCTGGGGTGAGTTAGCTGCTCTTCTAAGATGCCAAATGCATTTGAGGTCTGAGAACTGGGCTCTAGGCAGCAAGCAAGGATTTAGCACTGATGGTGAAGGAAGGATAATTGTGATCCTCAAAAGACGACAAACACACAACAACCAGGGAGGAAACAAAAAGTGACTTCTCTGTTGGTCAGACCCACAGTGTCCTGTACTGATCTCCCAAGAGAAGTGCTTTCAAACTCCTGGAAAGAGAAGATCCTTGCCAGTTCAATGATTCTTTCCTCATGCTCTTCAACCACATGAGTGCCAACAATAGTGCTAGGAGAAAATCTGAATGGATAGGTTCAATTGCAAAGTGCAAAAAGCAAGGGTGAGGCAGTAGGGTATTTGGTTTGTAGTCTTTTTTACTTTTCCAGTTATTAATTCAGGTCAAGAAAGTGAGAGATACATCTTAGATGTGTATTCATCTGCATAAATTGTAGCTGCAGAGGGACCTTGTTCTCTGAGAACTGGAACAATCTTCTACAAATTATTAGACAGATGTTCTGTTCATCTTGGACAGAATGGGAGACAGTACCCTTGCCTTGGTTAAAGTATCAGAAGGAGGATTGTCCAGTCACTTAATTTCCTGAACACTCCAAATATTCATACATTAGTGCAAGAAGCACAGAAAATAAATGAGAAATTGTAGAAATCTTAAATACAATAACCCACTTACAGCTCGAGTAGCACACAGCTGAGAGTTACTGTGTTATCAGAATGCTAACAGACAGGCAATGATCATGAAGGAAAAATGGACAAGAGTGGTGTCACAGGGACACTAAGCAGGAAAGATCATGCGAACAAAGATTTTTGAGAGCAACTAACAGAATCAGCCAAAGCTCTACATTTGGAAATAACAGAGACTTTGCCATCTGCACATACAGTAGACAAAAAAGATACTGAACAGATTGTCCAGCTAAATCTTGGAATGCATTAGTGATGTGTTTATTAAGAATGTATCTAGAAGGGAGCTCATTCTTCCATTTAATTCCAGGAAGTGGGAAGGAACCAGTTGAAAATGTAGGGGGGAAATGTGGATGAGACTATGAAATGGGTTCCTGTTTTTCATGAAGGAAAGGAAGAACAGTAAAATAAAGTTAATTAATTCACCTTTCCGGAAGTTCAATCTACTCAGGGATCCTATGGAAAATATGCCTAAGAGGAAAAGGAATCTCAGAAAGTTGGTACCTTTTCAGAGAAAAGTAGGAATGGTGTAGTAGCAAAATAGAGCAAGACAGGGAGATAAACGTAACAAACAAGAAGGCAACGTGCCTCAGTCACAGACAATTCAGCATAAACAAGAGGAAATACAAACAAACAGCAAAGGACAGAATATTGAGGATAACCAATAGCACAAAACACAAGAAGCTAAAAAAATAAATAAATTGTATTTTGCAGAAGACAGTGTGAGAGATGCACTAAACAAGAAACTAATGATGGTTAACATTACACTGCTGGAGGAAAAGGTATTGGGATTTAAACAGAAATGCATCATCTGTAGAGTACTTGAAGGAATCACCACCAGTACGTGGTAATGGTAATACTTGTGCTACAGTGTGGCTTTCAGTTCAGGAACCTACTTCAAGAAAGGTGTGAACTAAACAGGGATACAACAAAAATATTTGAGGAGAATGATAAAGAACTACAGAACACATCTATAGTGTATGAATCCACCATCAACACTGAAGAAATCAGGACTGTTTCATCTAAAAAATAAAAAAGAACTGAGGCAGAAGGTGACTATCTTCCAAGACTCACCCCATGAAAGCAGGCACAGAGACTGAGGGAATGATCTATCCCCTGTGCCCACTGCTGACAGAACAAAGAGTAGTAAATTTAAATTGCAAAAAGGAAGATTTAGATGTGGAACAAGGAAAATTTTGCTGATTGTGAGTGATCCTTCAGAGTGCTCAGCTCTCCTTAGGAAGGAACTGGAGTTGTCCGTCACAATGACTGCTTCTTTCATGGCTGTCTCTCCTGAGCAGTAACTACTCTGTGTGCTGCTCTCACTTGATACTCCAAAGCCTCCCAGCTGAAGGTATTGTTAGTGTTGCCCTTTCACTGATGATGACAGATTGTTTCAATTTGCTTCTAACACTACATTTTTTTCAGAAACCAGACCCTCTCTATCTTGTCCAGACGAAACACAGCTTGACACTACCTTCATGATCCAGATTTTGTTGCTAAGGCAGTAGAGAAAGCAGTAATAATAACTTTGCAACACTGGTACATCATTGATCAAACAACATCTCAGTAGAGCTATAATTGCATCAGCTTGAATCCAAAGAATAGACTTCACATACATGTCATCATTTCTTCCACACTGTATCATGCATTCTCACTGCTTGTCTATCACCTTTCTAGCACGAACTTCCTGGTCAGTTGGTTTATCCGTATGTTAAGCACAAATTCCAGCCTGTGCTATGTATTCAGCTGATGCTGCATAACTTCAAAAGCTGCACCTAGATTCCCATGATCATTTATTTTTAACATAGGCAACTCTGCACTACGTGCCATCCAGATCCAGCTGGGTCACAGGGTCTAACCAGACAAGTGGCTTATAGGAGAGACCTGTTCTGGGTGTAAGTCGGGGCTGTACATAAGAAAAAAATGTTATCCACATGTTGACCTTTGCTCAGCATATTCCAGAACTTGGAAGGTGCAGGTGGCACAAGGCAAGAAATTCCAGGAACAGAAAGAACCATCTCATAGTTCAGTACAGGTCTGGGAATCCAATCTTGCCTCTGCCAAAGGATTATAACGACATAATGAGGTGATCACTTAAACTTTTCATAAGTTGTGATTAGCTGTTTGCTCCTCGTGTTCTGAGTGCTTGATTTGAAATTTTGCTGCCAAATTTGCAAAAGGGCAGACTTCACAGCTGCAAGTGAACTGAATGGGAAATACAAACTGAACATAGCAAGTGCTACAAAACTGGTAAGTACCTGTAAGATCTTGCATGTCTTAGCTGGACCCCAACAATCTGCAGGTTCTCCACCCGAATAATTCTATGCCTCACTTCCTAACCTATAGGGTGGACTTAACAATTGTTTTTGGAAAATTCACTTGTGTGTGTAAAGCATTTAGCTTTCACAAAGAGGAAGTTGATAACTGAATTCAAAGCAGGGGTTGAAGAGTGTACAGTAAAGCTGGAATATTGCCACACACTGAACTATGGGGAGAGATCAATATACTGAATGACTGCTCAGTCAGTGTTCCTCCCATGTTGTGCATACAGCTCGCAAAAATGAATCCTGTGAAATAAAGAAATGCCATCACTTGATAAAGTACAGAGTGGCAGGAAAAGACCAGTCGTGCAGACATCTGCAGCCAAAGCAAGCAATTGAGTTCATCAGTAGCAATTTGGGTTTGGCATCTTTCTCTCCACTGACAAACTGCAAAGAGTATTACCAAGGAATGCAGCCACAGAGCAGCTGATTATACCCTCACCAAAATATCTGTGTCAAGGTACCATCAGTAAAAACAAACTGCACACATATTAAAATCATTTTAAGGACCCAACTAAAGTTCAATCCAAATGACATTTGATTTACAAGAGAATTTTCCTCTTAGGACATGCCTTGGTGATCAAAGAGTTAGAGATTTTCCTTGTGTGTGGGCACAAGTTAGCTGTATAAATATCACACAGGCTAAACAGTTAATTTTGTGTGCTTTGAGACCTCAGTTGTAGCTTCCAACATCAGTTTGTGTTCCCCTAAATGTAACGGCCATGGGCTTTGCAGCACTGTCAGTGTGCTGGCTTTGCAGACAAGTCATTTAGTGAGGTCTGATCTACTGGCACAGATCACCATCGGCACTGTTTCCATTTCCTGAGGTGCTGGGTTGTCCCACAAAAACTGCTGTCCCCAGGCCTCCCCACACCAACAAAGGAGTCTAATGTCAGGTCTTCTCCTTGTATCTCTTCAAAGACCTGTGCTATACCCTTATTTTTTGCCACCTGCCCCAGAGAGGGCCTTTTTACCACCTCTGACACAGTAATAGTTTGGATGCCACTATTTCACCTCATCAAACTCACCAGGCCCCTCAGAAGTGCAGGGTGGCTCTTTACCCCCTAGCTTTCCCTATCTACAGCTGATGGAGAATTTGCTTCATTTCAGAAAAGACAGAGTTCCAATGTAGTTAGTTATGTGGCAGTCCCCACCACAGTTGCCCCACAGCAGTCTCCTTCTCTCCTGCTAACAGCAACCAAAATCCTCTGCTCTTGCCTCCCTTTCTCTGCTCTCCTTGCCAGAACGCTTGGCTTTCCTCATCTCTGTGTAAAGACCTGGTAAATCCAGGATGAGCAGAAAGCATGAAGTGCCGTCACTGCTGTGCTTCCATGCCATAATTTCATGCAGGGCAGCACAGATCTCGCTCTGCATCACTGATTATAGAAATACAATTATTGTGTGTTGCTTATCAACTGAAATCTTTTTTGTGAGAGGCTGTGGGATGATATATTATGAGCGATGAGTGTGTGGTGAATACTCTTCTAGGAAATTTTAAAGTAAGTATTGATAAATGCTTAGATAGTAAGAAAGAAAATGGAAAAAGAATAACATTAAAGAGCTAGTAATAATCCATACTATATATTTGTAGAATCTCATCATTCATCACTGACAAAATGAAGCTTGCTTAGCATAATAAGCATCAATCGCCAATCTATTCTTCAGCCCTTGAGGATGTAGTTATTGTGAATTATACAGCAATAAACAGCACTAAAATCATTTTAACTTTTTCTTTAGCTTTGATTTACTGCCCTGAGCACCATAAAATTGAAATTGGTATAGAAACACTGGAAAAAGTCATGATAAATTGGACCTTAAGGACTTGATCTGTAATATTCAATAGTCACACTTCAGATAGTTGTGAATAAAAAGGTGTTGCTTACAGCAAAACAAAATTGCATTCTCTAAGTAACACAGCTGGCAATATTTCTGTGTTGGGCAATCAGCTATAACTTTTGCAACGTGGGGTGTGACCCCAGCTCTCACTGAAAATTATGCACATCCAGTTCTCTCAGTGGTTTGCAAGAGCATTTCTGTACACTCTACAACCATACCTTCCAGTTCATTTGCAAATTCTCTAGAGCATGTACTGGAACCTGAGTTTGGCCTGCCATCCAGCTTTGTGGGACCCCGGGTTTGATTAGGCATCCACACAACACAGCAGTACAAATACATCATTAATAATGATAATCAGTAGACATGCACATTTGGAATGAAAAGAGAATGAAGCATCCAAAAGTCTAAGAAATGAACCATGGACAAGAAATGAGTCAGTGGAGATGAACTATATTTTTTTTTTGCCAACTGTTTCCTCTTCAGTAAACTCTGACAAATGTCCAGGAGGTATTTCAAAGCTTGAGTTTCCTAGTGCAAATGAAGAGTAAATGAACCACAACAGACATTTGGGTTGCTTTTATTTTTAACTAGTGGTGGCACATAATCAATTTTTCCAACCAACATTCTTGATTTTGGAGATAAAATGTAATGAATGTAATGTGCACGTACAGTGATTTCCATCACGAAGTATTTCACAGAAGACCTTGCAAAAGAATGAATAAAGCATTACATCATCTAACATGAGCTGAGGGACTGAGAACTGTTGCGTAGCTCAGACAGTATCTAAATCTCTGCTTTGTTTGTTTGTTCAAAGAGAAGATGTCATTTTATGATATTTAAGGCATGCATGAGATTAATGCTTACTAGGACATTAAGAAATTATATTAAATCAAAAAACATGAACATCTCTCAATCATAAAGAAAATTGAAAATCAACTTACTTCTGAGAGCACTTGTGAAGATTATAATTATGTGATCGGAGAGGTGATGTGCGTGCAATACGCACATGCTCTGGGGGTGTTTGTCAGATGGCGTGAAACTCTTACGCTCTCCTCTCAGAAAACATATTTACCTGCAAATAAAACTAATTAGCTTTCATTTCCCACTCTTCCACAGCAAGATTTGGATCTCAGTGTTTTACAGTCTGACTCCAAGATCCCACATGGCAAAGGGATCTGGTCGGCTTACTTTTGGCCTGCTTCATAGCTGCCTACTGCAGGAGACCACACAGTCCTCCAGAGACAAAGACACTGCACTGCAGGCAAGGGGTGACCTCAGTGCTTTAAAAAGTCTGAAGTAAAAGCAGAAGGAGCAGAAGGTGGCCTTCCTCACTTCCAACCTGCCAGATGTCTCCCCAACACACTTGTTAACCAACACACCATTTGTTGCTGAGACATAAGCAAGGAGGCTAACTTTAGCAAGGATAATCACCACAGAGCAAGATCTTGGCACTCTAATCTAACCAGCTATTTTGACTACACTGTTTTGTGCTTTGGTTTTTTTTTGTTTTTGTTTTTTTTTTTATTAGAATAATAAAAAATGTCAACAAAGCATGCATTCAGCCTGCAAGTTTTCTTTCCCTTCTTCTCTTCTGATTTTCACTATTTGTAAGATTAAGAGGTAGGCTTGCTATAAGGAAAAATGGATTTTTTATCTAGTTATAGATCTTTGGCAACAAATCCTAACTAGTTCACATCACCTGAAAATCAAGCTGGTATGTTGCATTCCTTCAGTCTAAAAGCTTTGTGACCTGTATTTTACTATCCTAACTTAAATTAGTTCTTACTTCTGTGCTGGTCTCAGTAAAGCACTGTGAAAATTTTAACAAAGATATTATAAATAATGGATAACCTTGAGAAGCATTGTCTCACAGATATAAGTTAGCAATTCCACGTGCCCTAAAACTACTGCAGTTTAGTTTCCTATAGATCTGTATCTCTCAGTTGCTTCGCTTTGATGGTTAAAACAAATGAAGCCTTTTCTGTAGTTGTAGCATTTACAAGGATCCAAATGAGAAATTGATCAACAAGTACTAAAACCATATATATGCACAGAAAAGCATATGATCATGTGTCACATTTCTACAGGAATCCAACCAGTGTGGAATAGAACTAAGTTAAGCACTGAGTGCTAAGTGGTATTCAGTCCTGTGGTACCAAACAGCAAGAAATGGGAAAGTGGGTTAGGGCAGGCTTAAGAAAAAGAATCGAAGAGAAGGCTCTAGCAGGAAATAGCTGGAAGAAACTGAGCCCTGCCTGCTAGTGAGTTTTATTTGCTCTTCAGACAACAATGGCAACCACAGACGTGGTGTACAGGATATACTCTCCTCTGAACATATACAAGCAAAACACTGAGAGTGTGAATTTTATCTATCAAATTGGTACTATAAAAAATCCCCAACTCCCTCTGGTGCTGTGAGGACAGAGAAGTCAAAAGCTGTGTTTCTCAGATACTAGTGTATCAGACAACATATAATTAACTAAGATGGTTAAACAACCAAGGAAAGCAAGATAATATCCACTGGCCCAACTAACTGTTTCTCCTCCACTTTTTGAATGGAATCCAGTCAGAAAACAGTCTTCAGCACGGCCAAGTGTATCAGAAGTTGTTTTTTTATTTAGCTTCTTGGTAAGCCGCTTGGCAGCCTGGAATGTTACGCAAAGTGGTAGTTAGGGAGGTCTGCTGCAGTTAGGAAAGCTAATTACAGAGTGGTTGGAGGACAGAGAGATGCCAAGTGGGAGGAAGGTTCCACTTCAGAAATGGAACACCAGTAAAGGCAGGGGGGCATGTAATCAGTCAGAGCTTGCCTTTATCAACCAAGAATGATTACAGATGTGGCCTCCAGCTTGCTGAATATTATCAGCCATGAGAATTAATCAGATTTTTGACCTGTACGTGAAACTGTTATCTCAGATCCTCCCATATACAGATGTATAGTAATGAGTTGTTCCAGAGAGCAAAAGTGATTTGATTTACTAAAGTGGTTTCTCACTCTAATAAATCTACGGCATGTATTATTAGTCACTTTCTCTGATTCAGAAAACAGTGATCTTACAGGAAGAATGGCTGATATATTTTGAACACGACAGTCTACGTGCACCTTTATTCCAAGAAAAAGTAGCAAGAGTGGTACCGCCTGCGGTGGAGAAAAGCCACAAACCCTTTCACTATTAACGCTTACACTCAGGCGTGCGAAATGCTAATTCACAATGCTGGGAGGAGGAAGAGGGAAAGCAGCGCACGTTTATTTCTGGGTTATAATAAGCTTAAGCACGAACAATAAAGCTGGAACCTGTGGCCTGATCTCACAGCAGTTTGGAAGCACGAGGAGCAAAGCTCATACTTGATATAAGCAGCTTAAGGAAGATTCGAGGACAAAGAACGCGTGCCGATAAACCACCTCCACCGGTGTACCTGGGTGCAACCAGTGCACAAAACCCACCAACCAACCCAAGCTACGTCTGCACACGCGGGGAAACGGCAGCCGGCAGGAACGAAACGCGTCTCCCCAGGCCGGGCCGCTGCTCGCCGTCACAGCACCGCTGCCCACCACGCTCCGTTCCGCTGCGTGCCACGACCACGAGTAGGGGCTGAATGGAACCCGCGAGCGCTCCTCAAATAACGCCTTCTGGTGGTTTTGCTTGGGCCTTCATGCCCCACACATAGCATCCCCGTCAGCACGGGGCATCGCCGCGCTCCCCTTTCCCCCTACACCACAGCCGTAACGGGGCAAGCGCAGCCTAACGGCACCGCGCCCGCCCCACCGCCATGAGCGCCCTACCCAGGCGCTGCCCCCCAACCCCACCCCTCCCTCGGACCACGTGGCCCGGTCTCCGCAGCGCTGCCGCGCATGCGCCGTGCCCGCTCCCCCTGCCCGGCCGAGGCAGGGGCTCTGAATCAAAATGGCGGCGGCCGGAGAGGGGCCGGGAGGGAGCGGGTGGCGCTGAGCGGGGAGGATGGCGGCCGCGAACGGCTGCCGGAGGTGAGGCGCCGCGGGGAGCCGCGCGGGGGTAGGCGGGCGGGGAGGAGGGCCGAGCTCGGTGTCACAGTGGGGGAGGGCAGGAGGTGAGATCGCCGACCACCCCCCAGCGGGGCTCCCGGGACGTAGCGCCGCGCTCCGGCCGCGGTCGGGCTTTCCCCGGGGCTGCCTCGTCGCGCCGCGCGGGCCCGCGGGGTCCTCGCCGTGGGGGAAGCGGCCCTTCTCGTAGCCGGGCGAGCGGGGCGGCCCGCGGGTAGCCCCGGGCAGGAGCGCGGGGGTCCGGCCCTAAGGCCGCTCCTGAGCGGCGCTGCCGCCGCCGTGCGGGTTCGGGCCCCAGCGGCTCCCGGAATTCGGTCCGGCGGCAGCCTTGCCCCAGCGGCTCCCGGACCTGCGCCGGGGTTTCCCCTCCGCCTCGCCCGGCTCAGCCCTTCGCGTCCTGCTCCCGTCTCCGTGTTGTTCCTGAGGAAACTTGCGGGGCTCAGCGCGCTGTGCCTCTGGAATATTCCTGCTGCGAGTGGGACAGGGTCCTGCGTCGGTTCGTGCCTCCGTTTGCTCGCCCCCAGCATCTCTTCTGAGGCCATCGGGTGAAAGAGGACACGCAAGTGAAGAGCTAGCGTGAAATACAGCGGGAAGATCACAAAGTGCTCATTGAGGCCATGATTTACGCGTTTACTTTGTGTGAGAATTTAGCCCTGAGAATGCAGCGTTGCTTGAGGATTTGCTCCGAGCCAGCGTACCATAATACACACATCTGAAGCATTTGGCAGACGCACCGTTGAGATGTGGTCACTTCAGGTTTTACCACATATTGCGTGCTCTGCTCCCTTTTAGAATAGGGGGGAATAAAAATAGAATCTTGGGTGTCAAAATTTCACTGCTCATAACTTTGTTGAGGCTCTGAGCAGCTCGATGACTTAAAGCTTCACCGGCGTTGTCTGAAAGATGTTGAGGAGAACTGCTCTTCTGAGTCTTCTTTATTGCTTCAGAGTAAACCTTAGACCACGTTCTCCATTTCTCCGTGTTAGTGAGGAAGGAGATTCCTTTTAGATCCCTTTCTACTTGAGCCTTTTGATTTAAGAAAGCAGGACAAATGTTTCCTTCTTCCTGCCCTCCTCTTGGGTGTGGAACAACTGTCTCTTATTTAGTAATATGCAGGCTCTGTTGACTCTACAGTTTAAAATGAAGATAATGTACTGTAAAGATATGGCTTGTGATGTTCTCCCCCTTCACGGAATAACTTAACGCTAAGTTGTCTTAGTTGATCAATGGCAATGTAAGTGATCCCTGTAAGAATTTGCTACTTTGTTGCACCAAGTAACTTTGTATAAACTTCACATCAGTTCATTCTTAGGTGTGAATCTATGTCTTGGTGAATACGGCTTGTGTCTTCAGTTACAGTAGTAAGCTGCCAATTGCTGTCTGTTTTTGTTCAGGCGGGTTAGACTTCCACAGCTGAACTGCATTCAGGTTATCTCAAAAATAGAGGTGAATGTTTCTCATAGAATGTACAGCTGTTATCTATTTCTCTTCTTTGTAGGTATGGGGGAAGAAAGTATTGAATCCTTTGTTTTGGTTCAGCTGTGCTATCCATTGTTTTTCTTGCTTTCGACCTTAGCCAGTATATGAATGGGCTTGATTCTCTGATTTAATTTTGTGGGTTTAAGCATAGAAGGAGCATGTACACAAGTCATCTTGGTTAGCTTTTTGTGGCATTATTGTAACTGCTGGTTTCTTAAAATCCTTTTGTCCTAATAATGTGAGGGGAGCTTTCTTCATACTTCTAGATTCCTTGCTGAGTCATAGATACAGTAGTGTTGTAATGCTTGTAGTTAGCATTGACTTATTTGCAAACAGTCATACATGAAGGAATTATTTTTATAAGTGCTCCTGAAAGACTTGTGTGAACTTGTCATTGCATTTTTTTAATTTTTTTTCTCCTGTTTTTTAAGCTTGTCTGGGATGCTCAGAACTTTTCATTATGGAGGCACGTTGCTCATTCTTTAAGTAGAGTACAGTATGCTGCCTTTGCAGGCAGCTGTTTGAATATAATTCAGTGGAGCTGTCAGAGCTTGATGAATAGACTAACAAAACAGGGAGCTTGGCTTTGAAAGAGGCTTTTCAAGTTGCTGTATACCTAGTATCAGGTTTACACCTGTCTGATGATTACTGATGGTAACTAACCCAGTGGCTTGGACAACGTCATCTTCTGTCCTCTTTTGCAGGTTGCAGTGGTGCTGTGGTAGCTTGTATGTGGTCCTTTGCGTGGCTGTAGTGATGCTAGCTAACCCTGGTGCTGTACTAGCGTGTGGTCGTGATGTATTGGACCATGTATAAGAAAAAGCAGATGTGCTCTGATAGCCCCACAGTGATGACAGAGGTAATTGTGGCTGCCTTGCAGAATCAAAAGACATAACATCCTATGGACATCCCACGTGGAATAACGTGAACTACATGCAGTCCATCTTCCAAAGAAGAAATAAGTGTTCTTACTGCTGATAAAAATCTGAGTGCTTTTGTGGCAAACCCTGATAGAAGACTTCTAGGTTCAGACTTAATTGTTGTTTTTGCATTTCTGAACACATTTACATTAATTTTTTTATATCTATTACTAGATCACTTGTACCACTTTCTCAAACAACAGGACTAGAAAACCTGTTGTACAGACTTCTAGTGCAAGTTGGGAATCCTTGTTCAGATCTAAGTTTCCAGTGAGTCATATAATTACTATATCTCGGTTTCATTACCCAAGCTCTTTCAAGAATGAGGCTTATCAATGTATCTTTGAATAGAAGCAACTATAGATTTTTAGAGCATTATGTCCTTTGTTGTTTACCAATGTGCCTAAACTATAGTATGAAGGGCCTGCAGATGCAGAGTTCACTGGTCTTAGTTTTTGTGCCTATTTAGTCTGTCCTGCACGTCTCCCAAGCAGGGTGCCAATTGTAATGATGTCTTCTGCATAATGAATGGGTGCTAGGAGATCTGAAATGTTTTATGTAGACCATGTCAGCCCTGTCTTGGTGAGAGTAGAAATGGGCAAGAAGAAAAATGGATGGGAAGGAGTTGAATGCTGACGGTGGTTTATACGAGACATTTTGTAGCTTACTGCCTGAAGTTCTGAGCAGCTTTAGCGTCATTTTCAACATGTTGTTATCTCCTGTCTTTTGGTTTGTTGTTGTTTCTGTTTCCTGTCATTTCCAGTGTTCCAGCAGGAGGTGGTCATTTCAGAGATGTTACCTGCAACCGAGGTGATCTTTCTGTTCTCAATTTCTTGTCCTGGGGACTAGAGCAGAGCACTCTCTTGTTTTATTGGGATGCGTGTGAGGTTCCAGATAGAACATGCTCAAACATTTGTCCGCAGCCGCTTTTTCCTGCTTCCGGCAGTCTCTTCAGCTGCACTGGTGAAGCTGTTTACATGGCTTCATTCTGAAACTGGTATCTGAAAACTAAATGACTGAAACACAAAAGAGCTTTAGATAAGGCCCTAGATCTGGGGCATCATATTTCTGTGGAAAGCTTGCTTGCTTCCATGGTATAGAGGCAAGGCCAGGTAGGTAATGTGGTAGTGGGACTGTGCCTCAAGCATTTTGGATTGAAGTACATATGTAAATAGATGCTCAGATTTAAATCCAATTTGCTTACTTCATTGTGAGCAACTTCTGTAGAACATTACGCCACGCAGTGCTAAATGTGTACTTTAACAACTTGTGGAACTTGTGAGCTTTCAGATCACTTCTCAGCCTGCTGAAGTTTTTCTGATGTCTGTAGATTTAAATTATTTCTCTAAATGGAAAATAGGAATTACCATGTTTTACCAGAGTGATATAACATCCAAAATATTTTAACAGCAGTCAAACCTGATTAGGTAGAAACAGCCCTTAGTGTGATGAGTGTGGAGGGGAAAATTGGATGGGTGACAGTCAAGGGTAATGTTTTTCCAGATTGGTTTCTTAAGTTTCAGAAGTATTTTCAGGAGACCTTGTTTTGTTTTTCAAATTTGACTTTTAAACACTACTTGTTATCTTTGTGTCCATTTGATTGGTAGGTCCTGTTTGATCTTTGTGCACAAATATTGTCTGGGTTCTCACTTTGTTTTCTGTATAGTGTTCATACTTCACTGTTCAGTTGTTCCTGTATATGAAGGATGGGCTATTTTATCTGTGCTTCTCTTACCTGTTCTGGACTGACAACACTGTATGACATTATAAACAGTAGATTTTTTTTAAAAATCTCTCAAGAATCTCTTTCTAGTGCTGCTGTTAATGCCAGACTTTAACTGCCCTCTTTGGTATGGGATTATTTTAGGACACTGACTTGGGGCTTTTAAGACGAATCTCACTTTCCCGATGCTCTTCATCATTTCAAGTCGTAACTGTCTTCCACTGGGAAGTGCTTTAGGCATGGATCAAGCTACTTAAGAGCATCCTCCTGTGAGGTCCTGCTCTAACTTGGAAGCCTTGTCCAAAGTCAGTTAAAATTGTTGCACTGTAAAGCCATTTCATGCTTCTGCTGATGGGAAATATGACAAAATAGAAAAGGTTTACTTGAAACAATTTAATGGCTATTGCTTGATCTTTTAGTTACACGTTTTATGAGAGGACTCCTTTCTTACAATCTAGTGCTGAGATCTGAATTAAAGTTTGGAATACAAGGAGCAAGAGTATCTGTCTTATGAAAGCATCATACCACAGTAAAGTTGCATCTCTTCACATACAGGTCAGTGTTTTATGAATGACTTGGTAGACTACTTTGGAGTAGGGAGGAATTGGAATGCTGCTTTGCTTATCGTTTGCTACTCAGAGTGTCTTTACTGTAGTGAAATATGTAAAACACTTCAGTGATGGGTTGGTTATTCTAATTGCTTTTGCAATAATCAGTATAAGTGATTAAAGTTCCTTTTCATATTATTTTCCTGACATTAAAATTGGGAGCTGAAGAAAAAACCTTTTAAATTAATAAATCTGATCAGAAACCAGTTAGCACAAGCCCAGAAAATATCACCTACCTTACCCTTCTTATTCTGTCCTGCTTTTTGTTTTTCATAGTGATTCTTGATATGGATAGGTGATAAAACTGGTTCCTTGACTGCTGGAACTAAAGAACAAGGCTTGCTGTCGCTTTCGTGCTCTTTGACTTTGTTGAAGAAGATGCAAGCCCTCTTTGAAGCCTTCCTGATGCTGTGATTATAGTGCTCATCTGTGTAGATTCTGTATTTTTTTAAATAGGAGTCTGTGCTGAAGCTCTTCTTACAATTGGAGGTATTTAGAGGATTTCTCATCTACTCAGATGTTTGCTTTCTTAAAATATGTAGAAGGCAAACTACTTCAGAACCTGCTTGTGATATTTAGCTGGATGACCAGAGCATTTCACTGGAACAGGTTGTCCAGAGAGGTTGTGGATGCCCCATCCCTGGATGTGTTCGAGGCCAGGCTGGATGTGGCTCTAGACAGTCTGGTCTGGTGGTTGGTGACCCTGCACATAGTAGGGGGGCTGAAAGTAGATGATCATTGTGGTCCTGTTCAACCCAGATTCTGTGATTTCCTCTTGGAGAAGGGAGGGGTATAGACATACACAAAGTGAAATTTTCTATTTTTCATTTCCATAAAAAAAAAAATCGCATACAGAAGTGTGTTATACCTTATACCTTAGTCTATCCTGTAATGAGTATCTCAGTTTCAGATGTCTGAAGATGTGAAATAAATACACCTCTGTCCATGTTATAGAGGTTTTTTCAAGTTTATAGGTTCGTAGATTTTTTTTTAAGTCATTGTAGTAGTGGTTGCAGTTGAAAGACATAAAATCAAATTCCTTACATTTTCATTTTAAGTTGAAGATAGCTCATTACAAACTGATAAAGGTATTTGTAGGAAGACTTTTAAGATAGGTTTGTTGTGCTTCATGCACTGTCATAACAGAAAAATGGTGAGTTAACAAAATGTACACTGAAGGTTTGTATTATTCAGTGTAGTTATGGCCTTGATACTGAACAAGGAGGAATCTAAGCTGTGTCAGTATTCCTCACCTCCTGAAAGGCTACGCTTGGTACTGCTGAACTGAATGCAAGTACCACAGTGTCTACAGAGGAATGTATGTGAGAAAATTAGGAGCTGCTGTTCAGTGTTATGAGTCTGCCCCCAGTGCTCCCCCCAGCCCGCATGTACTAAGTGTCTCTGTCTCTTCTGTACTTTATTTTCTGTGCGTGTTTTGAGTATTTAGCTTATCTAAATTTTGGATAGGAATGTGTTTAGTGCCTTAGCAGAGTTGGGATGTGAAATTCTAATCTTTTAAGTCAAAAGTGATGTTTAAGACAATTTTCTCTCTTTTGAAAACATAACATAGATTGGATCAGGCGATGTTCCTGCTGCGTCTTGATCATTGAATCTGCAGGTTTTAGTCCTTTATTGAATGCTCTTGGAAACATGCATTTGGACTTGAAATACCAGAATAACTTTTTAGTATACTAGTGCTGTTTATAAAGTACAAGATTATCCCCTCTATAATGGTGCTTTGTAGTTGAAGATGTGAAACTGGAGGCTTGGTAATTCTTGGTGAAGTGACTCAGGTATGTTTCTTCACTGGATCAAAACAGCTGCTTTTTTTAAGTAATTGAATTTAAATTTTAAAAAGAAAATTAAATTCTTGCTGTAACCTGGGCTCTTCGTTAAGCTGCTTTTCAGGCTTGAATTACAAGGTTCAAGCAGTAATACTCAGAACTACAGTCCTAAATCAAACTTTCCAAAAGACCTGTCTGTACTGCTTAAGGCTTTTCCATTTTAAGAAAAATACTTTTTGTTTGGCCTTGCTGGATGTTTATCAAGATTGTTTAGTTTCTTTGAGAATATCCAAAGTAATTCTGTTACTGTGTAAGTTACACATTTCATTATTGGCTCAAAAATTACCAGTCTGGAATAACAGGCTTGTGATGATGTACTTCTCCTCCATCACCCTCAGGGATCTTTCCATTTCTACTCTGCTTTCCTCATTCTGATTTATTTCAGCTCCCAACTTTATTTTTCTGAAGAGCTAATTTAGAAAATGACATCTTATGACTAGGTTTTATCTTCATCAAGACTGAAGTGTATTAAGACCTTCGTGATTCTCAACAGTCTTGAGAATGCTTGTTTAAACATCTTGTGAATTTGAGTTTCATCTGTGTTTTAAATTTGGAAGGAAATGTAATTTGTTTTTTTTCTCTCAATATCTGTATAAATATGTGTGTGCACAAGGTATGTATGTTGACAATTGATTAGAATAGTCATTTGGGTACAGTTGGAAGTAAGACTGCTACTGCTTTTTTTTTTCATATACTGATGAAATCTTCAAATATGGGTAGAATTGAAGAAGTGTAGCATGCACTGGCAAAGGCTCTTCTTTCTGTACTTCTTACTTTGAATGTGCAGGAATAGTAGTATCAAGGAAAAATGAGTGAACTTTCTCATAAAATACGATGAAGAATAAAAGGTTGTTTTAATGAAATACTTCCTTTGAGTACACACCAGCAGTTCTGCTTTTATTCTATATTTTTCTGATTCATTTTTTAGGAGAATCTTACTTCTGTGATCTTCTAGGGCAGCTGAAAAGTTTAGTTGTATGAAAGGAGAGAGAAGAGTTAAGGCATATCAACAGAGTGCTCAAAGGGCAGGTTTGCTTTAACAAATAGTTAAAAAACATACAAACAACCTCTTGTAACTGCCATCTTAATGTCTGTACGTATGAGGTATGTGTAGCTGTTACTGTATTCATTCTATAAAACTGTGTAAATGAATGGTGCATCAAGATGTGCATCATTCCTTTTGACTCTCCTGTAGAACCTGCATGTTCATGTCACAAGTTACAAATTAATGCTTTAAAAATACAGAGAGAGCTGCTCCTTTTTGCCAAGAGGAAGGTGTGAAGAAAGATCCAGCTTACTTACCGGCTGACTACTAGACTGGTTTTCTGACCAAGCCTTTCCTCCTTTAATTGATGGCTTTTACCATAGTGAAAGTCTTTGCTGTTGCATTTGAAATAGGTTTTTATATTGAGTGAGAACAAACATCAAATTCTGAGAGCATTTAGTTCTGGCTATGGTAGCATGGAATCTAAGTGTAGATACTACAGTGGTGGTGTAACTTTTTTTTTGAGGATTTTGATGGTTTGTGGATGTATCTGATGTTTTCTTGAGGAGAGGCACTGTAATGCTATTGTTTTTCTTACTGTATGTGCTTTTATGTATACTACAATGTCTGCTTTCAGACAGCTGAAATCTTTGAAGTATTTGGCAAAAATTTTTTGCATCAGATGTTGTTAGATAAATGTTAGGCATTGAAGTCAGTGTGGCTTTTAATTTTTTCCTTGATAAAAAAGCCCAACCAAAACTTTTAAGTATGCAAGCTTTTCAATAACTGTTTAAAATCTTATGTACAGCAATATTTGTATTGTGATTTGTACAAACAGGTGTGAGATCACCACCTAAGTTGTGTTTTGGTACTTTAAAAATATCTAGGGAGGGGAAAAAAGAAATTAAAATAGCTTGTAGGTTTGACCTGGAATATCAGACTTCCTCAAAGCATCATTAGTCTGTAAGCAGCTGACAAGCTCTCAGATGAACTGTACACAGTATTTATGCAGTAATTAACTCATCTTTATATTGCTGCCTGCTTCAATGTGTAGCCTAGATGTGGAAGAGGCTGCCATGGGTTGTTAAGAAATTGGAGAAGAGGTAGCATAGTAACGCCAAAACCTGAGCCTTGGAAACAGCAGGGGAAGGTTCTGACTCTGCAGCAGGGCCAGGTGAGTCACTTGTGGAGACTGAGCCTGAGGTCAGAGAATTAAATCAATGGCTGTGAGGACTGAGCTTTGCGTAGCTGTGAGGCAGCATAATAGCAATTGTTTGCTCTCTCTGTATTGATAACTGTCTTGTTACAGTTGTGGCTGACTATCAGACAGACTTGCAGAACTCTTTATTTTTTAATTCTGCATTACCTGTCACTCCCTGAGATAGTTGTGTGATGGATCAGCCATCTGAAATGACTTGTTCTGGGACCAGGTAAGCCCCGTTTGAAGGGAAGCAGGAAAACTGCTTGACTGGAGGAGAAGAATGAGGAAAGGTATGGCTCCCTGTTTGCTTGATTTCAGTGGTAGTGCTGGATCATGTGGGTGTCAAGATCTGATGGGCAGGGGGACCTTGAAAAAAAAGCTGTCTTGTCCCCATCCAATGAGACATCTTCAGCAAAGGTTGCTACCTGAAGGGCTATTAACCACAGCCTAGCTGAGAAGAACAAACTGTACAGGTACAGAACAAAAGAAGTACAGGCCAGAGGAGAAGTTGTGGTTCAACCAGCTTGAACACATTTTATAAGTGAAGCACTTTCATAGTGTGTCCTTCCAGTAGTCAGCACTGCATACCTCACTGTTTTCTGCTAGCTCTGCCCTAGGTTTGCAGACAACTTGAGGGAAATCTTTCTTCCTTCTAATTTCTTAAGAGCTATGTAGTTTAAAAAAAAAAAAAAGTGTTCTTGTAACTGCTTTCATTAAGATGTTTAAATTTAGAGTGACAGATGACTGAATGGGGACAAGTGGCAGAACTTGAAGGGCAGAGCTACTTGCAGCTGCAGCAGAGGATCAAAAACAAACATGGTCCTGTCAGGTCCCTGATGTGGGTTATGTTGCTTCAAAAATGTTCCCCAGAATGAGAAGGAGACAACTCTGCTGTAGGAATGAGCGCATGGGATTGGGAATGCTTATTTTTGAAGGTTGTTCCAATTAGTCAAACTGAATGTTATGTTTGGCTATGGGGAGCATGAAGGCTTCTGATTACTTCTTGTTCTTCTTACCTCCTGTGGTGGCATTTTGATCGTTCAGGAAAGTGGTACAGGGAACTTGCCATGCTGGGGAGAAGAACCCCATAGAAGAGATTTCTCTTATTTGGTTGCTGACAAAACAGAGGAGCTTCACGAAGATGGCAGTAGTAGCTGAGGTGAGTGCTGCTGAAGAAATGTGTGTGGAACCATAGTATCAGTGAATCACCTTATTTATTTTCGTGTACATCATCTTGTGTGTTTTGAATCAAGAATGAGGCTGTTTTGGCTGGAGCTGATACTTGTTGTGGTTTGTGACTATTACTGTAGAAACTCTACTTAAGCAGCAGTTGAAATGGCAGTTCTACAACTGTGCTTTAATCCTTTTCTGAACAAGAAAAAAAGTCAATGCTTTTTAACAAAATACTTGATGAATGCCATCAAATGGACTAGACTCAATTACTTCTTGAGTTCCTTACCAGGTTCTTGTGTTCCACCTTCCAGCTTTTGTATTGTAAATAAGTGAATCCATTAGTCCCTAAAAGCATAAGAAATGGTGTTAGCAATTGGTGCTACAAACCAATTATATCAAAAAGCAAAAGCTGCGAGGGGAAGCGTGCTGCTGCGTAAGAACAAAAAGATATGCAGGAAGGATGGCTCTCAGAACAAAGTAATGAGAGTATATTGAGATGAATGTAGAGGAAATTCTTTTGAATGCATGGCAATATTATCATTAGCATTTTTGGTCACAGGAGAAAGACTGCAGTGGAAGTACTTGAGATTCTGTCACCAAATATCTCATAAAGGCATGTGCAGGAAGGAATATGATAATGCAGAAACACTGAAGGAGTGAGGAATGATGTCGTTAATGGTTGTAAGCAGCAGAAATATTGCAAGAAAGAAACTGTAACTGTACAGTGGCTGACCAGTAAGATCATTTGTTGATTGCAGCCAAAATAAGACTATAGAGACAACCTGTGAGCTGACTTAGAAATGGAGTCTATTCGCATTGGAAGGCCAACTGGTATGTGGGGCCAAGATTTTCAGTCTCCTTTGTGATGCTGGAGTTATTGTTTGGCAAACCGTAGGTAGAGTCATCACCAGAGGCTTCTGTTCCTGGTAAAGCTGTGGGATTTAATGAGGGGCTGTGATCAAAGAGTGCTGTTTTTGAAGGCAAAATGAAAATGACAAATTGTAAAGAGACAGGTGCTGCTTGCTTGTTTTATCAAAGCAGATAGAAGCTGAGCATAGCGTTTCAGATGGCCTTATTAGTAATCTTGTTGTACTCTCAGAGGAATTGTACTGAATGTGAACTGTGAGTTAGATTTATAGGCACTGCTGTGTACAGGAAGCTCCCAGATGCTCATTCAGAGTGAATGACTGGCTCTCTGTGAAATAACTGGGCTTGGAAAAGAGGGAAAACATCTCCAGTAGGAGGAGACTGTAGGGTATATCCCACTGAGATGGTTCTTGATGTGAAGCAGCAGCACTGAAATCTGGAGATGGATCTTCCATATGGTTGGGGTTTGAGCCAAGATTTCCCTGCCTTAGTAGACTTGCTAATTTAAAACAGCATCTTGTGTTCTAAGTGGGTCACAGCTCGAGCAAGAGAAGGAATTCCCTTTCTGAATGGAACAAGGATCTTTATGGGGAAGTCTCAAAGAATAAAAGAAAAGAACTATAAATTGTGAAAACTATACAGGTTACCTGCTGTTTCTCACAAAGAGCACCAAGCCATTGACAGATCGGCTACTTGAATAAAAACATTTTGAAATACAATGCATAAAGATTTTTACCTTTGTTCCCCTGCTGCCTTTTCTGTGGAGGAAGAAGTCTCTCCCAGAGGAGGTGACTGAGAATACCTTTTATGTGTACTGCTGCTCTAAAGGATGGGCAGCTGGAAGTTACTGCCTGGCAAGATAATTGAATGCTGTCTAGAACTTGGGTAGATGTGATAAAGCTTAATCTGTTTACTCCCTTCTCTTTTAAAATAAGAAAGTTGTTCACCATATGTATTTTGAAAGTCTTTTAGATTCTTCAAAGTGTAACATGATGTTATGTCAAAGTAACATGCAGTTATTCTAGATGGGCGAAAATGAATTCTTCTAACTTTCTCTGTAAATAGGCATGTTTATATCTAATTACTCTGTTCAGTGATATTGATAAAGATCTGATGAATGGGATTTTTGATTTTTTTTTTATCTTTAACTTTATTCTGGTCTGAATTGTGCTAATGTTCCTTTCAAGTGAATTTCGAAAAGTAGGAAGTCTTTTAAGAATACAAGCAGTTATTTTACTTCAAGAGACTGTGAGTTCTTGCTGATTTTGCTAAAAGAAGCATTTTGAATTGAACTTACAGAATGTCAGGAAAGTCTGCAGTGAGAATATCATCAGCCAGAATAGGCTTGCAGCAAACTGGTAGGTGCTTGCAACCAGCTGGAAGGACCAGTGATGTATAGAGATATATAAAAAATATTTAAGTTGCTTGGGAGGAATTTCCTGTTAAGTGTGGTGTTACACTACTGTGATTTGGTTAGTCTCTGTTGTTTTAAGTGCTGGAACATCTTTGATATCCCTCTGAATACAGTGTGTTGATGTCCAATATCTCTGTTCATAATCTGACCTGTTGCTACATGCAGATGACGTAACTTAATTGTTTCTGGGATGTGACCCGGTCATATTGTGCTCTGAATTGCTTTGCTGATCGTAGAAAGTCTACTTTGAACACCATAAAGATAGTACTGAAAAGATAGCTTTTTTCTGTGTTTACAACTGCTAACATGCTTCTCAGAGTTTTCTTTTTTTTCTAGGGTGTGCGTATCTCCAAGGCTACATGCCACTGTACTTTATTTGAATGTAATTATTCTAACTTATGCTCCCATTCACCAGAGGACATGCTGAAAAGTAGCACAGGTTATATTATTTTTTTCTAAAGCTCAGCACTATGAGTCTGGATGGGTCAGGAAATAAAAGGCTGGGACTACTTTTCCTTACTGGGTACGCATAGTACTTCATGAAAAAGCAAGCGCTTTAAAATTCATACCCAGCTTTAATTGAGGGTTCTGTGGTAGCTGGAACGCATGATTTGATACAGAGAACATCCAATGCAGTTGCTTTTGCAGTCTGGTTATATCTGCTTTTTCTTGCCTTTTTGTGCATGTAACTGCTGATGTGGCTTAAGTTCTGGTGTTTTGCTTAATCGAGTTTTTTCTTTCCTATCTGGTAAATAATACTTTTCTAGTTTCAAATAATGAAGAACAGTATCCATTCCTTGCTTTTGTACAGTACTAGACCACAGTAGAATCTTTCAGATGTATTAGCTACATCCCACTATCATCTGTATATTTTGTGTAACGGTAAAGGTTGATTGCTTGACTAGTTTAGAAATAAATATTGAACAGGATTCTGTAAGGATTTGCATCTGTGTCAGACTATGGACAACTAGTCCTTCAACATTTCAGTTGTTCAAAATTTCCCTTGTACAAAGTCTGCATTTTCAGCAGGATCAGGAGGTGAAAGACTAGTGGGATTATGCTATGATCACTTTGGAGCCATAGGGCACAGTATTCTTCTAACTTGCTTGATTTGCTTGATTTCAAGGTACAAAATACTCTAGGGAAGTCTTCCAACATCCAGGCGTCTGTGTGTGCAGTACATGATTAGATTCAAAAGGAGGCACAAGAAATTTTGGCATATGTAAATTAGCAGAATGACTGATAGTAGTGCCTATTTTGCTGAAATGCATTTCGTTCCTTCTTCGCTGGAACCTAGTATGTTTGGTTTTTCTTCTTATTTACAAACTTATATGATCATTTATGTATGTATATTTTTACATTTATACAGCTTTATCACTATTTTTACATTGTCCTTTATTTTGTAAAATTAAGTGGCATATTTGAAGTTTAGTGAGTGAGTTCATTCTATATGATACAGTCCTGGGTGTACTGTGTGACAGTGCACTTGTGGCAAGCCCTTATATAACACTGTTTTATATACTGGATGTTTTAGGTGCTGTTCCTGGTGTTCACGCTTTTGAAGAATTGAGATAGATATTCAGTGCCTGAGTTTACAAAACACTAATAGTATCAGACTGTTCTGTCTATTTCTTGATCGTGTTCTTTGTCCATCTTTTGGGTAGAGTCAGCGGAAGCAGATGTAAAATATTAATTTCAAACCTGAGACTTATTTGCATATATTGAATGTTTGGCAGTCGAAACAAAACCTTTTTTCCTTTTTTTATTTTCAATTCCTAGGCTCTTTACCATGTTAGGAAGAGAAGTGTTAACTTTTTTTTTGTCCATCTAATGGACAAGTTATCACATCACAGCTGAACACTGAAGCAGGAAATAGAATGGCAATGGCTTTATTGCAGGACTCCATCCAAATGAACCAAGTCCAATTTTAGCTGAGAAAAGAGAAGCTGTTGAGCTATATACCCAGCATACCCAGGATACCTGCCCTTATTTGTAAGACAGTTGGAATTGGAACTGAAAGGCTACTCTTATCTCCACAAAGCTTGTACTAAATGCAACTAATTTCATATAGGAATGGATGTAAATTCTACACAACATAATCTGTGTGAGTATACATATCAGCTGGGTGAGTTGCTGCTCTGATTAAGTCATTTTTTGTGTGGTTTTCCTTAAATCTGTGAGAATTCTCATTTATAGAGAAGAGGTCTGCATCTGTATGGGTATCATCATTCTAGAATAACCAGCTTATTTCTGTACAGGAGGGAGGAGAGAAATATGAATGAGACTGAACTGATCCTACAGCTTGTTTGTGGAGATCTGCTGATGTTGTTGTCCATTTTGTGATGAGGGCATTAAGTGCACCCTCAGTAAGTTTGCAAATGACACCAAGTTGGCTGGAAGTGTCGATCTGCCTGGGGGTAGTGAGGCCCTGCAGAGGGATCTGGACAGGCTGGATAGCTGGGGTGAAGCCAATGGGATGAGGTTCAACAAGGCCAGATGCCGGGTCCTGCGCTTTGGCCACAACAACCCCAGACAACACTACAGGTTTGGGGCAGAGTGGCTGGAAGACTGCATAGAGGAAATGGACCTGAGGGCATTGATTGATGTTTGGCTGAACATGAGCCAGCAGTGTGCCCATGTGGCTGAGGAGGCCAATGGCATCCTGGCTTGCATCAGAAACAGTGTTGCCAGAAGGAACAGGGAAGTGATTGTCCCCCTGTACTCAGTTCTGTGGGTACAGAACTGCACCTCGAGTACTGTGTCCAGTTTTGGGCCCCTTAATGCAAGAAAGGCATTGAGGCCCAGGAGCGGGTTAAAGGAGGGCGACAAAGCTGGTGAGGGATCTGGAGCACAGGTCTTATGAGGAGCGGCTGAAGGAGCTGGGATTGTTCAGTCTGGAGAAGAGGAGACTCAGGGGAGACGTTATTGCTCTCCATAACTACCTGAAGGGAGGTTGTAGTGAGCTGGGGGTCAGCCTCTTCTCTCATGTAACTGGTGATAGGACTAGCGAGAATGGCTTCAAGCTGCACTAGGGGAGATTTAAGCTGGACGTTAGGAAATACTACTTCTCTGAAAGGATGGTCAGGCACTGGAATGGGCTGCCCAGGGAGGTGATGAAGTCACCGACCCTGGAGGTGTTCAAGGAACGTTTGGATTTTGTGTTGAGGAATATGATTTTCTAAGAACTATTGGTGATAGGTGGTTGGACTGGATGATCTTGTAGGTCTCTTCCAATGTCAGTGTTGCAATTGGCTCCTAAGATACAGGATCACCCACTTTCTGCTTCGGCAAGCCTGTGGTTGGTCTGCAGTTGTCAATGTGCAATGTTGGTAGAACTGCTGTACTGTAGGGATTGTCTTTTGCCTTTATGGAATTCAGATAGCAGTCACAGACTACAGCTTTGTGAGGCAGGCCTGAACTATAAGCCCTTTCACAGTAGGGATTCTGCCCGTATGTCATGTCTAGTGTGAGGTATCGTGGTTCTTTCTGAAAATACTTGCAGACCACAGAAATACCACGTGGCCTCCTGGGAATGTCGTTCTTAG
Organism: Chrysolophus pictus; assembly: GCA_037305975.1. NCBI lineage: Eukaryota > Metazoa > Chordata > Aves > Galliformes > Phasianidae > Chrysolophus > Chrysolophus pictus. Next base: position 45,464,438 of record CM074580.1, on the reverse strand, counting down.
GGAACAGATAGCTGGAAATAATGCATCCCTGTTGTACTTGATAATGCATCACTCCTATGCCAATATATCATCTGAACCCTTCCTCTTCATGTAAACAACACTCAAGTCCCATAATGCTTGTTTTGATCCCACCCCATGCTTAGAGCAATCTACAGCCTCTCCTAGCCTATCACTTTCTGCTCCTCACGATCTTTTCTTCATGCTGCATTTGTGTCTGAGATGCCAGGTGTGCTTCTATTTAGCATCATATGTCACCTCTCCAGCAGAATGAAAACTCCCACTTCTAGCTCATGCCAGAAATAAATGAATTATTAAGGCAGGGAGAGGAGATGAGGTATGGTGCTGCAGCTTCCTTGAAACACTGCTCTTGCACAGGATGTAGCTGTGTGGTTTGGCAAACTGGAGGTGTATGGAGAAAGTTGGTAGCATACAGGAGGTGTGGCAACACCTATAACACCATGGTGGAATTTAGCTGTGTGTTCAGTGTTAAATCTAAAGGGAATTGAGCCTATACTAAGAACTTTTCAGACTCAGTATTTCTCTTCCTAATCTGTACATTTGTGTTCTGGTTGGGGTGCATGTGTTCAATTGATTGAAAAGGTGCTTTTCAGTGATAGTTTCTACTTCTATAGTAACATTGTTTTGTCACAGTTAATATAAGAAATTAGAAAGTACTTTTTTGTATATGTGGCACAAGTCCTTGTTCAAGTTACTTCAGCATTGACTTGTGTTTTCAATTGCCTAATAAAAGGTTAGAATCTAGATAATGGGCAAATTATTGCTTTTTCAAAATTATTATTTACCTATTTCTTGGGCACAAGTTCTGACTTGAGAAGTAGAACTGAAAGAGAGATACGTGGCCAGTGTGAAATCCAAGTTCACCTGGAAGCAGTACTGATGGTATAACCCTCAACAAATAGGCTTATTCCACTTTTTCAGTCAGAATGTTTGAACTTTGTTTTTTTATAACAATGTATAAATGCATCAGTGTGCACAAGAAGTCTTCCTTGGTATAGTTAAAGGAGCAAGTTCAGTCTAGATCATCTCCTGCTTTGAAATCTAATTAGCTAAAAGCTTGATAACAATCCTGTTCGTAGTTCAGACTGACAATACTGAATTGTCAATCCTTTGGAAATTACAGAATTCAGGAGAAACATATCTTTGAATTTAGCTTTTTGTTGGAAGGATTAAATCTTTAAAATAAAACCTCACTTTATATATGCTGGAGGCTGAGTTTGTTTCATCCAGAATGTGTAATATTAAAACAAAATAACTTCTTGGTTTTGTTTTTCAGAAATGGAGGAACAAAATGCTGGATCTGGGACTGAAGACTTATAAAGGATTATGGGATTATACATTGAAGAGCCAGCAGGCGGAATGCCTGAGTGACTGAAGAAAATGGGTGCTAATGCATCTAACTACCCTCACTCATGTTCCCCAAGAGTAGGGGGAAATTCACAGGCACAACAGACATTCATAGGTAACTCCTCAGTTATCTTGTTGCTTATGTAAATGAGTTGCTGGATTGTATATGTACTGTATTTGGATTTCTTGCAGTGACACTATGCAGTTCTAATTTTCTAGGTCATCAGCTTGTATCTGCTCAAGCTTAGTAGTGCATGAAATTTGGTACTGTCCAATATCTGTTTAAGCTACGTAGGCAATAAGTTGATCTGCCAGTTGCTAGTAAACAGATGTCAGATTATTTATAAATGAGTGTTTATAGATAATTCAGTCATAGAGGGAAGACTAACAAGTTCAGAGAGCAGTTGCTGTCTGTTAGCAGTATGTGTGATTTTTCATTCTTCCTCAGATGTTCTGTGCAATGTTCTCTAAGCACAGAACACTCCTGATCCTCAGTACTCACTGTAGTATTGGTAGTGTTTGTAGGAGGAGAGGAGATGACTTGACTTATCATCAGAAAGGTTCCTCTAGTAATAAATCTGTTAAAGTAACTGGCAATCTTGAAGACAACTTTTTCTGCCCTTCTTCTGTTTGTGGTAGCTGGAGTGAGGAGAGGAGGGTTGCTTATTTTTCTAATCACCTTATTTACAAGGAAGGGTTCTGCTTAACTAGAAACTTCACAAAGCTCTTAAGAAATTACTTATTCATCCCAGTCATAACTGGGGCAGCTACCAGCTTTATATGCTGCTCAGTCTAGCACAAAAAGACTTCAGTGTAGATCTAAGTACTGTCATCATATAAATAATAAATAGTTAAGTGATGAATCTAAAAGGCACTATTTCAAAAGACAATCTTTTTTTAAAAGAAAAACAAAAACCCACCCTGACAGACTGAAGAATGATCTTTGTTGTAAATAACATAAATACTTTATAAACGCTTTTCTCCTTTATGCCTTGCCTTGCAACAGTGAATCAGTACTTAATAATATGCAGTGACTCTTCTTAATCACCACTGAAAGAACAGTGGCATCCTTAGCAGAGAGAAATTTACTTCCTTTGTAACTTGTATTTTGTTTTATCATCTCAGCCTTTGTATCATTCCAAACTTTTAGAGATCTGAGTAGAGGTCAGCACACAAGCTATTTTATATTTATTTTATATGAAAACTTCTGCTCTGGACAAAAAATTGCATGTGTGTGCTTGTGCTGTGTCAAGGAAGAACTTAAGGCTTTATGTATCTTCGGTGTATCGGAACTAAGAGTAGTAAAATATTTGTCCCAATTTGTACGTACATTATTTCTAAAATCACAGCCAAGACTATCACTGAAGTTTTGATCTGCCTTTATATTGAAAAGGTCCAAACAGCTCTTAAGAGGGGAAAGTTCCAAAGGTTTTGTTAAATTCCATAGCAAATTTGTCTGTTTGTATGTGGAAGCTTTTGGTAATGCTCCTCAGTATTGAACCCTGGATAGAAACCTATTATTTAGTATTTCACAAAGCAATTTCTCAGTAGGTTACAGATCTATAGGAGTTGAGTCTTTTTTTTTTGATAAAGGTTAAGAGCATGTCGTTGTTTCCTTTTAGGCAGTGAAAAATGAGTGTTCTGATTTATTAAAATAATAAAACAAAAATTCTTCATGGTAATTTTCTGTTGCTACAGTGGCACTTCTGCACGTGCCCTAGTAAAGTAACTGCTCTTTATGTAACATTGGCAAGTATCCCATTGTCCTGCTTTGTGGTCATTGGCTTTTTCTTGAATCTTGTTTGAATAGCTGGTTTGTTGTAGCTCTCAATAGAAAATAGTTTTGTCCTAAAATTGGCTGAGATTTTAATCGCTTGTGAGAATAACCATGCTTTTTCTCTGCATGAACTTTTTCAGATTTTTCTCTATGTAGTAGGCACTAGATCTGCTTACTGCCCAAAAGCAGAACTGGAAATATGAGAATTGGTGTTGTAAGAGCTCAAAGTGCATCAATATTTCAGTTTTAGCAAAAGCTTACTAGTTAATCTCTTGCTGTTTGTCTACAGCATTCAGATTTCACACCATTTTCTAGGGCGGTACATCTGTTCAAGATGTTAAAAACTAATTATAGAGCTGTATTTAAAAATAAATGTGTTGGCATGCGAAGGACTAGACAAATCCTGTTATTCATTGTCAAATGCCCAAGTAGTTTCTCTTAGGAGTTATCTGTTTCTTGTAAGTATTATCTGTTCAAAACTAAGTATGATGTAGGGGCTTTTTAATAACATTTAATAGATTGCTACCTTTTATTATTGTAGTGGGGAGTAATTTTTTACTTCCTAATTCTAATCCTGCCTTCTGAAGGAATAGAGGTAGGCCAGAAGATTCAGAGCTTTCTCTGATAGATACTGAATCACCAACTATTGAAGTACTGGAAAGACTGTGCTGATGTATCTCTTCTTCTGCTTCTGGCAAAAAGCAGCTGTGGTGACAGCTGTATTAGCAGCACTGCTTTACCTGATTGTAGGGATTAATAGTGCTGCTTGCAGTAATTCTGAAGTGAAATCCTGAGCGTATCCTGGGGTATGCAAAGGTTTGAGTGGTATTGTAGCATCTTGTGATGATTCCAGCATAAGTAATGCTTGATGGCAGCCTTCAGGGAGGAGGAATTGAGACTTCTGGTGTCCTAGTTCTTGTTCAGCAGAACGTAAGGGAATATTGCACATATTCAGATTCACTGTTGGAATCCAAAATACTTAATGATGAGCTGTTCCTCAGAACAGGATCATCATAGAATGTTCAAAGTGTGGTTACACTTCTATTGTGAAATGTAATCCATACTTTTTCAGTGGAGCAGAAATTCTAGGCTCATCTCAACAGGAAACTGATTCTCCTCACTTCTATTGTAATATCTAGTATATCATGTGGAGAGAGCGTTTATGGTGAATTTTGCAGTATGATCTGTTTGTCAAAGCGGTTTCAAGTTACTGGTATATTCCTTTAAATTGATTTGAATGTCTTGAAATTTCAGTGTTTAATGACACATTGCTTGATTCAGCAAAACTTACTGCAGCATGACTAAAATGGTCTTTCCTCAAAATCACGAAGACTACTTCCCCAAACTTTCACTAATAAATGAATTGTAAATCTATCAGATTGGGATGATCTGGGGGAGTTTTACTTAAATTGATTTAAAAGTTGATGTATAGCTTACTTAAAATTATTGAGGCTTAAGTAAGAAGATAATCTACTGAAATCTTACTTGCTAGATTTGCCATGTTTTCTAATACAACTTTGAATTGCTCCTGTTTTATTCCAACTTCATGAAAGTATTTCAAATAATGTGGTAACTAAGAGCACCGTATATACTTTAACTGGCTGATCCATAACATCACTGCAAGTAGCATCACATCAGATCTGACTGAAACATATGGACCAGAGGGAAGTGGCTGAAAGATACAGAAGACCACACAAACTATGTGGTGGTTGCACGTGCTTCAATCTTAGAAGCTTCAAAAAGCAAACAAATAGTGAAATTGTTCAAATTTATTAGAAGAAAAAAAAAAACTATTGGCTGTTCCCAACAGAAAATTTGACAAATATATTTCGATCAAAATCAATTACAGTGTTATTTATACCATTTGCAAATGTCTTATTTTCTTACATTGTCTGGAAGTTGTTGGTTTGTACTTTTTTTTCTACCTGTAAAGTCTGAGTCTTCCACCATCTGGTTTCAGTGAAAATTCTAGTAGTTAAATGAGAAAATAGCCCTGTAATGAGTCACACTTCTTTTTAAACTGCAGATTTTTAACTACTTTATAAAAATTCAGTTTTAATAACAATGTGGTGTTGTATGTGCTGCTAGCATTGAAGCATCAGCGAAGTAGAAGTTCTAGTAGAACCGATCAGATGTGCAATGCAGAAAATGTTGGGGGGGGAAATCTATTTTTCTTTTCTTTACATGTTTAGATCACAATATGATTTACATGTAAATGAACGCTGAGGAAGAATTTATGTGCATTCTTTTTATCATGTAACGTTCCATTTAAAGCAAATCTTTGATAACAGTAAGGTTTAGGTGTACCCTATTGTCTTAAATGGAGCTCAAACACAAACTGGCACGAACTGGCAACTGCTCTGTGTAAGGAGCCCATTTTATGTTTTAACTTTCAGCATTACTTGATAATGCATAGGATTTCTATTTCTTTGTTAAAATTTAGACTGACATTTGATTTATTGTACTTAATTTTCCCAACCACTTTAGTATTGTATTCTCTTACTTTGATTTGCAGTATTTTTTTCTTGTTACTGTATTAGGTATCTAATGCCAAGTATGTTTTTCTGGTTAAAATTATTCTTAATGTTAGAAGAACTGAATTTGGAAATTACTTTGAAAGCTGGGGTGCTACTATTTCATTAAGTTTATTTAAGCTTTTTTAAAAAAAAAACTATTTTTTGCTTCTCCTAGAGTTAGTACAATAAACTTGTAATAATATGCGAACAATTCTCTCTTCCTACTTTGATAAGCATGTATGTGCCACAGAACTGCATCAACTGGCACTGCCTGGCTCTTCTAATTGAGAAAATTATAAGTTTTAATAATAGATTACTTAGTAACTTTAATAATAAACATAAACTTTACAATAATAAAAACAAACTCAGGCTTTCAAATTGTTTGAATTTGATGTGAGGAGAAGGAAAAAGCTGCATAACTTTCAGAGACCCTGATAAACTGTTTGGGTATGACAGACCCTTCTTTTAAATTTAAGGAATAAATGTGTTTAATTTTCTTTTTTTTGCTTTCAGGAACATCATCCTATTCTCATCAAGGTTATGGCTGTGAATCAAAGCTCTATAGCCTTGACCATGGCCATGAGAAACCTCAAGACAAGAAAAAGAAAACCTCTGGCCTTGCCACCCTCAAAAAGAAATTCATTAAGCGTCGAAAATCCAGCCGATCTGCTGATCATGCCAAGCAGATGAGAGAGCTCCTCTCAGGCTGGGATGTCAGAGATGTTAATGCATTAGTAGAAGAATACGAAGGGACATCAGCCTTAAAGGAACTTTACCTACAAGCTAATTTGGCAAGACCTGAAGCCAGGACGCTACAAAAAGACATGGCTGAACTGTATCAGTACAAATATTGCACCGATGTAGACTTAATATTTCAAGAAACTTGTTTTCCTGTGCATCGTGCAATATTAGCAGCAAGATGTCCGTTTTTTAAGACGCTGCTTTCTTCCTCACCAGAATACGGGGCAGAAATAATAATGGACATTAACACAGCTGGCATAGATATGCCTATGTTTTCAGCTTTGTTACACTACCTTTATACAGGAGAGTTTGGCATGGAGGATTCAAGATTCCAGAACGTTGATATTCTTGTGCAGCTTAGTGAAGAGTTTGGAACACCAAATTCATTAGATATTGACATGCGTGCGCTGTTTGATTACATGTGCTATTATGATGTGGTTCTTAGCTTTTCCTCCAACTCTGACTTAGTTGAAACTTTTGGTGGAAGTCAGAACTGTCTAGAAGAAGAACTCAGAGCTCACAAAGCTATTATTTCATCACGATCGCCGTTTTTTCGTCACTTGCTGCAGAGGAGAATACGGACTGGTGAAGAAATCACAGACCGAACTCTACGAACTCCAACTAGAATTATATTGGATGAATCTATCATACCAAAAAAATATGCTAAGGTCATCTTGAACTGTATGTATACAGATGTGGTGGACCTCTCAGTTTTGCACTCAAGCCCTTCAGTGGGCAGCTTAAGTGAAGTTCAGGCTCTTGTTGCAGGAAAACTAAACATGACTAGGGCTGAAGAAGCTATGGAGCTTTACCACATAGCACTGTTCTTGGAGTTTAACATGCTTGCACAAGGTAGGTAGTACTGTCCTTTCTGTAGAATAAATAATGTTATTAGAACAGTTTTTTTTATCTTACAGTTCACAGAATCATAGAGTGGTCTGGATTGGCAGGGACCTTAAAAATCGTCTAGTTCCAACCCACTTGCTAAGGGCAAGGATGCCTTCCACTAGAGTGGTTAATCATGATCAGGTTAGATATTGTCGTCTTCAAGAAGACGTTTATGCTAAATTGTTGAAACTAATTAGGCGGTAAACTTCAACAGTAGTCCAAATAGTAGCTTAAAAAAATAAAGGAGGGGAAGAGGTTTTTTTCCTCTTCTTCCATTTGAGCAAGTCTGTTTTCTTTACACTAGCCTTACTTATGTAACAGCCAGTGAACTGTCAGTGGGTAGTCTTTCTGCTTGCTTTGCCTTCCAGTAATTATCTCCTTTCTTCAGGAGTAAAGGCAGGATGTGCTGTGGGTATTATGCTTGTATACCTCCTGGCTTAAGAATGGGAAGAAAGCGAGAAGCGCTTGCTTCAGTCTCTGCGCTTTGCCCATAATCGGATAAAATAGCCTTCTGCAATGGAACTTGGAGTTCTATTCACTCATATTTCAAGTGCCTCTTCTTTTCAAAATGTAAATGCACGATAACTGTAGTCTTCTTTAATTAACATTTAAATAAGGAAGTATAAATAGAAGCTGTCTGTGGGATCCAGGGGGTGATTCTGACCTGATTCTAAATGCACCTCTGTTAATGTGTCGCTTCCATGCTGGAATTCTATGTGTTAACTGAGGTTGCAGCTGTTGCTGCAGGGTGGGAAAAGCTGAATTTCTTTGGGCATCCCAATTAGCAGAATTAGTGATGTCTGTTCTCATTGAATGGTTCAAACTCTCTAAAGTAGCTTACCCTGTAGCCTGATCAGCAGAAGCTATCATTTGCAATGTTTGTCTTCACAAAGAATTGAGAAGGCTTGAATGTGTGAAATGCTAGTGTCTTAATCTGTAGTCTTTCATAGAGTATGTATTCCTTTTTGAAAATAAGACCATTTACTGTATTTGTGGTTTAAAAAAAAAAAACCCACAGAATCATCCGTTTTCTTTTTGAGGGCCATTAGTTTAAGTCTTGCATTCTAACTGATTTGCACTGTAAGTATGCATAATGAGTCTCGCTGTCAGTAATCGGCAACATAGTTGAAGAAAAGAAACTTTTCCCATCTGTAAGTTGGAGATAGTACATCTGCGTTTTTCAGGGACAGAAGAAATGCTATGTGAAGGCTTTTAACTGTAATGAGTGTCATTACTGAAGTATGATATTTCAAATATGTATAGCAAGTCTTGATATTTCTGATCTTTATCAGCTTTCATTTACAATTCCTTTTCTGTGGCTAAATGAGGTGTGGAGCAGAGGATACAAGAGATCCTTGATAAGAAAAGGAATTATTTAGTGTTGATACTAAGTGATCTTGCGTATTGGCAAGCTGTAAACTTAAATTGTTACTTCTGTAGTTTGTATCAAAGGAGGTACACCAAGCCTTCAGTCTTGCTGGTGAAGGTGACGTTATAAGATTTAACTGTACTAATACCGAGGGACTCTCAATTCTTGAGAAGTTGATTCCTGCTCATAAGGGCTGGCAAGTTGTAGAGTCTGCAAAGCACTGGCTGGTGAGCTAATACCTCCTGTGGTGCTTTGCTCTTTCACCTGTTGGAGTTCAGACAACTTAGTTGATATAATATATGTAATGGGATGTTGCAGTTACTTCTGACTTTGGTGGTGGGGAATGATAGTTTTACTTTTGAGGTGAGAAATTGAGAATAACTGAAGTAACAATGGGATTTGCTTGAGCTAGTTTAAGAAAATAACTTTTTACAGTAGATGTTTACATCTGTAACTTCTAGCTATCAAATGGAATACTGTAAACTATCAAATAGGCTTCAGTAAAAGAAAAAGCTTAAGGAGGAGATGAGCAGAAAACTGCAGGTATTAACACTGCAGAAGTAGATCATGCTCTGTTACTTCAGCCTATCAGTGGATTTTCCTAAGAGCTGTATCAAACTGTGAATTATAGAGGATGTGGGAAACTAATCAGTAACTTGTATATTCCCTTGAGGCTGGTGTTAGGAAACTAATTTTCACATGATGCTGGAAGTTGAAATAGTCCTACTGAAATAAAACTGTCAGGAAACAGAGGAGATTTGTTCTGAGGTATGCTGCCACAGGAATGAGAATGAGGTGTTCTTAAACTTGATTTTTGTTGTTGTTTGCCTAGAAATGCAATGTTTAAGTGAAGTGCAGAAGTGGCAGAAAGTTTTACAGTAGTGGAAATAATGTTAGATTCATTCCTATACAATATATGAGTTCATACTACTTGAGAGCAGGGCATTCATAGATCAGCTGAAAGCAAGAAAGGAAAATGAGTTGAAATGGAATGTGATGTAAATGTACAGTTTCTCAGTATCTGATTATTTTGGTGCATGCCCTTATACAAGTGCTAAAAGGATTAGTGTGCTGGGGGAATACTAATGAGGGAATTAAACTGTGAATGAAACCTGCACTGAGATGCTGAATAGTTATGCACTGTTTCATAAATGAACAGAGTATAATTCTCTCAGACTGGAAATCTAAACTGGAGCAACTGAGAAATTTGAAGGTGTTCTGAAGAAGCAGTGTAACTTCTCTCAAAACCGATCGGTGTGTCCTGAGTCAGTACTCTTCATTAATGCAAGATAGGTCGATGCTGCTTTAAAATATATTGTATGAATCAGTGCTAACAAGGTGTTAACTTTTTCTGGTTGAAGGGTTTTTCCTCACCCTAAGGGATGCTAGTGCAGCTGCATTAGCATCCACCGGTGGCTGGAACTTGGTAAGTATGTGACAGTAAGGGGTGAGAGGTTGTTATCTTTTAGGGAGAAGCACAGTAAAAATGAGGAAGGATCAAAACTTAATGTGTTATGCAACGATAGTAAACTTGGACCTACTCTACCTATCCTCCCCTACAGTCACTGAAATTCCATTTGTTAACTTGAACTAATTAGAATGTTATAGGTGAGTACTGTGTTAGCTAGCTACAAGAAAAAGCAGTGAGCAGTCTGTAGGAAATCTGTATGTGACAGTGAAGTCGGTATCCAGTAGTTTCATACTTCATTTGCTGAGGTCATGTTTAGAGCAATTGTTATTATAGTCTCATAATTGAAATTAAAAGGAAGCTTATTTGATCAGGAAAAACTATACCCGCACTTGGCTATCAAATCACTGCTGTTAGCAATTTTAAACTGTCCCTCCTTTCTTATTTCAGTATGTATTCTAGCATCTTGTTCTCCCTTAGGAGTTCTAATACTTAATGTGGGGAGATGAATCTTCATCTCAGTAGTGTCCCTCTCATTCCCAGTGTCATAGCTAGCATACTTTGTGCTAGAAGCTGTAACTCAGACATCTGACTTCTAGATACTACCCAGGATGATGCTAGAAGAGGTGAAATTGTGTAGTTAGTTTTTGGAGTCCACCGAGCAGGCAGTTCTTATGAAATCTTTTGCCTTAATCCTCTGATAGTGGTTTTCTCCTCTGTGCTGCAGGCACCCAGTTTGACCCAAGGTCTGTCACCGGTCTGATCAGTCAGCTTTTGCAGTAGCTAACTTAATAAAAAGTCTTAAGTTTCTTCTAGATTTCTACATGCTCCCTAGCTCAAATTTTTGATTAGGCTCACTCAGGCTAGCCAATTCCAAATGTGCTAAAGCTTGTCTCCCTGGTTTCCTGGAAAATATTTGGGTCTCAATATATGCAAGTCTGGATTTTCTTTACAACTCATTTTACTTACTTCAACCCAGTTTTGGCTGGATGCTTGTAGTTGAGCATTAAGTGAAGTTGATGTATTTTTTAAACTTCTGAACAACTATTTTTTTTTTATTCTAAGCAATTTCAGTTTGATTTGACTGCAGATTACTTTGTAAGTATCTAGATGTCATTTTTCATCAGTTTTAGCATACAATTCAGCTTTGACTCTATGTGAAATCTTCTTGCTCCTAACAGTGATAAAGCTGTGTTTTAATAGATTCCCTGTGATAAAGACAGTGATGATTTGGCTATGTGCTAAGAGTCTTTACTGTCAAAGTAAAGCAAGATTGTTTAAAATTTACTTTGGCTTCACCTTGACTTAATGATCAGCTTAAACAGATCGTTTATCTTACAAAGGAAACTGAAAACGAACTGATGTGAATAAATGAACTAATCAGCAAGGATATTTCATCTCTAGATCTGATCTTAGCAAAACACATTTGTACCTAATAACCCAGAAGCTCTTATTAGAGTTTTTCTGTAGTATTTAACTATCAAAAAGTAAAGCTCTTTACTGCTTTTGCAGATCCTGTGAGGATTAGAGCCATTTTCAGGATGCTCAATCACAGCCCTCAGGAGAACATTGCTGTTCTTCCTGTTTCATTTCTTTTCTCTCTGCTTGTTACCTTGCTGCACTCTGAGACTGTACTGGTGATTGTTCCAATGCACTGGCTCAAATCAGATGTAAAATCACTTATCCCTTCCTCTTCAATAGCACCATTATTAAAACTGGATCAGTTCCCTCATTCTGTTTGCTATGCATGGTGAAAACAATCTCCCCTTCTGGCTTTACTGTGCTGCCACATCCACTGTGGTTTCAGAAGTTTGACTCAAGTATCTTAATTGTTAGTTATCTATACTGAATGTATGCATCTTGGCCCTGCTGCTTACTGTCATAAGTAGTCCTATTGAGGTGGTGGCACAATATAACTTTCTTGTTGCAGATTCTTACAGCAGTAGTCTTGCCTGGGAATTGGAAGGTAAAAGAAAATTCCAGAAAGCTTTCTAAATTAATACAAAGTAAAAAAATAACATGAATCCAGGCTTTTAAGTATGCATTTCCTTCCTTTTATTTTTAGGTATTTTCTTTATCCTTGACAAAAGCAAGAATAAACTTTAAAATAAAGTCATATTTAGTAGCACAGTCTTTGATCTAGAGGCAGATATCATCTGACATCAAAAGTACTCTTGATCTCAGCAGGACTGAAATACTGGGGCACCAGAAAGCCCACAGTAACAGTATTAAATACACACAACGGTATTGTGGGAAGATTATAGCAAGGATGTCAGTTATCACAGTGCAGTATGAATTCTCAAAGGATCTAGATTGGCACTTTAAACTGTAAAAGAAATTGGGTATAATTAAGTAAATATTAACATAAATCTGACCTGTTACTTCCTTAAACGTGATTCACTTGTGCTCAAGTCTGAAATTACTATTTAAGTTTCATGTTAAGAAAATGAAGATGGGAGAGATCAGGAAGTAGAAACGGTCTTTCTTACCGTGTTGTTATGTGCTAGGGCTATATGTAAAGGTAAAGAATTTTACCCAGTGGTGCAATCAGGCTTGCAATTGGGCATGTAATTGCGATGTTGCAAACAACTTTTTTAGAGAAACAGGTTTGATCACCTGTCTTCCATCTTTCATTTCAGTCACCTGTTTTCTAGGAGGTGTACAGCTGAAATACTGACTGTTGATGGCTGGTAGCAGCCCTGTTGAACATCAGCTCTTTCTCCCCCTGCCTTTCATTGTCTCCGTGTTAAGTTTCTCTCTCCATTTTATTGGCTAAGTTGGCAGCTTTTGCTTCTGTCCCACGATTGTTTTCTGCTTAAGCTGAACTAGCTAAGCTGCCTGCTGCTGAATGTGCTGCTTAAGGAGTGCTGACGCTCAGTCCAGGGCAATTATCGACTGATGACTGCCGAAGATGTAAATGTAGATTTCGGACTTCCTAAATCCATATGTTGTGCTTATGGTAGGAGCAGGAGAGTGAATTTATTTGCATTGTTTGGGAGAGAAAACTTTAGAATTTTGCAATGGATTTTGAATGCCTTAAGCACGTATGAAGCATCTTAAATTTCTGGCTAAGTTTATAACTTCAAAAATCCTTTTTTTAATGTCTCAGATGAACTAACAGCTATGTAGTTTAACAACAATGTTATAAAATATTTTTAAGTTACACAGGTTGCATTGTTTTCATCTGCTCTAGAATTTATTATTTCAAACAGCTGGATAATATGCTGTGTTAGAATTTACACAATTTATTGAATGTTCACAGTGTGAAGAAGGCTAGCATGACACAAAATGCTGCCTAGCCTTCCATTCATGTTTTGTTGGTTTAATGATCTGAAGTGCTTTTTAAAAGTCCTGCTGGCTCCATATTTGAAGTCAGCAAATAACAATGCAGTATGCATTAACAGATCTGTAATAGGTGTACTTTGAATTCAGCTTCTCAAAGATGGAATACACAAATGTTTTAAATTATTTTGTGTTTAGAAAAATCAGTGGAAGGATTCAAGTAGCTTGAAAGAGGTACTGAATATACTTCAGAATTGTTTGACTGCTTATGTGCTTAGATTCCTTAATGTCCAGTGCTGCTTCAGGTTTATCTTCTGTACAAACTTGTGTTATTTTTCACCTCTGAGAAGCTAAAACTTATTTGTATCAGTGTCAGAAAGTGAGAGGGGATAAAATGCACCTGCATAGCTTGGCATTGGTTAATATTCCCTCCTGGCATCGCCATGTTCTTTTGAAGGAGGACTAGAGATCTCTAGCTGCTCTGAGTTTTAGTGTTCTGCTTCAAACTGAAAAATCCAAAATAGATGAAAGTAATCAACTGGCAAAGTCAACTTGCTAAAACTATCTTGTTTTGTAACTGCTGGACTAAACAATGGGTCCACAGTGCACTTATGGTAAAGTACAGGCTGTTACACTGCTGCTTATGTGAGATAATAGTACAGGCTGGAAACTACAAGTTTTTAACCCAACTCTTCTGCTTTGCTCTTATTGTTTTTGTAGGTGATACTTGTATTGCTGTGTCTTGAATTCTGAAATCTCTTATATCCAAAGCAGATTTCAACCCTTTTTGGCTGCCACAAGGGTTGCTACTACCATACTGCCCACTTCGGTCTCCTTGGTCCAGTTTCTTATGCTGATAATTGATCCTTGGTTGCACAAACCCTAATGTGGAATCAAATTTGACAGAATAGAGTTGAGTAGTAGACTGTGTGGCTGCCTGAGTAGTGCTGTGACACAAGAGGAGGGGGTGAAGAGGAGGATCATCTCGTACAGCTGAACTAGACCAGGACGTTAGCTTTTGTGATTGTTTAAACATCCTACATGTGTGAGCTTCCTTCTAAAAGTACAGGTCGTATTTGCATCCTTGGGTTTGTAAAATGCTTGAAGGAGGCTAAATAAGTCTTTCTCCTTTTTTGCTTCTCTTTGCACCAGACACTTGGTTAGAACTGCAAGGATGCCTATGGGTGAAAAGTGCTACTTTGCAGCTTTTAAATGTGTGGTAGTCCAGGCTAGCTGTATATCATGACTTCAGACTGTTTTCTGCATGCTAGCAGATTCAAAAGCACGGATCCGTGGTGCATAGTCTCTTCTAATGTGATAAAATTTAGAAACTATTTAATAACATCTAGACCCTGTTTCATTGTCAAGATGAATTCTTATTTCTATTTTTCTTGGTGTGATATGCATGAGTTTAAGAGGAAAGGTCTCTGCCACAAAATGACTTACAAAACTGTTAGCTTTAATTAGTAAAATCTTTGCTTAATCCTGCTTTTGCAAACTGTTGAGGGCATTTAATTTGTTCAGTGGGTTTGTCAACTGCCTTGACAAGATCCAGGCTACTGGTTAGTGTGATGAACGTGGGCTCAAGCTGTTTCTGCTTGCAAGTGCTGTAGAACATGTGAGAGGGAACTGGAGAAACAGGACTTGTTTGCAGGCAGGACCTAGCGCTATTGGCATCCAGCATGAAGAGGGTGTGAAATAGACTCATTTGTCCAAACATGTAATAAGGTCATCTTTCATTTTTTCCAGACTCTGAGTAGAATCTTTGAAATATACTGATGGTCAGAGAAATCTGTGGTAGAGCACTTGGGGACATTGCTAATAAATCTTGGAACAGCAATTGCTGCCTGAAAGTTATGAAACAGTGCTCATAGGAAAAAAATACTCTATTCTGCTGTGGGGAACAATACTGTGGCTATTCGTTGGCTTTTTTGCCAAGTGTCTGAATCTTAAAGCAAGAAAGCCTTTGGCCAAGGAGAAAGATTGTATTCTTTCCATGGCCAAAATTGAGTTGTCCTAATTTATTTAGGTGTTCAGAAAAACACTTTTCTGTTACCTCATACTTGTTTCAGAAGAAATACTTATAATATACCACTGTTCTGACACATTGATAGAAGTACTTGGGAAAAGGACTATTCCATTTACTAGTTATCCTAAATGAGCTTTTCATCTGATGTCATTCTGCTGGTAATTGTACAATAAGACTTCTCGGAAGAATTGAGACCAAACTGATGCTCTGGTTCTATAAATCAGTAGAACTTGGATCCTCGGAACTGCCTTTCCACGGATATGTAGCTTTCTCTTTTTTGCAACAGGAACAGCTATACTAAAATAAATACTGGATAAAGAAATGGCATGAAAGACTTTGGGATAAGGCTCTTTGTGCTTACAGTTCAAGTTTTCTTTTGTCTGATTTCAGTGAATGAATCTATGTATTGCCTTTGAAATGAAACAATCCTTAGATGTAATCATCAGAATTCAGGGGATGTAATCAGCTGCTGAAACCAGGCTGTATCCAAGCAGAATAATTAGAATGTGCAAGAAATTGGGATAGGATTTTAGCCGGGTGAGACACAACAAGTGGCCTTTCAAACAACTGTATGTTTCTTATTTAGGAAAGTTAGCTCTTATTTGCAGCCTACTGTAACTGGGCACTCCAGTGGTGGGTTAGCTTTGTTGGCCTTTGCAAGTTTGTTGCAAACGTAATGTTTTCCAATCTTCAGAGCTCCAAAAGGGTGAATAAAAGGGTTGGGGTGTGGGGGAGGTGGAGACAGCACAATTCAGTGCAATGTCAGTCATAAATGGTGCAAGTAAAAATGGAAGTAGAAATGAATTCTGAAATGGAAAACATCCAGATTTAATTTGCTCATATTTTTGATGTGCTGAAGTGTTTGGGGCTTATTTTCAAAGGTAACTTTTTTTTTAAACACTAGTTTGCATGTTCTTGAACAGAATTGTTTGAAGAATTCAGAATACAATATTTATTAGGCTTCTGGAGGATTCTCACCTTTGAAGAGGGCCACTTCTGACTTGTACTAAAAAACAAGTAATGCATTTTGGAGAATGGTTCTGGTCCTCTGTTCTCATCCAGACCAGTGCTGATTAGGTTGATGGTCCAGGTTCCTCTAAACAAGTAGTGCTGCAAGTTCACAGCTCACTTTAGGCTGGTTCTTGCTATGCAGTTTAGAGGCCAACGCATGTAGTAAGGAATCTGTCCTCCTTTTTCATAGTTAAAATGTGTAACCTGATGGTAAGAGGTCATTCTACATTACTTCAGTAATGGTAAAGGATAAAACAGGTGTGTATGAATTGTTTCAACTTATTTCCCTTGGAGGGGAAGAAAAAAAAGACAAATTGAGAGTCTAACATGGAATTAATAGCATAATGATACTTTTAATACGTCATCTACAAGTGTATATGCTTCCATTAAATGTTTTATTGGTGGCTTCATTAATACATGTGGTCTTATCTGAGGCATATTAGGCCTGTAGAAGTATGAATCATTCCAAGTGCTTTTGAAGAAAGCTTTTTGGTTATACACTTGGCTAAATTATATTACTGTTGGGGGACAGTATTGCCATAAATTAACTTGAAAATAAATAGAAACTGTGTTTGAAACTGTATTTGTTCAGACATATTGATGAAACTTGTTGCAAACACTCTCACTAAGTATTGATTGTATATACTACAGTCACTGTGTTTTGTACTTGTAAGTTCAGGAAAATAAATATTGGAATATTCTTGTAATTAACATGTTGGCTGTTACATTATGAGTAGAAATGCTCATATTTAATAGGACAGGCAAATTTATAATATCCTTTTTCTTTCAACTGGCACTTTCTGTTACCTTCTTTCCTTTGCTGCTTAAGCTTCCCATTTCAGTGACTGTGCTCCTGCAGTCTTCCGCAGTCCATGCCTCATTCACACTATTAGTTGCAAGAGAGAGTCAACACTTAATGTGCTGACCTAAGTAGAGAAGAAAGACTTTGTTTTTTATGCTATTAGTTGATGTTTTTTGTTTTTTTTTTGTACGGAAGCAGTTCAAAATCTGTAGCACCAGGAGTGTCTGTTTGGTCTTTGTGTGGGCAAACGTTAAGGTTGCTACATCAAAAGCTTTCTTCATCCAAACGCTTGGTAAGGAGATACAGTTCTGTAAATAAGTCAGGTTTTTTCTTCCCCGTCTGCTACGAGGATATTAAAAATGATAGTGTATAAGAAGTAAAATAATTGCAGTGTAAGCATTCTGCTGTCAGCCATCCAGGGACCTCTCATGGCATGAATACAGCTATAATTTTGTGTCTGTAGTGGATTGAGACTGGAATGTCTAATTGTATAGTACAATTTTTCTCAAGTTGCTATCTTTATAGTGCAAATAGAACTCACATTGCGTGAGTATGTAAGCCAGATGTAGAAATGAAATGGGCACTGCGGTACAGTCAGTGAGCGGGGCATTCCCAGCTCCCTGCACTTTCAGCCCTCTTGCAATGTCTCCTCTGAAGAGTCCTTCTGAATCTATTCCACCGTTTCTCAGGATGGAAAAATACCCTGTCCTTCTCTTCAGAATACACTCTGCAAAAGAGTAAATTCTGATGCAGCAGAAGCACAGAAGCTGTAGCAGACTTGGCCCAAGGCGGAGCACCTGCTCCTTGCATGCTTTCTCTCTTGTTCCTTATCTGAAGAGGTGTTCTCTGTCCTGGCGCCCCTCTGGCTTTGCAGGCTGGGATGATGGCCTAAAGCAGATACTCACTGCTTCCTGCCTTTGCTGCTAGTCAGAAAACTATGCTTTGCTGCCCTCGTGCTGTGCTGAAGAGCTGAGTATAAGCAGTACCTCACAGCTCTTGCACGATCTGATCCTCTGCATGATCTGTCTTACAGTCCACATGAAAAGCGACACCAGCAAAAACCCCACCTGTGTTAGGGCTTTTGTGCCCTTTCTGAATATGCTGTAACTAGTAATTGCTTGTATTCAAACCTGCAATTTTAAGTGAATTAAACACAGAGTGTGTTTACTGTGTGTTAATCAAAGGGCGTTCTTGTGTGGTCAAAATAGCTTTCAGTCATTCACCTTGGCATGCCAATAGAAGTAACATTTCGTGTGGCCATGAAAGGTGAATGACCAAACAGCTAGAATCCTAAACCTCAATTAAAAATGCAATCAGAACTTAACCTTGTTTGCAGATCTGTAGGGCACTTCTGGTTTTATTCTCACTTTAACTGTGATGGGAGTCATATAATCCTTTATATTACATATTTTGACACTTGAGGATCTAAGTGCCTCTATAACAGCTATATTGATTTGTTTTGCTTTGCTTTTGTTTCCTAGGCTGTGAAGATATTATTGCTGAGAGCATCTCTCTAGACACCTTAATTGCCATTTTGAAGTGGAGTTCTCAGCCATACGGTTCGAAGTGGGTTCATCGTCAAGCACTGCATTTCCTCTGTGAGGAGTTTACCCAGGTCATGACTTCAGATGTCTTCTATGAACTAAGCAAGGACCACCTGCTTACAGCTATTCAGTCTGACTATTTACAGGTAACCTGCAGTTCAGAATATAACTAGTTCTGCTTGAAGCAGGGTGTGTTGTGCCACTACCAGAAGTACTTGTGAGTAGCCTTAGACTGTAGTCAAAAGCTTTGTACATGAGCACTACTTTTTAAGAAGTAAAACATAAAATTGAAGTAGTGAATAAGAAAACTATTTTGTTCTTGGCTTGTAACACAACCCAAGCTGATGGTATATGCTGTTACTGAAGGGATCAGTAATAGCTTAGAAACAGATGCAAATTATTTTAAATAAAGCTTTTGTGAACTTAACACTTCCTTGCATGTTCAAATGTTTTATTAAAAAAAAAAAAAGAAAAGATTATGTAGCGGTAATACTTACACTGCTACAATGTGTATCCTAGTTAGAGGCGCTGAAAGCTAATAAATTCAGGAGGTTTTATTTTTTTGGGAAGACAAAAATGTCTTATCTGACAGGCACTGTGGAATCAATTTGTTTTTTTCTTTTTGCTTTGTAATGTTCCTTCAGCAAGTGTGGGTTTAGGGAGAGCGAGCCATACTGACTAATGGAAAGCTTGTGGGGATTTTCTCTTTGATGAATATATCTTTAGTGATGGCTACCAAATACAGCATAAACAATATTGGACCCTTTAAATTTTATCTGTCCTAGTCTTGCTTTTTAAAGTATGGAGTGTTAGAGGTTATTTAAAATTATTTGTTAGGAAACAAACAAACTTAATTTTTTGTCTATGTGAGTTTTTCCTCTATAGTTTTTCTTTGACTAGCGTATGCTTGAGGTCGTCATGTAGTTGAGTTTAGTTACTATAACTTCTCAAGCTGTGCAGATACTGAATTTGTAACATTAAATAGAAGATCTGAACAATGCCCAGTGTTGGAATTACCCCTTTTGAATCTGTCATTTGAGTGTAATACTAGTATTTTTTCTTCCTAAGGGTTCAGTAAATGACCTAAATGTAGGAATCGGAGTGGTGATATATCAGTAGTGCTCCTTAAAATATTTGGATCAAGTACTATTAGGAGACATAAAATAAAACACTTACTTTGCTACAGTTGCTTCTTTTTTAACTATGAAAGATTTGTCTGTGTGTGTGCCATTTAAACTGATCATATGTGGATTGCTGACTTTCTCTTTCTGCCAGGCAAGTGAACAAGATATTCTAAAATATCTAATTAAATGGGGAGAACACCAGTTGATGAAGAGAATAGCAGACCGAGGTGAGGATACTTTTTAGCCACATGCTGTCAAACTAAATAAGCCATACTGTTTCTAAACCCTTATTCTGGGTAATCTGTAATCTAAGAAAACTTTGAAGCTGAGAAATCTGTGCTGCTTGTAGTGTAGTCAAAACTAGATGAGCACAAGAATCTTTTGAAAAGGATAAATTACCCTCTAGAGAAAAAAAAGAAAGCATAGACATTCTGAAGGAGCTGAAGTAACTCAATCTCAAGAAGAATGGGCTTAGGGGGCATCTTAACAATGTCTGACATGTCTTATGACAGTAAGAAAATGCAGCCATGCTTTTTTCTTTTCCTCTCATCTTTTCAGTGGGTGCCATGAGGCATTAATTCCTTTTGTTTTTTTTTTTACTGCAAAGAAGAGTCAGTGCAACAGGTTGCCCACAGAAGTTACAAAGTATTCATCCTTGGAGATGATAAAAACCTCACAGATTATGAGCAATCTGTCCTACCTACCTGAGAAGGAATGGGGAATAAGATGGTTGTGGCTCACTGTATTCTTGAAATCTGCTGTTACTGCTTGCAGTACAACTGTTTTGTCATGGATGTGTTGGATGAGATACAAAACAACAAAAGAGTTAAATGACATGATTTTTAATGATCTAAGTACTAGAACTCTGGTTTTGAAACAAAATTTTACATGTTTGATTTATACATGTTGGAATGTAATGGAGCAAGTTAAGCTGACTGAAATGGTGGCATAGCTGCTTGTTTGGAGTAATTGTGCAGCTTCCTGATCTGTGATGATCATTAAGTAAATAGCTCATTCTGTTTCCTGGGATCATTGGATGATGTGATGCACAAAAGCAGAAATAAAATCTGTCAAATTCTGTGAGACAGGGACCAAATTTAGTCCCATTGTCTTATTTAAATGTAAGACACTTGCATCAGTGAACATGGTGATACCAATCAAATATTGGAAAGCACTAAAAATGTGGCCTGAACTTGGACTGCCTGTACTGAATGGGGAATGTCTGACAAGTTTCCTCACAGACTGAAGTTAGTCAAGTTCAGGTTGGGCACAATACTTAAAATGCAGGTAAAAGTAGGTAGTTACTTGGGGAAAGAAGATCCCAGAATGTCATATGGTGTCATTATGCAGTCTTCAGAAAGATATTCCACTCCTGGCATAAATTGATGGTTTATGAACTTGAGAGCAATTCAAGTGGTTGTGACGCTGCAGTTACTAGAGTTTTTATTCCTTTTGAGGCTGGAATAATTTATCCCAGCGGTCTCTTCAGGCTTTAATTTGTAGAAAATTGGTTTCTGAAAACTGGTGGGGAAGAAGGAAGGCGCTACAGAAGAGTGTCACTGGGGGAACTGCAGCAAGATACAAACATTTTTATAGCGTAGCTGGAGGTAAAGCTTTATGAGCATGGAATGCAAATGCTACTCTCATGTTTCTTCCTGGCTTACACATTGAACGTGACAGCTGTACAAATGGCCAGTGGTCATATAACCTGATGCTGACTCTGCTGATGCTTTGTATCAGATTTTAATGTGTGAACCACTTTTGTGGGACAATACTGAGAAATGCTGTTTTTTTTAATTTTCTGTAACTTCCTATGAGCCATATAACTTATGATTTTTTATCTAAACATTTTTCTTGTATAAAAGAACTTAACTGTTCTTTTCTACAGAGCCTAATTTACTGAGTGGTACTGCTCACAGTGTGAACAAAAGAGGCGTGAAGAGGAGAGATCTTGACATTGAGGAGCTGAGAGAGATCCTGTCTCCACTTTTACCTTTTGTCCGCATAGAGCACATCTTACCTATGAGTAGTGAAGTACTGAGTGATGCAGTAAGTCAGTCATCTCATACAAGTATTATCTCTGATTTCTTTGTATTTTGGATTCTACAAGAGTCTATGCAAGGTTATGTGGATTTTTGCATTTTTTTGTACTTCAAATCTGTCAAAACTAAAAGAAAAATACAAAAAACAGTGGTTTAGGGATTCAGTGTAACAAATACATTTCTTTCAAGTCCTTTTTATTTAATAAAACATTAAATTTTGTCTTCATTCTTCAAGATGAAGAGAGGCCTGATTAGTACTCCTCCTTCAGACATGCTACCAACATCAGAAGGTGGAAAGTCGAATGCCTGGCTGCGACAAAAAAATGCTGGAATATATGTGCGGCCGAGACTGTTCTCACCGTATGTGGAGGAGGCTAAGGTAATAGTCATTAACATTTGGCTGTTGTTACACTGAAGTCATCAGGGGGTTCTGTAAACAGGGAAAAATTTTGGTGTGTTTTGTCTCTCTTTGCATGTACTGGCCTAAAATACTAACATTTTCAATTTAACAAGACTTACAAGTTTGATCATCAGGCTCAAGTCTCTAGAACTGATCAGAAAAATTTCAACAAAATATTTTTTTGTCGAAATTGAAATGTTTGCGAGACAGATCTTGATGAAATTCCACCGGAAACAAAGCAGCGTTCTGAGGGAAACCTCCCTGGTTTCCAGCCAGTTTGCCGGCCCAGCTCCTCGGCAGCCCACCTGGCAGGCGGATGGCAAGGTGAGAGCCTGAGAGTCCCAGTCTGCAGCTATTCAGCAACCTTGGTGCCAGGTCTTTCAGGCTCCCCAGCTCCCACTAAAGCTGGGTGGAGAACCTCTATTCCACTGGGCAGAGGATTCCAATAATTCATTTTGTTGTTTGAATCAGAACCAGAATTCTTTCAGTCCTGTGCAAAGTGGAATAAGTATCTTGTGACCAACTTGAATACAGTCCTTTGTGTCTCATTCACGCAGGGGTTTCCTTATTCAATATCTTGTATGAGGACTGTAAAACTGAAGAGCCCGTGCCATATCCTGTTTGACAGAATGGGACCCTTATCGGTGGCCTACTAATTATTTGAAGCAATTTTATCTTAGGTCATGAGCTTGTGAGTCCCAGCTGTGCAGGTGACTGCCAAACAATGGGATAAAGTGAAGCTGTGCACATCCACGTTGCCTGGAAACTCTGAACACTCCTCTCTAATTCAGATCTCTCACCCTGTGCTTAAGACAAAATACATTCTAAGGTTTGAATGGTGACATCCTCTTTGAGGAGAAGGGAAAAATAATTATTTTGCATTCTGAGCACAGATGAGAGAGCACCAGGTGGCACTACAGGAACAAAAGAGAACTAGCCAGTTAAAAACTTAGCTTTGTACCTTGGATTGTTAAAACTAACAGAAATGTGTTTAAAAATGTATAATAAAAATATTGACACTCAGTTTTCAAGTGTGTGTTATGGGAATGCTTTAGCAATAATCTATGTTTTTTTGGTCAGGAGTCCAACTTGTTTCTGTTAATATTGTGTTTTGCTGTTATTTTTCTAAGAAGCATAATTAGTTGTTTAACCTTAGGAATTATTCCTGTTTATTATTTGGTAACCACTCTTATTCATTTTGATTACTGAGAAGTGCAAAAGCTTCAGCTTAAGTAACTTCTAATTTATTTCCCTCTGTTCACCTTATTTTTGAAAAATAAGGTTAAATGTGCACATCTTTGAATAAGATTCTTAAATCCCTTTGTCTTGTGTAAAACATCTAAGGGAAACACATCTCGTTTTCAAGGTACTGTCTTTCAATGGTACAGAGAGTTGAGAGCCATAACTGTCTGAGGGAGCATTTAGGTTTGCCTTGAGAGAATACTTTCATTTTGACATGTACAAATTAAACAAAGCAATCTTCCCAAACTTTATTCACCAGCCTACTGTTAGCTTTGAAAAGCCAGTGCTAATAGTGACTGGAAACTAGAGTAGAAAATGGTGTGCATGTATCAAATACTGCTTGGGACCTGCTTTAGACGTGTGGTCTTGGAGCTGTGCTTGCAGCAGCTCCAGGTTGTCTTGGGGCAGTGCTTACAGAAGGTCCTGGTGGATGTGTGCAGTGCCTTCACAAGGGCTTTAATGGCTGTCGTTACAGTCAGTACTGGATGAGATGATGGTGGAACAAACCGATCTTGTTCGTTTGCGGATGGTCCGAATGTCCAATGTGCCAGACACCCTTTACATGGTAAACAACGCAGTGCCGCAGTGCTGTCATATGATTACCCACCAGCAAGTTAGTACTAACCAGTCCAGTCCTCCTTCAGTCATAGCCAATGAAATCCCAGGTAAGGCTGCTACATCACTGGTAACTCTGCTTGATCTCCTGGGAGTGGTTGGGGGCTTTGGAGCAGGGGAAAATGACTGTGTGAATACTACGATCTCCTCAGAGAGGAGTACTTTTGTAGTTCGTTTCTTTCCACCCAGCAGTAGTGTTTCCTGCTTTGATCTACTCTGAGATTATTTATTATGCCATCTGTATACATTTTGTAAGAAGGTGAGCTACTGGAAGGAGTAGTACTTCTACCTGCTTTGGCTGAGTAATTTGAAAAACCTCAGACTAGTTAAATTTACTGTAGAATATTTGCTGGACCCTGGCTCTCTGTTCTCGGAGTGGTTGGTTATCAGATTTACACCAGTCCTCCAAGATGGATAAGATCCAGAAGGCTGTAAAATGGCTAAATATCTTCTAAAATCAAAAAGGTAGATGGACCATAGCTTGTTGAACAGTCAACCTGACTCAGTTTTCCAGAAAAAAATGTTGAAGCAGGTATTCAGAACGCATTTTTTTGTTGTTCTACCAAATCTACTTCAGCTTTTAAGTCAAACAAACTTAATTCCTTGTGCAACAGAGTAAATTTTCTTAGGTGGGTGTGTAGGTACTTAAATCCTGTACTTACACTCACAGGGTAGCCAGAGTCATTGTGATACGTTGTCATTTATGTATTTGGTCTTTCAGTGTCAAACTGAAAGAGTGTATCGAGTGGGATTGCTAAAGTATCTTTCTATCTGTAGTTAGTAACCTAAAATGCATTTTCATCTGTGACCTGCCAGTTGAATTGGAAGATGTGATTTGGACAAGGTTTTGCCAGATCTTGGTTTCTGGAAAAGACAACAAAAGAAATGGGTTCTCAGAGGTCTCCAGCATTTTGCAGAAGTTCTTGTGGTCAGAAAAAATTCTGACTCTGGGGGGCAGTGATGCATCTTGGCCAATTGGAAATTCCACTGCAGCTTGATTCTATACAATGTAATATTTAGGAATTATTGTCGGCCCTTAGATTTGAGCATAGATGTGAGCTGTGAGCCCAGCCAGTAGCTGGAGCATGGATATTGTCACATAACTGCCTGTTTTGCTTTGTTCTCTAATTATGCAAAAGATTTGATTGTTTTGCCAGTTCTTTGAGGCAGGAAGGATAGATGAGAGCCAATTTGAGGAGATTCAGATATGTTCCAGACCCTTAACTTGTACAGGAGTCTGTCCTTGAAGCACAGATGCTGCACAGGAGCTCTTGAAGGGAGAACCAAGCATCATCAGCTCTATGCCTCTTGGTCTGGGCTCTGGTAACATAAGCTGCCTTGCAGTTCAGGCATTCTCCATCTGTTGCTTGCATCTTTCTTGTTCTGCTGCCGATTGACTTTATTTGCATAAAGGATGTTGGCAGCTTGTCCTGTACTTCTGTTGCAACACTACTCTGAGTTCAGACTTTGCTGAAGGTTGAACAGGTTCTACAGGTAATTGCATTTCCTTTAGTATTTTCCATTTTCAGCTTGGATTAGAAATCCTGCACCCAAGTTGTATTTTTCATGTATATGTAATATACCTCTGGAAGTTTCACGTGAATAATTGTTTAAAAAAAAAAAAACAACAGACACAAACTACCACCAATAATAACAACAAAAAAGCACAAACAAAACCTCCTGAGTTATCATTTTTAATGATAAACTTAGATGATTTTTATGTCCAGTAATATGGAGAACTAATTAAACTTCTCTAAAATCCTTATTTGTTTATTTTTCAATGTTTGTAAAATGTTGGGTGTAACTAATGTCTGATTGCCAAGCCAGGATTTTTAAGAACATTTGAAGCATATGGAGCATAAAGTAAAAGACACATTTACGAGCCATGAAGACTAGATAGAATTGATACTTTTTTTCATAGTAGAGGAATTCAGTTTGGAAGGGGAAAAGTAAACTTCCACTACTTACATCTGTGAGATGCAGCAATGTGAACTTTGTGAAATCGGGAACAGTTGTAGTTCTGTGTTGTTGGGCTTTTTCCTTCTGTGTAACACATGTGTCTTTTCACACTGTTTTTGCTGCCTCATCTGCTTAGTTTTTGAGGTTTCACTATGGAGAGGTGGTCATGGTACTTTGTAGCCCCTGTAAAGCTGGTAACATGTCAAATGACAGGACTTATTTATTCAGAGATCTGGACTTGTGTTCTTTCTTGATAGGCACATTTTTTTTCTGAGGACAGAAAGACCACAAAGGAATACAATTTGTCATCAAACAGCAGTGAAGAGTGGCATGAGAAAGTTTTGCAACAGCATAAATACCCCCCAAATTATATATGATTTCCTTTTGGAAAGGTTTTGTTTAATGATTTCAATATGTCTGCATAAAACATCATCATTTAACAGGTTTATATTGGCATAGTTTGTGTAATTATTTTTTCAAATGCTCTTTCTGTAGTTACATACTGATGTTGTGGTCTTGTGATTACAGAATTCCACTAGAAGTATAAAGAATGCCAAAAAAATCAGTGAATTCTTGGCCTGTAGTATTCATGAAAGAACAGTCAGTTGTTGTTTGATATCCTGCCCCTACCTCAAATCATAAAATTCCTGCATTGTAAGGGTAAAAAGAAGGCTGTATTTGTGGTTCACTCCAGGAGAAGCTGGAAAAATGGTGTACATTTCGTATGATTATACATATTCCATAATGATGTTCCAAGTTGAACTATGCTTGGCAGAATGTTTTTCTTTAAAAAGAAAAAAAGACAAGCTTAGTCATCCTAGAGTTAGATTTTCCTTCTCAATTAAATCTAACCATTGTAATTGAACTTGGTGTCTCACAGTTTTAAAAGTAATCTGTTATCCCCAGTTTTGTTCTCTGCTCTCCCACCAGTTCCCAATCTGCTTGTTGTAAAGGAGATGATCAAACGACTGCAGGAGCTTCGTCATACTGAGCAGGTGCAGAGAGCTTATGCTCTCAATTGTGGAGAGGGTGCCACAGTCAGTTATGAGATTCAGATTCGTGTGCTGCGGGAATTTGGACTTTCTGATGCTGCTGCTGAACTTCTGCAGGTATGGAAAATTGCTGTAGTAAGATCAGAGATTGTTTGATTCAGGATCTGTTCTGACTATGAGTTGACTTGAATGTGTAATCTGCAATAAGAGAGCTACTTTGTGTGTGTGGATGACATCTTGATGCTTTAAAGTAACTAACTTTAGAGCCATCCAGGTGCAAATTGCAGTGAGACTGTTGTGTTCAGTGAGATGATTTCATAAATGTATAGGTACAATCTATCAATATTTTTCTCAAAGGTTGTTGCCATTCAGGCTGTTCCTACTGCCACAGGTCTTGGAAGCGAAGAGAAATCTCATATTTAAAGTAGATTGAGATTAAAGGTTTGTCCTTAAGTAGGATAAAAAGTATTAACATACGCTACCTACTTCTTCAAGGAAGCACCGGGAGTACTTAACTTATTTCTTTTTAACTGAAGGCTCTGAAAAGCTGTTTTCTAGGAAAAGACTGACTTGGGATTCTTCTCCTTGTTTGGAACTATGTGATAAAATGTTACTGAATTTTAGTTTATTGCTCTGCTTCCAGATACTTGGCAAATAGTTTCTGTATGATAGCTTCAGCATGCAAGTGGTGATGTTTGCATGTGAAATGGCTTGCTGCTCCTTCCTGAGGTTTTGTATTTGTCACTTGTCTTTTGTTTTTGTAAACTTGAATCATTAAAGTGTGAAAAAATAACTTTCTAAAAAGAATGATATGATTTATCTGACTCTAAATGGTGTATAATCAGAGTGAACAACGTGAACAGTTTGCATTCTTGATAATCAAAAGGCAATTCTTGAGACTAGTCGAAGCATGACTAGAGGATTAGATTGATCTCTTCTGGAATCAGGAGAAAACAGCTTAAGTGATTCAGTAGATCTGCATAGAACATGTCAGGACTGGGAAAATGCGAGTGCCACTTCTGTTTGTTGCTATTAAGCAAATTGCATTTTTTGGTCAGCTTTTTCATGTAGTGGATCTGATGCCACTTGCCTTTTTTAAAAATAACATATAATCCATGGTAGCTGTAATTGTCTTGAGCTTTGAGGTTTCCTGTGGCAAAACTGCTTGTTACAGCACTAGTAGATCGAGTTCCTATGTGTGTCAGTTCCAGAACTTTTTTCTGGATGACTTCCTGCTTCTGTCACTGATATTTTTTTTCCTTTGCAGAATCCTCACAAATTCTTTCCTGATGAGAGGTTTGGGGACGAAAGCCCACTCCTGACTATGAGACAGTCTGGACGATGTCGCGTGAACAGTACTCCCACTGCAGAAACCCTGTTTACAGAACTGGACTCTTTTGTGGCCTTCCATCCACCATTGCCCCCTCCTCCACCTCCATACCACCCACCAGCAACTCCTATTCACAACCAGTTCAAAGTGGGCTGGAAACAAAGGGTGCCAAGTCAACATCCCTCCCGGTCCTTTTCTTACCCATGTAACCATTCACTGTTCCACTCCCGAACAGCTCCCAAAGCTGCACCTCCTGTCTACTTGCCGAGTGTGAAAGCAGCCCCCCCCGATTGCACTAACACTACAGGCCTGGGGAGACAAACTGTGGCTGCAGCAGCAGCGGTGATGGCAGCCGAGAAGCAAGCAGTAAGTATTCTGTTTTCTCCTCCGTATCTCGGGCAGTTCAAAGTAGCTTGTTGAGAAGAGGTGGAGAGAGTTCACACAGTATTGTCACTTGACTTGATCAAAACAGCAGCATCTCTGCTGGTGAGGAGACTTTTCAGATGCAGAAGACCTTGGTTTCAACAGAAGTGTCATCTGTGGAAGACTGACTGCTCCAAGGGCAGGAGTGATTTTTGGAGGGGCAAATAGGGCTTGTGAAGTTTCTGAAATAGCATAGTTTGCTCCATGTGAACTTCTGTAGAGGACTGTTGTTGTAATTCAGAGGTAGAAATAGTGAGAATATTTTGGCTATTCACAGATAAGCAGCCCCAAACTAAACAGGTGTGTATAAAGGGAATCTGTGGAGATTGTGAAGGATTTGCAAATGTAGAAAGCATTTTAAAATGTGTAGGCAAGCAGAAATTGGTAACTAAATACGGAGAAGTTTAGTTAGAGCATAATTGCTGAACTATAATGCTATGCAGTAGTAATGCAGTGAAAATGGTTAACTATCTCAGATACTGAACTGAGAGTTTTGAAGTTATAGGAAGAAGTAAAAAGAATTTGTAATTTCATTTCTTCAGTGAGAAAACTATTTCAGTGCACTGTTCTGTCATAGTGAAAACTTGTTATCTAACTCCAGATTAGATCAGGCATTCTGAATGGAAGCATGAACTTATTATTTCTTTAGCAATAGTTTTCAATATATTGCACCCCTATATTTTAGGGTGCACCCTAATATTTATCTTCAACTTAGATATTTTTTTGTTCACGGGTTTAATTATTTGCATAGGCATCTTTTTTGGGAGTGTGGGTGCAATACAGACTTCAGTGAGGAAGCCATATAGTGACAATGCTGTGAGAGCTGATGTAAACTTGAGTATGTTCATCAATAGCTTAGAGGAGAAAGGAGTGAAATAAGAGGTTATCTTAAGCTAGCAGAAGGGTGGAGTTTGGAAAATGTGTTCTTTAAATAGTGTAGGAAAACTTGCAGGCTAAGATTGGTCTAGGCAAAGGTAGATTAAGAAAATGTAACTTTGAATTACTGGAACTGTCCTAACTAGTTTGTTTGGTTTTTGCTGCTTCATTTTTGTGGACTATTTTCTTTTTCTTTTCCAGTGCACTCAGCCTTTGCTAAATGAACTGATGCCAGATATTGCAATGGGGGTGTCAGCCATGTCTTTAAAAGACAGAAGACTGCCAGAGCTGACTGTCGATACAGAGCTAAGCCAGACGGTTACAGAGGTAGGGCCTGGTCCACCCCAGCACATTTCATGTATTCAGAGCAGACACATGCCCACTTCTCGAAAGAAACATGCAATAGAGCAAAAAATAGATGCTCGAGAAAATCAGCAGGAATATCCTGACTTCTATGACTTCTCTAATGCTGCATGCAGACCTTCCACTCCAGCACCAAACAGGCACAGTCCTTTGCCTTCACAAGGCATATATTATGGCCCAGATTTGTATAGCCACAATAAGGCATCACCGAGTGGCTTAAAGCCAGCTTATCTACCTTCCCAGATATCTCCTAAAAAGCAAGAGGATTCTAGGAGGGAATACCTGATCTCCCAGGATGGGCATCAACACAGACAAAAGAATGAGCCAATACACCTCGATGTCTTAGAACAACCTCCCCAGCGACTGGACTTGGCATTGGCTACCCAGGAAAATGCTGGTAATGGGCCAGTTCACATCAGGGGAAGAACAAAAATGGAAACTGACTTAACCTATGGGCTAACCTCCAGCAGACCTTCTCACTCTGCATACACCTCTGAAATGCAAGAAGAGAGAGCCAATAGGAGAATGGCAGATGATGAGCCATTGGAACATGGAACACAGAGAAGTGCGGATTTGGAAAGGGAAGATGCAGTGAGCAGAGGAAGGAGGTCTCCAAATAAACCAGACTTCCTGTATAAAAAATCTGCCCTATGAAAGCAACCTCCACTATTTCTCTGTGCCTAAGAGTTGTAAACTTCCCATTCTTTGCAACTTCTGGCCTGACTTCTGTCAGACAAATTCATTCATGCCAGCAGATAAATTCACTTTCATCCTTTTATTTTGTACATACATTGCTTTACTACAGATGGCATGCTATCAGATTTAATGCTGCTTCTGGTTTTATTTTGTGGGAAACCATTTTTTTCTTAGCAAATTTAATTAAGCCTTTAAAAAAAAAAAACTGGTACCTTTTTCTACAACCTGGTAGCCTTTTGCACCTGTACATCTATTTTAGTGTATTAGTTTTGTACTAATCTGTTAAACTTTGTCACATTTAAAGGACTGTATTTTTCATACTTCTTGCATTTTCCCTTTCACCTGCCGCTTCCCTATGTGCACTGAGCTGCACATTATGAAATGTATTTTCTTATGAGATAGCAACAATGTGTTTATTTTTTAATTATAGGAATTCCAAAGAACAGCACATCAAAACACTACATTTTCAGTTAAATTTTTTTCTTTATATCTGAAATCTTCCTGATTTTTATGACTACAGCAAGAATCCAGTCTAACGTTTTGTTTGAAAGGTTCTGGCAGCTGGTCTTACTTACCTTACAGCAAGTTCACACCAAGAACTATACATGAGATTTCAGGTGTCCAAGGTGATATTTAGGAGTCTAAATACCAGTAAAATTCACCAGGATCTGATTCTGTTTTCTTTGTGGTTCACACTTAACCGCAGAGAATTTGATGATCAGCCAAAAGCACTTATTAGCCAGACTAGAGTTGCTTATTTGACCACACAGAAATGAATCTAGAAATACTGTAAAAGGGAGAGTAATAACTTGTTCTTCCAGCTGCCCCCTACCTGAGAGTAAGTGAAGAGAGGAGTTGAGGATTCACGCTAACTCCTGGTGTGTCAGTAAGTCAAGGCAGTATCAGTATCAAAGCACAGTATCCTGTGCTGTTGCCTGAATAGTAACTCTCCAGTTGAGAGGGTTCTCTCTCCACCAGAGGTGCTGAGGTGACTGCTCATTGCCTTGCTTTCTCCTGCCTATGATTTAAAAAAGGGCTTCACTCTTAGAGACGTTGTTCAGTGTTCCTTATCTGATCTGAAGTATTGCTGACTTGTAATTGCCACTGTTCTGTGAAAAAAATCATAGTGAAGAGTAACTACTCCAGCATTAAGTGTGTGAAGTTCTAGCACTCTTAAATTACATTTCTCATCCCCTTACCTTGTTTTTTTTTAAAGAACAGAAGTGAGATTCATCTCATACTATTATATAAAGAAGGAAGGATTTGGGGCTGGCTCCCCCCTACTGGGTTGAGATTCACCAATGCAACTGTGTGACAGTTGTAGTTCAGTGTATTCTCCTTAGTACTTACTGTTTAGTTCTTACCATGGCTTCATTACATGTAGGGTAGGGATCTGGTGCCACTGCAGTGTAGTGATTACTGGTAAAGACCTGATTGGTGTGAGGTTTTTTAATTTTATTTATATTTTTAATGCATCTTCTATAGTGAGGAATTTCCCATTAGCTGAAAACATTAATCTGAAGTATGACCTAATAACTACATCAAGATTAATCAAAGTTAGGCTGTTTCCTGCCTAACCAGCTCAAAATGTTTAATACTATTCAGAGAAATCTTGTTGCAGATTTACTTTTAACTGATGGCAGTTTTTCTTACACATCTTGTCTTATTACAGCTTGAAAAGCTTGCTAGCCACAAAACAATTTTACTGAAATATGTTGAAGATTGCATTCCAGAATTACCAGGTAGCTTCTAAAGAAATGAAGACGTGGGGTTTTGAGCCAATAAATCCTAATGCCTCCTCTATAAGTATGCCTTCTGCTTCTATGAAAGCTCTGCAGATGCTCTTTTCAAGGCACAGCCCTGAAAGGCACAGTGTAGGGTTGGAGGAGAAACATAGCTGAACTGTGCAGGTCATGTAAGTGTTTTGTGGGTGAGGGAAGATGTTTTTTTTCCTCCATTAGCCTCTTTTAAACCATTTTTTAACCACAGTTGAAATGAGTGCTGACCTCATCACCAGTGCACATTACCTCTGTGGGGCTGCCGTGTAGAATACTGCTAAATGTCAGAAGGTGCTGGGGGAGCAGTGCTCCTGTGGTTAAGGACTGAGGCTCACTGGATTTATTCTGAAGACTGAGCACGGTGCTGTCTTACTTTGTAGCTCTAACCAGACACTTTGGTCTCATGCTTGTGAGCACTGAAGCATTAACTTTCATCACAGAACCTGAAACTCACTGCATGTGCATCATACATGTGTTACATCTTGACTGCTAAAACATCCTAGTAAGTTTTCTGAGGACAGCTGTCCTAAATAACTTACTTTCACCTAGAATTCATAAATACACTTTTGGAAGAAACTACTTTGATCCACAGTAGTTTGTGGCACTGTGTGCCTGAGCTGAGGAGAGGCTGAAATCTAGACTTAACTTCTGAGCTTGAAATCTGTGGGCGCATGGCTGATACAGGCCGAGAAGTTTTGAGGCTATGATGTGAGGGAAGTAATAGATTAGTTTGGCTTTGGAATCAGCCGTGAGAAATGCCTTTCTGGAGGAATGGAGGACAGCTCTGCATTTTAAAATACAAAACTGCTTCTGAAGTCTCAGAAGCTGAGCAGTATTAAGGAGAGAATGAAGTATTTAAGAGTAGGTGCAGAAGAAAAGGTGAGTCCTTTTGAGGCCAAAAAGACAATCAGGCCAAAAAGACAATCTGTTTTCACTTGTATATTTTGAGTTAGGAAGAAGGTAGCAGCTAATGGTGGCTGTTCTTAAGTTGAAAAGAAGGATTTGTCCAATTACTGGAATTGTGTTTTTGTAGTCCAGGGTGGAATTTCCTAATTTCCTACCTAGTTGGTTGGGGGGGGGGGGGGAGGGGAGCAGACCATCTTTATTCTTCTTCATGGAAGCACCAATCAGAAGCTCGTTTTCCTGTATTTTACTCGCAGAACACACATACCTATGCTACCTGCTTCTTGTTGTTCTCTTTCTACTGAAACTTTGGTGCAAAAGCTCCTTGTTTACATGAAGCACTTTCTGATTAGGCTGGAAATTAACATGTTTTCCTCCTACAAATCTGGTGGAGATTGTGGATTAGTGACTATACATTGCTTTAGAATAGGGGTATGAACATTGAGCTTTCTTAGATGAGGATGATTTGTGTTCCTTATTCTACTAAACAGAAAGCTCAGACTTTCACGTAGTGAGCAACATGCAAAAACTTCTTTCCATTTTCCCTGACCCCTTCCTCTTTTCCTTAATATATGGACAAATAACTTAATTCCTGAAACAGATTCTTCCTTTTGAAATGTTTTATTGTTACCGTAGTTGTGTGTTAATAACTGCTGTGTTGATGGGCAGTTTCTTGTTATATTTTTCATTTCTGAAAGCTAAGGCTGTGGCCACCCTTACTTGTAAGCCTTGGTTTTGGGTCCCAGAACGTCCCAAACGTTTGTCTTTATGTGTTTCTTTGGTTTGGGGTTTTCTGAAAGCATACACGTGCTGTTTGAGGCACTGTTATTTCTTCTAATAATTATATGCTTCTATGGTAGAGGTGGTGCTGGGCTCTGCTAAAAGCAGGGGACAGCTGAGATAAAACTGTAAAACCGTATTTGGGTTTTCTGTGATTCTCTGTATTCTGGGAGGCAGCCTT
This sequence comes from Chrysolophus pictus, assembly GCA_037305975.1. Taxonomy (NCBI): domain Eukaryota; kingdom Metazoa; phylum Chordata; class Aves; order Galliformes; family Phasianidae; genus Chrysolophus; species Chrysolophus pictus. The sequence goes on along the minus strand of CM074580.1, from coordinate 45,430,002 downwards.
TGCCTTCTGCAGCGTCACAGTTCTGTTTCTTGTCCTTGTGTTGTTACTGGTATAAAGTCAAGTGCCTTCAATGCTAAAGGCTCAGAAAAACTTTCTTAAACTGACTTCATGTCCTATGCAAGTGTTTTTTTCTACAACCTGCATAACCAGTACTTTGTAAAACTTGTTTACGCTTCAATTGTACATAGTGTTTTTTAAGAAAAAATAGTATTTTTATTTAGGTACCTCCAAACTTGAATTCTAGTCTTGTGTGATACATTGTAAAACAATACATTTCTCTTTTGAGTACCATTACAGTTGTAAAAAGGTTTTCACTGGTTCTATTTTTCTACTGTTGCTGAGAAGCATGTAACACTGACTTTATCCTACGTATAGTTGGCATTTCAAATAAATGGCTTGTATAGAACGTGCTTGTGTGGCTTCTTAATGTTAGGCACTGCTTTGGCAGGCTGCTGCTGAGTGGTAGGTGAGGCTGCCTGTTGCTGTGATTCTGAACCTGCTGACTCATGGGCTCAGGGAAGGGCACTGATGAGGTACAATCCAGAAGGTGCCCTGTTGCAGGAAAGGCTCTTAAGAAAAACAAGGTCTGACTGTCCTGGGAAAAAGTTACACGGTCATTGAACAAGGATATGATACAAACTGCTGTAAAAAGACAAAATTTAAAATTAGTGGCGTCTTTCAAGACACGGCAGGAAAAAAAAAAAGCACGTTAGTGAGATATTTCAGCGGTGAGATATTTCAGCAAATTCTTCTGGCTAGAGCTTAATTGACTGTGACTATTCACTATCAGTGGTAATAGGACTATTCATAGGCAAGGCAGCCAGACTTAGCCCCTGTTTTAGAAGATGTTTATTTTCTTAGAGTCAAAGACTAATTAAATACACAGCATTCTTCTCTTGAATTGCAGTTATCCCATGTCACCTGGATCTTCATTAAATCTGTTTCACAGGAACAACTGTGTTTTACTACTTCAAAGAAATGACAAGTTTTAGAAGCATGTCATCCAGCAGGTGAAAACGTTTGCTACGCTCTTTGATGTGCAACCGTGACATACTTTGGGTTAAGTCCTGGCATAAGAGAAATGGGGGGAGAAGAGGGGGAGGCAGGGAGGAAAAGTACTGTGTGATCTCAAATACTAATTGACATCTTCCTCCCCCTCCCCAGCCAGGAAGATGAGTTTTACGAGCAACTTCCTAAATCTGCATTTCATTGTAGCAGGCGTTATGTTCACAACAGCAGCTGAACTTCATGGAAGAACTTGAGGACAGCCTTTTGGAAGAATGTGCACCTGGATTGAAAGTCTGAAAGGGAAATTGTCTGCTGCAGTGCCCAAGTAGTTGATGATCACTTCAGGTAATCTGTGCTAACTTAGTGTAGGGTGATGCCAAGAATGGGCAATGCCTGGCTTCAGTCTTGACTTTGTGTGAGACTAGAGCTGTAGTATCTCATTGTCCCAACTTACAAAGTTCCTGTAACTGAACTTGCTTTAATTTCTTGAGCACAGTGAATGCTGGGACTGAGTCTTGCTGTAGTATCACCTGTGCTGTGGTAGCTGTTGCTGTGTTCTGCACTGAAATATATATGCTAGAGGTAGAATAGCAAATTTTTCAAAATGCAGGGTTTCAGTTCAGGGTGATCTGAACTTGAAGATGAAACTGAGGACAGCCTTTGCCTCTGTCTTCCTTCTGCCCCCAGCCCTGTTTACATGTAGTTCATTACAGAAGCAGAGGACAGTCTCACTGCTGTTTTCTCCTACTTAAAAAATGTATGCCCTCACACAGAGAACTGGGTCAGAACAAGAAGCAAAGCTCTAAGAACAGCAGGTCTGGCTCAGTCCAAGCTGACTCAGCCTCCCACAGGGGTCTCGACCATATGGTTGACATAACAACCACTCTAGTGGTGTTTGGCTGGGTTATGGATGAACACAGAACACCGTAGCTGCATTTCAAAAAACAAGACCGTGCAGACAGAACAGTCACTTAATTTTTACATACTTTAATTAGATATGCAGTTACAAGTCCTGTAACAGTTGCTACAAAAAAGCACATACAATACTCAGAGTTAAATTTAAAAGCAACTATCATTTTGCATGAAAACAGACTCATTAACTGAGCCTTTGTTAGAACTAGCTTATGTAAATGAAATGGTCAAAAACAACAGGGCAAATGATAAATGCCTGATATTCTTCTAAAAAGTCTCATTAATGAGGAAGCAGAATAGTACCCCAAACAAGTCTTCCAATTACAGAAAGCAAAAGTTTAAAAATTAGAGCTTTCCTAAAGCAGGATTTTGGTTTTGTGAGTATAGAAAACAAAAGCCCTATGTTAGGCTCAAAATAACTTATGAAAAAGCAAAACTTAATTGCAGTTAACTAAATTCTTAAAAAGTCAGTGAAACATCTCCTGTTCCTTGATTATCACAGTGATTACAAAAAGATCATCCCCCTTATACTGTACAAAACACCAGGATGCCGCAGTGTCTCCAGGAACAATCTAATGTAGCAGAGTTTTTAAAATCAAAGCTAGTTAGAAGTGATCTGACAACACCCCCCTACTGCTTATTTTGTCATCTAGTACCTCTTCCTCCATAGTTTATATTTTAGTGAGCAGATAAAAATCTGTGACACATTGTTGCATGTAAAACATCACCATACAATATTAGAAACAAGATTTAGAGTTTATAAAAATGGATACAATGTTCTGCTGCATCAAGACTGACCCATGATTCCTCACTTTTCACCTCCTTAGGAAGTACCTCCACAGCAGTTGCATGCAGAAGTACAGTGCTGCTTAGTTCACGTAATCTGAACCAAGTTCTAGAATGCAGTTTCACCAACCATGATCAAAACCAACAGACACCATAACTCTGGGGCCTGCTTTACTTTATAAGGAGACATGCCTCCCTGTGTGTAGTAAACAGAAGCTTATTTTGCATGGGGAGCATCTGCTAGAATTACCACAACCAGAAGAGATGATACAGAACCTTTCAGAGCAGGCAAGCAACACACTCCAGTCTTGAAAAACAGACTGCGTACAGTGCCCATGTTCTAGGATGCTGTAGAGCTATAGGTGCTAAAAGTAAAATACGTCAAAGGAGAAGAGGAATAAACAGTGGCACAATGTTCTTTCAACAAGCAATCCTCCTCCTTGAGATGAGGCCAGCTTTCAAAGAACATCAGTGATGAAATCCATATAAATGCAATGTACCTGTTAAGAACATGTTATGCGCTACAAGGAAAGAAAATGAGACAAAATGAAGATGGAGGCAGTTTCTTGAATAGTTGGATTTTGATGAGAAGCCAAGTACTAAAAACGTCTCTTCTTTCACATTGTTTTCCCAGTTGTCCTTTCAGCCTCAAATCTTCTAACTACAGTAGTACTGCATCCTATTAGTCCGTCGTCTTTTCCGTGACTGAAATTCTTCAAAGAAGTGCTGAATGTCTTCTCTTTTAACAACCTTGGGGAAACAACAGGAAACTCAAGTTGTGGTACAATATTTCTTACATGTATTCCATAGGCAATGCACAAAGTATTTAGAAATATTTTGAAATCTCTAATACAACTATAGTGAAATAGCTTTCCTGTCTTACCCAAAGGAAATGACTGATGCCGAAGTTCCACTTCAAGAGAATACAAAGAGGGAAATGAGTTTCCCAAATGTAAAACAAGCACAGGGAGCAAAACTTTTTGTATTTTTAATTGTTTGGCTGCTTGCTTTTATGATGAAAATAATTAAAGCAAAAATTGACAAGCTCACTTCAGACACACTGCAACTAAGTGGTGGTTTAACAAATATGTGGCTTCATATTGAGTTTTAAAATGCTTTTGTTAATAATAATACAACTTCTTCAAGGAAGACAACCTATGAGGTTATTGTAAGACACCATTTATTGTCAGCAATGTTAAGGAAACAAGATTGTTAAATTCCAATTGAATCAGGAATGTCCAGTCTCTACTGCATTAGTCAGTAACTTCATAAAACAGAAGAAAACCACTACAGTGTAGCACAGCAATATCTGAAATCCTTCAACAATATTTTAAAATACCATTTCCGTCACACAGTTCTTCAAATTCTGCAAGCTGCAGCTTACCGTTCCCTCATCTGCAAATCTCCTGAGATAGTCAGTCAGTTCTGTCTTTAGGTCATTGTATTCTGGATGGAGAAGTGAAGAGAACAAAACAAGATATAGAGACTTAGTTCACGACTGGTTCAATATGACAGCCTGTTGCACTTCCTGTCTTCAGATTTTCTTGAGAAATCTAGACTCGAACTGGGTTATAAATTACAGCAAAAATTAAAGAATGAAACAAGTTTAGGTAAACAAGAGATGTCTGATAGTTGATCTGCCTGGCCTCTGAGGATCTGTTCAGGTGGCCTTCAGAGAAATGGGCTGAAATTCAATATGCTGTGTTGAACAGATCCCAAGATCCAGCCTTCACCATAGCTTCTCAGTGAAAGGCACTGCTGCAGGCACCAAGGCACGGCCAAAACAACAGAGTAAGGGAAAAGAAGCCAGAAAGCAGAATTGTAAATTGATGTTTAAATGTTCATATCAGAAAACATCTCCACCACTGCCCTACCTAAGATGTTAAACAGTGAAGTTTCCATGCCATCTAGTTCCTTAATGTAAGTTACAACAACCACCTGGAGAGGACAAACTTTTCTATAGTTACACTGAGGTTTGCAATCTGTCATAGTCTTCTACGTGCTAGTTTCAGACTAATTTCAAAGTAAACTGCAAGATCTGATACTGATCACCTGAAATGCAGATGGTAAAAAAGCAGATGGTAAAAATGAATACTTTCATATTTACCACAGATGAGTTCTACTTGCTGGACTCTGTTCATGCTGTTAAGGGTGTCCATTAAAGGGTCTCTTCTGTCTGTTTCTTGATCACTGGTGCCTTTGTTTTCATAAGCCAAGACAGTGTCACATTCATCTGTCAGGAACTGGACTTCGAGCTCTGAATACATTTTCTGGAGAGTAATGTAAAATTTACTTTTGCACTACAAAACTTCTCATACATAGATGCTTTTCCCTACACCTTTTTGCATTCACGTAGCAAGTGATTCACAAGTATCACAAATAACACCAATAAGAATAAGAATTAAGTTCTGTATCATGCATTTTGGCCATTTCCTCATGATGACTTCCAAAACAAGACTGGCTTGGAGTTGCAAAGGAGATGTTTAGAAGTTTGTCTATACAGCGTTAGTTCCACAGGGTCTGGTGTGTTTATGTCACAGGGAGGGATTTTATGTGCTTATAACGCAGCATAAGGACATTCTCAGTCTTCTATCTGCAAGCTTCTCTTCAAAGCTTCTGTTGGAGCCCCTTCCTGCCCCTCCCAACTTCAGTGATTACAATGAAAGCAGAATACATACCAAACAGTCTTCACAAGTGCATAATTTGCTTCTCCAGTTTGATGGCCAAAAGGTGGCGGTATCTTTTTTTAAAACCTGCTTGCTTTGGAGTTCTTTCAGCTTGCAGCCTGATTCTTCACTCTTAACACCTACCTGAATTGAAAAACATTACTCAGTGCTCTGCAATTTCAAACACACACTGTTCTTTCCAGCACACCATTTTCCTTATACAAGACTTTTCTTTTGTCTTTGACACAATTTCGTTCAAAAAAGGTTTCCGATGTAGGGTAGAAGTTTCCCCTGGACATACAACTGTTCTTCTGAAACTTAAAGCACTAGCCATAGGTTTTAAAGAAATCTGAGCTGGATTGTTGTAGAAATGCAATTACAATGCATAACACCACTGTATTGTAACAAACTCAGAAGTTGCCTCACAGTAAAGGTAAAAAGGCTGACCACATGGGATGCATCTACCCTACGTGCAAAGAAATCTTGCACCCTTATCTCGCCTACTCTTACAGGCAAGTTCTGTAGCCTGGGCTGTGACCCACTGAGACAATGGTTGTAGTGTCAGCAACTGAAGAGGAACATAGCAATTAGATAGAAAACATTCATCTACTCCCTGATCCTCTAGAGAAACAGGTGAGTTTTGCTTCATGTACCATGAGTAGGAAGATGTACAGGACAGAAAAGAAAGCACAATTTACCTCTGGACAAGCAGACCCAGAGCTAGTGGATGGTTCATTAATCTGCTCTGCTTGCTTTTCTTCCTTTATTTCTTGGTGTTCTGGTCTACTTTCTTTTTTTATTTCTTTCTTCTGCTCTTCAGTTTCCTCAACATTCAGGACAATCCCCTCATCTTCAAGAGAGTTTGCTTTGGTCAAAGGAGGAACTAGAAGATAAACAAGCACAAAAGTGAAAATAATAGTGACTTTCTGGCATGATATTTCAGATAGTTCTGTACTGAAATGCTTGTGCTTCTTAGCACTCCTTGAACATTACCACAGGTTCAGTAGCTATCACACACTTTTTGTTGACTTTGACCTTAAGCAGTGTAATGTCATTAATCAACAAAGCAGAAGAAAGACTTATTAATGAAATATCATCTCAGTGCTCTTAATTTTCTTCACCTGCAAACTGTGAAGCATAGGCCCACAGGAAATGGCAGTGGTTCATGCAGGCTTGACACACCATTTCATGGAAGTCTCCGCTGTCAGGGGGTACCGCACCGAGATGCTGTTGAAAAGAAACAAGCATGCAGCAGTTGAACGTTCGCTGCAAATGAACAGATTCAGCTCTAGTTTTAGATGAAGAAAAATAAGTGCCAACACATTTTCAGCACAAGCGTACACTGTCCCAATAATTCTGCAACAAATATCAGCGTAACAAAGACTGGAAAGAGCTTATCAAATATCAGGAGAAAAAATAAATAAATAAACCATTCTGTCTTTGCTTATGTGCCTCTGTTTGCAGTCCCGTATGCCTTCTGCTTCCCCAGAAATCTCAGTTCTATCTCAGTTCTAAACATTATTTTTCTAAGCACTGTCCTAAACACAGCTTATTAAGATACCTACCACATACTTTTAAGCACCTAAATAACTTTTTATGATTGCTTCCCTGTATGAATTCTAAGTTTTCCTGCCATTCACACACTGGAATTGAGAAGAACTGCGTCCCAAATGTCTCCATAAACCACTAAGAAATGGTTAAGCAATCAAAAGCACCACTTGCTTTCTTTTGAAAAGCATTCTTACAAAGCTCACAGTATGCACTGTAATATTCTTAATAGGTACATTTATAAAAAAGAATACCGTGGTTTAACATCTACAGGAACTATAATTGAAGCCAATCATCCTCTTTTTTTTTTTTCCTTTGATCTTGTTACTTCAAACGTTTTACTTTCTAACAAGCCAGTATGGAATTTCACTCATGCCCCTGAAGGGAAAAGAGGCTGATGGAAGCCCTCATGCTCACACATTAAGTGGGACACTCACCCAAGTGCTTCGCTGCTTCTGACAGATTTTCCTGAAGTTTGTAATCAGGAACCAACAGTGCCATTTGTTCCTTGCTATTTTAAGTAACTACAGTTTAAAAGCATTCTTCTGATTGACCTACTCAGGTAGGTGATGGTATGTCTCAGCAAGAAGCTTCTTATTACTGATTCTAATGATTAGAATTAAGGAGACTGATAGAGAAGTCATTGTTTTATTCTTCAGAAGGAACCCTGAAATCAGTAGTGCTCTTGCTGATGTTTTTGGACTGAAGGGAAGAGCAGTGCAAGACTGAATATTGCCCTACATTAAATGAAAAGAAACACCCCAGAACATACATAATAATCTTTTAAGAATTACAGCAAAACTTTCCAAGTAAAAATTAACATATGGACTTACCTGACACTAATTTATTTCTATGCAAATGGCAATTCTGCTACTTATAGTTTCCTTACCCTTCCGTGGAACCAGTCTTCACACACTATGCACTGGATCATTTCATCTGGGATCTGGATGGATGGTCACTTTATTAGCATTAACGTCAACCTTCAGAGTCTTCCCCAAGCCTCACACTACAGCCCTGTGCAGAGCAAACTGCGTTTCCATCCTCACCCACCCACAGTGAGCTGCCATTAATGAGCAGTTATAGTCAGTTCGCTTCCCTGAAGTTAAACAGCGTGTGTAATTTGTCATACTGACAAGTCTATGGAATTCTCAGTTACTATTACAAAACTTGTTTTCCCTGTAGAGCAAGGCATTCTCACACAAAAGAGCTGAAGAAGTTAACATGGTGGCGATATCTTTCTTCCAGTGAACAGAAAGGCACGAGCAGGCAGCTGAGCAAAAGATGCTGACAGGTGACATCCAATTTGTGTAAGAATGCCACAATCCTGACTTAGCCATCCACAATACGGTGTAATACAAACCAATTTGTTACAGAATGGTTAACTAATGATTTCTTTAAAGACACTTCTACACTTAGGAGAGATGAGTTTATATTATCCTTTTTCCTATTTAAAAAAAACATATGCCTTCCTTACTCCCTGACTTCTCTGAATGCCAACAGAAGCGTGTGTACATAAAACCAGTACTGTTTTCAAACCGCAAACAGAGGAAGAGCTCTGGCTGCTACCAAAGAAAGCCAATGCTGCTGCTATGGGACAGACTCCTCAGGGCAGAGCCCTGTCAGTACTGCTGCAGGCAGGAGGAAGCAGATTCTGCTCTCCCTTAACACGTCTGTTTGTTCCACGCTTCCAGAGGTTTTCAAGATAATGAGAAACATATCATCTAAGGGAGCTGTGCAACTTTAAGGAGGAAGTAGAGATAGCTGCAACAGCATTTCATCCCAGTGCTGGTTTGCCCTCCTTGTCTGTCTTCAAGGCATAAACATTTTCTACCACTAGAAAACCATGAGAATGAAATCACTTTATACCGCACTTCACAACCAAAACTGACATGGGACAGGAAGGTTTGTAAAGTGGGATCATCCCCCTGGCGCATCTCAAGGACCACCCTGTGTACGTTCTTTCTGCTTGAATGGCAGCTATGTAGGCTCACTCCTGGATTTTTTGTTTCATACCTCATCTTCAGGATCAGGGTAAGGTCTTTTGCAAGTACAGTACAAGCCGTAGAAATTGTCATTGTATTTATTTCCTGAGTTCACTTTGCCCTTTTCCTAGAAGGAAAGGAAAAACTGTTTCAGTATACAATGCGGTGAAAAATAAGAGAGAACAGCTGCACAGCCTGGAATAATCCCCGTTCCTGTTCAGCTTTACTTCCTAAAATCAATCATCATGCACACAGCTTGAACATCTAAACATCACCCAGAGACACCTGTGCTGTGCAGTGAGCAGAAGATGGGACATATAAGGAATGTGAGAGGTTGCTCTGAGTTACATACAGGCTGGTGGCTCTCACTGCCAGGTAAGCTCCCCTCAAAGCACAGCTGATATACGGCCAGGGGACCTCAGAACCACACAGAGTTGCAGCCTAATGCTGCCATATGATGTTACTGCCAATACTTTGTGCCACCATTCTGAGAAGGAAAGAGAAGGCGATGTGAACACCCTCCCTCCATGATGTCTGTCCTCCCTCCAGTCTGCTGCATTCTCAGATGGATGCTGGTGGCTGCTGAAATGCTGCGACTGATTTTGGACTGATTTCACACTGAGTGAGAAAGGAAGAGCCACATGACCCACTTCATTCACTCAGAGAGTAACAGTGACACCTTAAAACTATCACAGGTCGCTGTAGAAATCACCTAATGTCAGCCTCTGGCTTACAAGCTATGGCTCTACCCTGTTCCCACCAGACCAAACAGGGCGTACGCACCCACTGCTGCTTCTGTGTTGTGTGTTATTGCCTTGGAAGCTGCCCCACAAGCATCTCTCTCTCGCTGCCTCCCTGAAAGGTCACCAACTGCTGGACTATCTGAAGCCACCACTATGGAAGCACAAAGGAGTTTTTCACAGCCAGCCTAGACCTGGTCAGACTTGTGGCTGCAGACTCACATTTCTGGCCTCACGCTGGCTGCAGGCATGGGCGGAGGGCAGGGAGATGTCTTGCTGCTCACTGCACGTTTGGCCCCAGGGTCTCCCAGCAGCGCTGCAGCTCTCCCACTCACACAACGTGCTGCCACATGCCAGCACCACGGCTGGAGGGAGGGCACTGAGCTCCCGGGGCCACCGCTCTGCCTCTGCAAAACCAACCTCCAAACTCACCGGGAGCAACTTGCACTGCAGGTTTTTGAACTTGCTGTTTCCACAGTCACAGCGGAAGTTCCTGAAAAACAAAACACCGAGCCACAGAACGGTTTGGGCTGGAAGAAACATCAAAGCCCCCTCAGTTCTCACCCCGTGCCACGGGCTGGCTGCCCCCACCACATCAGAGCCCGGCACCCCATCCAACCCGGCCCTGAGCAGGGCTGGGGCACCCGCGGCTCTGCGCAGCTGTGACACCTAACCCGCATCTCCCCTTTCAGTTTAAAGCCGCTCCCCTTTGTGCTCTCGCTATCAGACCGCGCAAAAAGCCGCCCCCCGACCCCCCCCTCCCTCCCAGCCTTCCCCCCCGCTTATCAGCTCCCCTCAAGTCCTGGAAGGGAAAAAAAAAAACCTCCGCACCTCAGCGCACAGCACACCCACTCGCGCTCAGCACGACCCCGTAGCCCCGTGCCGGTACCTCTTGGTGTAGAGCTCGAGGAGACGGTGGGAGCCGTGGCACTCGTAGCTGCACGCCAGGCAGATGCCGGCGGGCTCGGCGCCGGGCGGCGTGCAGGTGCTGCAGGCGTACAGCGCCTGGCGCTTCACCGCGCCCTGCGGGGACACAGCGCGGTAACGGGCGGCCGGCACCGGGACGGGGGCGCGAGGGAAGGGGGCGCGAGGGAAGGGGGTCCCGCTCCCGGCCCCGCCCGCACCTGGGAGTAGCTGCACCGCTCGTGGTCGCTGCCGCCCAGCACGGCCCGCGCCTCCTTCTCCAGCTCCTCGTTCTCCGCCAGCACCTCCGCCAAGGACACCACGGGCTCCTCCCCCGCCCCCGCGCCGCCGCCTCCCGGCCCGGCTCCCTCCGCCGCCGCCGCCATGGCCGCGGACAGACGCCGAGGCGGGAAGCGCGCAGCCCGAGCGCCGGGCGGCGCCACAGCGGAAGCGGAACCGGGCGGCGGGAGCGCGCGTCACAAGGCCGAGGCGCGTGGCCGAAGCGCGCCTCCGTCCTTCCCGCCATGGAGCTGGTGGCGGAGCTGCGCGCGGGCGGCGGGCGGGCGCGGGAGGTGCGCGTGCGGTGCGCGGCGGAGGCGGGCGGGGAGCTGCGCGAGCTGCGGCGCGGGCTGGCGGAGCTGCAGGAGCGCGTGGCCGAGCTGCTGGCGCCCCTCGTGCTGGAACAGCAGCGGCGCGGCGCGGCGGGCGGAGCGCCGGGCGGCGGTGAGTGGAGGCGGCGGCGCTGCGCGGCGCGGGGCTGCCGGATTTGGGAGCCGCTGAGCGCCCGCGTCGCGTCCGGCAGGTGACGGCCTGAAGGAGGAAGAGGAGGAGGACGACGACGACGAAGACGAGGAGGAGAACGGCGTGGACGCGGCGCGGGCCGAGCTGCCCCCGGCGAAGCGGACGAGGGTGCAGCCGCCGTGAGGGCGGCGCCGCGCCGAGTAAAGCGGTGACGGCGGAGAGCGGCGTCCGTCATCGCCGCTGTAAGGCGCCGTAACGGCGCTGCTCTCCGTGCGGCCGCGGACGGCGCGGGCAGGCGGAAAACGTGGAAGCCTTGCAGCGCGGCTCCTTACGGCCGGGCTGGCGGCAGAGCAGCGCGCTGCGATCAGCGCCTCGCGCACCGCTGCCGACCGACGCTGCCGTCCGCGCGAGCGTTTTACCTTACTGACACTCAGAGCGTGGAAGACAAAGCATCTGAATAAATTAAGCACAGAACTGTCCGGCTTTATTGAAGTGGTGCAAAAGGTTGAAAAAGGGGCCGAGTAAATGTACTTTGGAGATCTTAATGGCAGCGAAGGAAGCGGCTTATCGAAGTGGCCGAGGCGGCGCTTTGTGCAAAAAGCTGCACTACACCCATGAACGGGCCGGAAGGGCTCCCGCACGCGGTCTTTGCACCGTAACCAACGTTTGCATGCGGTGCTGGGGCTGCTGCGGCTTCAGAAGCTCGCTGCTGAAAACCACACGTCTAAAGCAAAACGCACCGCCTTTCCTAGCGCCGGAGTAAATGCGGGCAATGCTGCAGTAACAGAGAACTCCTTTTTTCTCCGTCAGCGTGGACACAAAACACTGCACCTGAGTCAGAAGAGATTGATAGGCGTTGGGTCAAGGGCAGTCACTCAGATCGTGCCTCTAAACAATCATTTGTAGCCCTTATTGTAGCCACAAAACTTGGGAACGATGAAAAAGTTACTGGAGCTTCGTGGGAGCTTCAGTAACCCTGAACTATGAGTTTGCTGCTGCCACGTGCTGCACATAACTCCTGAGCTGGGAAATTTTCTCAGGGCTGCCCCAAGGCAAGGAGGTACAGAAAGCTTTGGTGAGGTTTGTTGTCTTGTCAAAGCAAGTCTCCTTCACACAGGGATTGTGGCGTACGACAGTCTGCTGTTACAGAGCAGTTTGAAAAACCGCATTTGCTGGTTCAAACAGCTTTGAGCCTAAATCCAGAGCATAAATGTTCTATGTTTAAAAAAAAAAAGTTTTAAATCGTATTTATTAGGCACTCAGATGGTTTTGTGAGGGAGCAAAGAAAAAGCTCACAGCTCTACTTTGCTGCCAGGAGAAACATTCTTCATAAGCAACCCATTTTATTGCAGCTCACTGGAAGGGCTGCAGCCGTGCTTTATGCTCTCCACTGGACCTGCTCTTCCACAAGAAGAGATGAAGTGGCTCAGCAGTAGTCACAGAACGTGGCAGAGGTTGTCCTGAGATGGGAAGGTACTGTCAGGAGAAGGCAAGGCAGTTGATGACACTGCCAGCCAGGCTGCCCAGGAGCAACGCTTAAGCAGTCTGAAAAAGCTTCATCTTCTGACACAGACAATAAAAAAAATGCAGAACAAGTGGCACAGAGATAAATATTAATAAGCCTTAAGGCTACTCACTTCCTCAGCAGAAAAAAAAAAAAAAAAGCTCTGAGTGACTGCTAGGCTGACAAAGGTTCATTATTTTTCCTCAGGACTTCATTACCCCCTCTGCATTCACAGCTTCTGCATAAGAGAGCTGTTCAAGACAGAAGCAAATCTTTTTGACTTAAAAAGAGCTTTTCTACCTCTAACTGAAGTTGTAGCAATTCATCTTCTCCGTCCACTTGGAGGTAAGGTTGGAATGAAGAAAAGTTCTGGTATAAGCAAGTCTCACATCTAGTCATGCTACTGTAACTCACAATAGTAATGCTACTGCTATAGAAACAGATTTGTGCTATTGCCATTTACAATTAAGAACTAATTCAGAGGTAACACAGTCTTTAAAGAGATTTTATAACTTTAAGCTTAATTAGCTTGTACACTATGCCAATTTGTGTAGCAAGCCACGATCTTCAGTGAGAACAAATTAGCCCTGACGCTATCTAAAAATCGTCACTGTAATAAGCTTTAATTTTACTACCTCTTTTACAAGTAAAAGCAATCTAATCACTATTTTTATAGCTTTTGCTTGCTCTCTTGGTGAGAGACTTCACCTGTTGATGTTCCACTGGTCCCAGAAATGCTGGAAGCACCAGCAGAGCAAACTTCCTTCTTCTCCCAGCTACTAATCCCTATGCACTACATTAATAGGTTATACTGTTAATAGTTTATTGCTCCTTCCCACCTTAAGCTCAAACCCTTACAGATGTAGCATTGGCTTGAACTAGTTCACGCATCTTTCTGCAGTTAGTTGTAAAACTCACTGCTTTCAGACAGCTTTAGTAAAAAAATTCAGTGGAAAATTCTATAAACACAAACCACCATCTGTAAGACACTGCTGCAGGCAGCACGTGCTTCATATCCCAGCCACATGGTTCTCACTTCATTTTCCATTTTTGGTGCTTCCTCTTATATTGTTCTCATCTAAATAACTAGACACATTATAGCAACTTCTCAGTTAAAAAACAGCATCAAATAAAAGAAAATCCAGCCGGACATCTCCCTGCTATGCAGAAGTAGAGAAACGGCAAAGGAATCAGAGTCATCCAACCAGCCCTAACAATTCAGGCTACAGCCAAGGAATTGGGACACAGAGAACAAAAAGATGACACAAACAATCAACCAAATACACTCTAAGGGATGAAAAGGACAGCAACGAGCAACAGCCACTGAATGCCAGCACTGCCATCTAAGAACAAAGGTACACAATAAAACACCATTAACATATCTCTGCATTAACAGACTTCTGTTTATAAACACTGAAAAGTTTTTTATTTTATAGATAAATAAGATGGTGATCTTTAAAGTTAAGAAACAACACAACTTAAAAGCTCTGACTCCAAAAGATAGGAGCAGGAGTTTATTCTTACTCCAGCATATAAGATGGCAGCTTCCTCCTTTTTATATTGCACTTTGAACTTAAGAACCTTCTTGTAAAGGCTACATCGTGTTTTTAGGTCCTAGCACCCCTGCTGACATCTGAGACCACAGTCTAGAAGTATCTCCAAATGCAACCAATGTTTAAGGTGCTGTAACCACCACCCTTGAACACAGCAACACATTCTTTCCAAAGCAGGAAACAGATGATAATGTCCAAGATTCCCTTAAAGTTGTCAGAACTGGATTAGCATTTGTGATCATTAGATACTGACAATCACGTATAATCAAATAAAAAAAAATGATAAGTGAGAAGTTCAGTGCGTAACTGTTTTGGGCCTACTGCTTTTGAAGTCCATATTTTGCAATGTTTTCACAATCAGAAGGTTACTTCCATCATGGCTCAAAAATTCAGTTACTCTAAGAAGAAACAAACAAAAAAAAAAGGACAAAAGAAGAGATTTGGCATCATTGAAAACACACAGTCCAGTAGTCAGAAATAAATGCTACATCAAAATAGCACTGAAAAACAAGGTGAAATTATGGTAAGAAATGTCAATGGGATTTCAGTATGACTGAAGAAAGCCACATTTCTTTCAAAAACAAGAGTGTATCTTACTCAGAATTCTGGGAGAAAGATAGTATTTGTCCTACAACAGGCTTAGAGCACTCCCCAACTTGGTAACAGTTTAACTTTCACAAATGTAAAGTCTTCGTAACGCATCAGTACTCACAGAATATGTTTTTGCATGTCTGGAGAGACATTAGAATAGTAGAAAATTCCAACCGTTTGTAATTTTACCAAAGGAGATTTCTAAAGGAAGAAGAAAACACAAAGTTCTGTGCCTCTTACAGCCCAACGCCAGCACAAGCTGCTTTTGACACAGGGAAGAAGTTTGAAGCACCTCCAGGTTTGTGCCACTCCTCACTGCCTACCTGCTACGTGCTATTCTAGTCAGTGGAGAAAAAAAAATACATGATTCTCCAGAGAAAAAATAGATTTTTCTCTTCAATGATTTGCACGTTCTTTATTCTTTGCTTCCTGCATTTCCTAAATTTATTTTTAAAATGTGTTAAAAATCAGCACTGATGTAGGTATGAATTACTTAAAAAAAAAAAAAAAAAAGTACAACTTCTATAATCATCTTCTGATCTTTTTTCTTTTACATTTATCACAGAAGAATTATCTTTTCATTGATTTTACTCCAAGAAAAATAAAGGATGTAGGTTTTTTTTTTTTTGCACAGAGGAGTAAAGTCATAGAGCAGAAACTTATTTCCCCAAAGAATGTTTCAGATGCAGTGTAGCAGTTTTGCATCATTAAGGCAAAATGAGGAATACTTCCCTCATGTGTCACATAGAACTCCCCCATTCAAGTATTTTGATAGACCAATACTTTAACAATACTTTAAAAACTTTTGGAATTACTTTTTTTTTTTTTTTAATAGAAAACAGTCACTGTTCATTGCTTAACAGTTTGAAAGAAAAGGCTCTTTCCAGCCTTCGCACAGAACTTCAGTCTTGTGATTAGATCAGGCATATGCAATTGTTTCAAAACAGCCACAGAAACTAGAAATGGAGTTAAGTGTCAATCAGCTGTAATCTACTGATCTGATTAGAGGCCTTCACAAATGTTTGATGACGATTGCAAATAACAGCCAAGCAGATAGGAATGATGCAATAGCCAACAGTTTTGGGGTCAGCTCTTGTACAGGAATAGAGGAACAAGAACATCTGTAAATATGGTATTAAAAAGATTATAGTCCACAGCCAAAAAGGCAAGGATAGCAGTCGTACTTTTAAGGAGTGTGTCCATGTGGTTCCCTCCTGTGGTTCCTTGGGGTGCTGCTGAATGTGCTCCAGTGCTAGTTTATTGTAAGTCTCATTGATTTCAAAGACATAATAAAAAGCTGCAGCACTTGCTAGCAAGTACAACCCCACACCAATCCAGCCCATCCTCTGGCGGAAGTTCATCATTCTCCATGCTCTGCACCTGTAATAAAATGAGAAGTATAAATTCAGTACAGTTTGGAGAAAGGGGATACAGACAACGCTTGGTTTTCATAAATTAATGTTTTATAACTTTTCATGACACACAAATAAAAGCAATGCAGGCACCAATTTCTAAAGAGCCAAGTTTTCTCTACAGCAGAGGAAAGCTATATTCCTATGTCAGTAACAGTCTAATGGTAACTCCCATCAGAAGTTCTGACTAATTTAGAGTCTGCAAGTTCTAAGAGGCTAAAGTCAAGCAATGGGTTAACAAAACCGATGCCCTGAATTGGGGAAGTCACTTACCCCATCTGCTCTCGGGGCCTCTGGCCACAGGGTGAGACAATACAACACTTCCCACGAGTTCAGAGATATCAGAGAACTTTTGAAAATTCTAAGACAAATGCAGCCAGCTAGTGACATGAGCAACACTGCTTGTTTGCAGTGCACCAACATCCAGTTTTATTAACTTTTAGCTTTAGCCTACCTGTCAAGGAATTACTTAAAAAGTTTTCAGTTTACACACGGGAAGGTGCACACTAAGCATACATACCTGTACCTGTTGCACAATGAGGATATGTACGACAGCATGTTGCACCTAGCTGTATTTCTGTTCTACTATGTGCGCAGTTACACTAAATCTTTTGGAGGAAAGAAGGTGAACACATACATTCACCTGACTCAGTGCACAGCAAACTAGACAGCAATCAACTGCCATTTTCTTCTCCTTCCCCTTTCCCTAAAAAAGGGCAAATAACTGAAACACACACCACTGGGCTTGATTTTTATCTGCTGGCTGTACAGGTGTAAGTCACTTGAAGCCTTCTTCAAACCAGCCACCAGCACTCCAGCTGAAGGATCTCTATAGCATCAAGGAAGTCATCATCATCTTCCCTCAAAACAGCCCTTGGGCAGTTTTCATACTGTCAGGGTCCTATCTTTCCTAAGATTTCTAGTAGAGAAGTGGAATAAAATTTTGCAGTACTGTTTAAGCAAAACATATGTAGGTTGCTTCAGAAATAATGCCTCGTATTTATTTCCATGGAAACTACAACAGGTACAAAGAACACAACAACACTATTTGATAGAGCACATTCTCAGCTACTAAACACTATTTCTCAACACATTTTTGCCCAGAGAGGCTGTGAATGCCACATCCCTGGAGGTGTTCAAGGCCAGGTTGGATGGGGCCCTGGGCAGCCTGGTCTAGTAATAGATATGGACGTTGGCTGCCCTGCCATTCTGTGATTCTATGAACATGGGCACCACCACGAGCTGTGCATTTCATGAATGTGAGCCTGCATGCCACACTTGTAACAGAAGTACACGAGAATTTAACATCACTGACAGCAAACTCATTGCACTTTTTTAGATTGCCCTTCCCAAGACCAAACAGCTGCAGCTGGGCACCGATTACAGATGATTTTATGGTTTTCCACTTCTGAATGATATCCCCAGTCCTGACCTGACAGAACCTGACCAGGGCAGCACTGAAGCAGTCCTTCCATCCCTGACACTGCTATACATAAGGAGACCAACGCAGCCAAACAGGCAGTGAGACACCAGAGAAAGCCACTAGTTATGTCTGTGACATTTGTTGTTTAAATTGGAATTTTTATGCATCTTAGCAGTATGTTGTCTTCAAACACACTAAGTTAACACTTTTATCAAGACAATATGAAAATATTTAAGAAACTGTCTGGGTAAGAATCTACTGGCAAAACATCAAGTGCCAGAGTCCAACCCATAACTAAGCTGTGATACATTCTTCCAAAGCTGGGTGTATTACAGAGTGCTAACGGTACTTAGAAGTCTTCAAAAGGAAGGCGCAAACACCACTACAAGGGCAGTAATAGTAAGCAGCTCAGCAAGAGCCGATTCCGTCTGCTCCTGCTACCCAGGAACAGCCGGAGGAGCACTGTGCCGGCTCAGGCTGAACGAGGCACAGCCCACGCCCGGTTTCTCCCTCGTTCTCCCTCCCGAGATGCCACTGCTGCTCCCGGCCTCTCCAGCCGTCCCGGCGGCTGCCAGCCCCGTGCCGCCACCCGCGAAGCCACGAGACCCCCCCGCGGAGCGGCCCCACTCCCGTGACCGCAGCTCTCGTCCCTCCCGCGTGACCGCGAGCGTTCGGCCCGCGTTGCACGGGCGCAGCTCAGACGGCTTCCTCCGAGGGAGGCGGAGCCCCAACCTTCAGGCGTAGCGGCGGGGCAACGGCCCCTCACCGCGCCGCTCGCCGTCCTTCCCCGCCGAGTCCCGCCGTCCCGGAGCCAAAGCAACCCCTTACCTTCCTCCAGCGGAGAAGGAGGGAGCGGGAGGGCGGCGGTGGGCGGCCCGCTCCCCTCAGCCCGCGCCGCCGCGCCGAGAGGCGAGAGGACTCGCCGATCCGCGCCGCCGCTGCCGGCCCGCTGCCATCGCCACCCCGGAACGGCGCCACTTCCGGCATGAGGGAACAGCTTCCGGTTCTCGTCCGACTGCATCCGGGGCGTGGCGGGGCGTGCCCGCCGGCCGGCCGTTGGCTGGCGGCCATCTTGGCGCGAGCCCGCGTCCCTCTGTGGCGCCGTTGACCTCGCCCAAAATGGCGGTCTGGGCTCGCGGTTGAGGCCGGCCTTCCTTTGTCGCCCCTCAGTTACCGCCCCGGCCCCGAGCCTCACCTGTGTCGCATGGCCGCGTTAGCCGGGTGCGCTAGAGAAAGCACCGATGGAGATGACTGGGATGTCACTCTCCGGTGACGCACATTGATGTGATTATGCGAGTTTGTACACAAAACCCGCTGCTTGTGGGTTGCTGTTGAGTTAAATTCTTACGAAAAAACGCCACAGGGAAAACATCTTCAACGAAAGCAGAAAATCATCTAAACCAGCCCCCCAGAAATTGTTGAGCCAGGTCTGCGCAGCTCACTGGTTTCCATCACAGCAGCGTTTGGAAGGTTTGCGTAGGACATCGCAGCTCTGAATTCAGTAACCGGTTAGCACGTACTTCCTGTGCTGGGGCTGGGGAAGTGCTGGTGAGGCTGTATATAAAGTTACTGCAAAATTAAGTTTACGATGGTTTGTCATGCTGTTCTTGGCATTTAAGTGGAAAGTGCTGGAAACTGGCGTTCTGGTTTCTATTCAGAATAGCTTACTACTAAATGCGCGGTGTTGCGGTTGTCACTGCGAAAAAAAAAAGACACCTGAGAACTGTTTTTCTGACAGTTAGAATGAGTTCTCGGGCGTATTCAACGGAAGGCCCCAAGCCCGTCTCCAGGCTCACTCTGAGGGCCACCAGATGGCGCTCTGTACCACAAACAAAGGCAGCTTCTGTCTCCCGTCCTGACTCCCGATTCAGAAGAGATTTTGTACGCACGTTGAGTGAGGATTTTCAACATTTTTCATGAAATTTAAAGTTATAAACTGTGAGTTCAGTTCCGATTAATAATGTTGTAGACATGAGTAACTAAATACCATTAGGATGCTGTTTTTTATTAAATGCCATTCTTAACTTTCTTACAGGTAGTGTCATCTCAGCTGATCCAGAATTAAAAAGTTTTCCAGGTGGCTCTAACCTTCTGTTTATGTATGGCTTTCTTCCTGGTGTTACAGATAATGACAGAAAACTGAATAGCTATGGCATCCTCCTTCCTTAAAAGTGCTGGTGGTGAAGAGAGCAATTCATATTCTCCACATTAAAATGGGGACACATGCATAATGAGACTCACATGGTTAATATTCAGGCTGTAAACAAGAGGAGAAGATAGAGGCCTGCTGAATCAAAAGGAATTGACTTTTAATGGTCAAGTTTATTCTTTAAAATTATTTAACTTTACATTAAAAAAAAAGAGAGAGAGAGCATCTGAGTTTTTACAGTCTTTATAATAACTCTCATGCCAAAACAGGTGTAGAAAAACTAAGTTTACTTTGAAGGTAAATAAAAAAGCATCGGGAAGCATTGAGGACTGGGTGATTCATAAAAGTCAGGAGCCAAATAGATAACAAAGCCAACACATCAGGGCCTCACTGCCAGAGCACCTCAGCAAAGCAAGCAGGGCAGGCTAGGTTCAGCCAAGGATCTGGGTTACCCAGCAAGCAATGAAGTAGGTCTGAGGTTAAGCTGGGAAGACAGCCACTGGTTAGCCTCAGGTCCACTGAGAATAACTGCAGTGAAACATAGTGATTACCAAGCAGATCCCTACCAATAAAAAAATTGAAGTTAAGTTTGAAGGTTAGGCTGTAGGTCGAGATTGAAATGAAGAAGGCCTGTGTCTAGGCACAACCAGGGCTAAGCCAGAATCTGATACTCCTACAACATATCTTAGGTACAGATTAAGCTGAACCCAGGGCTCAGCTTAAATGGGGCTCATGAGCTCATGGCTGGGCAGGTGAGACTTGCTGGGGGCTGTTAAAGCCTATCAGTTCACTTAGGACCCTGACAAATTATTTAGGACAAATAAGGGGTGATGGAAAGAAAACAGAAGAGTTGGTTATAATATTTGCATTGAAACAGGGTTTTCATACTTAATATTAAATTAAGGCCTTCACACGAAGGGTCACATTAATGACAAGAAATATTTTTTTCTCAAGAAGTCATCTACCTTTCACTTTGTAGGATGCTGATTTTTGATTTGCTGAAACAAAGTCTAAACTAGACTTTTCATTAGAGATCTGTGATCTCTGTGGAACCCAGCTATGTTGGGTGTCCGAAGAGAAAACTGGCATGATCCTATGTTGTTGGTCTTTGGAGAACCTGCATAACCTTAGCCAAGAAGGTAAGGCTAGTTTTAGAGTAGGTCTAAGCTTCTGAGAAGCAAGAGATGAAGCACAGGGCTCCTTCCAAATGCACCCTTTTATGTAACAAAGAGTTAGTACAGTGTTCATAAATACAGAATACAAAGGTTTTTTAGTAAATTTTGAGTGATGAACACCAAAAAAAAGCTGCATCTTGGTAAAAGAGAATACTTTGTTTGTTTTTTTAATTCTCAAAACAGCATTTTTTTGTACTCATACAAAGTTCTATCTAAAGACAGTGAGTGAATGAATGCCAAGTGTTTTTGCAGCTTGTAGAGTATTTGTTGTCTGTTATGTGTAGTTGTATTGAATTTCATAGTATCCTGTTGTGTTGTAATAACTTGTTTTGATCACTTATGCTGTCATTTATTGAGAGACAGAAATCAGTTTATCTCAGCTTCAGTATCATGTGGCTTATTTCATGTTTTATGAACCTTTATTTTTTAGTTTATAGCTTTTATATCTTTTGAAAGTACAAGAGTCTTCTGATTCCTTTTAATTCTTGAGTGGTTATTTTGCCTTTACTGTAGTCTTTCTTTGAACTTCTCTGTTGGAAACATTTGTTTTCATACTGGGTGTAGCGCATTTTGGAAGCATGTAAGACTTGTGGATAAGCTGGCATTTTTGTATTTTATTCTCATTTTGAATTCAAATATTATTTGCTTGTTTTGGCTACATCGTTCATATGAAGCACAGATCTTCAGCAAACTGTATATAATCCAGGGCGATCCTTCCCTGCTTTGACTTTCTTCCTATACTTTGAAATGCTGGGACCTTCAATTACCTTTATTCTCTGTCCCTGAAATTCTTTGTTTGCTTGCAGCAGACACATCTAAGTAAAGCTTCAGGCAATCCTATTGTCCAGGTTCTCTGAAATACCAGACATACTTTGTTCTTAGTTTTTCTAAAATTATTCCAGAAATACTTACCAATAAACTCTGAAGGTTTGATATTTTCAAGTAGAATACCAGTATCATTTTCCCAGCCATTCACAAAAACCATTAATCAAACGCATTAGAGACTATTACCCCTTATCAAAATGTCTCTAAAGAATTGCGCCTTTTTTGAAGAAGTGCCTTTGCCTTTTAGATCTTTCAGACTTTATTATAGTGATAATCTGTGATATGTTTGCTTTTACCTTATATTTTCTGCAGTTGTGAAGTGTCCTGAAAGTTTAGCAAGAACTGACAAAACATAGGAAAATACCTATCAGAGGCAACTGAGTATTTATTTCTGTGGCAGTTATTCAAGCAGAGGACAAATACTGTTTACACAGAAGCAATGCAGATACAGATCTCACATCTGCACTGGTAGGATCTGGCATTATAGTGATTTAGTAGGAAAGAGAGCTAGCCTGCAGAATTTTGGTCAGAACAGTTCTCAGTTAGAAACTACATTTCAGCAAAAGCATTATTCATTACAGCCTACTGACGTTAATTAAATCTCCACAAATATTACTCAACAAAAATTCACTTCCAAGACTGCTATTAAACTGCTGAGAAATCAAAATCGGTCTGTCAGTGATTTCAGTGAAGGTCTGCTCATACTGCCAGAAAGGAACGGTTATTGAATTTCCATGCTGAGTTTACTGCTGCCAACAGGTTTGTTCATGTAAACAAGTTAACTGAAAAGTCACTCATGTTAGGAAGAAAAACAGATTCAAAACCAGGAATCTGGCGGACTAAAAATGCCAGCCTCTGCATTTGGCCTAAAAGACTAACTTCTCAACTATAATTGGAAAAAAGTAGAAAAAATAATTATTTCCTCTACAGGGCACTAATTAGAAGCATGCACCATCCTTCCTCCTTTCTTCCATTTCCATACACACATTCAAGGGTAAACATCTGACCACTTGAGGGAGTGACAGCTCTATTCTTGTTAAAAGAGGTTGCAATTACACACTTTTCTTCTCGCCCCCCGCCCATATTTCTAGTAATTATTCTTTTTTTGCTGTTGTGCTTTTGTGCAGGGCATCTATAATATAGCATGAGTTGGAAGAGATTTAAGTTGTCTCTTCTGAGATTCCCAGTTCCCAGGCTATGCCTGTCCTGTTTAGACTGAACCATGGGCAGCAGAGAGTATCTATGTTTAGACTCTTGTGAAGCATAACTTCTTTCACTAAACTAATATCAGGTCAGATTAGTCCTTTTCCCACATTCAAATTTTGTTCACAAGAATCCCAGCTTTTTTGCATAGATCAAGATATAAGTTTGGGGGTGGTAGAGAGGATATGCTTTAAGACTTAGTGAATTTAAGTTTCCATTTAAGGAAAGAAAAATGTGTGTTTTGTGTGTTTATGTTCTCTTAGGAACCTCTTTTTTTATTTTCTAGAATAACTGAATTACCTAGCATCTACCTACTTCATAACATTTTATTACTAGGAGATTTCATACATTTTTATGTTTCTCAACAACAACTTCTATGGTTTATTTTTAAAATTGCTTTATGTATTCTTTCCTTATCCTTTAACCCCCAATTTAGTTTTTTTTATTATTATAGTTATAATTGGAAAGATTAACACAGTGGAAGGGCGATACAAGAATGTAACAGCAAAGAGACCAGTGTGGATGGAACAGTATTTCAAAGGAAAAGTAAAGGTGCTCACCCATACTCCAAAGATCTAGGCTTACAGAAATGACTCCACAAGGGAGAGATCTCCAATCAGAAGTCCTTTTCCAGTGGCAGTCAGCCCTTAAATAGGGTCTACAAGAGGTGCAGCCAGGTAGCACCCACTCCAATCACACAGCTGAGTTGCCTTCACCTGTGCTCCCAAGGCTGACAGGGTCCTTTCTCCAGGAGCTCAATCAGTGGTTCAGGCTGTGGTTCAGCATTTACCTTACTGGTATAAATAATGGAAAGGATTGTTTTGGGCACTTGAGAGTGACTGGTGCCTTAAAATGTTACAATATTGTTATTAATGCTGTTTATTTAGTCTCACCCAAATGGATAGCTCTTTTAGTAATAAATTCTATGAGTCAGCTGCCTGTTGAGCTCTGCCTGATAGAGTAATGTCCTTTACAGTTCCTCTGTGATTTGGTTTCTTCATTTTATTCCCTCATACTCCTGACAGAAAAAAAATCTTAACCTGAACAAATAACAGATTTCTCTAAGGAAACAGAAAGTGTTGTGTCAGAGGAAGGCTGAATGACAAACGTACCTGATGGTTAGTTGTACTATTGGATCTGGAGAGTGCCTCATTACTCATTCTAGTACACACTGACAGCAGGCAGCCCAGATGAAAAGCTGTGCCCTGCCAGCATCTGGAAGGGCTTTTATATAAATTTAATCAGCTGCAAGTAAATTGAGGGCTGCTGTTGTTAGACTTCAGCAGTGGATAAATGCTAGTTCACTGCAGTTGAGCAGATCCTTATGTAAGACAGCCTTTAAGTACTTACCTTGGCATTTAACTGAATTTGTTATTTTGCAAAGTATGTGTGAGAGGCCTGTACCAGAAATCCTGAGTCAGGCACAGGATGCCATTTGAATGAAGGTGTCAGCAACAGTTGGTGGTTACTCTCAAAAGGAGAATTTCATTAATGTATTTGTTAGCTAGTGTTTGCATTTCATTTAACAAAAATATTAAGCAGTATTTGAGAATCTTTAAAACAAAAAGGTATGATGTATTTGTTTTTATTTTCCTTATTTTGCAAAGTTTGTAAGCTGCTGTTCCTATACCTATTTGAAATTAAATTTCAGACTGCAGTGTCTACATCAGCTTCATTATAAAGCTCCAGGTGAGTATTTAAATATGTTTGCACACATATTACAACATTTATGGGCATTCTTACAGAGGTAATGCATCTGTTTTTCCACACAAATATTTGTTCTGTTTGCCTTATATCAAAAGAACATAAACACAACTGGGACAATATGAAGGTAATTACAAGGTAAGGAAATATGCTTGAAGGAGACATTAATATGTCTCTCTCCATCCAAAGCAACACCTTCTCCACATTAAGAAGAATTTAGCTTTAATTAATTATCTCACTGAATGTGTGCTTCTTCACTGCTTTTTGTAATAAAATGCGCAATACCTTCCTTGGAAAAGATGCCTCTACATAGTGCAGAGCTTGTTTGTATTATGTTCATAGTGTTCTGAGTAATTGTTCCCAACCAAAGGGTTTCACCAGCAAATTGCAGTAATGCAGTACAGTGCAATAACTATATTGTTTCAGTGCATTGTGATATAAACTAAAACCTATTCTAAATTGCATGTTGGAACAGGGTACTTACAATCTTGAGGGTTTTTTTACCTTCTGTTCTTTCATTTGTCTCTTTTTCACTAGCCAGTCAGTGTGATTTTCAAGTTGTTTTGCTTTCATACATGTTTTCAGAGTCCCACAACTGGAAAAGCAGTCCCACAAACTGCAGAAAATCTTCAGTGTGATAACCACCATGATGAGATGGTGGAGATGGAGGATGATTGTAAAATAAAACTACTTGATATTTCAGTGGTTTCATATGGTGAAAATGCTTAGAAACTTGGTCAAGAAACATTGCGCTAGTAGGAGAGGACAGCCATGCTAAGCTGGGATGATTAAAAAGGACAGCAGTGCTTAATGTATTGATGACACTTCTCTGGAAATCTGCACCATTGTGACTCCAATGCACACACATTAGCCAAACACAAAAGCTTTGTCACCGTAGAAATGTCTAATACCTGGAAGCTCTCCATTCTCCAGCTGTGTGAAGTGATGAAAAATCAGTCCTTTGAGACTGTTATCACCAAAGCGGTAATTAATAACAAACAAGAGTTCAGCTTTGAATTCTTGTGAAATTGAGTATGTAGGATCCATTGACGGGATCTAAATGCTTATTATATCTCATCCTCTTCTGCTTCATCCAGATGTTGGGTTCATCATCTACAGAATAGGTCATGGTTATACAAATCATTGTCAGTCTGTCTGGCAGCTTCACAAACTGTATTGCAGAGAAGCCAAAAATTAACCTGAAACCACTATCAATTTTACTCTGAAGAGATCTAAGTTATTTCCTAAATTATGAAATTGTTTTTTAGAGAGAACTCTTTAGTCCATGTAGCTGTAAAATGACTTTAGCATATGTTTGTGAAATTGTGAAAAGATGGGAAAACATTTTAGTGAAGGCTGAGGAAGAGAGCCAGGAAAGACTTTCAAGTTGTTTGGATTTTATTTATTTATTTATTTATTTATTTATTTAATGTCAAGACAAGATGCTGCCTCTATGAAAATTTCCTGTTTACCAGGGATCCAGAATTGCAGAGCAGGACTGTGGGACAGGAAGCTATGTACTCACTTAGTATACAACAATAATTTAAATAAATGTCTGTGACAGAAAAGGCATATACATTTATGAATTTACATTGTGATGCTTATGCTGTTAGGAAGAATTGTAGTCAACTGAATTTCTCTTAAAAAGTGCATCATCTGTCAAGCAATACAAAACCATTACTGATTTGACTTTGTGCTGCTTTGTGCTGAAAGTACAAAACTGAGTCTTGTGGTTGAACAGCATTACAGAATACTCTCCAAGTAGAGAAAAAGCAAAGAAGGGGATGACTGTCAGAGCAACAGAGGTACCACTCCTGCCTCCAGTGCAGATTAAGTAGGAAGTGAATTGGTGCACCACTGGTTCTGGAGGATGAAAGGTTTGCAAGTTGCAAGTGCTATGAGCACCTAACTCATAGTAGGGCTTTCACAGCTGTGTCTTCAGCTTATCAGCTCCATCTTTAACTAACTACAGGATAGCTGTGATCTGGAGAACTTGTAGGCATCCAAAGGAAGCCACTTTGGGTTAAGTCTGGGGCGGTTTTTAAAGCATTTCTGAGTCTTGCTGACAAAGACTGAGTTTGCTCTATGAGGGCCTTGCAGGCAAAAATGAAGGTTGTCTTTCCTTAACATTGTCATATGATGGAAAGGATTTGTTTTGTCTGGTTTTGCTTGTTTGCTTTTAAAATATACTCCCTTTAATTAACTTTGGACTGGCATTGACATGAGCTTTGGAAATGTTTTTCTGTATCATTTTTGCACTAGTAAGCCTACACATTCTGGTAGCTTCTAAAAATATGAAAATTGCTGCTCTGTTCATATCTCCTGATGGAAGCATGCAGAATCAGAAAGCACAATGGTTTTGTGGGATTTGTGGCCTCTGAACTTTTAGTGAACTGTGAGGAAGCACTTAAAGAAAACAGGAAAAGTTTCCTCAATCTTTGAAGGCCCGAGGATAAGATTTAAGTGCAAGTGATGATGTGGTTCTGCAGGCAACGTCAGGCTTTATCTTTCCTGTATTCTCAGTTATAGCAGTTTAAAAGGCTCCATCATATCAGAAACAACTCGTGGAAGTGGAGAACCACTGGAATGAGAATTTGTATTTTAGATCATCTGAACCAATGTGGTCTTAACCCGAGAAAAGGACAGATACACTGTGGAATAATAGTGTATGTTGAGATCCCTCTATACTTACGAGTTTTATATCCATCCCAGTCTTATTTACAGTCACCATTTAAAAATTATTTATATTGTTTTAAAAAAGAAAAACATTCTAGAAACATATATTATATGATTGATTGTTCTGTTGGAAAGACAAGACAAACCAAGACCTGTAACTCTGGCAGAGAAAACCTCAGTACAGCCTAAACTGTATCTAAGCCTCATTCTATATCTAATGCACTGTCAAGATACCCAAACTCTTCAGAGAACAGTCTCGGGAATTAATTACACACATAGTTTGAATGATTTTGACTATCAGTTGAATAAATCTCTCCATATATTTGTAGTTGAAGAGTGAAAGAGTTTGCATATGCATTATTTCCATATAATTCTCCCATGTCAGAAGGCAAAAGGGCTTCAGCCATGTATGACAGTGCAGTCTGTACCCACACTTGGGATTTGACTAACAAACATAATTCAGTTCAAAAAGTCTCCAACTGACATAATTACAGTGGTACAGGATTTCTTCATCTTTTGCATCTTGGCTGAATGTTTTTGTGGTTTCACATTCTTTATTCACTGATGATATGCTTCCCTTAACTTATGATGTCAAATACAAAGCCTGCATGCAAAGTGTTACAAGGGAAGTGACCAGCCTTGGCACCAGCCTTTTCTGACTTCCCCTCAGACTGTAAATTCATCAGAGCTTAAAATAGCCAAACTCTTGAGCTGTATATAAAGCAGGAGATATTGCTTCTAATGGTGGTTTTGTTGCAGTTTCAAAACAAAAATAACAACCCAAACATCAGTTGTTCTTTTTTCCTTAATGGAACGTAAGAGCTTGCTGGGTTACCACTGTAACAGGTAGGAACCTCAGTAAGCAGCATTCTGCTCAGGCTGCTCAGGAGTCTCTGAAAGGCATTGCATTGGCCCTCACAGATACATAGGTCAACTTCCAGTCTACCTTTTAGTACTTGTTTTTAGAATGTTTCTGGGCTCTTATGGCTGAATTTCCTCTTCTGTTCTTTCTACAAGATGCCAGAAATACTGGTGAATCTCAGTCAGTTATCCTTCTTTTCTTTATGAAATTGAAGTACTGCAGTATAAACTGCACAGGTTGCTTGGGGAGTAAGGGAGTAGTTGTGGGTGAGCACTGGGGCTTTCAACATCATCATCTGCTACAGGAAGATGGACTGCCACCAAGCAAGGCAACTATGTGCTTTCTCTTCCTGGACTCCTCCTTTCAGCCCCTTCACTGCCTTTTGCCACTATAAACAGGTAGGAAACAGCACAATGATCTACATGAGGGAATCAGTTTGCTTTGGATTAAGTCAAAATGTTTTTGTCTACTTTCTGAGTTTGCTCTAATTGAATCAGTTCCCAGCTCCCTGCTCCCCTCTTTTGTAAAGGAGGGAATGGTAGAAGGTGAGAACAAATGGCTCTTTCTGGAGGGACTGATTCTCTCAACAGCAACACCTGATTTAGTTGACTGTAAATGACAGTTTGATTTCCAGCTAGCACAGTTCAACCTGTGCTGTCACTGCACACAATGGGCAGTTCAGAGAACAGAAGCTGGGCTCAAACAGCCACTAGAGGGGCCTCCCTCCTCTGGCCGGCTGAAAAGGAACTGCAGTCTGTCTGAAGTTTGTGTTGATGGGAGTTAGCTTGTGTGGCTTGAATACAAAAATCAGAAGTGAGCTTTTATCCCTCAGTACAGACTTCGGCTGGTTTGTCTTTTAAAAGCTGCTGGTTCAGACTACTTTGGAAGTTTGCAGACAACAGCTGAGATTTTATAGTGTTTTCCCCCAAGCCAGGCAAAAGAATAACCAGGAACTGGAGAAGTTCTGCTTCCCTCTACTGCATCTCTGTGTTGAGAAGTCATATCTGGCCTTTCTGTGATTCTTGCAGTAATGAATCAGTGATACATGTGGCAAAGACCTGAGGAAATGGCATTCCACCATGTTTCTCATTCATTTCTCTCCAGCTCTGGTGATGAGCAGTCCCAGTGCTGAGCAGCACCAGGGCTCTCCTTTCAGCCTGTCAAAGCCAGAGAAGCTGCAGCACGGTATGTGCGGTGTGTGAGGGGGAATTTCATGCTCCCTCCTGCCTGCGGCCACATTCCAACAGTGCCATGTTAGCACATGACCTGATCCGGCGGTGAAGACTGACTGGAGAAAGTGAAGGCCTGTCCTGGTAGGCTCAGCCCTTCCTCTTGGCTGCCTGCAGCGGAGTTGCATCTGTCTTGGGGAAAACAATGGCTTTTAAAAGAGAATGTATATATAAATGTAACTACAGGCAGTTAAAATTATCTTCTTTCTAGCTATTGTCAAAGATCCTATCGTGACTTTTACCAAGTGATGAGAAAATTGCTCATAATCATTCACTGAGGGAAATATATTTCAATAGCTAATGAAATGAACGGACATGCCTCATCGTATTCCAAATTGAACTCCCATGGAATTTCAGTATCTTGAACCATGTGGCAACTGAATCTGGGCCCCTGTATTTGTTGGAAATAATAGGAGACAAGGTATCAGAGGTTCTACCTCAACAAGGTTAACAAACCTGCTTTGACCTGCAGCAGGAGTTGAGATGAAGAGGAAGATAGTTCTGACTGCTGGAGGGCTTAAGATCTCAATCAGCCCTCACCCCTTTAATTAGCATGAAGCTGTTGAGGAGTTACAGCTTACAGCATTGGGCCATAGAAAGTCACAGGAATAATCAGCCTGCAACTGATCAGGAATTGGGTAAACACTACCCTGGGGCTTCATGTGGTCACAGATTGGGCATTGCCTAACCTGGCTCTGCAGCGTAAGCAGAAAATTATAATGTATTTGGCAACATCATGCAGCAAGATGCGGTACAGTGTCTCACCAAGCTGAAATGTATTTCTCGCATATGAGATCATTAAAGGGTTAAATTGAAAGAAAAACAACAAAAATCTCTCTTAAAAGGAGGGGGTTTACAGTTCTCTTTCCTAGGATTGAATCTTGTCTGTGATATACATCATTTGGTTTTGCCTTAACTGGAAAAAAAAAGATTCCTCCTTTGTAGCACCTGTGTTTCATTGCTATAGGAGCCAGGAACGCTTAACATCTCTGAGAACCTTTTCCCCATTACCTGGGCAGAAGTTCATAAATCCTTCTGCCTCCATAAACTGTGCCTTCAGTTGGTGTGAAATTAGGACAATCCTTAAAGAAAAAAACACTCAGAAAGAAATCTTTCAGAAAGAAAGCTTCAGTTGCGTCGTGTGACAATATATCAATATTCCATCATGATATAAATATGAATTTTGAACTTAATATGCTAATGGAAATCATAATAAATAGTCTAAAAATAAGTCCAGTGAAATGATAGCTGAAATAAAACATGCCCAGACAAATTATTGCCAAACTACAAACAAACAAACAAACAAAAATAACAGGAAACTCAAGTTGTTTGGGGATTTTTACTGGATTTTGATAGAGTTGGATTAGCCCTTGTATTTGGGCCTTTTTTAAGTTACAAGTTTTTCTGAGCTTACCACACTTCCTTGAAATGGATAATGTCAGAGAAATGCTGTGCAGCACAAACTGTGCTGTCAACATACACGGACTTTTTCTAATTACATTAATTTATGAACAGTGCAAATGTGTGAATATGATTCAGATGAAAAACGCATTCTGAAAAATAAAGGTTATACCATATTAGTGGCAAATAATTTGATTACCTGAAAGAGGAAAATAAATATATTTATTCCTGAAAGCCACCACATTTGGACAGAAAGTATGTTTTCCAAAAACACTGCTACATGGGCAATTCCCCTTCCTGCCTACTTGCCAGTATACCTGGAGCTTGGGGTGACCTTGCTGTTAATGTAGGTCACTCTGAAAGTAATGCTTCTTATTTATTTCCAAGGAAACTACAATGGATACAAAGAGCACAAGAACACTAGTTGACAGAGCAAATTCTCAGCTACAATACATTATTTTTCAGCATAGTCACCACCACGAGCTATGCATTTTCACCAGCAATGAACAAGAACCTGCATGCTGTGTTCATTTGCAGCAGTGGAGGTCACCTACTGTCACCACTGCTGAAACGCATCACCCAGTGCTTCACTGTGCTTACGTGCACCGCCTGGTCTTTAGAAATGCTCAGCAAGCATCAGTGCATATCAGTGGATGCCATGGAGGAATTAAAGGACACGCCGTTGCTTCAGCTTCCATGTCAGACACCATTCTGTCACACTGCCCCTCTGCTGCCATCTGTCTCACGGCAACAAAACGGAACGGAATATTGGTGGGAAGGTTCAGCCTCTACTGCCGTACCACCAACATCCACCTCTGACGTCGTGGGCCAACATAATAACATAGGAGGCATTACTTTCGGAGCAGCCATTGTAAATACTGAAAGGAAAGCAAAGCGTTCTCCTTGGTTTCTCCCCCTTTCATATTTCCTAAGGCTTCCTCGGCTTCCTCCTTCTCTGCCCTTAGCAGACCCTCGTGCCACCCTTCGGGCACTGCGCTGGGGTTACGGAGCCGCCCCGTGAGTCAGCGCAGCGCCGGGCACATCACCCAAAGCTCTGCCCTGCGTCTCAGCTCGTGGTTGCCGGAACGGCCGGGCCGTTGGGAGGGGATCGTTGTTACACCACAGAGGAAGAGGCGAAGCGACAGAGCCAGGAGCGAGCCTCGGGGCCGTGTGATTTATGCCGGAGTGAGACACAAAGATGGGAAAACGGTACTTGGGCGGCGAGACCCTCAGTAGTGCAGGCGGAGATATTCTTCACCTGAGCCCAAGCCGAGGAGCTGCAGAGCCCGGAAAGGGAACGCCGGGAGATGCTGCTGGCTGCTCCCTTCGGCAGTAAAAAAGAAATAGCTGCTGTCGAAACTTATAAGTTCTTACAGACACTTCCAAGTGTCTTGGTCTTAACGGCGAAAACTTCTATTTACCGAAACATTGTTTTTTTTTTCTGCAAGAGACGTACACCTTTCTTCCGAACAAGCACTGCAGCAGCTTTAAGAGAACCCTCTTCCCCAGAACGCAACACCTCACGGCCTCCGCAATCCGCGCAGCCGGACCCCCTCGCATACGACTCTGCCTGCCGCCGAACCGCGGCCGGGGCGCTCAGTAGGCGCACCCCGCGCGGGGCCGGGGAAGAGGCGCTGCGCCTTTACGGCGGCGGCGCGGCCCATGCGGGAGGTGGAGGCAGAGCTGCGGGCGGGGCGGGCGCTGCGGGTGTGTCCTGCGCTCGCCCACCCCCGTGCCGTGGGCTGGGCGGGCGGGGAGGAGGGGACGGGCCGGAGGAGGAGGAGGAAGCGGAGGCGGCCGCGGATAGCGGGCAAATGGGGAGCTGAGCGGCTGCAGCAGTACCGCGCAGCAGCAGCAGCAGCACCAGCAGCGGGAGCAGCCGGCGGCGGGTCCGTGCTGGCGGGGTGCGCCGGGAGCGGGGCGCGGGCGCTGCCGGGCGCGCGGCGGGAGTGCGGACCGGACTGGGGCTGCGGAGCTGGCAGCGGGCTGGGCTGGGGCTGCGGGCAGCGGCTCCCCGGGCAGCACCCCGCTGCGCTCCGTGAGGCCGGGCCTGCCGGGCTGCGGCCGGCTCAGCGCGGTGGGGATCGCCGTCTGATTTCTTTCCTTTTTATTTTTCATTTTTAAAGCCGTTGCTCCGCAGACGCCGAGCGCCAACTGCAGCCGGGCTGCCCCGGGCCGATCCGCCCCGCGAGCGGGCGCCCGCCGCCTCCCGGAGAGGCACCATGCAGACCTTCCTCAAGGGGAAGCGGGTGGGCTACTGGCTGAGCGAGAAGAAGATCAGGAAGCTCAATTTCCAGGCCTTCGCCGAGCTGTGCCGGTAAGGAGGCGGCCGTGGCCTGCGCGCTCCCCGGCGTTCCGTGCTCCGCGCGCGATCCCCGCAGCCCGGCGGGCGGGGCCGGTGCCCGCGCGAGGCTCGGCCGGCCGTGCCGTGGGATCACCTGGGCGGCGGGCGGGGTGCGCGGTCGGTTGGGCGCCCGCAGACCTCGCTGAGGCTCGAGGCTGGCTGGGAATAACTTGCCTTCGTGTCGTGCTGAATTACGTAAAGTAGCGCGTCTGAACCCAAGAGGGGAGCCCGGACTCGGAGGAGGTGATGGAGCCGTGTCCGTGTTCTTTGCTCCCGGGGCAGTTTGATAGGCTGCCGTTAGGTGTTACCGGGATGGCTCAGAGCATTGTAAATGCGGTATATTGCGCAGTCAACTTTATTGTTTAATTGTAAATGTAAACTTTATAGAAGTCCAAGGTTTCGTGACACATTGCGTGAGGCTGAGTAACAGCTCTTTATTTCTTGCTGTTACCACTGTTTTATCTAGAATATGGAATAAACTTTGGTAGTGTTTGAATTTCAAAAGTATTGTAATAATCATTGTTTCTATAGTTTCTGCAAAGCGTGTTCAAGCCTTGCAGGACACATTTTATGAAACTTCAGGTTTATTGAAGTATGCTGTGCTGAAACCAGCAGTCCCAATGTACTGATATCCCTGTTGGCAGCACTGGCTGTAAGGAGAAAGGAGGCAGGAAAAAAAAAAAAAAAAAAAAAAAAAAAAAACCAGAAAACTATTTGGAGAAAGCAGCAGAAGTCTTTACATCAGCTGGCGTTCTTGAAGTTCTCTATCTGCTCTGTCAAACTTCAGCAGAACTACCGGCATCTTTTAAAGTACAGAAACAGCCACAAGCTCTGGTCTAATTTCTTATAAAATTTCGTGGGCTTCTCAAGCGAAATATGTCCAGATGAATGATAAGTTTTGAGTCTGCATAAGAGATTTTTTTGTTTATTTCTTTTGTGTTGCTCAAAAAATACACTTTAATAATTGTAAGGCAAATGTCATTTTCAGAGCTGATATTTGACGTAGTTTGGCTTTCAGGAACAGAAACTCAGAGGAATCTTAGGAAATGCATAACCACTTTCTCCTTGTAATTTGTTTTTCATTTCTGGTATCGTATGCTGTGTTTTACGTTTAAGGATCTCCAAAGGTGACTTTCTGCGCTCCGCTGGTCTCGTTTCTCTCCTGATTGTGTTATTTGTCTCATTTTCACTACTTCAGAAATGCCTTGCATTTGTCTTTCATAACACAGTACGCAGAGAGATTGTGTGTCTGTATGTATTTATCAACTGTTCTAAATCCTGGTAGTGCTATGAAAATGGACCTTCAAGTTTTCTCTCTTGCTGCACTTCCCTAATTTTCTAATGAAGATTAGACTGCCTGCCTCCCTCTGTGCAAGTGAAGTTTGCTTTGAATAGCATTTGCAGAGGTTGGATAGATACATCCATTCAGTCATGCCTCAATTATTTTTTTTTTGAAAACATAGTGTTAGTCTATTTGTAGAAGTGAGGTTTAAACATCAGTGCTGCTGCTGGAGCCAGTTGCTCAGAAGTCTTGGACACTCTGTTTTCCATCCTGGTAATTTCTACTGATACTGGTGGTAGGCTACATTTGTTTAGGCAAAGACTTCAAGTATTTAATGCATAATATCTATTAGATTGCCTGTGTACTTCTGATTTTGTTGCTGCAGGAAAAGTAGTGCCAAGCTCAACATACATCTTAACAGGAATATTGTGCACGGTAGGAAATAAGGCTAGCATACTCATTCCTGTACAGTGATTCATGTGTTAGAGTGGACTATGTGTCTGTCTGTCTACTGTATGTATTTTATGGTGGCTGTTACTTGGAATTTATTTTCCTGTTGCCTAGGGATATACTTTCTGGATGACTAAAAAGTTCAGCTTTGTTTGTATGGCTTTGCAGCGAAGCTGTTCTGTAACCCAGGAAAGTAACAGAAGACGCCTAATGAACTCCTGAAGCGTGCTGGTTTTAGACCAGGAGTATTGTTTCGATAAGAAAAATCTTAAATTCTTTGCAGCCTGCCAGTGCAGCCAGTACCAGAGTAAGGCACCGGTCCCTTAGAGGGATCAGGGCATTTCAGAATCAGTTTGAGCCATCCTTTGGAAGATGGTCTAAGTGCTGAACTGCTTTCTTCAGAGAGGTTTCAGACTTTGTCTCCAGCAGCATTCCGGAGCTGAGATGTCACTGTTGTACTACTTGAAGTGAGATGAGAGAGTGAATGGGACAGCAGTCAGGTGCTGCTGTGGGGCGCAGCCATCCTGTCTTCAGGCCTGCTCTCCACAGAGGCTGGGCAGGTCCCCATAAATACTGTCCTTGTATTCTTATCCGTTATTGAGGTGCAGCTTTGGCTGAGTTTCAGTAAGTTTCCCTGTGAAATTTTTCCATTTGGATTCTTCCAGGATGTTTTGTGGTTGTAGAAAGGATAGACACCTCCTTTATTTTTTTTGAAAATTTTTGTTTGGAAAGACAAAGTTCTGATCATTCATGTGTCTGGATCAGCCCCTCTCCCGCCTGAACAGAGTTTCGTACTTTTGCTTAAGTCTTGCATTCACAAGACCTTGTACCAAAGACCTTCAAGCTCCCTTGCACTGTGGTCCCCTCACTGTGGCACAGTGCAGTCCTGCCTTCAGGGATCACAGCGGTTTCTCAGCTGTAGACCAAGGAGTTGAAAACAGTGGCTGTGTGTATCTACCTCCACATTCATAGCCCAGACAGCCGTTCCCAAATTAAGTTATGTCCCACTGCAATTCTGATGCTTCCATAGCCCCCGGGCTGTGCTCAGAGAGTGGCTGAATGAAGGACGGAGCCCTTGCCTGTGGGAGGCCTGGTGGGGTCATGCCTTTGGTTCTGGTTTCTGCTTCCCACATCAGTTTTCAGTTCCACCTGCCAACTGCATGTCCATGCAGAAAGGATCCCATGTTCCTTGGTGCGCACTGGTGCGGTTTCAGCAGGGAGCAGTATGCCCCTGTTGGCCTTGTCAATATGAGGATGCTCCCCTGGGAGCTGCAGTATGAGACTGAGCTCCTGTGTGTGGAGAAGGGCACCTGACGAGGGCTTCTTATTGCCTCCTTCAGTTTGTTACTCAGGAGGTTATTAAGGAAGCTGCTGCTGCCAAGCTGTCTTGTACTTTTCTGTGAGAGCTGCTGGGTCACCATGCCTTATATTGAGGTCAGTATCACCTGCGTGCTAGTGTATGTGCTGCAGCTGTATGGCCAGGGCCTGCTCTGGGAATGCAGTGCGTACTTTCCTTGGGGTCATGGAGTCCAGCTCCCTCAAGGTGTGGCTCAGATCCAGAGCTTTAGGTAACTGCTGTATTGGTAAAATACCAGTACCTGTGGCCTGCTGAACATCTGCGATCCTGCTAAAAAGTCAGACAAGGTTTCTTGGGACTGCTAACCGATAAGTGAATAACCCTATTTTCTGCCTGTAAAATGTGCATAGATGTACTGCCATTCCTCTTTGGGTGTTGTGAGTAGGGAGTCTTGTGTTCGTGCAATATACAGAAGGGCAGTGGTAGCGGTACAGAAAATTGCCTCTATCAGCTCAAAAAATGAGTTGTGTGTGTTAGGCACCAGCTCAGATTAGTGAGGTGTGGCTGTTTACAAGTGGCTGTTGTCTCTCTAAAAGCCATTTCCTTGATGATAGTGTTCTGCATGTCATCAGTTAATATTGCCTTTTTGAGAACCATGAAGATGTGAGGCAATAAGGTTATGGTTATGTGAGTAAGTTACAATGATAAAAGGTGAAATACCCAAGAGGAAATAATTCAAAGTCATCCCATTATTCATAATCTGCTTCTCATTTATATTGGATAAAAAAGCATTAAATAGTGCAACTCCTAAGTTCACATGATAGTGTGGTAGCTTTTTTGTGTAACTGTTTAGATACTGTGTCAGTTAATCCGTTTTATAGCATGCAGAAAATGTTGAGCAAAGGAATTGAAGAGTTGCCTGAGGTTGTAATTTGTCACAATACATCTTGCAGTTTGACAGACAGCAAAACTGTGCTTGTTCATCTTAATGTCCACATAATTTATGGTCAGATTTTATTGCACTGTGTTTTTCCCACAAAAGATTGAAAGCCTGAGAGGAACAATTTCTCAGGGAATCCTAGAAATTCTGAGAAGCAAATTCTGCCCACCAAAGGAAGTAACGTAAGCAAAATAGTACAGAATGCCTTATGGTGAAGATTTGTTGCCTTGATCTTTAGTGAACAAGTCCAGTTGTCATCCTTCTTTGAGAAACTGTTCACGATTGCACATGAAAGTAAGGCTACAGATCTGGTTTAGGTGCTACCTACTGCTGAAATCTGCTCTGGAACTTGAGCGCGTGTTATTGAGCTTCTGTCTGCATTAGTTCAGTGGTTCTTGGTTTTACACAAAGAAGTGTACTTTTCTTTGTGCATGCATCTTGTTAGAGCATATGTCGCCTGTGCTGAAGGCCGTGTGGGTATGACAAGTCACTATGGTTTTTCTGGTTTTTATTTTGTCGTTGAGTTATATTGGAACTATTTTGATGCAGCTACCAGATCAATCTGCTGAGCCAATGTATTTTCAAGCCGATGTATTTTTCATACCAAAACATTAGTGTGTCTAATTTAAGTTTTTGTGTGACTTGCTCTTGTTTAGTTAATCGGTGCCATAAGTGGGTAAGTGCTTCGATCAGTACTATAAGTATCTATGGTTCACTTTTTCTCCTTTAGACTCTGTATTGTAGTCCCTTGTTTGCTGTGGTCTGTTCCCAAGATCCTAGACATGAGTTTTAAGGTACATTTAAGAATAGTGCTGGTCTGAAGACTTTGAATTTAATGTTTCTTTATTGGAGACCATGAAGTGTGTGTCTATATACTTACATACATATGTATACATACATATTTTCTTCTCCCTGCCCCAGAAGACCTTAGGGGATTTTATGTAACCCCAGTTTGCCACAACCACCTAAATATAGCTTCTGTTGAATATCTGGCTTGTGCCAGTTAACTTTTACATTTTATTTTATGGCTTTTAGGTCTGTATGTGCATTGGTCAATAGCTCCCATTGTTGGTTGTGTTAGTCTGAAATACTGTATCGTGAGAAGTAACTGGATAGAATGGATCAGAAATTTCCTTTGACATAAGCTCTAACAAAAATTGCAACTAATGAAATGATAGTAACGATAATGCCATGAAAATGTGTTGAAGATGGTAGCAAAAAACGTTCCAAGTTTCTTAGAGGAAAAGTTACTGTATTTCCTTCTTCTGGATATAGATATGTCTACTTCACATCCCAGAAGCAGATGCATGTGTATTTTCTTGATCTCCAGGAGCAATGACTGACAGGCATCTTTCTCACAAAAGCGCACTGCTTTATGTCTGTAAAACTGTTCCATGGGAACACAGAGCCTGGCCATGCAGCAGCTGAAGCAACTTTAACAATCACCACTTTCATGGTGAGACTGTTCTGTGATCTAACAATCATTTACCTTGCATTAAGGAAGTCTGTGTCTTCCCTGCAGTACATCCCCATACCACCACCTGTTTGAGCTGATAGGGAGCAAGGAACAATACTAGCCTTGGTCAAGTGGCAGCTCTTTAGAGAAAGGTCTGATTCTGCTGCCGATCGCAGACAATGCGAACTGACGCTTTGGCTAAAAAAAATAAAAAATGAAAGTCATGTTGGGGTACATAAGCTGTAACTTGGCCTGCCAGGCACGTGGCGTATCTACTCTGTGTGGTGCAGATAAGGCTGCTGCTTCACTCTGCTTTTGGTCGGGAGTGCTGTGTTTCAGGGACAAGGCAGGTCAGCTGGTGTGTGACCAAAGGAAAGCAGTGGGAAGCAGCAGAGGTCTTGAAAATAGTGTTATTCAACAAGAAGAACTGGATAAATGTTTGAATGCTTTAAAAAGCTGTTGCAGGAAAAAAAAAAAAAAAAAGTGGTTTTAAAGAGTAAAAGTAGATTGTCTAGATAGTGGAAGAATGTTAGGCAGACATGGCAGGAATGACATCCGGCTGTCATCCCATTTTAAGGCAGCGTTGTTGACCTCTCCTGATACAGTGCTGCTTTGTTCAATCTGTAATAATTCAGAAGGTGTCCAGGAAAGTTCTTTGTGTTCATTAAGTAGTCTGAAGTCCCTTAATACTTCAGGAGTCGTGTCTTGGGATGTCTAGGCAGTCTAAACATGAGCAGCTTTTTCCGAGATGGGGACTCAATCTGCGAGGGCTTTCAGAGCTGCCTGCTGGAAGTGTTTGCTCTGCCTCAGTGTACTGCATTGGTGAAGCATCAATTGGCAGTGCCTTGTGATACTGGCCAGATAATGCGTTAATTATCTCAACATTTGACACCTTTTCTTGAGGTGACATTCCTGAATATGTTCCAAGGAAACAGGGCATGTGAAAGACACTAAAATGAGTGTGATAATAGATAACATAAGCACCTGTGCTGGGCACGTCTCTGCTCTGCTGTGGAACAAACACTCTCCTGTATGGTTATCTTTTTTTCTTCTTTTTTTTCATTTTTGAATTCAGTGTTCAGTCCTTTAAACAATGGTTTGTTTTGTACTGATGGAATTTTGCTCTCTTCAGAAGGAGTTGTGCCCTTTATGTGATCAAGGAGGAAACTGCTGATGTTTCCATGCTGTTTCAACACTGCACAAATACTAGCTAGCATTCTGTTCCCTCTGCAGACAGAAATCACCACTGAAGGACAGCTGCATGTTTTAGGAATGCCCTTCAAAATGATTGACTCTCATTTGAGGCAATCCTTTAGTTCCAAGTAAAATTTCTATAGTTGTCCTTCTCTTTCTTCCTAACGAGAGTGCTTGGGCTGGCTATCTTACCTGAGGTGTGATTGCCACTGCTAAAAATGGTCACAGGATTCCTAGGAAGCGTGTTCTTTCCTGTGGTCAGGTTGTAGTGGATGACTGTGAGCTTACTGAGGTCGCTGGAGGCTCCCAGGGACCTGCTCTGTCCAGAGGGAGAAGTTCATTTTTCTAGATCTAACTGTTTTTTTAGGAAAGCAATTAGCAGAGCCAGGCACTGGACTTGGAAGCAAATTCAGCTCATGTTGAGCTGTTTAATCTCATCCTCTCAGATGCTGGTTGGCAAAGGTTTATAATGCATCTTGCTTTGTTGTGTCACTCACTGCTGAGTCATGCTTGCTTACTTGGAAGAGCTTGATGTCTGTCCTTCCTCAAAAAGAACAGAATAATTTTCTTCATCACTCTGCTCACAGGCTTTTCTTTTTTTTTTTTTTCTTCCTGCCAATAAGCCATTTTCAGCTTTTTTGCTCTGTAATGCCTCAGTTCTATGTATTCAGTCTGGGTCTCCGGGCATTGCCTCGTGAAACTGAATTCTTCAGGGTGCAGCAGATAAAATACTTGAAGGAGACATGTCTGTAGCAGAAGACAAAATGAAAAATCTTGAACTTTGAAGCTGGGATGCTCCTGGCAGTTTTTCTGAAGGCCCATGTTTGCCCTGTCATACTGCATTTCTGCATGCTCTTTGATGGAATCTTTTCTCAAAACTGGTACTTGGAGAATCCTGGCTTGCACTCTGTTTTAGCTGTGAGCAACATTGTTCTCCTTTTCTTTGACTTCCTGTAATTTCTCCCCCCAATGTTAGGTATGGATAGTACATATGCAGGAGGAAATAGCTCAGAGGATTCTGTAGAAACAAGGTGTCCCAAGTTGTGTGGCGCTTAGTAATGACTTTTGCTGCCCTGCCTTGATAAAGTTATCTGTGTGTTGGGGTAACTGGTTAATAGCTGATAGAACAAATGATGTCTGGGGTGATTAATGGTGCTGGAAGGAAGTGATATCATACAGGTCCATTTGCGATGTGCCACTCCTTCCCCATCTGTGCTGGTGTGGCCCTCTTTTCTCTCTGCCACTCCTAAATTACTTTTGTGGTTACAAGAACTGACTAGGCTTATTTTTATCTTGTCAGCTAAGCTTCATTACAAGGGCAGAAAGTGTCATCATTTCATAGAATGACTTTGGTTAGAAGGGACCTTAAAGCCCACCCACTTTCAGCTCTATGCTGTGGGCTGGCTGCCACCCACCAGACCAGGCTGCCCAGCACCTCATGCAACCTAGTCCTGAACACCTCCAGGGATGAGGCATCCACAGCTTCTCTGGACAGCCTGTGCCAGCACCTTTCTGCCCTCTGAGTTTAAAAAAAAAAAAAAAAACAAAACAAGAAAAAAAAACCTTCCTCCTAATATCCAATCTAAATCTATTCTATCAGTTTAAAGCTATTACTTCTTTTCCTGTCATTACATATCTTTATAAAGAAGTCCCTCTCTAGCTTTCCTCTAGGCCTCTTTCATGTACTGGATGCACGTGGAGGTCTCCTTGGAGCCTTCTCTTCTCCAGGCTGAACAAGGCCGTCTCCCTCAGCTGGTCTTCGCAGGCGAGATGCTCCAGCCCTCTGACCATCTTCGTGCCCTCCTCTGGACAACTCCAACAGCTCCACATTTTTCTTGTGCTGGGGGCCCCAGGCCTGGATGGAGGGGCCTCACGAGGGCAGAGCAGAAGGGGCCAATCCTCTCCCTCTCCCTGCAGCCACTTGGACTTCTGGGCTGCAAGCACACACTGCTGGCTCATGTTATTTTCTTGGTACCCAGCACCCCAAAGTTCTTCTCCTCAGGGCTGCTCTCAATTCACTCATCACTCAGCCTATATTTGTGTTCAGGATGGCCCTGACCAGGTGCAGGACCTTGTGCTTGGACTTGAACTTCATGAGATATAGGTGAGCTATGAAGCATTGCCTCTTTTAGCATTACACTATATTCTAATGAGTCAAGTATTGACCACCTAAATCCAATGGTATGTTAATTACTACACCTGTGTTGCAGTGAAATTCTTGTTACTTCCTTGTAGTTAAAAAAAAAAAAACATACAACAGAACACTGCAAAAATTAAATACAAATAAGCGTTGGCCTTCTGCTCCATCTGCATTTTGCACAACTGCACGTAGATAGGGCATTCAGGGCTGACCTCAGCTGTTCTATCGTGTGACAAATCCCCTCTCAGAGTGGAGGGCCCTGTCCCTCTGCCTGCCCTCACAGTGCCTGGCACCGCAGCCTGAAGCTCTGGGGTTAGCAGAGGGCAATAGCGTGGCTCTCTGGTGTGGGCTGCTCCCTATGGCTGGGTGCACAGCAGATAGACCTGCTGAGGAGGAGCATGAGGCCAGCTGGGTGTGCAGCTGACCAGCCAGGTCAGAAGGATGGTCTGTAGCAGATACTGAGACAGCACAAGGTGCTGGAAAAAAATGTGCATCTTCCCTGGTGGAGCCTCTTTCCATCTGCAGGTCACTAACTGGTCTGGAGGCCCTGGTGGTGGCAGCTGCATCCTTGGTATGAAGTTTAATAGCTACAGGTAGCCCTGTCCTATGCAAACCTTCAACTGTGTCTTTTGATCTCACTTTCATTTCTGGTATCGTAGAATCATTAAGTAAATTTTCAGCATGCATTGGCTATGTTCTGTAGTTGTTGTACTAAACAACAAAATTGCTTTTTTTTCCTCCTCTTTTTTTAATCCTGTAAAGGAGTCGATGTTATGTATTTTTAAGCATATATATATATATATATACACACACACACACATACGCACATGTTTATTTTATTAAAACATCTTGATTAAGAAAATGATTATTTTAGTCAAAGAGCAGTAAGAAGCTCAGAAGTCAAAAGTTATTCCCCAAAGAACTTCCCTGTTAAAAATAACAAAGCTTGAACAAGAGTGGGAGGAGGAGCTAGAAGCTGGGCACAGCCTAGGGCCTTTATGTAGTGCGTGCTGTGAGTTACAGCTCTTATGGCAGAGA
The DNA here is from genome assembly GCA_037305975.1 of Chrysolophus pictus. Classification (NCBI taxonomy): domain Eukaryota; kingdom Metazoa; phylum Chordata; class Aves; order Galliformes; family Phasianidae; genus Chrysolophus; species Chrysolophus pictus. Next base: position 45,386,868 of record CM074580.1, on the reverse strand, counting down.
GTTTGGTGGAAACTAACAACCCCTTGCAGTTAAAAAAAAAAAAAAAGTGTCCACATGTGCTTCCTGACCAGGTTGCATGGAAAGGTTCCATGGGAACACTCAGAAAGCTGGTGTGTTCGCTAGTGTGGAAACAGCCCCACTTGCATGCCAATAATGTGCCATCTTGTGATGTTTCCATTGCGTGTGACTTTGCCACTGGTGTAACTGTGAGAGATGCTCAGGGTGAACCACGTCATCAGGGGCCCTCTGGTGTGACAGAGCTGTATGAAACCTGGCATTTAGTTGTGCTTGCTTGTTGGATGGTAGGAAGAGGAGGACAGAGGGAGCTTGTTCTGAGGCTGCCTGTGGTGCTGCTCTTGTATTGCAAACAAAGAGGGAGTTTAATTCACAGGAGCTGTCAATCTGGTAGTTTTCAAGTGCTGAAAGAAAACTCCTTTAAAAGTGTACATAAGTGTATGGGAGGGAGGAAAGCAAAAAAGAAACTAAGAAAGTCTTCTATTTTAATGAAAGGATGGTAGCCAAAAAAACCCCAATAGTACTTGTAGTTGTTGACCTGCACTGTATCTGTTGAGGGAGGGGAGAAGTATTACTGCTAGCACACAGGGTGGGAGCATCATGTGCTGTGCAAAGAGTATGTGGTAGAAAAACTATAAAACAGAGCAACAGCCTTTGTCATTCACAAAGTTTTTTTTTTTATTCCCAACTTCTTCTACCTTTAAAGTTGGTGGAGAAACAGAGTCCTGTGTTTCACCTTTAGCTGTTCCTGGTTGCATGGCCTACAAGGTAGGAGCTGAGGCTGCTGGAGGAAAACAGACGTGTTTGCAGGTGCATAGGTACTGGGTGGGGTTGTATTCTGACGTTAGGGTTTGACTTCTTGGTGTAACTTTTCCTTCTATTCCAAGGAATAGATCGAAGTGTATGTTGCAGCGAGTTTTGAAGAGAGTAGGTTTTTTAATATTTTTCTTGGCCTCTGTAGGACCAAAAATCTTGCATGCTTTGAAGCATAGAAAGTACAGACTTGTTCATAGTTAGAAGGCTCTATTTTCTTTTCCTTTCTTTTTCTGGTACTGTTTTAGGCCCTTGGTTCTCAGAAGTGGAGAGAATTTGTTCTTTAAATTTTGTTTTATTTTCAGTTGAGTAGAGACAGAATTTTTGGTCACAGACTTATCACCAAGCTTGAATTGGTTTTTGTGGCTAACTGTGTTTCAAGAGCTCTAGCTAGTTCACTTTCTGATTCCTTTGGTACTGCGGTGTGATCATAGCTCTGCTCTTTGTGTATGCTCTGAGACAGTGGTCTTCCACACTTTGTTGCTTCTAAGCAATGGACCACTCGCTTGCAAACGGCACTTCACCTCAAGATAGAGGTGAATCAGAATTTCCCTTTACACATTAGTAACACTGAATCTTACTGTCGTCTGGTCAGCTGCTGTGCTTTAATTGTGAAAGTTTTTGAGATACTGGTGGGATGTAATTGCTTCTGTGAGTCGGCTGAGAGTCTGCTCTTGGAAGCCTAAACTGATGCTGGAAGGAGCCAGAAGTGGTTGAATGGAAGAACAGAAAGCTGTTTGGGGAGTTTGTCTCTTTCCCTGAACTAAAATAAACTTGGATGCATAGTACAGAATTTTTGGGTGCAGCTATCACTTCCACATGTACTGTGCAAACCATCAGCTTTTCTATAGTGAAACCTTTTTTCTCATTTTTGCACTGTTGTGCTGCTGTGCTGGGCAGTTTCCTGACTGTGCATCTTAGCTCACAATAGGTATTATCTAGGAGGGGGCTGGCACAGTGTGTTTGTACTGTGATATGATCTCTTTGTTTTGAGTAATCTGTTAATATGTAATGCTTAATCCCATTCCTTTTTGTCAGCTTTTTCCTCAAGTACTGTCACAACGATGATAATAGACCTGTAGCTCTAATTGCAAGAGGTAACTAAAGAAAACCAGTGTTTTGGGATGTTTCTTTTGTGTCTCTGGCAATAAAGCAGAGGAGCTCTGGCCACATTAAAGGCAGGAGCCTGGGCAGGTTGGACATGAATCTGATGGTGTTTGGCTGCTTGTATGTTAACAGAAAGTTTCTGTGATTCTCCCTTGCTCCTTGAGTTTCTCATATTTTCCTTTAGAGAAAAAGAAATCTCTAGAACCAGACAGCAAAGCTTTCTTCTAAAATAGATAAATGTTTCTAAACCACTGAACATGGGTAGGGCATTTGCTATACTTGACACATATTTTTAAAATGTTTTTCCTTTCTTTGTCTATCAGCTTTTGTACCAGTGGTCTGTGGAAAAGTATACTTGATCCCTGCCCCCTACTCCAAATTACAGAATTGCCATCAGCAGACTTAATTAAAATTCTTATTTAGGCTGATGTACCCAAAAGCTCCTATTCCAGTTCTCCTGATCCCAGTGAGAACTGAAGATATTTGCAAACCTTGGCCTAATCCAGCATCCTCTGAAACTGTTGGAAATCTCAGTAGTTGAATTCCCTCGGGACCAAATAAACCTGCTGTTTCATTTTTCTTTTAAATGGAAAAGTGGGGAGTTGGGTACTGAAATTGAACCTGTGCCACTGTGAAGAATTTCAATGTGAAACCTGCAGTCAACAGCATGTGGACCTCTGCTGGTTTGTTCTTCCTTTGTTGCAGAAGAAATACTGAGAGCGAGTGCTTGAGGGGTGTAAGTAATGACTTCATAACAGTGACTGATAACCAATAATCAAAATTGGGTAGGTAACAATTAAAACATACTACTGTAGAGCTATTGGAAGTGTTTTGAATGCCTCCTTGACTCAGAAGTATCTGGTAGAATAATTTGAGATGTTTTTGTAGGACTTTTTCTTGTAGTGACTGATAAGTGGGTGTGAAAGCTCCCTGTAAGAATAGATTTTTAGCACACTTGTTGCTGATGGTATAGTGAAAGGTTAACACAAAATGTTTATTTGTGGAAAGTGCATGAAGTCCTTGTAAAATCTTCTTTTTCCATCTCATCTCCCTCTAAATCAAAGTAGATTCCCAGTTTCTGGAAACTAATTCAAACAAGATGGAGCAGACTAGCGGCACTGCTAACATCACAGTGAAGAAAGGTTTGGGCTGGAGAATATTTTTGGTAAATATTATTTACTCTTTAAAGAAGTAATGTTTGTGTTGGAGTGTTTTCAGCAGCCAGTTTGGCTTCAGGAAATAATTGTTGGAGCTGTCTTTAAGAAAACAGGGATGAGAGTTCCTCTTTGGTCCTTCTGGATCTCCTTTTGAAGAAATAAAAACTACTAAAGGGTTAACACCTCCGCCCCATCTTCTGTATGTCTTCAAATGCGAAAATTCTTTCCCTGGCTTTTTTCCTTCCTCCCAACAACTTCAGGAAATTAAATTGTTTATTCAAACTGTCTCATGTCTGTGTTGGATGGCTACCTTAGCTCAGGAACTCGGAGACATTCCTGTGAGGCAAATCCCCAAAACCTGAGAGGTGGCTCTTTTCCTGCTGTACTGTAAATGTATGGTTTGACTGCCAGAGGGCTTTGAAACATGCCGCCCAGACAGCTTTGAAATATGAATGAAGTCTGACTTTACATAGATGAGATTGAAATAGGTTTAAATATTTGCTGCTGTCTTCCATGCATTCATTTGTACCTAGAATTGGAATGTGGGGGGTATTGAGGATGTTTGCAAATCACAGAATTCACTCAAATCCAAGAGAAGTGAGAGAAAAGCCTCTTGAATTGAGCTTTGGTCTTGCAGTCATCATAGAGTTTATCTCTGAACTACACATAATTGTATCTCAGGCTAGTACGTGAATTTCCCAATATTTACTTTTTCCGCCTGTCAAATGCAGTTATAGTAAAAACCTATCACACTGTTGATGTGTGGATGGACTGGTAGCAATTTGCTCTAGGATAGTTGGGTCTCAAAAGAGATTTAAAGTATCTGTTGCTTTGTCTTGATATTTATTAATAGCACTTCATTTATGTCTATCTGCTCCAAAGCACCATTTGAAATAAAAAAAATCTGAGGCATTAACATTTGAATATTTTTTCATTGATGATTTCTATAGAAGCAGCCTTGAAAATGAAGCAGCGTATACTTTGAAAGCAGAAAGAAGGAATTGTGAGGCCACATTTCGATCCTTAGTAGCACTGAGGGCTTGTTTTCATGCTGGACTTGTTCTGCCTGGAGAAAAGAAGGTTCTGGAGGGGACTTCATTACAGCCTTCTAGTACATGAGGGGAGCTTATAAGGAGCATGGAAAATGTGCTTTCACTGTCAGACCATAGAGGAAGTCAAAGGGGAATAGTTTTAAACTAAAAGAGAGGAGATTTAAGATTAGCGGTGGGGGGAAATTCTTCACTTGGAGGGCAGCAGGACACTGGCACAGCTGCCCTGAGAAGCTGTGGTGCCCCATGCCTAGAGGCACTCAAGGCTGGGTTGGATGGGGCCTGGGCAGCCTGATTTCATGGGGAGCAGCCAAACCACGGCAGTGGCTGGTAATTGGGTGGGCTTTGATGTCCTTTCCAACCCAAGCCATTTTCCCCTGTTGGGATACCTGAGTTCCTAGAAGGTCTTTGCAACCCTGTGAATGCAGCATGTGGCTGCTGTTTTCCAAGCATTCACAGGATGTCATGAAACACAGGAAAAAATGAAAGCTCTGAAAGCTATGAGTGATTGTGAGCCCAATACTAAATGTGCTCAAGCTAACAGGAGCTAATTTTCATGACAAAATGATTATCAAACACAGGAAGTTTGGAAAAAACCCTCTCATAAAGTATGAGTCTTTAATAGCACCTTATCTTAAAAAGGTGTTGTATAACTTATTCATCTTGCTGTGAACTGAAAAAAAAAATTGCTTCTCAGAAGTGATTCATTTTCTTTCATATCTTCAGGGTTGTTTTCTGTAGCTAATTCTTCAGGAAGTTTTTTTCTTCTTTGTATTTATTATACACAGTTTTACTTGAAATAAACATCTGAAAGACTGGAATGATTGTCTGGCTGAAGCTTGTATTGGATGTGGGTAGTAGCCTGGTTTTGTGTTTATTTTAAAATGAAAAGATGAGGTGCTTGGCAGCCTTTTTTTCTAGAGGAACTACTGTACTGAGAAACTATTTTTTCCCCTCTAAATGAAGCTCAGAATCTCCTAGGAGATTTTAAGACTGCATATTTATTGTTTCAGAAATAGAATAATTTGCTACATCTTCAAAAGTGATGCCTGAGCAGTAAGATGGTGTCTCTGGCAAGGGACTGGCAGGCAGCACCAGGAGTAGCTGAGGCTGAGCAGGAGCAGACGGGTGGCAGGGACCTGTGACAGTCCCAGCTGGATGCTCCCAGGTAGAAGCAAGGGAGGCTGTGCATTTGCTTTAGGTGTAGCTTAGTGTTTTCAGGTGGGCTAAGCTTTACATGCGTTATCTATAGGACTGACACCAGTTTCCAGAGGGACAGATGTCTGCTTCAGAAGAGGACTCTGCTGCTTCTGTTGTTTGGTGGTGTCAGTTCTTGGAAAATCTGTTAAGCTAGTTAGTCAAAAATACCTTAAAAAACCTTTCTGTGGTATCATTACTGGGAAGTACCTGTCATCTGTGGCATGTTTATGTAAGGTGGTGTGTGGCAAGTGGAAGAGTCGATAGATATAATGCCACTGCTATTAAGATCCTAATGTACGTGTGGGAGGAGCAGTTTCCTAGCAGGCTCTTTTCCAGGCAACTCTGGTTAATCTCTCTGTACAGGTATTACATGATTTGCAGTTATTTTGCTTTCATTGTCATGGAATCAACAACAGAGAAAGATTGCCCTTATCCCAAAGTAAAGCAGTACTGCACTGGCATGGCTCTGCTTGACTGGCTGTTCTGATAAGGAACTGCAGTGAGAGATGGCAAAAATCAGAGGATTTAGCATTTAGTTCTGCCTCATGGAAGTTGTTTGCTTCCCATGGAATCAAAGCCTGCAGTGTTAATCCTAAAGCTGCAGACCTGTGCCATACATCTCAGGATAGCAGCCTAAGGGAGAACTTACACAGCAATTCTGCAAAATCCAAAATCGGAGTGAGAAACAGTAGCACTGTGTGAAGTGTCTGTAAAGCCATCATCCACAGCTTCTGTCACCCATGCTCTCCTAGAAGTTTACCATCAGTGCAGGGTCTGGCGCTTGGCAGTGTGTGTCCAATTCTGCTGCTAGAGAAGAGCTAGGGCAGTGGTATTTGGCTTGGTGCCATTAAGGCACAGCACGAGGAATGTGTTGCTGCAGGTGGGTAAAGACACTAGATAATGCTCTGGGGAAATCCTAGTGCCCAGGCAGTGGAAGGGGAAAGAAAAAAAAAAAGAGGAAGAAGTGTGAATAAATTTGATCTATAATATTGTGTTCTTTGTGTAGTTCTCTCTCTCGTGCAATGGTAGAGCTTAATGGCAAGTTAAGCACACAGGCTGTCTTCAGAAGCACCTGTGTGTAGTTTCTTGGGGGAGGGTGCAAGGCTGTGTGAGTTACAGCCATAGTTACAGTGAAATACTTTGCAGGCAAATGCTTGGAAAAAAAATCTTTCTGTTTTTAACAATATCAAAGCCTTGGGTTTATTTTTGGGGTTTTTTTTGTTTGTTTTTTTAAGTAAGGTTTTATTCAGTCCTTCTCAGTCATAGCCTTAAATGGTCAAAAATACTGCTCTAGACTTTTCTTTCATTTCCTAATTGTTTGTGTACAGACCCTTTTTTTTTTTTTCTTGAGAGAGAGAGAGAGAGAAAGAGAGAGAAGTAATTACTCAGGGGAAAAAGTTGTCTTGAAAAATTTTGGTCATGATCTTCCTTCCTAGCATTTTTCTAAGGAGAGCATCACAGTGAAAAAACAGTGGGAGAAAATCACAAAGAAATAGTCCTCTATCTTTCCAGCATTAGCTCTGACTGAACACTTCCAAGTAAGAAAGAAAGTGATGTAAATGAAGCTGAACTGCACCCCTTCAAGCAGGGTCTGTGGTTTAAAAGTGCTTAGGGGCACAGAGCTGTTATTGTAAACACCCTGGAATTGGTAATTGGTATTATTGGTGTTATGCCTGACTTAAAGACTGGCTGTGCTTACAAAGCTGTCTTTAGACTTTCAGCACTTGCACAAAGTTTTTGTTGGTTTCAGAAGTTTGCATTTGGCTGGTGTAAGAGAGGGTTCTGCTGCAGAGGTAAGGCCAGTTGTGCTGCTGTCAGGCTGCTGGTGAGCTGTGCTTTGGGGCTGTGGGTCTGGGGCTGCAGCACTGCAGATCTGAGAGCTGTCTGGGGTGGGCTGGGGTTGCCTGGGGATCCATGGGGCTGGGGTTTGGGCATGTGCAGATCAGCAGAGAAGGCATCCTTTGCACAGCGTGCATGGTAATATGAGCTAGGATTCTGGGGAGGAAAAGTGTAGGTGACCAAATTATTCTTGGAAAAGAAAAAGCTACTAAGCTGGCAAAGTTTTTGAGTTCTTCAGAAAATAATTAGAGAAAATAATTAGGTATATAGTCCGAATGACGACACTCATTTACGGTCCCTTTAGTGCAACTTTCTCAAGATCATTAGTTACCTTTTTTTTTTTTTTTTTAACTGTCATGATTTCTGTTTTTTGAGGACTGAGAAGGTTTTGAAGAGGAACATTTCTATTGAAAGAGAATAGTTTCTGCTTTTTTAATAGTGCCTGCACACCTTGCAGCTTTCTGTGGCATCTTGGCATTGTGCTGGTTAAGCGCAAAGCCCTGCAGGTCCAAGGGGCAGAGAGCATCAGCCCCACACCCGTGTGCTGTCAGCAGGCAAACTGAGTGTGTAAAGTCTGTACGTGATGCTGGGTGTGGAGCGACTTTGTCCTTGTGAAACGCAGCTGGCTGGAGGGCTGACATACAAGGAGCCATGATAGTGTGCTGGCTGGGAAAAAGGCTTCCTGGAGCAAAGCATCCTGCTGCTACAGGTAGATGTGCTGGTGGGCTATAAGAGCAGACACCACATGGGGATTTTCTTTTGCCTTCACAAACAGGAATTCTTGAAAACACTCTGAGCAAATGATGTTTTTACTTTCTAAGAGATTGAGAGGTACATGTACGCATTTTTTTCTGTAGAGAAGGCCTAATCTTATTATGTGGCTCAGTTGTTCTCCTTAGCAGTTATTTGATATATCTGAAGTGAAAGCAAATGAGGTGAATGAAAATCACTTTGCTCAGTGGATGTAGTTCTTCAAGGACCTACCAAAGACATTTTCAACGTTGCCTTAAGATACTGTGTAATGTGAACTTTATTTTTCTATATAATGGTTCTTCAAGTCCTTGTACACATCTCAGAATTGCAGCAATTTGAAACCTTTCCACCAGTTCCTTTCTTCTGTGCTGTATCTCCAGTTAATCCCACCGTGTGGTATAGCATCATCTCTGGAGTTCCTTATCTTTCATGTCTACAAGCAAAAGAAGTGAGCAACAGAGAATGAATGTGCTTGTCCAAGAGAAATTTGTTCTGCAATCCTATTTAATCAAAAATGTAATCAACATTTAATCAGACATTTAATCAGCAACTTGCATTTTTCATTCTAATTAGTTGCTGCCTTTTGTTGGGATTGAAGAGTGAGTTTCAGGGCGGAGCTGGACAGAAATAACCCAGAGGAAAACAACTGGCTATTCTGCACCTTTGTGTCTGCCTGTGCAGCTCCTGCTCAGAGGCTGCATCAGCTGTTGGTGTCTGCCTCCTTAGCAATGAGAAGGACAATGGTAATTTGGTGGATTAGAATAGAAATTGAAATCTATCTGTCTGTATAGATTTAGATTCTTAAACTCATTGGCATGTTGTAATGGCACCAGCATTGCAATTGCAGGTATCAGGGAACCCAGCTAAATCCATAAAGGGAAACAAATGTGAAAGATGCCACTGAACTGCTGGCCTCAGGCTGTTCCTCTGAAAGAGAGAATGAGAGTGGAGTAACTAACCTCCTGCAGGGTTTTGCTTGTTGAGGCAGCTTCTGGAAAACCTGGGGAGGCCAAAGGCATTGCCTTATTCCCAGCTGTGCAGGGCTCCCAGCAGGGCCAAGTCTGGGCTGCAGTGAAGTCCAGCTGGAACAGGTAATAGCATTCTGGGGGTTGCATAGCAGATCCTGTGTGCCCTGGCCGAACATGGGAAAGTTGTAGTCTTGGAGCACTTCATCTGATGGAAACAATGGATTTGACAGCTGCTGTCTAGTTACCAAAAAAAACAAAAACAAACAAAAAACAAACAAAAACAAAACAAGGGCAGAAATGATTAGAGTGCTGTATATATGTGCTGTGTGGGAGAGATCAGCAGCAAGAAGTTCCATGGAAAGAGAGACGAGAGAGGTGTGGGGATGCATGGTATGAGCAGTGAGTCTGAGCCCAGGGAAGCGTGCTGAAGGTCACCTGCTGGGCACAGTGGTGATGGTAGAAGGGCTGAAGCTGTTTGGGAGGAATGGCTTGGTTCAGCAAGAAGAATGCTCTACATTTCTTGTAAGCAAGCAGGATTACTGTTGAAGAACTTTCTTACTCTATAATGCATTTTTGCATTATGGGTGGATATGCATTTTGTCTAACAGCTTGGATTACAAACAGGTAGTAGCTGTTCTTTGTGACTGAAGCTCTAAATGAGAAAATGGGTGTTCTGGCAGTACTGTGCATATGCTGCTGCTCCAAGCGAGAAGCCTATGGACTGGAATAAATAGGGAAAACTTTAATCTTACTGTAGCAACAAAGTTCATTGTAATCTAAAGCAGTTAAAATGTCTGGCAAAATAGATGCATATGCAGTATGCACACAGATGTGCATTTCTGAAGTGGTCTAGACACCGCGACGGAATTTTCTCCAGCTAGGGTGGAGACTTCTCAGAGATCCTGTTCTGTCTTTTTCAGGTGCAGAAACTATCTTGAGTGATGGAGACTTTGTCTTACTGTCTCATCTCTGCTCTAGCCTCAAGTTTACTCCCTCTGACTTCAGCTGTTCTGTATAGAAGGATCCTATATCCTTCACTGAGCAAAGCTCTTGGTTTTTTCCTTTCCTCTTTTTCCTAAGGGAAAAAACTATTTATTCCCACATCAACCATTAGAAGTATTCTATATGCAGTATAATTAAAATAATTCCTTAACTATCTCTCAGTTTAGATCCTTTTTCCTTATGAGAAGAATCATGCTCAATAACTGCATGTTGCTCACATTTCAATTTCCAGAATCGTGTAATTTGTGTAGAGCACCAAGATAATTTTCTGCAGCGCTGTCAAATGCTCCATCCTCTTTCTTCTCAGGGAATTTGGCTGCATGTCAATAAACAGAATGTTTTGAAACAGTGTGGTCATCACTTGTTGGAAGCCAAGCTTTCGTTTTATTGCAAGCCTTCCTAATGAAGCTTCCAAATAAAGTAAAATCATTTCTTTGATCTATGTTGATGTAAACTCAAGCAGAGGAGTAAGTTGCAGGGGAAGGAAATTCCATTTATTGGTACTGGCATCTGAATATGTTGAAGTGGAGAAAAGCAATCCAATTCACTTTTAATTCGTACCATGCGCTTTCTGCTGAACACCTTTTTTCTTCTCATAAAGGGAACTAGACAGCAGGATTGCACTTTCTGCATTCCAGTTGGATTTCTGTCTGCTGATGACATGGTTCCTACAGTATTCAGAGAGTACGGGGTGGGGGATGGTGCACAGCAAATAGGTGAACCCCAGTTTTATATAATACTGAACTGGTGGGACTGCTTTTTAGCCAGATACTGATTTTGGGTTTAAACAGTTCTCTTTAAAATAGTAGCTGCTTTCAGAAGTAGTCCAAACAAAAGGCTCAAGCATGAAACGCCTGTCAAAGGTAGCAAGCAAACCAGGAACTGAATGGATGAGTTATGTGAGTCTGAACGGGTGCTGAGCTGAGTGGAAGGACTTCTAGGAACGCTTTTTGCATTATTTATTTTCTGTGAGCCCTGTCCCTTGATATCCTGATGTTCATCAGGTTGGAAGCCAGTTTGGTAGCAGTGGCAGTAACTTCTGGGTGTAGAATCCTCTTGTGAGCTGTGTCAGAGTCAATGCCTTTCTTTGGTTCCGTACGAGGAAAAAAATTGGTTTACTGTGTATGCAAACAGAGGTCACTTGGTAAACATAGGAGATGAGAAATCACAAGTATTCTCAGAGCTAATGGCACTTGAGGAAGATGTGATATCTGAGTTGCAGTGTGCTAAAACATTGAGGCCATCCTTTGTGCAAAAACAAAAAGTTGCAATCAGGTTTCTGTGGTGAGCAGGCATGCTAACTTAACTGTCTTGTTTGTACAATGAAGTTTTGCATGCAGGAATAAGCCCCAGGCACCTATATATCTTACTTGAAGCCTTGCTGGAAACGAATAAACATATTTTTGCATGGCAAGTTGCTGAGTTTAAATAAATCTCTAATTTCTGCCAAAAACACCCAGTCTCTTTCAGAGATCCAAGTGAAAAAAAGCTTGCATTACACATTTCTCATGTATGTCTCAGTGCACGTCCGGTCTCTGTAAAACTCCAAAAGGTTTATCCAGGGCTGTTTGCCAATGTCTTGGGAAGCTGCAGTGGAAGTTCAGTGTTGGGTTTCAGGGTTAATGGAGTAAAAGCCGCTTCAGTATGAAAGCTTGCCTGGCAGAGACACACTCATTGCTCAGCGCCCCGTGTTTGTAGCAGGGTGGGGATGCAGGGCCAGCAGGGCCTGGTCTTGCTGTCCGTGCTGGGCTGACGCTGTGCGGACAGCATGGGAAGCTGTTTGGAATGCAAGCTCCAGGCCCAAGCTTCTGGAAGGCTAACAGGCTGCTTTTGTTCGGGTAGGAGTTAGGAATCCAGATAAGACTTGTGGAAGTAAGCAGGCAGCAGTAGTATGCTGGAGAGGGGTGGGGAGTGGAACAGAAAGGGCAGTGTGGAAGCAGCCCCTTCTGGCTGATGTACAAGTCTGCTCTAAGTACCTTCTTTTTTACCTTGTTTTTTAAGAAACTGCAGTTCTGTGCCTTGATTAGTGTGTGAGAATTCAGCAGACATTCTTGTACGGGGTTTTTTAGTTTGGTTTGCTACGTATTACATGTTTTGTAGACAGGCATCGTAAGAAGGAGATTTTCACATCTCACACCTGGATGCTCATAATTCGGAGGATTATGGCAAAATTTCATCTTCAAGTGCTGCACTATTAGAAAAAGTGCCTCCAATAGATATTAATAGGCTGAGCATCAACTCTGTGGGAGAGCCATAAGCTCTCTGCAGACCTTTCAGGGGCTTGAGTGAGACATTGTGGTCATGAATGGGCTTTGCTGTCGGGGCTGATGGGTGTAACAGGAGTAGCTCTCTGGGCTGATGGAGTTGGATGCTTTTCAAATGCGCTGCCCAGGGAGATTCTGGTCTAGGTAAGACAAACTGGATAATGGTTCTACTAAATGAGTGTTCCTAATGCAGTTTGCTTTCCTGCTTGCGTTTGCCAGGTAGCTGTGTGCAGGCTCCAATGATAATGTTGTTAAAGATGACTGCAGCAGATGCGTAGAACTGAGAGAAGTCCTGAGAAGGTCAGACTCTCAGAGAACAATTACCAGATGCTTTCAGAAGGTCTGCTTACTGCAGGGGAAAGACAGATGGGGGAGTCAGAATTGTTATGTGACCTTGGAAGAGCGAGCCAGTTCACCTCTTGTCTTTCTTTCTCTTCTGTTCTCTTTCTCCTTCAAAAAAATAAATAAATAAATAAATAAAAATTAGGCAGCTGCTGTCTGTTGCTATGCCCATTTTAAGTTAGCTGATCAGATGTATTACATTTCTTCAGTTTGATTTCCCTACCCAAAAAGAAGAGGCAGGCAATTGGAAGATTTGTAAGTAGGGCACAACATCAATATATTTAATCTAAGGCTTTCTTTCCATGGGTAGATTTAATGAGATAGATAGTTGGGTATATAAATAGATGTAGATATATTTGCACTAAAACTGTCTAAATGTGTATCAGTCCAGATTCTTGTCTTGTCTCTTTAGCCTTTCTTGGTAGCTGATAACAGTGTGATATTTCTATTAATGGTGAACCAATGTTTCTGGTTTGACTAGGTTATCTGCAACTATAGGGAATAATTGTTTTTGTTGCCTAAATCTGATTGATAGTGTTTAAGTTGAAAATTGTTAACGAAACAACTTTGTGGGTGTCTTCATGTATGTGTATTGTCCAAATGCAAGGAAGAATGCATGCTGTCTCTATTGAAACCTCATCTTGCCTTATAAAAGCCCCAGAAGCCTTGAGTGTATTTGTTAACCAAAACATGGAGGACAGCTGTTTTAATAAAGAGATGTTGACAGCTGTTAGAATTCTCAGAGAAAGCTGCTTATAAAATATGTATGCAGGTTTTACTAGCCTTGGTGTACGTGAGTTAAAAATTAAAAACTATATTGAACAGAAAGTAATCTTACGTTGCGTCACACTGAACAGTGAGGCAGAAGCCTTAAGGAAGGCCCAGAGTAAAAAAATAAAAATAAAAATGCTCGTTTGCATCTGCTTTAAATCTTTTATTTTTGAGCTGCTCTCTGCCTGGATGGAAATCTGTAAGAGCATATGATTTTGTTAGCCTCCTAGAGAAGGGGCTTTTCTGCAGATGCTGGGGGAAGTTTTTTCCCCATTCATTTTGACAGCCTCAACTGTGCTGGAAAAAAACTATGTATTCTTCTCTGCCCTTCTCATTTTCCATTCCAGTTGAAATGGGCCTATGGTCCAGTTTAGCTTTTTCTGTAGTACAGGAAGAAATCTGTGAGGTAGTTTTCAAGTGGCTAGTTCGGGAAACTTCAGCAGTGAGAGATGGAGTACAAACTGTATCCTTAGGTGAGCACTGCGGTCTGCTATAGTAAGATTGCCTGTTGCACTTCAGCTGTGGACTTCAAGTAAAGGAAGGCAAGGCTCTGGATTCTGGGTAGTTTTACAGGTAGGTAAACTGGAGTGCAGGTGCATGCCTTGATTCAACTTTATCCGCGTTGCTCCAGCTCTTGCTAAATCTTAATTCCTGTTGCAAAAGATGTAGTCTTTGAAAGGAGGTAGGCGGAAGGCTTGGTTATCTTGCCTGATGCAGTTCAAAGATTTAGTGGTAAAGTTGTGTTGATAGTGCTCAGAAGCAGCATGGGCCCACATAAGTACTGGTAGAGTTTGGAGGAGTTGTGCTTGAGCTGACTTTAGATGTGATGGTATCAGGCTGAGAGAACAGGCATTTGACTTAATGCTTTTTGCCAGTTTTGTTTGAAAGGCACCTGAGCATAAAGTTAGAAAGACCCATGCGAATACAGGAATTCTATCTATCATTGGGGGAAAAGCATATTGAAGGGCATCACCACGCAGCTGGTATGCAGCTTAAACGGAAAGCTTGTCAGTCTGTCGCTGTGGGATTTGTGAGCTGCTAGCTCTCCTGGCTCTGACAGGGAAGTTCCCAAAGTGGTGATGCTTTGTGAGGTCTGAAGCCCAAATTGAACCTGCAAGCCTGCACTTTCAGGCTCTTTTGTAGCTGAGTGCAGTGCTGTGTGTGTCTGTCCTACTAGGGAGGAAGAGAAGTCTGTTTGCTGTAGGCACGAGAGCTTCAGGGTGATTCCTGGGAGCAAGTATCTGTAGCTAACTGCCAGCAGGGTTGCTGACTCTTCAAATTTAGTGCTCTTTGTTTCACTTTGCAGTTTGTGACTGAACATCCTACCTTGTTTCACTTTCTTAAAACAGCATCGTTCTGTCGATCCTCTTAAATATCATTTTGCACAGTGGCTTAGCAGTACATTGTGCTTTTCCAGCACATCATGTGTACTTTTACATGCAATGAAAAAGTGATGGAACGAGTTTCTCAGAGCAGCTAGTGAGGGAGCAGTTTAATTATCTGTGTTGTTTGGGATGTAGACCCATTGCTTTGAGTGCTTGGTGAAGTTAACTATGGGAAGTGAACTCCTGTCATTTGGAAAACTGAAAAATGACCTGTTTATTGGATCCTCAGCTGCTGCAAATGAGAAATGGCAGGACCATTTACCATTAGCTTTCATGTAGAGCAATTCTAACAGTGTTACCCAGACATGACTGAAGAAGAAGACTGAAGAAGTCTTCATCAAGTCAATGCGAGTCTTCCTTTTGACTTTAGTGTAGGTGGCTTTTTGTGGCAAGCCTTTCAGAATGGCTTTAGTGTGTTACATTGCAGTTTTGTACAGGGGAAGTCGAGGAGACCCTCATTTTTAACTACTGGTTTACTATCAGAGGAGATTAGCTGAGAATGATAGAAAATATAATTTTTTTAGAAGCTTGTGAATTAAATAAGTTTTAAAGCATTTTATATTACAGTACCAAGGAGTTTTATCAATGCACGTAGAAAACTTATGCTTTGGTGTAACACCTAATTGAACATACTGGAGAGCAAATATGCAGTATCAAGTGTCTTTCAAAATATAAACCTTGTCATGTGAAATTTTTGTTCATTTTGTTTAAATGAAATAAAATGTGAATAGGTCTGTATGTTTCTGGAAGCCTGTTACAGCTTCTGCACTGAGTTTACAGTGTACACAGAAGATAAATACTGTATCTGTTCTCAGTTGTGATATTGTCTTCTGCCTTGGGATTTTGTCTACTCTTTTCAAGTCTCTCAGTCATCATTGGTGCCTTATGACCTTGGAAAGACTATTGAAAGGGATGGGTCAAGTGTTTGCTTTTTGCAGAGGGTCACATTAACACTAGGGTGACTGGGATCATAGAGAGACAAAGGGAGCCTGGCACAGGGAGGGCGTACGTGCTTTTTGCAGCACTTAAGGAGGCAGGCAGTTTATTGAAGCCAAAGGGTGGTGCTGGAACAACTTAGCATCTTTAAGGACTGTGACCCTTGGGAAATTATGTGTTGTAATGGAAGATGCAGTGCCAAAGCAGCTTGGTTTGAAGATGATTGTTAATAAGTTTATAGAGAGAGCATGTGGTGTGGCTGCTTGCCATAGGTGGAAACTGGATCTGATAAGGTCTGAAGGTCTCACTGGTGTTGTGTGCCTATGGTTGAAAGCTAAACCCTGCGTAATTGCTTATAATTACCACCAGGTACTAAATATGCCTTTGAATGTCTGGTAGGATGAATAGTTCATTGTCTTAAATCATTTTTCTGTGCAGCTGTTAATCGTTCCTTCTTCCATGATTGCACCTCTTTTTTCTTTTTTCTTCCCTTGTTACTGTGGTTTTGTACCTCTTCTGGGGAAAACAGTGAGTATGGACTCACAGAACCCAAGATCGCTACATTCCAAGAACATCTTGCTGAGATCAGCACCACGGAAATGTCTTAAATGGCTAGTTTAAAAAGAAAATAGAAGAAAACAGGTCCTTTCAAGTTTGTATTACTGAAATGTAGACTTTATATTTAGTGACTTAAGGTAGTATATTCCCTATGGTTACTGTTCAGAGTGTCTGGTTTCTTTCTTTTGTGGCTTTCTCCTCCTTGCAGCTTCAACCACTGAAGTCTTGATGTTGGATACTTCAGTTTGTCATTGGTCTGGCAGAATGACAGATTGGTGGGGTTCTAGCTGGCTCTTTTCTGGAAGGTGCCTGTGTTGAGGTGGGAATTGGAGGTGTGTGGAAGCACTGTGGTGCCTCAGGTAAATGCCAGAGTGATGTTGCTTCCTGCCCTGCCAAAAAGCTCTCCTTTTTTCTAATCCATTTTCTGGCATCTTGTTCTGGTACGGTGCTCAAAGGAGTAGTTTTGTAGCTGTAGATGGGATGATATAATGCTTTGAAGACGTGGAGGAGAGCAGATGGCTCTCCCAACTGTCACGTGGGATGGCTGCATGAAAATTGCTTGCTGTGTTGTAGTGTCTGATGTATGAGGTCTGTTCCCCATTCTATGTGATTCCATGTGATTATAAAAAGAATGATTAAATGCACATACATGGCTGTCTCCCATGCTTTTTTTCTGTTTAAAAGATCCTCAGTGGCTGTCAGAGGTCCCATTTCTTCAGCCTATCCGAAGAACACTTAAAACATAGAACACTATCTGTGGCTACCTATCTATAAGGGAATACTTGATTGCCCTTCTCCTCTGGATCTATGATGCTTTACAGAGATATGGAAAACCAAGGATTCTGCCTATCCCAGACATCAACTTCTGACTAATTTCAGTCATAAATCTTTCAAAATTACTGACGGAAGAAGAGCAAAACCTTCCTAAAAGGAATAGCTGGATTTATATTAGCAAAATTATCTCTGATTAATTCCCTGCTTAATAGATTGGGTGCGAAGCAAAAATAAACCACAAAAAACAAAATTCCTGTGTTACTTCCAAGTCTTGTAGCTTTTCAGGTGCCTTTGACTAACTTCAGTTTGACCGATGACTGTAGGCCTGCGCCTCCCAGCAGCATGCACTGCACTGGGGCTGCTGTCTGGTTGCTTCTGTCGTGGGCAGTAATGAATGTCCATCAGTGAGGGAAGGTAATAAAAGCATGGATCCTCAAAATATTCCCTGACAGAAATGCAGGGTGCCCCGCTGATGGAAAATCTCGTGCAAATTAGCTGAGCTCGCCTTTGTGCCTGGAAGAGAAAAACAGGATGTCTGTGAGGCTGTGGGGTGGCTGGTGTTTGCTGATTTTTGCACTTTGCTTTGGTACTTTTTGTAGGGTGCCGTCCTTAGTGCCTGATAATTTCAGGTGGAAAATCTTACTGGAGGCTGTTTTTGCTCTGGTTCATTAATATTTATGTAAATCCCTTTGAAACCAAAAAATGCTTTTATGTTTTATGTCAAAGCAATATGTTATTATTTGCTACTTTTCTAAATGGGACCTTCTGGAGGTAAAACATCCTCATATCTGAGAAAATGAACTTCACTGCATGCATTAATAACTGCTTAGGCTATTAAAGCAGATATCATGATTGCTTTTTAGTTCTCAAAATGTTAATTGCTTGCCATTTTTCAATCTGTCACTCAGTCCAGGCAGCAAAAATACGCTACTTAATTTAACCCTGGCTGTAATGTATGACATTATAGTAATTTTTTTCTTTTTAACTGTCATTCGCTATGACGTTTTAGTCTGAGATGCTGGGGTGAAGTAGTTCAAACTGTTTAATTTGGATGTTAAAGCAAGCAAACAACCAAAACTGTTCCACGTAGTTTGAGACTATGGTAGAAGATCAGTTCTAAAACACCAGTTTATGGGCTCATAGTAACTTGATATTAAACTCTTCCCTGAATCCATAGATAACTTCATAACTTCTTATGTAGCGTGGTAACCTACTTTAGTCACTGTTCCATGTGGTTGTAGAGTTGTCCATATGCCTCAGGTATAGAATTAAGTCATGATGGGCTTCTGGGTGTTATCCAGAATAGCAGATAACTTTAACAATTTTGTTTTTTTCTTGAGATGTTGTAGTGTCTGATTAAATGAAAGCTCGGTGCTGAAGGAAGGGTGTGCTAAAGCACCAGTCAGAAATTTGTGATGCCTGTGAATACGTTTCTGTAGCTTTAGACAGACTGGACCAATTGAAGACACTGAAGCTTTGGTGTAAATTAGGTGTTTAGTTTTACCACTTTCAGCCAATTTTTTTCTTCTCTTTTTCTCCAGAGGATTTCTAGCATTTGCTATTTTTACTTTTCCTGGCTGGTATACGGTCCCAGTCTGGATATTCTTTAGAATTATATTTGTTTTTAAAACAGTGACCTCTAGGAACATTGTTTCAGAGTGACCATTTTTCAAGCATTTGCTCAAGGAAGGTAGGTGGGCAGTCTTGCTTTGAGGCGGTTGTGTCACGTCTTGGGAAGGAGGAGAGAAACAAAACTAATGGGGATCACTCTCTTCCCCTCAGAAAAAAGGGGTTGTATTGCATAGCTTGTTTTGGATCCCATGTAGCCACTTCCAGGAGGTGTCTGGACAAGCTGGGAATAGCTGCCCTTCCTCAGGCAGGATATGACTTGGTTTCAGGCTCATTCTGTCAGGCTCCCAGATGGGCTAATTTGGCAACTACTCCACCTCACCTGCAACACCCCTCATGGGCAGCCCCTTGCTGCTAAGTTACTTATGGGCTGTGGTTTGCTTCTTTCTGCCCATTGATTTTTTTTTTTTGGGGGGGGGGGGGGGGGGGGCGGGGGTCCTAGAGTTTTTCGTATGGGGTAACAGCTTGTTTTCCACTCCTAATCCCTTTCCTACAAGATGTGGGACAGCTAGTGTGGTGTGCACTTGGCTGTGGAGTGCCCATCTTGGTGTCTCACAGCCACAACCTGTCCGTCCTTGTGGCTTTGTGGCACTGCCGGGTGGTGATCTAACAGAGACACGAGGCTACCTGCCGTCCTGGTTACTTGGGTATCTTTGGTTCTTTAAATAACTTAATTTCACAAAAAAACTATTTCGGTAGAGGATTTATCCCAAGTTACCTAGTCCACAAAACACGCATGCTTCTATCCTTTCTTGTCTCCTGGGTTTAAGTGTAAGTAGTTCTAATATTTCATATAACCAAAGGGGAAAGCCCACTACTGAGAAAGAGGAAGATCCAGTGCCGCAAGCCAACCTTGCTAATCGCTTCCTCCTTCCCATAGCCACTAAGTGTGTGACAGCGTCTTCAGCACCGGATGCTTCTCGCTATTTGTTAGCGTAAACAAAAGCTGTAGGCTGGCTTCTACCTTCTGCTGATGCAGTACAATTGGTTTCAGTAATTCCTGGTAAATTTGCAGAGTCCATTTTGGGGTCATTATAGAAAGCCGTTAGGCCCATTCATTCTCAAGTAGCTTTGGCAACCAGCTTTCAAGTATTTCTCTTCTGTAAAATAGGACAAAACTTATTCAGTGTGTGTAGGCATGGCAAAAAATGCAGCCTTTTCCATCAGATGCCGTCCTTCAAGGAGCTTTGGAGTAGTCCTTGCTGTAGCCTGGTGTATTTTTATGACGCTTTTGAGTTCTCTTTACTCCAGGGCAAACACAGCAAAAATGTAGCTAGTTTGGTTATTTTAAGTCTTAGCTTAAGGTACTTGGAATGCCTCACCAGTGGGCTGCTGCACTCATTTACAAAAAAAGAAAAGCACACAACACTTCCTACCTAATATTTCTTGTTTATCTGGCTTAGCTGTGTGAAAGTCATTGTTTCAGCAATTTGGCTATTAACTCTTTCTCTACAAGAGTCTTTTTCTTCCCAGAACATAATTGGAATGCATCTGGCTAGCCTCAGGTGCTGTTCTGCAGCAATGCTTCCCACACTCTAATGGCAACACATCAATCACCCACCATTTACAGGCCACTGTTATTTGCAAGAGGGCTTTGAAATCCTCTGTAAGAGGGGCTTGGTTTCATTTTCTTTTTAATTTCCTTGCTGAGCAACGATGAGCTCTGTTTTGACCGTGCAGTGCACGCACACTGCATTTCAGCCAGAGAAACTCCAGGCTTGTGAAGTGGAAGAAGGGAAAAATTTATGTCATAGATACTGATGGATTGCCTGTCCCTTTGGGCATCTCTGTAATGGCCTTCCAAAAGAAAGACTTACTGTATTGGGGAGAAAACTGGAGGATCTATTGTGCATTCAGCAGTGTGTAACAGTTGGGACTGTGGAAAGCAGCATAGGCACTGGTAGATAGGAGGGTGCTGGGACAGTCAGGCAGCGCTGCCCTGTGACCTCTCCCGCAAGGGTCTTTGATTTTCACAGATGAGGTTAGTGGCAATGAGAAAAAAAGATTCCAGTCAAGTCCTTGCTGAGGCTTTTGATCCTTAAATTAAATTCTCTATGTCCTCAAAGTGAGGAGAAGTTCATAATGTATTTAAATAGCCCTCGTGTAGTGGGAAAGTGGCATGGAATAGGAACAACTGGGCTTTGTGCCAGATACTTAGTTCTGCTCTCCAGACTAAAGCAGAAATGGTTTGTTTTTCTTGATAACTTGTCAAATGCACTGACTGAACATTGCTGGGCTGCGTGTACCTGAATCTCAATTCTCATACTAGCAGAGTAGATGGGACTCCACTGGCTCTGCCAGTTTCAGTTCTTGATGCTTTGATGTACGATTAGAATTAAGATGCTCTCCCCCTCGCATCACCCATTTACCACTTCTGCCCACTGGGTAGCTGCATTGGTCTCAGCATTACAGCTGCTCAGTGCATGTCCCATGACCCCGTTGAGACCATGGTTCAGAAACTGCCAAGGTGCTTCATAGGCAGAATAGAACTGAACAAATGCTTTCCTGAATTTGAATCAGCGAATGCAGATTTTTAGTGTTTGCATTCTAGTATGAAGCACCCTTTTACCTTTTAAAGTTTGTTGTGCGTTTTTCCCACGTTCCAACAATAACCCTTTTTTTTTTTTTCTTTTTCAGGAAAAGAGGAGTAGAAGTAGTACAGGTGAGTAAAAACTATTCAGTTATTTTTCTTTCTCTTTTGTTCACTTCTCTGCTATCAATCCTGTTTTTGGAAAAAGAAATGGGTCCACTTTTGTCAAGTATATATCAAGCTCATCTAGTGGAGGTGTCTAAGTGAAAGTGGAGATGCAGTTGGCTTTTCTTGTCTCTATTAATTAATAAGATCTGATAGTTGATTAAGTTATATTAGTCTGTGCTTACTTTATTTAAGGACAGTCAGATCTAGCAGAAACAGGAGCTGGCCTTTGAAACAGAGCTGTGGTAGTGGTGTTTTTGTAAGCTAGGGAGCAGAGAAGTGATACTGAAGTGCTTTGAAGTTTTAGCCCCTCTGCTGTTAAGTATAAATGTTAGCTATGTCTAAGCAGTCATATTTTACACAAGATGTTACTTAAAGGATGATGCCAACTTGGGAAAGGAATTATGTTAGCATGACAGCTAAGTCAGAGCACTGTGGTCTTAAAAGATCAAATGGGGAAGCACATTCTTTCCTTTTGGCCTGTTGTGTGTACTTAGAAGAGCTGAGTGTCACAGGTTTCGCTTTTCCTGGTGCTTAGCTGATGCTCATTTTCTAGTCTAAGGTATGCTCAATGTGTTCCTCACATGTAGAACCATAGAATCGTTCAAGATGGAAAAGATCATCTAGTTCAACTGTCAATCTACCTCCACCATGCCCACTAATCCATGTCTCTCAGTGCCATGTCTCTGCATTTCTTGAGTACCTCCAGGGATGGTGACTCCACCTCCTCCCTGGGCAACCTGTTCCAATGCCTCACCACTCTTTTTGAGAAGAAATCTTCCCTAATATCCAACCTGAACTTCCCCTGGTGCAACTTGAGACCATTTCTTCTTGTCCTTTTATTTCTTATATCCCAGTAGCAGCAATGAACCTGCTTCAATAGATAGAGGAGAAATGGGTATTAGTCATTGATAGTTGATGCTGTTCTTGTGTCCTTGTGACTTCACACAGACATGAAGTAGGGACATTTCAAGAGGAAAAAAAAAATAATCTGCAAGATTCTAAAGAATCTTGTCAGAAAAGGCTTTTAAAAAATTACTAGTTAACCTTGGAGAATGTCTTTCTAGTAGGTCTGGTTATCTGAGAACTGTATGGTATTATGAGCAAAGAAGGCACGTATTTCACTGTCTGAATTTAGACTTAATTCTAGTATCCTTTCACTACTACAGCAGCATCTTCCTTGCTTGTACCTGCTATTGCTCAGAACTAAGAAGCAGCTCCTTTTGTAAGTTCTGATAGAGCACCTCTGGATTGATAAGTGCAACCAACATATGCGAAGTACGTCCTCAACAAGCAGCACAAGGAGAAAGCTAGCCTGTATTTGTGTCATTCTTTGGTTTACAATCCAATGTCTGCATTTGTTACGCATGCCTAGTTTCTGCTGTGTGCACTTAAGCTGTGCCTGTATGAAATGAATTAAATGATCCTATGATTAGATAAACAGAGAGCAGATTCTGTTTTACCTCTTGGGCTAAAGTTGCTGTCCTTCAGTGTGTTACTTGAGTTAAGTCTTTGCAGTATCAGTGTATGCAAGATGCACAAATGCATTTATTTAATTAGGTTTTTTTGCTGGTGTTTATGTAACTTAATGGCTAGTCATTAGATATTCACAAAATAATTGGAAAGAATTTATTTATTCAAAGAGCATTTGGGAAACATTTGGACAGAACTAGGCAGGACTTCATAGAGTTTCTTAGATGATTTCAAATTTTAAAGCATTGTTGAGATGCCACACTAACCTATACTGGGAATCTGTGCCCCAAGGGCATACCTGGAATATCAGTGCCTGATGCTCTGTTAGAGCAGGATGGATGGCCATGTGTTATCACTGCTGGTCTCATGATGCTTTGTACATGCTAATGCATGTACTTGTAGTAGCAGAGGATATCTCAGATATCTGTTCTTTGCCCACTCAGTATTCCTAGAAAGCTTGGTTTTTGTCACCTTGCACTGTCTGTTCCACTAGCCCTGCTTTTAGGTAAAGAATATCTTGCTACTGGTCTGCTGGACAAAGTTTATCTGACAGGGGGAGTGTTGTTTACCTACGTTGAGCAGCAGGGTTTCTTTGATTTGTTTTTCCTCCTCATTTAAAGAACCTGCTCTGGTGTGAGCTGTCTCAAGAGAAGCCAGCTTTATGCATGGTAAAAGACAAGTAACTCAAAACGCAGAATACTGATTGTTTTCCTCTTTTCATAAATTCTTTTTTTTTTTTTTTTTTCCCCTGAATGCATACGTGCTTTCCTGTTAAAAGTAGCAAGTCAGAAGATAAGGTTCAATTACTGGTTTCCAGGTACCATAATGGACTGGTTTGTGTTGATTTCTGCTGACAGGTAACAATTCATTCTTTTCCAAAGATGTTGTACAAGAGCGGGAATTAATTTCCTACTACAGAACAACAGTCTTCAAGTAAGCACATACATGACTTCTATTTTCTTCATGCCTAGACTATTCTGACATCCTCTTATTTTGTTTACTTAGGGCTACTTTCAGTGTACAGATTTTCTGTGAGATGATGTTAGATAGCTTGTTGTATTCAAGTTCCCAGTTTTGTTTCATCTTCGACTTTGTTATAGCAGAAAGAGTAATTCCAGCTTCCTGTTTTTATTGAGTTGGGAGACATGCACATTGTCCAGTGAGAAATAGTAGAAGAGTAGGACTGACAACGGGATGCTAAGCAGGCATGACCCTCTGTTCAAGTTTAAGAAATTGTTTAAGTACCATATTGAAAAAAAAAAAAAACAACCTCTCAACTCATGGGGTGATAAGTCATTTTGTTTTCTTTGTTATTCTTTATAGAAATCCTAATTAAATTCTAACAATGAGAATTCATTGTAAACTCAATGCATAGGAGCTGAAATGTAATATTTAGTACAATTGAGTAACACCCATCAAGCTGTCTAGCTTAAAAGACAGTACAGAAAATGAATCAAAAAGCTTTCAAAGTTATGGAATTTCCAAAGACTGAGCCTTTCCAAAGTCTGAGCCTGCACCCAAACATTTGGGAACCTCGGATTTATTCTGATCAGGCTAGCTCATGTCTTTTTTTCCGGTGGCTGAAGTCTGGGTAACAACATAAGGTTTGGAAGTGTCTTGGACCTAGATTTGTTTCTTGAGACTTAAATCCTAGTCAGTGGGGCAGCTACAAACCATTGTTATATCAGAAGGGAAGCCAAACAGAAATCTCCCTGGATCGAGGACTGTGCTCAATCTCTTACCTTGTGGCAGGCTGTTTTCTTGGTTTTTAAGTAGGCATCAGCACCACCATGTTAGGGTGCTTATCCTGCTTGTACACAGAGAGGTAAGGAAATGCTGTTGTTCCATTTTTAAGGTGAGAACTGAAAAAGAAAACAAAAAAATAAACCCAAGACCTGAAGGCCGTATGCAAGCTCTGCAGGAATGCTGTTTCTCTTCCAGCCCAAGTGGTGTTTTGGCAGCTGTGCTGACAGGGCTGCATGGAACAGGGTAGAGCTCAGATGTCTGGGGAGCTGTGGGTTCTCAGACCCTGGGCTATTCTCTGTCATTCTGATTTATTTTCTTGCCAGCTCCCCCAGCCTCTTGCAGCTGGAGCCACCTGAGGAGGTAGCCAGTGGTGGGGTGGTGATGCCCTGCATGGTGGCATGTACCCAGAGCCCCAGTAGAACCATGGCCTGTAGGCCACTGGGCAGGCAGCAGCTTTGGTGCTAGCACTGGGCTGTCAGGGCACTAAGTGCTTCAACAAAAGCCTTTCTTAGTTTCTTTCATCACTGTTTCAAGGGGAAGACTGCCTCTGTGTTTATGCAGTGATTGGCTAATTAGACATTAACAGTAATAAATAAATTTTTCTATTAATGGAATCTAGCAAATATGGATTTTGAGAAGTTTCTAAAACATAAAGCTGTTTCTGAACCTTTTTTTTAAAGCTTGCTTTTGTTCAGTTTCGCCCCTCAAGATTAACGTAGGGCCAAATTTAGAGTTGCATACTGTCAGCTTTTCTTCAGCCAGCAGAGTATTCTATTTCTTCTAACTGTGCATTGGTGAGGAAAAGAAAGAACATCTCCATATACCTTGTTTTTCAGGCAAAAATCTGTTTGGCTTAGTTTGAAGAATGGAAGATTGAAAACATGTGCAGTGAAGTGGAAATCATCACAAGTACCTCTGATGGGGACATGCATTTATTTTTGTTTCACAAGCTATGCAAATCCAGAATAATTAGCTGCAGCCCTTTGGCTTCTGACAAATTGCCAGTTCCGTCTTTGTGTGACAAAGTTTGGAGCCTTCGTGTTTCTCGGGACTTCAAAGCCCTTTCGAGCACTTCCACACCCAACCTTTCCTAGAGCTCTAACTTGCTTTTTTTTTTTTCTTCAAATTTTAAATAGTTAAGATTTCCTTTTTTCCGAGTGTATTTTTGGTTCTGATGAGCACTAATGCTCTCTTTTATCTTGGAGAGATGTTCTAGTTGGTTGGCTATAAAAGTGGGATTAGTCATTGTATTTCAAGCTGCACATTTTTTAATAGCAATGGGATATGGAGGACAACATGTTTTTCAGTGTGGAACAGCTGATTGTAGTAGTTACAATGGTCTAGGCTGCTGTTTTGTTTTTCCTTTCTTTCCCTTCAGCCCTCTGGGAATTGAAATATTTGAAATCTTTTACTTTTGAGAAGAAAACTGTCCTTTGGGCTATTGGTTTTACTGATGACAGCGAAGGAGAACTGAGGGTCCCTTCCCCCCTTCCTAAATCTTCAATCAAAGTGGAATACCAATGGCAAGAGTTTCCACTAATTGTTGCCAGGGAACAGTTGTTTTCTTGAAATGCAGAGAGGTTTATTTTCACATGAAGTATTAATGGAATAAGCTTGGAACAGCAGCAGTCTAACAAGAAGAGAGCTTATAAAGTATATATCCAAAAGCATGTACAGAAAGATGTGACTGGAAAGCTTCCAAAGCAAGCAGGTTTATTGAGATGTTGGAGAGCTGGCTCTGTAGTACAGGGAGAAGAAAGTTTTATTTTTACATGCATGCCAGCCCCTCGTTACAGTGCATGTTCTCCTCAGTACGGCAGTCAGCTTTGTCTGTATTGTGGAAATGATTTTGGAATATATTTTTGGAAATGATGCTCCATAAGCCCTCCAACCCTCCTTAGTCTGGATTGTCTAGATGCTTTGCGTGTGCTGGGAGGTGAAGGCAGCTGGTTAAAATCTTGAGATTATAACACAGAAGCATGCAGTGATACTGCTTAGCATTTGGGGAGCCTCAGAGTGGGGTCTTCAAAAAATAAAAAGCTGCAGTAATAAAAGTTGTAGCTTTGTCCCCCAGGAATAGGCAGTCTGTGGGGAAAAAAAAAAACAAACTGCCAGGCCTCTGATCCTTCTCAGAAGGGGAGATCCTGCTACATGAGGCCATCTTGGTACTGAAGGAACAGCAGTGCCCTGCAGGAATGGAGCACAGGTTCTAGAACAGGGAGAGATGGCTTTGGCACTTGCTACCTATTGCATCAGCAGACTGGTCAGGGAGGTACGGCATGGCCCTTTCTGGTCCAGTGGGGAAGAAGAATAAATACACATCTGGTGGGGCAGGGAAGGGAGAGAAAACAACAGAACGTTTCCATCATGTGGATTGAACAGATTAAATAAATATGCACTTACTTTGTCTAATTTTTAAGAATTAAGTCAGTCAAAATGCAGTTGGATCTTTATTCTTGGGAAGTGAATGTGAGATCTGAGAGGAAGTGTTTGTGGCTCAGAGATGTTCGGTCTTTTTCCGACTGTTGAATTGCTTTCTTTTGACTTTGAATCCCACCAGCTTTGGATGAGGTGTGGATTCTGAAATCACTTGCCAGAATTTCTTGAGTGAGTGAAATCATTACTAAGATTTAGAAATCTGTGGTGAGTAGCCTTCAAGTTTGAGCTTGTTCTGCTTTGGCCTGTGAAACCTTCTCTACTAAGCTCATTTGTCTTCTCCCATCTCCTGGCTATGTCATGATGAGATGGTGATGTCTACCAGTGCTAAAGGCTGGGAGCTGGGATGCCTTGGATGGAAGTCTAGTCACTCTGGGAACTCTGCCAAAGGTTTATCTGATTATAGTGGGACTGAGATTGCAATGGCAATCCACTTATTGCAGGCACCGTGGACACTCAAAGTCTGTTTCTGCTTTCTAGTGAAGATATCTTTCCACTAACTGGAATGCCATTTAAGTTGCTTTGAGATATCTGAATTGAGCAGATACAGAGTAAGATGAGTATGTAAAGGAGAAGAGGAGTAATAATGTGTGCTGGTAATTTCTAAAAGCTGCTGTGTATAGTACTCTTTCAGCCATCGATATGTATCTTCCCAGATACTTCTACAAACTGCAAAGTTTCATAAAACCATCCTCAGGAAACAGTACGGATAAAAGTAAGACCTTAAAGGAAATACTGATTCTTATGCTTGGGAATAGAACTTCCTATCCGCTTGCTTTTGACTAGGAATATTTTGCAGCATATAGTCAAGTCTTTGCACAAAGTGGCAGTTAAACACTGCTTTTATCAATCATGATTTCTGCAGTGGTACCCATGGGTCACCAAAGAACAAACTTTAATGTTAGGCTGCATTAAAGATTATTATTATATATAAGATTATTCATCTCACTGGATACAAGTATTAGGTTATCAAACCAGGGCAAATGGAGTATCTTTTAAAACCAACCTGTCTCGTGTGGCTTGCTGAAATTGCGAAGTATATGTTGAAGTACAAATATGCACGTGGCTCTTTTGACATTTTTCATCTGAAGTTTTTTTTTCTTGAAGTAGGAGGGAAAGGGAACTGATTTGATTCAGTTCCAAAGGTGACTGTACCTCTGATCCTAACACTGAGATGTCCTCTCTCGGCTGAATAACAATCCTATGTCAGTTTTGGGAGTGAAATCATTTGGTTCTCCTGCTCAAGCAGAGCTGCAAGCTTACTCTTATTATGGTGGTTCTAACCTTCTCTTCAGTCTTGGGGTTTGTTCAACAAGGACAGGGAGTAGTGTCTGTCATTTCCCACTGTAGCTAAGACTTGCTTCAATCAAAAGCTTCATAGAGAGAATATCATCAAAACTGCAGTGTGGAAAAGTCTCTTAATATCGACTCTTCCTTTCTTCAGCTTCTGCAAAAATTACTTCTTTGATCTTAGCTGTCATCTGAGATGCTTGCATCTGGAGATCCATCTTATTGCATGCTTAATTCTGTCTTGTAGCGCTTCACAGTTAAGTGAGTTAAGTTCATTACTGTCACAAGATTGAATGATGTGCCAATGAAACATGGTATTTAAAGACAGAAGGCCTAAAGTTTCTTAACTTCTGCTGTGTGCTAGCATATTAATGGAAAGCTCTTGTATACTTCTTGATAAATTATTTTTAATCATTGTCTTTACAGTTTTTGAGAATATTTGCTACTGACCAAAAGCAGCGCAGTTAATAGCTTAGGGTGGGAGTTTCTGAGTCTGATGAGGAAGAAAAAGAACCAGTAGAAATGCAGATGATTGTAAACATAGTTTCTCTAAAGTGAGGTAGAAGTGTGTAATCCAAAATGTTTCTTCTGAACATGAGGTCACATCTATGGAAAATTTGAAAGCGTTTTTGTGATGTTTTTTTCATCTCTCTTCTCTTACATGACTTGTCGAAAATGAGATGGCTGCTTCAGTTTCCTAGATGAGATGAATGTCATTCTTTGTTGGTATTGCAGGAGTGAGGGTGGTCCAGCAATTATTAATAAATAGATTGAAATATTCATTGGATACCTAAGGAGAGATGATCACTCCTAAGTAGTCCCCTTAGAAAGTGGTGGAAATAGAGCCCCTCTTATTGAACAGCTCTTTCTGAAAAGAGGATTCAGGTCTGGAGTTAACTTTCCTTTCACAGACTACAGCGGGAGGCTGGAGACAGAAGCCTCCTTCTGTCAGGTTTGTAGGAATTTGTATCCATTGCTCATATTCACATCAGGAATGATAAATATCTGAAGATGTTGTGCTACTGACAAAGTATGGTGTCTGCGCTACCCCTGCTAACTCCTCCATAAAGCTGTATAATTTTGTTCCTAGGAGGCTTAGTTTCCAGGTGCTCTCTAGTTCAGTTGTGCTTTTAAGCAAAATAAACCCAAATCTGTGTTCAGTCTATAGAATAGATCCAGGACTTGTCCTGTTCTTTGGCTGTTATTTTAGGATCCAAGCCACCTCACTCAATTTCACTGATCTCAGCTTCTCAACCTGAGATTTCTTCAGTAATTTGCAGTATTCTCATTTAGTTTCCCAAGAGGTATGCTTCCCTGAATCGAAGGGGTTTTGTATCTAAGTTAAGGTTGCTATATGCATTAGGTTACATGGATCTCACGTCCTTGTTTGAGTATTTATTCTAATGTGGGCATTTACTTCAGTAGTTAGTGAAGAGTTTTTATTTTAAATAAAACTTCCCTGACCAAATGCAAACAAGTTATTTACAGTGTTTTGGCAGAGTAATCTTAAGACGGGAATGGAAAACATGCCATTAGGGCTGAGCTAAGAGACTGAGATGTAAGGGAAGCAACTGTTGCAGAGGAGTTTCTGGCTGAATTTGCAAACAGAGAAGAGCTTTTAAGATTTGTTTTCATAGTAAATTGTTGATTGGAGCCAAGAGCTTCCTTTACTCAAAGGCCTAAGTGCATCTGAAAATGTTTTCTTGCACAAGAATCTTCGCTGCATAACCCTGTCCTGTAGTCCTTAGCAGCGTGGAGTTCCTGTGCTAGGATTGCTCGCTGCCTTACTGATTGCAAAGATTGGAGGACAAGCTAACTGCAGTCCACAGAGAATTTATATTGATTGCAAAGAGATTGTTTTAATTTAGGCGAGCTTGGAAAATGTTCATTCTTGTGACCTAGTTGAGTTTATCTTGTAATACCCCTTCCTTTATGGAAATGTCCTTAATTGGTTGAAAAAAGAATGGCAGCTGTAAAGGGGAAAGCAGAAGTTTTTCTTCTGAACTGTGAGTGCAAAGCGGTTTGAAAAAGAGGCAAAGATTAGATGTTCTGAAGCCTGCTGTGGTGAATTCATGCCATTCAAGCTCTTAATGGCTGACTTAGTGATAAATGAGCAAAAGGGAGCTAGAGAGAGAGCACTGGCTCCTTGCTGGTGGCGGATCCATCCACTTGTAGCCTAAAGGGCAGGTTGGAGCTCCGGCAGGTCCCAGCAGTGATGCTCCTGCATCAGCTGCAGGACCTGGTGGCTCTGTCCCGTGTTGCTCTCAACTCCTGCAGGGCTAGGAGACCAGCCTCAGCGCCGGGTCTGTCCCAGTGGATGTGCTCAGTGCTCAGGTTCTCTTCTGCTTGCTTTTGCTAGATGCTGCAATTGCTTATCCTAGATATTATTGACAGCTGGGTCTCTTCTAAACTAATTTAAGCTGCTCGTACAATTAGATTAGTGCATCTAGATCTATTCTGGATCTTTTTGACTAACTAAGTCTGTAGCAGTGCCGAATATTCCCAGTTTTTGAGGCTTGCTTTTTATAACTGCAGTCAAATATTCTTATGGAGTTTTAACTCTGTTTACAGCATATATATGGTGCAAGTAACACTGTGCTGACTGTTTTGCTTGTGTAAGGAATTGCAGTGTAAATGTATATGTATGAAATTAGTCTGTCCACAGAGATGCTGTCTTGAAGATATCCTTCATTAGTGCCCTGATACATCTGTTTGTAGCCAAGTTTTAATGCGGTATTACCATCACATTAATATTTAAAAGAAGAGCTATTAGAGAGTTTACTTCAGTTTCAGTGGATAGGCTTGCGAAGTATCATTGGTGGCGATTGTGAATTTGAATTTCTTCTGAATTTTCTTAAGGTTGATGTGGTGCAACTTTATTCACTGAATCTATTAGGGTTGTTTACACTTTTTCCTGAAGAATTTTGTGTGTTTGCAGAGGATCACTTAGCAACAGCCTATGGCATGGTGAAGTTGCCTCTGACATTCTCATGTTAGTATGGTGAACCTTAAAACAATGAGGAAACGCCCAGAAACAGCAAGTAAATAGAAATTTACAGCAAAACAGAGCAGTTTGTGTAGTGAAGAGCTCCATGTTTCTGTGGGGGCACTGACTAAAATTCTTTACTTTTTGGTCTTTGTTTACATTGCTGTCATCCTGATGCAGTGATGGGTCTCTGCTTCTACAGATGTTCATGTCAGTTCTGCAGATGTTGTAATGGAGCATCTCCTGAGTACTTACAAAAGAAGCAACTCTTTGATATTAAAGTAGCTCAAACTTTAATCTGTTAAATACTAACTAGTCCTTCACCAACTGGTAGCTAAGGAATAGAAGTTCTCAAGTCAAGATTTCTGCACATCTCAGGTCATTTATTATTGTGTATTGATACGAATAAGTTGCTTGACATAAATGATGTAGCTTGCACTGGGAGGCGAAAGCTGAATGCAAGCAGAAAACATTTTTTTCAGAAATTGTCCCCGGGATCTGAGATGTGGACACAACACAAAGTAAATGCCCCACATCTGTGTTTGTCAGGCAACAACAGTAACTTGACAGGAATATAGTTGATATTGTGTTTGTGGACCTTGGTTTGAGTGGCCTGTAGCATGTGAGAGAAATGCTGAGTGTTAAAATACATGCTTTTATGTGTCTGTGTGTTTATATGTACGTACACACCCATTTCTTCTGATCTGAATGTAGGCTGAAGAAATTCTACCATTTCTTGACCTGTTGAAGAAGAAACCACACTGCAGTATTTGCATTTATGTCTAGGGCTCCTTGAGTTTTAAGAATTTGGGTATGAACACAAGTTTCAGTAGAGAAGGTGAGTTTTGGGTGGAATTCAGTTTGTTGATCATCACATTCCTGCAGTAACCTCCAGTTCTTAGCCCTGTGACCTCAAATCAAGCCTTTTCAAGGAAGAGAGAACAGCATACCTTTAGTGTTTTCTTTGGAAAACAGTCTTTCCAAATTTGCTCTTGTAGCATGTAGGGTTTGAAGATACAGTACTGAGCTTGAGCAGCTGAAAAAGGGAGGTAAACTTAACGAAGGACATCATCTTTCATTGATTGCTAACTTACTCTGCTTAAGGTAACCTTGTGAGTTGGAAAAGTTCAGCAAGAGAGCAGTCTGTTGAATCTTCTGTCAGTCTGCAAAACCAAAACTGTTTCTGTAATGTATTTTAAGCCTTGGGATCTGAGGTTTGTGTGTGTAGCATACTTTGCTGTTTCAAAGGTTGTAATGCCGCTCACTTGCTTTGTTCATAACACTGCAGGTGTTGAAAATTGTACTTCACTGGTCTGTCAAGGTCATGGGTTTATCTAAGATAAACCAGCCATAAGGAGCTGGGGCAAGCTATGCCTTTACACATGCCGGCTGTTTTGGGCAGGGTTATCGCACAGTTTGTTTAACCTGGCAGCGGAGGTCAAACAAAACCTGTCTTGGTTGTCTTGTTCTGTGCATTGCAGAAAGGGACTATCTAAAGTTGTGCTGACCTTTCTGCAGGTCTTTGAGGCAGCCAGTGGTTTGAAGAACCTGCGTTGGATGGAAATGAGAAGCCATGAATTAAGTGGTTGTGGTTAGAGCTTTCACTTAAGTGCTCCTGTTGCACTTGTTTACGTATAGAATCACATCCCGTGTGTTCCTGTGATTTCAGTCTAGCTTCTGGAGCTCTGTAGCAAACTTACCTCTCCTGTCTGACTTCTGTGTTGATCAGTGGACCACTGTATACTTGAATACCTATCATCTAATGTGTTTATCCTTCCACCTATTTCAAAAGCTATTCATTTGATTAAGAAAAGTGTGTAAAAGGATAGAGGCTGTACAAACTAGTTCCAAAACAAAAGACCATTAAAATAATCTTTGTGTATATGCTCTGTTAAGACTAACACTGAAAACACTGGATGACACTTTTTTATGTGTTATAGTTCTGGAATAAGATGCTCAAAATGTAGCAATAGCATGTGTACGAAAATGTACAAGTTTCTTAATCTCCGTATTGGAAGCATGTATTTATGTCAAGGATGGTTATAACTTGCTAGTCATTGCTTACGTATAATCACTTCTTGAGTTTTCCCGACTCATTTAAGTTCTGAAAGTGGGACTTGACTTCTTCTGACAGAATGTTTCTGCAGCTCACAGAAGCAGGGTGAGTCCGAAGGACAGATTCAGAAGAGTACATTTCAAACTTCAAGCCACTGTTTGCACTGGCTCTGCATTCATCTTTGTTCCCCTTCACAAATGTCTCTGCTGGGGTGTTTAGAACAGGCTGTACTGAAGGACATGTCTTTGTGGCCTGCCCTGTGCTTGTTCTTGAAGCTGGCTGGAGGCAAGCCAGCTCTTCATTTTGAGGTTGCAAAACTGTGCTGGTGTGGCAGGGGATGGGCTTTGTTTCTCAGCTGGATTTAACAAGGCTCCTGAGCTCCATGCCACATTGGAAAGCCACAGCATCCCTAGGAGAGCCAGGTAACAACTGTGTTGCAATGCATCAGGCCTGCATGTGACCACAAACCTACTCAAAAGCTGTTAATTCATGCAGGTGTAGTTGTTGAATTTGAAAGACTCCTCCAGCGTGAGGAACTGTCTGTAGGGATTGTCCTCTCCTGCTCCTTGCTGGCTGGGTTTTAGCTCATGCTGCTGTGTTTCTGCAGCACCTTGCTTCTTGTACTGAGGCAGGCAGAGTGCTCAGTTTTTTGCTTCTTTTTTAGCTTTTATAAAAGATTTACCCAGATACTTCAAATATTTGGAGAGAGACTTTGATTCTGTGAAACAAGTCAAATTCAGCAGATACAAATCTAGAAACCAAGTAGTGAGATGACTTGCAGATATTCTTCTCCTCTAAAGAAAGTACCGTGCAGGCAAGGTAGTGCATAGCGGCTCTGTGCTGTAAAATAGCACTGTTAATGTGGTTTTTTTCTTCTGTGTTTTAGAAGGGATGAGAGGGTGCGAGCTTGTTTTTTCTAACTGTTCAGAGGTAGGGTGCATCTTTGCAAACAGGGTTGCAGCAGAATGGTTGGTGAGTCTATACTGGGGCTTAAGAAAATTAATAGGAAGGATGTGAAGGCAGTTCTCATTGTGAAATCAGGTTTAACATTTTCACTCATCCATGTGGGTTGTTGCTTAGTTTGGTTTTGCCAGCAGTGACTGGGCCAGTGGTGTGAGCAAAGCTGAGATGTCAGTGCCAAGCAAGACCTGTGCAGATGAGCCCGTCGGAATTTTCTTTGCTGGAAGAGTTAGCTTTGTGCAGCACCTGGGCAGTGCCTTTGTGGGGTAGCTGGAAAAGCAGTGTTATCTCTTAGGGGTGTTAATAGTGGCATCTTTTCCACCCAAACTGCTTAATCTGAAGAAGAGCATGAGATACGTAGTTATGGTGTTGATCTGGACCTAAGTCAGTGTCCTTTTTGCTGCTGCTCATTCCCCTAGGAAGATCAAGGCTAATGTAAGTGTGTCTACAATGCATGACAATGTGTTGTAGACAGAGCAGTCCCAGCCATGGCTTTGAGAATACCATGCATTTTCTCCAAAACTCTGAGAACTTTCTGATTCTGAAATAGCAGCCTAATGTCACAAGCTTGGTACGTGTAACATAAAGAAAGACTGGGAAAGAGAAGTTTTATTACCAGGAAAACAGAGGTCACCCCTCATCTACAGGATGAAGTAGAGAAACTTTTATGTTCCCTGGTTAAAAATAAATAAATTTAAAAAAAAAAAAAAAAAAAAAAAAAAAAGTTCCCTTGTTGCTCATTCCAAAAGTAAAATCCAATCAAATCAAGCAGTCCAGAATAAGTCCAATGAATTGCTACTGTGCTGTCATCATCGTTGTGTAGTAGATTGTTAACTTATGTGTAGCTCTCTTAGGTCAATTAGAGATTGAAGTAAAAATGCAGTTTATAGGAAGAGCTGGAAATGAATTGCTCTTGGGTCTTCATTTTTCCCATCATGCTTGCTGGGAACTTCTCCCTAGAAGGAGACAGCTTAAAGGCACCAGTTTTTCATAAACTATTTTTAATACTTGAAAGTTACTTGAAGCACTTATTTGAGACATTTATTTTAGGCAGAAAAGAAAACAACTGAGTTCTCCTGTATGTATTCTTAATGTCTGCTGGGTGAATCTTCATTTTTTTGTTCCTTGACTGGCTCCGTATTTCTCTCTTCTGTTTGTCTCATGGAGAGTAAGGATTTGGAAACTTTACCAGAAGGAGAAGGCAGAATGTACTGTCACCTCCTTTTCTGCAGTTCTTGCCTTTTGGTTCCTATCATAACGCCATTATCATGGTTCAGATCAAACAGGATGACATTAGGGCAAATTGCCATTTATAAGCTTTAGTTTATCATTGTGCAAATACGAGGCTGGGAATAGAGGTGCCTCTTGCAGTGACTTGCATCCTGCTATAGTGAAGAGCTCTGGAGGAAGCACATGCTGGGAAAGCCAGGCCCTCAGTATGGTAGAGAGATGGAGAAGTTTCCTTGAGGTATCTGTCTGCCTGGTTTATCTGTGGGTCCTGCTGTTCTCACTGAAAGCAGCAAACAACTGGCAAAGGGAAGCAAAGTAAAACCAGGTGTTTAAGTTTGTTTGTGGTGGGTGCTCTGAGCAGTTACACTGTTCCAATTCCCACGTGGGAAGCTTTGAATAACTTGCATGATTTCTGTGGGCCTTACTTTGGTCAACAGGCAGTATTGTTCTGAGCTTCATCAGGGAGCTCAGAACAATTTAGGAGACTGGAACTGATCGAACGGGTTTTAAGGTCCTTGGTGTTGGGAAGCACTTCTCCCAACAGAACTAATGCATAGTTGTATTGTTTTGTGTTCTCTAGCTTGGCATGTCCTTTTGCATGGTGAGAGCTTGTTTTCCCTGGTTGCTTCAGCATTTTGTCCTATTGCTTTGGTGAAGATAGGGGTGTGAGCACCATGGGCCGGTGTCTCAGTGACCGTGGGACACCTCAAATTCACTGGAGGTGTCCAGAAGGGGCTGCAAAAGAGGAGGAAGAGGAAAGTGATCTGTTGTGGAGAGTAAACTACAGTGATGTGGGGGTTACTGTTCATCTGTTTTCTTTGTGTTTGTTTTTGTTGTTGTTGTTGTCGTTGTTTTTCTTGGCATAAAAAAGGCAGTGAGATATCTTACATGGATACATTTATTTTGTTGAATTTAATCATAAAAGAAATTCCTGCTGTATGTTACTTGATAAATGTAGTCATACTCAGCATATTTCAGCTATTCCTCAGCTTTGCTTATGCAGGCAATAAAGCACTTAAAATTGCCACCGTTGGCAGGCAGGCCAAAGGTTGACCCTACCCACGGTGCAGTGCTCATTACCAGTGCACTTTGGAGATGACTGGGCTGGTTCTTTTCTGGGGTTATTCTGGGTTATGGCATATGTAGAGGAGGGGAGGGCAGTAAAGATTAGAGGTTTCAATGAGGCTGATGAGCCTTAAGGTCTGATTGTCATTTACTCATTGTGGTAATAAATACGACAGAGCATCCCTTTCACGACCTACCTTTGTCTCTTGCAACATCTTTATGAGATGTGGGTGCCAGTGGTGTAGAAATGCAACACAGGATGTGCCATGGAAGTGCACATTCTTTACCCTGTTGCCTGCTGAGCCAGTGTGCCCGTGTGCTCTTATCAGGCAGCAAAGAACACGGGCTGTATTTGCACAGGGCGTTCCTGGCTGCACTGGGAGCCTAGTCGGTGTCGAAGTGCACATGTCTTAGAGACTAGGAACTTGCCAGGAATTCAGTACTTCTTTACATTTATGGACTGAAGGGAGCAGCTCTGTTCCTTTCATGAAATGAACTGGACTTCTGAAAAAAAATTGTGGTTGTTGATAGTTGATACAAGGAAGTGCCTGAAACCACAACATACATTACAGCGCACAGCACTTCACCAAGATAGGGTTCATTTGGTATATGTCCCTTTGTAAATAGCTGTAGGTCACAGCTAACGCAGCAGTTGCTCAGCTGTGCGTTGCTGCGGGGCAGCTGCTGGTGTGATCTCAAACTGCAGCGGGTCTGCCTGTGTTGCTGTATTCACATTTCTGCTTTTATATGTGCTGAGTTTTGGAAGTGCTTGTTACACCTCAGAGCAGGTGGAATAGTCCAGTTGCAGCTTGAGTGACACATCTTATTAAGCAGTACATTGTATTAAGCAATGTGTATCAATATTCCAAGACACCGACTGGGTTCCTACCTTGTTTGTGGGCATAGCAGTCTCTACAGAGTGGATTAAATCATTTTCAGAGCAGGAGAGGACCCGGTTGTGAAAAGGCCTGCATTGAGCTTTGCTGGTTGGTTGAACTGAGGTAGGGGTTCTATAGATGTGGAAAAACTACCACTATATTTCCCCAAAGTGCAGGATTCTCTCCTGTAATCTTTTTTTCTATTGTTCAGTATACGTTATTTTTTGGTTGTTGTTTTAAAGTTCCTAAGATCCGTCTTTCTCCAGTTCCTATGGGGGTTTACTCCAGAATCTAAATGCTTTGCTGCCAAGAAGTCTTCCTGCTAATCAGCCCATATGTTTCCTTTCTCCTTTTCATCACGTAAGTCCTAATTAATCCTTCTTGTATACTTGTCACCTTAGGCATTATCTCTTTCTAGTGCATGGCACCTTTCAGATGTCAGTGCTTCTTTCAGTACCACAAGCTTACTGTGGGTGAAAGTTGGGTTACTCTGCAGCTAGCTGGCCTCAGCATCGTTAATGAGCTGTAAATCCACTGACTTTATCTTACGTTAACTTGTTTGTATTGTTGTAAGCTAACAGTTTTAAACCAACTACCCAGGAGACTCTGGTAGCAACTAAACTTAGCTGTGACCTGGAACTTGGAGCTGTGTGTTGCTGTGGGTCTTTCAGCTGTGTTTAGCTCTTCTCTTATGGGAATTGAACCTGTTTTTTGTTGCTGGTCGCCGTGTGCCTTCCAGTGTTGTGCTCTTTTTCCCAGCAGCACTGAAAAGTGCAGAAGACGTTGTTTCCATTCCATGTCATTAGGGTGATATCATGTATTGATTTAGTGGTGCTTTAGGGACTATGATTTACTTAATATTAAGCCTGTTGTGATACAGAGGGAGTTTTTTTCTCCCTTCCCTCTCATTTGCACTTTGAGAAGCCTTTTCTAGTTGAGCTCCTACACCTTGCTGCTCCTTGCATGTTTGCACAAGGGTCTGTTTTTGAGACACGTGCACTTCTGCTCTCACTTAGCATATTCTTATTGAAACAGTCACCTGATGAGTGAACAGTGGTATTAAAAAAAAAAAAAGCAACAGTTTGTGACTTCATGGAGCGTTTGTGCTTTGCAGGTTTAGTGTTGAAAAGAATTGTGTTTTTATTCCTGTCTTACACTGCAATACCTTTCTCTAACATGCAGGTTTTGCTGCAGAGTAGCTTTACAGGTATTAGAAGAAAACTAGTTTTGGAGCAGGTATTGTGACAAAATAATAAAAACCTCTAGCTGGATTTTTGCTTTTTTTCCTGCTATGTTATGAAATGCTTGAGACACTTTTCGAAGTTCTCATTGCAGTGTGTGAAATCGCCCTGCAGATTCTTAGACACATTTCAAAGGGTACACGGTAATCCTAGGAAAATACTCATTTCCACAAAATACCTTTTTGGCAATTCTCTTGTTCTAGATTATGTCCTCAGGGGCTTTTTCATAGGTTTTCCAGGCTGATTCAGATGAAGCCTTTTGCATGTCAATTCATTTTCACTCTCAAGTAAATTTTGGAAAACTGTGTTAGCAGATTTTTTTTGCATCCTTAATTTTGCTGCTTCTAAAGAATGCTTAGCCCACTCTGAAAAGGTTCTCAAATGGCATTCATCTAACTTGTCTTCTTTTATTCTTATGTATTATGTTACTCCTGGGAGTCATCCTCGAGCTGTAGTGTAGTGCTACTTTATCCCCTGAGCGGCATCCCCAGCTGCCTCTGGCAAAGAAGACAAATGGTTGTTGTGTTTTGGAACCCAGCCAGGTCTTCTGCATCTCTGCTAGGTCAGTGTTGTTGTGTTTTATGTAGGATATAGTGGAGTTTGAATAATACTTTCATTTTAAGCCTTTCCATCTCCCACCTCCTCCCATTGATCTGTTGTTGAAGAAGTGGTCTTGCTAAAGAGAGGCAGTCCAGTGTGCAGGTTGGTGACCTGAAGACAACATACTTGAAGCTGTTTTTCCTTCTCCAAGTTTGAGGCTTTATAGTAATTATGAGGACAATGTCTAAGCTTTCATACAAATTCCTGAAGTGATTTTTGTCTTTAGCTAAACTACTGCTATCAGAAGAGAAAGTTTCACAACTTACTGTGATCAGATTTCACTTAGAATTCAGAGAATGTATGTATCTGAGACAAACTTCCATATACACCCTTTGGTATTTGTTTCAAATCATGCACCTTATTAAAATCAGTTGCTTCTCTGTTTTTTGTGTTCACCTTTAACCCATGTCTGCAGTGCTGGCATCAGCTGTGTGACTGCAAAGGTCTGCCCATTCCCCGTGGAAGTTTTGCCATCCCACACTCACACCTGACACCTCCTTCCTTGCAGGGACTGTTGTGCTAGGTGCCAAGGGCCATGTGAGCAAAGGGATTGCTGCGTGGATCTCCTTAGTCAGCCCTCCTTCAGCAGCGATGGTGTGTGAGAAATGATATGGCTGAGCTAGAGTATGATTAGTAGATAGCCAACTCATTTTTTTTTAGAGAACTGGGAATGCCCTTTGGCCATCTTCTTTGCCATAAATCAGAAATTTTTCTGCGTCAGTGTTTGAAGGAGCACATTCAGTCAGTGTATTTTAAATATTACTCGGTGAATATGAAAACTTTTGAGCAGCTGAAATAACTGGAGGAAAATATGTAATAGGGAAAAAATGGACTGTCAAAACTCAAGATCAATCAATATTGAAATGAGTTTCCTTTCTAAATTACACAACTGAAAATGTCATGTTGCCAGAAATGTGCAAAATGTAATTTGTACTTGCTGTGTCCTTCCAGCTCAGAAGAATGACTGTGGATGACTGCATAGAGATGGGAAGGGGACTTTTAAAAAGCACTTTGGTTACCTAAACAATAGGAATAACTGCCTCTACTAGCCTGATCTTTTAGTTTTTCGCTTCTGATTTTAACCTTGTAGCATAATTTTAAATCTGTGCTTTCACAATGGCTTGAGCTCAGATTTGGAAGATGGTCTGTACATCCATGGGGGGGGCTGACTCCTGTCAGCAGCTAAAGACCCCTTATCTCCTCCTTTCCCCTAACTGCTTGCTCCCTCCAACAGGAAAAAAAAAAAAAAAAAAAAAAAAAAGAATCAAAAGGGCAAAAATGAGGAAAGAAATCTCATGGGCTGAAATAAAGGCAGTTTACTATGTGAAGAAAAAAATGCATAAGGATGTGAAAGAAATTGTGCACTACCAGTAGGGCGATGCCCAGCCTGTCTCTGAGCAATTTTGGAAAAACTTCCCCCATTTTATCACATAGCAGGACGTTAAATGGCAAGCAGCGTCCCTTCAGTAGTATCTAAAGTCATCAGTGTGGTACCAGAGCTGCTTTGATCACCAGTGTAATGCATTAACATGCAGACTATTGTGGAGAAAACTGACTCTGCCCCAGCCAAACCCACTCCAATCAGCCCCTAACAGTCGTCTCTTTCACAAATCAGTTCCCACCGTTGTGCTTAAGTAGTAGTGTTTGGTAGACTGCAATCTCACAGCTGAAGGACACTCCCAGTGCCTACAGCCACAGCTTGGAGAACACCTCCATTGTTCCTGGTTTGTGTGTTTTCCTGAGGACTTGGCCTGGAGTTCAGCAATTCAACACATGCATGTGGATCCGGCAGCACTTCCTGTTTTGTGGCAGCATGATTTTCATTGCGGTGAAGGTCTCGTACGCATTAAACCTTGCTTACAGCTGCGGTTGTGCATCAGGTGACAGAGGCAGGAGAAAAGTCTACCTCTGCTGTCTGGGTCTCAGCCTTTCTCCACTACACTTCTCTGCTACTGTGCAAATAGGAGGAAATAGGGAGGAAAAATGATGGTAATTTGCTTGGTAATTTATGTGCACAACCATGGGGAAAAAAAATCCTTTACTAACACAACATATGGCCGAAGTTTAGGAAACTGACCCAAGCAGATTTCTGATTCATAGTTCTCCAACATTCCCCGTTCCAGCCCAGACAAGTAGGTTATTTCCTCCCAGCAGCAGATGCAGAGGAACAATGGGAGCCGTGGCAGCATTCCCTCCACTGGGGCCAGCTGGGTCATGCACCTCTGTGCTTCCTGCCCAGCAGTGGAGGGCCATGGTCAAGGTTCTGGAGATAAAGTGATTCTCACCTGCCAGAGGGCTGGGAGAAACATAGGGTACTTGCAGAGAAGCACGAAGCAATGAAGAGCGCAGTGATGGTTGGAGGATCCAGATGCACTTTTTGGGGTTTCTGTCTGGTAACTCGAATCAGGAATTGGACAGCTCTCTGGTGTGGTCTGCTGCAGGAATCACTGCAGGGGCTCAGGAAGCAGCCTCTCCCAGTTGCCTCCCAGCTCCTGCTGCGATGCGCTGGGCAAACTCCTTCTGCAGGAGCTCCGCTTGTTGGGCATCTGAAGTTGTTAAGTCAGCTTTTCCATGCTGGTGAACTGAATAGATACAATAAGTCAGGGGATGCAAAGAGTATAAATTACCATTTTTGTTTGTTTGTTTTCCCAGCACGGTCCGTTAAAATCCTCATTAAGTAGATTTTCCCTGAAGTTTTCTGAAGCATATCCCTATGTAAGTCTTGCCATAAATGAAAATGGAAAGCTTGTTCACTTCTTTATTTTTAATAAGGAAGCATTTATTCATTTGGAAATTTAAATTTGGCCTGGGAGTTTCACGCAAAAGGTTTCAGGATATTTTGCTGAGACTTAACAGTGGAGACCTAACAGTCCCTCAGGAAACACATGGAAAGGATCTTGTCATCACCCAGGCTCTTTTTCAGTTAAATGTAAAGACGTGGTGTACAAGTGGTGCCGTCTGTGAAATGTGTGGTCTCGGTTTTTCCTGCTCAGGCATCTGGGAGGTGACAGCTTGTGCCATTGTGCTTGGCTCTTCTGCATGGGACAGGAACAGGAGGAGCTCGTTGGTGTTCTAGCCAAAGGACCAGTCTCAGAGAGCACTTCTGAGTATGAAACTGTGTCTGTTAGATGCACTATAAGGATTTCAGCCTCCTTTTCCCTCCCCAAAATGTAGGCACTTCCTCCGGGCACTGAGGACTGCACTGGTGGAAATAGGTCAGGGGGAAATACACGAAGCCCAGTTGAAATTTTGAGTACCAGAAGGTGGCTTGGAGTGTCAGTGTGTGGAGACTTCTTCCTTGGCATGCCATAAGGAAAAGTTAACTAATTCATAGGGGAGAAGAGAAAGAAAACATGTATGAATATGTGAAATGTGTTTATGCATGTTTAATTTTTTATTATGAGCAACTTTCTTCCTGATCAGATCTCTAATTTTAGGTGAGATGCCACTCTGCTCACCTGGCCCCTGTTAATCTTACTGTGCCTGTAGTGGTTTAGTCTCTTTGCTGACCATCTGGAAGATGTGTAGCCACATTAATTTAGGTTCAGTGTTGCACCAATGTGTATTTCTCTGTGGGATTAATTAACCTTATTCCAAATATAAGGAGGGCAGCAAGCATGGAAGCACATCAAAGGCTTGAATTTAGCCAGGA
Source organism: Chrysolophus pictus (assembly GCA_037305975.1). Lineage (NCBI taxonomy): Eukaryota > Metazoa > Chordata > Aves > Galliformes > Phasianidae > Chrysolophus > Chrysolophus pictus. Next base: position 45,343,998 of record CM074580.1, on the reverse strand, counting down.
GTTAATATGTGCAGAGGAACAACAGTTTGTCTCATTATGTTGCCTGCACGGAATCAGTACTTGGTACATCTGGAGCTCGGGGGCTTTGCTGCCATTGCTGATGGTCCTGGACTCTGAATGCTTGTCTGTGGTGGGGCCAGCAGATGGAGTCAGGCAGCCCTCTGGAGAAATGGCAGGGGAACGCAGGCTTGTGAGACCCAGTAATTCAAAGCCCTTCTTGTGCTTTGGCAGCCAGTCTGGTGGGCACCTCACAAACGTGACAAAGGAAAAAAGCATCCCTGCAGAATTCACTGTGTGATACAAGGAACAACAGATAGGTTATAGAAGGCAAGGGAGCAATACAGGACAGTCTTGGTTATCATCATGAACCTTTTATTTTGCTTGTTTCTGAAATAGGGAAGTTGAAATAGCAGTTTTTTAGTCAGCATGGCAAAGCAGGAATTGGAAGAAAAAATATCAAGTCTAATAATGATAGAGCTCTGTAGATGCCTATGAGAAACTTCTCAGAAGTGGAAGTGAAGATATGGGAAAAAAAAGTAAAGGCATTGATTGGGTATTTGAAGTTGTGGCCAGTGGAAATTAGCTCTCCGAATGAGAGGTGGGAGATAATAAACGTGAGAGTATTGAAGGTGAGCACAGGAGGGTTTCCCTCTGATCTAGAAGAAGTGAGAAGAGACAAAAGAAATCTGCAAGATCTGGATTTCAAGAGGGAAAGAGCTTGAGAAAATTGATGTCTTCTAAATTGTGGTCCTGGCAACTAGGTGATACTATTTAGAGAATGACAAAAGGTGGCAACTTAGAGCAAAAGCAGAGGTGAGTCAGAAGTAGAAAGCAGAAACTATTATTATGAGCTTAAGGTTCAACTACAATGAAAAGCAGAGCTGAGGTAAGAAAAAACACATCAGCAGAGATGGGATGCCTGGGGGAAATAGGAGAGGGTCTGAGTCCTGCCTATTAGGTGCAGAATGGATTCTGCCTGGGGGAAAGTACTGGAGAAGAGATGCCAGGATGGTATCAGGAATGAGCCTGTTCAAAAGTGGGAGAAGGGAAGAAAGTGAGAACAAGTGAAACGTGATCAGTTCTGATTGACCAGAGGGAGGTAGGAATTTGCTAGGGTGCCTTAACAGACACTTGGTTGACCATCAAGATAAGTGGCTTAGGATCAGAGCATGCATGCAGTCGTGCTTTGATAACTAAATTATCATAAGAGACCTATAATTTTATCTGGTATTCTCTGTCATGAGGTTATAAGCTACACAGACAGGCTTTTCACGCTCTAGCACTGTTCTTATATTTTAACTATTTTCTTCTCTTCCTATATTCGCCTGTTAAAAAATGCTAAGGCTTGGATTTAGCATCTGTTGAAGACATAACAGCAATCAACAGAATTTTCGGAGGATGTTTTACCTTGTGCTGTGACAGGAACATCTGAGACTCCTGTAAAAACAGTTGAGTGAAGAATAAGAAGTACAATTTCAGCTGTTCTTTTTTAGCCCGTTTAATTACCACTGCATTCATTGTCTTCCCTGAATAGGAAGTCATTTTCCTGTTCATCTGAGCCTTTCAAACAGTGAAAGGGGAAAAGAAAATGAATAGTAGAGGGCGGGCAGTGTCATTTTAAAGCTTCGACAATCAGATGATAGGCTTGGTAGATGGCACCTGAAACTGTTATTAACTAATTAAAATTAAATTGTGACCTAATTTCACATGGTTGATTTACCTTTAAGTCAGAGCACCCACTGTAAGGAGGAAAAAAAAACCCAAACCTGCTGCATGCTTGTAGAAGTCCAGTGAGGCCTTCTCCATCTGCTGAGGAAGACTTCAAGATGGATGTGGAGAGAAGTCGGGGTTGTGGAGGGTGCCAGATTTCTTTTATGGTTAGGTGACAAAGTGCCTCTTCACCTGCTTCCCCTGAATGATGGTTTCTGATGGTCTTTTTTTTTTTCTCCCACTCATGTGCTACTCACTTAGCACTCCATTTTTAATGGAAGCGAAATGTGAGGTTGAGTGAATAATTTGAAACTTGAGGCTTTTCCACTTGATCTCCTCTTCTGCACCTCTTTCCCCTTTTGTTCCTAGAAGAATCTTTACGGAGCTCCTGGATCATGTGTGTTCCTGGATAGTGGATTTTTTTGTCATATTGCATGCCCCAGAACACAAACTCAGAGGATAAAGTAGATAGCATTTAAGTGCAGTACTGTTTATGATTGGTAAGCATTTTCTTACCAGAAAGTGAGTAATGTTCTAAGAATTCTTATTAGCTTGAGTGTTCCTATGCAGTTTTTAAGTCTCGTGATCACAGGAATAAAGTGCAGAAGAGAGTTTCTAGACTCTAGATGAGTTCTTCCTTCCTCATCCCCTAGCCTCCAAGAGATAAATATTATACACACGCACACACACATATTTTAATGCTTGGTTGAATTCTTAAGCATTTAGTTTCATTTTTGTTTTTTATGTCTGGACATGAATGACCTATTCTGTGTGCGGTTGTTCCATTTGGGGTCTCAGTAATACAAGCTATTTTAACTTACCTTTTACGAAGCTCATCCAGTGTACACGTTTCTGATCTTGGCGGAATTGGATTTATCTTTGTCACAGACCTATGTCAGCAATGATGCTCACGTCTTGCCCTGAGGAAAGGTCAGACTGTTTATTCTTTTAATCATTAGTTCAACTATGTGCAGCTTTTCATTTTGTATTTGTACCATTTGTCCCATTTTTTTATTCACCTTTCTGCATTATTCTTCTTTCTAACTGGTGGTGTCACTTACACTTCTGGGTAATTATTAAGGTCTGTCAGTAATCTACTTATTGTGCTTAAGGCTGCTAATGAAGGTATTAAATAATGGTCACAAGACTAGCACTCAAGGAATGCCAAGGGTGCATACCTCTCTGGTTTGCTTTGCTACTGCTTCTTTCAGCATGCAAGCAGTTGTCGTCTTGTATTTAGCTCCCCTTTCACCTTCCTGTTCTTCTGTTAGTCCTTATCTTTCTCTGGTTTGCCTAATGGCATTCTTCACTGTAGTCTGAGAGATGAACTGAATTTTTTATGTCTACAGGATCAGTGGTCATACAGCAAGAGAGCCCTGACCCATCTTTTGTAGATCTGTGCCATGTTTCACCATGTTTGTTTGCTTAATTTTATTTATTTACCTCTGGAGATGTGATTATTTTCCTACATCTTCTAATGTGTTGAAAAGCTTATGTAATACTAGGTCAGCTGCATAGTCCATAGCTGTCATTTTTCCTGTCCTCCTCCTCTTTCCCAAATATTTAACAGTTGGGAAGCATTCTGTAATGGATATAGTTATTTGGAACCCTTATATTGCCATCCTGTGATTTCATATGTCATGCTTAGGTTAATTGGATTTTGTTTTTTAGAGTGTTTTTTTTAATTATTATTTGTAAATGTCCAATTATAGAAGAGGGATGCCTTTCCCTGACCTCAGCATGCTTGTGCTCTTCAGAGGCAGCTGACATCTGTGCCAGGCTGAATTCAGCCAGGCTTCTCTGGTCGTGTACATTTCAGGTGCAATTCCTATTGTCCTAGAATAGGAGTCTAAAGCAAGCTAGATTAATTTAAAACCTCAAGGTATTTTACCACTTTTAGAAGCTTAAGATGTAGTTACTGACTGTTTAAACTTAGGTGAGATGATCTCATTCTGACTTCTGGTTTTGCCTGGAGGTATCCCATGGTGTCTCTGTACCTGTCTTTGCTGCTGCCTTTGCTCCCAGTCAGCATCGTTATTCTTGCTGAAAATGGAAGCAAAATATCAGAATAAAATCTGGTGCCATTCCTGTTCTAATATAAACCTTCACTTACTGAACAGGAGTTCTGTATTTTTCTTCCTTTCTTTACGTATTTCCTAAATTTCACTATTTCATATGTATGTAGGAAATGTTTAGTCTCTTTTACATATTCAAATCCTTGAGTTTTTCACAGCTCAACTGTCTTTGCTAATTACTTCTCTTACCAGTTTGTCCTGAGATCATGAAAAATGCTTGGCTAATACACCCTTTTATCCTGTGATTTAAGCTTAACCGTCTTGATCCAGTATTTCTATTAGCAAATTTTCATGTTAGTTATTCCTGCTCAGGAATATCCAGACCATACCCTCAGAACTAGTGTTTGTTCTCCTGAGTCTTGTGAGCAAATCTCTCCTAATTATACAGTATTGTTTGCAATTAATATCTGGCTGCAGTTAAATAATACTATGAGATTGTCCAACCTTCTCAACACTGCAGAGCAGGACTTGTTATCATTCTTGTTTAATGGAAGTTTGACCCCAAATGTTCTGTGTGTGCCAGTTGTTCTCCATACATTTTGGACAGGTGCAGCATTGGAAGACAGTTCACCTGTAAAAGATGCTGGGAGAAAGCAAAAGCAGAGAGACCTCACAGTTGCTGAAAAGCATGAACTCTTGGTCATTAACTGCTGTGGTCACATCCTCCATGCCACGGAGTTTTCTGAAGCAATGTGTGAGCCCTGCTACTTTCCTCTTCCTCATGTTAGAGCCTCTGTTGTGTCCCAGCCACTTTCTCCTGGCTCCACCCTCTGCTCCTTTATCCTGTATCTTCTTAGCAGTGCAGTGTGTAGGAAGATGACCCATCTTGGCTGTGATCTCTAGCCATGGTCATCTTCTCCAGTTTGAAAAATCTGGGGCTACTTAACCTCTGTGAACATATGATTATGTTCATTTCAAAATGAAATGTTCATTTCAAATTAAATTCATCATTAGAAGGAATAGTTCCATCATTTTGTCTCACTGGGAGCCATGGTTTCAAGATGGAGTAATGTTTTGTAATTGAAAGGCAACTTCATTCTCCCATAAATAATACTCTCTAGAACAGGATGGACGGGAATATTGCAGTCTCTTCCAGTCTTTCTTCTGGTTTCTGCTCCTGCAGCTTGGGTATATGACATAGATCAGCCTGAGCATGGCTTCTCCTTATTTAAACGTAGCATTACCTATTTTTATTTTCCCTTTAGATGCTCTCTTTAAAGGTGCTCTCTGTTTTTTATCCCTGTTGTATTTCAGAGTACTTCCTCCATTTCTGTTTTGTGCTGTTGTGTGAACATTTACTAGGCACATAGAACTCATGAGCAATGTTTCAGAATGTGTTTGGATGAAGGAGCACACTGAGAGTAATGTGTTTCAGTTTTGTTTCATTTTTTTGCAGAGCAGATTCTAATTACCTTGGGCAGGGGGCAAATAACAAGTGTGAGAACTTTCTACCCTGCCAGTTACTGTTCTCGCCACATGTAGTTAAATTCTATAAGCACAACAAAGACCACTTAAATTCAGCAAAATGATGAGCAGGCTGGATTAAATGTGCGCTGGGTGCATTCACCTTCAACTCTGCATCATCCAGAGCCTTTTTACTGTGGGAAATGCCCCCAGAAAAACAGATACTCTTGTGCTGGTTATTCACAGAAGAGGCTGGCGGAGGCCTGAATGTGCCTCATGCTCACCAGCAGGGAGCTTTAGAGAAGGATCACAGCAGACATTGGTGATCTCCCAGAGATGCAATCCTGCACTCAGGAGCACCTTCTGTCAGTGCTGGTTGACAAGGACAGGTGAGGAATTGTCCTGAAGCTGAGCCTGAGCTGTGTGGTGTGAGTCCAGACCTGGGTTTCCTCAGCCCTAAGGATAAAGGATGGTAGCCACACTTCCTGGTGTATGTTTCTGTGCAGATCACCTTTTCTACTTACTAATCTCACTGCCAAAAGGAGGGAAGTTATGCAGTGCTTGTTTACACGGGTCCAAGAGAAACATTCAGAAGTACACTTTTCCTTCATTTTAACTTTGTCTGTATCCAGTAGTTACAAAAAAATATGTATATTTGCAGCGATGTCCAATCTTGATGTTTTTGAATGTTTATCCAGTGCTATAATTAAGCATCAAAAGCCTTAGAGAGCTGCCCCCACAGCCCCCCCTTGCTTATTCAGGCTGCGCTGCCTGCAGGGCTGCAGTATTTCTGTGTTCTGGTTTAACATGGGTATTCACTGAGGATGGCATTTCCCTTCCATTCCTTCTGCAGTGCCTGCTCTCCCACGTGATTGATTAATAGAGCTGTCAGCTCAGTAATGGGACTGGAACTGACCCAGTTCACTGAAGGAAACATTAAAAACTTTTTCCTTGTGAAGTCTTTCTGTCTTTCTGGATCTCATTTGCCAGTTCAGAAAGCTTAGGAAGGAAACTAGACGTTTTCTGAATCACTCTAATTTTCCCATACCTTCTTCTTCCATTGGGATCACCTATAGAGTCTTTTAATCAGCTCTATGTGAACAACATTTTTTTGACAGGTACAGAAAATAAAGCAGTCTTAGCAGCAGGTTACGCCTACTGTGAATTCTACTCAGGATCTTGTTTTTCTATAACTTACTTTTCTTTGGAGCACTAATCCCCCTGTGTCACACATTTTCTGTTCAACTTTTCTCCTCTGCTAATCTCTGGATTTGTTCTGCTGCCCTTCCTAATCCACAGGGGTATTTATGACCTCAGAAGAAACCCTTGGCAAGAGGCTTTTTTTGGATTTGAGTAACATTGATTATTCTTCCTGCAGTGCTGAAAATCAACGGTTGCCTTTCAGACCATCCATGGACAGGGCTGAGCTGCTTAACCATTTGCTGGCTAAAGTCCACTTACTGTAGTTCTACTCTAATGGGACATGAGCTTGCAGTGTAGTATCATGCTCAGAAATAGCTGTTTCTGTATCTTTGCACATTCTGGAAAGAACTTTCACAAGTGCCAAAATACTGTACCTAAAAGGAGGAGATAAGCCAAGCCAAGGTTTATTTTCCTTTCTTGATATTTTTTTCTTTGCAAGGCTTCAAGTCAAAAACAATATAGTTAAAAAGTTAAATACATAGTTAAAAACAAAATAGAAAAGAAATGCACTTTTCTGGAAAGCAGATCTGCACTGTGAAGAGCTTTATCCATAGACCAGGCATGCTGTTTCTTCTGTTAGGTGGTGAAGGGATGAACATTGGAGCTAATAGGGACAAACATTGGTGCTAATAGGAAAGTAATGCTCAACTGAGGTTCACAGAACGGGATCAGAGCATTGAGGAGGGAGAAAGGAGTCACTTTTCCCAGTGTTCTGCAGGCTGAGGAGGAGCCATGACTCTGTCACTTGTATTGCACAGCCCAGGCTTGCTGGCTGCTTGTCTCTGTGGGAAGGATGCCAAGGAGGCTGCAGCGAGGAGATGCTGTTATCCTGGTGAGCTGAGTGACTGCCTTGAATCACAGAATCATAGGATGGCTTGGGTTGAAAGGGACCTTAACAGGGACATCTTGTGTTAGACCAGGCTACCCATGGTCCCAGCCAGGTTGGCCTTTGGTATGTGAGTACTGTTGATTTTACGTAGTAGTTAGAAAACTCATCCGTAAATGATGTCCATGTATATTAGTACTTGCAGTATAAAATAATAATAATTAAAAATATCTCTGAGATTTCTCTCATTATCTAGAGTGCAGCTTCTCTTTTCTCAGACTTCCCTGAGGCCATACCTGTCTCCAGGGCAGTGGCTGTGTCTATCTCCTGGAAACACGCAGAGCTGCTGCACCTACTCTCTGGCAGCTTGTGCCAAACAGAATGCAAAGAAACCAGCTCTGGCATCAGTGACAGAAAATGCAGAGAAACCATCTGTTAAACCTGGAACCTACTCCTCTGGTGTTAGCATTTCAGTATCTGAGAAAATGGGAACCCAGTAGGGTTCATCGCTTACTCTGTGCTGCTCCTCACCTTCAGGTGCATCCTGCTTCTTGGGATGGAGTTAGCAGCTGGGGCTGTGAACAGCATGTCTCAGTGTGGGGGCTGCTGCCCTTTCCTTTTGGGGTACTGTTAGAACCAAGCTGGGCAGAGTAGCAGCAGGCAGCCTGCAGAGTTAACATTCTGCAGTGGCAGAATGGTAAGTTCTGCAGCAGGTCTTAAGCTTCCTTGGTTCTGAGAAGAGTAGCAAAAATGTGTGGTATTTTCAAGCTAAGTTTCCTTCCTGCTTAGGAAAGTTCCTCTCTGCTGTGGCAGCTGCTGTTGTTGCTGCTATGCTGTCAGAGTAGAGTGAGAGGTAGTAGGAGAGCTGGGGAAGTCTCCTCACTGCAGCATTTCCTGTCAAGATTGCTACTGCAGCACGGTGCTCGGGTTCATAGCACTGGAGAAGGATGGTGAGGGACAGAGAAAATAGATCCTGCTAGAGAGCTTTTGGCTTGCTCTCTGCAGCATTTGATTGCTGGAATTGTGCTTGCCCTATGCAATGGACCAGAGCTGGCCTTACAGATTTGTGCTCACTGTTCTCTAGCCCCAGATGCAGCAGTAAGCGCTGTGCAGGGACAGCAGAGGTCATTTCCTTGTTTGGCCAGATAGAGGAGGAGGAACTCTTAAATATTTAAAAGTTTTAATATTTATTTAGTTTTAATATGTAAATATTTGAGGAGGTGCAGAAAGCCTGTATATCGGTGGCAGTACCTGCTCTTCATCTTCCAGATAACGCAACGTCTTTCCTCATGATGTATGTGCCTTGTCACCTTCCGTGGGCTGTGGTCTGGAGTCCCATGGGCCGCGTGTCCCTGCCTGGCCACAGAGCCTGTGAGAGTGCCAGCATGGCACAGGCTGAGCTGCCTGTGTGTGTGAGCAGAGAGCAGGCCTCCAGCTGGGTCTGGGTTCCTGCCCCAGGCTGTGTCCACATCTCGTGTGTGTGGTTAGAAATGCACAGCCATTTCCCTGATTTCTATCCCAGCACCTTGCAAATGATAGAGCACTTTACCTCCTGTAATTAGACTATCCTGTGTATTTTTGTTGCTTTTCCTTTTTACAAGGAGAACAGGTGAACTTGACTGATTTTTTGTTTCCTCCCTTCTCTCTCTGAAATTCTTAAGATATTTTTAGAGGCTTTCATCTCTGAGCTTTTGGAGGAGAGAACAGCATACTGATAGATCAGCTGTCAGTTTTCAACTTCCTGAAGACTTGGCTTTCCAACCCGGAGCTCATGACTGTTTTTCAGCCTGACTTGTGCAGCACTGGTGTGCAGAAAAAGGAAAGAATGGGAGAATCTCAAAGGCTTTGTTTTACAGGTGTTTTGATACAACTTATGATAGTACATAGGGTAGAAATTTGCCTCAGCAGAAGAAGGTGATTAGTAGCCTGAAGGTGTACATTTGGTGGAGTTTAAGAAGGTAAATTAAGTTTGAAATAAATTCCACATGTTTTGGGATCAGTGCAACCTTAACTCAATATTTGAATAGCAGGCAACAGAAGATGGTGTAGAAAACTTCATCTACAGCCTCAGGGGGCAGAGAGGTCAAGTCAGGTTGGTGCTGTATGTCTGGTTCACAGCAGAATTCAGTGCCAGGAAATGGTTAGATAACCACACAGAACCTTTTGGACTGATTTCTGAAAATGTCTTGCAGAGCATTGATGGATTTCTGTGAGAAGGAAGAGAAAATTCCATGAATTTTTCCCTTTTGTTGCATTTAAACTTTCTTGTACTTGGAATAATATCTGATGATTTGGTCTTCTGTCTTCCTATTGAGAAGGCTCGAAACAAACCTATTGTCTCTGGTGATTTCATTCACCTCCTTCAGGTGAAATTTCCATGAGATTTTTTCCCCCCTGCAACAAAACAGGGTGCTGCAGAGGAATACACATAGCTTTTCTAAGCAGCAGATCAAATAAAAACCAAACCAAAGCCATAACTTAGTATAGCATTTTGGTGAGTGCAGTTTGTTAGCTGTGTGGAATCTGGGAACAGAATGCTTAAAGAAGAAATTTTATTTTTTAATAGAAATATAATAAGAGAAAAAATGAAGATGAGTGGAAGTCTAGAAATGTGTTGTAAATTCCTCAGGGATGCAGCAGGGGACAGATTTTGTTTTCAATTTGGAGACCAGGATGGTATTAAGACTTCATTTCACGCGAATGATAATGCAAAAATTATTTCTGCAAAAGAGCTTTAAAGAAGTTATTCTGTGAGCCAGATTCTGAAATACAGTTGACTGTAGCATGAACTGGAAACTCTGAGTCAAATAAAAAATACTTGCTTATTTTTAATCATTTAGATAAATGTTTGGTTTTTGTGTTTTGTTTTGTTTTTAAATCCGATGTTTGCAGTTTGTTTGTTTGACAGTGAGTGAATGCAGCCTGCTTTTTTTCACTCGGGCCTAGTTTTATATTTAAACTATGCTTCTAGAAGTGCGTGTGTGCTGGACTGCAGTTGGGACCACTGGAGAGCAGTGGCACACTGTTAGGCATCTGTCCTATCCCCGTAGTATAGATGGCCTGCCAGTGCTCCGGAGAAAAACAACCCCAAAGCTTTAAACAAACTGTGCTTAATGGAAATAAACTTTTTTTTTCCCCCTTTCTGTGTAATGATTTGGGAAAATGTGTTGGCTGTGTGCTTGGAGTGGGAAGAGAAGGAACTGTGTGTGCATAACTTGCTTGTTGGTGGATGCTCTGGGGAGACTACAGAGGGGAGCTATGAAGTTTCTGTAGCACAGACTGCTTGTTAACTCCCAGCCAGCCTTTCTGTTGGAAGGTGAGCAGACTGATATGAGGACATTTATCTAGTGATTGCTTTCTCCCCTGTATAGATTTGTAAGATCTGGAATTGTATCTGCAATTTTCCAGATATAACTTATAGCTTTGATACTGTCTTCCATGTCATTCACCTGATATCTGCTGGGTTTTGGTGGTAAGTAACAATGACATGAAACCAATACTCATCTTAAGTTTCTTCCTAATTCTGTTTTTGAAAAAGCAGAGTAGGCAATACAGACTGCAGCGTACTGTGCAGAAGAAAGAGCACCACGGCCATAGTTTTTGTTTCTGTTTTTTCAAACTGGTGCTGATAAATCTTTGCTCTCAGTTCTGTTGCTATGGTGTTACTTCTGTTCGAAAACAAACCTTTGGGTAATCTTGTTAAATGCAAAGATGTTTGGAGAGAGAGATGCTGAAAGAGAGGGGAAGTAGGAGGGCTCAAATTCCAGCTGATGACGAACAATGAATCAGTGTTTGTCTCAGCAGAGGGCCAGCAGAAATTTTGCACTGTACTTTCACTGACTTGTGGTTGGGTCCGATATTCCACTTGAAAAGGCCTCTCTTTTTCCCCTTCCAGGGTTTTTTTTTTTCCCTTTTTTCTTTAACTTCTTTTTCCTTGGTATATAAAAGGAAGGTGGAACACTTCCAAATTCTGCGCGGCTCAGAAATATTTGCTTTCCACAGCGCAGCCAGAACACAGAGAACTTGTTCTTGTGAACAGTTTGATCCTCCAATCCACAAAACGCTGGATCAAATTTTGAAGGTTTGTGTGGCTGAAATGTACCTGCTGCCCTGCTGAGCCACTTAAGCATTCATTGAACAGCCCAGGAGCAGCTGCTCAAGTGTGCTGCCATTCCTGGATGGTTTTATTCACAAAGCAGGAGGCAGAGCGCTGTTACAGGGCACTTTTTAACACTTTCTGGTTTGCCTGTGCAGATCTTGATAGGTGTGTTTTGTTTACGTGCTCAGAATAATGTGCCCGTTGATTTTAGCTGACACAGTTGTAGCAAGGAAGTTATCTTGCCCAGATGTCTTATGTTTCTGGGAAGCACTGTGCTGAAAATGCCTGCGTGCCTTGAAGGCTGCTTCTATTCCTGGGTCAAGGCTGAAAGGAAGGACTGTTTGCTTGGTTTTTAACATTTCTCTGCAGATTGTAGCTGCAACTGCCATAAGAGCGTGGTAGGGTAACCAAATTCCAATACTTACTTGCTTCTCACTGTTTTTGAAAGTGCAAGTCCTGAAAATGGATTAATTCACTTTTTTTTTTTTTAATCTTGGCAACTGGGAACCTTCTGACCCAGTTAAATGGATCCCTTGTTTTGCTGTTTCCTTCTAGATGTGATAGGCAGATGAAAAAAGCTCAGGAAAAGTAGTTGGGTCATCTGACATTTCTTTTAAAGCTATTAACTAACTTTCTGGAACTTTTTTGCAACAGGTCCTCTCCTTCCCCATCATCAGCTAAGCTGCATTGCACTTCATTTTGTCTTGATTCTGCAGACGCTTATGTCTGCATTCAGTCTTCTTGCTGCACTGCTCGGAGGAATTGAAATACAGGTTCAGCACAGCCACCTTCTTGCAGGCTGCTCACCTGCAGCTCATGACCGGTTGAGCAGCCCCATTGGCTCTGTTTGTCCTTGCTTATACATCATCTTTGCATACAGGGAGTCTCTGCTGCTTGCATGCAAGAGGTGTCTGTTGCTGTCCTCCAAAGATGTGCCTTATTTTCTAGTTGCATTGGGATCTACACGAGTACGAGATAGTACGAGAGCCTCAGTGTATAGCTGGCAGCAGTAGTAGATTGTAAAATGCAAGCAGAGATGGGCTCTGTTGGGAAGAATAGTCGTCGTGTCTCAGTTTGACTCCATTTATTTTGCGCTAGCCTAGCCCAGGTCAGAGTGCCTATAGAAGAAAACCAGTTCAACTATGGGGATCAGTGAGATTAGCAACTGACATATTATTAAAAGGCTACAAAGTTTCTATTGCTTTAATTTTACTGCTGCTCGAGCTCTTTTCATCCTGTCTCATTGTTACCTTCCTTAAATCATGAGATGGGAAACTGTATAAGACAAAGTCCAAGGCAATGGGACAGTGAAGATCAAGCTCAATGCTCCCCAAACCCTGTCTTGGTACTGGGGACCCAGCCCTGTGACACATTGCCACTAATGTTGTGTCAGCTATACTGGAGCTGAGTTTCTGCCAACCCCATCCTCAGTGTGTGTTCCCCTACCCAGCATCCTACTGAATGGCATAGGCTGTAATAAGGGAACAGCACTCCTCCCACTTGGGGAGCTCTCCCTGCAGCAGAGGAAATATGCAGAGATCCTGAATCACTTGCTCTTGTGTTATCTGTAGGACCATCCTAGGTGTTGTTCTGTGCTGGCGCAAAGGGCATAAGAGTTGTTCTTTTTATTAGTGGTGATAATTTTTGTTGGCTCAATCTTTTTGCATTGCATATATGTACAGGGAGGAGAGCAAAGAAAGAAATATTGTCTCAAGGAGGAGAAGCAGCACAGGAAGACCTTTGGAGGAAGTGTGCTTGGCAGCAATTTCAGTGCCTTTCCATGGAATTAGGTGTACACTGCTGAGAAATATATATCTGAGTAAAGTTTCCTGGCATCCAATGGAATATCAGTTGTCAGGGATTTGGATAACACGTCAAAATAAAGGCAGTGTGTAAAGCAAATGCCCAGTGTGATGGCAGCACTTTGGGCAGTGAGCCTCACACCCTCCATATATTGATAAGTTTTCTCTTTTTTTTTTTTTTCCAGCTTGACCTCACCAAACCCATTGAAGACCAGGGCCCTTTGGATGTGATCATACATAAACTGACAGATGTCATCCTTGAAGCAGACCAGAATGACAGCCAGTCACTGGAGTTGGTACAGAGGTTCCAGGTATGTGGTTCTTCCATAGCGTTTCAAGCAAGAGGATGATCGTGGTGCAGCAAATTCAATTTGTTCTCTATGCAGCTGATGATGTTTGGTGAAAAGAGATCTCTGGCACACTGCTGCCCAGCCCTAGAGTCCAGAAAACACCATTTTGTCAGTCTAAAATGAACTTTCACCTGTGGTTATATTCTGCACTGTGAGTTTAGTAACAACTCGTTTCCCACAAAATGTTTGTCATTTCAAGAACACTGGTGTAGTTAATGAAGAACGGGTGCTTCCAGGGTCCTTCACATCTCTGTTTCTCTATGACAGAAGCTACTAAAATAATTTGACCCAATCCTGTCCATTCTTCCCACTTACTGGAATGCTAAATTCTGTAACATCAAGGCTAGTATAGGTATTTTCATCCTCTGATAGCAACCTGATTTGCTTTTTTTTTTTCCTCCCTAGTTAACATTGTTAAGTCAGAAATATGCAGGGCACAATGGTACAGACAACTGTTTTCCCAAATAATTCCTATCATAGTATGAATGATGATGCATTTATCGTTTTAAAAGGTGATGTTTCTGATGGATAGTTTTGATCAAAGGCATGTTCTTTTCTTTTTGACAGAGAAGTTGAGTAAGATATTTTCTGAAATTTATGAAATCTGCTTATGTCAGGTGGAAGAACAGTTTAGACAAATTCTGCAGTTTTCACAGCTTTGTTGTCTTGGGAAATCATGTACTGTTTGCTCTGCTTAATGTTCTTCTAATAATGCAGAAAATATTGTACTTAATGGGGAAAATATTCTCTTCGTTTTAGTTAGAAAACTTCTCTGCTTCCTCCCATCTGTCTGCTATTCGAACTCACACAGGAGATACACTTGTGGGTCTGGCCCTCTGAAAGCAGTTCTCTGAAAAATATATGACTTCATCACTGAGTACCTTGGGCATCCACATCCACCAGCACTTGAAATTTCAAATGCCCAAAGTAGGATATGAAGAGATGAACTTGAGGGACCTTGTGCTAAAGCTCACAGTCTTTCCCTCTTTCTGACGTTAACTAATTTGCCTTTGTAATAGACATATTGTATTGATGGGAAAAAATAATGCCCAAAGAGGGAAAAGGACTCGTGTTGAGTTGCTCACAGCTGTGTAAAACGCCTGAGATTCCTGATTCCTGATCCTTACTTTGTTGGTTGCATTCCTGAAGGTCTCAGTTTGAGCGGGGCTCAGAGAGCTCATCTCTGTGTAATGCTGTGCTACCTCCTTTGTCCCCTGCAGAGCATGTTGATAGGGAATTCATGCAAGAATTAGAGAACAGACCGTAGCAATACGGTTAGTATCTGAAACATGTTTCTTTTATTATGAGCAAGAACTCATCAGTGGATATTGAATATTTTTATAAGAATTCCAGCTAGTGAATTTGATGTATTTAATTACTGAAGATCATAAGTTGTTACTTTTCAAATATCTAAGTGGGGTCTTTAAGAAGCACTACGAAGTATGGAGAACATATTTTCCTAAAGCTGCACTTAAGCATCAATGTGAAGTTCAGTATGAAATGGGGCAGAGCACTTCACAACAAGAGCCTTGGCTTTGGCTGAGAACTTAATGGGCTCTTCTTGGTGTGGCAGCTGCTGCATGAGTGGAATGCTATTAGAGCTAAAATGACCCGCTAGAGCTGAATGCCTTGTCCTGATAAATTTCTTAAAGTAATCACAATGTACCTTGATGTTATTCTATGTATCTTTTGTTAGTACTTATTAATCCATTATTTTTGTATAGGTTAAGTATTGAAGCTTTGTTTTTAAACCTACTTAAGTTAAAAAATCTCAGTGAAAATGTTTTTTTATCTAATGAGGCTGTGGGATAGATTTTGAGATTGGTGAGAGATAAGTGCTATACATTTATGTTTATTCTTTGGTTCAGAGGCTTACTTTTTATATCTTTTTGATAGCACTCGCAAAAGAATAATATCACCTGAAAAAAGATGCAATGACCTAAGAACAGCAAACATTCCCTTGCAGAAATACTAAAACAGAACTACAACTGCAAGTCAGAAACTTAGTTCTCTCCACCCTTACATCCTAAAGTGCCTTTCTATGCCTCAGCTTACCAACCTCTGTTCATAAACTGAAGTATATTTCCTACAAAGAACATTGTAATTTTAATTAATATTTAATTAAATATCAATATTCAGGCAAAAATAGTGCTGTGGTCCTATGAAGATAATTAGCAGTGGGCTAATGGGAAGTTGAACATTTTTTATTCTGATAATACTGGAAATTTGGATTCTCTGTCAAGTGTTGTAGAAAGTGAATTTATTGCATGCATACCTGGGTTGTATGAACAACCTCAGTGTGTCTGCAGATCTATTCATCAGCAAGCAGCTGCATCACTGGAAAATCTCTTTCCCCAGTAATACATACTTTCTATATTTTTTTTCCCAAGTGCAAGTGGTGCAGACAGATGGAAGCAAGGATAAGATCTGGGTATGTCACATACTGAAGAAATAGTTCACTGTCTCCTGATGTAATGGGTTGACGCAGTTGAACTTGTTCAGCTAAGAGCTGAACTGCATAAGGAAATAAATTTGGGTGAAAAGCACCCTATGCATAAAGAACCTTGTCTCATTCCAGTCTCCTCTACAGGTGAATTGTGTTCATGCACTAAGGATTGCTCTGAACTTTCATCTTCATTTCATGTCACTGGTGATGATATTAGTCTCTTTTGGACACTTAGCCTAATTCCAATTTAGCATTGCTGTGCTTGCAGTGGCAAGTTTTGGCCAAGCATGCTCTAGAACGGCTGCTGCAGGTCTGCAGTAAGAAACTTTATAAGAAGCATTGTTCTTATAAACTGCTTATATGCAGCTGGCCTTCAAGGGCTTCATAGTTAGCAATATTAAATTTAACCACAAATGACAATAATAAAAAAGCCAAGAATGTCAGAGCAGAACTTGATGTTCTTTCTTCTTTCTCTGTTGTTAGTCCTTGGTTGTTCAGTAAACAGTTATCTAACATATTTATTATTTGAGGATGCCGTCTTCCTGCAGAGAAGTGTTATGTAATGTCTAGAGAATTTAGAAAGGAATTCTGGGATGTATGTTCAGTCCACAGTTTCGTTGTGTGATCTAGATCATCCCATTTGCATCCCCAAGTCATAAATTAAAGGAAATGTTATTAACTCCCTTCTGAGATTAATAAGGAGATGATAGTGCAAATAGTGTGTTTCCTTATTGCTCAACTTGATCTGACTAAACAATCCAAACTTCAATATGCTAATTATCCTGCTACTGAACATAAACTTAACATCAAGATGAAACCTGGCACTTGGCTTATTGGTGGCTCCATGGAGTAGTCTTTCAGGCAGCAAAAAGCAAGGGCTCCTTGATCACAGGGGGAGGGACAGTCTGCCAGGCTGCATTTCTGACCTTTGGAAGAATAACTTATTTCAGAGTTATATTGTAGAAGCCTTGACCATCTCTTCTGCAAAAGCTTAGGAGGAAGCTGGGTTTGTGTGCCTGTTCTCTGCAAGCTGTGACAAACACTTGTAGTCTGGTGCTGAGCACTAGCAGACTGTGAAACCTTTTTGCATGCCAGTTTGTCTTGCAGTTTAATGAGCGTTCTCAATTGCATCGTAAAAAAAAAATTACTGTTACAGCAGATTCTCAAAATGGTGAGGAGGAGGTGCATGCTGATCTTTTAACTGGAGAAGACCTTTTGGACCGAGCCTTCTGAGGTCTTTGTGTTATTTGGTTGTGGTCTGGACTGCAGTTCCTCCAGAGAGCATTGGCAGCTGCTTAGTGATCTCCTCCAAAGCCAAAATGAAGACCATGTGCAGCACCTAGTGATTTGTGTGAAGGACAAGCAGAGAAATTTTTCCATTTGCTTTGCAGGATACTTCAGCCTTCACATTAGAGAATGTGGAGTCTCCTTTCCTACCTGCAGCAGCACTGGGCTGAGCTGATTGAATATAATTTAGTTGTCATAAGGGAAATAAAGAATAATAATAAGAGAAAAACAATAAGGGAAAAAAAGAAAAAAGAAAAAAAAAAATCACAAAACACCACACAAAACACTAACGTCCATGGCATTTCCTTCTTGACCAGAGGAACATGGGAGAGAAGTCAGGTGTGAAGGGTACCCAAGATACCCTTTCACTTGCTGTTTTTCTGGTTCCTGTCATTCTGGTAAGAAAGAGAAGCAAGCTACCCAGTTCCTGCCCCTCAGATAAAGTTTATGGCTTTGAAAGTCAAATATGTTTTGGCTGGCATAAGCCACTGCTGACTAGGAAAGTTTGTTAAGCTCTGATTTTACCAAAATACTCTGAACAGCTGCCTGTCATAGCTATACAGGGGCTTGTGTAGCTTTATTCATAGCAGCTCCTTCTGTCTGTTCCATTCAAATTGATGGCCTTAAGTGATGGAAAATTGATAGGACTGTTGATTTGTGTTTCGGAGCTTTTTTGAACGGTTTCTCTTTGCATCAGCATTCTTGAAAAGATATTACAAATAATTTTATTCCTAGGCCTGTGCTGTCAGATTGATGGAAATTGAAAATGTTCTTTATTCTGCTCTTCATCCTCCCCACCACCACCCATGTTTCCTACTTCTGGCTCTCCTACTCTGAAGCTGTCTAGGAAGAGCTCTGCTGTTAGAGGGGCTTGAGACTGGGGTGAAGGGAAATAAGGGAAATATTTTGGAAGGTGAGAAGTTAGGCTTTGTTCACACTGCACTGATTGCTTTCGTCAGATTTCTCACTTTCAAAAAGGTGATTTGGGTACATACTCATGGAGATGAGGAGATGATGCTGTGAGTTTTTTGTGTTTTTTTTTTTTTTTTTTTTTTTATTATACTAGCTCATTCTGTTCCCAGTTATGAACTTTATACTCTGAAAATACAAATTTCAAATTTCTTTTCATGTGTTCTGCTGAAAAGGACAAGTGAAAAATCTAAGGAAACATTCAAAGCATAGTAGTTTTTTTCTTACTGGTGGGACAGGATAAGACACATAGCTGAACTAGTCTATTTGCATTTAAATTCACAGGCCAGTGCCTGTGTTTTTCTCATTTGAAAAGTAACTCCCTCCTACTCTGGTGTTGGAAGAGCCTTGTAATCAGGCAAAATTAACTAAAAATCTCTCATCTCAGAGCCAACTGGAGTGGGAGAGCGTCCTGATGATAGGTATTTGCAAGATAAAGCTGTGGGGAGTTCTCGACAGAAAACCAGGGAAGCTGAGAGCTTAGAAATTTGCTTCCGGTTGTAGCACAAATAGAACAGGAGCAGATAAAGTGTCTGCCACCAGTATCCTTTCCAATCACTGCAGGGATCTCATAGGTTTTAAGAGACAAACAATTTTGGGATCGGTATTTGCTGAAGTTCCACCTTGCCTGTAGCTTTCCTTTTGGTGTCCATGCACAGAGCCCAAGACAACAGAAAGGTCTTTTATATTTTATGTCTGAATCTGATTCAAGGTCATTAGATAAATTTTGTTTCTGTCTCTACATGTTTTCCCCTTGGAAAACATCCATTTGTTGTTGAAAGCAGTTATCTCCGTGTTTCTATACACAGGAAAACACAAATCCAAACACTATCACTGTTTCATTTGCTGACATTTTTATATGCAGTTTTTGTTTAAGGTTAAACAAAGGGTTATTGAAGTTTTATTACTTAGTAATAAAGTCAAGTCAATGAGTCAGTGAGTATTTCTTATCATCTAATGACCTAATATTTGCAGTAGATACTGTATCAACTTTCTGTTAAAATATTAAAAAAAAAAAAAGTTACCTTTTTGGGTAAAATGGCAATCAATTCTATTCTCATATGTATATATGCTTCTTAAGAAGGGCTTTTTAAAAAAACTTATGGGCTATATCCAGAGGTATTTAATAGGGAACATGAAATACTGTCTCCCTTTGATTTCAAGTTTCATTGCTGGCCTTCTGCCAGTAGCAGGGCTGGTACAGAGCATTACTGAATACCAAGCCTGGAATAAAAACAAAGGAAGATCTGCTAAAAGTCCTGTCTTTTTCTTGTTTGCATTTATTGTATCAAAGATTAGAAGGAGGAAAACATAAACATTGTCTGGGTCAAGCTGAACTGCAGCCCGGGGACAGAGCCTTTTCAAAACACTGCTGGAAAGTCTAAATATCTGGCAGATTGTTGTCTGGGTTGTTGGAATCTGAAGTTGAATACCAGTCTTTGGTAAATCCAACAAAGGAAGGCATGGAATTATTTTGCTCGGATGACCAGAGAAGAACTGAATGGTGAAGGTTGACAGGTTGTGCTCTCCTGAAAGCTATCTTTTGGATTCAGTAATTCTCCTGCAGCTGCTCCGTTTTCAAGTTCATATTTGTAATAGCTCATCCTTTTTTTTTTTTTTTTTTTTTTTCTCCCAGTAAGGGAAGGTTGTATTCAGTCTCCCGTGTGTGTTTGAAGAGGTTTTTTTCTTACACTACTAAGTTCCCCAGGCTCTAAATGGCTTCTGGGTGGTTATTTTCTGTTTGCCTTGCAGAACTCTTGGAGCCTCATTAAGGCAGCAAGATGAGCAGTAAGTCACTAGAAAGTCAGCTGAGATGCTTACTGCTATTGAAGCATTGCCTGGTGTAGAATTGCCTCAGGATCAGACCTTCTTTCCTGTTAAACTTCATTATGATGTCAAACTTAGTTCTTGGATCATCTTCTAATGTGATTTAGAGCTGTTATCCTTATAAATGAAGTTCCTTGGAGTTCCTTACAGAAAGCATTAAAAAACCAGAGTTCCTTCTGGAAATACATTGGCTAATTTGAGCCAAACTAGTGTGGAGTATACCGAGAGCAGAACAGTGAGGATATTCATTAACAGCAAGAGAGCATCAGGAGGATTTGGAAGCTGCACAAGGAATGGAGAGAGAGAGAAAAATATTTTTTTCCTTGTAGAGCAGTGAAGGAGATGGAGACCAAAGGGAGGAGGAATGTATGTGTGAGGTGAGCAATACAGAGTGGGCCTAAATGGACATATGTGGAGCTTGAGCTCAACATGGAACCAGCGTGGTCAAGGTGGGGGGGCTGTTGCCTCATTACCAAAGGAGGAACTGATACACCATGAGAAACACTGCAGGATGTTCATGGAAGTGTGGTACTTGCAGGAGTAGTTACCATGTGCTTACATGAACAAATTTGAATGAATGAATGGAAACGTAAAATGGCTTTTGGAACTTGGGTTAAAGATAGATAGATGCTAGCTTTGGAGGTGTTTGTCCTAGTTTGGATGATGTAAGACGTATTCTTGTTTACCATCTACTTTAATTCCAGCCCTTATAAACCAGCTCTTAACATTCAGAACAGCTAAAAGGCAGTTTTAATAGCAGCATTAAGGAACTCAGATGTAGTTCTGAGCTTAGCTCAGGCAGTTTTGATGTTTGTGTGTAGTAATTCAGTGCAGTGCAAGATAGCAGTGTGTTTCTTCTTCTAATTGCTTTTCTCTGCCCTGCTCACAGCTGTTGCTGTGGCACTTTGCCACTGGCTCATTTCTGAGCTGATGGAGTTGTAGCACCACAGGTTTCACTGCTGATGGTGAGTCCACAGGAGGACTGTGCCATCCTGAAGCAGTTAGCTGTCACATTTGTTTTTGTTTCAGATGTCAGCATCAAGTCCATCTTGTCACATCCTGCATTGCCAGTGTCCGTCTGCCTCCTGTAAAAAAAAAAAAAAAAAAAAAAAAAAAAAAAAAAAAAAAAAAGGGTTGGATGTTGACTGAGGTTCATAACTATGTTCTCTTTCCTATCTCACTATTTTCCATACTCTTCAGCCAACCTAATGCTTTTTTTTTTCTTCTTCATATTTGTTTTGCAGGAGTATATTGATGCTCATCCAGAAACCATTATCCTGGACCCTCTTCCAGCTATTCGTACCCTTCTGGACCGATCCAAGTCTTATGAGCTCATTCGACAAATAGAGGCATACATGCAAGGTAAGCCAATCACTTGCTGTCCCAGAAGACTTTTTATTGTGATTTGTAGGGAAGGAAGCAGCTAGCTTCTGGAGGTTAGCTGTGAGGTTTCCAGCAGAGGCTTTGGGCCCCTCTAATTCTCTCTCTCCATGGGAGCACAAACACTGAAGGATTGTGGTGACATGGGATTGCACTCTGCACCCCCCATGCTCTTGTCTTTCAAGGCATGCGAAAGAGGTTTGCATCTGGGTGAAAATGTGATGTGGTTCAATGGGGAGCATATTTACTACAGTGCTCACAGAAATCTTCAGGAAAACATTTTCTTTCTGAGCATGCTGGTAAATTGAGATGACTCTACAAACTTCACAACCTGTCATAAGAATCCTGAGGCTGGAATTCTAAGATTTATGGAAGAAGAAAAAAATTTTTTGAAAGAACTGAAAAAAATTAAATTGTTAATAGAGCTAAGATGCATGAGAAATTCTGGAAGCCTGTCACACAAGTTAATTGCTAAGAGGAAGCATGAATGCCCTACTGGTGTTGGCTTGCTACCTGACATACATTGTTGCCTTTAATTGGACTTAATTGGATTGAATTCCTATATTTGGAAGTCATACTTCTTTAACTTGAATAATTCTAGTATCTTACTGTGTTAACTGTTAGGTCAAGTTAGTCTTTCATTCCCTTTCTACTTTTACTGCCATTTTCTTGACTTCTTGCCTTTTCTGTTTAGTTTTAGAGAAGCTCTAAAAGTAACTGTTCCTTGGATTGGATGACTACATTTCAGGGAAATTGCATTTTTGAACTATGCTCTAATGTGGCATTATTGCAATTTTCTTATGATTGTGTTATTACTATTTTATGGACTCAAAGGAAACTCATCAATTTGCATTTTCATAATTTGGGGTTTTATTGACCTACTGTTTGCATCTGACCTGCCTGGCCCCATCAGTTAGGAGCCTCTCAAATATGTAAAATGAAGACTAATAGCACCAGTCTCCCATGTGCTTTACAAGAAGATGTTCAATTAGTTTAAAAGGATTTTGTTTTGAAGTGATTATTGCTGCATGTGAATGGGAAAGAGTTACTGAGGGAAATCTGTGCTCTGAATATGGGGTTGGTTTTTTGTATTTTTTTCTAGCAGCAGAGAGATTCAGGGTTTGTTTTTTTTTTCCTTAAATTGTTATTGATATTATTGTCCTTATTTTCTCTATGGTAATATCATGCTCAGGAGAGCATCCAGTTTTTGCAAGGAAATTGAATTGCACACATTTCAGCCTCCACTGGTGAAACTGAGAAAGGAAAAAAAAAAAAAAAAAGAGAGAGGGAAAACTATTAAGAAAGAAAAAGGAAAAAGTCTATTTTTATTCAGTTAAAACTGATAGCTTCCAAGTGAAGCTGTTAATAAAATTTAGGAATGAGGCAGGAAAAAACTTCACCTGCTTTCACAGGCTATTCTAGTGTTAGGTGAGCTATGCCCCCAGATCTCCCAGATATAGCTCAGCTTATTTCTTTCTCATCATCAGAAATATTATGGCAGAGACCTTGAACCACCTTTGTATTTAGCAGGGAGAATCTCAAGAGAGCTGAATAACTGGTGACTTCTTGTTCTGACCTCAGCAGACCAGCTTCTGTATTCCCACATGTAATCATTTGCAGTAGAGAAGATCAAAATAGCTGCATCCCTCTAGACAAGTGTGGTGGGTTTTTTCCCCTCCTAATTTTCACCTGCTAAACAATGTTTTCTGCTCTGCAGCTATCACAGAATATCCCAAGGCAGTGAGCACTTAAAAACCTCAAACAAGAAGTAATACATCTGTAAATAGCATAAGGTCTTTAAAGTCACATCTTTTTTGTTCTGGAATTTAGAAAGGAAGTCACTACCAAGAATAATATCCTAGAATTTAGCTGTAACTGAAGAGCCTGTTTTATCATGGGATACAGATTGAATGTGGTGGGTTAAGCTCAGTGCCAGGGATTCTCTCTTCCAGAGGAATGCCATACGCTTGGAATGGTTCAGTATTTGTGTGTGGAGAAATGCTCTGCTTTGGAAAACTATTCAGAGGGCAGTTTTGGACTCAGGTGATCTTTGCCTTTGATTTATGTTTCAGAGGAACTGCAAACAAAGTATACTCCTTATTTATGATCTTCCGTTTGCATTTCAAGCTTGTTGGAAAGAATATAATCAAGTATAATCAGAGGTTTGCACCAGTTAAAGGGGGGATGAACACACATTCTGGTCGCTTGCCTGCATCTTCACAAATGTCGGATGTTGCTGGGGTGACCATGTTCTGCAGCAGTAGGACCTGGTGTTAGATGAACAGCTTGATTGCATAGGTAATTACCATTCAGATATCCAGGTTAATGCCTTTTAACAGTGAATTCTCCATATGGCATGATAAAAGGAATCGCTCTATGAAGTGCCTAAAAGTGGCACCTGGACATTGTTAAGCTTTCTGAAAGTCCTGCAGGATGCTCTTTATGAAGCCAACCATGTGATTGAAAAGCATTTTGATCCAGCCTCATGAGAACAGGTTGGAACAGGCATTTTGTGGCACATACGTTGTCTCTGCTGTTGCAGCCTGTAGCAGCTAGTAAGGGGATAGAGTTGGAGGAGAACTACAAGTAAGTAGGCAAGAGTTAGTCATGCAGTTTGGTGTGAAGCATAGAGTTAAACCTGAACTTCCAGATCGTGGGCTGACACGGTGACCACTCGGGACTCAAGAATCTGAGGTTCACAGAGACATGAAGGTTGGAAAGCATCCCTGAAAATCACCTAATCCATCCTCCTGCTAAGAGCAGGATCTTCAGGTTTCTCAGAACCATGTCTATCTGAATGCTGTGTGTCTGCACAGATGAAGGATATGCGACCCTTCTGGGCCTACTCCAGGATTACCTTGAACCAAGCATGCAGCTAACAGGGGGTAAAGTGACTTGCAGAAATCCCGTCTTTTTCAGTTCAGATAGTAGTATCTCCTTTGGAAGGAAATGGAGCACTCTTCTAAAAATATACCTACATTTATGGACAGCTATTTTAGCATTAGTTTTAGTGGTTTCTTTTTTGGAAGAAGTAGCCTGATCAGGGCTGAGACTTCCTCTTTTTTTCCTGTTCTCTCTTATTTTGAGTGCAGGGTCAGAGAGAGTCATTCTAAAAACTTCTCTTCTGAGTCTTCTGAAAAAAGTTTGCATTCTCTAATCGTGTCCTACATAGCTGGCAGGTCTATCTTGAAATAAATCACTGAAAAGACTTTTTTGGTATGGCAGTTGAGATCTCTTGGCAGTTACATTGCTTTGTTTACTTATCTGTGAAGAATGACTTCTGATATCAAAGTGTTCTAGAACAGATTCTGTAATGTTTGGTGAAAGATTAGGGACGTTATTTAACAGAAATTTCACTTTTGCAGAGTAGCGTGTGGTGGGAGCTGGGTCAGCCTTTCTGAAGCTTCTGCCTCATGAAACATAACTAGATTCTCTGATGCTGTATTGAAAAGCTGTGATCTTACAGCCTCAGAGTTCAAGATCTGACTTTTTAAATTATGCTTAAGGTGATAGCAGATAATCACTGTGAGTTGGCTTGGCAATGAAGCCTTTTTATTCTGAAGATGAAAAGCTTTTAATGTTCCTGATACGTATTACACATAATAATATAAACAAAAGGAATTAAGATCAAAACTGTGACCAATGTGCTACACATTAGGTGTTCTATCGAGTTAGCGACTGTATGTAAAACTCAGCTTCCTTTTATGTCACCTGTACAGTTTCTTCAGTAGCGTTAGAACTTCAGATATTGTGGACTCTGAAGTTCATTTCTGTAAACATTTCTACCTGTTGTTGTTTTGTTTTTTTTATGATTCTTAGAGAATTCATGTATGAACCCAGTTGTGAGTCCTGAATTTCTCTCTCATTTTTTGAAATAGAAGAACTATGCCTTAAGAGCAGAAAAAAATATAAAACCATTTAGATGTGATATTTTCATCAGTGTGTATTTGAAATCATTTGTTTGATTGTTTGCTGTTGCAGGAGGTGCTGTTTCTGTGTATGTCATTCCTATTTGTCACAAAATTTTGGAACAGAACTCTGCACCATTTTCTCTCCCCAGAGTTGTTTTTTTGTGGGTTTTTTTTTTTTTTTGGTTAAATTTTCTCTCTCTGTCTTAGAAATACTACTTGAACTGCATGTCTCCTGGGCCTAGCAGAGTGGCTCAGCATGAGGTAATGGATAAAGCACAATCTGGGACTCCAAGTTTTCTGCTGGCATGATCTGGGGACCCTTGTGCATCTCCTTCTCCTGACCATATCTGCCTGTCTTTTCCCTGTCAATACCACATTTTTCCAGGCAGAAACCTCTTTTCCAAATATACATGCGTATGACTCTTTCATATTTAGTCTCTGATGCCAAGCAACATGTGATGTGTGTTATCCAAAATCACAGTTCTGCTGGTGAGTGGAAAACTGGGTTCTTGTAGGTCAACAGCAAAGCAAGTAGTCTGACTTTCCATTTTGGAAGTCATGGGGGATGAATACTTCTGGAGTGGTGCATACTCAGAACTTCTCAAAATTAGGCCACCCAGTTAAAGTGCCTGAAAATAGTTTTATGTACATAGTTCTGTGTGTTCACCTTTGGAATCTCTGGTCACTGTGGTCTGTGGCCTACTTTAGTTAGAAATTTTGGTCGGACAGGAGGGAGTAGAATATTCACATAGATCAACTTCAGGAGCTTTCCTCTATATTTGAAGCTCATAGTAAATTGAAAGGAAATATCTGTTTTTAATTTAAAGATGCTAAATCATCCACCTGAGACTCGTTTGTTTTTGTGGAAACATCACTAAAGCCTCTGAGTTGAGGGCTGATGTTGCTACTGCAATAACCGTGTCAGTTCAGGAAGCAAAAATCTTCCACGTTGATTTTCTCCCAAGAGCACATGCAAATTGATGTCTCATCAGCTCACTCCGAGGGTGGCACATGTTCATGCACTGTGTTTTAATTTGTCTGAAAACTAGAGTACAAGTGTGGAGGGAAGTAATTGGAATGAAATTAATATTCTCTGAAAAGACCTTGTCCAAAGAGCATCAGCACACAGCAGCGCTGTGTGTGACAGTGCTGTGTACTCTGGCTGTCAGCACTTCTGTTACATCTCAGCCCTGCTGCACCAAACTGGAAAGACACTGGGACTTTTGACCCAAGGAGGTGTTGTCTGACATCTTTCTCATAAAAGCTCATTCTTTCATGTAGGAGGTGGTTGACAGAGACGGGGGCATGTTGGTGTTAAAATAAACAAGGCCTGACTTTGAAATTTAAAGTGGACAGCTGCTTCCAAAGAACTAATCCTATCCTGAGATGTAGCAGGAAGAGAAAGGGAAGTGAGAAAGGGAAGCCACGAAGGGAACCTGAAATCTTCTGTCTTGTACAGTTGCTTGCTGTTGCCAAGGTAGAAAGAGCAAGAAGAGGAGGTTAGAGTGAGAGGAAGAGTGCTAGTGTTATAAGAGGATGTTGCATCCTGTTGTAGCCTGTTTGCTGGACAGGATGCACTTAGAGCATGTTTTAGAACCAGTGGCATTTGTAGAGAAATAAGCAACATGTTCAGTTGAAGCTCTGTACACCAGGAGTGAACCACTGCTTGTTAAATCAGAGTAAAATAGACCGAATAGTAGAAATTGTGTGTATCCTAAATGGCACAGGTTGGCCAAGTTGCTCTGGCTGTCTCTAAGTCATCTGGTCTGCGGGAGTCCTTTGAAGTTGTCAGCTGAAGTTTGGCTCGGTAGATTCTGCATTTAGACAACTTTCCATAAAAAATCACTTTGAGAGCTGACATTGAGTAAACCAAATGCAAGGCAGAGACCGAAGACAGAGAGATAAACAGCTTCCAGTATGGCAAGCCAAATGTCCATACCAGCACTGTTCCAGGGCATGTATTAACCAGTCTGGAAAAGGCAGATGAACACAGGGTTGAAAATTTTTCAGATAAATCCAAATTGCTTGTTTTTTCCAAGCAGTGGGAGATAGAAATTTCAAGTGGGTCTAAGAAAAGTTAAGTGGAGAGTCAGTGTGATGATGGATCAAATTTATTGCAGTCTCTTGGGCCCATAAAGAAATAATATGAACTGCCACACATTGTTAACTTCTAAATTGACTCCCTGCTCAGGAAAGACCTCAGCATCGAAGTGGATAGCTCACTGGAAACTTCTGCCCCCTCTGCTTCAGTGGTCAAAGAGAACGTGCCAGCAGAACCGAACAAAAATCTTATGGTGGCCAAAAATAGCATTAAAGATACTGAACATACAGTTATGGAAACAAAGTACTTTATCTCCCCAGAAGACTGTTTTCAGTTCTCCTTTCCTGAATTTAAAAAATATGTGTTAGAAATAATAAAAATGCTGGAGAAGAGAGGCATGGTCAGGGCCAAGAGACAGCCATGCAAGGGGAGAGTGAGATGAAGCTGGGGCTGCCAGAGATGGAGTAGAACCTGAGCAAACAAACTATGAATAAATAAAAAAAGAAAAATAGTCTCCTTTTTCCTACCACGTCAGGATAGAGTTCCACAGAATATCTCTGCAGTTTCCATAAAACATCAACTGTGAGCATAGCTAGATTGAAAAAGATGGGAAATGTTCACAGCTGTAGTTAGAAGACTTACAAACTGTTGTGCTTTGAACTGCTTGGTAATAACTGGTAGGTGCTAGGGAGAAATTCGATTTATGAACTCTGAATTCCACAACTTGAGATATTTTCAGAGCCAGTATATTCACACATTTTCTCTGGTCTAAAGCCCACTGCGGAAGAGCAGAAACTGAGATTTTGTGGTCTCAGCTTGACCTCTGCTCTCATGTGGTTTGATAATTCCTGTCTTCTGCTTTTCACCTCCCATGAAGTAGGAGTGCCTGAAACCATGGTGATGATGAAACACATTTCTTAGTTCGACATATATTTTAAACCTACTGCAAGTAGTAGTATTTTAACAATCTTACTGTCTTGTGAATAAAGTCTTAGGATTTCATATCAGTTAGACTTGGGTTTTATATTAATTATTATCTACACTTCTTAAATGGGAAATTCAAGTACAGCCTTATGTGCTAAAGTGTTATTTTTTCAGAAATACTGCTTGATGATATTTTCATGATTGTTTTTTCACTATAGCCCACACTAAACTCTGTGAAGTGTGGCAGGGTGAGTGTGTAGGGATAGAGCTGTGGCACAGCTGAGGAGATACTCATAATATGCACCAGGAACTCAGCATCACTGAACACCCTTGAAGGAGTTTGTCAATTACCTCTTTTCTTCTGGAGGATCAAAGAGATCTTCCTCCAGGTCACAGCTGTGCTCTGTCTGGGACAGGGCATTGCTTACAATGCTGGGACCTTTCAGTGACTTTCAAAACATCTTGTTACATTTTTTCCCTTGTTGCCTAGTACAATCATGAAGAAAATTGACAAGCTGCAAAATGCTCCTCCCATGTAAATATGAAAATGTACAACAGGTAGCACTCCACAATTCTCACCTTCCTGGTTGCTTTAACAAGCCTGGTCCACCTTCAGAATAGTTGCTGCTTTTTGCCTACGCTGCAGCACAGCTGCCATCTTATTTCATGTCTCCTGGGCTAAGGAGGAAAGTGAGATCTCAGCTGTTACTGAGCTTGTTAACTTCAGATGTAGCATCGGGATTCCTCTGTGTGGGAGTGTTCATATTCCAGCTCCTTCTTTACCAGCTTGAGGATGCTATGGGGGTGTTTGTTCTGTCAGACTGAGTCTCAGTGAGCAGCCAGCAGTGAAATCCACCCTGCAGAGATGCCAAATGTCAGCGGCACAGACATCTACCCACCGCTAATGAAGCTTACTGATGAACAGTTAGCTTTGTGGCAGCCTGCATGCAGCATTGTCATCAAGGGATGTATTAAGGGAATCTCTGAACCTGACAAAATATGGCATTGCAGTTTTGGGAATTGTAAGCTAGTGCATGCAGTGTTGTTGCACCTAAGTCTGTGGGGATACCTGAATAGTCCTGTTTGAATAGTCCTGTTTGACTCACACAGTTTGATGTTTCTGAGGAAATGCCATGAATAGAGCCTGGGGGCCTGGAGCCAGCTGTTCTTGATCTCTGCTGTTGCGATTCAGGGCTTTGTCTGCAATCCTACTTACTCTTAATGTCTAAAATGCCAGACTTCCTTGTTTGCCAAGGAGCACCTTCTGAGTTGTCAGCACACTGTTTGAACATGGGGAAGAGAAGGTAAGCACAATAAGAGTTTTGATCTCCACACTGCTACGGCACTCAGACAAACTAGTGGAGGAGTTGACATTTGGGATGCTGTGAGGGAGCTGTAGTCTGTCTGCACCTGTTCGTGTGGGCATGGTGCAGCAGGAGCAAATATTTCTTCCCTGGCAGAGAAATCTGTGGAATGAGTTTGTCACTTGCTTCACAAGGGTGAGGCAGCTGAGTGATGCATTCCTTAATCAGCAGGCTCCTGTTGCCCTGTGGCATTAGTTAGGCAACTGCATATTAAAACTAAAGCTATAAATTGTATAATTAGCATGAGATATTAGGCAGAGCGGCACAATGGGAGAGATGCTAATTGCTGATTTGGGAATCCTTACAAGAATTTGCTAGGAGATGAACTGCAGTTACTTCAGAATTAAGCAGTTAGTGTTGGTTTTCTAGAAGGAGAAAAGTGTATCCTATCAACTGATTTCTTGTCCTGTGTAATTCACTGATGCTATTGCTACTCTTGGGGGTGGTGCTTTTGTTCCCATTTAAGAAAATATTTTTTAAAAAACAGGCTTAACAAAAACTACACATACAAACAACAACAACAAAAAAACCATTTAATTTTGGCAAAAACAGATACAGTTCAGGAGATGCAGTTCCAGTAAGTAAGCTAACCAGTTCAAATGAAATTTTCTTGTATTTTTCTGCAGGGAAATGAGTTCTATTATAAACTCTTTGTGTTGTGTGGGTCTGGTCTAGGTTATCTTGCAGTTAAGCTAGATTGCAGATGAGTTTTTGTTTGGGTGTCTTTTGCTGCCTTTGCAGTATGATTAGAAAATTTTATTGTTGTAATCATGAATTTTCACCAAACATTTTCTAATCAATCATTAGGCTGCCACTTAGTTAAACTGTAAATCTTAGAAATGTGTTTATCTAGATAGTAGAAGTGTTTAGGGACTACAGAGCACTGCATTAGCGAGTTTCGCTCTAAGTGTTGTGTCTTCCAACACCTTCCACAATGTTTATATGCATTCCTGTTTTAAGAGTTGTTTATGAAATACAGGCAATTCTGCAAACTCGGTGCTTCCCCTCAAGGTCTTGTACTGTGGGAAAGTGACTTTCTTAGGTACCAGAGCTGATTGTGAGTGCTTCTGTTTTTCAGTGTTTTGAAATAAAATAATGTTAGAAGAAAGCGCATCTATTTCATTTGCACTGAAAAAAATATTTATAAGGGGTCAGCATTTTTGAGATTTTAGAACTTGGAGAAGAAAAAAAGAGAGAGAAATCTCCTTTCTTTCTCCATCTCTCTCCTTCCTCATTCTGTAATTATGGCCCGAGAGTCCTTGGGAGGAAGGTGATGTGTTCTTTTGGACACCGCTGAGGTGAGTGCAAAGGAGCTCTGCTTTGTTCTTCATGGCAAAGCATCTTGCTTCAGACCTGTGATGAAAATGTGGGCCCTGTTGTATGCATTTTGGCATGCCCTTTGTTTTGAACTTAGCCATTAAAGACTTACTATAGCCATAATCTCGTTATTTAGTTAGAGTTTTATTAAAGTCACATTTAAAATGGTTTTGGCTACATTAGGTGTGTTGCATTTCATTCCTACCAGCAAATGACAGCTCTAATGCGGATGTTCTTACATAACTTCCTGCGTGGGAAGAGGGATAAACTGTACTAGAATAAAGCACCCTTCCAATCTGTATAACTACATCAGTGCAGGTGTTGGTGCA
Source organism: Chrysolophus pictus (assembly GCA_037305975.1). Classification (NCBI taxonomy): domain Eukaryota; kingdom Metazoa; phylum Chordata; class Aves; order Galliformes; family Phasianidae; genus Chrysolophus; species Chrysolophus pictus. The sequence continues at coordinate 45,312,734 of CM074580.1, read as the reverse complement.
GAGTAACCTTCCCAGGTGGTAATTGCACCTCTGGCAGCAGTTTCACTGTGGATGCAGTTCTCTGCAAGTGCATGCTTGCCCTGAGCCAAGATATGCAGTGCTCTGCCTCTTCCCTCTTGTGTTCTCTTCAAACTGATTATTTTCAGAGATGTTCTGTGAACTAGAGTAACGACTCTGTGAAACAGGCTGAAGACATGTAGCAATTAAGTGGTTGAAGAAGCTTTTAGAATTGTAACCTATTAAATATCTAACCAAATAGCTGAAACAATAGTGTTGTCTATGCCAAAATGGCATGTGTTGCTCCTTGCAGGCGACTGGGTGGAGAACCTTAGGTGGCTGGCTTGTAAAGGTTTGTTTTCCTGGGACTGGCTTTGTGACCAGCTGCAGCAGCTACCTAAGCTATTTTTGCAGTGCCGGCTTACCCATGTTCTAACTTAGTGATATACTACCAGCTCATACAAGCCAGTACAGACAGTTGTTGAGCCAAGCAGTAGGTTGGATTGGGCAACTAATCCATTTTTTAAAACCTGCCCACGTCCTCTAGTCATTATTTTATTTTTACTTTGGGTTGTCACAGTCCAACAAGTAGGTGTTCCTTTATAACACAGGGGCAATATGTCAGGGCTTGAAAGCAGAAACAAGCAAGCGGTGGGTCTGTGTTTGTGGAGTTATGGAATGCAAGAACAAATACAAGCAGAATTGCTGCTGAGCCCTTTGTAATGGTCAAGGTGGGAGAAGTCTTAGAAAGATGAGGAGAGCTGAGGGAAAAGAGTATGGATGTAAATGGAACAGCTTATACAAATGCTACATATGTGCTGAGAAGACTTCTTCCTTCCCAACAAAATACAAAGAAGGAGGAACAAGAGAGATTATACATATCGAAGTGTTCCTTTCTTCCTAAAGGGAAATTGGACGTTCTGGATTAGTTCAGTATCCTTGCTTATTAACATATACAACATATCCAGTCTTACCAAGCCCTGTCCTGCTTCTTCGGGGTACTTCATCAGGCAATCCATTTTAGAAACATTAAGGTGAGCTAGCACAAAGAGCAAACAGGTTCCCCTCCAACCTTACTTCACTTGCAAGGTGGCTCAAGAGCCTGGATAGTGAAATAGCTAAGAACCTCTTCTAATTGTGCAAACTGATTCACAGTCAGTTTTACATGCAAAAGAAATATCATCGTAAAAGCAAAAAGTTTGTCTGCATTGGCCATTTTACCTTTTGTTGGAACCTTGAATTTTAGCACAAAGAAAGAAACAACAAATAGAGACAGAGCTGGGATTCAAACCACATTAGGCAGTTACATCTAAATGACAGGATGACAGTAACATCTAAATAAGCACACACACCTCTGAATCTGGAGCACTTGTATTATCTTCACTATATAACCTTTAATTTACCGTAAGAATTTTATCTTCGGAAAAAGAAATCGTGTTTATTGTTTCCTTCAGTTTTAGGAATTTGAATGAATTCTAAACAAAAATATATCCCTTAAACCTAAATATACTTATTTGTCATTGTATTTCTTAGTACATTGCATCAAATCATTACTGTTTGCTTAGTTACAGTGAAAGTAAAAGCTTGCCTGAAAACTGAATAATACAGCTGCCTTTCATGTTGAATTAAATGTGTTTAGTCATATGCAGCTGGTTTTGATCCATTTTCCTTCTGCACTCTCATGCACTCTTTGTTTTTCTTCTTGTACAAAGATAATCAAAGATAATTTATTTTAATACCTTTCCATACCTGGTTAGCCCTTTATAGGAAAATTCATTTTTCCTTTTGTACAGGCAAATTCACATGCACTGAATATTTTTTTTTTTTTGCTTTATAGGAAAGCTTTCTTTTTTCTTTGAAGCCTAAACATTAAGTGGACTATCTCTTCTCTTGTTTTTTGATTGTTTTTTTTGTTGTTTTGTTTTAAAAACAACAACACCCTCCCCCTCCCCCCCCAAAAAAAACAAGCAAAAGAACCAAATATTTTCAAGGTGTTTTCTGATTTAAGCACATCAGTTTTGTGCTCCAGTGTCATGTGGCTTTTGCGCTGTCTATGCCATGCAGTGCAACTTCTAGATTAAAGTGCAAGGTTCTGATGCAGGCTGTAGGGCACATGGTGTGAATCTAGGAATGGCACCATCACTGGTTCCATTAGAGCAAGGGCAATGTGTCAGGTAGGAAGGTTGTTAAAGATAAATCCGTAGATGAATTCTACTGTGCTGGGACTTGCAAAGCTTGATTCTCTTCCAGGCCTTTCCAGCAGCATCTGAGCAGATTTTCATTCCTCCAGTTATTTGTTTCTTGGTTTCACGCCTCTATCCTTGAGTTGTCCCATTTGTTTAGTTTGAGCTTCTCCAGGGCAGGCACTGCCTCTTTTGTGCAGTCCTCAAAATATCAGCTTCCTACTGCAATACAAATAATCCTGTTGTGTTAGAAGATGAAAGGAAGCCTTCTACAATGTCCATGTAGCTTTTAATTATTCCTGTGTTCAGAGGAAACACTTGAAACAGCCATTATTGAAAACTGAATTCTGCACTATGATCTGGTTTCTTTAAACATTCAGGTTTTGTCATTATTTTGAAGCCTGTGGTATCTGATGCTAAAAATACACTGTGCTGAGCTTCCCACATGTAGGTAGTTACATAAATCTTGCCATAAATAATGCTTGTTCACCAGATCATTATAGAAATGTCTCAACATGCAGTTCATAAGGGATTTGCTCAGAACAAACCAAAATTGAGTAGAATGCTCATTAGAATATGAGCATTCCTAGACCTATTTATATCCTTCTCTCTTTTATAGCATCATTTCAGTCATTTCACAGTCTCTTTTGCCCTTTCCCAATATACAGGCAGATCTAAAGAGGGCTGTGGAGAATCCCCCTTAATTCTTCAGTCGGCTGTGAAATACTAAAGGGCTGCTGTTGTACCTTTAACATTGTTTGCCTAAGCTAAATATCTCACTGGCTCTGTTAGCATAAGCATAGAGTCGAGTGCTTTAATCCTTCATGGTTTGGTTTTCACAGACATGATTATTGCGTAAGTTTTGTAACTGGGAGGAGAAAAGTAGATGTTTATAAGGTGGAATTTCTTGGGGTGACAAGGTTTGTGCTGCATGTAATCTTTTGAATCAAGGTACCTCGACTATAACATAATAATATTGAGGTCACAGGTCCATCTGAGCTTAAAAAAAAAAAACACAAAAAGAAAAAGATTGGTGCAGAAGGGGGTTTTCTCTGGACAGTGGGCGATTATGAACAATAATTACTAGAATATGAAATCTTCTGTTTAGGTATTGTTGCATCAAAGCACGGGTGCAGAGCTTAGAGTAGTTAACAGCTTTTACTGAGGAAGCTGCAGTGAAAGCAGTGTGGCAGGGCAGTGAACAGTGCAGCTGAGCCCTGGTAAGGCAGACTTTGCAATTTCTTGTAGGGATGGCATGAAGTGCCCAGCGTGGGGATGGTGAAAGAGGGCTGTTGCATGCCCCACATACCAGTTGCCTATGTAAATCCATACACAAGATGTGCAAGTAGTGAGCATATCCAGGAAGATTTTACTGCGGTCTCAGGCTTAATTAGAAAGCAAACGTGTTGACTTAATTCTCTGACATGAGAAATTCCAACTTTCATAGTAGGATCTTCTCGGAAGTGATGACCATCACTGGTGCTCAGTCCCTCCAATTCATTGCCTTTGTGTCTCCAAGTTTATTTCTACACATTTGACTTCAAGTTGAGAAGTGGAATTGTAAAATTATTGTATCAGGAACTGCTGTGAGTTTTGTTTCTGCAAAGAAACAAGGCTTTCTTGGAGCTGATAGCAGTAGCTAAACTCCATAGAACCTAATTCAAAACTTTATATAAAACACAGCAATTAAGAAAGCTACAATGCACAGAACAGCAAAGCTGGAGTGCTCTGGAGGAGTGAGAACCATCTCTCATGTATGGTAGTTGGATTTGATGCTTTTAGGTCCCTCTGTCCCCAAAAAGGCCAGCCAGTCTGCTTTCTGAGCTCTTGCACAGCCCTAGTTATGCTAGAGCACTAGAATGAGAAGGGACACGTATTGATTTTAAGAAGGAGAATAATTGCAGTGTTCATTTTAAAGTTATTCCTTTTTCTTGGTGGGTCCTCAGTCTCACTTCTGCATTACCTGTGAGGTGAGAACTGTGGTGCATAGCCCTGATTTGGGTGCAGTAAGAGGTAGTTTGCCTGTTTTACAAAAAGAAAATGAGAGATGAATGGAGTTATTTAGGGCATCCGGTCTCACCTTCAGCAGTTCTCATGCAGCTGATTTGATCTTAAGTAACATTTGTGGGTCAGCTCTGAGAGTTCATTGCTTTTAATTGTAGAATGATGTTACAGGATTTCGGTTTTCTGACCTTTTGTTCTTTCTCTGACAGTTGTCTGCTGTTTTTTTTTTTTTCATTCTGGATGCATCATTATGGAAGTGAGATTAAACAGTGCTCCTTTCGGAAGGATACTCAGGTATTTCCCTCCAAAAGGAAGTAGGGAACACGAGTGAATGAAGGCAGATTCATAGGAATAGGAAACTCAGGATGCGTAATAGAGGTTGCATTAATAATGAGAATAGATTGCTGGTCATAAAATCATCTAGGTTGGAGCAATCATAGTACTCATTTTTGAAAGGGACATAGAAAAAGAGGCTAGTAATTCCAATACAAGCACTTGTAGGTTTTGTGAAGCTGTATGAAACTTCATTATTCAACAAGTTATTTTGTAGATCTTACTGTCGGTGATTATGAAATAGAGGAGGAACAGATATTCAAACATCAGTATTTTACTGTCAGGGCATAACAATAGCAGCTTTGTAGGAGAATGGAACAGGGAAAAAGATAACAAATTAAGATGTTTCATCTGGTTTCTCTGTCCATATAAAATACCAAAATGCTAAAAGAAAACATCAAGAGCAAATGGGCAGGTTTTGGTTGTTTATTCTCAGCTACAGGTATCAGCACTGCAGGAAGCAGCTCTTCTCATACTGCAGCTCTCTTTTCACCCTGGTAAGAAGGAAAACATAATTATAGAACATCTGCCCTCATTCAGCAAAGGCGAGCATCAAACAAGGCTTTTTGTAAGAGAGTCTGAGGCCACCTGATTCCAGGTTGTACACATGTATCAGACTAGGGCATGAGTTCCACTGAAGAGTGCTTATCCCTAGGGAAAAAAAACCCAACATAGTGTATTATGTGAGTGCAGGTGCTTTATGCATATTGACAAATCTGGAGGCAGAGCTTGACAGACTCTGTCTTCTGAGTGTCTGGAAATTTGTGCGCATTCATGTTGCAAGTGAACTGGAGTTCCTGGCTGTCACCACTTTTCCTTTTGAGCTGGGGAACGAGAAAGTAAATGCAGTTTATGTTCTTTAAAGAAAAGCTCTTTCTGTAAAGATGGGGGTATATGGATGACTGCTTCTCTGGGCTCTTCTGAACACTCAGGCATCCACACAGTAGGTGCTCTGGCCATTGCCACTGAGATTTTTCTGACAGATTTCCATGTTGTCACCTAGATTCCAAGTAGTCTCTGAGTTGACACAGTGTGCATCCTTCTGTGTAGCAGTAGGTCTGTAGTACTCTGTTATGCACAGCATCTAATGCCCGGTATGCTGATTTTTTTAGCTGTACATATAGTGACGTTTGCCTCACCATTTCAGAAGACTTAACAATTACAAGCAAGAACGATAGGAGGTACTATCTGGGCTTCAGCAGTATTTTTTTTTCTCCTCTTCATCCATCAACATCTCCAAACTTTTTGTGTCCCATTTTGGTCTCCAGGGAACTTCTCTATTCAGTTAGCCTGAAGCTAAATGAAAACCAGAGTGTTTTAAAGGATGTAAATGCTGGGAGACCTGGTGGGACTGCAGCTACCTCTCTAACTCCACATCTGTTCTTCAGTGTTAAATTAAGGCCAGTGTCAGTGCAGGGATTTGTTGACTGTTGACAGAGGAGAGGTGGTAGATACTCAGTATGGGTTGTCATTCAAGCTGTATTAAATGTGTTTAATAAATGAGTCCTGGGGAGTGAGTGTGAGGAAATTTGCACGGTGAACGACTTCTCTTACACTCACTCTCCTTTTCTGCTTCACTAGCTAATCCCTCCAAGTATGTGCTTGTTGGCTTTCGAGTTTGATCAGATTGTGAGGAGCAGCCTCTTGGAAGAAGGGATCAGAGAAAGATTAGCAGTGCTGCAAACTTGGTGCTTGCCACTGTGGCCATGTGATTTAACTTTCTCCTTTATAATGATTGTTATTGGGGTTAAATAAATGTTACAATCTTGAAAAAGATCCAGAAGAGGAGAGAATGCTTTGTAGTTTGAAACAAAACATATCTTCAGGGCTGGTAAACATATCAAAAATTTAGATAGCATGATAATTAAAATTAATGAGAATTTAATGTAATAATCTTTACCCTGTAGGAAAAATTGTTTGCACAAAATGAAATGCTTCATATGTTCAAGTCAAAGTGTAATGTTGATGTCTGAGTTGACCAGAGAACTGTTATTTCTGAAATATGATTTATCTGTTAATTTTCTATTTCATTTACCCCTTGAGACCTCTGTGGCTGATATTTGGCTAAGATGATATTGGGGCAGATGTGCCATTTGTTGTAAGATTTACTGAAGTCTTTTTGACCTTTAATGGTGCAGAGTAATGATGCTTTTAGTGAAGGATTTTCTGTAACGGGGAAATGTCCATCTACCAAATTCCCACCATCATCCTGCAGTTTTAATGAGGTTGGAAGAGTCAGCTTGTTTTGATCTTCAGCTTCCTGAAGCATTACACTCTGATACAGCAGGCAAAGCCCAAAGCAGCAGCAGCCGCCCTCCGTTTCCAGGATGCAGAGCATGCTGTGTGTCACATTGCAGGGGCAGGTTATTTCTGTGTCATGGTTAAATCTAGCCTTGAGCATTGCATGTTGCAGGAGAAACTTATTTTTCTTCCAGGCCTTATCTTTTTCTTGGTAATGAGGTAGCTCTCATTGCCAGGCACGTGTTAGCTCAGAGTCATAACAGCCTCTGAATTTACAATTCCTTTTCAAGGTAAAAGAAAGAAGATAAGTTATGGAAGTGATTTAAGCAGATCTGGTTCGTTTCACACTGCAGTGGGCTGGAGATGCCTATGTAATCAGCTGAGCACATCTCCACTGAGAGAGGAGAAGGAAGGCTGAGTGGAGTTGCTCTGGGATTCAAAACCAGCATCTGAGCAGCTTCCTGAGCCTCAAACTAAATGCATCTGCTGTTACAAAGCAAAGCCAACCAACACCAAAATAATCCAGCTACAGAATCCGGTTCTTAATTTAAGTTTAACTTAAATTAAATCTTACTTCTAGTCATATATTATTTACAATATTACTAATTGGAATTTATGAGCAGAATATTTATGAAATGGTTTTTTCATCTTACTTTATGAGCCAAGTGTTATTTTTGTTTATTTGTTGGTGGATGGGGGAGGTGCAAGGTGCATTTAGGGGTGGGATGGGTTAAGCAAATTGATTCCCTGCAGGTATTGCACTCAAATGTTATTCCCTGCATACAAGTCTTTGGGAATTGGTGTTTAGATACAGTTGTGGATGAGTGTCAGTCTGACCAGCACTGTCAGATGGAGCAAGAACTGCAGTAGTTTCTGGGAGAATGAATCTTCTCCCTCCTTCTAAAACAAGGTGGGAGGATTTACAGTCTGAGTTAACTGTGTAGGTGTTACAGAACACCTCTTTGATGGCGGCTTCTGACCAATTTTCTAAATTGCACAGACGGAATGTAGTGTGTTTAATGCACTGTAACTGTGTAAACACAGCTTCTCTTCTTAGTTAAAACTACTGAAATGTGCTTCCTCTTGAACTAATCAAATTTAAGTAGAGAGCTAACATCTGAGTGTTTCATGATGTTTTGTTTTTAGGCTGATTTTTAGTTCATAGTGACTAGGCTAGTTGTTTTAGTGTACTTCCATATTAAAGGTAGGGACTTTGTATGGAAGACTGTTCAAAATCTGATCTTCATCTACAAGTATAGTGTTCTCTTCTACCTTTACAACTTTTTCCAACCAAGTATCTCTTGGTTTCTTTCAAACCATGGCTGTTCTAGCCTTGAAAGGGCTATATAATAGCCTGAGATATTAAAACATAGAAAATAGTTTGTCAAAGATCCCAAAGCAAGCTTAGAAAAGTGTGATTTTTCTTCTAGTCTTGTGCGATAAATACAAGATCAATCTGGATGCCTCTGTCTCTTCTGAAAAGTCATCATAAATCTATGTGAGCAAAGTCAAAAGTTTCCTGAGAGAAACATGTACTGTATTAATGTGCACTATAGTGGCCAGACCCTTTCTTTTCTACCCTAAGTAAAGCAGCTTCACTGGGCAAAGGATTTGATTGAACTGAAATAGAGAGCTCCGAACTTGTTGAAGCAGCTGAAAGGAGGGTACAGTGCAGGCCTCTATGAATCAGGAGCAGCATGCTGATGATGAATGGGAACAGCAGTGTGTTGCTTCTTATCGTAAATGTGAAAGTGGTAGGTGGTAAACTTAAAAAGTAAAATAAAATTATTCCATGCCACATAGCTAAATGCAAACTCAGTGCTGCAGGATGTTGTGAATGTTGATTTGTGTGGGTTCAAAAAAACAATTAGTTTAGTGGCAGAAAAACAGTGAACAGATAAACCATTTAATTCCCTAAAGTCCCTAAATGGCAGCTGTGATAGGATATGTCTTGGAAAACATCGTTGTAAGCTTTCTGTGTTTTTATGCTATTCCCTAGACGCTTTCCACTAGCCTTTGTCTCTGCTGATGTGTCCTGTTACAGTGAAGCATTGTAGAATGGTTTGGATTGTAAGGGGACCTTAATGACCATCCACTAGTTGCCAATCACTAGATCATCATCCTGATGCTGGATTTGGAGGAGGACGGGGGGGGGGGGAAGGCAAGAAAGATGAACAAGAGATACTGAAGATGTTCTTGACAAAGACTGAGGGTAAGAAAATGGAAAAGCTAAAGGAAAAGAAAAACACAAAGAAACTAAATGAATGCTAGGAGATGGTTTCTATGATAGTGTGTGAACACATACTCCACTACCACAGATTGCACAGCTGAGTTTCCTTCCTTTGGAAGCTTCACAAGGCTCAGCACACATGGAATATAAAGGTGAGCCTCACAGTGGGGAACATAAACACCTTCCTAATTCCAGGTTGGATGGATGTTTTTTGTCTGAAACCACTCTTCTGGTCAGGACTAGCATAAGCCTAAGGGCATAAAGAAAGCTAGAAAATCACATACTGCTTCACATGATGTGGTTTTGTGTTTCTAGGTTTCAGCTCTTTTCATTCCCTGGATGCATTCAAGGCCAGACTGGATGTGGCTCTGGGCAGCCTGGTCTAGTGGTTGGCGACTTTGCCCATGGCAGGGGGTTGAAACTGGATGACCTTTGAGGTCCTTTTCAACTCAGGCCATTCTATGATTCTATGATGATTCCTTCTGCTTGGTCATACTTTAATCAAATGAGTATTGAAATAAAAAGCTGACATATCTTAAGACTTCTCTGATGAGTATTTGGAACAAAATGCAGGTGAAGCTATTTCAAAGATCTGGGTGCCTTCAGGTTGAAGCTGCTGGCTGAGTTCAGTGGGATTCTGTCTGTGAAGCTTTGGTGCAGAGGACCCTACTGTGTGCTGAGAAGCAGCTGTGAACTGCTCCTGAGCCTGAAGGGGTCTGAAATTTGGCTGACTGCAGTTTAACTCCAGATTTTGGCAGCTTTATATAACATAGAACATGGTGAACAGACTCATGCCACAGAATGTGAGCACTTTTGAAAGCAGATGCAGGGGTTAAAAATAAAGTGAAATTAAAATCCTTGATGTTGGGTTTTTTTTTTTTACTTTTTTTGAGGGAAGGTGAATTAAAATGAGCACAGAGCCTCATGTATGTGATCATGACCTGTAAAATGAAAATCCTTTAAAAATCCTGAGTTGGTTCTTAGAAAGATATGTTGTTAAATGTGGGCACTGAGGCTTCTCTGGGATTTTCTGCTTAGTAGAAAAAACAGAAAGCGGAGAGCAAGGGGTAGGAGCTTCATTCATACATAACTTGCTGCAAGTGAAGAAAAGATAATTGCCTGTTGGCAACAGTGTCTCTGGAATGCTTTATATTTCAATCTGATGCATGAACATCTATCCCACTGTCTTCCTCTCACATAGAAGATGAATCTCTTCTCATCTGTAGGAGACTCAAAAGTATTTGTGGGGGGAGAGCTATAAAAAAACACCAGTATTACAGAAAATAGCATTAGTGTGTTGGCCAGCTGACAGGAATATATTTACAGAATATTCTGTTACTCAGGCAGGCTTAGGAAACAGGCACTGAGGGGAGAACGTTCATTTCAATAATAGAACTTAGCTGTTGGCAAAAGAAATGTAATTTCTGTTTCATGGTATAGAGAGTAGGAGTCATCCTGCAGATTTAAAAGCAGTCAGTTAGCAGCTAGCTCAGCCTCAGTAAGAAAGACCAGGAGTGGAGTAAAACACATGAAGTAGAAGAGGAGATTGGACTTAAGAAGACAGCGAGCATGGCTCTCAGCTATTATCAACCTTGGCTTAGAGGTGCCTTCAGCTTTGCCTTCACCAGCATAAGCCACAGCAGTAGCATCATTCTCAGGATTGCACTTTGCTCCTGTGGTGCTGGGGTCAGATCTATCTGGAAAGTGGTATACTTTTGCTTTCATTTGCAGTAGGATTCAGACCCCACAGTGTAGGAGGATCAAGCCCCTGGCTCCTCTCGTGATGGAGCTGCCTTGGCTTCCCAAGCTGGTTGTCCCAGTGGAACGTTCATGTCCTGTCATGGATAACTTAAAGTTGAAGTAAGTGTGAATATCCCAGGTGTCCTGTCCTCTCCTGAAGCATGCTTGCTGCCTTTCCCAGACTCATATCACCTCTATAAAATGGTGGGTGGATGGGGAAGGCTTGTTGGGAAGGAGGGGGTCTCTCTGTTTGGGGGATTTCTTTATTGATGAGTCTTGGAGCCAATGGGTACTTTCCTTTAGTCCCTTGGAAAGGCAAGCCTGTGTCCTTGTATCCCAAGTAGGAGTGCAGAGAGAAATTAGAGTTCAGATCTACAGGGAGTGTTCAGTTGCTGCTGCCTCCAGTAATGATGACAGTCTATGCTCCAAGCTGAGGCAGCTCTGTGAACTCTCATGGAGAGGGAGCAGCAGTGGGAGTCCTGTTAAACTTCATCTCTCTGAATACCTGCCTGCTCCCACCTGGGAGCTGAGCTGTTGCTCTCTGATGGATGAAGTACACAGGATGCCTGCTCTGTGCAGTGCTGTGAAAACGGTCTGTGAAAGTAAATGTCACGAATGTGTGAAATGAAGTTGCAGCAGTGACAGATCTTTTGTGTGAGTGAGGCAGACTTACAGCTGCGTGCTCTTTGTTGGGGCCCTAATTCAGCGTTCCCTCAGTCATAGCCGTGTGGCATTTTCAGAAGCAGTGACACAGCCTACACACAGCCAGCATCTCAGTCATGTCCTTTGCAGCATTACCAAACCTGCAATCTTCTTTTGTTCACAAAAAGCTTGGCACATTCTCCACATTGAGTAAAACGCCAAATCTCCTGACAGTTTCCTGCCTTTGTATTCCCCTATAGGCTGTGCAGGCAATCCTCAGTAACCTAAAGAGACTACTATTAAGAGCTTGACGAAAAAAACTGAAATGTTGATGTTACGTTTCCAAAGACAGGAAAATATTAGCATCTGCTGTGATTCTCTCATTCTGCAGTCTGATTTGTTTCTACTTTCTTAGTTCAGCAGTGCAGTCAATTTCTCTTCCTACGCAAATGCTGTGAGGAGGGCTTGCTGCACTTCCTCCTGTTGTCGTGTTAGGACTCCGGGCTTCCCAAGGACAAGAGCCTTGTCAGGCTGCTGCTTCATATGCTCCCACCCGGTGCCAAGTTTTATGTCCCCTCTGACTCCTATTATGTATTGGAAACAGAATATTCCCCCTGCTCTCGGAGGGAGAATCCCCCTCGAGCTGGCAGTACGTTGTCATTTGGCACAGGGTGAATGAGTTTCTGGAATTGTCTGTGCAAGTCTCATGTGTCCAACTACAGTGTTTGGCTGTTGCAGTCAGGGCATAAATGTGACTAATAGTCAGGCTCTCTGGAACAGAGCAGAGACTGGTACTGCCCGGGTTTGTGCCCCTGTAGGGTACTAATGTATGCTTGTTTAGAATACATAGAATTCCTTTCTTAGTGTTTTTCCATTCGTTCTGAGCTGAATTTAGAAGCACTGAAAAGCGGCAGCATCCTTCACGTTAAATCCCAGAGAGAAGCTACTGATGTCATGTTTCAAACACTATTTCTTGTGAGATAGAAATGCATTGGTGCTGCATTTTAGTGTAGCGTATACAGCATCCTGACTGCAGCAGCCTGATACCTTCACATACCCTTTTCCCCAGTAATGAGAAGAGATGGAAATTACCCAGAAAAACTGTATACACCTGGTTTTGCTGTTTCTCACGTGGCACTTGGATTTTTGCTAATGAATGGCGCCAGTGCTGGCCTCAGGGAAGAGGAAGAAAAGCTGAAATTGTCTTGTCAGGACAAATCCGTGGTCTTAGAAGTCTGGTGTTTGCATAATCTCATCTTCTCCAAATATGAGCTGAAGTCAGAAAGAGCAGCCTTCCTGTTCCAGTAAAGTGATGTTTTGTACAGCATGTGTCAGGCTTGTTTCCAACGTACTCTGAGCATGGATATGCAGATCCTAGTATCTGAGAATGAGAGCTGAGTGTGTTTGTATGCCTGCATCATGCTGGTGACAGTTACAGTTATGTGAATCATCTGCAGGCACAAAGACCAAAAAGCCACTGTGTAGTAGTCACAGCAGTGCAAGAACATGAAATGAAAACCTAAAAATGAGCATGGTTTGAGCTTCCAGAAACAGAAAAAAAATCTTATATAAGGTATACAGCATTGATTCTTTATTGGGCATCTTTGCACATCTTAGTATTCAGTATTCAGGATTACATTCTGTATTTTTATTGAACTAATGTTTTTTAACTAAAGTACTTACTCTGTGTGCTGGTCATAGTTTTATAAACATCTCCACCACACTTTTTTACTTCAGTATTTGTTTTCTTTCTCTGTATTTAGCTGCCTCGATAAACACCGTTCAGCTGTTGCATTGGGAGTAGTTGGTGGCTAGACCTAGGAGCTGGGAAGCTCTTGGTTCAGGTGCAGTCACACACAAAAGATGAGTTCCACCCTGTCTTGGAATCTTCTGTAGGGAAGTCCTCTTAGCGTTCTGTCTCTTATTTTGTGTTTGTAGAACGGAATGGTAATGAGCAGTGCCTTTGTAAAAAGGGGAGAATCTCCAAATGAGAGGTGCTGTGTGAGAACTTGGTAGAATTGCTGTTACATTCTGATCCTAACCTGGTTCTGAATCCCTTTGTTACTCTGTTCAGCTTACTGAAGTCCGCTTCAGTATCCCTAAAAGTAACATGGAAGTCCTGTTGGATAGTCCAGGGACGTTGAGAGAATCTTTGATGTATGTGAAACTTTTCCTGTATTTTGAAATTTATACAAATGAAACGTACATCAGTGACAGAAGGCTGCATTTTTCATGAGCATTCTTTCACATGCTTTTTAGCTGGCTGAAATGTTTCATTTTAGTATTTACTGTTGTTGCCTCCTAAAAAAAAATCATTGCAAATACAAGCTAACTCTTTTCATTTAATAGGAGTCAGATTAGCAAAGTCTTGAATGAAAGACATGATTGCATCTCTCAGAAAGCTACTAATTGCCATGGAAGTATTTAGCTTTCCCAGAGCTACAGACATGTTCGGCATTCTGGAAATTCTGTTGCCATGAATGTCTCTCCTGTCACCCTGACTTTGTTCTCACATTCTCAATCTGTCAGAAAGAAAATGACTACCCAGATTCCTGAAGCCTGGAAAATGGTCATTAAATACATTAGACAAAAAGGAAATAGCATGTCTACTAAATCAGAGATGTTTTATACAAATCGTGATGGGTCATGCTGAGAGATGTCTAGTTTGTTGAGCTTAGCAATGTTTCCCTCCTTGAAAATTAGCCAAGAATTTAGCTCTTTCCATAACTTTCTAATCCACCTACACTGCAGAGCTCAGATTCTGTAACTGGCATGTTGTAGAAATCCAGTATTTTTCAGACCGGATAGTCCTTAATGCTTCTTTGATTACAGAATAATTAAGAATAGAGTTTAGCCTGTGATTTTACTTATCCTGTTAGTAACTCATAAATTCTTTTGTGCAGGATGTGTTTTGTGTAGAGCGCAGAATTTCAGCACACTTTTCTTGCCACCCACGAAAATGTAGGTGGGAAGATGAGTCAACGAAGTCAACGAGTGTAAATGAATTCTTTGCTTCTCAATGAAATGCATTTCCTGAAGACAAAGGGTGTTTCTTTTCCTTTGGAAGAGAATATGGTGAAAACTGAGAGTTGACATTGAAAAGAAGTGGAGCTTTCCTCTTCACTGATCAGATACTGTGAGCTGCACAGTATGGTGGTGTTTCCTAAACGAATGTCAGTGTGGCTCAAGACATCTTCTATTGGGTCTCTCTCTAGATCACAATCATGCATCCTGCCAATGGGTGTTATAGAAGGGGAAACCTTTGCCTGTTCATTATAAACTCTTAGGGGTTCCAGCCCCTTTTGTAAGGATTAGTTAATCATAGAATGACTTGAGTTGGAAAGGACCTCAAAGGTCATTTAGTTCCACCCCCCAGCCATGGACAGGATTGCCAACCACTAGATCATGTACTAGATCAGGCTGCCCAGGACCCCATCCAGCCTGGCCTTGAACACCTCCAGCAGCAGGGTATCCACAACCTCTGAGCAGCCTGTTAATGGATGGATATGAGATAGGTTGTCCTTTTAGGAGTCTGTGTCCCCTTTATTTATCAGTGTAGTTGCAGGACTTCTAGGGAATTATGGATAGTTAGCCACAAATTGAAAAGCTTCCCACACTCACTCAGCAACCTTCAGTGTTTTAACATGTCAATCTGCATGTATTTTAGCTCAGTTTTGATTCCTTCCTGATATTTAAGGCTTCTTCCTCTTGAGGAATTATCAGTCTTTTTCGTATATACTTCTTTGAGAAGGTTTATATAGTTTAGACATTTCCGTACATCTTTCAAACTATTATTTAGAATAGGAGAGATGTGAAAGAGATCCAGCCATCCAGTGAAAGGGAAGAAAGTGGATATATAAGCTTGAGTTTTGGCAGAGGGGGCTTGAGGTAGACCTGGTTTTAGAGCAATCTCAGAAAGAGTTTATCCTTAAGAAAGTGCTTAAAAAGGTGGCAGGGTAGGTAAATAGAGGAAGGTCAGAAATGGCAAGGAATGTAAGCCGTCAGTCAGAAGAGCAGATGAGGCACTGGAGTGAAGTGTCCTGGGACTGTGGGAAAGAGGGAAGGGGCTGGAGGTCCCCAATGAGAACAGACAAGTACAGTGTGAGCATGGTTTTTTACCAAAAGGACACCTGGGTTGAGAGATGGTGAATTCTTTGCTACATCCCTACCAGCAAGGAGAACAAGAGGATGATAATGAAGAAGAGGTAATTATACATAGAAAAGGGTATTTTTTTAATAGTGTTGTAACCTTTAAGTAAGAGTATTTCCCATAAACCTTAAATTCTGGCTTGAATTTAGTTTTATGCGTCACAGAGATAGTTCTGATATCAAGCCTTAAATGGATGAACCAGTTCCAAATATGTATATGCCTCAGTATGTTTGGTCTTTATGTCAGCAGATGGGAACTACTTGCTGAAGCTGGTACAGCTCCTCCAGCCTAATGCTGTACAAAGATAGTACAAAAAAGATGATTCAGTCCATACCAATCAGTTATGCGGGAGGTGTAACGCAGGATTAGTATATTATAAGCAAAAAATTATTAAGCAGCAGCAAGCCTGTGCCGAAGAGCCGAAGATGGAACCACACAAATGTACTTACATTCAGATGGAACAGGGCAATATTTTCGTTCTCTTTTAAACAAGGAAGATTGAACTAATAAGATTATTTGTAGCTAATCATTGCTGAAGTGGAGAATGTGATTCAGGAGACTGTTTATCCTGACTAGCATTGCTAGATATAAACTGAGCAAGTCAGCCACAAGTTGTCATTCCTGGGCTTTATTTCAGGGTGTTTTTGCATAAGGATGTCTCCTCCACTCTTACTGTTGTGATTCTTTGACAGAAGGTGATGGCAGGTTCATGAATTCTGGCTTCATGTAGTAACTTAGACCAGAGAAGAGTGTATGTTTCTTTGTGTATTCAGAGTATACAGGGCAGCATTATTTAGTATAAGACTGAAATACACGTTTCAGTGCCTGCGTTCTTCTGCAGTTACTGGCAGAGATAGATGTGACTATGAGTGATTAATCTCAAACTATTGAACATATAAGGTAAATAATGGTCCGTGGAAACAAAGTGGCTCCTAGGGTAGCCAAGAAGAACTTCTGATCTTTGCCTTCCAATAGCTTCACTTAGTTGCACAGTGTTTTGGTCATCTATGATGCAGTGCGGGAATGCTGCAATGTCTACCCAGAGTGTTTTGCAGTTATTTAGAAAAAGAAGAAGAGTGCAGGGCCATCTGAGGACTTCTTAAAGGAAGAAATTAACACAGTGTAAACAGAGTGGTGCGTGTTCATTCTTCTGCTATATAGTTACACTAACATAATTATAACAGAAAAAGATACACCAACAGAACTTTCCCATGTAAAGAAGTCTTTGCTTTTTTTCTTTCTGGTGTTAAGTAAAAATAGCTGTAGCTTGTTTGTTTGAAGTTGTTTCTTCTTGGTGGTTTCAAAGTGGGCCCTATCCACTCCACTTTGGAGAAGCCATCAAGTTGCAGCTGCACATAGCAGCCTTTGGATATGAGCCATGTTCCAGCTGTGTCCCACGTCCCACGGCAGGCAAGTGCAGAACTGGACCCTCTGAGATGAGATCCAGTGTTCTGTTAATGAGATTATGGTTTTTTATGTGTTTCATAATTGCCTATGACCTCTTTTTCAAACTTTATGGATTCAAAACTACAAAATATTAATTTGGATGTTCCTTCCACCCCACAAAGTGAAATATGAGCATTGTAGAAGGTAAACATTTTGCATATTTGCTAATCTGAGCAAAGACATTGTTAGGTCAGGAAGTTATCTTTTTGTCACATGTAGATTTAGGATTTGTGGTCATTTGCATACATTGTTGATTTGGTTGAGTTTTTCCATCCTTATTTAAAGATATATTTGTTTCAGACTAAACAGTTATTTCCCCTGTTGTTTCTGAAATACTACACTGTTTTCTTTCATTTCATGATGTAGTGAGAAAACCATTGCTAGCATGCAGTTTTGTTCTGGGAAACTGCTTTACGCAATGAAGCACAAAACAGTAGTCACCATGTCTATGGAAAATCCTTTTGGCTTCACAGCCCTGAGATGGCCCCATGTTGTTAGGTTTGAGCTAAGCCCACAAAATTTCTGACTGGAGATTTCTCTCCTCAGTTGCTGTCAGCCTTGCTCAACTAGTACAGCAATAGGGATATGCCTCTCTAATTAGTGGTATCCCAACATCTTGCTGTGTTCTATAGATCTGCATATAAGCTCTTGCACTGCATGATATGCTCATACACACGTGAGATGGTGAGGCAGTAAGGACTAAGTAGTTGTTCACATTTTCTCCTTTACCAGTTGTGTGGCCTGGACTAGAAGCCGAGAGCTCTGCTCTGCCTGCTTTGAGCTGGAGCAGAGCTGCTGCAAGGGCTCTGCTTTGAAGGCTCCATCTGGCTATGGTACTTAGCATGGCGTGAGAAGCCTCTGCCTTGGGGAAAGCTGTATTGCTGGTTCACCAGCCTTAGGGCTTCCAGTTTGCCTCTGACCCAGCACATACCAGTTGGAAATGGTATTTTCAGAAAGCATGGAACATGCATTGTCTAGTCTCTCACAGGATTTATCTTCCAAAAGCTCATTAATCTGATCTGATTAAAGGCTATCAGCCCTGTTAGATTAAAGCTACAAAGAACTTCCTTTGACTCTCTACTCTTCTGCAAACTCTAATGTCTGGAAGTGAACTCTGTCATGGACAAGAAAAAAATGCCTGTGTCATGGCTGGCATCATCCCTCTACCATGAATATTCTCAGTGGTAGTTTTATTTTTTGATAGACAATGTACTTTGTGTAAGACATGGAGAGATGGATTCTGCAACCTACTGAAAATAACCCAGTTAAGTCAGTAGCATTACATGCAAATAAAATCAGTAAGAAATTCAATGTTGAGCCTTCAAAGACCACCTTAGATTCCTGAGTGTGAACAGCATCCCACTGCTGCTCTGCTTTGAACTGAATTTCTTAGGCACGTCAATTGACTGTCATGTCAATTGACTGTGAGGTTCCTTGCTGCTATGTTATCTGTTCAAACACGAGGGCCCTTGTGCTAATGCCTTACCTTCAAGTTCCAAAGTGTACTGTGTAACAATATATTTGCACAAAATCTGGTGCTCCCTGGCCATGTTCAAGCAGTGTGTTTATACAGGTAAGTGCAGACCACCATCTGCTGCTCTCACCCGTCAGTTAGGTGAGAGGTGTACAGGCCAGCGTCCCAACAGCTCCTGTCCTGAATGTGTGTAGTTTGAG
This sequence comes from Chrysolophus pictus, assembly GCA_037305975.1. Taxonomy (NCBI): domain Eukaryota; kingdom Metazoa; phylum Chordata; class Aves; order Galliformes; family Phasianidae; genus Chrysolophus; species Chrysolophus pictus. Next base: position 45,294,094 of record CM074580.1, on the reverse strand, counting down.
GATGGGAATTTGGGTTGCAAGTCGTTTTGTACCAGTCTTAAGTTTCTTGGCTCAGTATTTGGGTGGAGGAAGCTTGAAATAAGCTGCAATGAACCATCAATGCAAGAGATATTTCAGAGGATAGAATTGTAATTGGACACCGGCTCTTTGTTCTGAGACACGTTTATCATTCTGGGTACTAAAGTAGTGCATTTTGGAAAGAGTGCTAAACTCTGAGACTTCTCTTGCTTCAGAATGGCAGTCATTACTGTAATTAGGCTATATGGATAAGTATGCGAAACACAGCACATAGACATCATGCTTGGAAACAGTTAAGTGGGGTTCAGGTATTCACACAGAACCTTACATTTGTGTTTTAAAATAGAGCAAGCTTACAGAGCAAATTTTGCGTTGTCTTTCTTCTGGAAATCCCTTTAGGTTTTCACAGATATCAGTACTTCCAAAGCTGGGGTTCTGAGTAGGACATTATTGGGATAAAAATGCAGATGAATTTTTCTTTGAGCTTGCCAAATAATCCCCCCTTTTTTTTTTCTTGTTGAGGAAAATGGTTTTCATTCTTCCCATATCACTGGAAATGTTCCAGCCTGTAAAATGATCCCTTGACTTTTTGGTACAGCTTCGTCACTATACAGAATAAATCTTACAGTTTCAATATAGGTGACTCTAGCAGGTTTTTTTCTACACTTTGTTATGATTTATCAGAAAATTTTGCTTAAGATCATTCTTTACAGAGCGCCTTAGAAGCACCAGAAGGTTATATCTTTCTTCTGGGAAGTGGGTCCATTTCTACCATGTTTGTGTAGCCAGGTACATCCAAGTGATTCCCCGAGAGCCTCTGCAGAGAAACCTAAAAAGCAGGAGGGGAAGGAAGCTTGTAGGTAGTCCACTTTTGGTTAATCTTCCTACATTGCTGGAAACAGGCTTTCATTCTGGGGTACAGTAAGCACAGAGCACAGCCAAAATACTGCATTTTACAAGCACCTGAAATCATGTATTTTAAAAATAGAGGGGGGAGAGGGGAAGTGTAAAAGAGTTGTGCTGTTTAAGTTAAAGTGCAAAGCTTTCTGTCCCTTGTGTTTGCATCTTGGTGGGTAACTGCTCTTACCTGCTGAAAAATTAGGTTATTTGATGATCAACACACATCTCCCAGTTGTTCCTCTGATCTGTCTCCTTAATGGGATGAGATAATCTTTCACCTCTGAGCTTGTTGCATTTCCGTGAGCTCACATTGTGGGCAGTGCCAATGAGCGAGTTTCACCACACGTCTGTTTTAACTTAAGGCAAGTCTGTAGCTGCACTGGTGTGCTTCCGAATACCCTTGAGGCTTAATCATAATGAGTAAGCTGAATGTTTGTTTGCAAACTGCTTCTTTCAACCTAACTGCCCGAGAAAGGTGAATTCCTTTCTTGGGAATCAGAAAGGAGCACCATTTTTAGTGAGGAAAGTAGGCATAAGATTTAAAAGATTGGAGAGGACACCGTGCAGATCATAGCTTTGTGAAATGGTTTTCTGTGAAGAAGGACTCAGCAGGGGAACCTGGGGGAACATCCGTCAGATTGTCTTTACTTTGACTTTCTCTTTTATATAAACTTCTGTCGTTGCTCTCCAATGTAAGCCAAATTCATTATTTTCAGAAGCTGTAACTAGAACTCCTAAACTGCACATGAATAGCAGGTTCCTCGGGAGTCTTTGAATACTTATTAATATTCAGTTGTGAGATTTCCTCACTCGGCCCAGATGCTTCAAAATCACCAGTTTATTAGACATGAAGACTGTTGCTTCTGCAGATGTTCCATTTAGCATAGTTAGTGCACAATTCCTTGTATTTAAAGCATTGGCAAAGTTAGCATCATGCCCCCAAAGGTAAGTTTGCTCTGCCCTCTTGTGTCTTTGGAATATGCTGCTAAATACACTCCAGATACAGCTGTTTTATTGTAAGAATTGGAATTTTCCCCCTCCAGGCTTAAAAGTCTTAACCCATGGTTATTCAGCTATGATTTGATTCTTCAGTGATACATATGATTCAGTGTATATTTGAGCTAAATCTGCTCTGCCAACATTTCACACAAACATAAATTTCTGAAGGGAGGCGAAAACAACTTGAGGTTATTTTTAGTGCAAAAGAATAAGTCTAATAAACACTATGAAATTTTGGTTTTAATGAAACTTCAATTGAGAAATTAAGTATCTGAGAAAGCAATGTGAAGGAGGTTACTTGACCGTAGAAGTAACGGTCCAAAGCTCTGATAAGTTTACAGAGGTTAAACGGAGAGGAGAGGAGAGGAGAGGAGAGGAGAGGAGAGGAGAGGAGAGGAGAGGAGAGGAGAGGAGAGGAGAGGAGAGGAGAGGAGAGGAGAGGAGAGGAGAGGAGAGGAGAGGAGAGGAGAGGAGAGGAGAGCAACTGCAGTCATGTAGTTATTTAAATTAAAATACCTTTGAGTTGTTTTTTCTTGTTGTCGAAAATAAACTTAGGAGGTAAGGGTGAGCTGGAAGTTCAGATTTCCTCCCCTTATTGTATTAGGAGAAAACGATGTTGCACTGGCTGTGTATCCTCCCTGTCCCAAACGGGCAGAGTGCAGCAGTGCAAACTGGTGGAAGATACAGTGAAAAATGGTTTATTGAACATCTCTATTTTTATAGAGGCTTAAGCATCTTCAAGTCACTGAGCCAACTATTCTATTAGAGTGGCTTTTCACACTAAAATAGGAAGTTCAGAGTTTGATGAAGTCTGCTGCAGGTCTTTTAAATAGCTTAAAGCTTAACATTTTCTTTGTGAGCATTTGGTGGTGACTGATCTAAGCCAGTGCTGATTTTGACACAGGTGTTGTCCTAGTTATCTTAATGAGTGTTTACAGCAGAGACCAGCACTTTTCAAGAGCAGTTTTGTCATTTCTCTGTATAAAGTTATGTGTGATGTGGAGATGATACACTTCGTTTCTTTGGAAAAAAAACTGATAGCCTTTTCAGCCACGAAGAGAAACTCAAGAGCGCTCTATTTCTAATTAGTAAACAGAATTAGCTGTCACACCTTTATATGCTTCAGGACAAGTCTGTAACATACCCGGGGGACTCCAGGCCTTCTTTTGTGCTGCATTAGAATTACTTTATTATTTGTTGTCTTAAATTTCCAACATTGTAAGGGCCACAGAAATCTGAATAGGAAAATATTCTATGGTTTGTCTTGTTCTTACGGTTTAGGCTTTTTTTTGCAGCCACCCTATGTGTCAGTACTTCATAACCATTTATAGTACAAGGACCATTGATTCTCCTTGAATACCATCCAGGGCCTGTCTTGTATGGTGCTGTCACAGTGGTTTCCATTTATTATCACAAAAGGTTTGGTTAAACTAAGAATGGGCATATATTACTCTTACTGTACCTTTATCTGATTTATCTACCTGCTGCATAGCAGCGTGTATTCAGCTCTGGACTTCTCATACCTTATTGCTTTTGGGGACTTGGGTATTTTGTAATTGTTTTGCAGTCTGTCTGCAGGCTACTGGTGGTGCACAGAACCTGGGTGGGGGAGACCACTGCTCACCACCTCTTGTTTGAGCAAGCCCCAAGCATTAAGGTTTCAGCCAGTTCCCAAAGCCAGAAAACTTTTTTTCCCAACCAGTGTTTACTCTGCACCTTCCACATCTTTATATCCCAGTCTCTCCTGTTACCCTCATTGTACTTCATCCAGAATAATGCCCATGTTGTTCCATGGGATTGGATCACTGCTCTGGCAAAACTCATGTCTGGTGTCACAAATCTGCATAGCAGGAGGCCATTACTGTCTGGCCCAGCCATCACTCGTGGCCTGATAATGCCTGCTTCCCTGCTGGCTTCAGAGATCACCCGTTGCTCTGTGTTTGCAGTCAGCATGATCTCAGCCATGGTCTCCATGTGGAGGTGAGGGAGGGATGGGCTTGGTGTAGGTAGCAATGGAAGGACAGAAATGGCAGTTAATAAAGTATAACATAGAGAAGAAATTTGGGTGGGATGGGAAAAAATGTAGAAAGTTCAGAAGAAAGGAGGGAGGAAGCCACCTGAGATCATACAGTCATGAAGAGAGAAGAATATAAAGAATATATAGAAAGCAGAATACCACAAACTATGTACCAAAACGTACCATAACGTTAAGGACAAAGATAGCAGGAGGGATACAGTGATATTTTGACCTTACATTTAAGTACGATGTGTTGTTTCTAACAACAAAAAATGCTACAGATGTTTTTGGTACTTGTCTGAAGCAAGAGCTGAACCCTGCCAAGTCTGAGCAGCCCTTCCTCACTGCTGTCAGGTTGGCAGCTGTGAGTTGACATGGCCTACCTGTAGGCCCTTGCCAAGTTTCCAAAGGCAGGTCTCTGACAGACCACCAGGCACTTGGAAAAAATAAAGAAATATCACTTTGTAACCGTGCCCTACAAAAGTGTGTAGCCTCTTTTGTCACTGCACTCCTCTGACACGTGGAGAGATTTTCCTTTCTGATATCTTTGTTCACTAAAGGCCGCGTGAAGATGGGGCTGATAACGATGGTTATCTGCTGGTCGTGTGACTCTAAGCATGCACCCACTGTGAGGAGGAAGTGCCTGAGTTCTGCTTTCCAATCCAAACTGGAGAGCGTAGAAATTGTGTTTGTAAGTCTCCTCAGAACTAAGGGCACTTGTGCATCGCCAAAGATGGAAGATGCCATAGCCTTTTCCAAAGAGTCAGTGTCAACACAGAGTCAGCAATAGGGCCAGACTTCTGTCTTTCATTCTCACCTCTAGACTGTTATGTTTGTTTGTATGTTTACTGTTTCCTTTTTAACAATGGTTCCCCATGGTGACTGGTCACTATTGGCTTGGGAAGAGGCAGCAGCCAAGCATCCCACACCCAATTTGTGCTCTGTAGGATTTTGCTGTAGCTGCTGTCTGCTGTGGGAGGAGGAGGGGAAGTTACATGTGCCTATGGTTGTTTGTTGTACCACATGGTGTATGGTGTAATTTTGTGCTGATTAAACCCCGTTTTGAGATTGAACCTCAGACATAGAATTGTATGTCTGTCCTGGACCTCAGGGCAGGGAAGGTGTGCTGAGACTTCACTCACTTTGACAGTAGGAGCCCAGTGATGAGAGAAAGCTTCAGAGTTTGTTTGCCACCTTTGGAGGGAAGAAAGGATCGTCACTGACAGCTGGAGAACTTTTATAAACTGACAGCCACCTTCAGAATTGCAGTGTGTGCAGTTAAACTCAGAGTAGCACTTCTAGCTGTAGGCCTTACTGAAATCTTGTGTTGAGTGTTGTTTGTCCTCAGGTATAGCCATGAATTAATGGTTTGTTCTAGCAGCTTTACTGAGCTAGAATTGCCTTCTTGGTGGAGAAAATGCCATTGCTGTGCAAAGTCTGCAGGAGCACTTTGAGATGCTGAGAGTCTTCTCTGATAATTTTTGTTGATCCAGGTGGTCTTTTGTAAGTGCAGTGTCAAAGAGATTACTGTTTGCCCCTTTCTTCATCTCCCCATGCAAGTCTCATGTAATTGGCAGGAACACTAAAACGTCCTATCTCCAATTGCTGTTTGCAGAGGAGAGCAGTGGAGGGAGGTGAGATGGAACCATACGTCCCTCTTCATTTGCACTCCGAAAGTAAAGTTATTTGTGAGCCTTAAGCATATGGGTGGGAGAGCTGCCAAGGCAAAGTTGTTCCCAAGTATCTGTAAACTAAATCTGATTCCTTAAATTCATCCAACTAAGGAACTTTCTTTCACTCTGGCAAAGGCTTGTAAATATTGCAGTACCTGTCACTTTTGGATGCTGCTTTCTGTTTTCATAGCAGCAAACTGAAAACTTTGAAGTCTGGGATGTTTTGTTTAAGTTTTTAAAGGTTGACCTCAAAGCATCGATGTTTCTGCTCCTTTTAGGATGTATGAAAATAGTCTTTTCAGAGAAAAATTCTTGTAGCAACAGTGTTGCTAATGGCTAGAGTTCTCCTACGTTCTCAGAACACTGGAGCAGCTATTGAGATCTGTGTATTAAAGCATAAAAAGCTTTGCCTCTCTTTTATTTTCAGTGTTGCTATTTCCCCTTCTGTATGAGAGAAAATGCATAAATGTATATTTAAAATGAAATGCAAAGTATTAATCCTGACACTAGTAGCTTCTAAATATGCAATACTCTGAGGGTACAGAGTGGATTTTAACTGGGGTTTTAGTTTACATGTACTTCCTAAATTCTGCATGGCGTAGCCTCCACCTGTTCAGGTTCTCTGTGCTCACTGGTATTGATGTGGATGTTAGTAGGGCATGTTTTGCTTATTTTCAAGAAAAAATGCTGGCTGATACAAACCTGTGACTCGAGTTTGCTAGGTATAGTTTTTCCTATCATGTAAAAAGTTTTCACATGGTGTCTCTTCAAATAAGTCATGTAAATTTTAGTTTGTTTATTTGTATGTAAATTTCAGTTTAGTTTAAATTTTAGTTTAGTCCTGTAAAAATAGTTTTGGCAAACCTATTCTGAACTGTGGTTCCATATTGTCAGTTAACTTAGGTTACAACTCATTTGTGACTCCAAGGTCAATCTGTCTATAGTTAAAAGTTAGTGGACACAGTATTTTTAAGACTATCCCCTTTGAGGAGCTAATTTAGATGGTTGCTCTTGTCTGTGTGATGTTCTTGATTTGATTTTGTCAATGTGTGTCAAGCTTTTGTCTCAAAATCTTTGGTATCACTAACCTGTTGCAGAGATGTAGCTATAGCAAAGGTCCTCTTTACACTTGCTATTGCAGCCCAACCCTCTTGAGAGGTGCAGTTTTATGACTGAGCATTTTTAATCCTACCGTACCTTCCCTACGTTCCTGCTGTATGCCATGGGGAATTAAAGTTCTCCTACAGCAAACAGAACGTAAGTCATACAGCAGTTCAATCTACTGAATCAGTAAGAGGGTGTTTCTGACTACAGCCATCCCACAACCTCATCTGAACAAGCACAACATAAACAGCAAATACTCTGTTAAATTTTATCATGGTTTCTTTATTTTTTTCTCTTTAATCAAGGTCCACTGAACAGTCTTGCCAAGGTGTCTCCATGAAAAGCAGTGTTCTATCTCTAGCTTTTCTGAACCAGATGAGCACTGCTTTCATGACAGAGATGTCTCAACCAACTGTGAGATGTATTGCATGTCTCTCACCTTGCCTGAAATACATCCACACTGGAATCTGCTGCATGAGTGGCAATCCAGTAATTCCTGCTTTGAGAGACTGCCTGCTCCCACCACACTTGCTAACCATACAGGTTTCTGTAAAATGCTAAAAGCTAGCGTCCCTGTGTCATTTTACTCCATTGGCTACATCTTGTGCAGTTTTGTATTTCTGAGTGAGTAATGGTTTTTGCCTACCTACCAACTTGAGAAAAAATGTAGGCCTTGTGTATTTCTATTTTAGCATGTCCAAAAATTGGCCTTATATCTTCTGAAATGTTTCCAGAATTGCAAATCCATGTCTGGCTGATAGTCTTTCTGATGTTTTAATATCAACTGGTAAAGTATAGCTGACTACCAAGAAGCAGTTGAAGAGAGCCTGTAAATATGCAGCTGAGAAGCTAAACCCCTGATGCTAATTTGGGCTCATTTTGTCTTATAGATGAGAGGATCTGTTCACCACCCTTTATGGAGCTGACAAGTGCCTGTGGAGAAGATACCTTGCAGCTTATAGAGAAGAATGGACTGGCATTCCCATTCAGTATGTATATGGATTTTGAATTGGTACTTCAGTTAGGTTTGCAATATTCCACAAACTCCCCCAAGAACATCGTGGCCAACATTGCAGGAGAGTGTGTTTCATTGCCAGAGTGTACAGGCTGATAATTCAGATGCTCTGAAACAGTTTGATTGGAATGTGGAATAAAATTCCTCCCTATCCACTTTTGTTTTGCATTTTTTTTATGTTCATTACTTTTAACACCACTTTACAGTAAATATGTGTTCCTGGGAAATGCTAATAGTTCTAACAAAGTTAGCCTCTTGTCCTGAGCTTGTGCAAGAGATTTTTCCTGCCAGCCGCGGTCATTATCTTTCTTGAGAAGATCATTCTCTTGCTGACTGCCCATTTTTCCACCACCCCTCCCTTTCCATGGTTCAGGCTGCAAATTATAATTTTGGAGGGTGGAAGAACAAGTGTGAAATATATATCACAGGCTCCAAGGACCTACGGTCTCAAGTAGCTAGCTGCTGTGATCTTGTACTTTTTAGCAGGTTTTGTTGTAGGGCTTGTGCTTTAATTTATTCCTTAATTCAATTATTTCTGGTATTAAGTGAGCTGAATTGGTTAGTTGGTGTTTGTTTCCTTGGTGTTTGCCTCATTTGTTAGGTTCAGAGGTAAAGTTGTGTGGAAAAAGCATTTTTTGCCCTCACTGCTCTCCTAAAAGAGATGGGTCTCCTGAAACTAGACTGGAAAGCAGGAATTTAGAGCCCACTGAGTGGCTTTGACACCCCTTCCTCACCCCATGTACATTGTCTTCTCAATACAGGCTGGTTAGTGATGATCCTGTATTGTATCAAGCAGCGTAATCTGTGTACACAGTGAGGGTGGTAATGCACTGGAACAGGGTGCCCAGAGAGGTTGAGGATACCCCATCCCTGGAGGCATTCAAGGCCAGGCTGGATGTGGCTCTGGACAGCCTGGTCTGGTGGTTGGCGACCCTGCCTGTGACAGGGGGGTTGAATCTGGATGATCATTGTGGTCCTTTTCAACTCAGGCCATTCTATGATTCTGTGCATTCAGAAGGCCTGAGCCAGTCCCTCTAAATGATGATAAAATTAAAAAAATAACAATAGTGACATTGTGGGAGTGCTTTTTTCTGATTCTTTTATTTAATTTTTTTTTTTCTAAATTCTCCTGCTTCCCAGAGCATATGTCAGACATCATACACCACTTTCCAAAATGTCCAGTTTCAACTTATTTTGGACTCTAGTGCAGGGCATCTACTTTCATAGCTGCCTGTCCTCTTGCCCGGCAGCTTTATTCTTCCAACAGCCCCCAAAGAAGTCTTGTCCTGTCCACCTCCTCACTACATGCAAGTTTTATCTCCTCTGATTAACATATAAATAATACTATCTTTGCACATCATGTGGCTCCCAGGATCTTCAGCTCTTTCCTGATTTCACAATAGCAGGAACATTTTTTTTCTTTCCTCTTACCAGTTTTGGTATGGAAATGGGAACTGCGTAGATATGCAGAGCAGATAAGGAATATGGAGAAGAAAGAACTGCTGAGCTCTCTCTGCTTCTTTGTCTCCCTCCATGATTTTTGTGGAAAAATGTACTGTGCCTTAGTTTGATTCAGACCATTCGGTCTCCGGTCCTTCCCCAGGAAGAGAGAAGAAGGAAAAGCAGTTGGTTTTCAATGTGTCCCAGCTCCCCTGTTTTCAGGACAGTGGTTTTTTTGTGGTACAGGTAAATTTCTTAAGACTCAAGCAAAACCACAAATATGTGGAGAAGCGCTCTGAGTGGGCAGGCTGGCAGTACCAGTGGTGATACTAACTCTTGAGCTTCCCACCTCTATCTCACCCTACAAATGATCTCAGTTCTGGGGGGTAGGTGAGAGAGCAGAGGTCGGAGCAAGCTAAGCTTTGCAGTGACTGAGGATACTGTTCAAGCAGTGGCTGTCAGTGTTATCTGGTACAGTCAGTGCCTCCAGTGGTTGTAAGTGTGGGTGGGAATGGATTTGTAAGGGTTTTGTGTTTCCTGTCTCAGTGGTGCTTTTTTCTTTTTTTTAATTTAGTTTGTAAAACCAGAGTGGCCCATGGAACCAATTCTCATGAGGTGAGTTAAAAACTCTTGCAGCTCTACTTCCACTCCTCTTGCAGTGGTTTGGCTGGTGCTTTCTGATTCTTTAGGAAGGCAGAATAAGGGCTATGCCCAAACCACTCTCCTTCCCACACATCTCATTGGGTTTAATAACACCAGTATTTTTTAGGTTTAACTGAAAGATAGCCAAATCTATCTTTAACCTCCTGATATAAAAGCTCATTGTAGCAGTTTCAAGCTTCTATTATCTAGTTTTCTTGCTGTATGGGAATTTACTATGTGTTGAGTCGCGGCCTGAACCACTGATTGAGCACCTGAGGCAAGGACTGGGTCAGCCGTGGGAGCACAGGTGAAGGCAAACTCCTAGACCCTATTTAAGGGCTGACTACCACTGGGGAAGGATCTCTTTCTGAAGATTCCTCCTTTTTGGAGTTTTCCACCGTGAACCTGTATCCTTGGATACGGGTAAGCATTTCTTCCTGGGTTGTTTCTTTTTCAGCACGATAATCTTTCTGACTATAATACTTGTAAAGTACCAGCCTAACCATGCTACTTGTCCAACTGTACACTTGCTTCCAACAGTCTGTTGTCAAGCTCGGTCTGCAAGGCATCTCCTTTGTCTCATCTGGCAGGAGGTTACAACAGGGGGTGGGGGTTTCTGCCCCACCATGCTTCCCTCCAAAATATACACAGTACTGGTGAGAAATGGTTTTGTGCTGCAGATGAAGCAGAGATGTGAATAAAGGCAGACTGGATCCTAGTGGAACTATAGGAATAGCAAATAGTGTCTGTTTCCAGGCATGTTCAGTTGTAATAATGTGGATGAAGCTGTGGGAAGAACGGAACTGGTAGCATTATCTGCTTTTCCTCATTCCCGTAAGGCAGTTGCAGTTAAAACGGTTATGTATTCCTGGAAGGAGTGCATTCTCTGTGAGCTTAGCTTCCTCTAAATTTAGGCAAGTCGAGTCCTGATTTAATTCTTTTCCATTTTTGCTTCTTGCCTTCCTGCATACCACAGCTCAGTTTTAAGAATCCTGTCCTCCCTGCTGGCTCAAGAACGCCTGGCTTCCTTTGTTAGCAATGTGGTCACTGTTCCAGGTTTCCCAGCTGCTCCTGAAATGTGCAGTATGTTGCTGCAGCATCTCTGGGAAGTGAAGGCCCTAAAGTAAAATGCCAGTCTAGATGAACAGAATGCCTACAGCTGAACTTCTGAATGGACAACACTTTAAAAAATGTAACTAGGTTTTTCATTAAAGCTTAGCTTGGATCATTTTACAAGCATGACAGACAGTTCTGTTAGCTTGCTGGAGCAGCTGCTATGAATTTTTGCTGTCATTCCTGAGAGCACTTGGGACTGGGTCATTAATGAATTTAAGACTTGGTTCTCTGTCGATTTTTCTGTGTAGTGTTCTTCTGCAAGAGCATCCTGGAATGTGTGAAGCTTTCAAGGCCTGTCCAATTAGGCTTTGACTTTCGTTTCCCTGGTGAATATTTCCTTTGTGCAGACATGCTTCCACCAGAATTGCATTTTCTGAGCAAAAATTAGACTGAAATATAATTGTAAACTGCATTTTATCACATGAACTTATGACTAGAGCAAAAATGGATCTCCTGGAAAAATGTCTAAAGTCTAGCATGGCATTTTACGTATTTAGTAAACTTTGAAATTGCTGTGTTCTCAGGAATGATCCAAAATTATATTTATAATCAGAGAAGAACTGTCTTGTAAATGTTATTTTATGGGTAGTAATGGCAAGGGAAGTGTAGAATAAATAGTCTGTTTACAGTACAGTCTGTCTCAAAGATAGTAGGTCTAGAAGAAATGGTTGCATGTTTTATTAATGGCTCCTCCTATGGCTTTTGGTAATTTGCATAATTTGCTGTAGAGATGTTCCCACTGCAAAGCTGACACTGAATTGGACTAGAATGCAATCTGGTCAGAAATCTGCTTTTCTTCATGAGATGTCTATTCAGAAAGATCAAGTATTGGCTAGCAGGGACGGCTGAAGGTACAGGCTTGAATTTGGGCTTGGTGCCAGCCTTGTCTGGCAGACTTCATATTTTGCTGTGAATGCATAAACTAGTTAGGTCAGGTGCTGTCAGTATTCGTGTCCCACAGTTCCACATGGCTTCTGTACTGCAAATTGCATCAGCCAGCTCAGCATTTGAACCCACTTTGCCAGCACCATCTCTGTTAGAAACTGAACAGAGATGGTGCCTAAAGGTTCTCCTTCCCAGCTGCTAGTAGGTCAAGACACAACTCTCCTTTGGTAAAGCTGACATCACTAAGACCCATGATGTGAAAAAACATGTCCAGAATGTGTATTTTTCTAAATATTGAGCACACAGGAATAAAAAGTAGGGAATCACTGTGGGTTTTGTTTTTTTTTTCAGACTGAAGTCCTTAAAGACATTGACATTACAATTTCTTGCTGCCAGATATTTTGTTTTGCCTTTAGAAGAGCTCTGCATCTGTAACAAGTAATTGCCATTTGAAAATTATGATACAAAGTATTATTCCCACATTACTGCTAGATAGAGCAGGTCTGCGCTAGATGACAAAGGGCAAGCACACCCTGCAAGCAAATTCCTGGATCTGTATTCATGCATGCTGAAGGAATGAGACATCCCAATGAACCAGCATAACATGGCACCGTGGGATTTTAATGGGTTGTATGCTAGTCCATGGGGCTGTCAAGACAGAGCTTTGCAGAAGAAAGGTTTCATGTGGTTTCTAGTAGCTTGGGTCGGTTCTGTGCTGAGAATATAAACTCTCTGGGTTTTCACACTTCAAAAAAAAAAAAAAAAAATAGTGATAAGTACCTGAAGGAGTGGTTTCCAGGAATTAATTATTTGCAGAGAACACTTGAAGGATAAGAACAACATCGTTTTTACCAGTATGATATTGTAGATATTATAAAGGCAGCTGTCTTTGCACAAGGAGAAAAGTGGTCCTTGCCACTGATGTTATTGCTGTGAATCATCTTGATGGGCAATGCTGCTGGTTACAGTGGGTTTCTTGCACAGGTTGTCACCAGTCACAAATTCAGTCTGTGTGTCAAACAGCTGGCATCTGTTGTAACAGAGACAGCATAAGAGTATCAGCTGCAAGTAGGCACTGAATTCTTATACCGACATGAACTTAGAAAATGTTAACCTCCTTAGTCATTGTGCTTATATACAGATGGTTTGGTGATCCTATGTGGTCTACCAGATAAGGAGCAAAGCAGAATATTAAATAGGTATAGACAAAAAAAAATGCTCAGACTTTTAACTATAAATGCGTAGTCACTGCATCATTTACCATGCCTGTGTTTTTGATCAACAAAATCTATTAAATTTACTATTTTTAATGCAGGGACAGAGATGTTATCAAGAATTCAGTATGTTGTACAATGTACAGCAAATAAGTAGCTGATCATATATAATATAAAGTAGAAGTGAGAGAACATAAAGCAGAAAAGTTTCTTTGTAAAATCCTTCCAATTTCTATGACTTCAGTAACATACAGCTTGTGCCAGAAGGTGCAAAAACTGACTGGAAGCACGTGGCCAGATAACTCATTTGCGCCATGCCAAGGCAAGAAGCTCCAATGTTATTCTGTACCTTGCTGTGGAGTTGTTGTGGGACCCACAGGAATTCTCTGACCTCTCTGGGCTGTTCTACATACCAAGTAAAAGACTAGGCCTAAAGAGGACAGGGAGAAAATACTAATATGGATGAAGGAAAACTCATTTTTAGAGCTAAGGAGCTTTTATGGCAAATCTTGTGCCTGCACTTGCCTCATTCAGTGCAGGATGCACAAGAGATGGAAGGTTAGCTGTTGCCTTAACAGCTCTATGGTTGTCAAACCCAAAGATGGTCTAACTTGTGCAAGGAAACTGTGCTCAGAGGAAAGAGAGATAAACCTGACATCAGATTCTCTGGCCTTAGTTAGTCCTTACTCATTGATCTGACTGACAAAATTTTCTTGTGTGTCTCTGGATAACGAGGTCCAGCATTACTGAAATGATGAGGAGAGATTCCTGTTCAGATAATGAGAGCATAGCTTTCTCAGAGGTTTTAGGTTAGGGAACAAACCTAAGTTTATCCTCACAGCTGTTAGGGGCACCTGGGTATAAAGTAACTTCATCAGCTTGTGCCAGAACAGTGCTTGCTGCCATTTCTGCATTGGAGCCATGGACACATTTGCATCTCATCTACAAGCCTGCAAAATGGGAAACAGAAGTTATGATAATTAGATGTGCATGCAAGCGAGTTGGTGGAAGGTTCTACACAAAAAACAGTGTAACATGCTGAAGATATGTTGGCTTGACAGAACGCTTCTCTGCACCATCCAGCATCAAATCCATTGTTTGAGGCACCTGGTGTTGATCATAAAGGCCCTATAAATGACTTCCTTTGGGGCATATTTTTTACAGTTCCTTCAAGAGAACAATGCATGTGGAATAATGGGTCAAAACTGAAAACCATTGGCCCCAAATTCCCTAGCAATAAGAGATACTAGGTGCTGAAAAAAGTTATCTGATTATGTGGGTGAGACCCCATTGCTTCTGACACTGCAACTGTACTGACCCAAACCACAGGAAATACTGCTGCAGAGAAAAACTTCTATTGTTAGTACACAGACCTACGTCTTCACACTTCTGTTATTCTCATGATACAAGCTTGTATTCGCAGACGTGGTTAGCTATAATGGTCACGTATTTTATCATTTTTTTTCTTTTAAAAACATGTAATTCTAGTAGCATTCTTAATAGAAGTGGGTAAATGAAATTGTGAAGAGCTGAGATTAAAATTTTCATTGAAAATGAAAGGTATGCTGCCAGTTGTGTCTGAAGAGTTTGTGTCAGTGAAATGTAATAACGTAGGACTTGCTGCTGAGAAGGGATCCACATTTGGTCAATATATATCCACCAGTAGGTGTTTTCCCTCACTGCTTGTTGGTGAATATAAAGTTATTGAGAGATTTGTGTGCAACTGTGTGTGTTTTCAGATGGCGATCATCTTCAACCAGGAGGGTCTGAAAGCTGTCCGCCCCCCTTGCGTCATTCAGAGCTTCATCAACCACAATGCTGTGCTGTATAAAGTGTTTGTAGTTGGGGAATCCTACACAGTGGTGAAAAGACCATCTTTAAAGAACTTCTCTGCTGGAATCTCAGGTATATAGTGCTCATTTACAAGGAAGTGATTGTTCTTAGAGCCTTGGCAACAAACAGCTCAAAAGAAAGTCAAAAAAAGTCTTTAAGAAGGTTGATTAAATGAAGACATCTGGTTCTTATATGTTATTTCTTCTGTATTATTTCCATAAGAAGGGGAATAACTCATGTACTCTGGAATATATATGAATGACATTTATATAGTAAATATTTATGGAACAGTAAACAGTGTCTTACCTGTTAGAAACAGTGTCTTGTGTAATGTGGAAGTGTGGAGCCAGAGAAATTCTCTGATTTCCTAGTAAGGTCACATTATTTGTTCCGGACTTTGTTTATAAATGTGCTTTGGAGAGGATTTCCTGGATTACATGACTCCAGAACTTCCTTTCCCTGTTTTTACCTTGATTATATATGTGTGTTTAAATTCAAAATCACTTGTGCTTTCCCTGAAATATGATGCCCATTGTTGTAAACGTCGGTGCAAGTCTCTTTGTTTTGTGGATACCAGCTGTTGGAGAACAGGAGGAATGGTCTTGTCATTAAGAACAGTGATCCTCCTATATGTCACTAGAGAGCAGTCACGTGAAAGGTTTTCCTTAGAAGATTCTAAAATATCCTGTATGGAAAAAAAATTCCTTCCCCTTGATGGGCCTGAGATCTACATTCTGTGGGACATCAGAAGCAAGAAGAAATTAGCAGGGCATGGATCTCTCTATCAGCGAGCAGAAATATGAACATAGACAGGGTCTTTCTTAGACAAAGATGTGTCATCTTCAGGCTGTGCCACACTAAGTGCACACAGGCTGTGAAGGTGTTTGGTGCTCCCTGGAGCTCATGGTGGATGGAGTCCTGCAAGTGGAAAAATCCAGCAGGTAGCAGAAGTGAAGGGGATCAAGCTGAAGGAGATGAACAAACAAGTGCCAATTTCTTGTGACTTTTTGTAGTGATTTCTGCTGATCTTAATATATCAGTGTGTGCTCACCATTGTTTCCACACACAAGGACATACTTTGTTAGTTTATGTGGAGTTCAGTAGAATCCTGGTAAAAGACCTTGTCTGTGGGTATGTATGGCAATAGGTTGGATATATTTACTCTTAGGTGTGCTGTGTGTCCTGATCAAATGAAGTAGGCTGTGTTCATATAGAATACTATGACTGGCTGTGGTTTTGCTGGAAGAGAATATGTTAAAGCATCTTAAGTATGCCTGTTAAGGCGTACCATTAGTGTAAAACCTTAAGGTTGTCTGAAAGCTTATGCAAAACACGTTGGGTGGGCAGATTAGGATAAGTGTCTGGCTTTCTTTCCCATTTCAGTAGAATTCTGTGCTATAACTACCTACCTAACAGGTCTGACGGTTGTGAGGCACTCCCTGGAGCTGAAAGTACAGGGCCTTTCTGAATGGGAGGAAAGGCAAGAAGAGTACGTGATGGTCTCAGACTTCAAACTGAATTTAAGTTTGCTTTTCATGGTTCTACCATCTTTATCGTATGGCCCTCTGGCTGCTCTTAAATGTCAGAGGCCAGCAACCTTTCTGATCTGAGCATCATATTGAACGTATCAAATTGATAAAAATTAACTTCATTATTAATTGATTTTATTTAATAGATGAATCAAAACTAGTTTTTATTAACCTCTCATAGTTCTATTTAACTGAGGGCTGAAGTCTGGAAAGCACAGCTGGCCTGGGCCATGTTTTGCTGCCTATGCTTATAGCCTAGCTGTGAGTTGGATCACACTTCAGGGAACTATCTAGTATTGATCAAGACTGGATTCCCTGGGCTGCAGTGCCATCTGCTGTTCCTTGCACTCATCCTTTGTAAATTAAAATCCTCTATACAGTTATTTACAACCTTCTTTTAATTCCAGACAGAGAATCGATATTCTTCAACAGCCACAATGTCTCAAAGCCAGAATCATCATCTGTCTTAACAGCGGTAAGTATACTTGTTCTTTTTCCTCTAGCATAACTGGAAGACTATCTAGTCCTTTCTTATCGAAGTGCTGGTAGCTAGCAGCTCTCCTTAAGTTGTCTGCCTCCATGTTGCTGGCTGAGGTCTGCTCAGTATAGTGAACCAGCATGGCTGTGTGTCCCTCTGGTATTCCTTACTGAGCTCTATTGAGGAAGCACTGATCAGCAGGCCTGTCTGCTACACACCAGGCCTGAACTCCCCAGAGCCAGTATAGACAAAGGGAAGAAGTTTCTGAATACAGATATCTGCCCGTTCCCTGTCTAGAGAGCTTCATAAGCATAAACCATCCTCAGTTCTATGAGGAAAGACAAATGGTGAAAATTCAGACAAAATGCATTGGACAGGGCCATAGAGGATCAGTACCTGGCTGCAGTGCAGGCTTTGCTGAGCTGCAACCAAAGGACCATTTCTGGGGGTCTTCTGAGTCCATCCATGCAAGCAGGTGGCATGGATTAATGCCCACATTACCAGGCCTTTTAATAAGCTTTGTACGTATGAATCCACATAAGGCCACAGGTACTCAGCTGCTGTGAAAGTCACTTTGCAGGACTGAGTCCTTTAAATCTCTGAGTCTTTAGATTCTTTTCTGTTTCACAAGCTCTATGTGGGAATCGTTCTGTAGTCAGCAATGATTAATTTAAATTGTGTGCAAGATGTGCATGTGTAAAATTTTAAAAATTGTGCTAGTTGTAAATTCCTTTGTGGGTAAATCTACTTTTAAGTTTATGTAGAGAATACGCTCTTGTGGTTTACCTGCCACCTCTCTCGTGCACATACATATTCCATGCACACTTCTGTAAGCATACCAGTGTGCTTCTGCTGCATAATCTCTTGTTTAAAATGTGAAAAAATTACATCTTCCAGTCATAAGTAATTTAAATTATTTTTGATAGTACACGTCTGTAGAATAACTTATAGATGAGAATTCACACAAAAGCTATCCACTTTGAATTAGCTACTGCCTTGAAGATACCACCAAAGTTGTGCTGTATAGTTCAGATGAAGCTAGCAGGTACAAGTCTGTCTTATCAGTTCCACAGGCAGGCCATAATCTGTAATAACAGAAGTGTATCCAGAACAGCTGCAGCACAGGGTTGAACTGGCTGGCTGAATTTATTTTTGTAAGGTAAAGATTTAGTACTTAAAATAGTGATTCTCCATTTATTCCTACACTGTCACATATTTTAAGGAACTGCACCAATATGAAACAAAGAACTAGATGCTTTAGAGTAGGTGAGCTTCTGCTGCATGCAGGATTCTAAATTATTAAAGAAGTTCCTCTTGTTGGTTCTCTTTTGTGCTACCAGTTCTCTGCACTTTGGTGAATATTAGACCTGGAAATTAAATTTAATCTTTGCACTTAAAAGACTGCTTCAGACTCAGTTAGTAATGTGTCCTTTTCCTCTATAGCTGGATAAAATCGAAGGAGTATTTGAGCGGCCAGATGATGATGTCATCCGGGAAATCTCTAAGGCACTGCGGCAAGCTCTGGGAGTTTCCCTCTTTGGAATCGATATCATCATTAACAATCAGACCGGGCAGCATGCAGTCATTGATATAAATGCATTCCCAGGTGAGAAAGGCCTTTCTACTCATGCTATGCAGAAGCCATGCAGTGTGTGCTTAGTGTGAAGTTTTGCTGACGGTGTCTCAGAATTATTTCTCAGGTGGGGAAAGGGAGAGCAGCATGCAGAATTGTACCAAAATCAGACAGTGTTTAATCTAGCAAGGACAAAACCCTAGTGTAGATATGGAATGTGCTACTGAAATAGTAGCTTTTAGGAGATGCAGTCAAAGTTTAGTGACTAGCTGTTGTGTGGCTTTCATGCTGTTGCTCAGGAACTGAAGCACAGGGCTGTGTGCTGGGGCTTGAACTTTCTAGGTCTGTCTTTCATTCTCAAAGTGAAGAGAGAATAAATTCTATTTTAAGACAGCCTCTAAGATTATTTTTCTCTAGACTCTGTACCATTAAAAGTGTTGAGGGGGCGGAAG
Organism: Chrysolophus pictus; assembly: GCA_037305975.1. NCBI lineage: Eukaryota > Metazoa > Chordata > Aves > Galliformes > Phasianidae > Chrysolophus > Chrysolophus pictus. The sequence goes on along the minus strand of CM074580.1, from coordinate 45,275,206 downwards.
TAGCAAAGTGTTCCCTTGAAAATCTCTTCCTGTGCAAATTGATTCTCCCGTGGAAAGATGTCTTGTGCACAAAAGCAACAACAGGAGGAATCTAAGGAAGATTGCATTTGCGGAGGAGTTGCTATAAAGTTTTAAATATCCTTGAAGGCTCTCATAAGTGTATCCTGGAATAAAACAATAGAATGCACGTTTGAAAATTTGTCCACTTCTTTAGTGCATCGTATGCCTTGGAAGCAGCTAAACAAAATCATTGACCACTGAAATTGTCAGGAGTTACAAGTGTGTATAACAGGAGACAGTAATGCTCTGTCACCTGTGCTAGATTCGGTGACCTAACATAGGAGAAGATTACATAATCTCTGATGCTGTTCTACGTGGAATTTTTCTCTTTGAAAATAGTGTATCATTACCTGAATGGTCTTGTCTATTTTCAGAGACATAGCCAGGCTGTTGCATAGTTTGTTTAGCCTATCATTGAATTTTCAGTATGACTGAGATATCTTCACATCTAGAAGTCTTGCCTTAAATCACCAATCTTCTTAATCTTTCAATCCAAGTCCTCAATCCCAGTGCGGCCCTGTTGTGCCTTGCCTGTCTGTGACTGGCTTCCTCTCAAACCTTCAGCCCTGCTATTCACAGATCACTTTGCTGCTTGGTTCCACCATATGCTGTTGATGCAGTCTGCAAACCCATGAAAACTGTCTTCTGCCAAGAGCAATGAAACTACCTAAATCAGAAGTCAGAGCCAAATCAGTTTTATGAAAAGGTTCATATTTCAGACACTGGATATTGAAATGAATGGTGCAGGACATCTCTTTGCAATCCTGCATTTTGCACTATTTTGCATTCTGTACTTTTAGGCGATTTTTTTATTTGCATGTATTGTTTCAAATTCGGTGCTTTGCATGGACCGAACTATTTAATTTCTTGAAACATTGAAAAGTCCAGACTGGGCAACAGCTAGTGGCAAATGTAGCAACTTAAACAGGTATAACGTCTCCTTGTAGTGGCATCACCTTGCAGAACTGCCTGCAGCCTTGTGCTCTGCTGTATGTCTATCTTTAGACAACAGTTTTTGATATTCAATGCAAGTCCTGCATTTCAATCTGTACGGTAATTAGGCTTTGAATAGACATCAATTTAGTATTCTTTTCAAGATACTTGAGAGCACAGGAAAGCTTCTTGTGCACAATTCTGCATTTTATCACACACGGGATGTTTTTTTTTATAGTGACCTTGTGAGTAGTGAAGATAGCTGTTGGCTCTATCACCATGGCAGAGGGTGTAGAAAACTGCTTGGAGAAAGTCTAGAGGACGACAGCAGGGACCAGACATATGGAAGAGAAGGCTGGGGGTAAACAAAGCAATATTCAAATCTGTAAAAGACAGCAGAACTGAGAGAGAGATGGACTGATCTTAAAGCTGCTAGGAACAGAGGAGAAGTAACAGAATAAAATAAAACAGAAGAAAATTTACGTCTCAACAGAGATGTATCCCTGTTGCTCAAAAGCACATTCAGCCAGGGCAGATGCATTTCCCTCCGTGGGCCAGTTTGATTCAAAGATGAGCAGCTGCAAGGACTGACTTCATCAATGGAGCCAACTCTTTGCTAATGAGAAGCTGAAAATCAGCACTGCTCAAAGGAGTCCCTGATGGGCTGTGTCAGCAGTGGGTTCAAACTATGCAATCTGTGGAAGGGGCTTTCCCTTGCTTCTTCCTCAAATCTTTCTGTCCTGGAAGGATTGCAGTAGATCCAAATAGAAGCAAAATTAAACACTTTGAGGACCTGAAGTACTGCTGCTTAGTGGGGAGGGAGATAAAGAGGTGTCTTTTCAGCCTCTTTCATGGAGCTCAAGCTGCATCTTGGGGCCAGGCCTGACCACAGCCTTCCTCAGCTGCCCAGAGGCTTGGCTTCCTTGTGCATTCTCTTTCATTTCTACCCAGCTTGGAGCTCATTTGACCATGCCAATTCATGGATATCATATTGAGATTAATTTAACATTAGAATTTAGAGCAGATATACCTGGAGGAGGATGTTGTCTGTTATCTACTTCATTTAGCATTAGTGGCAGTTTGGAAAGGCGTTAAACATAAATATCTAAAAGCCCTATTGTGTCTCCTGATATATAGAATACTGTCTGGGCTATATTTAGCTGTGGTTACCAGCTGAGATATTTAACTGTAGGTCTGTCACGTAGCGTGTGGGTTTTATGTTTGTCTGACCTCAGGTAACAGAGAAGGGGCTCCATGAAGCCTGCTGTTGCATCAGAGCAGCTGATCTCAGCAAGCCTGAGCAGCAGGATGTGTGAGCTGCTGTTCTGTATGCTCTTATGTGGTAGCTGGGAAGCAAGGCACTGGGTCTGGGCACACAGTTTGTGTGTATGAGCACACTGCCACAAATGCAGGCTGTGGGCTATCCAGTTCTCTTTGCGCTAGGGAAGATGAAGAAAACCAGAGTACCTGCCAGCGTAAGGAAAGTCCGCTAAAAATCTGGAGTGTAATATCTGTAACACTAGCTTAAAAGTGCTGGTGGGCACTTAGTGGCTCTGCAAAACTCAAGTAGACAGGGTGCTTGTTTTCTGTGGAGTTCCTGGACAAACTTTCTTCCTATCTGTGCTCTGCCAGAGAACACTAGAGACTGTTTTCTGTTTTCATCACAGCAAAATGCAGACTTCACCCTGACAGGTATGTATTTCCGTAGTGGTTTCAGAGGATTATGTTAGCGTAGTGCTTGCAGCAGCATGATCCATACAGATTGTGTTTTAGGTGTGCAAAACTTGGGTCCTCTGACTGATTCCCTGTGTAACGTGAGCCCTGACTTTGTTACCAGTAATTTCTGAAGGTATAATTTAAGTTACCCTTCTTGATGCCTTACTGTCACAGCACAGTGATGTCCCACAGTTGTCATTTTGAAAGATGTACAGCAGCAGTCAGGGAACAGGGTGAGCCAATATTGACAGTTTGCAGCCATCCCCATCTTGTGGATCAGGAGCTGAGACACATTGGTCCTCTTCCTCCCTTCGTTGTATTTTTTTATACATATTTTTTTGCTATATGAACTTTCTTCTCAGAGACCAAGCAGAATTATTTGAACATTTCCATGCAGTGTGCAGTGGGCTGGCACTGCAAATGTATGAAATGTATAGCTTCCTTACACTGTAACATCTGCTGATTTCAGGACTTTGTCACCGGCTTTCTTATTCCCATTAAATATTTAAAGCAACTTCTTTGTGAGTTTACCATGTGCCCTCAGACAAGGCTGGTTTGTTTTCAGCAAGCAGACATAAAACCATCTAGGGTCTATGGGTCTCCTCTCTGAATATTAAAGCTGTTACTATGGAGATGGCTTATTCCCAGGGAGCCGGGAGCACTCTGAGTAGATTTGAAGGCTAATCCCATGTCTTTTACATAAGCAAGAAAGCATAACAAGTATCTCTATCAGAGAGGTGGAGCTCTTGTTCTGGCTCCCATGGCCTGCTGCAAGAGCTTTGGTTGTCCCCGGCTGATGGGTGGGTTATAATGTGGGTCAGTGGCCACTGGGAGGTTTAAATAGCCGAATTGTTTGGTGAATCTGTGCAAGGCTCCTTGAGACAGGAAAACTGGGAGCTGTTATCATACAGACCAGTAGAGGTATGAGACCTGTTTGGGAGTACCTGAGAGAATTGTGAGTGAGTGCAGTAAAATCCAAAGCAATGTGGCAGCCTAAGTAAGAGTTAATTAGTTAATGTGTGGGTTATAAATACCCCGCAAAACCACCACATTTATCTCAAGGTTATATTGTCCTCTTACCTTGTGTTTTTCAGGAAGCTGGTTTCTTATTGCCAAAGGAATTTGGCTTTCACAGAAGAAGGGAGATTCAAATTGAATTATTTACGGCTCTTCTGCCCTTTAGTCATGTTACTAAAAGTGTTCTAAAATGTGCATTTATTTGTGGTCTGCAGTTCTGCTATCATGCTGATCTGTGTGAATGTGTGCTATTCACGTGGAACTTTTAAACTGCCATTTATTGCTTTAGTCTCCTGTATTAATATTAGGTCACCTTCAAAGTACTTTTATAGGCATTCAGAAACAAGCAGCCTAGCCCATTTAATACACTGAATGTCACATCACCTCTAAATACTAAATCAAATTGATACCAATTTCAGCTAATGCAGTAGTAGCTAAGGTCCATTTCAAGACATTATATAGATGTGTTGCATGTCTGATTCAATTTTAAAATGAATGTAGCAATAAAATTGTGTCTATACCAGAGTTTAAAATAAACCAAGACTCTATATACCTGCTGTCACAAAGAATGTAGTATCTCCTGTTATTTGACCATCTGTTTTAGCCACTTTTTGTTAAACTCTCAGTATGAATTGTCTGGGAATCTCTTAACAGAACCATGCAGAAAGTTGGTTTCAATGCTGACCCCAGATCCTGCTGTTTCTGCCCAATGCTGCATCATTTAAATATATTTAGTCTCCTTGACTGTGTTTTTAGACATTGTTTGTAGCAGGGAACATGTTTTGAGTACTAAGTTAGGTTAGATTAGACAAGCACCACATTGCTTCTTTCAATCAGATACTGCCTTTGCTGTAGGGAGCAGGGCCTGTTTTGCCCTTCTTTGAGGTTCCCCTAACTGAGAGGTTGCTGGGAAATTATAGAGGGTATGGACCTCAAGGAACCTGTGCTTTAGAGCAAGTTTCTGTAGTAAATCGTAGCAGTGGGGTGCGGAAAATTGGTGCTACAACACAGAGTTTGTAACTTAGGGGAAAAGCTGGACTTGGAAACAAATGATAGGATATACCTAAAATTATATATATACATATGTATGTGGGAGGCAAAGGAAGCAGAAAATCTGAGAAGTGATCTAGTGCCTCTTACTGAACTGTCTGGACAGAAGTATTTTAGCAGCAAGGGTCTCTGTTCCCTTTTATGCTAGCCTGCTTGTGCTTTCAGTCACAGTGGCATCATGGAAAAAAGCTTTTTTATTATCAGTGGCAGGTCGAAGACAGCCTAAGAAATAAAGTGGGAGAAGAACCATTCAAAGAACGTGCAGAAACTACTCAGCTGCATTTTCTTCCTCTTCTTTGTTTTTCCCCTTTTCAGGTTATGAGGGCGTTTCCGAGTTTTTCACAGATCTCCTGAACCACATAGCTGCTGTCCTGCAGGGTCAGGCACCTGAGGTGACCCAGCTAAACCGTAGCAAGCTCCTGGCTGAGCAGACCGGCGGGATCATGGACGAGCGGATATGCTGTGCGAGCACAGGCTGTCTCAGCGTCATGGGAAAAGACTCCTCCTGGATTGTGGAGAGCGAGACCAACAGCTCAGTAAAACTGCAACACCAGAGACTAGGCTGCAACTCAGCAGTGTCCCCCAGCTTCCAGCAGCACTGCGTCGCCACGTTGGCCACGAAAGCTTCCTCCCAGTAACTTGCCAATGCCATGGACTGAGGAAAAAGCCGCAGGGATACAAATTGTGGTCCCAGAACCAGATCAGGCTGTAATAGTACAATTGCAAAAAACAAACAAACAAAAAAAAAAAAAAGAAAAGAAAACACAATACAAAAAAAAAAAAGCAAAATAACAATTAAAAGAAACCCACCTTCCATTTGATTTAACCTGATTTGCTGATGAAATGGTCTGAAAAGGGGAGGGTGAGAAAGTGATTCAGATCCACTTCATCAAATTCCAGTTGTAAATCTATAGTGAGTTTACACACACGCATGGGATTTAACACTAGACCTTTCATTGTGGGAGGGTTGCTCTTTTGTTTCTATTGTTTTTTGTAATCACTGGTGACCAGCATTTTAAAATCGGACCTCATGGTATCAAGGAGATAATAATGTTGAAATGGAATGTATGAATGTAACAGTGCTAGAGATTTTTGCCTAAAATACTCCCGTTCCTTTTTCCAGCTAGGCCATTGCAAAAGAAAGCTCAGACAACTTCAGTATCGCTAAACCAAATCTCTTGCAGCATTGTCAGGGTATTGTCAGAGAGCTTGCTGTGAGCCACAGCACTTTGATGGGACCGTACATGCTGGCTGTTAAGGGCTCAGTACCGAGCAGCCACCCCAGTTCCTGCTTCACAGCTTTACCCCAGGCCTCCTTGCTTTAGTCACCAGCAGCTTCTGGCTACACTTGCCAAGAATGAAATGTGTCTGATCCAGGCAGACTAGAGGCTGAAAAAGAGGTGCAGGTAGTTAAGTTGAGTGATTCAGTTGATGAATAACATTCTTTCTATCATCTGCTAGAAGAGGAGCTCATCTCTGAGCAGAGAGTTTAATTCTCCCTACATTACACTTGTGAGGATTTTGGGACAGCTCTGCCAAAAGGCTACCAACCAGAGCCACACATTCTCCTTACAGAGGTGCACCTGATCTGGGTGTAATACAATTGCTGCCTTCCAGAGATCCACAGTGCTGCAATATTTTCTTTTGCAAATGAAATGGATGCAGAATGAGTACCTTTGTGTGAGACAGCAGTTCTATGTAGCGTATTGTGCTTCAGGCTGCCAGGTGAGGCTGTCAGATGGGCTGTGTGGTAATTTACAGTGGTGCTTCACATTATTTGTAAGCGATAGCACAGCCACATTCTGTCTCTTGAGGTGTGCAGTAAACCTACAGTGTTCACCTGCTGTTGCATCTTCTAGCATGGCAGCATCTTCTGCTGTTGAGCACTCCTGCAGCTTTTGCCAATTCTGAACACTAAACTAAAAGTAACCAACTCTATCAGTGCTGAGAACATAGACACTATTTTGGTAGACTGAGTGGCCTTCTCTTTCCCATATAAGCCCTAAAATATATTTAAGAGGCGTGGTGGTAACAAAATGTCCTTAGTTCAGCTCATAGCTTGCAGGTATGGTCTCCAGCTTTCTATAGCAGATATTCGTAAAGCACCCATCACTGCAGCATTTAATGCCAGTTTGTTAGTATCCTGTATTAGATTAAAAGGAATGCATTACCACTCAAAAGGAAATGATCTAGAGCTTAAGGCTTGGGCAGACCATGGAGAGAGCAGTAAACTGTATAGAAAGTATCACCATCCTAACATGATGGTACCGGTCCTGGAGGAGAGGGCATTATGAAGAGCATTGTGTAGCAGTTATTTTATGCAAGGTCATTTTTCTCTGGGAGAGATTGGGTTTGTTCCCCAAGTGCCATTGTAGGAAAATTTCTGTAGCTGGGTTTGCATTTCTGAGGACAGTCTACACAAGAGGGGAGGACCTCGTGAGTGTGGTACCTGTAGAATTCCAGGGTGCACATAAATACAGCCAATTTCCTATTCTGTTGCAGACCAGCCCTGAGCTGGGCTCTCTTTGCAATCCCTGTGTGCTTTGAGGCTGCTGAACCCCACATTGAGTGCAGCTTGCAGGTCTGGGTCGTAGTGGTGTGAGTGAGTCAGATGTACATAGGTGTGGGTTTATACGAGTATTCATGATAGACCAAACCTTTCACAAAGCCGTGACTGAAATAAAATTGACATCTACAGTTTGGGGTTTGTTTTTGTTTGTTGAAAATAAAAAGTGTTTTTATGTTACGTGTGTAACAAAAGATACCCTCAGGAAGAAATTTGCCAGTGCTTATTTTTGTATGGTACTTTCTTGTAACCAGCTGGTGGAGTGTTTGTAGACTTGCCTTTTGCTCCCTTTATTATGGCTTGGGGTTGTTTTGTTTTGATTAGTTTTGTTTTTAATTTGGTGGTGGGGAAAAAGCGATGATGTTAAAGCTGGGTTAGTAACTCAAGACCTTTCAAACTAAGTATGTTTACATGAATCTGAGTGTCGGATCCAATTGAAATGTCTGTATGCTGTTTCCTAGTTAGAACATCAAATGAGAATTTTATTTTCCTGGCTGCCTTCTGAATTTTGGTTGGCCTATTTTGCACTGCTTTATTTCTCCAAAATAAACTACTGAAATATAATTGTGCATTTTAAACTTGTTTACAAATGATTGTTAAAAGTTTATTTTGTAATTCTCTGAAGGCTTACAGAAATACTATATTTAAATATTACTCCAGACCTTGGCTGTAACTAGAGAAGAAGTTTAGGTCATTGGTGTGATTAGTGACATTTTTCCCATAGTCTGTAATTTATTTCTTATTTATCAAATGTATCTGTATCACTTTAATTTACCAGGTGCAGATATGCAAGTACCTGTTGTGATGTGGCATTACAATAGAGTTTTCTCCTAAATTACCATGCGATTGCTGTATTGCTATATTTCCTTGCCGAAATTGTTGTTGTGGCTCATATGTTAGAGTGCTGCCCAATCATATGGGCCAATCAGGAGAGCAGTTTTTAAAAGCCAAAACTGTAAATTACCACGTGTCCAGACATACAATTACATTACTGCAAAACATTTGAGCACACATATGTTATTAAGCCTGTGCTAAAGTGCTTTTCTGAATTGCTGCCTCATTTGGTAAGTTTCGGATGGCTTTGATTTATGATAAGCTTCACAGTAATTTAGTTCTTGTTCTGTAGTCTTTTTTTGTTTTTGTTTTCTTTTAAAGTAAGGAGATGTAGTAATATTAGACCATACCATATAATAGCCTCGCTCTTAAAATTGCAGACAATCCGAGGGAGATTTTCCATAACGTCTTGTTTGAATTCTGTTATTGTGGGTTAGAAAAGGTTCTGCTGTGTTTTCAGAGGCATAGCTATTGCTGCTGTGTTGATTGGAGCAATTAAGTTAAGATGATGTGGTCACCAGTTAGTTTTTTATGGATCTGCTTCTGTTCTGTTTCACTGTTATCAGTCCACAAGAACACCATTAGCTTGGCTGGAATGTTCTCCAGGTTTTGTGTCAGTGTGATGGAGGAGATTTGACTGTGATTTCTGCTATAATTATGTAGCTGACTTCAATAGGTGAAGATTATTCCCTCTGAAGAGAACTTGAATGGTATTATTAGCGCATGTAATGCAAAACCATCACCATCATCCTCTCCCTCTAGCCGATGCTGTCATGTTACATTGGGTTTGCAGTATCTGCATCAGGACAGTTGGGTTATACAGAAAACCCAATGCAGAAGTGCAGCCTGATCACGTGTGCCAGCGCTGACACCCTTAGCCTGCAGCTCTTCTGCCTTTGGTAATGATGCGTCTGGCTCTTCCAGAGCTATTCAGACCATTGGAATGAGAAATTTGCTTAGAGATCCCCATTTGGAACATGTCAGTGTTTGTACAGAGGAATCTGCAACAACTTGCTCAGGTAAGAACCATTGGCTTCATCTGCTGTCCTCATAGATGGGCACAAACAAAGAGCCTCACCCTGGGACCCCAGGAGAGGAGGGCAGTAAGGTGGATGGCTCAAGCTGAGGGATGATGTTCCTCAGCCAGCCATGGGCTGTGCTGCCCAGTCTAGGAGCGATTGCGTGGAGCAGTGTGTGGGTTGGAATGGCAGGGCACAGCCCAAGAGCAACTGAATGCAGATGGCCAAAGGTGTTTGAGTTGACTGACCAAAAAAAACAGCAAAACAAAGGAAAATGGAAACTTCTGTTTCCATCCAACAAAAAGAAATTCCAGACTTAGCAGCAGTTCAGCTAACATGGCTTCCCCAAAGTCTTGGTGTGGCAGCAGTGACCATGGGTCAGACTTTTTCAGACTCACTTGCAGCCTTACTTTCCAGAGTGGTGCAGAAAATCTTAGGTTTGGGCTTGTTAGTGAATAGAGTCTAATTTGAGTTTGTAGTGGTCTCCCCATGTGCACACTGCAGGAGTTCACTTGCATTACTCCGCTGATTTTCATTTCCTCCCTCCTCCTGGTCAGAGATGTATTGATTTTTGTATTCAGTATCCAATTACTTTATGGTGTTGCAGCTGTGTGTTTCGTAATAGCAGGATGCAAAAATGCTTTGTGTAGATTAAAATATTTCCTTTAATATAATCTCCTCTCGCTTTCATGTGTGACACACGCATTGCTGATTTTATTCGTAATATTGCTTTAATACCTATTTCAGAGGAATGTAACCTCCAGAAAAGTACTTCCCACATCTTCACTACCTTTCCTTTCCCTATTCACCCTGTGTTGGCCCCAGCCATCAAAAGTTGAGCTTTTGACGGAGTGGGTTTCACATTCTTTGTGGATGCTGTTATGTTTACATGGCCACACTAATTGCTAAAGTCTGTTGAAGTTTGAGAGGGTCCAGGTGCAGATGAAAGCGTTAGAATGGTAATTCCTTGGCGACACAGGCATGATAGCATCTGTAGCAAGCACAGGCTCCAAGGTGTTCTTGCTGTATGTACAGGGAACTCTTGGGGTCTGGTCCATTCCTGCTGGTAGTGCAGTTTCCCTGTGGAAGAAAAAAATCACTGTAAAAAAATGTACTCTGTGATGAAGAAGAGGGATGAGAAGAGGTAGGTGAGGACTGGGGATAAAGTCCTGGCCAGGGGACACTGTAATACCAATGGGCCAGGAGATGGCTCCATTATTTTTATAGAAATCTTGGGAGATGTTTTCTCTCCACCTTTCTCACCCTGAATCCACTGGGGCTGATGCCAGCAGTTGTCTGTGGGCCATGAGCTCAGTAGGCAGTGGCCTTGTCCAGCATGCCTGGAGTTTGCAGGGGGCTCCTGAGCGTTATGAAGTTCTGATTGATGGCCTGGAAATCTCTTGAAATCTCTAGAAACTCTGGAACAGTGAATGAAGTTGGTGAAATTCAGGTCTTCCCCTTCCATCCTTTTTAAAGAAACCCACTTTTTATTTCCTCCTTCATTCTTTACACAGTAGTTTTTAGATATAAATTATTTTAACATTTTTGTGTGAAAAGTCATATATACATATATAAAGTTATTAAAAGGTTGACTATATGTTGAGTATAAAATAGTGACTTCTTTGTTTCAGATGTTAGCAGCCCCTAAAAATGAGTTGTTTATCCTCTTGTAAAGTCAGTGCTGTAAAAAATAAATAAATAAAAGCTGTATTAGATGTATCTTTTATTATTTATTTCTCATGCAGTATGTGATACGGCTTGTGTATACCTTTGTGAGAACCGTATGCTAAGATGCAGTCATTCTTAAAATCAAGTAATAGTTCCTTGGGATCCCAGCAGTTCTGAGACAAGTGGCCCTTCACATGTGGATCATGTTGGAATTCTCCTTCACTTGCCAGCTGTGCTCCCCATTAAGCATGGCTGAGGCCTGGGGACCGTTCATCTGTGCCAGGTTTCACAAGTTTGTCCGTATCTGTGTTCAGATCCAACTGTACAGTGTTAACACATGCGTCTTGTGATTTGCCTCAGCCCTCTTCACTATGATTTCTGAACCGGGATTCCCATTTTGTACTTAAATCTATCTAGAATGATTTAAAAAAACTTATAAAATCATGGTTTACTGTAAAAAAAAAATAGAAATATTTGCTATTTGGCATCTTACTTCAGTTGCATGACTGATCAGATCTGACAATGGAGATGGTGCTTTCATCTAACAGCAATGATTTCAATGGTAATATGTTGGGTTTTTTTTCTTTTGCCAAGCACCTGTGATGGACAATGTTTTGGTTTCAACAGTAAAGCAATATGCAGTAGGTATTGTGGCATTCTCTCTGTACTTGTTTTGAAGACGGAACTGTCCCTTTACAACACATAATGAAAATAAATGCCTTATAACAAATTTTACTTTGCCTTCTCTTTATGGGTAGAGCAGCGAGGGGAGCAGCTGAGTGTGAGAGGCTTCTGCAGTGTCATTGTTACTTTGGACTTTCTTAAACCAGCTCTACTAGTGAACATGGCTGGTGTAGAATCGTAGAATGGCTTAGGTTGAAGGGGACCTTAAAGATCACCCAGTTCCCACCCCATGCTCTGGGCTGGCTGCCCCCCACCAGCTCAGGCTGCCCAGGGGCCCATCTCCAGGGATGGGACACCTGCAGCTCACTGGGCAGCCTATGTCAGCACCTCCCTGCCCTCTGAGTAAAGAATTTCTTTCTAATGTCTAATCTATATCTCCCCTCTTGTAGCTTAAAGCCATTCCCCTTTTCCCATCAAGGTTTGGTTGGTTTGGCTTTGATTTGTAAGACTAGTGGGAATTAGGCTATTTATATAATGACTGCGTAGCACATCTAGATGTCACTGGGATTCAGGCCGTTGCTGTGCTTAAGGATTTATTCCTAGTGCTGCCTTCTGAACTGATCTTGATGGGGAAATGTTGATTACTCAAAACCTAGTAGGATTTTTAACCAGGGTTGTATTTTGTCTAGTGCAGGAGAGATAGATGTCTCACCCAGCAGTATTAAATTTTGCTAAGCAACAGGCAGGTTCAGCCTGTGTTCATGTAAACACTGCCTGCAGAGCAGTGCTCTGTGTCACCTCCAAGGACAGAGCTGCTGCTGCTGGTGCCCTGCCCAGCCCTGAGCTCTGTCCTTCCCTCTGAAGAAAGTCTGTGGGTCCCAAACATTTGCCTGGGCAAACATTCAGGAGCCAACCACCCCAGCCCAGAGATTGCCCAGCCCTCCAGCTCGTATCCTGCCTAAGCCCAGATACATGGCCGCTCCTGTAGCAGTGCCTGGGGGGATGGAAGGGCAGGGATGGTACCTCCAGGCCCCACGTCCTGGTTCTCCATGACTGTCCCATTTATGAACTTCTTATTAAAACCCACTCAGAAATGCCTGGATAACTTGACATTCTCAAGTGTTCACCCAACACTAAGACTCCTTAGCCCCCACCTCAGCCACACAGAGCCATCCAAGCGTTGTGGTGAGGCTGGGAGGGCTACCAGGGTGGTGAGGGGATGCAGCCCACTGACATGGAAGCTGGCAAAGAAAGCAAAGAGCCCACCGTGGTTTTATTTTTCCTTAGATAAATTTTTTATATAGAATATATTACAGTCAGAGTTCTCAGCTTTTAATCAAAAGGTAACAAGTTATTGCAGTTTTACCCAGTGAAACTACCGGTGGGAGGAGAGCTTCCTAGAGAGCCCCCCCGTCTTTTAAAAAACAGAAGGGGAAGAAGGAAATAAAAATAAAGAAAGAGAGAGAAAATACAGGTGTAGGTCACACTTCTTGGCTACGGTGGCCCGATGGGGCAGGTGGACATCCGTAGGGGACAGAGGAGCGTGGGGGCAAGAAGCGGTGATGGGCACAACACTACTGCGAGGGAGGCAGGCCTGGCGCCCATGGGGCCGGCGTCCAAGGCGCGGTGCTTCTGCTCATCGTACTCGGCATGAGACCGGGAAGGGAGACCACGGTGGAGAGAGGCTGCGGCCAGCCCTCAGCCCCGCCTCAGCTCATGCAGCTTGTGGGCCACGCGCTCCAGCTCGGCCTCGATGGCAGCAAGGCTCTCCAGCTCCTGGTCCTGCAACGAGAGCAGAAATGGGGCAACAGGGAGCGATAGGGGTGGGAAGTGTGGCTGCAGCTATGCCACCTGCCTATTTCACTGCCTGCTGCAATGGGGAGATATGGCAGTGTTGCCTCGGTCCCTGCCAGTGCACGTGGAGGTTTTTGGGGCATTCAGTCCCAATTTCCCAGTAGCAGCGGGGTAGACCTCCTCCATACAACACACTGCTTTTAACCAAGAAGGATGAAGTGCTCCCAGAGATGCTGTAAGGGCTTCGGGCTAGGGGGGAGCAGCCTTCTGGGGGGAAGAGACCTTCCCCAAAAGCAGATGATGGCAGGAGGCAGAAGGGCAGATGCTCTCTCCTTGCTCAGAGCCAACACATTTAACTTTGCTTTCAACCAATGTGACACCCCTATGGATGCTGGTGGGCAACTTTTGGGCAACAATCCTCTGCATTACTAAGGCAAAAATGGTGTCTTGGAGGCAAGAAAAATGCAGCAAACTGGCTACGTTCCTGGGTACCTGAGCATGGCTTGTCCCAGAGCACTGCAGAACCCATTCCCAGCCCCTGTGTTCAGCCCTCTGTGGCTCATATAAACTAGAGCTGGGCTTCAACACCAAAAAAAACAGAAACAGTTGCTCCTGGCTGTCAGGGGACATGCTGAGCTGTTGCATAACATCACACGAGGTATGGGGGAATGAGGCATATTCAGACATCCTCACATCCCTTGCAGACATTTCCACTCTAACACCTGCTCTCCCATCACAGTTGTCCCTGGTTTGCCTCCCCAGGAGGTATGAAACTGCTCACCCTGTACCTGAGCTTGGGACAGAATTGACTATCCTGTGACTTGAAGGGGATTAGAGACACAGAACCCACACCAAGGCTAGTCACTGTGTCCAGCACAGGCCAGTACAGTGCTCTTGTCACATTTTTAAAGCTCTCTAGAGCAAGGAATATTTTTGCACTAATTACTAAATCTAGAAAAGAAACAAAGGCATAGACCAGTGGAAACCTCAGTAATATCCACGTCTGAAAAACTGGAAAAATCGCCAAACATCCCCTTAATGTCACAGAGAACTGACATGGGCTGCATAATAGTAAGGCATCATCCTTATCTTCCATTAGCACAGTTTGGATTCCAAAGTAATAACCAGGCAGGACTTATTCTTAAGCCTATGTACACCAACCTCTGTTCTCCTGTTAGCACTGCCTTCCTCATCCTTCTTTTCTTCAGGCATGGGAGCAAGCGGAAATCCTTCACTGCTGTCCTCCTTTGAGTGATGCTTCCATGACCTTCTCACACCTTCCTCTGGGCTACTGAAGTCATACTTGTGGGACCTGAATGCCATTTTCATGGACCTGTCTGGATCTTCTCCACTGTCATTTTCCTCCATGCGCTTCTTTGATGTCAGCTGCTTGGCCAGCTCATCCATTTTGTTCCACCTCTTGGAGTCTTCCCACTCCCTGGAGGACTCATCCTCCATTTCCTCACTTTTGGCATCCCTGGACTGGAAGGTGTCCTCCTCTGCCTGCATTCCCTCATCCTCCAGGCGATGCCTACCTCGTCTCAGTACACGTGGCTGCTCTTCCTCCTCCTCAGAGCTCTGCTCATCTTTGCCAAATCCCAGAGCATCATCATTACCTGAAAGAGCATAACACACAACAGTGAGCATGAACTTAACCTGGTTAAACCTCCACCTTTGAACCAAGACTTCAGAGGTGATGTAAGGTGACTTAGTCCCCATTTTCCCAGGATTCTGGGATATCCACTCTCAAGTCACTGTCTCAGTAATGCGGACTGGAAATAACAGTCAAAATCACAGAGGATTTCAAGGAAAGGCAAGGAATTGTCCCCACGTGACAAGTGAGCAGCACACAGCTAGGCGGCTGCAATGTCTGTGCTACTGCCATGCACATGCCCATGGGTCAGGTGTTCAGGGATTCTGGGTGCCTGTCACTGGGGATATTTCTGTAAACCTGGTAACCACTTGCCTGAACTTTTAGGGTCTAAAGCCTCTTATCAGCTTGTCTCAGCACTCTCATCTCACCCTGGATAGCTATCAGCACAGTCATCCAAGATACATACCATCATCTTCCTGCATCTCCTCAGCCTCCCCGTCCTCCTCAGCCAAATCAAGTAATCTCTCTGCTTCAGTAGGGTCCTCCTCTCCAGGAGCATCTTCTCCATCGTCCTCCTGCTCCACACGCTCCTCTGCTGCCTCCTCCTTGCTTTGCCCCTGGCCCTGCCTGGATGGCTGCTGCTCTCCCTCCTCCTCAAGCTCCAAGCTGTTCCTGGGGCCTCTGCGCTGCTCCTCTCCTTCCCCTTGCTGCTGTTGCTCATCCTCACCCAGATCTTTGTCAACATGGTTATCCAAAGCTGCTTCTCCCTGTGCATCTTCTGCATCCTTGATCTCGTTGCTCTCTGCTTCGTCCTGGTCATCCTTCTCACCAGGGCTGGCATCCTGCAGCCTAGGTTCCCCTACCTCCAGGCTATTTTTTCCTTCTTCTCTCACATCTTCCTTTTGCTGGGTTTTTTGTGCTGCCAGCTCAGCCAGGGATGCTGTGGGCTGCTCCTCCTCAGGGTGCTGTTGTGCCACATCTGCAGAGAGGAATGAGAAGCAACACCTCTTGAGAGCTCATCTCACAAACAGGAGTCTGGGTGAAAAACCATCACACCCCTCATGGGCATCTCCTCCTCCCAACACAATAGCAGTGGACTAACCCTTCTTCCTGCAGGACTGCATGCCTCCAAATCGGCTAAATGTGGCCTGTTCAAGATAATGGTATGTTGTGTGTGTGTGGACTGAACTCAAATTTCACTGTGGGGACCATAACTTAATGTCCTTCAAAGCAGGCTGTAAGAGAGACCCACCTTGCTCTTGCATCTCTTTCAGGACAGAGTCATGACTCATCCTAAGCACTAAGTATGGCTGCAAGGTGGAGGGAATCACTATCACGTTGGTAACCTGAACATCACTGGTTACCACAGCTCAGAAGCAGAAGTGCCATGTTGTTTTATCTGGTATATCAGACCGAAGCAAACACAGGGTTGCTGGTGCATGCGACACCCAAGGAGAGGATGAGGAGCAGATGGACACACCAAGGCTGTCAGAAAGAACATCCTTGTTTACAGCCTGCCTGGATTCCCCGGCAGGAGGCTGACACTGACCTCTTTGCTTGTTCTCATCATTCTGACTTTCAAGGACTTCAGAAAGTTCATCTTCAAAGCCACTGTTTTTCTTTTGCTGCTGAGTTCTCTCATTGGCACCTGTATCGGGTAACAAAAAGTAGCAAAAAGCAGCACTTTCTGTACTTTCAGTGTACAGACAGCAAAATAGCTGTGCTCTTTATAATTCTATGTGTATTTTCTGCATTGGACAAATCTGCCAAAGGGGAGCTGTAAAATGGGGGATGCATGAACCAACCGTGGTAACAAAGCCATCATCAAAAACATTATCTGCAGGAATAAAAAGGTCTCTGTGAAAACAGAGAGGCAACGTTGCTAGGAAAGCAGCAATATTGATGGAGAACTAGGGAATAGGAGATGCTGAGCTGCAGCACATTGAGGCCAACAAAATACTTAAGTACTGGAGTACTGAAGGATAATAATTGCCTTCTTCCAAATGCTGCCCACATACCTGAGGTGAGCACTGGGAGCCCCTGTGCCCTCCCACCTGGTGATAGGATCCTTCTCCATCAGTGCTGGCTTCATGAAGACATCTGAAGACAGTTTTGAGCTCAAGGACAGAGCTTGGGACCACTGCACAGTTGTCTTGGCAAGCAGTGCTCCCCACACTGCGCCATCCCAATGGAATCAGCATACTCAGCAAGCCATGCCTAACCCAGCTCATAGCCTGTTTCTACAACTTAACTCAAAGGCCAGAGACAGCAGTGCTGGCTCAGTTATCTCTGGCCCTACAAGGGGCAGGGCTGTAGGGTGTGGGCTCTTCAGACTGATTAGGAACAGCTGAAGCCAGCACAGAGGAGAGCAAGGAAGGAACCTTTGTTTTTCCCTTGGGTTCCCACTCTCAGTCACTGATCTCTTGGTGAGAGCTCATGTTACATCATTACAAAATGGTGTGATGTGTTTAAGTCAAGGAAAGAGCAAGCTGGAGCTCCAATGTGTTGTATAGTGTGTATGGCAGTAGAACACATCCTGCACAACCTGGTCTGTCTGGGCAGCAACCCACAGCATGGAAGAGGCTCAGATTTCTTTCTTCTGGATCATCAGAACACCTCTGGAGCCCAACTAGGTCATTGCCTGCTGTCCCCACACAATAGGATTTAGGCAAGGACCAAATTATTGCTTTGGGAGCTGCACAGAGCTCTCTCTTAACCTTGATATGCATTTTCCCTCTCATTTCTCCCTGCTGCCTCTGTGGCTTCCCTACTCTCTAGGCAGCCATCTCAGCCTGCTGTGCCACCAGGGCACAAGGATGCCCTGGCAAGGCAGGACTGCCAGCTGAGTAACCCATGCAGAAGGATAAGGCAGGCAGGCAGCTGCAACTTCAGCTGGACCACGTGTCTGGGATCCTCACCAGCTTTGAATGTGCCTTGTCTGCAACCTGCAGTCTTGTGCTGGGGACCTGTGAATAATTTTCTCCCACCCCAAAATACATATACTGTCTAGGAAAACTGTACGTGGCCACTAAGTTATGCTGCAGGTTATTTAACTCATCAGATACATTTTAGAGTTATTGTAAGAATAGTATCCCTGCACTTGCAGTGTTCACTGGAAATCCTGGAACTATGTTCCTTATGACACATTTTTATGATGTTAAATTAATGTAAAGTAAAACTACAAGAACTGTGCAAGGAGCTACAACCGATGAAATCCATCTTCCCAAACAAATGTAGTAAAACTGTACCTTGAGCCGCAATTTCCTGAAGTTCCTTCAGTAAATTTTGGTGACGAAGGATAGAAATGATTCGTTCATCTGCAATAGGGGAGACTTGGTACAGAATGTGTTCAAAAACAACTTTCCACCACCCTTAGGAAATACAAAAGTACTCCGAATTCCATCTCCCTCCTTATTTACTCCTTCCTGTCCCCTGGCCTGATTTGCTGCCTCATCTCTTGGCTCTGTGCCTGGCAGGAAGGAGGCTCAGTGGGGTGACCACGGGAAGGTGAAATTGTTGGGGACCATTTGCCAGCTGCCAAAGCATGTGTCAGACTGGGCCATGGAAAACAAGACCCTGCTTCTCTCTCAGCCTGATCCCCTCTTGCTGATACCCAAAATTAAATTAACATCTGTACCTCCTCTGAGCGTCTCTAGGCATTCCTCACTGATTGGCAGTGGGTTTGGCTTTGATAAAGTATCAGAGATGACCTCCACAATGCACTTCATCACCTAGAAAGAGACAAAATACGAACGAAAGCACTGCTTCTTTGATTTTTTTTTTTTCTTAAATCAATCTGTTATCTAGGCTGAAATGCAGCAGATGATGGCACAGATCCTTTTGCCTTTCTGATGGATCCAGAACGGAATGTTCAGTTCCCATTTTACCTAACAGAAGAACAGAAGGTACCGCCCTAAACTGAGCAGTGAGCGAGTGACACATGGCAGCGGAAAGGGCTACTCTGACACAGCTAAGGATCTCATGACTTCAGCCCCCCCCATAGGCTGCACACAAGGAATGATTAAAGAGATACTCAGTAGATGCATACTGAACTCAAATTCATCATTCTTAAAGTCAGTGTGCCTCAACTTGTACCTCATAAAAGGACTCAGTGGGAGGCCATAGAGAGCAACAAGTGTCCGTAGCTCTTATTCAAGCCCTGAGGAGGACATTCTGCCTAGACTGCAGCCAGGCGTAGAGGGTGAGGAAAGTCAAATCATACTCTCAAATGCAGTTGAGAAATACTGCTCTAATGGTCTAGAGAAGGGCAACCCACTCTGCAGAAGTTCTTGACTTCCTGGATGGAATGAACTCGTTATAAACTGGAAGAGTTGAACATGGAATCAGGTCATCTAAAGGCAAGAAAGTAACCATACATTTGCTACTGCCTGAGGCAGCTTTCCAGACTGGGAAGACACTGGGTCTGCCCTCTGCAGAACCCTTTACTTCCGTGTATAACAAGAAGGCATAATTTTCATCATCCCCACTCAGCCCTAGCTCTTCACACAAGCAGCCACTTAGTGCTGCATGGCTGGGGTAGCTGATCGTTTCTGCAGGCAGCCCTAAGGGCCTTCACCTCCCTCACAAGGTGCCATTCTCAGGAGAGCAGAGCGCTGTAGCTGCAGTAGAAATTAGACACCAGCCAGTAATTCCCAGTCAGCTACAATGTCACTCATTCAAGCAATTGGATATATTTATCGACCAGCCGGAATGGGCGAATTTTCGCTCTGTGTAAGGAGAGAATTCTGCTTTCACAGGATACAGACAGGAAATCTTGAACTCTTCATCTATTTGCACATTTTGAGGGGATTTATTGCTGAATTTAAAATGTTGCAGGAAAGATGTAACAAAAAGAAAGAAAGGAAATTTCTCTGGTATCCGATACCACAAACAGCCCATTAATATTGATTTTAAATGACCTAGTGACAATTCAATCTACCATTAAAGAGAAGGAAAAAAAAAAAACAAAAAAATGGATTCTGGTACTTCCTTTCTACGTTTTCCAAAATTTGAAGCCTTTTTTTTTTTTTTTTTTTTTTCCCCAGCAGTATTTGATGCAGTTCCTGCAGTAAGCAGTTTCTCATCATTACAAATGAGAACCTGTCTAATGAAACACCTTGAACAAGCTTCCTGAAGATTTCTAAATGACTTCAGGACATTGTCAGAGCACAAAGAAAAGTAACAACCACCACAGAAATATGGCAGCTCTGTGGAGAAATAATGTAACTTAATGAAATGAGGAATGCAGTCAGCCCAACGCTTTCCAGAACTTTTTGTAAGATCAAATCTTGCAGAGTAAGGTTTCAAAAGGTCATGATATAACAACCTACAGGAAATGAAGGAGAGCCTTTCCAAAATCATAGAATGGCTTAGGCTGGTGGGGATCTCAAAGATCATCCAGCTCCCACTTCCTGCTGTGGGCTGCCTGCCCCCTACCAAATAAGGTTGCCCAGGGCTCCATGCAACCTGGCCTTAAATGCTTCCAGGGATGTAGCACCATAACTTCTCTGGGCAGCCTGTGTCAGGAGCTCACCGCCCTTTGAGTAAAGAATTTCCACCTAACAACTAACCTACACTTCCCCTCTTTCAGTTTAAAACAATTTGCCTTGTCTCATCACTATCAGACCGAGTAAAAACAAAACAAAACAAACAAAACAACAACAACAAAAAAAACCCACCAGTCTTCCCTCTTGCTTGTAAGCTCTCTTACAATTTAAAAGAATTAATTAATCCAGTACAGAAATTCAGACTGAAATTTTCCCATAGTTGTCCTCTAACTGCGAGCATGTAACTAGTCCTTAAGACTTCATCACATTGTCCCTGCACAGAAATTTTCATAGGAACACAGCCTTACTAGGAAAGACTTCACCACATTTGAACTCAACTATGCTCAGGCCCTTTCTGAAATATATGCTTGCAGGTGAGAAATACTGCCTTTTGAATAGGTAAGCATATGTCAGGCATACAGTAACTGCTGTAGTCACGTGCAAGGAAAGCTAGGTGCAAGGAAAGCCAAGGTATTGTCTGAGTTTTCTCTCAGCTCAAACCCATTTCAGTGCAGTACCCAAGTTGAGGACCGTTGGGAGATAATTCTTCCTTGGTGAAAAGATTTCCATGGAGTTGCATTAGTTTTTGTAAAACGTAAATGTAGCTTAGTGGGACTTGCCATGTTTTACAGATAAAGCATATCATGGAATGGATCTCTCAAGGAAAATTTTGGAACTAATAGATTTTCCCATGGAATGTCTAATGAGCATCCTGCTCTGGCCCAGCCCACTTCAATGGGCAAGCATTTGCCTGAGCCTCATTTCTCAGTGTACAGCCTGAAGCAGGCACCCAATGGCTCAGCCCTGGAAGGGCTAAGCAGGCTAAAGGTCTTAGCTGAGCAACAGCTCCTCAGGCCAGGTGCATCTGACAGGAGATGAGGAGGAGTTTCTCATGGCACTCACTGTAAATAACAGTGACTAGAGACCATACTCTAGAATGCGTGTCTGAGAGTGACACAAGTGTGCTCTCTCCTAATGCTGCCTGGGGAAAATCCCTCTGCAGCTAGAAGATTTCAGGAAACAAAGAGGTTCAGAAAGCAGAGGGGAAAGGGCTGGTGTTTGCTTTCCGTACATTGACTTCTGTAGAAGTCTTAATTTGGACAGTAAAGAGATCAACTCATCTGAAAAAAAATACAGGTGTTGTAACATCAGGAAGGAGAAGGGAGGATTCTGCTGCAGATCAACACAGGCAAACACAGCTAGCCAAGCATTCAGCAGCCAAAAGCCAGTTGGGAGTGCAAATGTGTGTGAAGTACATCAGAGAGATTCATCAGATGTAGGCACAAAAGCCTACAAAGGAGGGCTGAAAAGGTCAGTCAATTCATACACAGCTTGTATCCATCCTGACAGAATGAGTAGTAGCTGAGGACAGATTAGCACTCTGAGAGTATCCAGTTGCCTATTTTTCAGGGACATAGAGAAGTAACACAGCACATGCATACAAAGGCAGACAGATGTATACACACCCCCAAACACACACAGTCCCATTCCTGAATCATATCTTCCCCCTACTCTCCCCTGAGTCATCTCCTGTTGGAAGCTTTGAAAAGCTGAAAGTAGGAGGACCAGAAAGGGTTATACCAACCTCAATGCCCAAGCTCATCGTGCTCAAGTACCCAAAAGTAGAATTGCAAAGGGTAAATCCTGGTAGGGAGGCAGTTGGGGAGGATGGATCCTGATATGGGGAATTCTCATGCAAATCCCCCCCAGCTGTCACTTCCTATAGGGGTTTCAGTAGGAGCAGCCAAGAGTAAGCCAGTAAGTGGAGGTTATTTATCACATCCTTCAGCCTTGTTCCCCTCTTCCACTACAGGTTTATTCTTACCTTAGTGTCCCCTTTATTCATTTCATTTGTCACAGGAAGGGAGATAGCTGCAAAACGAGGAGAGGGCAAAAAGAAAGAGCTTGTTATTCCCTGCCTCTGGGAGACAAGCATAGAAATCCTATTCTGCTAAAAATGGGAGTGCAGGAGGTGGGAATCCAGCTCTGGTTGAAGTGGTCCCTAGGTGCGCACACTGTGCCTCCCCCGATGAGGGGAAGGGAAGGGAAGGGAAGGGAAGGGAAGGGAAGGGAAGGGAAGGGAAGGGAAGGGAAGGGAAGGGAAGGGAAGGGAAGGGAAGGGAAGGGAAGGGAAGGGAAGGGAAGGGAAGGGAAGGGAAGGGAAGGGAAGGGAAGGGAAGGGAGCCCGGTGGCTCTGGCACTGGGGACTAGCAGGGCACGGCGCGGCCCTCGGGTAGTGACCTTGCGGCAGCCGCTGTCCGCGGTGCTGAAGCGGCCTCGGCCGTCTCTGTCCGAGGTGCACGGAGCGCGCGGCGGGGATACAGCGGGGTGGGGGCGGCTCTGCCCGCAGTGCTGCGGAGCCCCGGAGCGGGGGAGGGATCGCGGAGCTCGCTCAGCCACACTTACCCGGCACGGCCAGCAGCAGGACGGCGAGAAGTCTCGGGTTCATGGTGCTGGCGGGGTGCGGGGAAGGAGATCGGCAGAGCTTTAGTCTGGACCTGGTTTGGGGTCTTCAGCGAGGTGCTGGAGGGAGACCAGCACTGTGTGTGTCTGCGCCAGCGTCCTGGCTGAAGATCCTAGACGGGGCACTGCAGCAACCGGCTCATTTATATATGTCAGCCCCTCGGAAATGGCGTCAGGAGGAAGCCACCTCCTCCTCTTTCCCTCCTCCCCTCTCACGCAGCCTGCCCATTAACCTCCACCACCTGCCGAGTACTGAAGGAGCAGCCACACTCCAGGACCCTACACAGCCACCCTGATTCCTCCGGCTACCTGGGAAAAATATTCCAGTAGCAAGATGTCAAGCTCGAGTTGCTCTATCTTCTTTATACACAGCAGGAGCAGGATGATTATGAAGTGTGTCTTATCACTTTATGAAAGTGATAAGAGCGAGATGCACCTCACCCAACAACAGCCATCTAGAAGCAGTTCTGCATATGTTTCATTTATGTACATACCAGTAGTCTGAAGTAAGAAAGCCACTTTTTGTATCCCAGCCAGCATAGCCAACTGTAGGAAGATTTGCCCACTAGGGGTGCTCTTGCCTTCCACTGACCACAGAGAAATCCCAGATGAATAGCTTAGAATAGATGTTGATATTTTTAGATCGCTGATAGATGTCTCCACAAAAGATGGGAGTGCCCATAAGACTGGTCAGTAGCCAGAGAACTGGTCACCATGAAGCCAGTTTGCCAATGGAGATGACAGGTTCCAGCTATTTGATGAAAGATTTGTTAGGAAGCAGGATAACAGTGGGGTAAACAGCAAAAGTTGTTGAGGTTGTCGTTCAGCTACTGTGATTCTGCAATCAAATTTTAATATGCTGATATCCTTTGTTTAGTAGTTCACAACAAATTATAACATCACACTATACCCTCACTGCTGAGCACTGCAAAGTTGGAGTAACCAAGCTTACTTGATCACAGCACATAGGAGGGAGAGGAAGTAATGAATTGGCCGATCTCTTAGTCACAAGCATTACCATGTCTTTGACAAAATGGCTGTTTGTTCTTTGGATGTGATATCTATCAGAGCTGCCCTCTGAATCTCTTTTGGAAGTATCTGCAATGTTTCTTTAGGAGATGGTCAGAATTTTATTCCCTTAAATGTGCACCCCTGACACTCAGTGTCACTGTTATGCAAGGGGATTATTTCAGAGGTCACAAAAGTCTAAGATTTATATTAGAAAATCAAATTCAGAAAAGTAACTACCCTGTTACACTCACTGGAGAGTCCTATACTCAAAGAGGAAGTGAGATCATACTTGCTCTAAGATGACAAAAACTCTTCTACGAGACTAGAGAGTACATGGATTTCCAGTATGCCATGGAGATGCGTTCTCAAATGTATGCTTGAATGTCCTCTAACATCTTCTAATATCTGATCTATGCCTCAAATGACAGATTTAGATTATAAAAGCCCACTCACATGTAATCAAAGTTCCCCTTGACTGTTGCATTATCTATTTAATAGCAGAGAAAAGCTGGCAATAAATCAATCTTCTGAACAGAGTTTGGTGGACAACATTGATTGATGGTTATATGTTTATAAGACCATGAAATGAACATCCATGATGGTTCTTGTTGTATGGGGAACCTGAATCCTCCAGGAACAACAGACATCCTTCTGTATGTATGTTTATTTGCATTCTTCCGTCAATTTATTTATTATCTATTGTCATATTCAATTGCCTTTTACTCCTTCAGGGTATGCCAGAGCATTTTAGTCTGTGATTATAAAATACTGAACATTATTAAGTTTGTTAATTCCTCTGTATTTCTAACAGAAAAACAGATTGATCTGTTTATCAGGCTATATTTACCTAGTCAATATTTACTTATCTTTACACATAAACGCTGATCTTATTAGGATGATAAACTGTCTCAGTTCTAACCCAGTTTGCTTATACAAAGCCTTTTTCTTCCCTGAGGCCCTGTTTTTGAGAAATATAGTGGAACACGCAGTGTTTGTGACTATATATTTTCCTCTCTCAAGCTATGGTCTTGCATCCTTTAAGTACACTACAATGGAGAAAGTAAATATTTTCCAGGTATGGCATGAGTTCTTCCACTGTAGTAGCACGCTGGATATTAATTTTTCTATTTATTGCCCAAGGGCAATGGATATGAAACTGTTAATACAGCAATCAGTACTTCTGCTATTGGAATTTGTCTCATTAGGCACAGCTATATTAGGAACAGTCAAAGTAAAACATGTCAGGGAAAGATTTATGTCAAAGAGCAACAGTGATCAAATAAAAAATTGGAAGGTATTCTGCCACTCAGTGAAAGGCAAAGCCAGATACAGACTTCAAGAGAAGACAAGTTTGTGAATGTCTTAAGTAGCTTGTTTTTTAGTATATGGAGAAAAGGAGAAGGTCCTTAGTGGCTGACAGTGATGATGGTAGGCATTTCTGGCCAATTGCTGTCTCATTAAAAAGGCTGTTTAAGTCTGTGGAGAAAAAAACCTATTTTCCTTGTAACTGTCTGATTTCTAGTGCATGATGTGTGGTGAGAATATGGAGAGCTATATGCCATTATCTGCTTACAGTCATTAACACAGTATGTGCAGATAGGCAGGGCGATGAGTTATTGTGGTAGAAAAAGGATATTTGCCGTACTTGCCTGAAAGGTGATTTGAGAAGGCAATGCCTGAATGAAGGAAGTAGACAACCAGTGCTACTGCATAACCCATGCTCTGAACAACAGAGCAATCCAAAAAGCCATATTGTTATATGAAAAATATCATTTGGCTCAAACGCTATTCTCAGTCAATACATAAAGCAACTTATTTCCCCAGAATTTAGAAAACAAAGCCAAAGGATTTGGAGTATGGCTCTGAGCTACTTTGAAAGCTTAATTCTCCAATTTCTTGGCTGAATCTGGAATAAGAATTCACCCTTCTCTGGTACTTGGAAGTACTGACACCACATTTCAGACTGCTATGATTTTACAAATCTGGAAACTGAGGCAGAGAAAAAGTAAAAGTGCCATTTACACAAACATATCAAAAAAGTTTGAAGCACAGCTATTACCTAAACCAGTACCAAACAGGCTACTAAGCAAAAAATTAACAATTACATTGTTGCATATGAAATCAGTTGATAACAGACTGAAAACCTGAATGTAATCTCACTGACAAAGTAGTAGCAAGGCCTACTAAAAACTTCAAATCACACCTTCTGCTCTACATTAGTCAACTATACTCACTTCTCAGTACCCCAATACAAGCCACTCTCGTATGCCTGTAAATAGAAACAAGTTTCAAAGCTCAGATTGCTGTTGTGAATATCCATTACACTGTTAAAAGGCACTCTTCTACTCTTTTCCAGGTCAGAGGTAAACTGATGTTGATTTGTTTTGATTTTCTTCATCTAGACTTTGATTGCACCAACTTGAGCTTAATTGATTTTCCTTTTCAAAGTTTTACTTGCACACAATCAGCAAAGCCCAACACTGTGCTCAAAGTTGACAGTGACTGCTGCTCAGTCTATCTGTTTCCATCCTTGCCTGGCATGTACAGCTCTCACTGGGGCAGATGAGTTATGTTCCCTATTGGGAGAAAAGACTTCTCCATAGCAATCAGAGAATACCATCTGGGATCCCTTACAAAGAGCTTATATTTCAATATAGTTTTTCTTAACACCATTCAAACACCAGCCTGGAAAAAGTCACACTCCCCCAATGCTTTGGTCAGTGTATTCAACACTTACAGCAAGACCTTGCTTATTTCTGTAAGCCCAACTGAATCACTAAGAAAAGTGGAAATGGGGGGTTCTCCCCAGCCAACATAATCTCCAACAGGAAATTACTGATTATCCCATGGATATGATTTTATTTGACTTGTGATAATGAAGTCTGTGTCATGCTAATGTAAATATTAAGTAACCCCAAACAATTTTCTAATTCTCGAATGGTCTTCAACAAGTTTATGAGAAAACCACTGATATTATTCAATGTTTACTTATCCCCAGAGTAAGAGACAGATAGTCCTCTTTATTGCCCTCAGGCACTGACAAAGTTTGTGAGAGTTAGTGATGCCAAAAAGACACCACTAATTAGTTAAGGGGCTTGATTTTCTATTTATTTGTTTGCTTACTTAAAATAAAAGGGAAAAACTGTTCTTTAAGTGGAAAATATGGAATCATAGGTTTGGAACTGAAAAATTTACATATATAGACTTAGCAAATCTTTTCTCATTTTTAACCTTAAAATAATATGGGGAAAAAAAACCTACCACCACCACCACCACAAAACCACAGTGAGAGGACTTTGTACTGGCACTCCTCTCCAGGGACTCCATAAACCGACCATATTGCCCCCACACTACCTTCAGCTCACATGTGGACCCACAGTCAGTATTGGTATCATCTTAGATTATGTATATTAAAAGACCGTCTGGTATATTTTGTACTGATTAATCTTACGCCTCACTTTCTGCCTTTAAACATCATCTCCTTCTTTCCTGAAGTTTCCCAAACTGTCTCTTCACTCCAGTTGCTCAGAGAACACCAGGGGAGATATAGAGGTATGTAGGTCCCATGAGTTACACCCTGATCAAAACCTATGAGCATGGTTGCGATGTTTCTGGAGGTGTAAATCAGGTGAACTTATGCTAACTTTCCCAATCCACATAGATCAAGTGACAAAATCTGTAATTAAAAAAAAATTACGATCAAAAGGACATTTCTCTGACAGCAGGTTTTAGGATTGCGGAACACATAAGCACTTCCCATTCTAGGTGCTTTCTTTGATCTCTTTGGCTTACACTGGAAATGCACATGAGGAGATGAAAGGAAGGCTGGACATAGCTTACTTTCCTGCTGCTGCAGGAGGAGGGAGGAAAGTGGTGGGGAACAGTCATCTGAGCTTCTTCTTCCTGTACCCCTCTATTCCCCAAAAGTGCCAGCCACAAAAGCCAGACTTAGGTCTTGAAAACACTTCCCCAGACCAGCAAGGCCTTTATGGGCATCTACAAGTTTCACTTGCTCAACTCCTTTCCAAGAGAAATGATCTCTGTATTCTGATTCTTCATACAACTCCTTCAAACTGGGCTACTAGCCAGTGAGTCCTACAGATTACCTACAGCATGGGTAGCACAGTGAAGAGATGATGCCATGTCCTGCTTTCCTGGGCATTTTCAGTCTTCACTCACTTTTGTTACAGAAACTCTGAAGGGGAAACCTGAAAGGCTTGTTTTTGTTTCAGCAATCACTGTACATAGGTGCCTCAGGAGTATACATGCCATCAAGATAGATTTATTCCCTTGTATAAAGACATCACGGAGAGACCAGGGAGGGATTCTGGCACTCTGACATGCCTGCAGTAGGGCACAGCATAGTCTCAGCATGTATCACGAAATCTGATAGTCTTCATGTGGCAAGGAAAAGCTCCCACTGCTGCTCCATTCTCCTTGTTAACCTCATGGCCCCTTCTCTCCCTCTATCCATTCTGTTCAGCCTGAGCAGGGCTGTGAGCACCCTTTGCAGTGCAGATGGCTCTTCCCCCAGATGTTCTGTTGATAAGGCAGTTTTCGAACACTAAATTGCAAGTTAACGCCAGATAATGAATGTTCTCTCTACAGGCAAAGCAAACCTTTTCCTGCTGTATTAAACAGAGAACAGGAGGAGGTAACCCTTCAGGTATTAAATTGCCTGAAAGCATCAGCACAGAGCTTGTGGAACAGCCAGAGAATCTTAAATTGCTGCTACTGAGCTTTTCCTCACCACACAGGAGCTCCAATTTCCTGGGGGAGTGGGATGTGGAACTGCAGTGCCTGTCTTTGGGAAGCAGTGACTGTCTGCCATGGAGCAATGTGCCACGTGCTGGGTTTGGGATTCTGTCACTGCCCTTGTGCAGATCCCCTATGCCTTTGTGCTAAGCTGAGTTCAGACTCAGTTTCTGCCTCTAAATGCTGATGGGAAAGTTTCAGAACAAACCACACTTTCTACTTCACTGGGAAGAAAAAGGAAGGAGGGAAGGAGGAAGGAAGGAAGGAAGGAAGGAAGGAAGGCAAAGAAAGAAAGAAAAGCCTGACCATGATATTTTTTCTGTTTTTAGTGTTTTGTTTTGGTTTGCTGAAACAATGTCTGCTGACTCTCAGTGGCTTTTTGTTTCATGGAGGCAGCTAGATAACCACAAACACAGCATAATCTTTGTATGCATTTCATGCTGTGTAAGAAGCAATTGCTGTTGTGCAAACTTCACCAGAGCAGAAATGAAGGCAGAGAAGATAAATGAGCACACTCACTTTACATTTAAACCTGCAGTGAGTACATGACTTCCTGTGCTGAGGGGAAACGTTGCAGCTGCGTTGTTTGATACAGGTTCATGCAGTGAACCACTGGGTGTGTAAGGAACACATTCATTAACTACATTTCTAAACAAATCATTAATTAAAAGCTTGAATCCAAACATACACAGGTCAATAGGAACACTCCTTCACATTTCAGTGAGTCTGGGGCCGAGTCCTGCACCCGGCACTGGGGCTACTGCCCCATGCAGGCAGTGCTGCTCTCGTCACTGAGCATCCGAAGGTATCAGGCAACCTGAGATTCTGCAAGGAAGGAGTTTGGGGAGCATGTCCCAGAGGCAGGTCTGATTAAAGGGCACAGAGTGACCTCCCAGAACTTTCAGGCCATGTCCCAACACATTTGCCTTTGGGAGACTGAGAACAAAGGATTACATACATCAGTTATCAACAAATGAGCTTTCTTAATAACGAATACTGCTGCTATGCTCACCTGGGTGCAGGAGGTCATTTTCTCCCATGTTCTTCCTTTACTTTTGATGTAGAGCCCTTCTGTCACCATTTCTCTCCTTGCAGTGGGGAATCTCTCAGCAGTTTTCATGAGAAAGGTGATTTCCTTCCATTGTTTTCTTTTGTGATAAGGACATTCCTGCAATAATATAAATCTAAACTATAATTCAGGGCAGCAAGCTTTCTCCAGCCACGGCAGATGTAAAAGCAGGAAGCCCTGAGGGATCTGAGTGTCTGTCACAGAGGTGCTGTTACTTACTTCTGCTCTGCTCCATACACAGGTGGCATCTGCTGCAGCTCAAGGTCTCTTAAAAAGCCCTAATAAGAACTTCCTCCTTCATGACAGGAAATATAGAAAACCAGCATATTTGCCTAGAAATGCTTCCATGATTTTGCAGATTAGTTTTGGCTTACTACTGCTGTCCGTAACTGTGTTGACTGCTTTCACTTTCCCCTGCTACTACTGATGGGGATGCTGCTCGCTGTCCACTGCAATGGCTTTAGAGCTCTGTAATACCCATCAGGTGATGCTAATAACTGATATTTTAGAAGTCAGAGCAGGTGGTATAACAATATATGTAAACAGGATCTGAGTTGCTACGAATTTCTTGCAAAGTGTGCAGAAATAGTCACAAACCTATCATGGACAAAGGATCAGAGGGTCTGCAGGATCTCATCTCCCAAGAGAAACTCTGCTCCCTCCTTGAGAAGACACTGTCAATCAATTTTACAGGGTGTTTGATCTATGAAAATTATTAATATCAATTTTTGTAATATTTTTAATAGATAACAGTGGAATTGGAATGGAGTACTTTCTAAACTTTTATATATATATATATATATATGAATGCATATTCCAAACTCTTTGATCTGAAAACAACTTTGGTTGTTCTGGTTTGCAGAACCTTTTTTCATATTTTAATCAGCTCTATTTATAACTGTCCTGAAGTCCATTTCTATTACCATCAACCAGCATGTTTACTGCCACCTGGATCACAGGATATTCATGTTTTTAACATACATCTATTGATGGTTCATTAGCTTTTTATAAAGATCAAGTACACAGCCACAACAACAGCCACAGAAAGAAAACAGGTGTTCAGCCTTGACCTTCCCACCCTTGCTCACACACTCCTGAGTACAAGACCTTTATTTTACTACTTCATTTCATTTCACTTATAATTTTTCCATCTAAGCATTTCAAATCATCAACATTCTGGGGTTTATTCCTTGACAGAGAAATTATTTTTTAATATTCCAAGAGCATTTTCATTAATCGGAACTATAGAAGGGTTCTTTGGAAATCCTCACTGTGAAAGGGGAACCAAGGCACAGAACTGCTTCTGCTCTGCTCACGAGATACAATCAGGAAAACCAGCAGCCCTGATTGCCCTTGCAGTGGGCCCCAAGCACAGTGCAATTAGAACAGCTGCTTGCATTCTGTGGTTAAGGAAAGCTCCCAGGGGCCAGAATATTGCTGTTTGATTGGAAGAGCACTCAATTGCCTAATGAAGCTGTTATCTTCTATTTAGCCAGAGATGAGAAAAGGAAATCTTTATGTATCGCTCCTATGTAAAAAAAAAAGCTAATCAGAGAAGTCAGACCCTCAAGGGTCCAATAAAACCACCACGGAACAAGGCAGTGGTGCAGTTTCAGCAAGCAAGGGCCTTGGCTCAGCTACACCAGCTGCTGGGTTTGCCCAGCCCAGAGGCAGCCCCGTTCCATGTCCCTCTCTGCCTCTTCCTCAAGAGAAGGTACTTCCCCACTTGAAGGGTCTTGTTTTCCAATTTTCATCTCCCATATTAGAAGTATTGCCTTACCTCCACAAATGACTTGCTAATGTGCTTAATCACTGTTGACAAGATCACTGAATGAATAACTGGATGCTTATGTTCTACGTAATTTTATTTTTTGTGAGACTCTGTGAGGACCTCTCTCTCCACTCCTAAATTCCACAGGACTCACGTGGAATTCGGGATCACTTGGGCACAAACTCTTCACTTTGGCAGGACCAATGGTCTTGGCTTCAAAACCTTCAGATACATCACTGAATCACAGAAATACAGAATGGCTTAGGTTGGAAGGGACCTTAAAAAGTTCCACCCTGCTATGTGCAGGGTTGTCAACTACCAAATCAGGCTGTCCAGGGCCCCATCCAACCTGGCCTTGAACATATTAGGTGCTTCTGCAAGAACAAACAGAGCTGTTCCTTCCCACCAGGATGACCTTGCACAGAGTTCCTATTCTTACTGACGTCCTGAGGTGACACAGCCATTTTTCCTGTATGGATTAGTCTGAAACTTTCCTCTGGATCATTAGAGCTGAATGATGAGATTGTACTCACAGGAAAGTTCATTCTGCTGTCGATGAGTGCTTGCAGTTTACAGTACCCGAGACAGTGATAAATGGATGCTTAAAATAAAGAACTTCCCAAGACAGGCATTCATCCAGCAGCAAAGCCTCCATTTTACAGAGACTAAGTTTTATGAAGTATTTTTTAAATTCCCCAGTATCAATCTCATCGTGCTTATCTTAATTTTATACCTTCAATATACAATAATATTTTAGCTTTGAACCAGATTTGCGGAGGGACAACATTTCATAGAAGTCTGTTGAGGTGGGCAACACAGAGGACTGGCTGATGTTTCCCCTTGGGCTGTGGGAGCTTGTGCAGTACACAGAGGCAGTGCTGGCCAAGGACCATGGCACCCACACACAGTGAGGCTGAGCAGAACCACACAAACCTCTCTGTTCCTTTCAGTAATGACCATTGCCTATGCCTTCTTTTCTCCTCTCCAAAATATCCTAGCTGGCATCTTTATTTGCCTCATCCCTGCTATCCATCCGCTTTTCTTTAAAACCATTGACCCAATTCTTTAATTTTAATTCCAGAGGGCTTAATTGCATCCTGCATTTACCCTGCACACCATGTCTCCACAGCACTTTGCCAATATCAGAAACGATTCACCTGGTGTAAAGTGCAGCTTGGGTGTTCCAAGGTATCTTTTCTACCAGCAGGTGGGTACAGTGACCCAACCTATCTCATCCAAGCCTTTGTAGGGGATTTCTTTGTAACAGGGACACAGATGAGGATTTCTTGAGCTCACAATTCTTTGTCCTCTCCAGGAGGATCCCCTGAACTCTGCTGCCAGTCTGTCATCCATTCTGATGAATAGCCACCCCCTTTTACTCTTGTGCTTTGGCAAAAGGGGGTTGTTTCAATAGCAGCCTCAGCATAGACCTTGGTTTTCTGCTTAGTATGTCATAGAATCATGGAATCATTAAGGTCAGAAAAGACCTTTAAGACCATCTATTTATCACCTAGATCATCCTCCTATGCCTTCCTGCTGAGCAGTTTGCAGTGAACCAAGACCAGAGAGCAGGGCACATCTATGATTCTATGATCTTCCTGATGCTGGTCCTTATCATCATGAAGATTTCACACTGGAAATTTTGCCAGATACATTCCAAGTGTTCCCCATCTCCCTTACTGTTCATGAGGCCTAATTCATTTTATGCAATTAAGTCTGTATTTGCCTCTGGTTACATTGCTTGAATTGCAAATGTTAAAGAACCTTGAAGTCAGTCTGTTGTCCTACTTCCCTCTACAGTCTTTGCAATAGCTGCTAGTATCGCTGGAACTGTGCAGTGCAACAGAACAAAAGCTCTTTTCTCCTAGTGACAGCCGGGGATGGGGAAGACCTACTTAACTCATCTCCCCATTGTGAGAAAATTGGCTTCAATTTCCTACTGAACCACAGTGCTCATTTTCCCCATCCTGAAGGCACTTGGGCTCTTCCAGAACTCACCTGCCAGCCAGCAGTGCCAGCAGTCACTGCCAGCAGAGGTACCAGGCTGCAGCAGGAGTAAATCCGTGTGCAGGGATCAGACAGCACGTTGCACAGTTTGGCTCAAACCAGCAGTAACTGTGCTGGCTGCAGGTAACGGGTGTGCCAAAATGGGAAAGGTATTTCAGTTTGTGATAAAACATTATGGATCTGAATCCTACACTCTGCTTTGCTATTTCATTCCACATCAAACAGCTTGGATTATTCCTTGGAATAAATGCTGGTGGTATATCCGTGTCATTGGGGGGAGCTCTGAGATACTGCGATGCAAGCCCCAAGTAAACACTGACTATTCGTATTTCATAATCTTTCTATTTTAAGTGGATTCATCATGCTGTGTTTTGGAAAAGAGAGCCTGCAAACACCTAAACAGCTTCAGTGGTGATTTTGGCACAATGAGCGATTGAGGGAACACACTTCAGCCAGGCAGGCTTGGTTCATGCCAACATCTCTCTGCAATCAGAGGAGCTTTTCCTGCTAGGAACCAGCAGGAGCCAGCTCCCGTGGAGAAGAGAGAGCAACGCCTAAAATTTTAACTAAATGCTCCAACTCCTGCTGCTTGTGCAGCCTCACTGATCTAAGCACAACTCTGCACTCCAGCAGAATTCCAGCTCTGCCTGAGAAGCAGAAGCCCTACGTGCCCTGGGAAGCATCCTGAGCTGCAGTAGGTAGGCACAGCACCCCTTGGGCACAAGCAGCTCTGCTAGGGGACTGTAGGTAGGAATGCAGCCCTCCAGCTCCTGGACATGAGGACAGAGGCAGCACGAAGGGAGCTTGGAGCACATCAGTACCTCACAGCTTTGCCACTGCAGTCAGCCATCTGCTCTGGGTTTATTAAAAGTGATGTGCTCTGCTGGGAGGATCAGGAAGCATCTGCTGATGCATTTACATTTAAATCCTCACAGCAATCTCAACCTTTTTTAATTAATCAAGCCCACTTTTTTTTTGTGAAACCACACAGATAAACACTTCTTCCCTAAATGGGAATGCACGTTATGCTAATACCACTAAATAGCTAATACACAGAAAAACAATTTAGTGCAAGTAGCAGCATCTATCTCAGGATTTAAGAAAGCTTTTCTGACAGAGATCATGCTTGTTTAAATGGATCACTGTTTAAACCTGGCTTATGCTGCATCGCAGTTTCGCTGCTGCAGAATTGCTAATCAGTGGCTCAGAGGCAAGAGGGAGCCTGAAGCAAGGAGCTGAGGCACAGGTGTTGTTGTGCTGTGGGTGTATGACTGTGAGGGCTGGAGAGTGGGGGGGAATTCAAGATCCCCCCAACCGGGTGTTTGGATAATGCAGATTGAGTGTTAGTCCCATTTGGTTGGCAGAAGATCCACAAGTCACCGCTGTTTTATATGGCAGGTGGTGTCCCCTCTGCAGATGGAGCTCCAGCATTTCCCAGGGGACAGTGTGTGCCCAGCTCTTCACCAGTGGATACAGCTCACTCTTCCCATGCTCTAGGAGGACACAGCCAACCTCCAGCCTGTGGTTCAAGGAGCCAACCCATACTGCTGCCCTGTTTCTCCCATGACACTTCCTTCTTTCTAGGCTGAGATCCACGGTACTGACAGTTAGTCCACAGCCAAGAATCTGTCAGCAGCCAGTATTCATAATGCCTTTCCAGCCAGGCCCTACAAGCAATCTAAGAGGTTTGCTATGCAGCAAGAGGGATTGACCTTCCCCATAGCCTTATAAAAGGGATCGATAGCGTCAATGGCAACACTGAAGGCACTGGAAAAGCAGGGGGGCTCAGCAGTGAGAAGAGCCTTGGGGCTGTGGGAGTGAATTAGTGCTCCCGACAAATTTCCTTTCAAAACAAGCAAATATATGATTGGGACACATTCATAATGGGGGGAGACGACCCAGTTTTCCCCTGCAATGAACAGGGACACCTACAGCTCAATCAAGTCACTCAGAGCCCAGACCAGCCTGACCTTGAATGTCACCAAGGACAACACACCACCCACCTCTCTGGGCAACATGTTCCAGTGCTTCACTACTCTTATAATAAAAAAAACCATTTTCCTTAAATCCAATCTAATTCTTGCCTGGAGTCAGGCTGTACACTCAGAACCCAGCCCTCACCTTCCATCAGCACTTGGTGCAGTTGCCTGAGCCAGTCTGCAGCAGGCCTGCAGGGAGCTGTATCTTGCTTTTTTTCTTCCTATTATTGAGAGTACTATTTCTGTAGTTACATTCTTTAATTGTGAACACTGTTGACTAAACTGCAAGGCTGCAGTCCAGAGATTGGGCAAACAGCATCTGGGGAACTCGTGGCTGTTGGCCTGGTGGGGACTTCAGAGCAATAAACATGCGCATGAAGCGATGTTCAGCAATTACAGGGCTGGAAACAGAGTTAGTGGCAGAGATAGTGCTTTAAAGAGCAACAGGTCCTGCCGGCTGCAGACCAGACAACAGAGATTTGCAGATAAGGACAACAGTCACACCATGTCCTCCATGCCTCTCCAGAAGGGACTCACTGCTCACAGCATTTTTTTTTTTTTTTTTTTTGGTTGAACAAACTGTGCTACGAGCAGCAGAGTCAGCAAACCCGGGGCCTAATAGACCCCTCCACCTCAGTGTCCCAAACTTGTTGGTGATAGGCCCCAGTGTTTCTACCACTGAGAAGCCAAGCAGCAGCAGCACAGCTCGGCCCCAACCTGTCCTCAGCAGCCTGCAGCCAAAATGCTCAGAAAGACCTAGCGTGGTGTTTGTGTATTGAGAAACTTTCCAAAGGAATTTTCTAGAATTGCTTTTTGTGGTATTTATGTCTGTAGCTTCACAGTTAGCAGGGGGAAGCCCTCTTGGCACATCAAACCCATATCTCCTTGGTAAGACAGCTCAAAGCACTGGGAAACATACAGCCTGCTATACTCCTGCTTTTATTACCTTGTCTCTTTCATAATCCCCTTCTTTGGCCATCCTTATTCTTGCTTTATTTAATAATAGGTTTCCTTTAGTCAGTATTTTTTATTTGAGTTTATCCAACAGTGTGTATTTAAAGCCATTTATGTATCATAAGATGGTAAGGATGGATTGCTTTTTGATCAAAGGGATTTGGCTTTGAGTTTCTTTGTAAATTCAGCAGAGGATGGAATCATGCAGTAGTTATATTAAGCAAAAACACTACAGGGCTAAATCCCTTGTTTGGAGGAAACTTCAGAGCAGATATCTGGATTCCTTCTGTCTCCCTGATGATCCCTTCCTAAGGATCCTTTCCTCGCTGATTCCCATCACAATAAACAAAAGAGCTGCGTGAAGTGAAGAAACCAGAAATAATGTTTTCTCAGAAGGAAGCAGCTGGTAAGAGCAGAAGTGCCTGAGAAATGCCCCACCAGTTAACCAGAATGCCTATCTTCACCAGAGAGATCTGACTATAGGGGCCATGCTCACTCCTCAAAGGCTCTCAGGATGCTTTATAGACACAAGCAGATCCATTGCTCTCCTGCCCTTTACCCAGCCCACAGGTGACTATTAAACCATTTTTATTTCTACAAACCCTTACAGTTATTAGGGAAGAAGCAAAAATCCACCTGTGTTTGCACTGGTAGCTGCAGTGCCTGTGTGTGGACAATGCTGACAAGCCCATCTGGGTTCACCTGTGCAGGTGCTGGGCATTTGCTTGTGCATTTTTACCCTCATGACAAACTCATGGGAAAAGACAGGAGAAGTGTCCTCAGCTTGCTATGGTTATTAAACACACCTTGGATTAAAAGGCAAAAAACTTCCATTTCTTCCTAACAAAAGACATCTGCAGGAACTGGAACCTTCCTTCAAAGGATGGGAGGAGATTAAGTGCTGCGGAATAAAAAAAATACAGTCTTTGTGTAACAAGAACATTCTTGTATCACCAGGGAGTTCAAAGCTGAGGGACAGTGCTGGCTTCACCTTCCAATTAATGACCTCTGAATAATTAGCAAAATAATCTTTTTAGAAATGCTCCAGTGGCAATGCCCCTGATTGTCAGATAAACAGCATCCTGGAGAGGGAAAGTTGGCAGTGATGAACAACGGGCTGAGGGAGCAGCAAGGGCACGGGCAGTCATTAAGCTTGAGAACATTCATCAGCCCATTCAAAGCTCCAACAAGTCAGAGCTGTTTCACAGTGCAGGCTAATTGAAGAAAATAATTTATTAGGAGATTGAACAGAGATCGTTAAACACTGCAGTTTCAGTCTTGCAAATGGTGAAACAACAGTTTTTCCTTGACAGTTGTTTACTGTTAAATCCTGGATTGCTTCTCCTTTCCCCAAGCTTCAACCTCTGTGTGGGAATTAATCCTCCCAGTGGTGATGGTTTGCCCTCTCCCCCACACCCATCTCCTTTACCCTGTCATTCCAGCACCAGCTCTTAGCCTTCAAAAAAAATTTGTTTCAGGACTGCTAACTGAAGAGATACTTGGAGGCACCAGGTAGGACTAAGTCTAATGGGATTTTGAATATGGTCACCATGACAAGATTTCTTTAAGATATGTCTAAAAGAAAATTATGAAAGTATCACATCACTGTGGTCAGAAACTGAGAGCATATGGGATTTTTACTGCTTGTACCCTCTGGTTTGTGAGCAAATTTTGAGAAAATACCACCCAGTAAAGCTGTGAGGATCAGAGGAAGGTGAAAGACTCACCTTTAAGTCGACTGAGACCTCTTCCATTGGCACCATCATGCACTCAGGTTCATAGCACACAGCTGCAGCCTGCTTTTAGCACAGCTGACTCAAAGGAGCACCAGGCTGAAGGGACCTCCTGAAGACCATGGAACCTGCCTGTGGTTTCAGGGTAGATCAGGCACTGTAGGATCTTCCTGCTGGAAAAATATCCCTGCTGCTCCTGGCAACCACATGGCTACTGGACAGGTGAAATTCTTCACCTTGTGGGACCCTAAACTCAAAGGATCTTGTCTGAAAACTTAGCTGTCCTTGTGTTTTGAAAGATGCATTCTACAGCTTTCTCCCATCTTCCAGTTCATTTTCTTCAGCTGAGGTTGTCCAGCAGTGGATATAGAGAACAGCTGATAACTACCTGCGCCCCTGTTTTTTCCACTGTAAATGAACTGAGCGTTTCCTTAAACTCATGGTTTTTTTCCCCCTTTTTTCTCATTCAAGTTGCTGTGTCCTAGACTGCTCTCCGTTTCCCCTATCTTCTACAAAGTATGGCTCCTAAGGCTGAACCCAGCAACTCCAGGTGAAGCCTCACAAGATCAGTTTAGCTGCCACTATACATTACATAGAATCAAATGGAAGACATCAGCAAAGAAGCTCCTGACTCAGCTAGCCTGGCAGCCTGCAACCACCCCTAGGTCCCTGCCTGAAACTGCCCATTTTCATCCTGAACCCAGTAAAGATTTCCTGACATTTGCACATCTATTGGAAAGCCATTTCAGAATTTCATCCTATGATACAGGTGTTCTAGTTTTCTAGTGTTTTCATGGGTATTTTATACCTTTTTATTTTTATTTTTTTTCTTTTTTACAATAACTTCCCCTCAGTAGCAGTACTTTGATCTTCATACTTGATGTCATCTTGAGGATTTCAGGGCACTTTTCTCAGTCATCAACATCATTTTGAACGATGAGCCTGTCTTCCAAATGTCTTGCAAGCCCTATCAGCTTGGCTTTCTTCAGACATCTCATAACTGCGCTCCCTTCTCCATCATCCAAGCTGTTCTTTCACACCCTGGCCCAGATATGGGCTGCGCACACCTCCCCTGGATCTCACTGTCAGGCTCAGCTTTCACCATTCCAGCTTAGCAGGTAGCTGGGCCCTGCTCTCATGGTGAAGCCCAGAACATTTCCCTGGTGCACAACTGAGTGCATTTTGTAGGAAGCTGTCCAAAGTCTTCCTACAATTAAGTTTGTGTCCCTTAACCACTGGGCCAAATAATTAAAATTGGAATGGATTGACATGGTTTGCTCTTGACAAAATCCTGCAATGTATTTTATATCAACTGACTAATCTGTGGCCAACTATAGATTGATGTTTCAGTGATTTGTTCCAGAGATCTTTCCAGGAATCAGAGTTAGGCGTATTGATTTAAATTCCTTGACTTTCCCTGCAAGACAGGTAATAAGTGTTCCCCTGATCTTTCCCTCCTGCCCCTCTTATTCCATAGCTACCCAAAAGCAACGATAGCTCAGGAATGGCTTTGGATGGGTTCTTAATACCTCACAGGTGAATTTTGTGTGATTATGCAGGCTGGAACATGTCAGAGCTATCTAAATATTCCTTAAGCTCTCCTTTCCTTATTCCGCTCCAGGTCTCCAATCCTCTTGTTATTTGTTTCAATTGTGCTCTACATCTGGTTATAATTATCCTTTCTAGGAAGTTTGAAGCAGAAAATGACAGCAAATGTTTCAGCCTCTGCTGGATCATTACCTCTCCAGAATACAACCTTCTCCTCTGGGGTATTTTCTTTTCCTTAACAGACCATGTAACCATTAGCCCTTTCCCCACAGTCTCTTCAGATCTCCTCTCAGGACTTAGGAAAGGTGAGATGTTAATGTTGCTCAGTAGAAATCCCATTATTGTACGAATACAACAAATTCAGGAAAAAAAACAAAAAGGTCTGATGTTCTGCCCCTGCTGATGCACCTCATCTCCATGTCCATAGTCTCAGAGCTGTATATAAACATTTTTTAGGCATGGTGGGAAGCAGACAAGAAAATGTGGTTTGAGCTACATTCATGCACACTATGTCATTTACTTGTTTGCCATGCAAGGGCCATCTAGAGCATCAACAGCAATCTGGAGCCTGGGAGTGGATGTAAGTACAATGAATAAGTCACTGGACATAGAAATCTATGTTGCCACTTACAAGAACATTGGGTTCAGCAGGCAGGTCACATAAAGTTGAATGAATTTGCTCATGAAGGAATGGGGCAAGCATATAAATTCAGAGAAGCTCCCACAGAGAAAGAAAGACTCCATGCATGACATTTGTGTTGGGAAGGTGGCAAGTGCTGGGTTTAAAAGCAGGAGGAGGAGACAAAGGTTCTGCTGCTATTTATCACTGCGGTACGTATAAGCAAAGATCTGCAGTGGTTCATTCTATGACTCTGTGAAGACATTCCTTCCAGTGGTTCAGCTGATATCCCTCAACCTCACTCCTGAATGACAGGCAAAAAGGAAAATTTATGTTACATCTCATTGTATTCCCACAACTTGTGCCCAGCTTGTCACTGCAGTCTGCTGTTTCACCTTGTCTCTGACTGTGATCAAAGATTGCACCTTCTCATATGGCTTGCAATGCTGCTTTACCTTTCAGCTTGCCTACAGTAAAAGCAAAGCACATTACTTCTGTGGAGGTAGCTCACCAATGCAGGTGAGTATAACAAACCTGCTCCCCCCTGGGACTTGCAGCCCGGAGCTCCTGAGCACATCTCTGTCACTGGGGCCCCTGTGGGAACGGCTGCAGTTGCTGGGCAGAGGCATGCCAGCAGCTCCCCTAGAGAGTCACAGCATTCAGCTTTGACTGGGGTTTCCAACTCTCCATAGCATTCACACCTAAACAAAGGAGAGAAATCTCCATGCTTTAGAGTTATAACTAAGCATGCTTCTCATCTGGGAGCCTGCGTGGAATATTTATTGCACAATATCTCTCTTATCTGGACCCTGTACCTCTGATCACAAAGTGAGGTGTGTGTGTCTGGGGTTAAAAGCAGTTATTTCAGGGAGCTGGGCAGGTGTGTGAGCAATCTTTCTGAAGCATACTTGTACCAGAATTCTTTTTCAGCACACATCTACTTTAATTATTTTCTTCATTGTATACACAGTAATATCAGCAAACTAAAGGGACTATGTAATTAAATCTTTTGCTTTATGAGCATCTGTGTAATTATTTGGGGTGTGAAAATATAGATAGGAACTTCATTGGTTTTCAGAACACAGAGTCGCTTGAATTAAGCCACCTTTTGCAGTTTGTGCAGGGCATGTCAGCCCAACAAGCCTTTCAAATCGAATAGCTGCTGTATGCTTACAGTGAAGCAAACACAAAAAGTAATTTTGAGAAACTAGGGCAAAGCTGTAACTACAGTTTGATGTGCACATCCCAGCCATATCCAATCACACTCTATCTGCCACAGCCAAAGTCCACTACAGCAGTGGCTGCAGTGTGATTTGTGCCTCCTGGCTGACATGTAGGTGGCATTCCTGCCTGAGGAAGTCACCACCATTGTAGGTATTCTAAGCACTAAAACTATGCTCTAGGAGACAAACTCTGTTCCTCCTTGTGCCTTCCAGAGGAGGGGTTAAAATAGGGCTTTTAAGACAATTAAGACGATCAGGCAATCAGACCTGCCACCAGCTTCTGTGGCACACTGCATTGACCTCCATGTTCTTATGCAAGATTCACTGTGTGTGAGCAGCCAGAGCTATCACTGCCACGCCAAACCTCCCACCAGCACCGTGCACCCGCTCTGCAGAGGACACTCACACTTTGTTCTCCAGCAGATGTTCTGTAACTATATCTGGCCACAGCCTTCCCTGAGCCATGCTGCATGTTGCAGGTGATACAGCAGCAAGAAGGAATAAGGTGTTTCAAAAAGCATATCCTAATTATTTTTTTAATGCTCCTTTTACCTAGCATCAGCCTCATTAGATCTGTGTGCATGAGATATTTGTTCAGGCAGGTATCATGCTGCTAATCATGAAGACGGGCTTGTTGCCTGGATACTTCACTCAAGCCACGATGTCACGACTACAAACGCAGAACTGAAAATCAAGTCACTCCTTAATCTTCCAGATTATCTCGGGGTGCTGATCCCTGCACTGCAGGGAACTGTATTTCTTGAGCAACACAGAAGGGCTTGCTACACGTGATGTATCTGAATGAGAGATTCAGGTCATATTTTAAATTTTTCATTCTGAAATTGTCTTTTCTAATTTCTCTGAAGTTTGAAATGTCTATTTGTCTCCTTACTACCTCCTGAAAAGGAAAAAGTTCTCCTACAGCATGGCATAATGAAGTAGTGTTCAGGCTGTTATCATGGTTTTGCACACAACTAGGCAGTTTGCACAAGCTCCCCATGAAAGGAAGACGCTATGCCCCAATCCCTGCAGCTGCGGAAAGAAAGAGAGGTTACCATCCAAACTGGACCACCATTGACCCTATTTATGCATCCAGACCCACCAGTTTTTAGCCACTATATGGGCTAAATGTGAATGGAGTTAAAAAATGTGGGCTCAACAAGGAAAACCTCAGTCTACACTGTACCTTCACAGTTATGCCTTTGGAGGACAGACCCCTCACCACCTGCTCAGTGCTGTTCCATGGACAGGTGAATTTAAAATGCCAAATTCAACACTGAGCTGTTACTAGCTTCAGCATATCTGAATATACATTATTTAGAAAGATGCTTTTCCTAAAAATGTTGTTCAGCTCCCACAAGCAGAGTGATTGAAAGCCGTGGGATAAGGAGAAGTTGTCAGC
The DNA here is from genome assembly GCA_037305975.1 of Chrysolophus pictus. NCBI lineage: Eukaryota > Metazoa > Chordata > Aves > Galliformes > Phasianidae > Chrysolophus > Chrysolophus pictus. Next base: position 45,232,251 of record CM074580.1, on the reverse strand, counting down.
AAATCATTTAAATAGCCTTCATAGACTAGATAATACTTTCTTATAAAGCCCTGCCATTTCTCTTTATAGATGTATGAAACCTTGCTGAAGCCATTACCCCTGTAATGGACTTAGTGCTTACAGCTGCTATAGTCATTTCTCCATAATTAAATGCTGTGGACAGTGATGACCTTCATCTCCCTCAGGGGATGTTCCACGAATACGCACTTGAGTGTCCAGGGGAGGTGAGATCATTGCCCGGCTTGCTGTTTAGGAAGAGTTAGCCAGTGGATAATATGGCACTAATGAGCAGCAAACTTCAAACCAGAGTATGTTACTCCAGAAGGTGGTTCTTTCAGGACAACTTAAGGGCAAATTTTCTTGCGTAATTTTTGATTGGGTCAGAGATGGAGGAGTTTTTCTTGCTAAGACGTGCTCTGGAAGGGGAAGGGCAGTAGCCATCCTTTGGGATTTGGGAAGCTCAATCTTTGATGTCTGCCTGACTCTTTGGCACTTTGAAAGAGCAGACACTAGAAAAACAAGCATCTTGGGAAAGGCACTTATAATTTACATTCACAGACTGACCTTTGGATGGGGCCTCTCAGCTTCCCCATGTAGCCAACAGAGAATAACATCTCAGTTCTTCTCCTGACTCAGCTGCCAATTTGCAGAATGAAGCTGGACAAGTAACTTAATTTCCTTTTATTTGTACCTGTATCTAGCACCCTCCTGTGCATATGAATAAATGGGTATGTCAATATACAGACATATATCCCCTGCATTTCCATATAATGCGGTATAATATTTGATTTTTTAAACATAATAGGATTCAATTTTTAGAATGAATAAAATGCAGGGGAGTATCCATGCTTGGTGTCCTTGCAGAACACTGGTGTCCTAATGCTTAATTCAAGTTTGCAGAATAAAACAAAGGCAGAGACAGAAAGATGAAAACTTCCAACCAATGAAGACTTCTGCTGAAGAGGCCCTGTAGTGGCCATGCTCTACTGGAACAGTTCAGCAGCTGGGACATCCCAGTACCGATTCAGAGGACTCCCCTGTGACTGCAGTAAGGGAGAGGTCTGCTTCCAGCCCCAGGGAGCCACAAACCCCAAGGGCAGCACTGACTATGACTGAGCACTTGGCAGAAGACAGAAGAACAACCCCACTGGTGGGTGACCCTGACCACTGCACAGAGTCTTGTCCCCACAGGAATTAAGCTGATTCAGGCTTGATTTCAACAACGCAAAGCCAACACTGTTGTGATGAAACCTGGCTGCACATGGAATTAGCAGCGGCCCGGGAGCAACATTAGAAGGACAAAGCAAATGGGAGTGTGCTTAATTAAAGTTGACAGCCATAATGGCACTGCCTGTAATAGTATCAGGAGATTATCGTTTACAAGACAGTGCTACAGGCTCTGTGACATCCCTGCCAGGGCATCACCCTTATGCCAGCTCTGACAGGACAGATCTTAATTTCTGCTTATTAATGCTGCACATCTCATGTTTACAGAGAAGTGAAAACAACTTCTTCCTTCCTTGTCTCCATCTCCAGTTGTAGACTCTACTGTGCAAACAGCAGTTATCGAGAGGTCCAAGTTATGGTTTATCTGCTTGTTCTTTAATAACAAGTAAATGAATGAAGGTTAGAGGAAATAGTTTAGCAGGGAGGACAGGGGATGTCTCTTCCTCTCTTCTGATTTTTAGATTGAATTATTTAATTGAGGGGTGGTTTGCAGCAACTCAGCTTAGAAAATGAAAGAAAACCCAGCAGTCATTAGCAAGTCTCCCTGTGAGACAGTGCTTCAAGACTTCAGCTTCTCCACACTGGGTTTCCCCCTGAAGTGAGCACTTCTGTTGACCTCTCTGGATCTTGCTTCATAATTTTCTTCCTAGGGATCAATGATGTGTGCAGCACCACCCATCTGACTTGACAGGAAAATCAAACGGAGCTGCTGCTGTTTTACAAGAGCTGAGAGCAGCTCTCCTTCATTTTGTTTTGTTTCTCCTCCTTTTCTAAAAAAGCCCTGGGATCTTAATTACAGCAACATTTCCTGCTGTAATTAAAGCACTCTGATTGAGTAGGGTAATGATGTGCATGAATTAACACTGACACGGACTTACATTGCCAGTCAATATCCTGACATCCCTTGAAGTAAGTATATTTTAACACCGATCCCAGCAGAATTCAGTATATGTGTGCTGCAGCCAGATGGGTCCAAAACCTGCCCAAGCAGCATGGGGAATGTGAATAAGAAAAAGGAATTTCAAGAGATTCTCAGAAAAAGAAGTTAATAGCCATCAAACCGGGCTTGGCACTTCCATGGAAATGCAAACACAAGGAGCTTCTTCTTTCTTAAGTGATGTTCCGATTTCCCAAAATAAATGACTTATGACACTGTGAGAAAAATCTAGGCAGTCCCAGTGATGAAAGCTAACAGAAAAGCCTTGGTAGCAACCACTGACTGCTGGAGGCTAATAACAAATGTCACCCTAACAAAGGGCAGAGGACTTGATAGGAGAAAGTGGCCTTTCCCCACCTCAGCCTGTGTGACCTAACTGCATATATCCACATCTGTGCATCCAGGAAGCACTACCAAGAGCCCAGGAACAAGCTGCAGAGAAGTCAAAAGCCCTGTAGGGAAAAATCTGAATATCAGAGCAATATATTAAAGAAAAGAACTGGTAAAAGTAACCTGATTTTAACCAGAATCAAAATATCAGGATAAACTCTTCCCTACCACAGTGAGTAAATGTTGTACTTGAGATGAAATCATACCCACAAGAAATGGGGGAGGTCTATTCTAGCAGGGATGTCGGCTGTTTGTACGAATGCATCAATGATATCTCAAAAGTATCCAGAGTACTAGCTGGTCTGTGGGATTCAAGAGATCCTTAAAACTCACATCACCTTTTTGTACCCACGTCCAGACACAAGCAACGCAGCTGTCTGATGTTATCAGAGGGTTCGGAAAGACAAGCTGTGTGCACCGCAGGCTGCTGCATTCTGCTTGTGCAGCAGCAGTGACAACACCTGCAGTGCTGCAGCTGAGCTCTTTTCTGCAGTATCAGCAGAGAGAAGGCAGAAAGGCTTTGCAGGATCAGCCAGGAGGGAGGTCTCTGGGTGGAGGGCTTCTTAGAAAGGGGCTGGGACCCTTCTTCTGGAGAAACTCCTACCCTGTGGTTTGGACTCACTGATGTTGAGGAACAGGACTTGCGACAGCCTTGTGAATCAGCCTTGATTCTGGGTACCTCCCTTTCTGGACACTGTATCCAGGACCTGCTAGGTGTGAAGAAGAGCCACCAGGCCAGAGAAGATGAGCAGTGAAACTGCACTGCTCAATAGCAGTAATACATTGTGCACTTTATCCGGGTAAATTAGCAAATTAACTTTGATTCATGTTCCCCAACAACACGGGCAATGAGTCTCTCGGCTCTTGCCTTGAGCATGTTGCTGTGGAAGGAATTTCATTAGGGTGTTCTTCCTATCAGATCTCCAGTATCTAAGAAGTGAATAGTCACTTAAAATAGTCTGAAGTACCCACAGAAGGGCTGAGCCCTACACCACCATTCACAATCAGACCTCAGGGCTGCTGTTAGCATAGTGCTATTTCGGAGGGGCTGCTGAACTCACGCCCACTGAGGCCCACATTTTTAACCCCTTTTGCAGCCATGTTAAGTCGGTGAGGGACCTGCTGCATGGCAGAGTGCTGGTCTGTGTGGGGAACAGTAGTGCTTCCAGCAGGCTGCTGGCCACTCAGGTCTTGTCAGAGCTGTTCTGGGTCACTGCCCTCTGCCCAGCTGAGCTATTAGCACTGAGCTACTAATGAGCTCGTGCCTATGCAGTGGGTTTTCATCCTTGCTTTAGCATTCCAGTTCTTGCTTCTGAAGATCAAAGTGGATCCCCAGCCATATAAAGCCATGCATTAGCGCTGTGGTCCCCTGACAGCACAGCCGTATCCTTTGCCCACGCCCTTTCACCACTTCCCATCCTCAGGCTCTCTGGCTTTGTACATCTACAGGATTGGCTACAAAATGTTGCCAGGCCTGCAGGCATCTGTTATACAGGCTCCCAACTCAGTGAGTAGGAAGTTTGGGAAAGAGCTTTCTACTTTCCTATGTTCCTGCTTGAACCCCAATGAAACTAGAAGCTGCCTGAGATCCAGTGGGATGGTTGGAGGTAAAGGATTAAAATTCAGGCTTAAATGAGACTATTAAACGCGCCTCAGAGAAGCAGCTCTTCAAAAAATTATGTAGCTCCCCAAACTGGCTTGGGCAAACCATGCATATCCAGTTCAAAGCATCTGCCAGATTAAATGCAGCACTTTAGAATTAATTTCAAGCCAGAATAGATAGTAGCAATCAGCAGTAACGTGTGCTTGACAGTCCTTCAGGATATTAAAACTCAGATTCTCAGGAAAGCAGTGCTCCAGAACACCAGCTGCCACAACTGCACCTTCAGAGGGAGCAAAAGAGAAGGTCTGATCTCTGTAAATGCATAACAACCTCATGATGATCAAGTACACAGAGAAAGAAACATCTTTTTACTTGGGAATTTTGCATCAAAGTGTCTACTAAAAGCATAGAAAGTTATGTCCCTTCTCTGCCTCATTTGTACTGCCAAATCTCAGGTTCTGCAATACAGAAGATAACTCACTTTCCAGGTAAAGGTCATGATTAAAATTTTGAAAGCTAGGAAATACTGGTTGGTTTCTTTCATCATCACCATGAAGAAATAAAATTGCAATATTCAAGTCTGTTAAGAGATTTAAGGAATAGTCCTTGTCTTTAAATGCAAAGGTGAGACAAGTACTGCTATTAGCCAGGGATGAACTCAGCCTTCCCATGTCCAGGGCATATTGCTGGACTTTCATATCCAACTCGTTCCTCCTCCTCCAAATTCACTGCTCAGGATTTGTTGCTTCCTAAACACTGCAGATTTTTTCAGGTAGAGGAATGCGAGGAATGTGCCATAGTATTGCAGCCATGTATGGCACACCTCCACGAGTAGAGTAGGCTGAACAGGTGCATACGGATCTTAGAATCATAGAAAGAAAGAAAGGCTTGGGTTTGAATGGACCTTAAAGGTCATCCAGTTCCAATGCACTGTTGCAGTGTTCTAATCTTCTAAATTTCCATTTGGACCATGGATCCAGACTGAAAAATACAGGATCCTAAAGACCTTCAGCACACATTACCATCCTCTCCTGTGCCCTAAGTAATTTTTCTGTTGCTGACTATTGCTGTTGTTTTTTGGAAGACAGTCAGATTTTTCTTCCAAGTTTGCCTTTCCTGTCCAGCTCTGTGTGGACAATGACTAGAGGTTGGATGAATGGAGGAACTCATTTCTGATAGGATCAATCCTGCTTTCTCCTGTGAAGTGGTATTTTTACTTTACCATGGTTTCCAGACCTCCAGGGGGTAGATGTAATGAGAAAAGGCATTGATATTTCAGAAATGAGTTGTTGTTTCTTTCCATGTGACACTTAGACATAATTTCCTTTTAGGAGCCCATATATCAGGGGCCAGAGTTGAAGAAGGGAAGGACAAGCACTCTGCCTTGCCACAGTGCCAAGGGGCTGAGAAAGCCCCATTGTCCTGGCGCCAAGACAGCTCATGGATAATGCTAAAACAGAGCCAGGACATGCAGTTAGCAGCCTAGGAGTAATCCTTCCTGTAAGCTCTGGGTAAATATATTGTTAAATAAAAGCATCCTAGCTTTATTAGCTTTGTGAAATTACTGCTCTATAGAGCTGCCCTTGGGATGGTGTGGGAGATCAGCAACATGTCTGCTGTGGTGGCTCATGTTCCATCAATATACAGGCACACTACCAAGGTGTTCATTTACAAAGAGATGATCTTAAAGGGGCTCTGCAAAGGCTGAACCACAGGGGACGGCCTCTTCTCTCGTGTAACTGGTGATAGGACTAGGGGGAATGGTTTCAAGCTGCGCCAGGGAAGATTCAGGCTGGATATTAGGAAATACTACTTCTCTGAAAGAGTGGTCAAGCACTGGAATGGGCTGCCCAGGGAGGTGGTGGAGTCACCGACCCTGGAGGTGTTCAAAGAACGATTGGATTTTGTGTTGAGGGATATAGTTTAGCAAGAACCATGGGTGATAGGTGGATGGTTGGACTGGATGATCTTGTAGGTCTTTTCCAACCTTAGTGATTCTGTGATTCTGTGATTCTGTGATTATCTACTATTTTATTTTATTAATGTATTTTTTATTTCTACAAGCTGCAGACCCCAGAAGTATTCGAAAGGACCATTCAGCTTTCTGGCCATCACTGGGTGAGGACACTGTTTTTCCTGGGCAGGCAGCCAGCTCCATCTAGCACCACTATATTCCTTTTCTCTTTCTGATGTTGAAATACAGAATTAATTTACCTAACTGTGAACATTTAACACTGAAGTTGAGCAGGAGGAGATCAGATGAAGCAGCACTTCAGGACTTGAAAGGGGCCACAGACAGAAACCTGGATTTGTGGTCAGTACAGCAGAGGAGGTGGAAGGAACTGCCAACTGCTCAGAGCTGGCAGGCACTGCCAGATCGATGCTCAGCTTGGGCCAAAGTTTCAGAGCGAAACAGTACAGTACAAATGGTACCTATGGATGGGTGCCTATGGATGACTTTGGCCCGAGCTGAATCACCAAGCTACAAGTGAGACCCTCTCCTACCTCTTTCCCCTTAGCCCTCCACTACATGCATAATTTTCTTTGCTGATAACTCATCGTTGTCCCAAAGAATCTTTAATGCCAAGGCAATTTTGACTGTCTTATTAGTCACTATATCCAAAGAAACAGTCTGTTCTAAGGCACTAAACTGTCAAGAAGGGGGAAAAATTTAACAAAACAGTAGCAGTTGGTAATGCAAGCACCTAAATTTCCTGTCTGTGTCTTGACAAAGCCACAGATTGAGTCATGTTTCCTGACATATTAATAAAACATTTCAGCGCGTGGGAAAGGAGGAGCTGGTGGTGTTTGTTCCTGCAGAGAAAAAGCAGAGGAGAACCTTGGAGTTCACAGAATTTTCCAAGCCCATTCCTCTTTGCTTATTTAAGAGCTTTGTTTTTTCAAATAAAGCGGAGTTTACAGAGATAGGAAGACAATAAAAGCCGCTGCCATTTCCTTGCTTGTTAGCTCTGCATAAAGGTGGCAGGCTAAACAAAATCATCCATGTCCTCATAACATTCCTAGTTTGATTGCTTGCAAATAAAGCAGTTTAATAAAGGCTCAGATATACAAATGCCACATGGCCATATTGACAGGAGCAAGGGAAAGAAGAACACAGTAATCACGTTAGCTCTATCCCTCAGATTAATTAGCTAGATAAAATGCGCATTTACCTCATTCTAGACAGAAAAATATCAATTACCTACCAGCAATCTAGACAGGCACGCTACTCCTAAAAGCCAGACCCAGCTGATCCTAATTCACTGGGAAAGATGAGCCCTGCAGCCTTGCAAAGGACAAGCTCCTCCTCCTCCTCCACAACACTGGGTCACCTTCGTTCATCTCCAGGGCTCAGGGAGCTGCTTTAGGAGGATTGCTGTGGATTGCTGTTACTGCTCTTCATAGACCCAAGTATCTTTGCAGAGAACTCAGCACACCCATAGTTAAGAAAGCCTGCAATGTGGGCTACTTGATTTGGTTTCACTGTACTTCCACAACTTATGGAAGAGAGCATTGTTTGGAAATTCCTTGTGCTTAGGTATCTCCAGACACCTGGGGATGGGTGCCATGTTCCCTCATGGAGGTTAAACTGAAGTGCATTGCTAACAGCTGTCCTGATCCCACCATAGAGGAAAACCGAAACCAAACTTCTACAGGTAGATAATACTGCAAACGTATTTTTTCAGCTATGCTTGGAAGAATCCAAGGGAAAAATACATGGAAATTTATACTTCTATACCACTGCTGACTTGAACCCAATATCAATGAAAAATGAAGAGTCATGGAACCATAGAATCATTTGAGTTGGAAGGAAACTTTAAAGGTCATCTTGTCCAATGCCTGTGCAATGAACAGGGACACCTACAGCTCCTTCAGGTAGCTCAGAGCCCCATCCAGCCTGACCTTGAATGTCTGTAAGGGTAAACTTGTTGCTCCCATACAGGTTGTGCTCTCACCCAGACAAAGTGGCAGCTGTATGGCTTGCTTTTATTAAACTATTTTTCTGCATAATTGATCTCTGCATGAACCCTTGTGAAATAGCAGATGCAGGGAATTCAAACCAATGCTTTCAGTAACCTTGGATTAATGATAGTCATGTATAACTGATACAAGAGATCACACAGCACTGCTGCCTTTCTGAAATAAAGGCTGAAGAAGTTCCTATGTGAGCAGCTTGAATGTCACCATGTTCAAAGTCATGTCCCACCAAGTCAGCAGGGCCCAGAGAAGTCAAGGCTCTCAAAAACATAACACAGACACTTCCCTTCAGTTTCACAAACAGGCATTTAGGAGGTACTCCTTGGGAAAGCCTCAGTCTACATATCCAACTTGCAGAAACTGATATGCAATTCAAGCTAGGCTGGCTTTATTGTACCAGGAGGCTTTGAACGTCAGAATAAGAAGCTGGGAAAATACTCAGTTCTGCTGTTGGTTTCATCTGCTGCATCTGTGGGGTGGGGAGATGAGGGAAGGGAAAAAGCATGCAGTGCTGTGGCAGTAGGAGGGAAACATGAGGCTCCTTCCCAGGGATGCTGCCAGGAGATGCAGTGCTGACAGGCAGGGGTCTCCGGCAGAACCCACATGCTGCTGTTTTTCATAATTAGAAAATAGAGTATGTTTTCTAATTATAAATTAAACATTAATTGGGAACTGTTATGCTTTCTTGCCACTAAAGATATGAAAACAAATGCTTCAACAAGCTTCTTAATTTTGTAAATGGAGTAATTCAGGATTTAATTACTGCTTGAATTTGCATACAAATAATATATATTCCAAATTTCTATGAGACACTGGTGTTGAGTTGATAACTTTCTTATAAGCTCTTGAGAAAACAAGTGCATTAGTATAAAACTGGAAAGGTGCTATCTGTGATAAGGTTCCTCTTCAGCATGAGTCCTAAAACAGACTCCTTTACCTCAAGAAAACAAAGCAAATCAAACCAAGCCACAAAACCAACGTTCAGTCTATCTCAGCCCTACAAACCCATGTCTTTCATGTCAAATATTTTGCTGCAATTGATCAGTCACAGCATTCGTGCCTATAGGAAAAGATTTTCTCACCTTTCTCAAGCACACCTGCTTGGCTTTGCAGAACATCTGGTGTCCATCACCTGCTGCAGTAGAGTTCAAACTCCTGCTTGCTTGTTCCCGACTCTAGCTTTTCTTGAGCAAATGTGGACCTAAACTATAACTTGCCTAGTTTGACATGAAGATGCAAACAAAAAATTTGTATATGCAACGTCTGTCAGAAAAGTGTTACATTTCAGTATAGGTATGAGGAAGAGCTGATTTCAGAAGAAAACCCATCCATGCAAGATTCCCTAATGAGAGATGTCTAAGTCACAGCACATTCCTTCTCTATTATCTTTTTCCACATGAAGTATCTTACAAGAGATCTGACCTCTCAGAATTCTAATCACATCATTAACAGAGCTCATAATTCACAAGCAGCTTTGTTTTTCCTCCAGTTTGAGAAAGTGTCTCTGTCTCTCAGCCCAAGGTTTTTCCTCACTTTCATTCACTTGGATCTGTCCAACAGACTGTGGTTTCCCACCTTTCTTGAGCTGCCTGTAGCATTGCATGTGCTCTCTGAAGAGCTGAATAGCTTGCACTCACTTCTTGATGCATAAGTGTTTTTTTCAAGCAATGTTGGCAGGAAGCAAGTTTAGATAGGGAGAGCCCCAAAGATTCTTTGCAGAAGCCAGTGGAGGGTCTGTTTCTGTCAGTAGCCCAACTCCAGGTCCCTACAAGATATAGATTAAATTGACAAGAGCACATGTGAAGGAAATTATATCTAAGAGGATGAGCTATGTGAGTGCACAGACATAGATGCTCGTTACTATCATGCAGGTAGCTTTGTGAGCTGCTATTTATCTGATATCATTTCTACTTTGGTGATACCTGTCTGCCTTCTTCCAAGTCAAGGATTTCTAAATTGAGGACACAGGGCAAGATGGCAATGCAGAGGAAAACCACTGATATTCTAAAGGATCCTCAGTATTTGCAAATAGTTATTCATTAAAATTGCCCTTTATGGCTAAATACCCAGCAGGACATTCACTGCAAACTGCAACTGACCAGCAAAGAAGGGAGGCAAAGAAATGCAATATAAAGTAACATCTGTTTCATTTATGCTGATCAGAAATTAGTAAATTAGTGACTGTGCAAGGCACCAATTCCCCCCTTGTTACCTGCGGTCAGTACATTCACTTCCTTTCTGCAGGGTCTCAGTAACACATGGGTGACCTAATACAGCAATCCAAGTGCAGGGATCAGGTCTACGAAGTCATGGTAGGTTAAGTGCACCATAACATGATAGCCCCTAAATAAGGCTCGGTGCTTGGGATATCCTTCCATCACTTAAGATGTAGGCTAACAGAAGCTCCTTGTTCATGCCAAAGCCATCTGTTCAGGCAGGCAGCCTCCTGACACCATTAGGAGCGGCTGCAGGCTGTCGGCCTTACACCACCTCTGACCCAGTGCTCCAGCACACTCAGCGCAGCCAGCGGGTGACATCGGGGACAGGCCTTAATCCCAGGCAGGAAGTGCATCTTAACCTTTGACTTAAAATCTGACGTTTATATACAGGTAGGATCCATTACAGGATCTTGTAGGTTCTTACACTGCACCACATGTAGCTCATTAAAATAAATTATGGAGAAAAAAAACACTATTTAAAAGAAAGCACCAAGGAGTAGTCCTCTGTATTTCTTGTGTAGCTCTGAAGCAGTTAACGCTATCGTAAAAGCTTTTCATACTTCTCTGTGATTTACACAGAGCTGTGAAGGTGTTTACTTACAGAAGCACAGCTTTTAGTGGCACAGGTGAGTATGTTTTCTCATCCTGTGTAATCCCCCATACTGAGCAGCCTCATGTATGGAAAGGAATTTTGACCATCACCTGCCAACTGCCAGCTTTCTCGCAAGGTGGGAACATCCTGATTCAGTTTGATTGGTCAAATTACACCTCTTGAAAAGCAAAATATAATGGGGTACCACCCTCAAAGTGCTACACTTCTCTTTCACAAGTAGGAAAAAAAAGTGGCAAAGACTGCTGCATGTGATTTTTGAAGGAGGAAAACAAACCCACAAAAAAATCTACATATGCAGAAAAAGGTTTTACAAACGTCCGTCCTCGACTTCCTTCACAGCAATCTGCTCTTCCCAGTGTCCAAGAGTGCCTGCTGCATCAGAACTGAAAACAGGCAGCGAGGGATAGAAAAAAGCACAGCAAATATCACAGAAGGTAAGGACACCTTTTTTGAAAATTCTCTCTTTTATTATTTAACCCATCAAAACATTCCAGTTTCTCTGCAGGCCGTGAATCAGGCATTTTTCCACTGTAACATTTCCATAGGAGACAGCATAAGCTCTGTGTACAGGATCAAGGCTTAGCGTGCTCAAGTCATGTGAGAGCTGAAGTATACTCATCAGTGACAAATTAGTCATCCTCACATTACTCAGCTTCGAGCACCACACAAGAAAATGACCTTGTATTGTGGTACTTCTAGGTTAAGAATGCCACTGCCTAATGACAGAAGAGTAGGTTTGGATTGATCTTACGGGTTTTACAGTAAGGATTTGACGAGGTGTGTTTATTATCACATTTGGAAGTGTTTAGGCATGATAATTTTTTGACATAATACAAAAATCACAGAAATAGTTTAATTTAGGTATCTAAAGTTACAGAAAATAAATATTTCAGTGAATATAAGATCTGATTAAGACATATAGAATAAGAGGTATACAAGAAAATGTAGTTAAAAATACAGAAGTCCCAAGTGGGAAAGGAAACACCATTTTTCTTGAAGAATTTGAACCTTCCTTCTTCAAATCACCATTTGTCTCTCTTTGATAAAGCTCCACTACCAACATTTAAATAGGTAGCCCCACCAATCAGCTGATGGGAATACACCTTGTTGCACTAGAAGTACAAAGCTAAGAAGAATGTATAATATTTTATTTTTCAATGTATTTACAAAAAGGTATTGCACAGATCCAGGCATTTTTTTTCAGTTTAACAAATTAAGGAAAAGCCTATTTACAAAGTTAAAAACAGAAGTGCAAAACAAGACTGAAAGAAAACCAGAAAGAATAAAGTTTATTTAATTACTAAGTACAGTCTGCTATCTGACCATAGCCCACATCCTGCACTACCTAAATTAGTTGTACCTTGTTTATCTGTAACTTCAGAAGTCCTTGCATTTCTCTATAGATGCAAGCTAATCTTTTACACTAACCATGAGAAGGTTTATGTAAAATGTAAAGGCTAAACTTAGCTTAACTTATTATCTTTATTTCACCAGCAAAAGGATGCTCTTTTAGGTAAATTGGTAAAGCTACATAGTATTATACGTGTATTTAAAAAGTAGTGATAAATCAGGCATGACGGTTTTCATTCTTTGTAAACACCATGAGGAAGTCTGCCAGTATATCTGGACTGATAATCCTAAATACACCGTCAGTCCAAATTACATTAGCACAGCATACAGTCGTGTCTCAGCCTATCTGCCACTGGGGCTATCGTGATGCATTTCTGGGGTGTAAGTAAGCAGAACAATCATGACCCAAAGATGAAGCAATGCCTGGGAAAAGAGAAGTAAAAGTTAACTTAGCACACACACTTGTTGTTTATGGCAAAGTGTGTCAGTGTAAGTGGAAAAAAAAATCGTATGAAAAATATTTAAGCAAAATATTTCTACTATTTTTACTTTTAATAACTAATTCTTATATGCTTAATGAAATGCTGAGTCAGATTCTGAAGAAGCCATTCACAGAAAGCTAGATTAGATTTTACACGAACAGCAAAAATAAATGCACAGAATCCAGGCTTCTTTATGCTCTCTACCTTCTTTCCATCCATGCATGCCTTGCAGAAGCTCCAGCTGTTCTCCCTGATACCCAGCCTGGCCCATGGACATCACATTAAGTGGCCTGTCCAGTGACAAACTGATACTCCTGTGCCACCTGGCTGACACCAGACAGAGAAAAACTCTGAGTTCTACTTTCCTTCTCCCTACCCACATGTGATGTTTAGTAACATTTTTATAAACACTGCAGAAATGTTAATCATCATTCAAACTTCACTGAAATTACAGTTAGAATACATTTTGCTGGGGTGCAACAAAAGAGATAAGTGACAATACCTATCACACATATCCTTAAAAAATAATAACCAAAACCCGAACATTAAAATTACAGCAGTCATAACAGATTCCAATTGAAAAAGGCCCAACATATGGTTCCTGTGCAACTGTTACTGAGTAGCTCAGGCAGTAAAATTCTTCAGTATCTCAGCAGAAAGCATTTTATTTACATATTCTAAAGTCTAAGTCATAAGTAGGAAGAAAGAGAGAAGTCAGGAATTAAACAGCCCTGTTCCCTCCAGTACTTAACAGGGTGGAAGAAGAAATTGCAGGGGAACCTTGTCATTTCCTTTATTTACATGCATCTCTCTGCCTTACTGAAATAGTGACAGCTGTTCTTAGAGACTCCGTTTAGAAAAATCACTGTGTGTTCTCAAGCAACTTATTCTCTTTCATTTCAAAGACTTGATAAACATTTTCAGTCAGGGCAGACTGTGTGTCTACCTTGCTACAGTTCATTTCAACTAACAGACATCTACCCTCTAGTGGTAAAGGAAGGGATCTCATTTCCATAATTTTTTCTTGTTTTCACAATTTTTATCACCTACTATGTTAAGATTCTATTATTTGAATTTTAGCAAAAATAAGTCATTTTTTCAGCTACTAGAGTAGCATGACCGTTAATTACTGAACAAAAGCGGAGGGCCAAATATTAAGAAAACCCATAAAAGAAGTCAACTAAACAACATCAGTGCATGCAGGTCACAATATTATTTTCCATTCTCACTTCACTTTAAACATTCTTTTAAAAGGTAGTTACATAACTGTCCTTAAGAGTTCCATACTAAGAATGAGAAAAACTGAGAACTAACAAGCAACACAATTTCAAAATGCTGTTTTGTAAATACTATTTAGTCTACAAAAGAAAAGAGCTGTTAATTACACAGTACATTTAAGACGTACTTCATAAACTGGCAAAAGAAGTCTTGAATTATAGTCTTAAAGAAATCTTGCTTACCATATATATTATTACAAATATTCTTGCTATAGGATACCTCCTTAAAAAGATTCCCAGCCGAATGCTACACAAGAGAAAAACAAAACGCACAAGTCAGCAATAAGCAGTAAGTTCTTCTTCCTCTCATTCTATTTAATCACAAACTCAAACTCTACATCTGTTTCTGACCTGAATTTTACTTCATATATTCATGAGTGAGAAAATTCAGAATGCAGACTATTAAAAATCTTTTCCTAAACCAGAAGATGCTTTTTCTTGTCACATTCTTACCTAAATTGATCTATGCTACTAGCAGCCTTGCGAACTCTCCCATACATTCCTGCTATGTTGGTATCCACGTCACTGAAAAGGACAGGAACATTACGCATACGAGCACCTATTTGAAGGGAAGAAATAAAAAGACTCATTACTGTAAAACCACTTCGAGATGTAGTCTAAGTAAAATTAAATTACAGTTTATAAAAAACATATGTAAAAAAAACAGAAATAGCAATTCATCTGATTTGTTATTGCTATTTTGCTGGAGGCAGGGAAGTGTGTTATAAGGGGAGGATTGCTGATAAACTTACAATTGATTTAAGCATCAATTCAACTTAGTACATTCAAAAATTTATTTTAGTTAATTGAATGAATCTTGGTATTGAATTCTAATAAGTAATAAGAGTTTTTTTATTAGGTATAAAATAATGGGTTTGATAGTCATCTTTTTTCCATTTACTTGTATTTCTCATACAGTAAAACTGACAGCACTTCTAATACTAACTTGTATACTCCAAATATTAACATATTATTTACACTTTTAATATGCATCAACTTTCTTTGAATAAGATTCTCAGACTGCTACCTTTGTGCAACTAAAAACAAGGCAAAAGGACAATTCTGTTCAACACTCAAAAGGAAGTGTACTGTTCACATTCACCTCCTAAAACCTTTTTACAAGACAGCAAATACTGCCAGCTTCTAACATTGTTTGAACCCAAAAAGACAGATTTATTTCCACCTGTGACAGGATTTGTGTATAAGATTGTAATAAGATTGCTTTAATATTGCCACGATATTAAGAATTAAACTGGCTTCATTAAGGTTACTTATCACTCACAAAGAGGAGCTTTTATTCAACTATTTTTGATACAGACTGCTGCTGAAAAAGTCTCTGCTATAAGCACCATATTTTCAGACTTCTTTTTTTCCTTTATGAACTCAGATCTTCAGAGAAAAGCATTAGGAAATACAGAAACCTGCACTGCAGAGAGAAGATTTTTAAGTGTTATCATTCCTTATTTACCTTCAGTACCATCAATTCCTGCCATATTAATGGAAGGCCCATTAGTACTACTGCCTTGGAAAGCCTTCAGCTGATGCTCAAGCCGTTCCAGTTGATAGACAAGTGAGTTTTTCTCTGTGCTCAGGCTCTCTAACATGGTCTGCTTCTGAATAAGTGTTTCTGTCAGCTGATGAAGGCGATTTTCTAATTCAGTTTGACTACTACTACTTAGAGCTTTGTTTGTGAGCTAAAAAAACAAAGGAAAAATCAGAACACGTTCAAAATCTGACCAATGTGACATATTACAAAAGTAGTATACTCCCAAAATCTAAGCCATCAAGAACAAGCTACAACATTTGCAGGACTTCTATGGGATAATAATATCCAAACCAGTGAGTGCAGTGAAGAAGAAACTCAATTTCAACAGTTGTTAAGACAAGACTTTTCACGTGAAAAGCAAAAAAGCTGTTTAAAAATGTATTCATATGTTTTCCACTTCTAGTGCTATGAATATAAGTTTTATCATCAAAATTAATGTCTCAGAACTGAGTTTAAATGCATGACAATCACAAAAATCAATCTCCTCTTACTTCCAACTTCACAAAGTGAGCATGTAAAATATTTCGAGTGAGCAAGGAAATGCTCAGTACAAACAAGGAGTGTCTACCCAAGGAGGATGCTAAAGATTGACAGTATCAGAATGTTCCAAAAGGGATTAGACCTATTTAAGAAAAACAGTTCCATAAATGTACTAACAGAACTTAGGGTCTCTAATTCACCTACGAAAACCATAGATGCTGAAAGAGTGCAAGGGAGCGAAGACAGTGTCCAGGCTCACACTGCCACTATTCAAGATAAAAACCTGTCTGTTGGATACATGGGTAACTAGTCTGAGGGACATCTTATGTTTCTATGCACAATCAAAAGAATCTCTGAAGAAACAGTCATGATCAAACACCAATGGCGTTGTTTAGTTTCCAGGATGAAGCACTCAACAGGTGTAGTGGGATCCCAGGTTACCCTCTGAAGACAAAAGCATGTGTAATCATAAAATTAGACTATTTACTGTTCCATGGTTCCTTTCCTTTACCCTCCACACTTAAAATTCTACTTTGCATAGCAAACAAGCACATGCTAACTCAGTAGTAGTTCCTATGTGTCTTTCGTATAGTTTAAGCAAATTAATAATTTTCAGCACTGTTTTCATAAGTTAATGTAATACCTATTTTCTATACAAATACAGTACCTGATTCCTGAGCTTCTGAATTTCTTCCTCTCTGTCTTTTATCCTGCTTTGCAAAGTATTCTTTGTTCGATATAATTCTTCCTCAGTATAACGGAGTTCCTATGAAGTGCACCACAGTCAAAGATCTTGTTTTCATACTTAAGTACTTTGAAAGACATTCTCTTACTTAAAGTTACACATTAGAACAAGTAACACAGGATAATCAGATATAACATTTAATATAATCTAGAAGCGTCTGGCTAGCACTGGGAAAAAAATAAGAGAGCAGAGTATGAAGACTACCTAGAAGATCGTAAAATCCTTTATTGACTGACTTAACGTAAATACTAGCCCAGATCAGTTTACTAATGCTGACACAATTCCACTGGGAACATGATTTGTTTTGTTGTCCTCATATTCTCACTGTTTGTTATATTGCTATCTTTAAATGATACCAATACTTAAAGAATTAGGGAATACCAGGGGGAGGGGAGGAGGAGGAGGAAGGGAAGAGACATCTCTGTTCCTGAAAGGAGCCCATCAATCATTAAACTAAAATGAAGTGGGTATCTTCCAATTTTAAAAAATCCTAGCATATTTCTCTTTAACTTTGTGAGTGTCACAGACCTTCCATAAACTTTTAAGATAAATTAGCATAACAGAGGGAAAAGGAAAAGCAATATTAGCAAGAGACAACTTACTGAAGAGCAAAACTAACAGTAAGGTTTCTTACTCCCACGATTTAGTGGCTATGTCAACTCCTATTTAAAGACCTACCATACTTATCTTTTAAATTACAACTGCCTTCAAATCACTGTGCCACTTCAACTATCAGCTGCTACAGAAGACAGCTGATCATAGTTTTCCTTTAAGTCATGAGATATACAATGAATAACCTTTCATTTTCCAATGTCAGCCTCAGAAGCTTTACAGCAAGTTAGAGCAATTCTCCAATAGAACAGGCCGCTGTTGCATTAAGTACCATTGCAAACAATTACTTTAAAAGCACACATATACATATGTCATCAAAAGAAATATCATTGGTAGCAACCAATAATGCTTTTTTTTTTTTTTTTTAAAGGCTTCACCTCACTTCTTCTATACATGGCATTAAATTAAAATATACCCCTCAGAAGGGCAGGAGTAATGTGATATAATCTACCATCTGCTTTGATATAACCATCAACTATCTATCAGAAGCAGACATCAACTTCTGCCTTTTAATTAGTTCAAGCTGCTAGCATCTCATTCAAATGTAATTTCTGAAAGGACAGATAATCCTACAAGATAAATTGTTCCTAACAAATACAGTACACTCACCTGCTTTCCTCATTAATACTCTTTACATGAGCTTTTTTTAATTTTTAAAGGACATTTTAATAGGCTGCAAAACATTGGTCTGATCTAATATTTTGTTTGTTAACACAAAACACAAGAATGAAGTTTTTTCCCCTCTTCCTAGCACAGAATAGCTTAAAAAGATGTTACAACCGGACAAAAATTCTCTACTACTATTTTGTTAACAATTTGTCTTATACAGTAGCTTGGAATCCTACATAGAATTTGATCACAGCAAATACAATTGTAACCTTTATTAAGTTTTTTGACATAAATGCAAGTTACTACCACATCCCTGTTGCTGGATTGTTCACCTTCTAGATAAAATTTAAGATCATTATCAATTTTGTTCACTCTCTAGGGTCTTGTGTATTCTTTAAAAAAAGCTGAGAACTGTATTTAATCAGGATTACTGCTTAAGGTTGCACTTTGGCCTTATGACATTCACTAAAATTTGGGAAATTTCCTTGGAATACTAGAACAAAAAAACCCTCAAATACCATATAAGCTACTCTCTCATTAAGCCAAATGCTTTATTGAAGACAACAAATGGGCCTAAAATAAGACCCCATCAGCTTTCAAGCATTCTTTACCTGCTTCTGCCGTTCTAGTTCAGCCTCTGCCTCCTGCTTGGCCATTTTATGTGCTGCTATTTGTTCTTGTAGGTCTTGAAGCTGTTCTCTCACTGACTCAGCTTCACTTACCTGCTGAGTCTCCATATCCTGAAATGAACAGAAACATTACTATTTCACTAGCATTCAAACAGTACTGTAATCTGTCATAGGTGACTACAGAAAGCGTTGCTTCTCCAATACTGATTCCAAGAAAAATGAAAATGAGGGTAAAGACAACTGCTCATTTTATACAGAATATTTTTATTACAATATCAACAAGATAAATGCAATTTGTAAACATAAGAAGCCTTCAAGTGATCTCTTTTTCCCTTCTGCTGTATGGATGCTAAAATTGTGTAAACCCGGCACAGCTGCTGGGTTGAGCCAATTATGCCACAGCTGACTCAGATTACAATTACTTCAAGGATTAGTAGCAGCTCTTGCAGAAAAGGACGTAGGTAAAATCTACAGAAGTAATCAGGCTTGTTTAGAAAGAATTACTTTTTTCAAAATAAGTGCATAATAGAGTGGGAAAAGAAAATGGTATCTATAATACTTCTCCCACCACCAGGATAGAAAATACGAGAAGAAAATGGTTCTCTGTAAGTGTTTACCCCACAGTTGAGCAAAAGCTGCCTTGGTTTTAATACTTGTTCAAAAAATTTTAGAAGTGACAGCCCTAAAGCACGCAAAAAAACAGTCTTCTGTGCATGGCTAACTACATGTAGGTGTGTACATAACCACAGCTACCTGCAGCTCCGTTCTCATCTGCTGTATTTGTCCCATTAGCTTTTGTATTTCTTCTCTTTGAGTGTCACGCTCGTGCCTCAGTTCCTCTAGTTCCATTGTGCTTGCTGTCTGGCTATCCAGACCTTCAATACCAGAGCCTTCTTTTAGGCTGTTTATCAGCTTTTCTTTAGACTGAAATAATAAATCAAAATGTTATTGATAGTACTATTTCACAAGTGCTCGAATAAAACCCATCAAAAAATTGCTCTACATTTCCTATATAGACTTACAGTAAAATAACTGTTTTATCTGTTCTTTCAGACAAGTTAAAAATAACTCTACGCATTTTAAAATGGAAAGTGCTTCCCTACTAATAATTTCTCTGATTTTCCATATGTCACAAGGTGGGATGTACTGAAAGTCTGTGTTATCAGAGGAGGAGTAAAGCTTTACTCTTTATAATTGTGTGGAATGTTAAACATGTCACAGATAAAAATTCTGCCTTTCCAGCTAATGTAAGAGAGAATACAGACGCTGAAGACAAAGATTTAGTCCATCCTTTCTCCTGTCAACAAAGCCAAATAAAAACCCAAATCAGCAATTTCTCTTCTGGGAAACAGAATAAACTTTTTTTTTTTTTTTTAAACAAAGTTAACCTAATGTTAACTTGAAATTGATTTCTGATCTCATGCTTCTTGCATTCATCAACATGATTCGAGTCCTGAACTTGGTCATCAGACTAAACTGATTTATTCTAAACAGGTAAGGTTTGCTAACTCTTATAAATAAAACTCAAATTGGTACCTTTAATAACTTAAGTGGTAGACAACTGCACAAAATATGTAATTTTGCCATTGCTTATATAATCACATACAACTTTTCAGAACACAAAAATATCTCCTTTGGTTTACACAGGTATCCACTATGCTTCAGACTCAAGCAAAATAAAGCAAATTTCTTGGCACAAGAACACTGGGTGTAGATAAACTGTAGATTACATTTGTATCCATCTGCTTAAGATCAGACTCTGGGATGGGGAACACAATGACAGATGTTATAAAATAAGTGCAGTGGTTCACGTGGATTTTTCTTTAAGTTCAGGACCTGAACTTCCATTTCATTATTTAACTTAATCTGTCAACGAAAATTTTAGGAGGTACAAAATGCAGACTAGTAACTGTTCTAAATAGGTATCATTATGGATTCACCCCAAAATATATTACAGATCACATGGAAAAAAACAGATTAAATTACCTGAAGAATAACATCCTGTAAAAATCAAGCATACAAATCAAACTGAATGCCTTTAAATAAATGCTTACTTGGAGTATGCGAGTAGCTTTTTGTTTATAGTCTGCCAGCTCCTGTTTTGCAGATTCTAGCTGGTTTTTAGATACTTTGACTTGCTGCTGAAGCTCATCAGCTCGCTTTTTCTCATCTAAATACTTTCTTTCTGCAACTGTTACCCCTTCTGCCAAATTCTGACGTTCTGCTTCCATTTTACTCAGACGTGCTGCAAACTCATTCTATTAGAAATATGGAAACAATATTTCTGTTTAAAAACAATCACTACTTTAACCTAGAAACAAAAGAGAGAGTTTAAAAGCAACTACATTTGAAATAACACTTCATATGGACTGCATCCAACTTGCGTATGCATTAGTGCTGTGTGGAAAGAAATTCTGCTAGTTTAAGGAAGTACTAAATTGGTACTCAGTAAGAACATGCATTTCTTTGCCACCAGAAGTAGATCTTTCTGTTTACATACGTTTGGTAAACAAAAAGCAAGCTATCCCTCCACAAAAATAAACAAATCAACCATAAAGATATTTTAGTTCAAAGAAGAGAAACAAAAAAAACAGTAAGGGTTTTCACAGATGTTATTATACATAATAAAGGCTAAGCTAAATGGAGAATGCATAAAGTCTTTAGCAATATAAGCTTTCACATTTACCACAGAAGTGACCACCCAGTCTAACATTCTTATGATTACATATTAAAGTTGTAGGTGCAGGTGGGGAACAATATGGCATGGAAAATCAAATTGACTGCTGATTTAAAATATGTTTTCACATAAAAGGTAGAGTGAAAAAAAAAAATTCCTTTTCAGCATTAATTCTCAAAAAAATTTAATCATAAAGCTTTCAAAATAGCACGTAAGAAGAAAATTAGCATCTCAAGGATACTTAGTGTAGCAGAAGGCACATTTTCCAAGTATACCCTGAACAGGAACTAGTCAAGGGGAAAAGAGAGCAGTTAGAACCTCACAGATTTGATCTCACAAGCAGTCAAACTCCTCCTTAGTCTTCCCATCTAACCTGCATTTGTTTGTAACTTTCTTGCTCTCGCTTCAGTGTGGAGTCTGCATCACGCAGCCTATCCTGAAGAGTTTGAAGGGCTTGATTTTGCAAACTGCTCCCTTCACTGTGGTCTTGTATTATTCTGAAAGAGTGATATACATATTAATTGAAATTAAAAATTCAGTATGATTTTAAGGTAGAAATATGACTATCTTTAGCAACAGCCTTGAAAATGTACCCAGTAAATTAGTGAACATGGCTGGCTAATAACTCCTGCAGTACCATTGTGAAGTATCTAATCTCAGATTCATGACCCAGTAGAAAGACAAAGAAGTCTTTATATCTGAGAATAAGCAAGTGTATTTTTCAAGATAGAAACATTTCTTCAGATCTTAAGCTTCAACCCTCTGACAAAAACATAAATATATTGTATACAGTGTTTCAATAATCAGGTGATAATTGCTCTTATTCATTTGCCCAGTTTCTACTGCCAGCTGTGATGTAACAAGCTCAGAGCAAACTTCAATGTTCATATTTCAAATTTTGATACCATCTCCCCACATTAGTTCATTCATTTTTATCCTTAAAGAGACTAAACTACCTGTACTGAGTTTTCAACCCTACTACTATTTTTGCAAAGTTGTGAAGTCTGAAATTAAGTACCGTGATTTTTCACTCTGCAATGCTTCCAAAGCTTCTGTCCGGGAACTTAGGAGCTGATCAGCTTCTTGCAAGCGTACTTTGAGCACAGCTAGCTGGGAATCCTTGGCACCAACAGCTTCTGTCAGATCATCAACACGAGCTCGAAGTTCTCTGACCATCCTGTCATTCTTTGAATGGTCAACATTCCACTTCTCCACTCTTTCCCGGGATTTGTTCAGTTCTACAATGTAAAGTGTTCATTTTAAGTTTTCAAAAACAGATCATGACAAGGTTTTTTTTTAAGTGCTCAGGATGTGCATGCTAAACTTCCTAAAGGAAGAAATCAAATACAACCGAGTTGAAGCAACACTGAAACTTTAGGAGCTACCAAAAAGTAACAAATACCAGACTTTGGCTGTCAGATCATGACCTACTAAAAAAAAAAAAAAGAAGAAGAAAATGACATATGATCTCAAAGCTCATTTTCATTCCACTTTGCAGCTGACAATCTGTCTTAATCCTTGCAGTGAACTACTGTTGAACAGCCCTGTGCGAGCAAACCTTTAAAAACCTCTGCAGGTAGCATCTAATTCAACACTACATAGCAATAAGATCAAACTAAATAACAGCAAACAAATACAGTGTTAAAATGATACCTGGATATTTACCGAGACTTTGTTTTTAATCAAAGTTCACATGCTAAACTTCAATGGAGAATAAATTCTGCAACTTAAAGTGACTTAAAAAAAAAAAAAGAAGAAGATACAGTCCCTCAGTTGTGTGCCTAACTGAAGTAGTTTGCCAAGTATTTTATTATTTGTTTTTATAATCACATCTGTCATATTTCATTTCATGTAGCTTTAGAAAAAAAAAAGCTAATATAGTCATACAAAAATACCAATCTGAGATTTTCATCATCAATTAGCTACAGACAGAAAGCAGTCAGATTTCAAGCACTTAAAGGCATTCATTCATAACCATTTTGCAAGAAACTTTAAAAGGCAGAAAAAAATATTTTAACATTTAATATTTGCTAGTATTAAGATGTAAGCGTTGGAACTAACTCAACTACATCATTTTCATCAACATGTGTGCTATTATTGTAGTTGAACAAGACTTCCAGTCTCTCTCAGCTCATCATTTTGAAAACCAGGAATCGTTTTGCTTAAGTCACACATGCAAAATTATCTAGGAAGACTTTATTTTAAATATAAAACTCTAACACAGAAATAGCTTTGCTTCCCAGTTTACCAGTATTTTCACAGTATGTTACAGTTTAGTTTCCAAACTACAATACCTTCTTGCGTTTCTTTGGATCTCTGAATTAATGAAGCCATTTCTTGATTTAAAGATTGCACTTCATTTCGCAACAGCTGATTCTCTAGGCGAAGGTTGGATAGCTCGTGTGATTTTACATCATCGTTAGCTGAAAGGCCAGGATTAGTTACTGCACTTAGTGAATCCTTTGTGCGATCCACTTGGGTTCCCAGTCCAGAGTCTGAGCTGTCTGGAGTTTCTGTACAGAGAGATGCAAGTTAGAGCTGATCAAACCATTTGCAGGTCTGTATCAGTGGTTGAATGCACTTAATCTAATTAAAAAAAAAAAAAAAAAAACAGCTTATATTGGAATATAACATAATTTTGATGTCAAACTTAAGTATGTAATTCAGCCACACAGCTGTATGTTTTAGCTACCTTTATGTAAGAGAGTGTTTTAAGAATCTTCAGTTGAAACATCATCTTACTGATGATTCTGCACCAACAACTCCCAAAACATGCTTTTAAAATTCACTTTTAAAAAGCGATATAGGAATTTCTGATGTAGTCTGAACAGAACTCACTTGCAGGGAAGAGGGAACCTACAGCCCTTCCTCAGCACACACATGGTACTGGATTACTGCTCTGAAATTAATGCAGCGACCCTAGCAGTGTTGACTGCTATGCACAGACAGCTGGGAGATTTGCACCAGTCTTAACAGAAAGTGAACAACCAAGCAAACAATGCGAAAACATTCCTTCTGAATTCAATGTGCCCCAGATCGACAACTGTTGAAAATCCATGGGGACAAACTACAGCAGATTCAATGCCAGACTGCAGTTTAGCTGTCACAATACCATTTTCTTCGTGCTGTGATTATCAACCAATCTGTTCCACCTCCTTAGCTGCCACTGCAACAGGTCTCATGAGCCAGAGCTCATCAAGGAGATGGGGCAGACTGGGAATTCCTAACAGCGTACCAACAAGTAACCACAGTGACTGAAAAGTTTATTTCAGATTTTCTCAAACCCCTTTCCTATTTAAATGTTTTTAAGAAGTGTTACTTCCTTTCTTTTAATTCATTTACATAACTTTGAAATTATCAGACAATCTATCTTCATTCCTTTGTCTGGAAAACTTGAGAGTCCAATCAAGCTAACAAAGCAAAAAATAGGTCATTTATAGCAGACAGGGGATTGCATCCAAGGCAATGTACATACTGTAACATTAATTACTTTTGTCTGTAACTAACAAACTGTAATTTATTTCAACAGTTGCAATATAGGACATCAAAATGACTGATACATACAATTGACTTCAAAACTAGTATGCTCAAACTCTACATATCAATCATGCGCCTCCTCACTTAGCAGCTCCAAAATGCAAACTCCACTGAAAAATCTTCAGAAAAAAATTCAGTGCATCACACTGAGCAAAATAACCATGTTCCCTGAGCATCAATTATCAAGGTACAACATGCCAAATAGCTAAGTTTAACATATTTGACTTATTGCTGTCAAATGTTATTGAAAAGTTACAGACACAGAAAAACAAAAACAGTTAGATCTCTGGAAATGACCCCTTTTTACCTATAAAACTTTTCAATATACTTAATGCAGTTAATTCTTTTACAGTTAGGGTAGTGAGGCACTAGAATAGGTTGCCCAGAGACATGATGGATGACTTGTCCCTGGATACCTTCAAGACCAGGCTGGACCAAGCTCTGAACCACTTGATCTAGCTGTGGATGCCTCTGTTCGCTGCAGGTGAGTTGGACTAGATGACCTTTAAAAAGGTACCTTCCAACTCTATGGATTCTATGAATCTGTAAGTCAAAAACTTGCACAGTGCTTTACATGCATAAAGCAGTGAACAAATAATACTCCCGCTATACTATCAGAAATACAACTATTTGCTTCAATTTTATAGAAGAAATAACATTACAGGAACACTATAGATTGGGGAGCCAGACAGAGAATGAAAGTTTCTAAGAGTTTCATTCTCCTTAGTAGACACTTGAGTTTTTAACCACTTGGCCTGGAAATTACTTCAGGTACCTGCAGCAATGCACAACTTCTGGCAAAAACTAAGCTGTCTATCTCACTTTCTCAAGAGAAATCATGCTTCTCAAGAGAAGCATGCCCATTTTCCCACTGTCCAAACCAAGCAAGTTTGACAGCTTGCCCATCTTCCATGGTAGAGCAGAGAGAAGCTCACATTATATCAGGTAGGGCATTGGGTAACAGCCAGAACCATTTACCAGCTGTAGTGAAAGTCACTTGCTCACATATGTGGCATCACAACAGGCAACAACTCCAGGCAAGGGAACAAATGCAGCAGTGCCAGAACTCATACTTCCAAGTAGGGATGCACAGGTGCTGATGTACTATCAGGCCATGACTCAGGCAGGATAAGGTGAGCAGTAGCAATGAAGCAGATAAAGAACACAAAGGATTTAAGTGTCGCGTTATATAACCTGACAAATTACTGTAGTATCTAAGATTATTCCAGTGATGAAAAATAGCAAGAACCATACTGTACTTCACAAATGTAACACACTGGTGCCACTAGATCTTTCATGAAGTGACAAAAAAAACTTTTACCTAGCCTTACACTAGACATAAAAGGGTTTAAAATATCTTTAGATTCAATATTATTAAACTACCATTGCTTTTGCTCCCGACAGAATTATCTTCAGTAGTCACTGCACTCTGTGTACTAGTAGATACAGAACTAATGTTTGAAGTCCGAGAGTGATTTTGAACAGGTGCCTTGCTCTTCTCTTTTTTAGAGTCCATCCTTGCATTAGGCTCTTTCTCAGAACTGTTGAGAAAATCAAACAGCAACTCATCATCGGGTTCAGACTTTTTTCTCCTCACAAAATGCGAGGAAGCTCTGGATGTGGAAACACTTTCTACTGAAGAAGCAACTTCTGAATTTGTTCTACGCGCTGGTTTAACATTTGCTGTTCCTGCTAAGATCGTAGCCTTTTGGTTTTTAATGTTATCAGCTGCTGAGGAGATGTAGGCGGCTTTGGATGACGTCTGATATTTCAGTTCTCTGGCATGTTGGGACAATTCAGAATATTCATTGGCAGAATCCAAATTCTTGCTATCAAAAACTGCATTGCTTGCTGCGTCTTTTTTGTTCAGAGCTGATGCAGCCCCTTGATCAACTCTGTTGAGAAGATCCTCCGCCTTTCCAGCCAAATCAGCAAACCAAGACATGATAAATGTCTGCTGATTAACTCTACATCAAAATTTCAGGAACATATGCTGTAAAAGAGAACAATTTAAAATCAGACAGGTGTTGAGAAGACAAGAAGTGTGGATTACTGAAAAATGCTGCAGTCATCTATTACTGTTGTAACTACATTAACACTTCTGTCCTACCAGCTTCATATTTCGTTGTTTTGATAACTGATGTAAATAAACCAAATCAGTTTCTTAAGAAAATATACAAAAGCACATGGCTTTGCCATCAAACCATATCCGCTCCTAGCATCAGCACCTGCTGATGCAGCCTGTCAGCGCAGTGGTAGCAGAACATAAAGTCTACTTGCACCTGACAACACCCAAACCCAGGCGGAGAAGGAAAACGCGTCAACAAACATACCGCAGGAACGGACGCAAGAGACAAACATCCCTCAGATGCCTGACCTGCAGATTCCATCAGCCAGGTCAGAGGGACGAACATCCCCAGAACAAACTGCTGCCCTGAGGTGCCCCTACGACAGCGACAGGAGGACGAGGAGCACCTCCCCGGCACTCAGAGCCTACGGCAGGGCCCCCTCACCCGGGACAGGCCTGCAGGAAGCGGGCAGCGCAGCGGCCGCGAGGAGAAGCTGAGCCGGCCGACCCCGCCCGGACCCACGGCCCCGCCAGGCCCCTACTCCCACCCGGCGGCCCTCAGGAGCGGCGGAGGCCTCAGCACAGCCCGGCCTCACCTCCTCTCAGCGCGAGGAACCCCCAGCCCGAGCAGAGCGGCGAGAGGAGGCCGGCACACAGCGTGCAGCAAAACCCCGGCCCGGCGCTGCCCACCTTCCGGCAGACGTGGCCACCTTCCGGGCCGCGCCGCGCGCACGCGCAGGAGGCGACAGGAGAGGCGTGAAACTGCACGTTGCTGCAAGCCCCGCTCCTCCGCGTGGGGGCGTGGTCACGTCGGGAAGGGGCGGGGCGCGCTGTGACTGTTGGCGGGAACTTCGTCACGCGCCGTCCCCAGGATACCGCGCGCCTTCTTTTCAGGGCTGCGCGCCGTCCTGCTGTCACTGCACCTGTGAGGCGGAGCGCGGCCCTCGAGCTGTGGGAGTTCAGTCGGGGCGGGCTGAGCCCCGAGATGTGCGTGGAAACGTGGAAAACGGGCAAGCGGCGGGCGGCTGCCAACCGATGCGTGTCCTGCATTTCTGCGTTGTGGTGGCAGGAGGAGCTGCAGCCCCGCGGAGCGACGGTCAGGCTGTTATAAAATGCCAGGCGTCGTCTTGGCTTTTCTTGACAGCTAAAGATGATGCTGTCTAGGAGACTGCTTGACAGACGAATCACCTGATTCTCGAAGGCAGCTTAAAACACCAAAGAACGCGGAACCAACAGGATATAAGCCCCTCCACTCTGCCAGCACAATCAGTGCAAATAACCAAACGTGTTCTTCTGTCCTCCTGACTGCACAAAACTCTTGTCAGAAGCTGGGCTCACCCTCATCCTCTTGCAGCAATCTGTCCTGTATGATAACACCCAGATGACCTTGTTTCTGCTGAAATTCCTTGAAAGGTGCTGTGCAATCAGTGCTGGCTCCTACTTGGGTAACAGGCCCAAGGTTGTCTTAAGTCTTTTCTTTTAAGATAAAGTTTACATAGGATATCGTGATTAGGCTTAGAGGGGACAAGAGGTGAGGTCAGCCCAAGGGCTTCCCATCTCCTTTTCACATTTATAAGAGAATACAGGGACTCCCACTGGTAAAGAAATAATCTAAGCGCTAAGTCCTTGATTTTTCCAGTCTTCAGCTTCCTTTTCATAAAAAGTCTCTGGGCTTTCTCAGGCTATTTCAAATTGAGCCATGAAGATCTTTTTGATACATTAAAGCAACCCATTTCCTATTTCAAAACACTGTAATTCAGAGATTTGCATGACAAGAACGGCTCTTGTGAATGCAAGAGATGTGGCCTGAAGAACAACTTCATCACTCCTTGGACAGATTTCGTCTATGGGGCACGTTTCACTTCCACTCAAAGGAGGAAAAAGATTTGAAAAGAATGGCTTTCATTAAATGTGAACTGGTACCATTCTACAACAATAAAGTACTATTCCAACAGTGAGTGGAATATTATGAAATTTAGGAATATTTATTATCAAGTATGCAAAAGGCACATTCAGGAGGAAGGAATAATTCTGGCTTTTCTTAAAATTGGGAGACTTTTCTATGGTTTGTGTGTCTGGCATTGAGGTAAGTTTTAGATAGTTTCAGGTTTTATTGTTGGGTAAGTAGAAAAGTACACTTATCCCGCAGTGTTGTTTCAATCATCTGTAAGTTACTGCATTTCATTAGCTAAAAGGGAACGTGAAGCCCAAGGCATCTGTTAGGAGTGTTTAGCACATGATGGTGGGTGAAGAAAATGAAAACTAATTTTTTTTTTTTTGAAAGCAAGATAACTGGTAGGTCAGTTAAAGCAAAGGTTAGAGAAGTCTATCTCAAGAATAGAGCTCACGTCACATTCAGAAGAATGGATTTGCCTTCACAATTGCTCCAGTCCTAGAAGCAAGTGTATAATATGGCAAATTCCTTAAACAAGATGAACTTACATTTATTTACTTTTAACAATTAGGTTAAAAGATTTTAATAAGTAGATTATACTCTAAGGGACAGTTTTTACAGTAATTGTCAATTACTGTTTCAAGGTGAATCCTTTTGGTGGATGTCAGATTTACACACAAGATCCTTCATGTTCTTTTCCATATACGTTCCATATACATATCTCTCAGATGGACAGATAGTTCGATCATCCATTCCCATAAGTCACATTGCCCATTGGAGTAGTTGGTGACTAAAAGAAAGGCATCTGGCCCTGAAAGTAATAATTTTTTTCCATCCTTTCTTCCTGACAGGATAGTGCAAGGCCTTGGAAAAACTAGCTGTTCTGTACTTACAGCTCCTGCTGTTTCAGATTCCTCTCTGTTGAGAACCTGCTCTTGTCCTGAGGTTCTGAATATAACGCTGAATGAATGGTTGGTTGCTTACATTTACATTTCCCCAGAACTTTATACATCATCTTGTTAGATCACATCTTGTAGCTTTTTCCTGTATGTTATCAAGAATATCCTCTGTTTTACAGAACATTTTATCATGATAATCTTCTTTCCATATGGAATCCACAAGGTATGGGAAGATTATGTAGTGTTATGCAGGAGAAAGGTTCCAAAATGTTTGTCTGCAGATATGAATTATCAGTTTTCATTAAGCTTCATTAGGATTTAAGCCAAAGGAAGAGATATCTGCCCTGCTGCCTATTCAGAAAGTACAGAGCTCATAGTGTTGTGAGTTAATAGAAAATCCAATCTGCATCATGACAGATTAAGCAACACTGTGGAACCAATAAACCAAATCAGTTCACAACCTTTAACTTCTACATCATGTGACTCAGTATGCTGGGCATAATCACCATTTCAATTTAATGTGCATTTACTCCCTCCTCAGATACTACTTAGAAAAAAGGATTTCAGGACCCAACAGAAATCATGTTGTCCTAAGGTAGGAAGGAACAACAAAACTGTAAAGTATCTTCTGTTCACGTACTAATTAAATCTCTAACAAACAAATACCTTGTTTTTAAGTGTCAACAACTAATTCTAAGCATCCTGTACCTGCTAGGCTGAGTAATGGGAATGGGAACATTTAATTGTCACAGAGAACATCCAGCTGCATTCACTACTGCTGAAAACTTTACAGTTTACAAATGCCCTTCCCAGAGTCCAGGCTCCAATCTGATGTGCCCTACTTGCTGCTACATAATTCGAAAACTTCTGACACCAATTTTCTGTATGCAACCATGGAAGGTAAGAGATTCACATCTAGATGTAGATGAAAAAATTAGACTCACTCTACAATGCCTTTACACCCCTTTTCATATACAAACAAGAAGTACTTTTAGCAAGAATTTCACACATTATTTTTCCCTATGATAGCTCTTGTTGTAATAAGTTTATTTGCAAACAACTAATTTCTCTTTAAAAATTACTGTTTTCCACTTTGTGCAGATTACCAGGTTTTTCCATTTTTCATGAAGAGAAATTGTCAGATAGCAGAGGAAAAACAGATACATTGTCACACTACTGGTACTGAGAAAGCCAGGGGTTTTCTTTTCTAAGGTCATAAAAAATAGAGATTTGGCAGTATTCTCCATACTAACATGTGCTGAAGATCATAAAAACTGCAAAACATAGCAATAAAAAATTAAGTGTCATGTAATCTCAATTGGCCATGTAATCTTAATTCAGCCTTCTTTTGTATATGTGTTCTGTTACATTATTAGACAACTATCTATCTGTCATAGAGCCTTTGTTTCATTCAGGATATAGAAAATATACCAAATATCAAAGACTTGGGGGGGAAAAATGTGATAATCACTGCATGAGTTGCCATTCAACCTTTCATTTATTTTCAACGTGGCCTCATGCCATTGTTCACTTAAAGGCATCTTTGAATAAAATGGGATGAACAATCCCATAAGTCTGTGTATCACTCAGCTATGGATTTCCATGACTGTATGGGCAGAGAAATCAAATATTGCAGGAAGAGCTAAGATGGAAAGTTACAGCTCCTTACTGGCTCTATCTGCTCAAGCCCCCACACTTTCTCCACAGTAAATGAAGGCTCCCAACTCTTTTCTTTTAGCTACCTCAAATGACCTCAGCTATCTCTGAAATAAGAAAGCATTCACTCAAGTTGTCACACTAGCCTATGACATGTGCAACAAACTTTGAGGCAAGTGGTGTTATTATCTCCGCACTCCAGATGGGAATTAAAGTACAGCATGGAGAAACTGAAGAGGAAATTCTTTTCCTCACCTGATCTGAGCAAAGCAGATTCAGTCTGGTCAAAATGTACAGATGTGGGGGGTGGGTCATCTTAACTGCTAATGAACTTCTCAGAGAATTTATCACCAGCCATCTGCGTGCTTCTGCTGAGCATATGCAGCTTTGAGTTATGAAGATAGCTTGACCAGACACTTGTCACAAGCCAGTTAGCAAAAAATAGCAAAAAATCCTGGCCCTGGATTGAACATAATGGCACTTGGTTCTATTAGTGGGAGGGAATTCTGCCAGTCAGAGCACAAATCCCTCTCTGAAAATCTTCAATTGCAGGTGATGAAGGAAGATATAAGAACAGCTCAGGAGACACTGCTCAATTACATTCTCCCTGAGATTTTGACTCAGGGACTTCCTTATTTTAATTTATTTAATAGCTAATATAACTTTCCAAAGCATACAGGTAGGAGACTATGTCAGCTGAAGAACTTTTAAGTGGAGGCATAGTTCTGTTTCCCTTTGCCTGAACACACACCTTTTGTTTTCCTCAGAATGGCTGTATGATTCACTAAAAGAAAATGTTCGGGAATCTCATCATCCACGAACATCTAACAAGGAAAAAGTTATGGGGAAATGGCAGGGGCTTAGAAAGGGTTATAGAGTTCTATTCTAACATGAAATTATGGAAATTCTGAACTCTATCTAATGGCTGTAGCTGTGCTTGAATGAGTGTACATCAAGTGCTGGAGTACAGTGCATCAGACCCATTCTGTGACAGGCAGCCTCTGTCTTAGAGGCTGGATCACAACTAAAATATTTCAAATTAGATCACTGCTCATTTGTACTCAGGAAAGGTTACTCTTTCTACACTGTTGTGTTCTCAATTACACCAAAATGAAGTATACAAACCAGGCTTTGCTTGCATTCCTTCTCCCACAGTATAAATTAAGTGCATTATGTGCACACGCACACATATATACAATCTCTCAATCCTTCTATAGTACTTTATTTTTCTTTCATTACTACTCTTTCTTTCCTGTAAAAATCATGCTGAATCCTTTCCTGCAGTGTTCTTACTATCTTATTTCCTTTTTCTCCATATGCAAATGACAGGGCTCATTTATCATTCTTCAAACGAGAAACAAAGCCAGCCTTCTAGACAGACACTGAGAGAATCATCAGAGTTAGGAGACCAAAAGTGATTGGTGACATTTAAAAAACAGAAGCTTTTAGAATATGAAGTTTGGAGAGTCTTCAAACTGAGAGTCTGAGGATTTGGGAGGTTCATTTGCATTCAGCCTTTCTTAATTTGAGTTCATTATTTGTTGAAAAGAATCCAGAATACTCCAGAACAATTCTCTACTAGGTTAGGACTCAACTTTCCCTACCAAGAGCATGCAAATCCACATAACGAACAAAGGACCAGTAGCAGTTCTCTTAATTCTTTTTTGACAAATGAAAATATACACAAACATTCCTCAATACAAGCATTCAAAGGAATTTAACCCTGTCTACTGCTATTACATCTGGCTTTTCTCACGATTACTAATTCAATATTGAAGACATTTTTACTTTTTCTTTCTCTGTCTCAAGGATATGTTTTCCACTTTTGACAGTAGAACTGTGGAGGACAAGTTTGAAAGGTCTTATTTGTCCTGGAGATGTCCCAACTTTGCATGCAGCATGTCTCTAGGAAGTTTTTTACTGAGAAATATTTATCTTCTGCATACATACTGTCACTCCCAAGGATGTAAACTCAGCAGCTTTGGTGCTATATAATGTCCTTAGATCTTCATAAGAACTCATGGCTGAAATGGCAATGAGAAGCCTTGTGAAGGCTCACAGAGGTGAGCCTGACATCAAATTCATCAGGCTGCCAGCACAAAAGGCAAGTGCATGTGATGGTGTGAGCACTGAGAGTGGAAGATCTTCACTGGGCTAGTTTGGTAAATTCTCTTCACCATGAAGTACATGGAGAAATCCTGGAGCTGCAGATGTGCAGATCAGCTAGGCAAGGCTGAATCTAATACAGAGGGAAATGTATTTTAACCAGCAGAGAGAGAAAAGAGCATTTGTCTTGAACAAGGCAATGGGTTACTCAAATGTTTGGAATCTGAGTGCAGATGTCCACAATGATACTGCAAACACATCACATAATTAGACATTACTTTTGTGTAGGAAAAAAATCATTATCAAGGGGATGCATGCACTGTTTAGGAAGTCAGATACGAGGATTCCCACAGCTGCCTGAGATGAAGACAGAAGACAACATAGGTCAAGCTTAGAGAATCCTATTCTGGGTATATAGACTTTCATCACTGACATTTGTTTTCACAGACTTCAGTGGATATTTTACATGAAATGAAAATGCCAGAACTAGGACTGCATACTTGCAGTAAATAATAGCATTAAGCTTACAGCTGGTCATTACCATATTCCACAGTTTTTAAATCAGCACTGTCTATTTGGAAGCCTGCTGTCAGCAAGGATATGTTAGCAATCTTTTAACCTTTAGTCTTCTTTCCTTTTTCCCTTCCCCATGTTTGTTTTCACTGGTACACATTGTTCTTTTGAATTTCCTGGTCATGAGGCTATCACCTCACACCTACTTTATTCTATGCTAAATGCTTGGTTTTTTTCTTTTCCCCCAAGCAATCCACTTAACACATGGCTACTGAGGTAGAAAGGTAAATCAGCTGCAGAAAAGATGTGTAAACAGATATAATTAGTTTTTGTGTTTTCTGTAGAATATAAGTTCTGTTTATCATAAGAAAATGTTTTCCAGTCTTTAATCTACACATACCTGTTGCATTTTAAGACTATTATTTCTTATTGTCTCCTGGAGATGTGAAAATATTATTTTCCTCTTGTTATGCATCAGAAGCATGTTAGAGTGGCTCTCCTGGACCTATGCTTCTCTATACTAAGTTGCCCCAGGTCTTTCAATGTTTTCTTGCAAATGATCCTTCTGAAACCTCTATTTGCTCTTCTCTATGCAACAGTGCACTTAATTATTTATTGACACAATGTACACAAAACCTCATCACGACCCACTTAGGGTCCACTGTGTTCACTGTTTTTCCGTGATGATGTCTCAAGCCTTTCCTCTCCACCTGGCAACCTATTTCCAAGAAAATACTGGAAAACAGTACCTTGAACACTGACAAATTTATTTAAATCTGTCACAGTGGTTGAAGAAAGCAAGTATGAAGCTATAGGGATTAGGCTTCCTCTCACTCCCTCTCAAAATCTTGTGTTTATGTTCCCACAGTAATGTAAGTGAAATAAACTGCTGAATCCCTCTGGCTCCTTGACTTGCTTAATCTCAGTTTATCTCCGTGATGACACACTTGCTATCATATTTCTTTCTTTCAGAACTAAGATTGCTTCATGTAAGTCTCTTAGAATATTCCTCCCAAAATGAAGACAACGTGTTTGTTTTTTTCTTGATAGCTAAGATCGCCTCCTTGTTCATCTGCTGGTTTTGCTAAAATGCAACTAAGTTTTCTCTCTTTTCAAACATCTTGGTTAACCATGATGTTTGCTTTTACAAGTCAGCTAGTCATGCACCATTGCCAGTCTGTCAAATCTAATATGATTGTTGGAGAAGATTTTGAAAGACCAGGCTCAGCACATTGTTTCCTTAACCGTAAATCTCTCTCATTCCGTATCTTACACACTAGTTATTTTTTTTCCTGATTTCCTTTTTCTGCCAGAAGTGAGTTTATACAACTACAAAGAATGACCAATTTGTAAAATATCCACAAAATATCCTCACTTTCTCCCTTTTATTTTCCTGATTCTCCCATGTGGGGTACATTCAAAAATGTCTGGTGTCAATTTTCCCAAGAAATAAAAAGCTTCCCTTAAAAAATTCCAGAAAGAAGTTATGAGGTGCAGTCTTTCAGGCATGTTCTGCTTCATTAGTTGTTATTTAATCTAAGAATCACGTGCTCGCATTCACTTACTGGTGTGCACCCTGTGCATCTGGCTCACTGATACATGACCTACATGTGCTCCATTCACCAATATAGTCCATTTCCTCCCAGCTAAAACTGTCTTAATGATTCATTAAAAAGTAAATTCTCAATCTATTCAGATGCTGTTAAAGGAGAAATAACATATGCAGCCCAGAATGGTTTACTGCACCATGTTTTTATAAATGTATCTTGCAGTGGATTAAAAGCAAAACCAATGATTGTTCAGTCCAGCTTTTGTCAGCTGTGATGCTAGCAGCTAGCATCAATACACAGGTTGGCACATCTCCAGACTTCTGACAGAAATCTGGAAAACTTCTTTTGGGGAAAGCTGTGCTTTCCAGGCACTACTATTACCATGCCAGCTATTTAAGCCAGCCTTCTGCAAAAATGCAGGCTGTAGGAAAAAATCCCATCAGAGCACTCCTAGCAAAACAGAATCAGAGCTGAACTACCCTCAGTGACAGTGCAGCAGCCTTGTGGTCTGTAGGACTTTCCATCCGTGGTTGGTTAAAATCTCAATGTTAAGAAAGCACCTTATCTGCCTTATCTGCAGTTTTTTAAGTTCCATATGTGGGATTTTGTTGTACTCATTTGACCAACACTTTCAGAATTTGCTAGCATCTTAGTTCTCATTTGTGTTGTGTGGCTTTGGCGGGGTGGTTGGAATACATTCAAGAGAGTCACAGTCTTGTTATGAGACATAATGGTGAAGGCTACTTTTGCTTTCTAGAGCTGTCAGAGCAAGAAGCAAAAAATTTCATAAATACATTATGTTTTTACCTATGTACATGCTTTTCTCTTTCCAAAATTTTGCATGTATGTTTGTTCATATAACAATAAAATGTTTGTGTGACCAACGATCTCTACTTCTTTCTTTCTCTTCCTTCTTTCCTTCCTTCCTTTCCTTCCTTCCTTTCCTTCTTTCCCTCTTTTTTTCCTCCCTTCCTTCTTTTATTTTTCTTTCTCTCTTCTCTTCTCTTCTCTTCTCTTCTCTTCTCTTCTCTTCTCTTCTCTTCTCTTCTCTTCTCTTCTCTTCGCTTCGCTTCGCTTCGCTTCGCTTCGCTTCGCTTCTATCTATGGCAGCAGGGGCAGTAGGAATAGTGCTGGATTCCTCTTGCAGGACACCTGGGCATTTCTTTTTTATCCCAATTGCATCTTAATCTCTCAGCTTGTTTCAGATCACATGCCCAGCAACACCATCCATATTTTTGCTACTCGATGCAAGGCAGTTTGTTAACTTGCTGTTTAACACCACCAGAGAAACAATCGCATTTGGAAGTAAAAAACCTAAATATCACTCGAATCTCTTTAATACATCTGCTAAGTTTAACCAAGATGCAGGATTCCTGCAGTGATCCTACCTATTATTTTTCAAAGCCAAAAGCATCCTGTTGATGCTTAATGAGTGTAGAATCCAGAGATAGTGATTTGGCAACAATATTGCTTGACTTTTCAAAAATGATGGCTGGCCCAAGGTATGCACACCTCTCATTGCCCAGCTGTGATGAACAGCTTGAAAACAAACCCCTTTGCACTCAGACGTGTTAAGGGACATGGTTTAGAGAGAACTATTGGTGATGGATGAATGGTTGGACTGGGTGATCTTGTGGATCTTTTCCAACCTTGGTGGTTCTATGATTCTGTGATTCTATGATGGGCCAGCAATGCTTTTAACTGATGCAGACAGCTTTTAGGACCTGAGAATGACACTCCAAGCACAAGCATAACCACGTGGTTACTAAACTCAAATTAGATAGGGCAGGAAAGAGAGGCTTAGGGTTGTTGGATGCACAGCAGGATGGCTTTTGTCAGTTCAGAGGCCACCTCTGAGCCATCCCAAACCATAACAGTGTGACTTGCCAGGAAGCCACATCTCTGGGACACACTTCTAGACATGTACTGATGATTAACCAGCACTGACCTTTCACATTTACTATCATAAGCAGAGCTGAGATGTGCAGATAACACAAGTGGCAAACTCAGAGCAAAACCATGAGTTTCACAGACATTCGGAACCATGGTTGGTTGAAAACAAATTGTGAACCTGTTTTGTTTTTTTTTAAATTATACTTGACAGGCAAGGCAGAAGCAGATATGTTCCTGCTGGTTAACTGGACAAAAAACAGGTTTCTTTTTCCTTTCAAGAAGGATTTCTTTAATTAAAGATGGAGGAGACTTTATAGCAGTGTTTCTCAGCCTTTTTATTTTTGTAGCAAAAACAAAAAAACAATAATCACAATTAAAACAAACCACCAAACCAATTTTGATGAAAATACCTCCCACCTCTCAGCGATGGTACATGCCATTTCTGAACCGCACGTGAGCCACTCCTGAGGCAAAGCAGTGGCCTTGTGTGAGGTCAGCACGGACTGCTGCAAGAAGCCTGTGCCGTGCAGGCCAACTTTCACAAAATACACGAGATTGATGCTGAGACATCAGTTTCTTGCTCAGTTTCATGGGTGACCTTGTAACGCACTCCTCCTGCCCGCCCTAAGCCCCCAGTCCTCGTCCCGCCCCGAAGCAAACGGCGGACTACAACTCCCACCGTGCTTTGCGCGCAATGCCTCGCGGCCTTTAGCGCGCGGCGGGGCGCGGTGCATGCCGGGACACGTAGTACGGCGGGGCGCCAGTTCGGCCGCTCCTCCGCGCGGCCGCGATTGGACAGGTCCGGTCTCTGCCCGCAGTGGCCCGCGGTCGTCTCGGCCCGCAGGCGCCCGGCGCAATCACAGCGCTCGCGACGGCTCCGGAGCAGCGCGGTGAGGTGGGCCCGGGGTGCGCCGTCGCGGTGCGGGCGGGGGGTGGCCGGGAGGGGAGCGCGACGCGGGGCCGGCACTGACAGGCCCGGAGCGCAGGAGTTAGTTAAGCTGCACAGTCGCGCCTCCTGAATTTCTTTCCATGCGCGCTCCGAACGTTTCCATGTTTGCTGGGCAGAAATGTTCATCCTCATCTGAGTTATTCCTCCCCGCCCCCCGCCACAGAGCCGTGCAGGGTGATAATTAGCAAGCATTCGGGCGTCGTCTCAGCGCTGTTTTTTCTGCCTGCAGTGTGACTCCTGAGGTACCTTCGGGATGCGCCAAGGCTTTACTTTAGTAAGATGTGGAAGAGAAAGGCAGAGGCCGAATTAGCATCTGTTATTTCCGAAGTGCCTAAAGAAACCCCCTGCGAGGGCTCCAGGAGGCTGTCTCCGTCCTGGGAGGCTCAGGGCTCCCTTGTGCTGGCTCTGCTGCTGAGGACGAGGAACCCACGATGGATTTAAAATTACTTCTCAGTACCTCGATGGTGCATTTAAAAATGTTTAAAATCGTTCTGAGTGAACATAACATAATGATGAATTAGTGCTTTCACGCTAACATTGACTTCCACATCTCCTGGAGCTACGTTGAGCTCTTTTACTGCAAGCATCAGTCCTTATCAAATTAAGCTGTTTCATTAAGTATTTACTAGTGGCCCTTGTAAACAGCTGTATTGCAACAGAGCCCCTCATATCCGTCTCCTTCAGAATGTGGTTTATCAGAGGCTGCAGTCGCAAGGACTTCTGCTTTTTGCTATAGACGTGTATACAGAAAAGCAAACCCGTTCTGCAGGGCTCGGCCACGGGCGCGGTGCTGTACCAGACAGCAGTAGCGATGCTGCTGCCCAGCGCTGCGGTCGCTGCCCATGAGGAGGGCTGTCGTGTTGTGTGTTTTGTGGGAATCAGCAGCCGAGTATCATGGCAGGCAGTGTGTAGGCACGGTGCAGGAATAGATATTGGACTCAATTCTGAAAACTAGAAGGCAGTTCTGAAAAATAAAGGTCATAAGTGCGCGGCCTGGAGGAAAGAAAACAAGCAAAAGTAAGATTTACAAGAATGGGCATGATCAGCTGGTAAGCTAGGGCTGGTTTTTTTTTTCTACGATTACTCTTAGCTCATACAAAGGGAGGATGCCTTGATGGTTTCTGTTTGTGCGGCTCTGAGAGGCTGTGCTTGAGCTGTTTGGAGTTCAAGTGATTGAATGTCGACATCACTGTAATCTCCCATGGAAAATGCTTTCCTCAACACAGGCTGCTTTCCTTAGTGTTACCTGGTATCTGAGATTTTTGGTTTAGTGTAGCTTTCCTAAGAAAAGGCGGGGTGGACACAGAAGGAGCAGGCTGCTGGCCAGAGGAGTGGCTCTGGCAGATGGCGTAAGCTCCCATCTCTCAGCAGGTTGGAGGTGTGCAGTGGGAAATGGCTACAGGAGCTTGGGAAGAGAATACAGGAGCTGGGAGCTGGGCAGATTGCTCTGGCAAGGGCTGCCTGGCCCTGGCCCGGCTCCTTACAGGGGCTGAGGAAACTGTGTGCTGTGGTTCTGTGTGTGCAGGGTCGCGTGCTGTGTCTGTGAGGTGCCTTTTTCCTGACACGGTCTCCAAAGCAAAGTTAGCTCTTCTACTAGAAAAAAACAGGAAGGGCTGATGAAATCATCCCCTGTTGTGTGGTGGTCAGCCAGAACTCTAAAATGATTTTGTGAGTTTTCAGTTCTTCCATGCACAGGTTGTGTTTGTTCTGTAGAGCAAGACTCGTGCTCTGCGTGCGTTGGGGATGGCACGTGATGTGTTTTATTCCTTGCTCTCAGAAAAAGCTGTTTACGCATCTATGGTAAGCTGGTCAGATGGTTCCTAAATGTGACCTGAAGGCATGACATGTGATGGGAGCTTTCTCTGCTAAACTCTGGGTCAAGCACTCTTACAACACCCCAGAATGCAACCCTTCAAGTTACCGCTTGATCAATCAAGGCTTTCTTTAAAACAAGCAGAAATATACTTATTTTATTCTGGTACTTGGAAACAAGCAATGAAAGACTTGTTCCCACTGCACGTGTGTTTAATGCTTAAGCCAATTTTAAAAGCTGCTCAGGGAACCTTGGGGAACTGAGCTTTTATTAATTGTGGCTTATTAGGGCACCAAGGCATGTCTGTGCTTTTTGGTTTTCCTTTCTGATATTAATTTGATTTAATTGTAGTAGAGGAAAAAGATAAGTGGGATTATATGTCTTCAGAGAATATGAAAGATGAATTTTGTCAATTCTGAATAACCTGTAACGAAACATGTGGCTTTCTAAAAACACAGTGTAAACCCTTCTTGGCTTCTTTTTTCCTTCACTTCTGTATCATTCATGACTTTGTCTCAGCAGAGATGGGAAATTGCAGGGTCCACATGTCCCTGTACCACATGGAGGGACAGTCAGAAGGGCTTGCTAACTTGGCCTTCATTTGTTTCTGGTCTGGCCCTGGCTCCTGTGCCGTGGCAGTGGCTTTTCCATGCACTTGATATGATATGCTGTGCCCTGAATTAGCCATCCTGCAGTGTTGCCCAGGGTGCAGCTGGCAGCAGCATAGCTTCTATTGATACATAATGAATTTGAGTTAATGATTTACATCTCTAAGAACTTATAAGCATCACGTGAAAGGATCTCCAGTAATCATTCAAACCATTTATTTCCTCCTTGTATTTTTTCCTGTAAATATGAGTGTTTTTAACTGGAGAAATGAGTTGTACTTTAATTAACATGCAAAAAATTTTGTCACATGAAACAGATACTAAACTTTGAAGGATTTGCATGAAACTTGGCTATAGATTCCAGTAAGTCAAACTCGGTTAAGATTTCAAAGTAGATGGTCTAAAATGTGTTGATTTTTCTTCTGTCCAGTATTTCAGCAGTTGGGTATCCCTGAAACTGAATAATTGGAGGGAATAGGTATGTTATTCCATGGCATATATTGGCATTTGACAAAAGTTTTGCACAACTTAATCACAGCTGTGCTACAAGTAAGTGTAGGCAGCTTTTGTTGATGTTGCATTGAGAACACAGTGCCTCTTCAAGGCAGTTGTTAGTATGCTGCTTGTGTCAATCGTCTGAAGAAGTGACAAGATAGACAAGGCAGAGGTGGAATGCAGGGCTGCCTGTCACTAGCAACACCACAACAAGAACTTAAAACTGCAGCTCAGCACAGGAGATCACAGCTGTCTACTATCAAACTGCAGAAAACTATTGCTTATTCCTTAATGCACTTCTAGCTGCTCAGGTATCTAATAGCTCAGCAGTCTGTTGTTAGTTTTCCTGTATTGTTCTTGATCCAAAATCTTGTGCTTACAGGCAGTGCCAAGAGTGGTTTATGCAGAAAGATAAGTTCCTAGCTGAGTTTTGGAAGAAGCAGTGTCACAGCACTTTATGTTTGGTTCTGTCTTTCCCTCTGTTCTGGAGCTCACTGGTGTGGTAATAACTTTCTTGCAGAAACCAGTGTGCTAACATGACTTCCTTCACTTTGTGCTAGCTCCATTAAAGAGGGAAAAAGAACAAAAAGCCCCCAAACCTCTTTCAAAAACATTTATAATTTTTCTTTCCTGTAACTGCCTGCATGAATTAGCCAAGAAGATCTAGTCTTAGAAATACCCATACTGTGTTGTGCTATGAGTAGTCATCATACATGACCTAGCCGCAGGTTGGTTACGTTTGTTTCAGCCTAAGTTGGGAGCGTGGGAGTTCTGGCCATGTGGAACTGAGACCAACTTAAATGCTTGCTAGCTCTTTGGCATAGTGGCAGCTATGACATTATACCTTCTGATTATGCAGTGTGCTGTGGGAGTTTCCAATTTTATCCCAAAGAAAGCTGTGCTAAGTAGACTGCTCCACTCTTACTGTACCTCTCACATACGTATCGATGGAGATCAGCCCCCAAAATATATATATATTTTAACTGGACCAGTGTAAAATCCCCCTCCAAGAGCATGCAGCTCTTCTCTGGCTCTGCTTTTCTGAATTTGTGTTCACAGTCTCAGACCTTATTCTGTCTCTACACAGCTTGTGCAAACACTTAACCATTGTGCAAAATAGATGAAAGTACCTCTCTTTCATGTGGTACCGGTTTGCTCTCCACCAGCATAGTCTGCTCAAATAGCACAAGGTGCTGAGAGCCTGTGCTTCCCACCAGCCCCAGCTTTATCGCATGCAGATCAGCAGCACTCTGGGCTTTCCCTCCCCTCACTGGCTTTGTGGGACAGAGAGCTCTTATGGTGCTCTGACCTTGCAGCAATGCCCCACATCTGTACATCTTTGTGCCTGCATCACCAGGGGTTGAAACTTGATGGTAATGGGCTCATTGCCAGCAAGTGGAACCGGAGATCTACCCAAGCAGAGACCGAGAGAACAGTGTTACTCTGAGAAAGTTTTGTGTGAAATATTTGACAATGATACTTGTTCTGTATTTGAAAACTTATTCACTGCCAGCTACTACAGAACAAAGCAACGAGAGGGAGCTGAAAGACTTGGTTGTCCTGCTCAGAACTGCTTTCAGTTACATTTGAAAGCTGACAGAAAAGTATTGTAACTAGTACAGCTTGGTGCTAAGGGAAGATATGACCAGAAATTGTACAGTGGGTTGAACGGTCTTTAGAATACAAAAACAGTCCACAAGCAAGAAGGGCTTCTTGTTGTGATACTGCTGGCATTTACGTTGTTTTGGCTTACTTTTTTTTTGGCTTATGTCCTCTGATCTACTTCTTTCAAACTTCTTCATTAGGGATTTTTTCTCCTTCCCATCTGCAGAATAAATAAAGAAGAAGGATGATATTGGAAGCAGTTGTGCTGCTGAGCTGCACTCTGGGCATCAGCACGTTTCCCCTGGAAGAGCCCGAAGATGGAGGCAAGCACTGGGTGGTGATTGTTGCAGGCTCCAATGGCTGGTACAACTACCGCCACCAGGTAAGGAGCCACATGCTGACACCACTCTCCACAAAATGCCTGCTCTGGGACTTGCAGGGAGATGGCAGTCTGTCTAGACTAGTTCAGATTTAGGTCATTTGGGCAACTGCTTCTGCTTCTGGGCTTCCAGGAGCGTGTGGAGTATTGTGAAAGAATAGCAACAAGATTCATGCACAGCCTGGCCTTGTCTTGTTATTCTCACCCAATAATTACCCTTCATTTTTCCTCTTACTGAGTCTTTTTGTTTACAACTTCATCCAGCCTTTTGCCCTTTCAAAAGCAGTCATTAGCAGTAGGAGCAGTGTTCTTCCTCTAGTCACGCTTCTGTATCTTGAGAGACCTGTATCATTTAGGCTAAATATTTTATTACCATGCTAGAAGGTCTGACTCCAACTTAAAGTAAGAGATGTCTAGAATTAAACCTTAGTTTTGAGAGACATGCATGTTTCTGTCTCTTGTTCTTAAAAGCTTACATTATAAAAAAATCTTCCTTTCTCCTCCGCTATTGAAAAACTCAGCTAAAGCTGTATATACACATTATGTTTTCTGGGGTTATGTAGAGTGGAAGACAAGGGTTCTTTTAAGCTTTTTGCTAGCTGTATTCTGCATGGTCTCAGACTTGTGCTGCCACAAGAAGAATACAGTGCTCTGGGTGCAGGGCTGAAAGAGGAGAAAAGGAAACAGGAACTCCTGTGTTGTCACCACTGGCGTGAGGGCGAGTGTCGGGACTGTGACTTAACTCTGATTAAATTCAGGACTTTTGTAACTAGTGGTCAGGAGACTACAGCATTTTTTCCCTTTGGGGAATTCTTGGGCAATCCCTTTAACAGATTCATCTTCACTTAAACATAGTCCTTGCTCAAAACTTAGAATGCTCTTTTGCTTCTCTGGAGAGCACAGCCCATTTTATTCTGACCTATGTATACGTTTGTATGTTTTTAACTGTTAGAAAAATATTTTACTAGACTGTTGCTGATTTTGACATAGTAGTAAACCAGCATTTTAGAATTTAGGCTGCATTAAATAAATTGGTTACGTCTATCAAACTGACTTTCTGAACTCAAAACTTGTTCATTTTTAAAACTTCATCATTTTTAATGCAGCTGCCTGTACAAACTAGATAGACCTTACCTTCTCCATTTGTTGCAATGGGGAAAGAAACAAGTCTTCTGTGTGTTGCGCGCACTAGGCTTTGTGTTTATGCCTCCCTTCCTTTTCAGCTTGCAATCAGTTTGCTGCTTTCATTGCAATGATGAGATTAAAGCTAAGTGAACCAGCCTGACAACGTTGTTGCATTTGAGGAAGAACCTGTTAGAGACAAACGCTGGCTTAAGGGTTGGACAAAC
Source organism: Chrysolophus pictus (assembly GCA_037305975.1). NCBI lineage: Eukaryota > Metazoa > Chordata > Aves > Galliformes > Phasianidae > Chrysolophus > Chrysolophus pictus. The sequence goes on along the minus strand of CM074580.1, from coordinate 45,187,563 downwards.
TGGTTTTGGGGGTTTGTGCCAGCTTGTTGCACTGTAACAATCGCTTGATAACCGGAGGTGGAATTACATGTGAAGAGATGAGATTTTGAAAAGTCGAAATTTCTATAGAAAACAATTACAAAAATACAAGCATTGTACTTGATCACTACCCTTCTTGGCATGTCTAAATGTAAAATTATTCCGAGTTAGGTTATGGTTGCTGGCATTGCTGTGTAACCGGTCTCTCTGGCTCTCTTCCACTAAGAGGAATTAATACTGCAACATTCAGTCTTTAAATAAAATTTCTTTTTAAAGCTGTGGTTCGTGATAATTCCTTTTCTACTGTTGATCAGGCATAGAGCTTTTAATCTTTCTGTTGGTAGGTCTTCAGTAGTAAGTTTATCTGCCGGATATAAGGGAGTAACGAAGAACACAAGAATCTCACCCAAGTGTTTGTGTCTGGTGATAAGTCTGAATTTCACATTTACATTTCAAGTGTGGTCGCACTTAGCAGACAGTTAAGTACCTTTTCAACTTTCAAGTACTGTCTGCTAAGTAACCTTTTCAAAGTTAGAAAACTGAGAACAAGTTTTTTTTGAATGCCTTCAATTTGAAGAGAATGTCAACTAAGTATCTGCAGTGTCAGGTACTGCATTTAAATCCTAGAAATGTCTGTATTTTAACCTCTCCTTTTGCGTCAGGAATAGTGCTAGCATTTGGGGAAAAAAGGGAAATGAGTCCATTGCTAGCAATCCTGTCAAAGTTATGAAATCGGTATTATAAGTCTGTGTGCAGGATCCTTCAGAAGGGGATTGAGCTCTCACTTATCTGTTCTCAATGAGACTCTGCTACCTCTAGTTTGTTACAAAAGATTTAATTCCCACAAGATGCAGACTGTCAGAAACCTGTACTGTCTTGTCTAGCTGCCTCTCAGGGTCCACCTCCATGGAGGAAAGATGTACTGGGACACCCAGTAGCTAACTCGTGGAAAATGCACTTTGTACGTGCTGCTAAATGTAATTCAACAAGGGGGTGCCTCGAGTATCAAACATTTAAGAAAGCTTAATCCCAGCAAAACTAGCTGAACAATAGACTGACTTCTAGAAGAGTTGTAAAGAGGAGGCGGGGCACTAACAGAAACTTCAGGGATCATTACAGACTTTTAGAAATGTTATGCAGGCTTATTGCCATGCTTTGCATATGTTAGTTATTCCTTATTTCCAACCGTGGACGCAGAAGTGCTGTGCTAAAGGGCTTGCTCATCAGGTGCTTTGGAACCATGAATAGGACTTGAACTTCCAGCTGTGTGCTTCATCCATCATGGAAATTGTTCCATGGTGAGCCTACAATTTTGAGTAGAATAATACTTACACTAACAGAAACTAAGCAGTGCTCTAGGAGTGCAGATTTAATTCTTTGTCATTCTTCTTTCCAAAGGAGAAATTGCAGAAGAAAATAAATTGTACTTTAATGCACTTTCCTCCCACTGTCACCTTTCCTCCTTAGAACCTCTCTGAAAATATGTAGATGAATCTTCCTGCAAGTAGTTACTCAGTGTGCCAGTTGCTCATTACCAATTAGGGTGCTATTTCCTAAGTGCCCCTTGTGATATCCCTTTGTAACCTGAGACCAGGCAAACACATGGGTTTTGGTACCCAGTTCAGCTCTTTGGGGTACAGTTAATAAATAAGGCCGTATGTTTGTAATGTTTTTGTTGCTTTGTATTCTGTCTGTACGCAGAAGTCTGTCTGCTGTTTCCTTCCACAGTAGGTACCAGGTAGCAGAAGTTGTTCCTTTGACTATGCAAACATAAAAGGACGGAGCAAAGGTCACACCGTCAAACACATCTCTAATGTCATATCTAAAAGTCTGTAGGGAAATCAGTCTGTTGTTGTACCCTGTACAGACCATCAGTATCAAGTTTGTAAAGACTGTGCAGACTTTGTGAACTGTGAGTTTGCACCTGTAACCTCAATGAATCTGAAACTCCTTCTAGGACTTCAGCTGTTGGCGGTCAGGATCCACTTTAAGTGGTGCAAACCTCAAATGTAGGCAAATAAAGGAGAAAAACCCACTGTCTGCATTGATCTGTACTTGAGATTCAGATCTTACAGGCACTTGTCTTCTGTCTGATGCCTGAAGTGAGATGGTTACCAAATCAAAATGATCTAAACTTTTCTCTTGCAGTTATCTAATCAGGTTCCCAAGAAAAATGTTAAATGTTTTGAATAGTACTCAGCCCAATGTGATAGGCTTACTGTTATTGCAAGACTAGCCTACACATAACCTTGTGCTTGGTGCTTCTCAATTCTTCAGCAGTTTTACTGATATCTTAGTATTTTTTATTAGAGTTGCTTGGTCACTGAAAGTACTATCCAATATACTATGCTCCTTAGCAGTTTTTCTGACTGCTGTAACTGTGCCAGCAACTCCAACCTAAAGTTAGTTTCACAAGCAGATCAAGAAAACAAGCCATTACTTTCTGGTACTCCAAAAGCCAGAAATGAACATTATTGATACTGTACAGTGTTGAGTCTTACTAAAGGTGGAACATATACCAGAGGAGAAATCTGACAACATTAAAATGCTGAAAATTAAAACATTTAAATTTGTGTGCATGGGTCTGTTTCCAGTCATTGTTTTCAGTCTTATAGTTAGTGAGCTTTATGGGCCAGGAATTAAACATTTCCTAAGTTCTTAATAGAGCTGTAGTTTTTGACTGATTGACTGATGCATGCTTCAGAAAGGGAATGAAACGTGGCTGACATTTCAGACATAGTCTTCTGCCACGCTTATACATTAGAGTTCATTCTTTCTTTGGCCATAGAATTTCTGTGTACCTTTGGCAGGAGCAGCGCCACTTTGCAGGAAAGCTGACACTTTGTTACACGTGCTTTTAGCCATGAGGCTGGAAGTCATAAGACTAGAAGTATGTAATTGCAGGGAAGTCGGTGCTTTTTTTTTTTCATTTAGGAAATATTTGTGTGTACATACCACAAAACAACTTGATTTTTCCAAAAAGAAAAAAAAAAAAAGCAGGCTACTTGAAAGCTGTGTTAACTTGAATGTTTAAACAGCTCTGTGACAAAGGAGTAAGGCTGGTTGGTGTTTCTTGTTTTCATCCCAGGAAAGGAAGGAAATTCCATCTGACTGGCGTGCTTTCAAGATGCAGGAGTTAATTATTTAAGTGGATTTAAGCTCAGATATTCCTTAGGAATTTGCTGAGGTGGCAATAGGCTTAGACTTAACATGGGGATACAAAGTCTGAACCATCCCATTAGCAGTTTCCATTACAGCTGACACCTGTGCACTGTTGAGTATTAGCAACTGTATAATTGGACTTTCTCATCTGTGCCCTTCAGAACAGAGCCATCCCTATCCACACCAAATCATGATCACAAAAGCATGACTTGCTTTAAGTGATGATTGTATGCAGTAAATGTTCATAGAATTCATATCATGTACTAAATCAACATGAATGATACCAACAGGGGACCTGGAACAATATTAGCTATCTCTTTTAGAGTAGTTTACATGTTTAGCTATGCTACAAAAAATTTTTCTGTAGAAGCAAAGTTCAAGCAACGATACTTACTCAAGCACTTACTGATAACAGGAAATACTGTAGATTCACAAATGCCTCCCTATTCTAGCAGCAGGCTGTTTCTATTCTGGTTTTATAGAGGTTGTTTTTCAGTATATGGGAGGGAAGAAGAAGAGCATGTGACCAACATCAAAGGTGGCCGGTCTGGTCAGCTAACTATGCACACAAAAACATTTCCTCAAAACTGTTCTACTTAAGATAAGAGAGTTTTAGCAGCAAAACATGTTTTTGCTACAGTAGCCTGTGTTAGTGATATCACGGTGTTACCAGCAGACATACTTTCTCATAGCAAAAGTCTTAAAAGGTGGGGTAAAAATCCAAACAGGCATAAATTAAGGTTGATGGGAATTGATCAAATTCCTCTGTTTCCACCTACACTAAATAATTTGACCCACTTAAACTTACCATCAAGATGTTTGTAAGACAGGATACATTGAGCAAACAGTCAATGAATCAGAATGAAGAGCAGACAAAAAAAAATAAGCTGATAGCATGCAATTACAAAGCTGAGGTACTTTGGTATTGATTTAAAGCACCTCAGAAAGTCTCAACAGGTCAGTCATATTGCCTACAGACACTTGTTGGTTGAATGTGTTGATATTCTATCACTATAACATGCCTAAGCATTTCTTTGTGTTGCTTGACTGTAGCTGTGTATATCAGCCTAGCAGAAGACATGTACTGTGTCTTAAGGGTGACAGATCTGTGACCCATCTACTCATCAGTTCGTGTACAGATGCTTGATTAGTGTTTTCTACTACTTTTGCCTGGGTTGCTTCTGAAAACTGAATATCTATTTAGTCAAGTGTGTGCTCAGCTGTTTTGCATTGTGTGTGGTACCATTTATAACTTTGGATAACCTGTGTCTTTGGCTTGATGTGGCAACAGCTCCCATAATGCTGTACAAGGAACTGGAGAACTGTAAACAGTGGAGGTAGATTGAGATAGGAGGGAGAGAATCTATCCTGATTTGTGTTGTAGGAAGTAAAACTGCTTTAGTAAGGATAGTTTAACACTCAGAGTTAGTCATATGGAAAGATATTCCCCTGAGAGAGTTCATTGGCATTGAATTTGCCTCACCCTTCTTGCACAACTACCCTCTGTTTTCAGCCATACAAGATGAAAACGGCAGGATTTTTTAAACGACAGAGTCATTTAAATTAAACTAATAGAAATCAGTAATGCATCTAAGTAAACTAAACTTATGGAGGTCCACTTAAACCACTTTAGTTTGGTGTGTAAAATAGTTAATTAAATGACTTTAGCAGAAATAAGTTTTAAAGCTTGTTTCCAGCTTGCATGGGAAGTTAAAATTTTTTTAGGTGAGACATCTCCTGTTAAATCTGCACATTTTTTCTTGCATCTGATAGGTTATAGTTAAAATGCAGTTGCTAATAACCCATTCAGTCATTCACAGACTGCAAGTCTTAAAAAAAAAAAAAAGAACGGTTGTGTGCTGATAGGACTTCATACTTTACTGTAATATTGTTTTAATGAGCACTGTTATTTCTCTGCCATCAGAAAGTGGTTCTGTAAAAAAAAATCTGCTTACTCATATCCTGCATGAGTCAGGAAAAGAGCCTGAACAGAAATTTTGTAATTCAGGTTTCTGTGGAAATCCTTGCCCTGAATATACTTTAGTGTTACTCTACAAGAAATATATCATTAAGAAGGAATTATTGGTTAATCAAAATTCTCATTTAGTAAAACCAAATTTAAAAAAAAGTCTTTGCAGAGTTGATATTAGTAAGCTATATTTGTTTGAGCCAAGGGTAGTTTTTGCTGCTTAGTCATGCAGGCTTGTTGCAGAACTAATTGAAATTGGTAGAAATCCAACTCTTCCACTGCTTACGCACTTTGGATCTCTGTTGGCAAGTTTTTCACTTAGATTTCCATGCACAACATAGAACATTGCTGAGGATCTTTTGTTAAACTTTGCTATCTTTATTAATTTGCAAGTAACTTCTAGATTGTGTTTGAATAGAAATTGTAAACTGGAGAAATTTTAATCCTAGTCTTAATTATTAATACAACTGTTCCTAGTAAGAGGAAGACAATTCTGGATTACATCTGTGCATTTCAGTCTTCTAGCAACCCTCAATCTCTTATATTTGAAATACTAGAAAATCCTAGAAATCCTAGAAAATACTAGGATGGAGTTTCTTTTGAACAATAGCCTGGTCTTTGGTCCACAAAGCTATTTTTCTTGTTCTCAAGCGTGAAGTCTCTATTAAAGCTAATAATGAAAACCTACATTATTACAGGCAGATGTGTGCCACGCATACCAGATCGTACACCGAAATGGAATTCCAGATGAACAGATAATTGTCATGATGTATGATGACATTGCTGATAATGACGAGTAAGTAATGAGCGTGCACTGGTAACAAGCTGTTTTCTACAAATATGCCATAGTCACTAATATAGTTTGAGTTTGTATTAGTTTTGTAAGAAGAGCTTTTAAGACTGCCTGAGATACGTAGAGAAGTTTTATCCATCAGCACTGTAAATCTGCTTTGGGATATGCTCATGAGGCATTCTAGGCATTGCTCCACATCTCAACCTCTGTTATGGCACTGAGGACTTTAGAGATCCTTGTCAGTTCTTCACTGTTACAAAAGCAAGGGGTCTTACCTCCCAGACATAAAAGTTTACAGCAGATAACCTAAAAGCACGCACGTAGGGAATCTCAACATCCTTTCATAAAAGCCTATGAGTCACATATCAAATGGATTGATCTCCAGAAAGTGCACTGAACAGAGAAACGTACATGACCTGTCCTTGATCACTGCCTATATAGCATATAATTGTTTTCTATGTGAAACTGTTCGCTTATACAGCCTCTATTTCTGATACAACTTCAGCAGAAGTCAGCAGACACGGCATGCATAGCAGAGCAGAGAATAAAAGGAATTAAAGGAAGGAGTGAAAGCAGGGAGATAATAGTATAACAGGCCACCTACTTATATGCTCGGGTTAATCTACACGATCTGTGGTAGGATACTTCAAGTACTCTGAGTCTAAGGACATCTAAGCTGAACATGTGAAGTGACTGAAATGTAAAGGCCTTTGTATTCTGTGATCACTTAACAATACATGGTACTAGTGTTCATACGCTCTCGAAGGCAAGGTGGCCAGTCAGGACATTTTGAATTGTTTCCTAGTTGTTCTGTGGTTTTTGTATGGCACATTACTAATTCTTTGTATTTATATTGCTTTAAACTTTCAGAAATCCAACAAAAGGCATTGTCATCAATAGACCTAATGGAACAGATGTGTACGCTGGAGTGCCCAAGGACTATACAAAAGAGGTAGGAATAAAACACAATTTCAGGGAAACTAGGGTTCAGCTTTAACCAGTGTTGTGGATAAATACTTTTAATTTGTATGTTACACATGAGAATGCACATAGTATAAAGCCTTCAGCTTATTCACCTGCATGGTTTGGCACGAAGCTCATTGTTCATAAGATGAATGTAAACACTAGATGCTTGGAGGCAAAATAGTGGTCATAAAAGTAAATCCTTACATTGTCCTGCATACAAAAATGTTTTAACTCAATCTAAAGAACAGCTGTGTAAGTCTATTTCATTAAATCAGAAGTGTAATGCAGTTACTTGGTGATTTCGTGATTTGGTATCTGAGTGAGTCATAAGTGCTAATATGGTCTACACATGCAACCCTGCAGTTGGGAAATTAGGTTCAAGACTGGAAACTGTGTCATTGAAGCTAAAATTATAGTAAATTTCTTTGGGGATTTTTTAAAATTCCAGATGATTACATACAGAAATAATTTTGCCAGTGTAATGCAATGGCAAGGACCTGGATGTAGGGCTGAAGAGATGGGTGAAAGTTGGCAAAGGCAGGGTCTTTTAATTTGGCTTTACCTCCAAAACATAAATCTCAAGAAACTATAACCATTGAGCTCCATCGTAGCAGTAAGACTGTTTTATCCCTGGAAATCTAAGTAGGAACCAAGACAGGGAATTCCAATGATCACTATACAGAATGAATAGATCCTCTTTCTACTACAAGACCACGTTTTGAATTTGGCTTCATTCTTCTTTTAAACTGCTGAAGTATCAGAAAGCAAATTACTTTCAGAATATGAACAATGCAGGAAACTGAGGAAATGTTGTTCTTGAATATCAATGGCCAGCTAAATTTGCCACCCACACATGAGTTATGGTTTTCAGAAGCCATCTTACTAAATACAGATTTTGTTGATTTTTGTTTTGTTTTGTTTTTTTAATACCGTTTAATTTAAATCCTCTTAAATTCTTAGGATGTTACTCCAAAGAATTTCCTTGCTGTTCTCAGAGGGGATGCAGAAGCAGTAAAGGGGGTGGGATCAGGAAAAGTGTTGAAAAGGTAAGAGAAACTTCATTTAGAAAATAATTGCATGCATGTTGCATATCAGTACTGATTTCAAAAAAAGAAGAGGGTAAACTAGAGCTGACATTTTACTGGTAGTGAGTCCAGTATAGGTGAGGGTGAAAAATTCTTGAAAACAGTGTCAATTGTATTAAAGCATATATGTCAGTTAAATGTTATTTGTTGTGGTTTTGGTGGTTTTTTTTGTTTGTTTGTTTGTTGTTGTTGTTTTGAAGGAGATCTATAAAAATAGAATTCTATTAAGGTTTGGAGACCTTTGAAGAGGGCTTGGTTTGACATACACTAACAGTTTTCTAAGTGAAGTGGTAAGAGATGGCAATCAGTGGTAGTGGGGTGGAGATAGGTTCAGCAGCTCATCAGCTGAAATAATTGCATGCTTAATCCCAGCCTTGGCAGATGCAGATATATTTAGGCTTTGAATGTAATGAAATAGAATTATGGTTTATATTTAATGCAGGAAGTCTTCTAGGCTGAAAAAGTAACATAGCCTTACATATTAATGGATTTGTAGCTTAAAAGTGTTTGTCAACTTAGTTGCACAAATATGTCTAAGTTTGGCAATATTCTAATATATGAACAATAATAAATATTAGATTAGCCAAATAGAATTAATGCAATTAATGTAGAATTAACTGTAATTAATGAGTGTAGTTTATAAAGGTTTATAGAACTTTGTTGATTCAGTAACCAAGCAATCTATTTGAGGGCTTAATTGGAAGACCTCTTAAGAATATACAAGATGAATAAATTACATCAGATATCTACAGAGTGAAATATGATGCCTATTTTCTGATGTGTATAATATTTCTGACTCAGTGCTGCTAGTGATATTTTTCATATTTGTCCTTTTTCTATGTACTGTATTTCTTGTAAAAAATTTAAATTCAACCTATTCAAAGAAGTAACCTAGTTAAATAAAAACTGTGTAAGTGCCTGTCTTCATCCAACAGTTCATTTTAGAGACAAAGCAATGAAATAGAAGAGTCATTTTCCAGCATTGGGAAGAATAAAACCAATGAAGGAGCAGGACAATATTTGAATAATCTACTGCTCTCAGTTGTTTATATTCCCTCCTAAAGAAGCAAGATAGAAAATAATATATGCAAGTCGTATAGGCAAAAAGTTAATAAATTGCTGTACAGGTACTAGATTGTTCTTTTTTAGTAGCTGCAATGAGCCAAGCAATGAATATAAAGCATTCTTTAGCCTATTAAGAAAGTGTACTTCAAAACACACCTCACTTGTAAAATCTTGAAGTTATAAGTCACATAAAGGAGTGGCTATGCAGAGGGCCAAGGACACTTAGCTACTCAGGAGGACAGCTTGAACCCTGATAAAAAAAAACAAAACAAAACAAAAAATGGCCAAGAGTGGCAGACAAATATGTCCCAACCCCTTTTTTGTTAGACTTCTTGTGTGAATTTCAGTGCCCTCACTTCTGCTTTTGGGTGGGACGAGGGCTCAATTATTTTTTCTGCTCAAAAGTCTTACAGATTGCTCTGTAGGTTGTTCCCTAACCAGCAGGTTATTGGCCAGGCAGAAGGCTGGCTTGGGGATTCCTTCCAATCTGTTTATACAATTTATTTGAAATAGTCCCTGAACACAAATCCCGTTGGAGATCTGACTGTTAGAGCAACACCTTAGCATCAGCCAAATATTATCTATTTGATTTAGAGAGCATTAAAAATCTGCTGCAAACTTCAGGGAATCAGCACTCATGAGCACACAGTGCTCAACCAATTGTGAAGCCATGTAGTACAAGGAACCTACCTAGCATGAAGAGAGAGTTTGTATATAGATCAGATCTTCATGAGACACGGACTGGTACTGATTTGGCTATGTATAGCTGTACAGATCAAAACAAGGTAGTACATAAACATACAAAGAATCTTATTAAAAAACACGTTGTGGTTTATCACGTATTACAGGTGCCCCTATAACGTAATTACAAAAGGAATCCATTTTTACTAGAATGCTACAAATCTCCACAGTATAACAGATATCTAAGATGGGAAAAAGAATTGTACTCCTACCAACTACCATCACCAACCTAACCAGCAATTGTCCCCATGCTTGAGGGATTAACAATATATACCTGATCTTATTTCTCTTCCAGACACCCATCTTTTCTCAAAAGCACTCAAAGTATTATGCTTTGGAAGGAAAAATTACTACCAAGAGCACGAGGTGTTTCAGATGCTTTATTTTCAAATGTTGGCATGCCTTGGTATTGAGCAGCAGATGATGCTTGTGGTAGTAAAGATTAGGTTAGAGCGATTAAAAATAATTTCTTTCAATTTTCTCTTTACAGTGGTCCCAAGGATCATGTATTTGTTTATTTCACTGACCACGGAGCTCCAGGACTTCTAGCTTTTCCTGATGATGATGTAAGCATTCGGGGGGATTACTTTGGAGTTTGTCATAAAAAAAAAACCTATCTTTTTAACGCCATACTATAATACTAAGTAATACATCCAAAACTCAAATATTCAATGCACTGCCATATTAAGGACTGGAGGGAGAAAAGGAGCGATATTCTCTTCATCATCCCTGTTTTTGTTAGGACTTGCTTTCTAGTTCAGTATATGAGTCATGTATCATTTGGCACCATTAGTCATCTTTTGTGGTAAATACTAGAACATTGTGTTTCAGATGTCCAAAGCACTGGATATGTTAAAGGTTGTGAATGTGTGTATCACTTCACAGTTGTTCCTAATAAACAAGTTCTGAGTCTTTTGAACATCAGTGATTTTAACAGAAGCCTTCTTATTTTACAGCTTCACGTGAAGGACTTGAACAAGACCATTTGGTACATGTATCATCACAAAAAGTACCAAAAGGTAAACAAGCGTGTTAGAAGTTGTACGATTAAAAAAACTGCTGCTATGGAAGAGAGCTGTTGTCTTCACTTGCAGAGTAATTTAAAGCACAAAGAAGTTGGTGCCATGTAATGAAATTTGGATTAGAATTTATAACTTACGGGTCTGATTCTCTACACATTTTCCCTTTCCATCTTTTCTGGTTTGCAATTGATGCAGCACAGATATAGACTAGACTCTTTATAACTTATAAACGTAACCAGCGGGAGAAACAACATTCGTAACTATTGCACCCTCATAATGCATTGGCTCTTTCTTCCTGTGCTTTTTTCACTTCAGACTGCACTATTCCTACAGGAAGTTCATATATGTCTTGTTTTTCTCTAACAGTTACTAATACAGTTTAAAAGACTGTACCTTTTATCAGAAAATTCTGTGAATCTAACGGTAACTTTTTTTTTTTAAAGCTGCTTATTCTATCTATAGAATAGTTGGGGGTGTTTAGGAACGCATACATGGTCATAGGTTCCAGATATACTACATTCATTAGTGGCACACTGCTAGCCCTAAGGGTTGACTTGTGTTTGATATGTGCTTTATACGTTAGCCCCTAGATCCCTTTGGATTCTATAGAGGTTGATTGCATCTTTCCATTGTGATTGTTTTCCCTTTTCCACATAGTTTAGTTCTCCCCCCCAAAAAAAGAAAAAAATGATTTACTTTTTTGTTTTATTTTGTAACATTACAAATAGGTTTTGTTTCAGGATTATCAGTTCAGTTAAAGTAACTACAGCTGAAAAGCACTGAAGGACATTTCTCAGTTTCCTTGTGGAATTTATTAAAGTCTCTGATTTATTTTATAGATGGTGTTTTACATTGAAGCATGTGAGTCTGGATCTATGATGAATCATTTGCCTGATAATATCAATGGTGAGCCATCAGTTAACTTAATGAACATAGATTTCTCAACCTGTCATAAGCAAGACCTAAACAAATACTGTGTAAGGGATAGGTTCGAGTGCCATGTGCATCCCTAGAAAGGATTAGAGAAAGTTAAATTTTCCATTTATGGGAAGTATCATTTAAAACCCATCCAGAATCCTGTAAAGACCATCCAGGCTTTTTGTTTCTTGCAAATGAGAAGTTGAAAAAGTTCTTTTCAGGAACTATGTAGTTGTCCTTAACTGGTGACCACTAAGGTTATACTGACATTTCTTAGTCTCAGCATTGTTAACAGTTGTTCCTGCTGACACTTTCCTCCTCTAGTACCAATCAGTATACAGGATTGACAGACAGTTTTGCTACGCTGCTTTGGGCAATACACCAGGTAGTGGAACTCCCAATTTTTCAGAGTTTCTAAGCTTTCTACTACAGAGCTGGGAGTTTAGCCTTGGTTAGTATGAGGAATGAGAACCTTTCCAAGCTCTGCTCCATGCCTGGGAGAGCAAACACACTGGCTTTTTCATTGTTGTGAAGCTCTGATTCCAGGGAGGACCCAGCCACCTGCATATCATGGCTTCCTAGAACTTTGGCCCTGTAGTAGCCTGGCTGGCAGCCACTGAGTCTTACAGCCTCGTCAGGAATTTACAGCAGGTTCTCACAGAATGTTTCACAGTGCTCAGTGAATCAGCATGTTTTAAAATTTATTCTATTAGAAACCTCCAGTTTGGTGACTGGTTTTACTGCTAGCTCTACCACTGATCTACAAAGGCAGAAAATTGGCAGTTTATGTTAGAACCAAAAGCTGTCCTTGTCAGCCTTCAGTTGTGAGCTACAAAGCTTACAGCTTATTTTGAACATTTTTAACTGAAAGTAACCATTTGTTATTAACTAGAAATGGTTTCTTAGTAAGTATTTTAAAGGATGCCAAGGGCATCTCTTAACTACACAGACGATATTTGAGACTCTTTTGACTTTTGAACTGTAGCAACATTGAGTGAAAACAACACTAGCTATACATTAAGCATGCATAGCAGTTTTCATTTTTGAAACTTGGACTCCAGTCATGCAAGTGTGCCGTGACTTGACTTTGACAAAAAAATCCAGCTTTTGTTCTAGTATCTGTAAGAGAATGTTTAAAATACTTGTTGTGTAAGAGAGGACTGACTGGAAGCACTGTGTTTGAGACAGATCGTGTAGAGGTGATTTGAACTTTTCCCTCAATGTAGAATGATGTTGTGGAGATAATATTACTTAGAAGGTAGCAAAAGATGATTTGTAGAATTTATTCCAAGTTTGGGAACAAATCCTCCTCACTGTAATTAGGAGTACAAATGTATAGACTGTGACTGTGCAATATTATCAGGCAGTTATTTGAAAGTAGTTTGTGTTTTTCCCTCCAGCTTAAGCACTGCTGGCCACATAGCAAGTTCTTAAAACAGTGCAGCTAACTGAACAGAATTACTAATTAGCTTCTTTTCTTCACACCATTTAGAAGTATATGATAGCCAAAATCCTTAGGCAAATATATCCCATGCAGGAAAGTACTCATTCATGGAGTAAATGGAATGTTAAACACAAAAAAACAACAACAAAACCACAAAAAACTACTTTTTTCTTACAGTTTACGCAACAACTGCTGCCAACCCCAGGGAGTCATCTTATGCCTGTTACTATGATGATGAAAGGCAGACTTATCTTGGTGACTGGTACAGTGTGAATTGGATGGAAGATTCGGATATGGTAAGTTACTAGATAAGAGTGCTTATATTTCTATACACAAATATCACTAGGCTTTAAAAAAGTTGTTTTAGAGGATTTGTTGTTTTTATGTGAGACTGAAATCAACAAACTGAGTTGATAAAAGTAACTGCTATTCAGAAGTTTTTAATCTTTCAGCAACGGAATTTATTTCAGAAACTTACTCTGTCTTATTAGTAATATTAGAAACTGACCAGTTTCAAGTTCACGTCACCTTAGTTTACTCTGAGACAACATATCTGAATTTGTTTAATCTGTCAGGTCAGTAGGTTTCATCTGTGCTTCACAGATCCTTAAATACTGAACTGTGGTTAACCCGTTTATTAGCATAATGGAAAATGGTAATAGTGAAACAATTCTGGATTCTTACGCTAGTCTCCTCCCTGCTTGCCCATTTGCTGGGAATTAAGAGATCACTAAAAGCAATTTGGGAATATCCTGGCAAATCTTCATTTCCATTTTTTCGTAGCTCTTACTGTCTACTTCTTTCTACAAACTGGTAGCCACAGCCTTTTCCAGGTTTCTACACATTTTTATAATAGCTGAATTTAAATAGCTATGATCACATGGAAGTTTCTTTATGCAGGAGGATCTGAGAAAAGAAACACTGCACAAGCAGTTTCAGCTGGTGAAGAAGCGCACCAACACCAGCCATGTCATGCAGTATGGAAACAAAGTACGTATTTGAGCAGGCTTCCTTAAAACCTTCTCTGCCCTATCCATTTTTTCCCTTTAAAACAAAAACAAACAGCAGTCTGGCAAAGTTAATTTAAAAATGAATCTGGTCATCATACACAAATAAACCTGACATCAATCAAGCATAAAAGAAATAGTTACCACTTCTAGACATGCGAATATTGACATAATGTTAAGGAAGTATAATTGTTTCCTTGAATGAGAGGGGCTGAAAGATGACATGCCATTTATAATAGTCCTATTATTCAGTGTGTTTATAGAAACACATTAACACATTATTCAAAACAAATAGGTTATTTAACCTGACAGTCCTTTCTTCTTCTGATATTTGGAAATAAAAGTTCCAAGATTTTTGGCAGCCTTAGTCTTAGATAGTCAGAAACAAAAATATTTACAAGCCTATGAATTCCTTTTCTAATAGAGCAAGTTTAGAGAGTTAGATTTGCACAGCAAAGCAAAGCATTCAACTGGAAGTGCTTGACAGTTTATTTACTTTCTAACTTTCAGAGTATCTCCTCTATGAAAGTGATGCAGTTTCAGGGCATGGGGAAGAAAGCTGTCCCCATTTCTCTGCCACCTGTAGAACACCATGACCTGACTCCTAGTCCCGACGTGCCTCTCGCTATCATGAAACGAAAGCTGATGGCTACCAATGATATGTATGAGGCTAAGAAGATTGCTGCAGAGATGAAGGCACACCTGGAGGTATACAAAACAAAAACAAACAAATCCAACAAACAACAGTAAAACCACACTGTGTGCCAGGTCAGATTTCTGTCCATAATAAGAAGTCACACTCCTGAACCAATGGGATTGTTTCCAGTTTTTACAATTTTTAAAAAAATTATTCTGCAGACTGCTAGCCTCTAGCTGATGACTTACTCTTCCTTTAAAACTTAGGGATTTACTCCCAGAGGCATTTAAAGTAGTGATTATAAAGATAGAGGTAAGTAAATGCAGAAGTCAGCATCACACCTTTTATTGCCCAAAAATGCCCATTCTCTATCCATAGGAATTCTTGCTGGCAGGAGTTAGTCTTTGGTATTAGCTAACCTTGTCATGGTAGAAGCAAAGTCTCCCACATCAAATAGCTTCTGCAGTAGTGTGACCACTGTCAATACTTCATTGTCTTTCTTCTGGCAGAACACCAGAGGGAGAACAAGTTGTTTTGTGCACCAGGAGTCTCTTTCTCCCTAGTTTTCATTTGAGTGTTAAGGTCCAAAATATTGTACCAAAAATAGGAGGCAAAACTGATTCCCTTAAAGATTAAGAGCTGAGGGCCAAGAGAGATTTAAAGAAAAATTCCATTAAAAGTCTTCAAATTAGGCTTAAAAAAAAAAAGCATATTTTAAAGTTTTGTCTTATGTGCAGGCTAAAGAATATATCCAGGAATCCATGCGGAAGATCATCACCCTAATAACAGGATCAACGGAACTGACTAACCAGATCCTGTCAGACAGGCTGACCATCAGCAATTACGACTGCTATCAGGCAGCAGTGAACCACTTCAAAACTCATTGTTTCAACTGGCACTCTCCCTTGGTAAGACAAGCATTAGATATAACCTGATACACTAGTAACACCACAAGCTCAAAAGTCATTGTCAGGTCTGCAAAATCAGCTTTTATTAAAAGCTAGCGTGGGGACAAGCTTACAGACTATTTTTAGATGAGTAATGTTTTTGGAAGCAGGAAACTACTTTAACCACACTTGTAGATGAAGATTACTAAAACAATCTTCAGTAAAAAGCAAACAAAAATTTCTACCAGTTAGAACTATCCCTTCACCATCTCCTTTCCCAGAAATCCAAGTGTTAAGTCAGTCATGTTGTATTTTTGGTTGAAGCATTACTACTAGAAAAACAGAAACAGCACTACCACTTTGAATTCATAGTATGTTCAGATTTCTGTATTATAATTGCACGTTGTACTGTTCTTTTTCATAGCCTAATTGATACTATCATGATCTCATTGAAATCCTGAGAGCTTCTTTTTCGTAGCTGCTTTATTATTGTCCTTTCTTCCTGAGATATCACTTAAAGACCAAATTCTGTCGTGCCAAACACTGTTCAGAGAAGAATAGAACTGTTCAGAGGGCAGTTCTTATTCTAGAAAAATCAATCCTGGTAAGATAACCTAAGCAGACAGAGCTGTGTAATAGGGTACATCAGATGGATGAAGCACCTCCCCTATGGGAGCTGGGGCTCTTCAGCCTGGAGAGAAGGCTCCAGGAGGACCTTACAGCAGCCTTCCAGAACCTGAAGAGGGCCTACAAGAAAGCTGGGGACTTTTTTTTTTTCCTAAATGCACATAGCAACAGGATAAGGGGAAACAGCTTTAAACTGGAAGAGGTTAAATTTAGACTTGACATTAGGAAGAAATTCTTTACTATGGGGGTGGTAAGATGCTGGAACAGATTGTCCAGCACAGCTGTGGATGCCCTGCCTGCCTGGAGGCATTCAAGGTCAGGCTGGATGGGGCTTTGAGCAACCTGGTCTAGAGGGAGGTGCCCTTGCCTATAGCAGGGGGGTTGGAACTAAGTGATCTTAAATGTACCTTCCAAAACCTATGATTCTGTGAACATTTATTGATTTTAGCAGAAGTCAATGGAATTATCTGCCAGTTAGACAAGATGTAAGCACTATTAGCAAATGAAAAGCAGAGGCGCTCTTTCAACTGGAGCTTCAGTTTAGCCAGGTTGTTAGGAGGCCACGAAGCTTTGTTAAACTTCTCGTTCCTCTTTCGTGCTTTTTAGGGGAATTTTTTTTGTTGTTTGGGTTCTTTGTTGTTGTTGTTATTTGTTTTTTTTTTTATTGCAAGTGGTTAGATAGGCAAGCCTTGCGTAAAGGCTAGCACGCAGCAACAGCTGAATCTACCTAATGAACTTCTAAGAACAACGTATACAGAAGAGAGATCCATTTAGCCTAGTATTAAATTATTCAGACCAGTAAATAAATGCCTTGAATGTTAATAGCATATTTGAAGTATTGCCACAACTTAATTTGCATTAAAAAACATCTGCTATTCATCCTTGAAATTATTAAAAATGTTTATTTCAGTATGAGTATGCACTGAGACAACTGTATGCTTTGGTCAATGTCTGTGAAGAAAGATACTCCATCGACAGGTAAGGAGGTTCCCACATACTCTATGTAGTTTTGTCTATGGCTAAAAAAAAAAAAAAAGCTAATAGGATGATGAGCCTAACACTACAGGCATCTCAATTGTTCTTCTCTGCTGAACATTTTGTTAGCACAGTTCCAACTCTAAAGCCGTACATGCAAATTCTGGAAAACACATCCTGTTTAGTCCCTCCCTCTCATAAGTATTCAGTTCTCCAAGCCTTTAATTTGCTTGTTGGTAAAATTAAAGCCTGTCAGAGGATCCCCCTGCAGAGCATACCTTCAAAACAGCATGACACATTAGTGTTATAGGACAGACATGTTGTTCTGTAACTTCTGTATAACGTCACACTGAAGCAAAGTTAGGAATTGCTTTGTTTTCTCCTCTGTGCCCTCAGCTGCTGACTCAGGCCACAGCACTTCTGTGTTCTCGTCCATAAATACATGGTGGGAAAACAGGAAAATAAGGGTCCAGGCTAAAGTGCTGTGGTCAGGACAAGGAAGCATTGCTTTGGAATTCTGACTTACGAGGGTGTAGTTCGTGGGAGAGGATGGGATCCTAGTTTGTGAGACACACAAGCAGAAGAGCGAGGAAGGACTAACAGCTTGGGCAGAATGAACACACAACTCAGTTGGTGAATAGCTGCTTTGTGTAGTCCTGGTGGCATGTACTCCTGTTGGCATCCCACTACAGTCAGTTTGGAAAACTTTGAGAAGAATGAACCTGAAATTTTTCTTACTGTTACTGTTCTCTATTGCAGAATATTCTTGGCCATGGATCAAGTGTGCCGTGGATAGTGATGGAAACAGTAGTCTAATGTAACCCTTACTGCAAGTGATAATTTTTCTTAACTGAAATAATCCATACTTTCTGTGCATGCAACATGAAGAGTCAACCAGTGCTGAAGCTGTGCTAGGAGCTGCAGGACCTGCCCAGCAGTCTTACATCACTTGCCAGCACTGTCTCCCCATTCCCACCTGCCCAATGGTTTGGCAGAACCATTTTATTAGACCACATGGAGCTTTCAAGATAGGAATCTCTGGGTGAACACTACATAGCATCAACAGAATGTGTGCTAAATTTAAATATTGACTCAGATTCTGGAAAAGAAAAATTATAGCATTGCTAACCATTACCTTTTTTTTTTTTTCCTTTTTTCTTTAAATGATAATAAATGCTATGACAGTGACTAACTTGCAGATTGGTTGAAGAGTGAAGAAACCAAAGTTAGTTTTTTAAGCTTTAACTCCTTAACAGTTTAAAGAAGCAAATTGTTGTGTTCAAGAACTATCAGATGTTAACAGCACAGTTCAAGTGTGAACAGTAAAAAACCTTTTCGGGTTTGAAAACACTGTTTTCCAAAGAAAAAACACAAGTATCTAATGCTGTAAATTTAGCACCAGTATGCTATAATTAAATGTGTGTACACACAAACGTGTGGGAAGTTACAGAATTCAGGAATTGTCTGTGAATAAAGTTGATAATTTCATCAACCTACTGGGCAACACAGTGTTAAGTGTCTCATTTCTTGAAATGAATTGAGAGCTAATTCCTTCACGACAGTGCATTAAATGGTTATTTAACCTCCATAAAGGTTTTATAGAACAGACTGTATCAAACAAGACCAACAATAAAAAAGAAATGCAAAACCCCCAGATCATATTGAAAGAGGTATTCCTTAGAGATGATTCAATAAACAACAAACAGGGAAGCAAATTAGAAGCTATGAGGTGCTTCCAAATAGTCTTAGATTATCCATACCTTTTTACACATGGAGACAGGATGCAGAAATACTTCAGAGATCTTCCCAAAATGTAAAATAAATAGGCAAAATTATCTCATCCTTATGAGAAAAGAAAAAACACAGGGTAAAATTAATCATGGATCTGCAAGATAGTGAGAATTTGGAGTAGGTCTACTCCAAGGAGCTGAGAGGGAAAGGAGCTAAGCCTGAGCTTTCATTTACCTTAAGAAAAATCAAACCTGAGAGCATTAGCACTTTCAGCTGTGATTGAGAACGCAATTAGCTTCAGAATGGGTAGGGCAAGGTAAAAAGCTGTGAAACACAACTTTACTCAATCAAGAAATTCAAGTTTATGCCTTGAGGTTATTGAAAGTTCAGATACTTGTGGTTTTTTTGTTGTTTGTTTGTTTGTTTTTTTAATGTAGTTGGTTTCCTTTCAATTGTAAATGGATGGAGATCTATAAATAAGAGGTTGTGAAATTTTGGAATGCATTAATGTGTTGCAGATGTTCTCCTGAAAACAGAAAGAAGGCTAAACAAGACAGCATTCAGGCATACTTTTTGTCTTGGTTTTTCATGTATAGAATGTAAAAGGAAAAGAAAAGCCCTTCAGGTTCTTCACAAATACTCTACATCACTCTACAGTCAAGAGACTCCAACTAAGCTGAGTAGACTTCAACGAGTAATTGCTAAATGAAAAACCAACTGTTAGCACAGATTTGTTCATGTTCTCCTGCAGGCACTTGCAGCTGTGAGGATGCAAAGCTGAAATGTGGAGATATCTATCCACAGTGCAGTCACACAGGAAACAACTCTGCAGAATGAAAAGACCCACAACCTTCACCTTCACTGATCAATACATTTATTTTAAGGTCTCCAAATAGCATCACGTTGGCTTAATGCTTGTATGGCAGGCTCTTTATTTTGGGATAGTGGTAGAACCTGATTAGAAGATGATTTTAGGATTGTGCAAGGTCAGTCTTAAAGAGTAGTTTGTGGTGCACTGTGCAAGCACAAACACCCTTACTCTTCCTTCAGGCACATACTTGCACAGACTATAATTCCTAGAACACTGAATGTAGAAATAACTACTTAAAAATAAGTAAGGCTGCTGGTTCCCAGTAAGTTATCATCTACCAGAACGGGTCAGAGTGTGTTGTGCACAATAGTTGTGTTTAGCCCTGACCTTGGAAAGAGTGCCAGGACGGAACCTAGTGGGACAAGTGGGGTTTTACCCCAGCTGAGGACAAGGAACATATTTTTCACAGTGCATATGGTTGAAATACTGGAGCAGGTCTTCTGAAGGTCTGCATAATCTCCAGCCCTGGGACCTGTAGCTCAGAAAGGACAAGGCTGAGCTGTCCTGGGAGCAGCAGTGCTTTCAGCAGGGGTTGGGCTGGGTGGACCCCCATCCTGAGTCAATCCTGATGGAAAATAGAGTCCTGTGCAAAGTACCTATCAAAGTACCTATCAGGTTCGAGAATGATGCATGCTGATGCCCAAAGCTCCTGAATTCGGCAGGAAAACTTTAGTTTCAATGTTTGAAGCTTTTAGTTTCAATGACTTTTATTTTAGGTCATACTTGACCTCGCAGTGTAATTATTTCAGTGAATTATTGACAGATTTCATCACTGGCACTGTGTGGCGCTAGGCCAGCTCTGGGCACAAAGTGGCCACTTGGGCTTTGTGGTTTGTTTTTTCTTTTTTCTTGAGAGCTGTTGCTAGGTTCAGCATATCTTCTCTCTCACACTAGGATCCTTTGCTTATGCACAGATGAGTGATCATTGCACAATATTTCTGTGGAAATAACTGTTTGAGGAGACCTTGGCCAGATTACACAACTATACTTGGTCAAAGTCTTCTGAAACGCTCGTCTGCTGACTTCTCATGTGAGGTCCAGGGCATGAGTCACGGTGTGACCATCTTGACTAACCAGAGGAGGCCACAGATCTCCAGACTGACTGTATCTCTTTAACTGGTTGGTCTGTAGTGTGACGATACCCCATGACAAAGCCAATGAACAAAGTCCTAAGGAGTATTTAAAAGTGTTACAGATTTCATCTGTAACATTTTTTTTCTTACTGACTGAATGTCAGACACCAGTTCAAAGTGCTGAGAGATTCCAGGTACCAGCAGCCATAGGAAGGACATGCTGACCTTCTCTACACTGTATGCTTAACCAGGCCGGGTGCCCCATGGCTTCTGAAGGAGACCCTCCTCAGCTCTGAGCTGTAGCACGGGGACTTCCATCCAGGCAGCTCACTGCCAGGCACAGTAACTTGCATTAAAAAGATTAATCCCTTGAATTCAGAGGAGAGGGGAGTAGTCCATGGATGTCTCTGTAAATCTACTTTGACCTTTTCAGCTGTAATGCCGGATGAAAGTTTTGCAGGTGCAATTTCAAGGTTTTTGTAAAATTCTGATTCTTCCTCTCCCTCTCTCTCTGCTTCCTCTCCTCTCCTCTCTGCCAGTT
The DNA here is from genome assembly GCA_037305975.1 of Chrysolophus pictus. NCBI lineage: Eukaryota > Metazoa > Chordata > Aves > Galliformes > Phasianidae > Chrysolophus > Chrysolophus pictus. Next base: position 45,166,031 of record CM074580.1, on the reverse strand, counting down.
CTGACTTCAGGACTGTTTGCCTTATGGTGGTTTGGCACCAGCAGAGTTTTCTCGTGCTTGGCTGCCCAGCCATACAACTTGTGGCGTGCCCTCGCCCCAGGGCCTGTGGCTGATGGCCTCCCCAAGATGCTGTCAGGTGCCTGGAGCTCTTCCTTGCATAACTATGTTGCTCATTCCTGTCTGCTGCCAAGTCCAGTCTCTCCCCTGAAATATCCAGCAGAAGATCAGTCCTAGCTTAATTCCTTGTGCTCAGCACAGGACCCTGCAGGTGGGCAGCCCTGGGGGATGGGAGGAGTGCTGACAGCTGCATATGAGTATAAATGACCGAATAACCAGAAATGTGGAGTCAGTTCCCTGCTGGCGTCATGCCAGCACAAGCTCTGCATGTGATGGCCTCAAAACTGAGACTGCTGCTATTCACTGTTCCTCATTCTTCGTTGTCATCCCTTCCCAACAACATACACACGCAGCCCAGGCTGGCAGATGCACAGATGGTCTGGAATCGTAATGCACATTTGGCCATTGCACGCGATGGCTCATGCACATAGACATGGACATTTCAAGCCACAGAGACTGATAGCACGACCAGCCACACGCACTGTCATTTTCCTTTTGGAGGCTCAAGCAACTTGGTCCAACATGTCCCAGTTCTGTTTCTGAATGTTAATGAGAGGAAACAACAGCAGCTTTGAGCAAAACCCACAGTAAAACATGACCACCTTTCTATTCTAGAGTCTAGTCTAGAGCTTTGCTAGGCCTGATCCCATGTTTGTGTCTGCAGTGGAGGCTAAATTGGCAGTGGAATCTTGCCTGAAGGAAGGCACCCAGAAGACAAAGATCTGTTTTGCAATTAAGGCTCTGCTGTCATTATCCAGTACTGAAAAGTTGCTTGCTAATTTCATAGAACACGTTTTTTCCAATGTTTTAGTTTATTGTGTAGAAATTCAGTTTGCAGGGAAATTTAAATTTGCAGTGACTGAATGACTGAAAGTAGAGGTAGAGAGAGAGGAGAATTAGCAAATTCTGTCTCAAATGCCTGAACTGACTGAAGTAACAATCTGGGGGGACATGCAGATACAAAAACACTAGAGAAAATCACAGCTCGGTATTTTATTCTTGATCTTTGACTTCAAATTTTAATCTACTTTGCTACATTGGGAAAATTATTAAGTTCTTTACAAATTCTTATTTTAAAACAATTGCACCATATCACACATAGAAATAAATATACAATTAAACAGACACTATCATACAACTAATGTCATTTAAACAGCTGTACATTGATGGTGAACACTTCCAATCTTTAAGAAAAATACACTGATGAAAATGCCTATGTCACCTGACTTTAGTGACAAATAAATGGCAGAAAGTATTTTCTTTATCAATGTATGGAATCTTCTTGCATGGTTGGTGAATATTTGGATTTCAAAGGCAATTTTGTGTTGTAGACAGCAAGACAGAGATGGAGTTCTGCTATAGGTGGCAATCCTGTGCCACTGTATACATCAGCCAGTACTCTTTTTAATCAAACTGAGTTGACAGATGTTAGGTGGAAATGTAGTCTTACCTCCTAACAGCACTGAGGTGTGTGCAGACCCTTCAAAGGCCTTGTGCACTGAGGTGATCTGCACCGGCCATCATTTATGATGGAGTAAATGTCCACTTTTCCACAAGATCTCTGAGATCATTCTCCTCTGTCCATTTACATTCTGCAATGTTGGCATTGCCAGTGGGAGGTTCTGTGGTTTGATATTTCAAGTTTTCCAAAGGATATTGTTCTCCTGAATGCTCCTTTTTGAACTTCTCTGAGAAATGCCCTATATTCAGACAGCATCTACAATTAGCACACCTGCCCTGTGGTGAAGGCCAAGCTCCAGTGACCTAAGATCTGCAGCTGCCAGAGGATCTCACAAAATAAGCTATCCAGCCCTTCCAGGATGACAGCAAACTCAACAAAAGAGTAGCATGACCTTTAGGAAAAGTCAGTCTCTTTGACAATTGGAACTGGTGGATTTTCATACTCTATTGGTTTATAAATAAAATGGAAATCTTTTTTGTTTTCGCTCTTCAGCAGTGAGGCTTTGATACGGTGAGGGAGGGCCTCTTTGTCCAGCTGCAGCCACTGGCCATCGACATAAACAAAGAGTCTATAGATCTTGGGATGGGAGACTTCAAACTTTTCGGCACACTGCTGGCACAGCTGCTCAGTCGTGGTATCATTTCGTGAGGCAAGTGTCCTTGACTGAGCACCAATCTCCAGGAAGGAAATGGAGATGAAGTCCTAAAGAGAAACATGAGGATAGGTCTTGCAGCTAGCACAGTGATTTGAGGACCAAAAGAGGAAAAATCAAGCCCCAAATCTCAAGCTGAACAGAACTCCTAAGCACTCCCAAATATCCAACCATTCTTCAATGCTCATATTTGAGAGAGTGTCCTCCAAACTTCCTTTCATCAGGAAGGAAACAGCAGATGTGCTGAGGAGGCTTCTTTACTTGTACCCTGTTTCAGGGATTGAGAACTATTGGGATGACTTTCCTCTCGCTGAACATTTGAGGAACAGAATCTAGAAAGCATTTAGCCAGGGAGGGCTGTATCTGTGAAGTTCAAAAAATTCCCAGCAATTTCTATCTGAATATACTCAGGTTTCCCAGAAAAAGTGAGAAAGCTGCAGACTGTTAGACTGTTTAAATCCTACATATTTGCCAAATATATGGACTCCAGGCTGCTTTTAAAGAGTATATTTGCAGATCAGTAAGGCAGCCAGTAGGGGGTGCAGGGCACACGGCCAAGAAGTTAGTTACCTCCACCAGAATGAACTTGCATATTTTCCATTATTCAGAGGGATGGAAAACAACACTTTCATTGCTGGAAGCTGGGGGAATCTAAATTTGCTTGCTGAGCTATTGTGCTAAGTAGTTGCTATGAGCTACTGCCAGAGAAGCACTCAGAGATGGATGACTGATGGATGGGACACATCAAATATCCATGTAATTCTGAGAACATTAGGGACAGTTTTGACTGCAATATGTAAAGGATAACAAACATCATGCTTCTATGTGGCTATTTGGACCATGTCTCCCACTTGGAAGTCTTTCCCCTGGTTTTCACCTCAGTGTTCACAGTGTTGAGCTTTGCACTGTGAAGTCTCTGAGGTGGCCTTTGCTGCCTCTCTGTGGGTATAGATTTGATCACAGGCCATGGGGCTGACAGGGCAGTGTGGTCCTGTCTCCTGTCTCACCACTGTTGGAGGATCGTAGCACCCAACCACCAGTGCATGGGGATACCTTCACAGACCCACACACAGTGAGCACCTCACAGCTAACAAGCCTGCATATTATGCACTCTCCTTTTTAATAGTAATTTGAGTTGATTTTGTCTTAAAATAATTATCATATTTAAAACGAGTAAGTATGGACAGAGCCCATCCATCTGCAGCTGTTTCCCTCCCAGTAACACAAGGCGGTACCTGCACCGATGAGCGAGAAGCCCGGGCCTTGTTCAGCGTCCTCCGCCGCTCCCAGCGGTGAATGGAGTCCTGCACCTCCACGCTCAGCTGCCGTGTGACAGTGATTTTGTCGTAGTTCTTGATGTGCTCCAGGGCCCCGTAGGTGGTGGTTAAATAATAGGAGCCTGCAAAAAGAAAAGCTCCTGCATGAACATCACACTGCAGGGCCGTTCATTTCCATTTCCATCCTACCTGTGCCTATGCAGAGGCAACTGTCCAACACTTGCACCGCCCATGCCTCACCTCAGGGAGTGCAGGGCTTCTGGTGTTAGTGCAAGAGAAAGGAAACCTAATGACCACAATGTTTTCCACCATGTTCTGCTTCACAGACATGTCAACTGTCCAGGCTGATGAGATGGTAGATGCATTCCCCATAACACAAGGAAGTAGTGACAATCCCAGTGTGTTCTGTAGAAAAAGTACAAGCTTGCATTTCCGCCCTGACTTCAGCTACCCTGCAGAAATGTTTAAAGCCAGGTCCTCTGTGGGATCAGTGATGTTAAAAGAGGTCTTGGACCTACAAGGACAAGTCACCCTGTGCACAAACCCAGATGTCTGGATGAGACAAATGCCTGGATTCTTTAAAGTGGGATAAATATTAGTAAACCAGAGAAAGAGGGGATGAAGCAGTAAAAGCCTGAAGTCAGGCTCAAAAGGAAGAGGCCTCAGGGAGCCGCTGGTGCTCGTGTCACCTGTTGGCCCCATGTTGGACCAGGCCCACCACCTCTGCCTCTCTGCAGCTTCCTGCTGCTTCTCCCCTCACCCTGGCTGTAGAAGAGCTGGACAAAGTATCCAATAAGCTGGGTGGCAGTTATTAATGTTTTGTAATAACTGCAGCTGCCTCTGAGTGGCGCTGGCACACCGCCCAAACAGTACTCACTGCTCTTAACTAAAATACATTCAAAAGTAAATTTTTAATGTGGAAGCCAGACTGAAGTGATTTTATATATTGGTCTGACAGTTTTCTGCCTTCTGCTTTTCTTTTATTTAGTTTCATTTCTGTGCCCAAATCACTTGTTATCACTTAACATTGAAAGGCACATACTGAATTCAAGCATTTTAGCACTGTGCTTCACGATCTCTGAACTTTCTTCACTGAGCTATTCTTTATTTTTCCATCCCGTGTATCTACATTTACTCTCAGCCTCCTTTCTTAAGTGATTACTCAGCCAGTATGATCTGAAACTTCCCTACCAATTTTTCCCTTCAACTGTAGTATACATTTCACATAGGCTTTGCATCTTTGACTTGAAAGAACTTCCAGCAAGCTCTGCCTTTGATTTCCTGAGCTCCTCAATCCTGCTGACTTCAGTAACCAGCTTGGTAGCATGCCCTTTGGAAATGAAGAACCTGTGGGCAGTGCAGTTACCAAAAACATCTCATTATGTCGGCTAAGTGCTATGCTTATGCCAACATTTTTTCTGCTAACAATTTTTTTTTTTTTTTCCAGCAGGAACATCAGTCTGTGCAGAAATCCTTCACTAATGCAATTGTATTGCTACTGCTCCTTCTCTTTGCTCCCCTCTGCACCATGCTGGGTACGTGTTCTTTAGCTACAGATTTAAGTTCCATTTAATATAAATCAAATTAGTCTGCCCTTGTTTGTCCAGGACTCCTTTCTACTATTCAGTACTTACCAAAACAAATTCTAAAACAAAACTCTTTTTACTGATTTAGTGACTACTTAGTGAAAAATTATCTCTAATTCTAATTAAGAGTGCATAATCCTGTCTGTAGTAACATTTGCTTCCTAGACTGTACTTGAGAAGCGAAAGGCCCACAGATACTTACCCCTTTAATAGCAGAGTAGCAGAGTTCTTTATCCACAACCAAAACTGATATTTCTCTCTAAACTTACTTTCCTTTCTCTGCCTCACCGTGGTACTCAGCCAGAGAACCAGTCAAACAAGCCACTCTACTCACATACAAGGTATGAGAATCAAGTATAGCCCAAGGCATACAGCGCAGTGTAAGAACTATTCATTTTTCTCATTGGAATAAATAAAAGTAAAAGAATGGATTGCAGAAGTTTAGTTTTAGGCAAAGACCCTTTGACTTTCCAGCCTTACAGCCACAGAACACTAGATGTCCCTGTTTAGGTTACTAATCCATCAGAACTCATTTGTGCTGTGCCCTTGCTTTTTTAGCTGCTGTCAAAGGTCACTGCACTGAAGTGTTTAACACTCATTTTAAAGCTTCAGATTTGGAAGGCTTGGCCAAAGCTCATCCACAAAATCTAGCCAGAGCCTTGCTGCCCTGTCTTCACAGACATTAAAGTGGGGTAAATAGTGATTTACAAAGAGAATATCCAAGGAGCAAATACGGTACTCTACCTTCACCTAGCTGCAGAGCAGGGTCCATGAGCTCCATCATATACTCTACGTTCAGAAGGACTTCAGTCAGGTTGCTGCGGGCCAACACATACATGAGCACAGGGAGGAAGTCATCTGCACCATAAGGCTTCCCTGAGCAAAGAGAAACACAGAATAGTCCCAATAAACTCACCAAAAAGGCACATCTCAACACAACAGTAACAGCTTATCAGGCAGCATGTCTTTGACTTTCACTTAAGTTATCTCAAGAGTTAAAGTTCAAAAGCACAAGCAAAGAAAAAATGATAAAAAAGTAAGTTATAAAAAACACTGAGTCAGATTCCCTTTTTTTTTTTTTTAACTCTTCAGTCCAACATGTAGAGCAAGCCTAAAAGAATATATACTCCTAACACACATATTGAAATTTTTCACAAGGCAAATCATTGCACTATGTGTTCTTAACTAAAAGTCTCACAAGTTAGAAACTAAAAGGAAGTTTCTTTCCAGCCATAGTGTCTAGTTGGGAAAAAAAATCCCTTCCACAAAGACTAGAGTAGTTTTCAGTCTTGGTGCTCAACAAGTGCTACAGAAACAGATCCTCATGGGCTCAAAATTCCCTGTGCTTGAAACAACAAAGTCAAGAAAGTGACCTTACAAGTAATCAGTAAAAGCTCTGTGGACAAAAAAGCACACATATTAATTATTATAATTATAAATATTTACTACTTAAATTAGAACCCAAACAGAAGATTTACCATATAAACTGCAAAGAGCATAATGACAAATTTCCTTATTTAAAAGACACTTTCATGCAAAGATGATGATGACGCTTTCATTTCCTACCAACATATCACAAATTTATCATGGGCAACATGTAGTACCAAGTTTCTTAATAAGGCTCTTTTCCCAGCAGTCAGGGTTGATGATTCTTCTTAACCTTAACACTACTTTCATTCTGAATGTTTTCCCTCAGACTGTGGGCAGTTTTCCTCATCTGAAGTGCTGGTTTCATCAATTTGGAACTCACTAGGTGCGTCACATTTGAGAACTGCTTGCCTTATTTCAAAAAATAAAAACTGTCGTTGGTGTAGCTGCAGTGAAGTTATGCTCTGGCCATTTTTGGCCCCTAGTCCACATGCCCTTCCATGGTGGGGAATGAATTCCCGTTTCTCAAATGTTCCCACTGACTTATTTCAAATCTTTGCCATGAGTCAGCTTTCCTTTTTTGTCATTCATAGCTGATACAGATTCTCTACTGGCAAAGAAAGATATTCTTTTGAAGCCTCAAATAAACATGAGCTTAACCTCTGATTAAAAAAAAAAAAAATAGCGTGGCTTTAAAATAAACACAGTAATATATGTAGTGAACAGAAAATTGATCCAGTTAAAACAAAGTGTTAGGAGGATGAGAGATTCTCAGATCTGTAATTCAATCTGTATCTAACAGAGACTGCACACGCCACAGCACAATTTATTTAATGAAAGCTGGATTAACTCTTTCAGTTCTGTTTGCTCTATTATGACTATCTTCAGTTAATGACATGGCCCCAAGTCTTCATCTTAGCTATAAAAGATCCCTATTATTTCATTAACATCTAGAGGGACATTTTATTTCTCTGCTGTTTTTTCAGCTTGTATATCTGAAAGCCTCAGCTCTGTGAAGGCTCCAATTCGCTACTGTCACATACTGACACAATAGAAGCAGCTTAGTATTACAGCTATTTAGTGTTGTGTAGCAAAACACTCAACTGGGACATGAAAGCATACTGCAAAACTGCACTGAGAAAAGCCCTATTTTCCTTTTGAGCTCAGTAAATCAAATGCCAACAGATAATTCTGTATAGACATAGTGTAAAGAAAGATGAAATACCACAGAACATGCATGGCTCTTTTTCTTTAAAGTTACTGATGAGTGGTATGATCCTGTACTCCTGATTTCCTGAAAGCCAGGAGTGGATTTCAGTGCAGTGCCCACAGCAGAATTTTATCTTCCCTAGCATTTCATCTCCATGACCAACCCATGTTGTGCCTACTACATCCAAAGAAGTTGCCAGTTCACAACATGAACTCCTATCTACTAGGAAAAACAAACAAAAAAACTGCTACCTTGTTGTTTTTGTTAGTTTGATTGTTTTTAAAATCAGTGAAAGAAGTCAACAAACATCCAACGGACTGCTTGTCCGTCGCTGAGCAGAAAAGCTATTTGGAATCTACCAACTTGGCATCCGCAGCCATTGACTTTTACTGTCAGCAGAAATGAAAGTTAGAGAACACTTTTCAAGAATGTCTGCAGAATCTCTCTATTTCTCTTTTGTTGGCTGAGAAAGGGTTTTATTTACAAGCAGGCACCAAGTCCATTATTTTCCACTGCCTTCTCACTTAAGGGTGTCTAATGCAGTAATAGAAAGAATACTGTTTCTTTGTATGTTGTATGCTCATAAACTGCATAAATTACTAGACATTGTTTTAATCGACTTCTGTTTGTATGAAGCCTGATTCTTAAATATATTTGTCTGTAGCTAAAGTTGACATCAGCAGAAGCAGAGTAGCAGAGCTGCCATCCAGGATCTAATTCTGAATCCATGTGTTGCCACAAACTTCTGCTGTTTCCATGGGCACAGGCTGTAGCTTGAACATGCTCAGTAGGCAGATTCAGGACAACCTGGAGATGCCCTGAATCTCAGCCCCTTCCTGGGGGTACAGATTCTGTCAGCAGCTCAAATATGACCAGAAGCAGGAGGCACAAAGATACATGAAACAACCCTCATGAACCAAGACACCCAAGCAGTGGTTGCTGTTCAGTGTCCTGCAGCCCAACTGACCCCAGCACCAGGACAGCACTGTGATGGCACTGCTGACCCTAACCACTGCTCACCCTGCAGCTGCAGCAGGGCTGCTCTCTGCAGGCTCCACTTCCAGTCTGACTCAGAGTCAAGCCTGCAGTTTTGCATGCCCAGCTCAGTCTGTGGTCTCACAGAGCAGTAAGTTTGCAGGTGACAGAGTTAAATCTAGCTCTGACCCTGCCACTGGTCTCAGCAGCATTGGGACTGAGCTTGTTTGTTCAAGGTGGTGTTGTCCTACTCCAGATAGGACTTGCTTGGGTTTTTTCCCCATCTTTCCTGCAGGATCAGGGAACATTTATTTCATTAATATCTATAAGAAGCTTAAAATAAGCCTTCTCCTCTGCCACAAGCCCATCCTATTATGTTTATATCAAAGCAAATACCACTTCAGCTCCTGGCTGCGATGCAGTGTTTGAATGGAATGGATATTAATTAAATACTCAATTTAAAGCAACTGGAATTTTGCCCAAGCCTCCATAAAGAAATTGCAGCCTCTTCTAGCACATTCATGTATTTCTTCTCCCTCTGTGGTTATTCTGACAACCAGCACACAGCGATGATGCTCCTCATCTTGTTCTAGTAGTTTACAACCACTGGGATGATGTCTAGCAGCAGCTGTTCAAGACATATGAATTTTAGTCTCCATTTATAGCTGAGAAACCTGAGGCACAGAAATGTCAACTGGGATTTCTTCAATATCATAAAAAAAAGTGACCATCCTACTCACTAGCATTTTGATGTCTCTTATCCATCATATACTACTTCAGCAAGGTTTGATTTACAGTTCAGTTAATTAAGAGAGTTAATACATATGGACTGCATGAATCCATTTCAAAAACATGTTTTACAGATCAGATAAATTCATTTTCCTTGAAAAACTTGAATGTACTTTTTAATTCAAATGCAGGAATTGCACTAGCCAGAAGAAAGAAATAATCTTTAGTCTACTAGCCTTCATTAATAGCAAATTAAATAGAAATATCCTCTTTCTAAAAATAACAAAGTGATACTTTTATGTGTAACTTTATATTCCTTTTGAGAAGTGAGATAACGAACAGTGGGATTGCTCAGATGCGGTTTTAACAGCTTTTAGCATTGGTGCAACACTGACTGAGGCCAATTTAGCTATCCTACTGAAGACACACTGCTGCCCGTGCCTTTGTCAGCTTTGTCAACATATGGGAGCACATCGGGACAACCAATATCCAGCTGCTCAGTTCCGCAGAGAGTGGTAAATTTCATCCCAAAATGTAGGGAACAGCAAGATTTCAGTGGAATATATATTTATCCTATCTATTCTTCCAAAAGAAGCATATCTATTAACCATTCAAAGCCATGCAAATAGAAATTACTAAATCAGATGTTTTGGGGCCAGTCACCTTGCCGACACCATTCATAGTATGGAACAGTTTTAGAACCATATAGTCCCACTCTGTGCAATTCAAAGATACTCTACCAATGAAACTTCATAATCTGAAGTAGTCCATAATTTTTTAAAATGTTGCAGAAAGAAAATTGTTCCTCTGCTCATTCTCCTTGAATCTCTTCATAAAGTAGCCTCCCCACTTTTCAAGCTTCCAACTCATGTTTAGAGCATTCCCGTGTTTGGTTCTCTCTGCTCACACACTGACCAAACTTGGATTGTTTCTCTCACCTAGTATTTCTTCATAAACTGATGCCTTGTCTGTTTTTGTTTTTCCATCAGTTCTCTTCTGCAGAGCGGCAGCTCCCAGGTAGCACAGGGCAAGGAGCTCCAGTTACACTGCTGCCAGTACCCACTGCATATATTGCAAATTTGCATCTTGTTATGACTCCACAAGTGTCACTTGTGTGTTTGATACAGCAAAAAATAGAGATTTCTACCATACAAAACACCTTTGACATTTTACCTGAGGAATGTTATTTCTGGAAGATAAACAAGAAGCAGCTCTTTCTGCAACTGATTGTAGTGTTTCTATATAAATGACATATGCACCCAGCTCTATCTGTGGTTACTAGACTATGCCTTTGAGATGTTGGAGCAGTCAGATTGTCGGAAGCTTACAGCACCCTCTGAGTCCCACCTCTTAATTCTTCTAGCAGCAAGAAATGCTAGTCAATCTGCAAAGTGATTCCAAACCCTCTTTCTATTATTTTAAAGTATGTTATTCTACCTAATTACTCCTAGTAATTTTAGCAGGAAGGTTACATGTCTTTAAGTTGTAGGTTGCATTTTGAAAACATATGCTGCTATTATTTAAATTTTTCCAGAACTTGGAAGAGCTTTGTGAGACACTGCAGTACTATCATAATTGTCCCTTCTGGGAGGATTCATTAATAATACCACAGCCTACACTATACACATGAACACCTGAAAACTATCCCCAAACTCCTTTTATAGCCAGTGATAAACTAATCAATATCATCAGAGAAGCTGTGAATCATCTCACTCTAAAACAGACTCCTACCTCTCACCAGATGAATCAACTGAACTCCACCTCCTAAGTCTCTGTGGTTTATAACGAGAAGCTGTATGTGATACCCATCTGTGCCACCTACAGCTAGATGTAACTGGAGATGAGTCCTGCTCCAACATACGTCTAAATCTTGTGGTTGTACTCAGAGGTCTTAGAAGAGTCTTAGAAGAAAGGTGTACTGACAATGACCGTGAACCTGCCTTCTCGATTCCTGGTGATGAATCAGATCCACAGGTAGATTGCTTTCAACTTGAAGGAGAAATGCTGCATTGTGCCAGCTGAGAATTTGACCCATTCAGCTCATAGTCTCTGTATCTAACATAAATTATCACAGCCACTTTATCAGACATATTTTGTTATGTGATCTAAATTGCATTCTTCTATTAAAACTCGGACAACCAAGCCAGCAAACTCCTCTTTTCTCAAAACAGTGGGATCAACATGGAGCCAATCAAGGCTGACTTCAAAGTTTCACAACTCTTGCAATGGTACAAAGGTGGGCAATGCCATAGGTACACACAGTTCTGACTATCCTCAGTTTTAAAGAAAACTTGGTACCAATTGTATACCCCTGAACCTCAACTAATGTACATGGATCCCAATATGTTAAAAATCTTATGTCTGAAAAAAAAAAAGTGTTTCATTACATTGTATTTGTGCTTTTTTTTTTTTTTTTTTTTTTTGAGATATGAAGCCATATTTTGAGGTCAGCTTGTTCTGCAGCCAGCCTAAAGTGGATAAAGACCTGACCTGAACTTTCCAGTTGCAAACTAAACAAGACAACATATGTACTTATAGCATTACTGAACAGATAATTTTTCTGACAGAGGTTCTGTAGCAGAGGGAAAGATTGGCTTTGTGTTCTGCATGCGCTGACCTTGGAAGAGGAGAGACTTCACCAATTCAGCAGTGAGTAAAAGGAGCTAAAAGAAGAACAGGCAATTGCACAGGAAACAGAGTGTGGCCTCTACTCTTCCGGTGCAAAGAGCAATACACTGTCCTGGGACTGCTGAAAGCAAAAGGTGCCCTGTGTTGCTGCTTCTGAAGCAGTCAGAGGAAGGAACTACATGCTGAAATCTTGCCTGAGCAGCCTGCAGCACACTTCTGCACAGCAACGACTGGGAATCTTTCATCAGAAAAAATATTTCAGTTTGCTAAGTATTTGTCTTTGCCAGGTGGAAAACTGAAGTAATGCGTGTGATCTAGGGTGTTTCATGCGTTTTACTTCTAACTGTGCCTACAGGATGTCTCACTGTATTTGTCGCTGAGTGTTGTGGCCGCTATGACTTAGACCATAGCATTCCTCCTCTTCTGGATGCTAAATTCACAGGAGTACATATCCCCAATGCTAGGCCAGTTTCCTTCTGACTGCATGCTGATGTGCAATAATGGTCATATATGCTGGGTAGGGAACTGGCTGCAAAGGGGAGAATTTGGCTTCTGAACCTCATCCTACTCACAGCAGTATTTGACATAAGAAAACAGCTGAGATGGCCAAAATGAAATGCTTTGGGGAAATCAGCAAATCACAATGAAATAACCTGATTTCTTGAATGCCAAACATTTTGAACTTTTAGGGTTTTTAATGGGTTCACTGGCCCATAATTTCTTCTGCATAAGGTGACACAATAGTATTTCCTGCAACAGAGAAATTTCAACTCTGAGCTAGCTGAGGTGTGACAAAATATACCACCAGCATCAGAAGGACACCATTAACCCACTGGGTGGGTTTTAATGTGGCATTTGAACCTTAGAACTCCATCTGATATTCTTTCAAACTTAAAGTAACACAGCTGTTTTAATAGAGTTACTGCAGATTCCCCTATGGGTGTCCAAATCTTCTCATAGGATGGGAAGGCAGTCAGAGATCCTGTCCACTCTGCAGCATAGGCTCAGCCCTGCTGTGGCTTCCTGCTCTGCTGTTCACATATCTAGATGGGTTGTTGAATTCTGCTGCATTCTGTCCAAGCGAGAACACCGAGATGAGGCTCAAAAGAGACATTGCTCCCGTGTGAATGCCTCATGGCTGCTGGCAGTGGGAAATAAAGCAGAGCAGCTACAAACATCTTTGGAGACTCTAACTTCTTGAACAACTGCAGGTCATTGCAAATGAGCACAGGGCTAGTCTCCAAATGTGTGCGCAGCTTGTAATCCACTCCCCAGTATATAAAGAAAGTTCCTAAATTGACAAGGCAAGCTCCTAGAGGATGGGGTTTACTGTCTATCTGCAAAAATGCATCCTGTCTGCAGGATAAGGGCTTACCATGTGCATTTAGTGGTTGGCCTCAAGTCTAAGTACAGGCTTCCTCACACCAGAGAAGCTTAGCAGTGGCTCTTGAAATTTACTGAAGCATCACGAATTCGTAACATACAGCACCACTATTCTGCTTCTCCTCCTCAATTTAGGCAAAACTTTGTCAGAGCCAAATCAAGAGACATTTCTCAAAGACCCATTCCTAGAGTTTGCCATTCAACTTCTACAAGCTGAGACTTTGGAGTTACGGAGCTTGAAGTTAACTAGAAAACATATTGTACCTGTTATTAGTGCTGAAAATTTCACAGAACCTAATCAATCCAATCTGAACACAGCCAATGGAGAGCTGTTAGCAAACACACTGATCATTACAGCTACCTCCACTCTGGATATTATTGCACTAACTGTAACATAAACTCTGCTCCTGTGATACCTGGGGAAGGACCAGTGAGGAGTATCATCATAGTAGAGAGTACTGTACCTGGGTTTCCCTGAGACATGGAGTCATAGATGAGTTTGCAGGACTTCAGCAAGATGCCAATCTTCTTTTCTGGGGAATAGGCCTTGTGCATGGTTGTGAACTTGTGAAGGATCTTGTCCAGCACAACAGTTTCAGGCACACTGGTCGTGACACCTAGGTCAGTGGTAGTTGTGTTTTGTATTACAAGCTGGTTCTCTTTTAGCTGCTGTAAAGATCCATCTTTGTTGTGGATTTCTTTTAAGTAAGAATTGATGGCTTCTTTTAAAGGCTTCAGGACACATTTGTACAAAGCTGACTCAGCAATCACATCTGCATGGAGAAGGGAGAATGCAAAAATCCATTGTAAATAATCAACACTGGAGTAGAGGTGCCAGTAAAACTCCTAAAAAAATGTGGTTATTCATGCACTGTTGTATAGCTTTGAGCAGGAAACAGAACTTACATTTCAGAAAGTAAACATTTTGTTACTAATACTCACCAGAAGTCCTGGAACGGCTCAAAGCCAGCGTGAAAGACAGCAACATTTGGTCAGAAGTCTCACCCTTCCTGTTCAAGTGACTCTAATTTACTGATATTTAAGTCAACTCTTATGCCACCTGTAGAAGAGGAAGTTGTGTGGGCTGAACACTTGCTTAATATTCAGCAGGAGAGAAAAGGAAGCAGGAGAGACTGTGAGAAAGTGCCTTTTGTCTGTTGTCCAGACCCTAGAAACCAGTGGTGGGGCCAGCAGGAGTGCAAGGATCATGTGTCACCCCTGCACTGTGGCAAACAGGTCACTGCCTAAAAAGTCCATCTGCTCAGCCAGAGAGGAATGAAGCGAAAGGCAGTAACTTTTAGGCATACAAAGTGTAACTATTTTAAGGATTTCAGTAAATCAACTTGAGGCAGGAGGGATTTGAATGGTAAGTCTTGTGTGGTGGAGATCCCTGTCCTCTGCAGGAGCAGACAGACACTTCCTAGGCTGGCAGAGCTGCACTGTCCTGCTAAGGAACTGCAGATGAGCAGTGCAGGATCTAATGAAGCATGTCTGTGTGAAGGTGGGCTAATCCTTGCACTCACACAGCTCTGCCAAGCAGAAAAAGGACAGTTGTTTCTGATTCCTTTCCACCTTCCCTAACCAAGATTAATGACAGACTTCCCTGTGCTGAAAATCCCTCTGTTTCCAAGAAAGGGGTTACTAGGGCAAATATTGTAGGTCTTACATGAGGTGCGTGAGAAGTGAAACAGTAGTTCCTCTCTCTGAGGTATGTCAGAGGCTGGCACAAGTTCACTCTGCCAGGGAAGCTGCAGGACCACCTGAAGCCTTTGCTGGGTGAGAAGGAAGGCAGCAGGGGTTGCTGAGACCAGCAGCTGATCACCTCTGGGTCCCAACATGTAATGGTGCGGCAGGTATCTTGGGCACCCTGGTCCACAAGACATGGTGGTTGCCATGTTCTGAGCTGGGGACCTTCCAGCTCCCAGTTTGCTCTGGGCCAGCTTAGGAAGCTCTTAAGTAGCTCAGCATTGGTTCTCAGGTCCTCAGTAAACAGTTTTAAGTCAAAAGAGTGTGAGAGTATGCTTTTTCTGGCTGTACTGGAGGATCGAGATCCTGCAGCCCTTTGTATGTTCCCACATGGATGTATGTTAAAGTTAGGCCAGTCCATACTTTTAAGCAAGGAGGGAATTGGCATATTATTCCTCGCAGCACATTGAAGAAACACCTTCAAATGGCTGAAAGGGTTATTTTTTCCTCCCCAAAGGCATTATTTAATTTATTTAGCATAGAGACATGAGTGCTGCATTTTTGGGGCCAGCAGAGGTCTTGAAACAGGCAGCTCTTCCCTGCCTCGAGGCTGAGTTGTGCAGTCCTGGATCAAATGATTCCTCTAGCCTGCCACTCCAAATGGTTGCAGTCTGTCCCTCCTTGTGGGATAGCAACTGGTCCTCTATCTGTACACCATGAGCAAGGAGCTCCCCATCCTCACCAGAGAGCCTGGGGAAGGGGGCCAGGGGAATGGGCCTGTGCAAGGGCTTGTCTTGCAGAGCACAGCTTTTGGTGCATGTGTCCATACCTATATATATGTATGCATATTTTTACACATGTATATGGGTATCCACATAAATATATATGTCTCACATACACAAACACACACCTCTTCTATTTAAACTCATTCTCTCAAAACATTCAGAATAGAATTTTCCCCCTCGTTGGACTCCTAGTTTTTAGAGCTGTTTCTCCAAATGCTGGAACAGCAGAGCAGACTTCAATTCAACCCCCTCATAATTTCTGTAAAGCAGAACCTGTGTCCACATGATCTCATTTCCCTCCTTACCTTCCCAAATCCTGCCCAAGAACTAGTAAAGTACAAATACATACCTAATTGCTCGTCAGTGTAGGCAGCTGGATCTATCAGAGATTTCAGCTCGGTGCTCTGCACTAGGTAACTCTTCAGCTGCGTCATCATCATTCGGATTTCTTGTAACATCTCTGTGCTGGAGCTCTGCTTTGCCATCATCTCCAGACTGTACACTTTGTAGTCTTGCACCAGGTTGCCAAAGTATGAGTCCTTATCCTGTGCCAGCTCCACTATCTTTTTCTGCAGCTTTCTATCATTAGACAAAAAGACTGTGAAGACGTTGGACAGGCTGACAAAGGACAGCCTGTTCTTGGCCTTGCCCAAGATCAAGGAGCGTGTCTTTTTAGTAGATGAAGTACCCAGCATCTCCAGGTCATCCTCGGTGCTGCTGGTGGAGTAGGAGTCTGGTTCGGATGCTGATGTGTGGGCTGCAGCACTGCCTCCCAGGCCTTCCAGGGACAAGTGCGAGCCCTTCAGTTCAGCTGAGTTCACAGACTTGCGGCCACATCCCTGTTCAGTCTCAGCGTTGGTGCCAGTGGCAGCGCCTGCTGCTGATGCTGAGCTGCCCGTGCCCTGAGCCTCAGCTGTGGCAGCAGGCTGCTGCACCACTGTTCTGTGATTTGACTGGCAGGAGCTGGGGACCCGCGGTGCCTGGGAAAGCCTCTTCCTTCTGGGTGGTGGGATAGGAGGCAACTTTCCTTTCTCAGTGGCATTACTTTGTACCTCAGGCATGGACTCCGTCTCTGCAGGTTCGGGCTTTGCCTCTTGAAACTGCGACACAGCCTGCTCAGGAACCTCTCCAGGCATTTCTGCAGCCTTCCTGCACAACAGTCTTTTACCTTCGCTCTGTGTATCCAGCTCTTGTTTTTCTTCAGCCTGTTCCCCTTTTGGTGTTTCACAACTTGCAGGCTTACCCGTGCAGCTCTCCTCTGCGGCCCTCTCAGATGGCCGCCTCCGTGGGGGCACAGCAGGCTGGGGGCCCTTCTTGAGGCTGCCAGATGAAGGTTCCTTGTCAGAGCAGCTTTGCTTCCCTTCCTCACCGTCACCGCCCACGATTTTCATTTCCTTGATGCTCTTGCCCAGTGGCTGAAGAAGCTGTGTTTCTTCACAGGCCGTCATGGGTTCCCGTGGGAGCTTCAGGGAAGACTTCTTCTGCCCATGAGAGTGTGGAGGTGGTGGTGGGGGGCGGCGGGGTGATGTGGTGGTGGCAGGGGGCAGGCTGGAACATACAGCATCGCCCTTGGGAGGAGGTGAGTCTGGAGGAAAAGGATTACTGCACTCTTCTATAAAAATAGGATTCACGAACCACAGCCTGTCATTTCCTATTGACAGCTCAATTTCACATGAGCAGTGGTTTGTGCTGCTTGCAACACACTGAGTAGATCTCAAACCGTCTGCCTGGGCCGTGCTGAGGACAGAGTCTGTTGCAGGGTGGGATAACGCCTCTGTGCTCATTCTGTGGTTTAAAGAGGAATCCCAAAAGTCTGCCAAAAATCAAAAAGAGAGAGAGAAGGAAAAGAAGAATGAAAAAAACTCCTGTAGAAAATTATAACTGCTAACTGTAGGTGGAAGTCCTACATTTGTTAAAAGAAATAGTACACTTCTTTCACACCTCTGCACAAAACAGTGTGAAAAAAGGGTTGATGCTTTGTGCATGTGAGATACTTCAAACCAGGGGATGATATCAGAAGGGTCACCACAGGAATTATTCTTGGCAATTTTTGGACACTCTTCTAGTGAGAGCTATTCACGCTGTCTGAGGTGAGCAGAAAGGTACAGCAGTAAATATGCCTATTTGAGCAAAAGAGTCTATGGTTTGTTTAGTGATCACTGCCCAAATTGCAGAGACAGGTGGGTGGGTGAAGGCTGCAGGCAAGTGCAGTCTCCCCCTTGCAGGCTCAGGAAGCTGTGGGGCTGGGACCTGCAGCCTGAATCTAACATCTGCTGGAAGCACCAGAAGCATCAGGTGAAGTTCCATAGTACACTCATGTAGCAGATCCTGGTCTGCATAGAGCTCTGATCCCACTTTACACTACAGCTAGACCAGAAATATATGACTTTGCTATATCATTTAATATTACTTTGACTGATAACATTTATTTTGAACTTCTACAACTCAGATAATCATTGTCCGCAGCTGTGCCCAGTCCCTGTTTTACACCTTGCCTCAAGACTGCCCACCTGCATGTATAAGAGAGGAAAGATGGTGCAAAAGACTGCATATGTAAGAGGGCTTTATACTGAAGGACTACAGAATAGTATGTTGGTACCATCAGCTGTGACTGGGAAGGGAAGATGATTCAGATGCCAGATGTCATTTCCATACATTACAAACCTCTTATTAGAATTTGTTTTTCAATAAATTATTTTAAAACATTTTGAAGTGTTTTTATGTCTTCTGAACAGTTTCGGTGCATATTTAAGCTTTTTCCCTTCCTCCACAAGTGTGTTTTCAAGCCTTACTGGCCTGATTGCATTTAATCATTCCTTGAGCTGCTAATTCAGGATCTTTTCCTGGAAGCATCTGGAAACAGAGGATCCTGCAAACTGTGTTTTCTGACCAATTAAAAGGGTAAAACTTCTAAGGGTATTCCCTGGATGAGAACATGGGGAAAATGTGAAATCCTGGAAACACAGAGATGCAGATAACTAAAGTACTCCGGCATGCCTGGTGTCAAGCCTGTGTCTTTGTAAAAGTTAGATACCAGCTCTTCCCTTCCATTTTTATCCAGCTGAAATTGTTGAGTTATCCCTTCTTAGCCTAGGCTGGTATCCATGGTTAATTCAAATTTAAGAACACTTCACCATTTTTTCTCTGGGAGGCTGAGAAACCTACCTACCTACCATGAGAGGGAGGAGAGAAAAGAAACTTCAAATGAAATGTTACCAGGAACAGCAGCCCTTGGGAACAGACATACAGATGCAACACCAGCATGCTGCTAAGCCCCTCACATCTGAGACTGTGTGGGTCACAATTTCCTTTAAATGCCCTAAATCCTCTGTGTATCAGCAAATATTGGGCAGTGGAAGTCAGTATATAATACTGCAGAATCTTCTGTGCTGAGGAAATGGTGAGTAAGCCAATCCACAAAAGGGAAGTTGGTTATTTTTCTCAGTAGAGGCCAAGGATAAAATGCTGTGAAGCAAACGTAATGCTCCGCTCAGCCCGAGAAGGTCCAAATGAGGGCGTGGTGGTCTTACCAAGGGCTATACAGCTGCTTCACAGAGGTGCTCCCTAGCCAGGTCACACTGTGGGCTGTCTTGGTTCTTCCCTTAGCTTGCACTCAGGAGGGCCGATTAAGAAGTTATTTGATGACTTTGAAGACTTTGGCACTTCTATGAAGATACATGTACTCTGTGCACTGCAATCATGCTAATTCTCCTGGTAAAACACTTTCTGTACCAGAGAAGTCAAGCCTGGAGGACCTGCAATATATCCTCTTTGACAATATATGTTGCAACCAGATCCTTTGTGGAACAATCCAGCTTGCAGGTAAACATCTTATTTTCACTTCTCATCTCCCACTGTCCCCCATCAATTTGAAATAAATGAAAATCACCATATTAGAATTTCAAGCAATGCTGAGTTCCCTTTGGAAGAGTCACACCAGGAAGCATGCACTGTTTCAATGTATGAAATTTTGTTCCAGTAAACAGCACCATTCTTTATTCCATCCTCTGGCCTCACTGAGGCAGCATGACATCCCAAAAAACTACCGTCATTTCCTAGGAAATCTCTATGTAACATTTTTTCTCACTTGTCAGAAACTTCTCTGGCATGCATTGCCCTATGGCCAACAAACCTGCAGCCATTGCCACTTTTATGACCACCAGTGTACAGGAGAGAAGAGGAACTACAACCAACACTGCTTCAGTGCTTGTGCTTCAGTTAATCTTTCCTTTCAGAAGCTGCTGGAGATTGTTGCCAGAAACATGACCTTCTCTGATGGCTCAGATTACAGAGAAGGTTGGAGAATCATGATGTGCTTCGTGTTTTAATCCAAAAGTTTACATTTGCTATAACCATAAAATCAGTAATAAGTTTGCAGCTTGTTATTTCAAATTGCTGGTTGAACACTCATATTTAAGAGTTGGAACATACTCAAAATAGAGGATGCTGAGGGTGTTAGAGGCAAATCTGCTTGGCCAAATTCAACGAAGCTGGCTGAACTGAAACCAGAGGGATTTGCCCATCCATTCTGGGAGGCCTAATGCAGAAGATTCTAAAATAGATCCCGAAAGCCCCAAAGTGTTCTTTTGAGTATCTCTGAGTGAGCTAACTCTTCTGCTTCCAGCATTGCTTCATTGTTCTCAACAGCTGAGTGAAAACTGAAAAGCAAAGGAACATAAGAGACACTTCTTGGCTGTAACAGCCATCTCAACTGGAGTGCAGTTAATGGGAAGAAATAGGAAGGAGAGCTTTTAGCTAACAGAACTGCATTTCCCAACTCCATAGCTGCACACTTCTGATCTAAAATTGGCTCATTTGGTGCTGTCTCTGAAAATAATATTCTGTATCGTATTAATGTGAGGCTGAAGAACATGCTGGGATGCTACACACTTCTCTACCAATTAGAAAATCAGTGATAGGAAGTAGAAATACCAAGATACAAAAATACTGCATTTCCATCAGCACTGTCTGCATGTATCCAAAGGGGAAATTGCAAAGGTGTTTTCCTCTTTGTGTATCCCCCTGATGTCAACTACTTCAAGTGTGTGTAAGCTATCCTAAGAGGCTGTGCCACCTGTTCTAGCTGCTGAAATTCATGCCCTAACTTATGCAATGGGAGTGTCAGTCTCACACCCTGCATAGAAATCCAAGTGTAGTGATGTGGCCTTTTTTTCTCAGTGTGCATCCATAAAGAAAACAAATGTCTTCCCACTCATATTCAGGCTTCCTCACCTGTTCTGAAGACAACAACTTATCTATTCACCTTTGCACTGTGTCTGTGGGAGGCACTGTAGTTGTCACGAGCCTCAGAGAAACCCAGGCAGCTTTGAGGGACTTACCTATCCCCAGACTAGAGATAATTTCAAGATCTTGAAAGCTACGGGCTTCTAATATTGCTTGTGGTAGCTTCAGGGTGAAAGGTAGCAAATCCCTGTAAAAAAAGAAACACAGCAAAAAACTAGTGGAAGAATAAATCCCTCAATTGCTAGAAACTCCAGGTTTCACCATTGCTTTAATGTTAGAATTGGCTCACAATTTCAGTCCCATTCTGAAAGGTACTGAATGTCTCCAGAGCCCAGCAAGGAATCATGTGCACTGTGCCAACCCAGGCTGCTCTGAGTGCAGAAGCAATCACCAGCTCCTGCAGTGATGCTATGTGCCCCACCGCTGGGGCTTCCTCCTCTGAAAATAGCAGTAGTGTCATGTCAGGGGACACCACAAGGTTAATAATAACTTTCCATACAAATAGATGCAGTTTTTCAGAGAATGGTAGCTGGCTTTCATTAAAACACACCTTGGGTCTGAGACAATTTAGTGGAGCTTTCAGGCTGGCAGCAAACTGCTTAGATTTGCCCCTTGCCCAGTGACAATTTGCTAAACCTCTTCCTACCTCAATTAAAAAAAAAAAAAAAAAAAAAAAAAAAAAGATGGTAATAATAGTCCCCACAATGTATCAAAAGAACAGGGATATTTGACATAAACAGATTTTAACCCTTCTTTTTTTTTTTTTTCATGACAAATATTGACAGATACCAACAGATATCAGGTTTAAAAGAGGAAGAGGATTCCCACAGACCTTCTCCTTTCTTTGTTATTGTTGTATGCTTGAGTCATTTGTGGGTGTTTTTTTTGTTGGTTTTTTTTTTTTTTTTTTGGAAAACCACATCTAAAATCAGGAAACATGAAGACATTAAGCTAATAGGAAAAAAAATGTGATTTTATATACAGGGCAGGCAGCTTCCAAACAAACCTGTTGCCTACAGGTGTAATTTTTGTGATGTAAGGTAATTTAGTCATCACGGCAGAACAAGCCAAATATTCCTCTGGAAGGAGCCTGAGAAGCCTGATAATCTGTTTCCAGCTATTTGTAGCTGAGTGTTTACTACAGCCCTGAGAGCAGCCTCTCCACTCATTATTATGGAGAGCTTCTACAAGCTGCCAGGGAAGAGCAGGGCAGAGCCAAAGCAGTGTTTTTATTCCCTGTTTCTGTCAGGAAATGACTCCCCACTCGTCTTTCAAAAGCATGCTAAGAAATAACTTGAACTGTCAGAATACGTATTTGGCATTCAGAAGTGACAGGAACTGATATGAAAGCTTTTCTGGTTTTCTTGGATTCGTTCTCAATCCACGATCCTCTCTGTGGGAAAGCAGAGGTGAACATTCTTCCCTCCCACAAGCCCTTCGAATGGAAATGCTCCATTCCTGTATGCTCCTTTGCTAAGACAAAAATCATTTGTGTGGGACTCAGAATACTTTCTGCCTATTCTGTAGGGTTTATATCGGATCTAGATATCTAAATGACTTTTCATTGACTAGGGTGATATGGAGCTCCATGGGTGCAGCAGGAGTGTTGCTCCAGCAGTAGAACACAGCTGGCTGCAGAGGCAGCCCCCAGAATAGTGCTAGTCTCTGACTGAGCATGCTGCATCATATCATAGATAGAGTGCTGCTATTGTGTAAGCTGAACAAGACACTCACACAAATGCCCTGTAATCATACCCTGAGTCTACTCTCCTCTCTTACACTGAAACAACTGTTTTAAGAATTATCTAAGTCTACTTAAGGAAGACCAAAGGATTATGTCCAGCTCAAAACCAGGCCTGCTAAAGCAGGGACAGACCAGGCAGGGTGTGCAGGTACTGCTGTAATGTGCTTGGCACAGACACACAGATTAGATGAGACTGCAGATGCTCAGTTTTAATTACACAGAGGGACTCATCAGCTGGTGATCAAACCTTACTCTAATAAGGATGTCTGCAAAGGTCTTTCTCATCTCTGTACCCACTACACTTGGTATTGTTGCACTGAGTGAGCATGCAGGGTCTGCTCTATATCACTTTACATTTTTTGGTTAAAGAACTGGATATTTTTAGAAGAACTCTCCTTGGGAGTACCAGAAAAGGTGACTAAGTGCTTTGAGTCTCCTGTGGGCAACAATCCCAGGCAGCCTATTTAGCAAGTTGGAACTCCATGATCTATAGGATCACTTCCAGCCTAAGCTGTTCCATTTTTCCATGAACAGTCTGCCAGCAGGCTGACCAAATCACTACCAGGTGTGTGTGGATGTTCCTGGCTTACCCGGGAACCTTCTGCCAGCCTATTCTCCGCCCAGCTCCTTTATGGATGCAGCTCCATCACCTTCCCTCAGACAAAGCTTCCAGTAAACTCATGGACAGAGGTGGTTGTGCTGTGGGAAAGGCATGTGGGCAAAGGCAGTCCAGAGGGCAGAATGGAAGCAGTGAATCCAACTCACCTACTGACACAATAGAAGGCAACCAGCTTGAAGACATCCTCGAATACAAGGACAGATCCTTCCAGATACAGGACTGATGAAAAACAAAAAAAGATAGTCAGCAACTGTATTTTTTAAGCTGAAGGGTAAAGAAAGTTGGGCGGGTTTAGTTCACACATCTTACACTCTGTGATTGCCCAGCCTTTGCATGGAATAATAAGAAGCGTAAGGAACTGGCTTCAGACAGCCAAGCACAATGATGTTCTTCAGGGAAACACAGCCTTGTTCCCTGAATGGTTGCCTCAAGATGTCGGAACATTCTGACAGTAATAGAAACAATGGGGAGAAACAACAGGTCACAGTCTAGTGGTTAATTACAAGTCCATTTATATCCAAGGAACTGCAGATCTGCTATATGTATGGGCTATGCTCGCACGTCTCCATGCTGCAATCTGTTTTGGTCTGAATAGACAAAAATGCACTGAAGTTATCTCCCCTTTCTTCTCCCTCCTTTGTGTTACATAGCAACAGCACTTTCCTCCATGTGGCAAAACACAACCCACAGCACACTG
Source organism: Chrysolophus pictus (assembly GCA_037305975.1). Lineage (NCBI taxonomy): Eukaryota > Metazoa > Chordata > Aves > Galliformes > Phasianidae > Chrysolophus > Chrysolophus pictus. The sequence continues at coordinate 45,141,869 of CM074580.1, read as the reverse complement.
CAGAGCTCCCTGAGATGACCTTCCTTGTAAAAGCATGCTATGGAATTGTGCAGGCCAAACTTCACATTGTTACAGAGATTTGGGCTGCTACATTAGAAAAAAAGCTCCCTGAACAGTGGAGAAAAGGTCACACTGACAGATAACCCAAGGCAGGGAGAAAATGATGGATCTGCAGGATCCATCTGCAGTGCCCATCTTTGTACCTGCATCCTGCACTGCAGCTGCCTCACACTGCCCTTGGCTCTGCCTCCTGGGCTGCAGCTCAGCTGTGGGCACCGACCTCAGCTGTGGTGAGTCAGCTTCTTCAGCGTCCATGAGTCACTGCCCTGGGAAGACTCTCCTGCTTGTTGCCCTGCATGGTTACCAGTTCCTCTACAAAGTGAGATGCCTTCAGCATCTGTGGAAGGGGAGGCATTCATCTGTCTCCACTCCACCTGTGGGTGGGCAGAGGGACACAGGCTCTACTTGTCTCATGAGCAGAGATTTCCATAGGGAGGAAATGCTCAAGCCTTGTCCCTTTTGTTCAGCCTCGCAGCTCATTCCCCAAACAAGGCATTTCCTTCTTTTACTTCTCCCTTTGTCCTAGCCGGGGCCCTGTAGGTTCCCATTTTGTGCTGACTATAACAATGCAGGCATTTTTTGTAAGGCACAATTCTCAGAAGTTGTTTCTAACGCCAGTGTGTGCTGGATCAGCATGAAGGGATCAGCCTTGCTGTGAGCGCTCAGACCATACAGCAGTGTGGGTTTTCAAACGTACTTTGGGAAAAACAATCCCTTTCCCTTACATTTCTCTCACAACTGGGAAAAAAATGTCTGGCAAGTTTTTTTTTCTTTTTGGTTTAGTAAGAGACACATTGCAGTCAGGGATTTTCATTAAACATCTACAAAGAGCAATTTCAATCGTTTGAAATACATCTGCTTTGCAGCTCTAACACAGGAAACTAAAATAAAGACAAAAAACTCAGTGCTGTTCCAGAGAATTAACCAAAACCCAAGAGTCTCCGAACTCACTCAAACTTCCAGCAATTAAAAGAAAGAACTTCCAACAAATTAAAGAAAGTCCTTTGTGCAGACACCGGTTCTAAGGACTTTGTTCTGTGAAGAACCACATGTTCACTTTGGCATCCCAAGTTGCAGGTGGATGTAAGCTGCACCTGTTTGTGTTTACAAACACGAGCAGATTGTTCAGATTTGGACCAATGATTGTTTCTGTGCCAGAAAACTGCCATTTAGGAGCCTGAATTTTAAACAAAGATTAGATCAAGCCCCTCATTGAGAGAGGAGCATCCAGATAAAAATGCCTTGTCACTGTACTGTTACAACTCCTCCCATATTTAGTTAAACAGAGCTAAACACCACAAATCACCAGGCACCATACAGCCAAAGCAGCCTAATGATAAAAGAATTCATGGTACAGAGACCCAAAGGGCTCTGCTGACTTCTGGGCACAGCCTCAGGGCTCCCTGTGGAGAGGACAGGCAGGGAGGTGTTAGTGCTTTTCACTGGCTGAGGACACACTGTGAGAAGCTGGGAATGCTTCTCTGACATGAGCACTGCTGCTCAGGGAGGAATCATGGCACTATCACGTAAAGGAACTTATGACTTTTGCCAAAACTGCAAGCAGGCACTTTCCTGCTGAAAGCTGCAGGCACAAAATTCATCCTTCTTGGGCTCACAAACTACACCGAGGGCACACAAAGAACAAAAAACCTCTACCACTCACCAAAATAGTGGCAAGATGACAAGAACATGATGAAAGCAACAGCAAACATAGGGTGGGTTCAGTGAACCAGATGTTCATAATCTTAGAATGGCTTAGGTTTGAAGGGATCTTAATAATAATTGAGTTCCCACTTCCTGCCGTGGGCTGGCTGCCACCCCACCAGCTCAGGCTGCCCAGGGCCCCATCCAACCTGGCCTTGAACACCTCCAGGGATCGGGCATCCACAGCTAACCTGGGCAGCCTGTGCAACTGCCTCATCACTCTCTGTGTGAAGAGTTTTCCTAACATCTAACCCACATCTCCTCTCTTGTAGTTTCAAGCCATTCTCCCATGTCTTGTCACAATTTGATTATGTAAAGAATTGCTCGCCTTTCTGCTTATAAGCTCTCATCAAGTACTGGAAGGTCTCAATGAGGTCTCCCCAGAGTCTTTTCTTCTTCAAGCTAAACAAGCTCAGCTCCCTTAATCTTTCTTCAGAGGAGAAATACTCCAGCCCTTGTCAAGGGATTTTAAATTCTACCTACTTAGAAGCCCACTGAAAGAGGTCACCTCCAGGAAACCAAAGATGAAACATGGAGATCAGTGTTCAGTTTTGAGTAGCTCAAAACAAAGTTATGATAATGGTAACATCTTGGGGGTGATAGAAGCATTAATAGCACACATTAATGGTTCTCTGTTGACTGTGCTCTGTTTTCTGCCCTTTGCTTACTCAGTAAGTAAGCAGGACAAGGCCAGGTTATGAACTGCTATGAATAGTTGTGACTGATTCATCTTTCCTTTCACTTCACCAGCGTACTCTTCAGAATGTCACCTTTTGGCACTGACTAGAATTTGTCCACAAGTTTCTTTTTCTTGTTAGCTCCCCACCATTTCTCTGTCGAGATGATGATGTTTTTGAGTCATACTGTCCCTGGGCATTCTGCCTTCCTCTTCCCTTTGATTTTTCCTAGCAGATTTGCATTTGCAAGTCCTGTTGTTCTGGTCACATGGACAATTTCCTCTCTTCTTCTGCTTATGCAGGCTCATGGGACCCAATTACCTCAGCTTCTTCTCTAATGGAGCTCTTAGTCCCATTTACTGCTTTTGATTTCTGTGTAATCCTTCAGAGGCATCTGAATTCAAAGGTTTGAGTTCCATATTTAACAGCAGTTGTGTTGACATGTGCTGACATGGGACTGCTGAGAACCCAACCATCTCTAAAGTCTTGCCTCTATGTGCTTGAGATCTATCTCTTATTTTTCCAGATTCTGGAAACTATGAGATTTGCTATCATGGGAGTGATTCCATTTTTTAATCACTCTTCTAAAATTTAAGAGGATAACTCCACAGTCTTTTAACCATACCTCTCACTGGTGTTCCCTTTGATGTCCCTTGCTTGATGCCCTTGTTGCCATGACATGCCTTGCGCTGACTTGGCAACAAACAACTCTGGCTGGCTTTTCTGCTTGTCCTGCTTCCTTCAACCCTTCTCCTCTTACTGGGAACACAGGATCACTCCAAGGCAGAGGGTACCAACCATCTTTCCAGGCTCTGATGTTCCTGTGCCTCCAGGGTAAGTCATAAACATGCCTGGTGGCAGGAGCAGATGCACAGGCCTTGCTTGCAGATCTGTTTTGTTTTACTGAAATAAAGCATGACACAACACCTTCACATCATTTCTCTGGCTCCCTGAGCCTTTCTGTCTCTTATTCATGCACTAGGTGGTGGTGGTATTAAGTGAAAGAGTTTTAGCTAGAGGGAGGAACATTTAGATTACATTGGTAGAAGTTGTTACGGTGTTCATGATATCTTTCTGCAACAGCTCTGTCTGCAAGTTCCTTTTTGTGTCCCTGACACTACTTCTTGTTCTACTTTTTGAAGACTTTCTCATAGGTACCATGTGATCTGTTTTCTTGAAGGCACAGTCAATATTTGTCTGTTTCAAGGCCTTTTCATCTTCACTGCTTCTTCCATTTTTTCCATGTCTTAGATGCATTCTTTTCTCTGTTACACAGTTCTAGACTGTCTTGTGTAACCCAGACCTATTTTGTCTTTCTTGTCTTTCCTAGTGACTCCTTCATGAAGCTGTTGGCTGTTTTTGCTGTCTTGCTGTGTTTTCTTTTTTTTTTTTCCTCAGCAAGAAAGAGCAGAAACTTCACTGTTTTGGACTTCTTCCAGAGTCTTCTGTTGTGCATCCAACCGATGCTTTCTCATAGGATTACAATTTCATGGTTTCCTACTATAGTTTAATCTATTTTGGCCATGATGAAAAAAATCACTGCTGGTGGCAGTCCCTGTGAAATTGAAACTAATGAATTATGAAAATGATAAAGTGTTAATGAGCTTGGGTCTAGAGTCTAAGAACAATCTGCCTTTCAACTTTGTTCTTCACAAGATATAACTGTATGAGGCAGAACGAAATTTTGACTATGCATTGCAAAAAAAGAAGGTGTGAAATGCAGGCCTCCACAGTTTTCTCACACCAAAGCTGAATGGAGTGAAGGGGATGCTTTGCAAAGTGCACAGTTCCCCTGCATACCATGTGCTAAGAAAAAGGATTGTCCTCACATTCACAGCCAGGGGGGTCTTGGCTGCATTATGCTTTGGCTCATCCATATTCCCCCAAGCACAGGGGCAGTACCTCGGTGCACACCTGGATTTTATGCCTTCAGTTCAGCATAAACTGCTGCTGCTGTCTAGACTTATTGTCTCTGGTTGCAGGATCTTTGAGCAGAAATGTGCTATGACCATTTCGCTGTTTCCTCCTTATTGTGAAATGTATTTCAGCAGGAGCTGAGAGCATACTTCAGGCTCTCAAGGGCACTACAAGAGTAGCTAGCTCTGCTAGAAGAATAGTGCCACAGCTCATCAGTTCTTTGCTTACAAGTACTCATGGTGAACAGGCCCAGGGCACTGCCTGTCCTGTCAGGAATTAAGAGCATAGTGCAATCTATCTGGTGAATGGCTATCAAGATTCAAAGCACTTGCCTTTCTTGTCAGGTCTTCGCTTCGTATTTCTTTTGTAGTGCTCAAATTAGCTTCTTGAAGATGGTAGAAATCTCATTCCTGGTTTGCAGTGTTCCTTCAGCCAGAGACTGGGAAGATCCAGGACTGCTTTCCATGACTAGATGGCAGCATGAGGTTACCCAGAGTTGTAGATGTACCTTTGTAGAGTCCTTGAAGGACACTACTGTCTGAAATTCTGGGGCTTTCGTTCTTTGTAATAAGGCTGTGTAGATAATCTTGACAAAAGCACATGTTACGATATGTATGCATTTTATCAAGCACCATTTTTTTCCCACTTACCTTGATAAAAAGTTTATTTCTCTGGCTCTGAGATATGTCATGATGAAGTACTTTAAAGCTGAGGTTAATCATATAGAAAAAAGGAAGTTTTCTAAACATTTTAAAGGAAGTCATCTGAACCAGAACCACATTCTGCATGAGAGACTTCCAGGAAGAGGGGTGAAAGACCGCACTTTCCAAGGGTTTGGAGTGAAGAAAGGGGCTCTGAGATGGACGACATCAGATGGACAGGCAATAGAAGGAAAGGTGATATCTCTGTTTCCAAGGGCAGCAGTGCTGTCTAATTGCCAGTCTGGCTGAAGATGATCTTCAGATTAAAGTATTCAGCGAGGTAGACTGTATTCTTACTGACTCTGAGGGTCCTTGCTGCCCTCAAATTACTGTAAGCACCTCTTATTTACATCATTTGAAAGCCCAAATACTTGTTTACTAAGCTTTTTAACATCTTCATATGGCAGACCCTGTACACTAGTATTATGGGTACAGATTTTGAGCTGCTCTTTTAAAACAAGCAAGCTTTTTGAGCTATGTGGTAGGTACCAAGCAGAGGAGGGTAAGACATTGTCTTAGAACAGCATGCATAATCTCTAGCTCTGATTACATGTACATTATTTATTCTGCATCTTAGGAGTGAAAAATAAGGAGAAAAAACCCAAAGTGAAGATTAACAAAGCTAACAAGATCCAGACAAAATTATTTCCAACAGGATTCCCCAGCAGTCCCGTTGGTTTAAAGGCTGAAAATGAAAACGTTTGCAAGGAGAACAGGAAGATAACTCTTCAGGATGCTAAACACAAAGCTTTTTTAAAAATAACCACTATAACCTAGCAGAATATTTCCAAAACAACTTATAAACCACACAGAAGGCTGCCAGTATAACATCTTGAAAAAAAAACAGCTGCACAAATCTTTTATGTTTAAAATAAGCAGTGTGTAAAAGAGACACAGAACTCAGCTCAAACATGTGAGATTTGGTGAGACTTTCTGTTTTCCTTGTGCATGCTTGTTATTGGAAGAGAAATGATGAACTTGCACAACAGGCTATAAAATGTGTCCTCATACCATGTTTTACAATATCCCCTAAGCCTTTGGTCACTGTTCTTGCCAAACTAAGGTCTCACACTTCAGAGTGGTCTCCAGAGTGGAAACTACTTGAAATCAAATCAATTTTCAGGGTTCATAATGACAGGATTAACAGTCACGGTCACGGACAGGCTGAATAACCTGAGGAAGATTTCCAGGTTAAATATACTTAGAGACTAGAAAATGTTCAGTTTCTCTTTGCAATCAAATCATGGATGGTGGGCCTGAAAATGACAATGTCCCTGCGTCCTTGGAGGAGCCTGGGTAGAGGTGGCTTTGACCTCTGTGCCAGTGGAGGTAGATGAGATCTGGCAGAAAGCAGCAGCAGAACCACACACCCTGAGCTGCAAGCAAGGACCAGGGCCAAGCTGCCCAGTTTTGCTATGCCATGGGGCAGACTCACTCCACATTTGGCTTTTCATCTGAAGAAACTGTGTAGGTGATGGTAAGCTTTTCTTAAAACATGCAAAACAAGGGAAATTAGCCCATGCTGAACCCTGGGATTGTTATCTGTGTTTGGGCAATGCCAAACTAAAGATAACCAGGGTAGCTCTAGCTCTTCAGAGCTGGAGTGCAGACAAACCATCAGTAGCAACAGGAACACCTGAGAAAACGCACGACAGTCTGCCCTCCATACTGGCAAGGTGCCCACCCCACTGAACAGCAAAAATTTACTACAGGGGAACATGGGGTACCAGTCTGTATCCTGTAAGGTCTCCTTATATGCAATTAAACTGCTTAAAATCTAAAGCATAAGGTTAACTATGTCTTCGGCCTTTCCAGCTTCCACTACTAAAAATACACTTTTATTATTCATTGGATAGGTAATCCTGGGAAAAAAATGTAATCTTGGACAAGTTCTGCTGCTGAGATGTATGATTTACTTAATTGAGATGGAATTAGGGAAATCAGCACTTTTTTGTAAGAAAAGGGCTGAGGAAGCTTTCCTCCCAAGGGCTTTGATAAATCTATTATTAATTTTTTCAGCACATTTCAGCTTTTTTTTCAGGTGAGTCAGGTCCAGAGCTGTCAATATTTTCACACTTTGCTTCAATCATACAATCCATCATGCAATAATAACAAGATACATCCCCCTGAAGTAAATAGCGAATACTGGCTGCCCTCACAGTACAGCAGCAGAGTTTCCTGTTAGGGTATAAAGAAAGCATAGAAAAAATTCTGAGCAACAGTGCAGGTAGTGCTGCTTAGTGCTGAACAAGGCAGGGTTACAAAGCTGCTTGGCTTGCTAAGACTCCTCTGCAGCCTTGTATGTATAGAAGTGAGAGCATTTCTTGTGACAGCAGAGCTGGCACAGTTACAGGTGAACCTACATGAACACCTGGCTCCTGCCTCCTTTAGATTCAATGCCCCTACACTTTTCCCTCTGCTTGTGGCATGAGACTGCAGTACGCTAACTACAAGTTACTGGGACTACTGATATGTTTGTTAGCTTTCCCTTTATATATATGCACACATTAAAATCACATTCTACAGTTGAAGATGCATGATGACCTTTCTAGACAGGTTGGTTCATGAGGTGGTTGCCACAGCAGTCTCTTCTTTGTATGCTGTATCGCTGAATAGCACCATGGGGAAAAAATATAAATAACTTTATCTTTCCACTCCATAATGTCATGTTTAGCCTCTGATCTATTTAGAGGAAATCAGAGCTATAAATAGAACAACCGTAGTTTTCATGCCTTAGTTTACAGTATTAAGAATTATTCTTTCTAGTGCTAAAAGCTGCAGGGTTTTCATTGAAGGAGGCCAACCATTTTGGTTAAAGTGACCATCTGAAGAACTAGTGGGAACAGAAGTAATGGAATATATTTTCTGATGGACCTTTCTGCCTGCTTTGTGATAAGCCAGAGGCTGTCTCCAGAGGCTCAGCTTGCAAAGGGGATAGGATGCACATTTACATCTTAGATTTGCATGCTCCAGCTGAAAAGTCCCTTCAGCATTTGCTCAAAAACAACACAGAAGCATTTCATGCTATTAACTCTACATGATGGAGTCTACCTCAGCCTGCTGGAAGCTCAGCTCTGCAATATGCCAAGGGGCAATAAGCTGCATTACTGGGCATTCTCAATGAAATATCTAATTTTTTTTTTCCACTATCCCTCCATAAATCTCAGCAATATTTCTCTAAGAACATGGGTCTTAGAGGGTAGGAACTGCTTTTGGTGCTCATCTGAGACATCCCCATTGAGAAATGCTATCTGCCCTGAGCTGACCTGAGGACTGACTCAGCCTCACTGGGCAGTCAGTTCCCTCTCATGAGACCTTGGGAGGTTTCTAGCCCAAGACCTGGCCTCAAAGCTGAGATCAGACCAAGTTGCTCAAGGCTTCATGCAGCCATGTCTTGAAAACATACAGCTTTGCTTTCAGGGAAAACTTGCAAATGCTAACTTAGGTAAATGGCTTCATCTTAGAAGTCTTAGGGATGTGAAGTTTTAGGGACATGATTAGTGGGCATGGTGGTGGCGGGTCAGTGGTTGGACTAGATGATCTTAGTGGTCTTTTCCAACTGTAAAGACTGTGACCAAATTCAGTGTCAGGAATATGAGCACATACTTCAGTTCATTCACTTTCGCTAAAAAGAGAAAGCTTCAGTGTTTCTGACCCCACTCTGTACCACAGATTTATGTCTTTCTGTTTTCAATCCACATCAGAAGGGATCAAAATTAAAATGAATGAAATTAAAATGAATTAAAATGAATTTTTAAAATGAGAGAATGCTTTCTTATAGTTTATTTTTCAATATATTCTGAGTCTACACAGAATTTGAGCTTGCATCTTTTAGTTCTTTGCAGCTGTGAGGGTTATAAGCTTTTTTGCTGTCTGAATAATAATAATCAAAAATATTCTGTATATCTCTACTCCACTTCCTGATTCCAGCAGGCAGAGTGTTAAAAATCTTGCAAAACTGACAAGGCTATTGCAAAAGCTGCCAACACTTCCACAGATGTATTCATATTACAAACATGACATGCACAACATTCCTCTCTCATTAAATAAGCTAAATTTTGAGTAGGCTGCAGTGGCTGAGCCACCTTCCCTTTTCTTCTCATAATCTCATCTGAGCAGTACTTTACAGGAGATGACATGGGAATATACTGCTGACCATTCTGTGCTGTATTAGCAATGAGGGCTTTGGTCTTGGAAGTTGTTTATCCAGCCTCAGTAGCATATATTAAAAAGAAATTTTAACAAAATAGAATAGGGAAATCTGACATAGTGGATAATGTCTAGCCTGACTTGTCTTCCACGTTCTGCTTGGTGCTGCTCAGTGGGTGTCCTCACACCACTTGTACTTGCCAGCATGCAGAGACACCAGGAGTAAATTGCCGCCCTCACGTCTAAGCCCTGCTGCTGTGTGCTAGGCGTGCTCACAGCCCTCCCCTCAGGCTGTGCCACAAGACTAGGGCTTTCAGAAGCTTTGCTTGGAGCTAAGCCTGCAGAGATGTGCAAAGACTATCCCCACACTACTCTAATGTCCCTCTGTAAACACACTGCTGCCTTGCTATTGCTTAATTACCATCTGTTACCTCTACTGGCCGATCAGAACAACTGTACATGCTCTTTTTATGCTTTGATCTAATGTAAATGGCTTTGATCTAATTATCAAAAAGTTTCCCATCTGTGCTTGGCAAGGAGGAATGAGAGCGTAGAGGTGGCTGAAGTAACTTGGCCAATGATGGACAAAGCTGGTTGCTGAGATTAGGCAGGATTTCATGGTGTTAGAGACTGCATCTAATTGGCTCCATTGAGACGAGAAAGTAGGTTGTGAAAACTTAACCCTAAATTATCTCTTCCCTTTTCTGATTGATTTCACCCTTCATAAAATTCTGTTCATAGAACACCTTTGCTTGCCTGCATGGCTACCTTGGCTCCCCGGCAGGTCCTGCCATCCTGCTGCCTCTAGGTCCTCTTTGCTTGTGGATGGATGAGGCTCAGGGGGGTGAATTACAAAGCAGTCAGGTTCTTGTGAACTTTCACAACCAACAGGCTTAAAGAATGAAGAGAGACAGCAATTCCACAGCAATTCAGATATAATTCGTAAGATTTCTCAGAAAAAAAAAAGAAGCATTACATCCAGTATATGGCCTCAGAGCATACTTCTATTGAAGGGCCTCTTTAGCACACACATTCATGACTCTGTGTGAAAGCAACATTCTGGGCACTATCTGCACCAAGTGGTCTATCATACAAAGATACTTTCTTCAAGCTCTCAGTATACGTTACTCCAACACGTCAGCAGCACCACGCACAGTTCCTTTAAAAGTCCAATTCTTTTCTTTTGAATAGTCCTGCAGTGTCACTGGTATGATGCCAGTGGCACAATTTCTGACTGTACACACATAAAGGGGAAAGAGAATCAGGACCTGAGGTTATGATCTGCTAACAGAATTCGAATAATGAAATTACAGCTGAGGGTAAGAATCAGCTAAGGAAATGGTGCTCAGATCTTGAGTTACGTGAGGCTAAGGCTCTGTTTAGGTATGAAGCAGAAGTAAGGAATGACTCTCAGAACTGAAAGCATCCAAAGTGGTTGAGATTTTAGCAGAGTTTGAGGATATCTTTCAGAGTTCATCTCTAAATGGAAGAAATCTTGTGGAAGCTTCTTTCTGAAAGATTTCCACTATGCTATAACGTATCTGAGCAAGAAGTAAGGAACCCTCCGGTCAAGAAATAAAACCAGACATCCAAGACTTTGAACATTGATGGGTTTCTCAGTCTTCTCATTAACCACATATCATCTGCTGTTGGCTCACTACAAGAAAAAAAATAAAAAACAAGAAAGAAAGAAAGGAAAAACAAAGAGAGAAAGAAGGAAAGAAGGAGAGAAAGGGGAAAAAAAAGCTGAGACAAGGCCTTCGCCTTTCTGTCTCTGAAGGAAGAACAGCCAAAGAACAAAGAACCAAGCAGAAATTTTTAAAATCAAGTCTATTTGTTCTCCTATTTTCTGATTTTGAGAGCTACTTCACGAAACAGGTGAAAAATCCCTATGAAAAAAAATGGAAAGACATTTCATTTTCTTGATCCTCCTGCCTAGAGGGTTCTCTGGGGATTTCCATTAAAAAAAAAAAAAAAAAATCACAATTAAATCCGTGCTTCCCCTCAAAAAATGAAACTTCCCTAAATATTCATGAAAATGTCAACAAGGCAGATCTGATAAAGGGAAAGGGAAGAGCTAAACAATGGTGCACCATTATTTGGATGGAAATTTCTTTTTTTGTATGCTTCAATGAATGGCCATTTATGTAAGGATCCCAGAGGCTAGGACGCACCCCTTGCATCGTCATTACAACATTGGGGAAAACCTCTTCGGATACAACTTGGAAAGTAAAATGGAACGAGAGTGGCTTTTTACAGAAAGTTGAGGAGTAAAAATTGCTGTTTGAAGGTGCATGTAGTAAAAATAAGGCATGGACATCACTGTAGAGATGGCACAGATCCATCATGTCACTGAGGCTGATTCCTCCTTTTAGTAAGAGTGGAAGAACTGAAGAGTCTTTAACTTTCTGAAGCTAAAGATGGGATGCCTGGAAAAACCCTGCCAGTATGCAGAGATCTTCATGTCATACACCTGGCATATTTTACACACTCTCAGGAAATGTAACTCTGTTTTTGCAATAAATATGCGTCACAGACCAAGATAACATCTTTGGTCTGCAGTTAATCTCCACGTACACACGGACATCTCCTACCCTCACATTTGTAGCATACTATAAAAGAGTGAAGTGCAATTTATTAAACTAAGGCAATTCAAATGCATCAGGGTATTAGCAGGGAAGCTCAGGTGCTACTTTATATTATTTTAAAGCATACTGAAAACATATAATTTTATTTTTTCAGTAAGTTAAAAAAAACTTGGATTAATGCAGAAATAATACATCAAAGCTAATATATTAGGTTACCCCAAGACAGTGAAGGTTTATTATCTCTCCTTGCACCAAATATAGCCCTTTGGCTTTACAAACAGGAATCTGTCCTGTTTCCTCTAAGCTCAAAAGCCAGGCTACTTACCTGAAATGAGAAAGGAAGCAAAAGCATGATTATTTGCTTGCCCAAAGTGCTCTTGTCAAAGTGGTACAGTATGGAGAACTGTAGGCTTTCTAAAGCTTGACACTAACAGAATTCAAGATAAAAAGAACATGAATGCACCAGCCTCATGGCTGCAGTGATTACTGCACATGTGATAGCAGTTATCCTGCTCTTAGGAGAGCTAATTTTTAATTTCCTTATTCCACTTGCTTTGCAACTTATATGAAAGAGGTGGAAACTGATTTTCATATTGTTTCTATCAAAAAGCTGTGTCTTTGAACACATGCTTTGTGTTAAGCTAGTGATAAATTATAAATAGCAAGCAAGCAAGTTTGAAAAATAGCACAGAAGTCCTTCTAGCAAGGCTTGCTCACAGTGAAATCCTTAAGCTATATTTCACTCAAAGAAATCAGATACTATGGCACAAAACATAAGTCAAGCAGGAACATTTCTATATATGACATTTTTAGGATGGCAGGATTCAATTTTTCAACTTTTATCCCCAAAGGAAAAGCAGTTCTCCACCATAAAAAACCTAAGCCCTAGCTCCACTTCAAAATAAGGAAATAAAATAAAGTTTTCACATCCTGCAGCTAACTCTTGTCCCTGCTGGGCACCTGAAGTTGTGGCAAAAGATCTGAGGCTTTCAACCTCATTCAGAAGCATTGGACACGTGTGGCACCTCTGCAAGGGCATGCTCCAGGGAGAACGCACATGAGAGAGAAAGCTCAGCAGGCAGCTGTGCTCTGTGCAGGAGCAATGATGTGGTAATCTGTGGCCTATCACAGAATCATAGAGTCATTAAGTTTGGAAAAGGTCACTAAGATCATCTAGTCCTACTATCAACCCATCATCCAACTAAATGATGTCTCTCAGCAGTGCATCTACCCTTTCAGTGAATACCTCCAGGGGCAGCAACTCCAACACCTCCCTGGGCAGCCTGTGCCAATACTCCACCAAATCAGAGTGGTTCCAGAGATACAGTTGTCCCTCTGGCTTCATCATCTCTTTATCATGTAGAGGAAATGTATGAGAAAGAAAAAGGTCATTTGAGCAAGTAGGAATGGGGAAGAAATAATCCAAAGCATTGTAGAACACATACCCCAGGGTGCCAGCTATGAATCCAGAACTCAGTGGCAGAGTATTTGAATGTTTTCATACAAATTAACAATGTAAGCCATTGTGATGAACTCCTCCAAAAGCACGCTTATGTGACTACCCTAAAATTCTTGTGTTTACAAATACTTCTTGGAAAGTGGAAAACACGTGTATTGCACAGCCACTTCCACCAAGGGCTGCATCAGCTGTGCCTGCCTGTGACCTGGATTCATCCTTGCTTGCTCATAGCAAACGTGGCTGTCCCATTGGGAACAGCACTGCTACTTCCAGGTCCAAGACCCAAGACACGTCCCAGAAAGAGTGAGTCACTGAGAATTGATCAAGAGAAACAGTTTAAGAGTGGCCAGCTGTTACAGAGAGCTGTATGAGGTGTGTGAAAAGCGAAAGTAGCAAATGTTGGACAGCTGGCAGTCAATAATCTGGTGGCAGAAATAGAGATAGTGGTTGAGTTCACAGGGCTCTGTCTGTCAGAGCCTTACATTGTGCTCAGGAATTCCATCTGGTGAAAGGCAGCTCCTTGTTGGATCAAAGCACTGTCCTGCTCACCTGGGAGTGCTTTACTTTCCTGTCACATATCTGTAAATGATAACACAAGGTGCAGAACTGCAGGGGAGCTGAGGCAAAGCGACTGCAGGAAACAGTAACCAAACTACACTGTGGAATCAAGATCTGCTGCCTGTCACAAGAACAAGCTGAGCACTGCAAGTGAGACTACATAAATGCTGGTGTTCACAAGAGGGTACTATGTAATAACCAGAGAGAGAGAGAGAGAAAAGACTGTGAAGAACTTACTTGACTTTTCTTCTTTAATGTTGTACTCCAGCACACCAGGAGCATCACTTTGAACAGGCATGCGGACCGCAAGGACCATGTTGTTTGCGTTACTGTCTTTCCTAACCAAGAACATCTGAAAACGGGGAAAAGAAATCAAGCTTAGCTATATTAAATGTGCTTCTGGACATTATTTAAGGTCATTGACAAAGAAATTCTTTATCACTTCAATCTGTTTTTGAATGGTCTTAGTTTTGTTCCTCTTGGTCAAGCTTTACATTACAAAAAATAACATCTAAAGGAACATTTTGTCCAGAAGAAATTCAGAGCTGCCAAGGAACCGGCAAAATTTCTATGCATCACCAATGTCCTACTTAAGCCCAAGGCAAACTGTTTCACCAATGGAACAACATAAAGCTGCACTCCCAATTTGTCAAGTGATGCTCCTCATGTAAGTGCCCTAAACCATTCCTAGAATGTCCCGGTTGATGTCCAAGCAAGGAAGTCAATTGTACATTGAGAGGGAAAGGATTTAATTGTGGAATTCAAGGCCAAAGGTTCTGGTAAGAACAATATCCTATAGCAGAGTTTTATCACGGGTACAGAAGATCATCCCAGCTGGCATGGGCCCCAGGGTGGTTCTTGTCCAGTCCTCTGGGTGAAGCTATGAGGCCAGACCAAGCTGCTTAAATTTTCCCAGGGCAGAATTTTGCACACTTGTCTTTATTGTATTTTGTAAATTTCCTGCCAGCTCCAGCCTCGCAGTTTGCCTGTGTACCTCTGGATGGTAGCACCCCTATGGGACCAGTGAGATAATGCCAAAAAAAGAAAAAAAGGAACAAAAAAAAAAAAAAAAAAGAAGGAAGAAAGAGAAACAAAGAAGAAAATAAAAAGCAGAAGAGAAGAAAAAAGAAGAAAGGATAAAATAAGAGAAAGAGAAAAGAAAGGGAAAAAAAAGTAAATGAAAAAAGACAGGAACAAAGAAAAAAAGAAATAAGAAAAAAAGAGGAAAAGAGAAAAGGGCAAAGGGAAAAAAGAGGGAAAGGGAAGAAGGGAGGAGGAAGGGGGAAAGAAACATATCTTGTTCTTTGCATTGCATGAACTCCCAAACTGTGTTTCTAATTAAGCTCATTGTCAAGGATATATTTAGCTTGTACCTTGAAACGGCAGATACAAAGTAATCTGTATCCTTATCTGTCTTATGATAGTAGCTTGCAGCAGAAAAGAGTCAAAGCATTTTCATTAAAATGGAATTAAAAATTGGGCTAATTCTAGAGTCTGCATATTAATATTAGAAATAAGTTTGAGTTGATAAAAATGATTAATCAATTATAATGCATGGGAAATCTGCCAAGAATACACCAATTTCTTGAAAGAGGAATTAAAAAAGAACTTGTCTTGAAGCTGAGTCTTTTCTCTGCATGTCTTCCAGTCATAAGAGTATCTCACGTCTCTTTGAAACAACCATGCCAAACACACGGACTGATGCAGCTTTGCAACTTCATACAGTGCTTGGTCTTGGCCTCTGATATTCCAAAGAGTTTGAGTCTCAGGCTCAGGTCCACTGACAGCACAGAGAAAATCCAAATAAATGCACAACAAATAGGTGCGTGACTGAGGCACAGCCATTTGTAATGCTGGGCAGCTCCTACCTTCTAGATAACAGAATTTCTGAAGTTAGGAGCCATAGAGGCTCTCCTTTTCCTAAATCTTACCACCTGTGTGGTAGAAAAGCCCCTCTAGCACACATCAAGAGACTACCATGGCTTTGGGTCTTAGCACGATCTCATGTCAGTTTGGTCAAACGTTTCATTTGAAATTAAAGGAGAGAAGTGAAACTTGGAAATGAATCACTTCTGTTTTCTGATCATTGAGCCTGGTTGCCATGGCTCCAAAGGCTAAAATTGGACCACGGATGCTAAGATGAGAGGAAGGTGGGCTTTGCTGAGCTGTATGTAACCCTGCTGCCTGGATCAGGACTGGAACACCAATGAGCCTCTTCTATTTTCACTGGGAGAGGTATGTAGCTGGTGCAGCTTCAGGTGTGCTGCGGGGAGCAGGCAGGAGAGCCAAGACAGCACCAGCACATGCTGTTCAGTGCAGGTGGCAGCCTACTGCTGCTGTGGGGTGCTCTGACATGCCAGCTTGTCATCTGCCTGTGCAGAGCCACGGCCAAAATCATGCTGGAGGAAGGTGTGAGGAGGTGCAGCCAACCATACGCAGGGGTGCACCGGGCCCAGCACTGCCACCTGGGCAAGGACAGGGATTGTCCTGCTCTGCTCTGCTGTGGTGCAGCCTCACTTTGAGCACTGTGTGCGTGTCTGGGCTGCAATATAAGGACATAGAAGAATTAGAGGGTGTCCAAAGGCGGGCTAAGAAAATGGTAAAAGCTCTGGAGAGCAAGATGTATGTGAAGAACACCTGAGTTCCCTTGGTTTGTTCAGCCCAGAGGAGAGGAGAATGAGGGGCAGCCTACTCCTTGCAGGGAGCAGGGTATTAGAATAGTTTGTACCAAACCTTCCAACATGATTCCTCAGCCTGGTCTAACTGCTCATTTGCTGATACTCTCATCCACTACACCCTTTGAAGACCTCCTGCATTCCTGATGGCTTCACACACAAGCAAAAGGCAGTTCTTCCTGTTCCTTCTCTCTACTTCTCTGAGCCTGAGCTACAACTGAGCAGTCCTCCTGTACTCCTTCCACAGTTAATTCTAGTGGGACTAATTCTGGGGACAGAGGTTAGTGAAGAGTGCTTCTTTCTACCCACTCTGTGCCAGACCAACATCCACTCCAAAAATCTCAAGATCTTGGAGATCTTTATGGCTTTCCTCAATCCTCATTCAGTCTTGACTGGGAAGCTTTCCCTCTTGCAAAGTAAGGCTCTTCCTTTTTTTTCTTTCTTTCTCTCTTTCTCTCTTTCTTTCTTCCTTCCTTCCTTCCTTTCTTTCTTTCTTAATGTAAACCATTTATTCTTAAAATTTCTATCTAGAAATAAAATGTAAGCAGAGCTGTGGGTTTAGGCCAGAGAAGAGGATGTCTGCAGAGAAGTGAATCTAGAAAAGCCAGGCATGGGTACCTAGCTTTATGGTGAACAGGATAGCATGTTGTTTCATGGAGATGCCAAGTAAATAAAAACAGGCATAATTTCTTGCTCCCTAAAGCCACTAAGTTTCTCTTGTAATACTGAGCGGTTAAAGCATCAAAAAGTAGTGGAAACAGAGAGTGTAAATTGCTAAATATTTCTGCTTCCACATGAAAAGGAGCACTGCTCCCCTAACCAGCTCCTCCAGGGGCAGGAAATGTGGTCATCTGAAATGAAACCGCTTTGGACTTACCCCTGCTGTTTCGTTGCCAAGAATCGCCGCAGCTCTTTCCTGGTTCATGTTCAGCTGAAGCCAGACAGGGCAGGTCTTGATAAGTTTATCAAGGATGCTGACTCCTGACAGCGAGAGGCAGTTTCGTAGGGAAGTGGCCTGACAGAGATGTGTCTCTTTCCCCTCTTCGCTGGTATCGCTGCTGGGGCTGGAACAGAGAAAGGGAGACCCTCGTAAAAGAAGAACTGCAGACGGGAAACTCTGGGGGAGAAAGGACTACAGACACAAACACACAGATACTACACACCACACAAATATACACACACACAGGGCACTTAACATCCGGAGAGCTCCTTGAGGGGCATCAGACAAAAGATGTCTCGTTTTGATAGAGGCAGACTGGGCACAGGGCAGACAGCCCCGACAGACAGATAAGCCCCGTCTGAATGAATACAGCCTCAAGCTAGTGATGCACGCTGCCTTTCAGACCACAGGTTTGCAGAGTGCTTTCTGCTTCCATCTGTGGGTTTCAGCTCATCTGCATGCCTCATCTGAGCAAGGTACCAGCAGCTCTCACTTTCTGGCAGCCCTGCTCTGCTCACAGCCAGGCTGCCTTCAGGTAACCTGCAAAAAGGCAGACCAAGACATCTATCTCACTGTTTAAATCAGCAGCGAGCGCTCCCTGCTCACATTGCTGAGGCTATGCTGGTCAGAACGGCTGGTGGCCACAGAGATGTGTGTGTCCCTGCCACTTATTCTCAGCTATGTGCAAGACAAAAGAATACTGAAATTTCACTGTTGAGAATACTAAAGATGTGGGATGTGCTGTCCTTTAGATTTCTGTTCTGAACAGAAAGACAGGGAGTTAATTCAGTTTTCAGTCCCTATGGTTTAATGGCAAAATGACATAAAATGCTGATTTCTAACACAAAGTTCCACAAAGTATTTATACATGTGCTTAACACTGCAGTCAGTAGAACTACTGTCAGGCCTGAGATTTCTGCTGGATGAAGCTATAGATTCATGCATATGGCTCATCATTTATGTAATTAATTGATTTTGAAAGTAAAGAAAATGAAGAGAACATACACATAGTAACATGTTTTCTGCGCCAGTTTCGCTGCTTATATGCAAGAGCTAGAAAGAGCAGGACTCTCACTTTTGATTTGCTGTTATTTCAAGACTTATTCATGTTCCTTTTTTTTTTTTTTTTTTAAGATACAGATCTTAAAGTAGTACATTTAAAATGAGGTCAGACTTGATCTACTGAAAGAGTTCCTTCAAAGGCTCAATGTACCACAGCATGCTTATCCCAAATTTTACCTTTTATAAGAATAGTCTTTCAAATCCCAAAACCAACAGTGAGATCTTATTTTTAGTATTTTTTTTCTTAGAAAATGTATGCTTCTCTTGCAATCCCAATTGCTGATTCAGGATATTAGTCCACCCTCCTGACTTTAATCAGTTCATTTTCAATGTCAAGGCAAAGACAATAATACAAATGAGAGAACTATCTCCCATTCTTTAAATATCAAGCACTTAAAAAAACACAAATAGAAATAAGTCAAACGCTTTCTTTTTGCTTGTGATAAAAGTCAAATAGGTGAGGAAATTTCCTTTATATATGATAGAACATGATTTTAAACAGTATAATCTGAGCAAGCAGTAAAACAGTGGAGGAGAGCTTTCAGAAGGAAAGTTTTGCCTCTTGCTTTTCTTTTCTTACAGCACAAACTAAAGGAAACATCTAGTAAGCATACAAAAGAAATGTGCTAGATGGCAACATTCATACTTGGTAATGGGTAAGAAGTAACAAGCTGAAGGAAAACAAAGGTGAGATATAGAGAAATGCGCCATAAGGTTGTTATAGAAAGCTGCTCCCTGTATTAGTCACCCAGTTGTGAATCTGATCATGCCAATGATGTGTGAAACACAAGGCAGAAGGAAGCTGGTGCTGGTAATGCCCTACTATGTCAGCAGGAGGTGACATGCATTGCACCAGCTCCAGTGATGCTGAACTTCATTACCCTTTAATCAATGTAATGGGAAAAGGACCAGCAAAACCCCAGTACTCAGGAATACCATCATCTGGTGGGAATCAAGGGTATCAGCAAAGGCTGTGAAATAACCCAGAGCAGCTCAGACTTGGAGATGAGCTCGTGGCCTTCCCCGTGGGAAAACCCAGCCTTGATGTGGGCAGAGGCACCCACACCCCTGCCAAGTGCATGGACTGGCTGGGGTCCTGCTCACAGCACCAACGTGGTCTTGGCAGCCAAAACAACAGACCTGGGAGGAAAAATAACAGAGCTGAACTCACAAAGCATGAGGTTGCACAAAGGGCTCATCATCTAAGCGTTAGAGAACAGATGAGAAATAGAAAAGCATTCCAAACTTGACATCTAGAAAGAAAGTTGAATGGTCAGAAAATATTTGTGTTAATACATTGCATGGTTTGAGTGTGGGGATTTTCAGTGCAGATAATTAAAGGTGGTGGATGAGGCTTTTTGGCAGAACAGGAACTCAGCCTTTTGGGGGCCCTCAGGGAGGAGAGTCCTTTTGGGGGGGAATCTGGCCAGCAAAGAAGGAAGGATGCAGGCTGTGATACCTGTGCAGGAACATCCCACCAAAATGGAGGCTGTAACAAAAGGGAAAGTAAAAAGAGTAATTAATGGAGTCATATTAAAACAGAGAAACGTTGGGCTAGATGCTTCCTGACAGTGAGTTAAAACAGATGATGGATAAGTTCCCAAGAGAAGGAGGAGAGAAATGCATTGCCCAGGTCTCTTAAAACACCATGCTTAGAGCACTAGCAAACACTCTATAGAGCCAAATCCTGTGCTGGTTAAGAAATGGGAATGAGTGACTGAACAGACCTTTTTCAGCTGTAATGCTGTGACCCCTGACGCACCAGTTGATGCAGTTACAGCACCAGACTTCTTTCCTGGGTACAGCTGTCACAAAGATCCAGATGCCAGGCTGTGGGAGTGCTTAATCCACCAATTTAATCTGGCTCTGTGGTAGCTCTGGTAGCTGCAGAGAGAAGAAGGAAGATGGGCAGCTCCCAGGTTCTTGCTGTGCTGCCAATTGAGGGGATTTGTGGGACTGTTGCAGTGAGCAGCCAGCTTTTGCTTATTTCTCTCACTCAGATTTCACTCGTTGGATGATTTCTAGGCTCACAGTTTCAAGAAATAACACAGTGTGTGTTAACTCCCTCCTTCTTCTCCTACCTTCCCAGTAAACCCTTTGACTGATACAGGTGCTGGCTTCTGTTACATGATGTGAAGCTGACCCTAAAGCAGCTGGCTTTTCATTCCTTTTTTGAGTTCTTACTGCAAAGTATTTTGAAATCTTGTAGCCACTCTGCAAAATGAACTCAGCTGGGACACAGGAGACTGTGTGCTGCATACTGATTGGCAACACAGATTAATTAATTGCACACTGATTACATTCACACACCTGCCCCAGTTTGGCAGAAGGAATCAGGTTGCTAGGTTCTAAGTACTCATAATGACAATGGTGATTTGAATTACTGCACAGTGACTGTGCACTGAAATGGCTATTGTTTTAGAAACTAAGAGCCACGCTTGCCAGCTGAATAATCGCAGAAATCATTAGAATTGCAAGGGGATACATTTCACCAAATTTCATGCAGATCTGGGCATGCCTATGCAAAGGACTTCAAAGAAAGTTGCTGATGCTTCTGGCACCAAAGTCTTCCTGGCTGCACTGTGTAGGCCTGGTCACTCTGCACTGCCCAGGGGCAGCTGCAATGCACAGAAGCTGTGTGCAATAGCAGTGAGAGCTGTCAGATGAGCTAGGTTGCAGCTGCCATCCATGTGGATGTATGGAACATGTTCACTTTTGTGAAAACTGCAAGTGCAGCAACACTCTTTGCAAGGAACACAGGAGCTGAAGGAGGAAAAGCTATAATTTCCTGAAGCAGACACACCAGGCATGGTGGAAGCAGACAGACAGCACTGGTAATTCCTCTGGCTGAAAGAGAGAGCTGGGAGCAAGAAGCTTCATGGAAAGTATCATGATGGTGCTGAGATTACACAACTAAAAATACTGAGAGAAAACTCACAGCTCCATTTTATGCCATGTGTCATAGCCAACCTAGCTGGACTCAGTTACAGAGCTCTGCACCACTGGTGATAGAAACAGATTATTGTATTCCTTTATTTCATAGTCTCCTTCGTGTTGAAAAGGGTATGAAGTTCTGAACCTAGGCCATCAGAGAAGGAATGGTCAGTTATAAGAGAAGCAGCAAGAAAATGCACTAAGGTTTCCTCACTAGACCCATGCTACATACATAGCTACCCATTCTTGGTTTAATATTACTTCTGGTTAAATAGAATCATTAATATTCTTTATTCTGACAACTGTGAATTCATGTGCTGCTACTTTTAGTTTACTGAGGAGGGAGGAAAATTATGCAGTGCTCAAGCTAACAGACATAAATCTTTATTTTACTTCTATCTTAGATGTAGTCATTTATCAGTGCCTTCCCTTCATTCTCATAAGGCAGCCAATCTTTGCTTCTGTGATCAGTTTAGATCAAAGTAACGCAAAATGGAAGAGAGAGATTCATTTAATTTATTTAATTTATGGGCCTGGCTTAATTTTTTACCTACTTCCCAAAAGCTGATAAGATGGAGGTCAGGATCCAATGTAGAACTTCTTGAGATATTTTGTCACAAAACAGAGTACTGAGAAAATAAGCAGGCCAAAAAGTGATCCATGGAAAGTCCCACAGCACAATAACTAACCTTATCCACTAAATGCTGACATTCAGACTTCACTAACATTTTTTTCATAAAAGAACCAGAATACCAGACACGTAGCAAACAAACAGAAAAAAAAATCCGCAACACAAATGAAACAGCCAAAAAGCAGTGAGAGAGGAAAGTTCCTGAGCTGACTGCCACTCTTCAGTTAAAAATAAAAAATTAGTTTCCTATTAGGTTGGCAATAGATGAAGAAAAGATGTAGGCAGGTAAGCAAATTACAGGAGGTTCCTGCATTGCATAGTTCTAAAAATTGGATAATGGAAGTGATGGGATGCTCAGTGTGTCCTGTGAAGCAGGCTTTGCTCCATACCTTGCAGAGCACTGTGTTACAGTCCACCTTGGTATTGCCTGCGTAGTCAGGAAGCAGTGCTTCTCAAACTGTGGTCTGCGGACAGCCTGTGGTTGGCAGAGCACTTCCTCTTCTCACTGCTCTCCTTGTTTCCACTCCAGCTTTTATGTCCACTCTTCATTTGTCTCTGACCCAAAGTTGATGCCCTGCATGTCCCAACCTCCCCACTCAGCCCACAAACCCCCTGCTCAATAGCCACAGCAGCAGCTATTCCAGCTGCCAAAAGGTAAAAGGTATGGTAAATTCCCTCATAGTTCAGCAATCATCTCTGTTCCCCACTTACTTCATTTTCTGATACTAACACCCTCAAGTTCAGCAGTGAAGGTTTGCATCTTGCAATTAAAGACTCACTTATATAAACTCTTCATTACTTGCCAGGGATTTCCCAACTGCTCACCTCTGTGAAGGCCAGCACACACAGACTGCATGCACCCCTCACCCTCCAGCTGGATCCCACCTGGACTCAAGTGGAGCAAGCCCTAGCCTGTCTGAGAGCTCTGCTGGTGGGCACAGAGGGATCAGGTGTGGAAGAGCTCACTTGATGCTAAACCACTGGGCACAGAAATCAACAGAAGTGATCACAAAAATGAGGAAGTACTACTGTGCATCATGGGTGAGCAGTGTAACCACTGATGTACAGGTGGAAGTAATAGATGTATCAAACTATCAGGTACATGCAGCCACAACAAAGCAGTGGCAATATCCCTGTCAGGGCCTCTGGTTTGGCCGTATCAACAGCCTTGCTTTGCTGGAGCCTTATAAGGAGGAGTGAGGTGTCCATAAATGCTTGCTAAATTACTGGTTTCACTATGTTTCCTAGGCCCTTAAGTCTGCCTTTCCATTACAAACACAGATTATGAAGGTATGCGTGTATATCAGGAGGAATGTTCACAAGAAAGCCAAACAAAAGGTGAATGAGCTCACATAACCACCAGTACCCAGTCTAGCTCTACTAGCAAACCAGCAGTCCTTCACTGACAGCCACGACGTAGGCAGGAACAAGATAAATACAAGCATAAAAATTCCCTAAAGGAAGAGGCCTTTCAAAACCCTTCTTTTCCGCAGCCCAGCTGTTTCCTGCATTCAAGAATGTAGAAATGAACACAGCTGGCATATGGTGCATGTGAACATCACAGGGAGCTTGGGCAGACATATTCTACTGGTGTAACATGCCTTGTACTTCACTCGCTAATTTTACTGTTTTCTTTGTCTAACCTTGCACACACAAACTTCTGCATTCAACAATTTGTCTCAAAATATCTTAT
The DNA here is from genome assembly GCA_037305975.1 of Chrysolophus pictus. Lineage (NCBI taxonomy): Eukaryota > Metazoa > Chordata > Aves > Galliformes > Phasianidae > Chrysolophus > Chrysolophus pictus. Next base: position 45,118,121 of record CM074580.1, on the reverse strand, counting down.
CAACTGTCTTTCTCTTCAGTAGAAACACATTCCAGCCTTAGCAAATCACCCCTGTACAAGGTTTACTGTCCTTTTCCTTAATAACAGCAGACAGTGGCTGTCTTAAAGATAAGTTCTTCTCCCCTGTATTTGTAATCAGAGCTCTTGGGTTATTTGTCTTTTGCCTGTTTCAAACCCAAATAATTCTCTTAGGAATTTCCTCATATCAGCAAACCTGAAGAATGAAGGATAATTTGTGGTTCTGCAAGGCACTTTTGCTGCAAAGAAGAGAACTTCTGAAATGCAAGCCTAGCCAGAAGACATTTCTGCCAAGGCCAAAGAAGCCAAAGAAAGCAAGTTTTCCTTAAGAAAAGTAGTTGCTTTAATTTCCCTGGAAAGGTTTGAGAGGTGCAGGAACTAGAAATAAATGTTTGGAAGAAAAGAAATGATTCCCTAAGGTGTAAGAATAAAATAAAATCAGCAACCTTTTCCACTCTGTGGTGTCAGAAGGGCCCAGCTAAGACACCACCTGGGCAGATGAATTTTTTCCATGCCTTTCAGATATAGGTGATGTGCTGGAAGCTTGAAGCACCCCCTCTTTGGCTGCAGGGCCTTGGCTATTGATGGAGGTTTCACCTTGCTCTTTCCCAGCTCATCAAGCAAGAAAGGAAGAGGGGAACGAAAACCCTGGGAATGTTTTTTTCTGTATTGCATTCAAAGAGGGGAAAGGGAAATGGAAAACAAAGGAGACTTCATGAAGAATATACTGTAACATGGCTTACATAAAACCATTCTGTTTCAAACGCTACATATAAAAAAAGTTGCATGACTAGTCAGAGAGAAAAAAAACAATTCTAGCCAAAATATTAAAAGTTACACAATATTATAAAAGCCGTAAGATAATTATAAAAGCAATGGCTTTCCTCATCTTGTGAGTGGATTTAGTGTAGACATATGAGACACTTGAGCAGTCTTCCCCTCCTCCTAGGAAAGACCTGCAAATGTTTATCTCAGTCATGATTTGCAACTAGAAATGGCCATTTCATTGAAGGAAATAAATCCACTGAACTTTCATCATGCAGCATTTCAAGGAGCAGAGCAAAGGCCTTCAGAGGTGCGAGGCTGGTGCTCTTCTTGTTGAGTTAAAGGGCTTCAAATCAGTCAATCAGTCACTTAAACACAAATATTCATATTTTGGGTAAGATTTCCTTCCAGCATCAGTGTGAATGCATTTAAACACTGGTGCTGTTTGTAAATCAAAAATCTAAACCTATGGACATACTCTTTATCATCACTTATCCTTACTCCAGCACTTTCTTACTCCACATATTTAATTTTGATTAGGCACTGGAAAATAGTTTATTTCTTGCTTTGTGATCTGACAGGATCTCTGCCTGCATTCACACTGAGGTGAGGTTAGAGATTGGTTTTCCTAAGGGAAGAAGACAAATAAGAAAACAGCTTGTTGGGATATTTCAATAGTGTGTAAAGGTGGTGAGAGGTGCTGGTGTCCCTGTGCAAAGATGGGAGTTCTGGTTTGCTGGGCTAAGCTGAGTGATGTGCCTGCAGATGGGCATGGCTCTCATTATCATGTGCTGATGGGAAGCCTGGGACTATTAGGACTTGCTGGAGCAGGTGTCAGACACTGCCAGCTGTCTCTGAGGCAGCTTGGAGCTCAGCATGTGACTACAAAACCAGGCAGTAAGGAAGTCTATCAGCTCCCACAGTCCCAGCTAAGTCATTGACTGGACCTCAAACTTGTTCTAACAGCGTTTACAGTCACTTGACCATCAGGGCTGAGACATAAATAGATCGTGACCCAAGACAGCAGCCTTCACAGCAGTTAAAGACTGTTGCCACAATTATGTCCTTCTCAAAACATCCATGCTGTGGCCGCTCTCCCCTCCCAGCTGCCATTCGTGTCTGACATGAGGGGTGTGGGTCCTTATGCTAGGCACAGCTCCCTGACCAGCTCCCTGCTTTTTGTCTGGAAAGGTTAGCAACAAGATCCGGTCAAAAAGTATCCTGTCAGAGAAAGTATTAGGATGGGAGTTCAGTACAGAACTCCTCAAAATGCCCTATGTTACATGTTTGTCCTCTGGACAGGAAGGAAAGGAACCCAAAGCCAACCTCTTTCTTGTCTGCTGATTCAGAAGGAGAAGCTCTGAGCTTTGCAAGGTGTCTGTTATTTTGCGTGGAGCATTGTGAGTGACAGATTCCTTGGAGAGAACTCAAAGGAAAACAAAGGAAAGAGAGAAGAGAGAAAAGAATTCTTGGCAAGCAAGATGAAAGGTTGGGCCAAGTCCCAGGCTGTCATTTAGCCAAATATGTGGGACAACCTTCTTTTGCCTACCAGTCTGCTAGCAATTTGCAGATCGGTGTTGCAGGTAGCCAGCAGAGCTGTCAGTCTCCAGACACTGCTATTTTTTGGTCTCCGTTTCCTTGGTGAAGTTTCCCAAGCAGCACACAACTTAACCCAGCTCACGAGTGGCAGTGACTGCTTCTTGTTCTGCCAAAAGTTGCCTTGCAGATTCCCTACATTTGGCAAGGTTTCCCCAGCATCCAAATAGCTGAATGTATTTAGTTGTTTTTAACAAAACACTTGAAATTCCCCAGTAATTCCTTATTCTTGCAAAAGCAAGTAGAAAGTACCAATTAACGTGGTCAGGGGATTATTTCAAGTAGCAATACAGGTCTTTCAACCCCCCCAGAAGTAACATTGCCCCAAAGACCCTGAGGAATTAGAGAGCAAATACCAGCAGCCCAAACCCTTGCAGGACCAGATCTGAGCAGAATTGCAGTCCTGCCTCAGAGAACAACTCTGAGGGCATGGTTTCACGTTCCTCCAAATTCAGGGTAATGGCAAGACATTGCTGAAGGCGCAGTCCCCTGACCCCACTTGGACATATTCCCATCACTTCACTTTTGTTGCTCCACTTGCCTCAGATTGAGAGGCAAGGACATTGGTTCAGCATCCTAATCCAGCAGAAAACTCACCCACCAAAAAGAAAAGGCTTTCTGAGAATTGGATTCTGTTTCTGGCCTTATCCCAAAACTTAAAGGATGGTCTGGGGAAAGGCCAGGGGTTAAATGCTTAACAGCAATCCAGGGAACTGGGCTACAGAGTGACTATGGCCAAATCAGCTCATGCCTTAGTTTCCCTTCCTTCAGTAGCTGTAGTGAATATCTATCTTTGAATGGTTGCTGAGAGGATTAACATTTAGGAAACACCCAGTTTATACAGCATAAACTCTCTTTGTACATACAAATGCTTTATGTTAATCTTACAATGTCATTATAATTAGTGAAAACATCTTGCCCATTTTAAAGCTATCAGTAATGCAGAAAGCAGAAATCCTTTACTCAGACATAAATACACTCCCTTTCAGCTGAACGGTGATGGAAAGTTTGGGAAAGGCACACTGCAATGTGTATGCATACATTCATCTATTTGAAAAGAGCTACATTCTTTAGCATTCCCTGGCTCGCGTACATCTAATAGAATAACTATTTAGGAAAATGTGACTAACATAACCAGCTATGCAGTGTTCACATCTGCTAATCCTTTGCTGCTCAAGTAATCATCTTCACTTGCAAAAAAGGATTTATACTATTTTGGGTGCAGGCAAAGAGGAGCTAAGCACTCCAAACTTCTTGCAGCTGAAATCCCAAGGGAGGTATTACCTTAGCCCCACTCTGGCAAGGTATTCTGACTGAGGGATCCCATTTGTGGAAGTAGGTAGAATTACCTTGGGTAGCTCAGAGAGATACAAACACAGAGGAAAGGCTTGTAGCTACAGTATTTACCATATTGGGCGATGCCTGTTGCTCTATTATACTTGCACAGCTTAAATAACGCTGCTTACTTGACCACAGCTGCTTTGCAGTGTTATTTATCCTGAACTCATACACACACACGCACACACAAACTTCACAGTCAAAAACACCAGCTGAAAGCTTGCCTTGTCCCTCTGAAAAGCAAGCACCCAGCAGCCTGAGATGGATTTCTGTCTCAGCTCCTCTCTGCTGGAGTTGCTCTGGACTGACACCAGCACACAGCTCAAATGTAGCCACATGCATGCTTGTGCTGTATGGATTGCCAACAACAGGGAGAAGGTGATGGGACAACTGTGGTAAAGAGAGGTAAAATCAGCAAGGAAGTCTTGAATTGTTGGATGATTATTGAAAATAAGCACCAAATGCTCAGCAGTCTACTTATCTGCACTGCAGTAGCATCCCTAACCCTCTGTAAGAATAAGGACATGCTCACTGCTGATTACAGCCCTTACCCCAAACTGTTTCAGTGCTGCAAAACACACTGTGACAAATGGATGTGGCTGCATCGCCCTTGAGGAGAAATCCATCCATAATCCCACCTCCTCAGGGCTCAGCTCCAGTGTGAAGGCCCAGCCAGCTGGAATCCCGTGGGTGGAGAAGCTGAAGGAGGAGGCAGGTGGATTTTGTGTTTGGTTACAGAAAAGTGACTCTGTAGGGACCACAGCCAGCTGTGAGAGGTCACTGGAGCTCCTTTGAACCCTACAAAGCATGTGTGTGTGCATTGGGTGGGGTGGACAGAAGTTGAATTAAAGACAAATGAGTGATCTAAAGCCCTGAGATGTCCCCCCAGAGATGCAAGAATTGCCATTTAATTGCCTTTTAAGCATGACTTTGCATTAACTGCTTTCACTGGTTCTTGATAGTCTTCTTAAAGCTACTCTTCCACAGTAAAAGTCTTCATCCGTTCTTCTCAGTTTTAATCTGTAGTTATTCTCTGAAGGTAAATCTAAAGTCTTTGCAGCATGAATGCTTCAAACATATAGTTAGGAAAGTCTGATGAGACTTCAGGGACACTGCACAGCTTTTAGTCACCTTTGATGACAATACCTACCCTCTTCTCACCGATCCATCTGCAGATTCTGTCACAGTTCTTGTGGTCTGTTATTCTGAATAGCTGCCTTTTCTTTCTAGTTACCCCTCCAGAGAAACATTTCTTTCTATTCCCAAATGAAAAAACCCTTCTCTCTTCCAAAATGGCTAAACGTTTGTGACGGGCAGTATGTTGGCCTAGTTTCACTAACTCACTTAAATTTCTGTGCTCTGTAGCAATGTAAGCAGGAAAGCACTTAAAACTCCGGGAAGTGAATCTTGATGCAGCTTCTTTTTCTAATAGATTCATTTTAATTATTTGCTTTTCATGTCTTTTCTTTTAGTTCATGTTTAGTTCCTTCTGAGTCTCACAAGCCAATATTGTTGACCTCATAAAAGGCATCTATACTCATGGCTGAATAAATAGGCAAAATAAATCCTCTTTTAGATATGTGAGCTATATATATACGGTGTGGTAAAGGTTGAAGCGAACCCAAATTTGTGCCAAGCAGAAATTTGTGCCTCAGAGCTACTCTCTGGGACACACTGATCAAGGTGAATATCAGTACATACAGAGAGAGACAGGTGCATGCACTCATGTGCATTTTACAGTCCACACTGCCTCTAGGTTGGAAAGCCAGCAATACAAAACTGTGTGTACCCACTTGGGACAGGAAGTGAGAAACTATCTTTAGCTGAAATTGTAGTAGAAAGGAAAGGAGATGAACAGAAGGCTGTTTATGTTCGTGTCTGCATTTCTATGAACACTGATATGGGACTGTCTGCAGTGATGAGGAATTCCCCACTCAAGGTCACTATTTCCAGCATGGTCTGTGTCCTAGCAAGAGAAAGGACAGTTGTCTTTTGCTCTAGCACACTGTTGCACAAAGTGCTGAAAGCAGTTGCTAAGGTTGGTGGTGATCACAAGACGAGTGAGCAAACATACTTTTCTGTTGAATAAATTCCAGGGGATTTCAAATCCATTCTCTGAAGGCATCAAACTCACGTGTCTTTAGGGAGCACCTCTTTCTTTGTGTGTTTACAGTAATTTGCTGATCCTGGTGCAACACATAGCCATTTCCTTCCTGAGTAGCATCATCCTCTGGGAATGGAAAATTTCCTCCCTTATCAGAGCTTGACAGACAGCAGAGTGATTTGATAATACTGATTTGTTTCCAGCTGCCAACCCCATCTAAACACTGCATCTCACACACTCCAGGTTGATGTTTTCTTTGAGCAGCACTTTGCACTGTGCCCCAGACTTTCTAAGGCCAACAGAACTTGTCCACTAATTCAAATCAGGTTAGTTTATAGTTCTTCTCATAGGACAGTTCTAGAGAAAACTTATGGGTTTTTTGTTTGTTTTTTAATTGTTTTATCTGTAAGTATTGGCATTAGATTTATTTACATCACTACAGAGCGAGGTGCATGATCTTGCAGGAGAGATACTTGATAGGCGACATTTTTTGGCCGACAAGTTATCTACAAGATCCCATTCCAGCATAAATGATGGTTTTGACAGAGTGCTTACCAGAACTGTTCTCTGGTCTACTCTGCACAGGAGATCAGATTAGATAATCAAAATAGTCCTCTTTGAAGCTAAAATCTGTGAACCAATATGAGAGGGTAAATTCTCAGACTCCTCCAGTTCTTCATTTCTTTATTCTACATAAATTGCATGAAATCACTGTCAGTTATGATGGTAGACATGTTGCAGAAGAGATGTACAATCATCGCTTCATTAGCTAGCCTGGTCACCCAGAAAGTGAGAACCACTGTAACTCATCCCAATGGCCTTAACCAGCCACTATCCTGAAAGATTATTTATATTTGCACACTGCAGGTGACATCTGCCTCAGCTCCTATCTGCTCTTCTAATCATCTCCTCCATGCATTTACCAGATGTTGGAATGGAAGCATATACCTTTTCATGAAACCATAGTCACCAGGCTCAGTCAGCTCACATTTCTCCAGATGTTTTGTGATCTCATCACTTATTAATGTTCCTAGCTAAGTTAGCTCGACTCTAGGTCAGGATCAGTGGTTATAACCTCACCAACCCGTTTTGGAAGAATTCACTAAGATTGATTTCTGTTAGTTACCCTTAGTTACCCTCCTCCCCACAGTCATCTCTGTGGAGCTTTTAGTTTTGGACATAGATTTCTCCCCAGTCTTACGGCCATTTCAGAGGTGTAAGTCAGCAAAACTTCCCTATTAATTTGCTACGAGCAACATAAACTCCTTCAATCATTACTAGGAATAGATACATGGATACCTTCCAAATTGCCAAGATACTTCTATAACGATTTGCACTGTCATAGTTCTGTGCACATAAGAAAGCTTTCATGTTTAATTAATACCCTGAAGACCCGGGTGGATAAAAGCACAATCTCAGCAATTGCTCGTGCAGTTTTTCTGCTCAGAATTTTAAAATCGGGCCCAAACTCTCCATCAGCACCTTACCTCTACTACCATTTCTTTTGAAAGTTATCGGTTTTGTCTACAAATACTTCATGAAATCGGCGCCTAATTGAATGTGACCATAACAGAAAATTAGTCAGGATTAATTCTGCAATGTGCTGGAGGCTACAAAGTATGCGAGCTGAAGTGTAATTTTGAGGATCATCAGGAATATTGTGGCACGTAAATGGAGCTGAAACAGAATTTTTAACTACATAAATTCTTATTTAAGAGTGGGAGATAATTAATATGGTGGATAAAAAAAGACAATCAGTTGCTGAAATAAAGGAATGTTGTTAAATTGCTCAATTATCACTTATTTATGAACCACATGTGCCATGCCCATTCATACTTCAACATTCCTGGAATCACTTGTTTACTACCCACGTCCAGGGCTTATGTCTTATTTGCTCCTGCAGCTCTAAACTGAAGGCAAATCTTTGCAAGCATGTGGCTCCAACCAAGCTGAGAAAGAGATAAACAGTATAAATCTTCCACTTTCTCAGTCCGTGGCATCTTAGCTATCACAAATGCAGGGAATATCTGCAAAGTGCAAATTCTTTGGATTATTGAATTCCTCCTGTCACTCTACTGTGATTGGCTTCTTTTATTTTTCTCCTTAAGGCTGTGTGCGTGATCTTTATCCTTTAGAGTTTGACATTAACTTGAACTGAGTAATTGTACCTTTGAACAGGAATGACATTGTTCCTGGCAACTTAAAAAAAGTAAAAAAAAAAGTGAAGTCAAAAGCAATGAAAGCAGGGTTTTCCTCCTGCCCCCTTCACTCCACGTGCTGGAGAACAGTGGGAACAGTGCTATGGTGGAGCTATAGCTGCCTGCCAGCACCATTTTTACCCCCTTTTTGAGTTTGACTTGCAGCATATTCAGTGACTGAAAATGCAAGCCTAACACCTCAACCTATACAGCTTCTTCTACTGCACCCATCATAGACACATCTGGGAGCTCTTACTCATGGGAAAGAGGCTAAGTGTATCAGACAGATAAAAACCACTCTTATCTGGTATTACATGTTTTTCCAAGGAAGGTGATGGAAGTTTTCAGCAGCTATGTCATTTTCCCCCGATTGTTTTCAACAGGAAACAGAAATGCTCAGCTTCAGGAATCAGCTTTAAGATATAACTGAGCCTTGGTCAGATTCCAGCCTGATCCTGGAGTCCCAGCAGCTGTCTGTCCTCCAAATCAAAACCATTCTCTCCCCCACTGTGTTTTCTCAGAGCGTGAATCTGCAAGGTGCAACGCCTGTCCACCAGGAGCAAGGAAAGCCTGGAATCTTTTCCTAACCAGAAGTACACCTGAAGTCTCCTGGGAGACTGTGGACACGGTTTGTGCATACCTTCATTACGCAGAGCTGGAATGACTGCCAGCTTGCATGGATGCCCTTGCCCAACACTCAGCATTTCAGCAGAAATAAAGCAAGCCTCCCAGGAAAGATTCATAGCGTTTCCAAAAGCACAGATCTCTCTTCCGTCCTTTGCCCTAAATTGCAGCTAAATTTCTGCTTATTCTCCCCTCAATAGCTGAGATTCAAGCTAAATAAAGGTAGTGCTGTTTGTTTTCAGTTTGAACACGTTAGCTAAAGGAAATACTGTAAATTACAGCATGAACATGCCACACCAGTGTGAAAGTGCAGCTGAGAGCCCCCCAGCCAGCTTGCAAATGCAGTTGAGAGCTCTTTGTTAAGTAGGAAAAGCAAAGCAATGTAGTTATTAGACACAAACAGTCATGTAAGTTTCAGGACTTACCCTGAGTCATCCCTGGCTCCCTCATCTCCGGCTGATGTTTTCATCATTACAGCAAACTTTAAGACACTTTGTTTCACAGTGGCTTTAGAGTTCCTTGGTAAAGAAAGCAATTCCTTTCCATCGCTGAGCAGAACATCCACATCCTTTGGTTTTATATTGAAGATGATATTTCAAGGGGCAGCAGGGGGAGGATGTTTAAAACCAACTTCAGGCTCAGTAATATCGGAGGGCAGACGACTAAACAGGCACTGAAATGAAAGCAAACTACCAAGAAGGTCTGATTTTAGCCTCTCTTCTTTCTACTTCCTGTATTTATATGAACGGGGGATTTCAGGAAGAGGCAGTCTTTGGTGGTCAAGGGTGTGTGTGTGTGTGTGTGTGTGTGTGTTAGAAAGCCATATTTAGTAGTGAAGGCACGTTAACCTTATTAGAAGGGCCTGAAACTGTCAGCTTCTACTTTGTTTCTCTAACTTAAGTAAATACAGGGGAGTTTGTTTTACAGACTACAGGTATATCAGTAGGCAACAGAGCATGGTGAACTTTGTAAAGGATTTTATAAGGCAGCAAAGCATTAAGTCTCCGTCTGCAAATTCCTGAAGCATGTGTATTTCTATTGCTTGAATAACTGGAACCAGATGGAGCTTGGAAACCTTTATATTTACATAGGACCTGGGAAAATGAAATGTCTAACACAGGCAGAGGACATTTATGCAAAGAAGTTAATGCAGAAGGTAATGATAAGGCTGTAAGACTGCTAGTAAATGAACAGCTGTCTGTTTGACCTGGAGTTACTTAAGTGGTTGAGTAGTTTGCTGTACTGAAAACCCAACTGAACACAGACCAGCTGTGGAGGCTGGGAGCTGACAGATGTGCTGTCAGACAGGGCTAGTGGCACTCCTGCTTGGCAGCTCTATTATTCAGGAAATATTTGATGTTGGAAGAATGCATAATGGAAGAAAGCAAAGTAAAAATATGAAGCAGAGGCAAAGAAAAGCAATTCCTTGGGACAGAGGAGATGACAGTAACTTGTTTCTCCTTTTATTTTTAGAAGAAATTTCTCAGCTTTCTATTGTTCCAGTAAGTACTTTGCCATGCAGCCCACCTTAGAAATGGAAATGTCAGGCAGCTCCCAGTGTATCCGCATGAGAGAAACTAGACTTGTGTAGAACACAGAACTTGTTCTGCTAGCCTGAGCTAAGAGGAACCAGGGAACCTTACTCTAATCTAGAGCCACTTGTGTAACTCAAGATAGACTTTTCTCAAGGGTTTTTCAGTTAAATGTTGAACTTGTGTTGGCATTAGGAAACCTGTCTTCTAGCTTCTAGAAGGATTTCTCTTAGAAAATCAAACAGCTGATGTAAAGGCTGCACGATGGAAAATTCACAACCCTGCTAAAGGTGTCTTACTATTTAATTATCAGTATCATGTAGATTTCAGACCACTTTTTGCCTTAACTAGTCTTAAGATTTCTGTTATTGTATCTCATTATATTCTCTTCTACTAAACTAAGGACCTCTTTGCTCCAACTCATGTTGTCAGTTTTAGACAATTACAGACTCATTCAATGTTGCATTTAACTCTTAAACAAACTGGTTGGCTGAGATTCACTTATCCTTCTCTGCAGGCTTGTCGTATCTCATGAATCCTTCTGGTAGCTGGAGTACTGCTGGTTCTGGGCACAGAGGTCCAAGAAGTACACTCCAAGTTTGTTCTCCAGCTTGGCACTTTTGAAATACACCTTGGGTATTAGCATAAGAACAAGTTTCTAGATACATTCCACAAATTCAGCCCCATGCCAGCGTTTCATTTCCCTACATTGCAACCCAGCTAGGACCAGGACACTGAGTTTACCTTTGCTTATCTGGGAAACAAAGGCAGAAAGCTTTAAAGGTGAGCTGTTCTGCGTGAACCTACTCAGGTGGAGAAATCTGTGCTTACACAAAGATGCAGTCATCCTAGGCAAAGAAATAAGACTCTGCAGATGCATAAGATCAGTTTTCAGCAAGTGAGAGGCATTTCAAAAAATGCTGTTAGGCAAGAAGTACTATTAAAAACACACAGGAAAAAAAATGCAAAAATACAGAATACAAAATACAGTATCGTGGTGGTCTTTCAGTTTGACATTATTTGAGAAAAGCTCTTTTTTGGTTTCTTGTGAAAACTTTCACACAATTCATAATGTACAGGTTCAGAAATTTAAAGTTTTGAAAGTATTTCTGTTAAAGATAATGGACAAAAATTCTGGAAAAAGACTCATTTTTTTTTCTCACAAGTATTTTAGCATCTCTGCAATATTGTATAAGTATTTCTGTAAAATGCATAAAATATGGAAATTAGGACAAACTTTAATATAAAATATTTTTTCAGAGCTTTTTTACATGTTTTTTCTTAAGCCAGAAATCCAACAGGCTTGGAGTGAGATGCTATGCTGTAGGATGAGGCTGTGGTACACAATTACACACAAGCTACATGACAAAGACAAACACTGCAAAACGACACTTCTCTGAGATGCATCCAAGCCAAACAGGTTTTAGAGAAAGAACTGAATATTTCAGTACTTGGAGAATTATTTAGATGTGACATGTTCATGAAACTAATTTTTAGCCTATAGATTGCTGCAATATCAGTGTGAGCTAGAAGCTGCTGGGGGAATTCTTGTCTTTTTTTAGGGCTGATTCACCCCTTCCATCTTCCACACCATTTGGCCTAGTTGAGAAGGTTTAAAAATGAGAGAAGCCCTTAAGTGCAGTTTGGTTTCACTGAAGTGCTTTCAGCATATGCACAGATTATGTGGCAGTTCTGCTTTTCACACAGTAGGATGCAGTTGCATCATGGTATATTCCTGCAGGAACTGTCATGCCTATTGTGTCACTAATCCATAGATTATGCGCCTTTTATAAAGCCTATTACATAACAGGTCATGATGGGTCATGAGGTCAAATGTACAGGGGATTAAAAGAATGGGTACTTTCTACAGCCAGATTCTGATTCTTGGAAGTTAATTCTGTAGGGAAGAGGGAGTCATTTCCTTAGAAACAGCTAGCCTAGCATACACCAAAGAACGAACCCTCATGCAAAAGTCAAAGAAAGCAGGATATTGCTTTTCTCTACTTCACAAGTGTGAATAGTGGCTAATTACAGGTTTTATACAGTAACAGGGATTCAAAAGCATGCAGAGTGGCTATGGAAAATAAGGTCAAACTTTTATCTCTGTCACCTGGAGTAAACTGACAAAGAGTACTAATGGGAAGACTCTTGCCTAATGAATCGTTAAAAAATACAGTATATGAGAGTAAGGTTCCTTCTTCAAAGAACTGAATTTAGAAACTTTCCTTCAGCCCAGAAGATACAGCATCAGAGACTGTGCATCTACCCTAGAAGTCATATGAGACCCTGAGACAACTGTACGTCTGCCTTTTGGAACAGGCAACCAAGAGTAAATGGGACTATTTTTTTTCTCTGCTATCTCCAGAGCCTAAGTATCTGGGAAGGTGAAATAGCATTATGGAGCTTTTAGATCATGCTTCCATTCCCTTTTGTCAGCATTCAGTACCCAATGGGAACCTGATGGATTCCACTGTACCATGGGGCCAAAACACTGTGATAAGGATGTTTCTGAGACTTCCACATTTGTTCTGGATTGGTGCCTCAGTGCAGCAGACTATATTCTCAGCAGTTCAAACATTTCTAGTCCCAAAAGGGCAAATCTTGCATTTTGAAATTGCTGCAGGTCAAACTGATACACTTGACTCACCCCAAAATATTGGCTTGATCCAAGTGATACTCCCTTGAACAGATGAGAACGTGGACCTTCTGTCTTTCAGTTCAGCAGAGTCCAGGTTTCAGCAAGAAAGTGCAGGCACGTATCCTTGCTGGGTCCTGAAATTTTAGATTTTCAACAATAAATAAGAGAACGCTTCACACGTTCTCATCACCTGAGAAAAATACAGCAAACAATCCAGTAGTTCTTATATAATTTATTGATAGTGTACATGTGTTAATAACATAGTGCATTACCATACTGACTGTTAGATTCTTTTATAAATGCCTATTTAACTATTTATTTTTAATTTTCCACAACAAAAATAATCAAATATCATGCCAACATTTTGTAACAAATTATCACATTAAATCCATATGGATTTCATGACATATTTATCTGTACAAAGGACCCCATATACACAGAGCATTCACAGTGCATAAGGTCACGGTCATTGAAAAAATAAATAACATGATAAATAGAATTTTGTTATTTACAGTTTACAAACTCATCCCTTTCTGTTTTCAAAGTAAGCAGTTCTAGAAAGTTTTAATAAAATTTAAAGAGGTACTGCACCACCTAAGGGTGCACTGCAAATGGCTATAAGCATGAAGCACAGGGAATTTTAAAAGGTTCAGAAGTTATTTTAGCAATCGTAAATGATTTCAAATACCTGCTTGCAATGGAGGAGATGGCAGGTGCCAAATTCTGCTCAGAGTTCCACTGCTGAAAATTTGTGTCAACTACCAGGACTATAATGAGAGCTGGCATCACTCCCAAGAACGTGAAGGCAATAATTTGGTCATTAACTTCACTGCAGAGTTTCAGCCATTTGGAACATTGATGCTGCTGGGGAAGCAGACTTGAGTGTTCTTTGTGTACCCAACCGGTATATATGAATGAAGGCAATAACCTTTTCTGCAAAATCCTCTGAAAAGAAGCATCACAATCTTTCCAGATACTTTATCTGTCTGGTTTTGATATATTCTGATGACCTTTAGATTTTGTCACAATTCCCTATTGCTATAAATCAACCTTTATATTTGTTTTTCAAGTTTACCAAGATCATCTCAATGATAAGACAGTAACAATCACATACATTCTTTGTGCAATTAAAAAAAAAAGAAAAAAAGAATTAAATTCAAACTGGTAACTCTTTTAGGAAAATATCCATGTGACCTTAATTTCCTATACTCTTCATTTATTTCAGAGGTTCATTGTATGTCAGAAGTATGGTAGGAAGCAGAACATGTGATGTGATGTGATGTTCACAATCATTATATATCTCAGCCTGTGGAGAAGGAGCTACATGTATTTCAAATTTCAGGATAGGGATGAAGGATCTCACAGCTTTCTCTGGGGAGAAAACAGGAGGACGTCACACATGGGGAAAGAGAATGCATGCTCAATTTATTCACATTGAGATTTTTAAATCTGTGCATACTAGGTCAGGAATTGGAAAGCACATATCAGCTGAACAACATTCTTCTCTTCATTAGAACACTTGCATACAGAATTTTCAAAATAGTTTAAGGAAGTAATAAGAGGTAATGGGGGGCTTGGTACAGAATTGGTATAACTGAATGCTGTCATTTACCTGTGTAACCATCATACAAATCTCATCACTCAACAGACTGAAAAATCTAGACTTCAAAGAAATATAAAGGAAAATACGTAGCAAATGTCTGAGCTGCAGAGCTTTTCTTATGAGTGCTTAAACACAAATAAGTGAAGGATCTGAGCCTTGCAGTGATAGAATATTATGTCCAAAGGTGATGCATTTCAATACTTGAAAAAAAGATTCTTTGGTTTCACCTGGCTATCAGTGTTACTTTAGTGTCTGCTTCATATTATATCAGGTCTGCTCTTTCCTTGGCATGGATAATCAGGCAGTATTTATACAACTTAAAGCACTCTACAAAAAGAAAAAAAAAAAATCTAACAGTGGTACACAAATAAATAACATTACGATTGCAAGAAACCCAAAAACGGAAGACACCCCGACATGTGGGATTTGTGCAACTAGAGCAAACACATAGTAAAATCAAGTGTGTACAATTAAAGCACAAAGGAAATCAAACAATAGTCTTCCCTATAATTGCTGTATAAATATTAGACTTGGAAAGACATTTTCCATTTGCTTACACATTAGAGGAATGTTTACTAATATAATCTAAAACCAGAAACTAATTATATGTTAGTCACAGCTGCAGCAAGCATACCATAAAACAAAATTGGCACGCCAATGACTGAGCCAGGAGAAAGATAGTTGACTGCCATACGTGTTGGGAAGACTTAAGGTATTCAGCTAGGCTGGACTTCAGCCTAGAGCAGATCAGCAAACAGTCATTTTAAGATAATCATAACTGTAGCTTTTTAGATTTAGGCAAAAAGATCCCTAGCCTAAAATATTTATTTGGGCAATATTTTCCATGACTCAGAGTACCAAATCTGAACTTTTATGACATAACCTTATAATGCAGTACAAGACTTACAGTCTATAAGGAATCAGACACTTCAATGGCAACACTCCCATGTAGTCACTATAGATAGGTCTGCAGTCTGTGGAATCTATGTGGGACTGTACTACTCCTGTGGAACTGTAGCACAGAAGAGCTGCTAGAAGCTCTGCTTGGCCAGCTGTAATTCCGTTTTGATGCTACTGTATACCAGGAAAGATACACTGTTTTGAAATCCATGGGACAGGGAACCAGTTCTCCTCTTATTCACGAGTGGAAATCCAAAGTGGTGTCAGCAGAGCAGAAGTCCATAGATTCGGTCCAAACCTTTTAACTTGAGTGAGAAATAAAAACTGTAGTCTACAAAACAAACATGAGTGTGACAAAAAGCCCAAAAGTCATGCTCAGCTGTCATCAATCCAGCAAGGCACTTAAATATATGTTTAGTTTTAAGCATGGAATCAATCCTAATGAAGTTAAGCTTTGCTGGATAAGGGCTATCTCTTTCTGCATTGTATTACTCTTCAGTATTAGTAGGCTGGCAATTTTCAAATCACATCCACATGCTTTCTTTTCACTCTTGAACTGAATGTTAGCTTAGACAACATTGTGACATACATTCCAAACTCAGGCAGCTAACTGTTAGTATGGTTAGTAAAACAAAATGGCTACAAATTTTTCCAAACCCAATCCGAGCAGATGCAATATAGAATCGTAGAAACTTCAGAGAGCCAAGTGCAAATTGTTCCTGTCATTGGAAAATGGCAAAATTTGAAGTAGTTTCCTGACACAAGCAAATTATTTTCTGTATACATGAAAGGCACTATTCCGCTAGTACTCAGCAATATTCTCCTGAATTACTGACACATTCTTAAGTGGGTATCTGACAGACAGCAATTTGTCAGTTAGATCTTCCTCAGTCCATTCAATTTATCTGCACGGCTTGCCTATAATTATCATTTTCATTTATTTTAGCATATTAGTAATGACTATATGGGGACTCTAACTACTTCATATGATATGTGTCATCAAGGCCCTGATACAGCATCTAATAATTCTTTGGCAAACAGTATATCCCTGGTCACATGGTTGTGTCAGAGGAGAATCCTACTAAAGTTATTTATAATGATAAGCATGGCACAATACCTGTCTTGTAAAAGAAGATGTATATGAGACTGCCTCGGAAAATGCAGCATCACAATTCAATATAAATCGTCCTGAAGTTGGTCTACATTTCAGAGAGGGCTATACAATGACAGGACATGCTATGCAATTTAAGGTCAGCATTATTTTCCAAGATGTCTCTTCCTACAGCAGAACACTGTTTTTTGGAGCAGATGATATTCAATTTAGGAAAAATAATTTTTAAAAATGTCTCAAGGAGTCATGGCATTAGCAAACACAATTTCATGCATTTTTGAGCTGGGGATCAGCTGCAATGGAAGAAATTGGTGCCCTAGTCTTTTAAAGCTACCTGGCTCAGAAATATGAAGATACAGTACAATCCGCTAGGTCTGGCACTGTAAACATCGATGCCCTCATTAATGTCAACTCAGCTGATCACTAGGCAGGCATTCAAAACTAGATTTTGGAACTACTATTAAGTAGTGTAAGTACATCCGAGCTGCCCAAACTGTGCACAGAAGAGCAAATGTTTGCTTGTAGGCAACTAGTTCTCTAAGTCCAGCCTCTCTCTCTGCTCCTTTCAGGTTCAAATCTAAGCCATCATGAGACTATCAGCAGCATACTGTCATTCTGAAAAATAGCAGAGAAGACAGTAAGAATAGAGAGGGATGCTCCTATAGCAGTGCACTTTCACAGCTTTTCTGCAATAGAAGACTCAAGGATGAAAATGAATCTCTTCAGCTTTGCTGCTACACTACAGCAGAATTGTCTTGAATGCCAGGAAATAAGGTCATCTACATATTTGAGGACAAATACGTTTACTGTTATGCTTGGCTATTCAATAAAGCATTTTAATAATGCTGTACTTATTTCCACTGTAAGATTTGTGTAGTTTAACTACACAACTACCTAATTAAGGTGAAAAACTGGGTACTAACTGGGTACTAATACTGACATTTATTACAAAGTGTAAAGCAAATAACAAATATATTGCTCCTTTTCCTGTAGGATTTCATTAGAAGGAACCAATTCCTAAAAAAGCTCAACAGCAGAATTCACTCTTTAATTTGCATCAAAATAAATCTTAAATAGCCTTAATTGTAAACACGTTGCCTGGTGTAAACAGTGTCCTACATGTGAGCTGGTTGAACTCAATTATTTAATCAGGTATGCTGAGAGAAGGAATTTTTTAATTTAGTTCTTATTCACTAAGGTTCTTTAGTATGTTCTCAGTGACACAGTAATGGGAAGTGTTATATATAGTCTTAAGTGCAAAATATTAATATATTTAAAAATGTATCAACTTTTAGTTGATAGATTTGTTTTGGTTTATAAACATTAAAAAATTAAAAAAATCTATGTATAAAGTTAACTGTGCTTCTTTAGAAGATCTTTCACTCATATACAGCTTTAAAGTTTAGTAGCAATGCAAAATATGCACACTGTCTTGGTGATCTGCAGTCTTATGACTACTAAAACATGGAATGTTACCCATTGTTTTTAATAGTCTGGGCCAGATCCTGCTGTCATTTTACCTCAGTTATTCCTTATATCAGGTTTATGCTGGTGGACAGGATACCAAAATCTGGCTTCTACCGGGGCTTGAAAAGAAGTACAATGTATTTCAAATTTGTATACAATCAAATCAAGGACCATGGTCTCCTGATAGACTCTTTTATCTATCTATATCTTCTCTGCACTACTGAGTGTCAGACACCCATCTTCATCAAGCTTCTGGAAATATATAAAGAATGGAGAATATATCAGCTTCTTGACTGATGAAGTAAGCTTACTTCCCTCAATAATCAAATTAAATTAAATCATAGCCAAGGTGGGTTTTGTTGTCAGACAATCTGGGTTATGTCTGGATTCTATTCTCAACTGACAGCAATAATTGATAGTTACTCAGCACCCAGTTGATTTTATTTGCTTAGTTTCTTCTAAACTTACAAATGAGCTTACAAGGGCCAATGCAAAATATTTGTCATGGTGTAATATTCCACCAATTTTTGTTTATATTTACATATACAGCATTACTCATTAATGATAAAACAGATTTTTCAAGTATGAAGTTCTGCATGTAATTATCTTCTTCACTATGCAGATAGTCAAACTTATAGTGTGCATCATCAGAAGTGATACAACATACAACCATTTCCTCTTCTTTCTCTGCCACACTGTTCATCTTCTTTGAAAAGAATGATAAATATTCAACACTGCCATCAAAAACTGTCGTTGCAGTTTCTCTATAAGCAGAGCACTTGAAGGGGGAAATGATGTCCTCAACAGTGCATGCCTCATATGTACCTTGGACTTTCTGGTCCCGTAGTTGAGATAATTTGACAAAGCTGAGAAAAGTTCTAAACTCGCCTCCTTTCTTTCCATGGAAAGTAAGTGTCAAAAGCAAAAGAACTATAAAGATTTTTCTCCAGTCTTCTTGTTAACCTTGTTGGTAGTGTTTGATTGTCTGCAAAAGGAGAATGAAAACAACAGAAAGTCCCATAAATGGGGACGTTTGAGAGTACCGCGTAAGGTCCACACAGCTTCATGACTGAGCAGCAATATCCAAAGAGGAGTTAAATGCTTTGGTTGCCTTGAGCTAGCATGTCACAAGAAAGGTATGCTTTCCTTCCACATAGGTAAAAGTGCTTGGTAGCTCATGAAGTAGGAATGACACTCAAATTACTGATGGAAGGAAGGTAGAAATGTGAAATGTCTCCTGTCACTTATAGCACAGGTAATCGGAGGAAGCGCAGTCTCTCTCCTTAACAGTTTAAAGTCCTTCTCGGCACATAGGAAGGTTGACAAAGGTGAAGACGTTAAACTCTATCAATATAGAGAAACACAGGAAAACAGCATAAAGAAACAACACGTAGATGCCTAATTTCTTGTCAAGTTTCCATTTATTTACATGGATCCCAAACACCTGCAAGCAAACAAAGTGTTAGTTAATTAAGCCTCAAAGGAGACTTCTGGAAACAATTGTAAGCTAAAAATGACTAGAGATCCTGGACCAAGATAAAAATATATTCTTGGCATTTTACACATTTTAAAAAGGCAAAATACTCCTTTTTTAAAATAAGTATGTAGGAATCCAATCCAATAACTCAAACTCTGGCCTTACTCTCACTTGCCTGAAGAACCTTTTACAAAACATTAAATGAACCCACTTTAAAGCCACTTGAGAAGTTCTTCATGTAGCAGAGAAGTTCTTCACGGGTGCTCTGTTTCAGAGCATAGTGCATTTTCAGTACATCAGGCACATTCTAGTCAGGCAGCATTCATTCTCTGCTTCATTATGAACTAAGGGAATACACTGAATATGCCTCTCCCTCCAGCACTCCCTTATACACCCTTTACATCCCAGTTGAACACAAGCCCCTAATGTTCACTCTTTCAACAGCTTTGGAAGTTTCTTTGACATTTTACTCAGCTCTCAAACTAGGGGGAATTACAAGCTATAAACAGTAAAGCAATTAAATCCACATGAAGGCTCCCCTGTTTTCAGTGGTGCTATGAGTCTCTGCACTGATTTTTGCTATGGAAAGATCTGGGAGAATTAGGGTATCCAGTGGAACAAATCAGACAGTAGGTGGTTTGAACTCAGATGATATGGCTGCAAAGATTCTTTTCAGAAATCCCTGAGTTACTAGCATAGTAACATCTGCATAACCCTCCCATGTATTTGAAAGTGCTGGTTACCAATACACATGCAGCAATATCAGATACAAACGTCTATAGAATGTTGTTGCTCCACAGGCACCGTGCAGTATGGCACAACTACAGATAGGAAAAGTAAAGAACAGGCTCCCACAGCTTGTATTAGCAGATGCACTAGGAAGTTGGTGGCAAAGTGAACAGACCCGGACATTCTATCATTTAAGACATGCACAAGTGATGTGAAGTTTGCTAAAACCTAGCCATGCAACAGTGTAGCATCTCCAGTGATTATCCCCTCCTTTACAAGGGTCTCCACAGGCAGTGAAAGATATAAGTGGGTATTTTTATACCTTTGGGATTTGATTCTTTCCACAGATGGCTCTCTGGAAGTCAGCAAGATCACAGTACCCTAAGTACCAGCAAAACTGACTTTTGAAGCAGAACTATTGTTTCACCTTAACAAGTCAGTATTATAAGGGTGAGTGGTACTTAACATGCATATTCAACGTCCTGAGGTTCACAGCCCTCACATTAAGGGTTCTGTCTACAGTGCATTGTTAGTCTAGGCTGGTTTAGAGATGGGAGGATGAAAAAAAGGGAGGAAGCATACCTGGGTCTTCCCCACCACAGAGTACAGACAGACCTAAGGTATGCAGCTGGACACAGGACCAAAGGAACATTACTGGATCACATAATGTCAATACTGACATGAAATCAAAGGGATCTACACACTTCTAGCAACTCTTCTGCACCAAACATCAGATTTCAGTCCTGCCACTGGAAGACAATTCTACTCATGGCATTATTTTAAGAACAGTACTTTAAAAGAATCAATACTTTAGGGATGATGAGTACTTCCAGTTTTTCCTTGTAGAATACTGGAAGTAAATATCTGATAATTATTTTGCAATCAGAATAGTCTGAAGAGTCACATTCAGAAACACACTAATACTTACAGTCAGTGCCACTGATCCTAGTAAAAGTGCAACTGAATAGACCAGTCCTTTACTGTTTATCTTAACCTGTGTGAATTAAACAGAAAAGAGACCTTTAAATTACCTGGAATAGGAAAACCTTTTTTTAGAGATCAGAAATAAATGCACTGATTTATAGTAGTCCATCTTCTGCCTTAAACTGTGACTGACTTCTTTTAAACTATGGAAATCCACAACAGATTTATAATGGAGAATGGGAAGGTTAAGGATTTAAAGCAAATGTGTAAGGAATCCCAATTCTAAAAAAAAAGAAAATAGCATGTATAATGGATTTCAAGTTAAAAGATCCTCATGAGAGAAAGAGGTGTTATTTTCTAGTAGTTTCTAGATGTTATTGTTATTTTATCTTACAAAAATACTAATGTACAGGGAGACAGATATGCTTGAAGTTGCGCAGTGAGAAAATGACAGTGTCATGAAAGATATATATGGCCCTATTTTCTGATACAGAATGTAATGTACTCTGTTTGACAAACTGGGAATTAATTGCAGCTTGTGGAAGGATCATTGCTCGTGTAACTCCTGGCAAAAAAAAAAACAAAAAAACACAACACCTTATTTAGTAACCAATAAAATGCTAGCACTTGCTTTGTTAGATCACTTTTATTTGCATGCTTTCTTTTTAGGATATGGTGGTGGTTTTTTTTGTTTGTTTTGTTTTAAATAGAGAAAAGGAAAACATTAGAAATATGCTCAGTATACATACAGTTGATCCATAATCAATTGCCATGGTCTGCAAACCCCACGGAACGCCAAGGCCCACCAGAATGTCAAACACATTACTTCCTATTGTGTTGGATACTGCCATGTCACCAAGGCCTGCAAAGGAAAAGCAAATTTCAGGTGAAAAAAAGAATAGAATCAATACTCTGTATCCAGAGGAAATTAAAGAGGACTGACTGGCATTGATCCAAGCCCTCTTGGCCTGGCTAGAGTATCTGAGGTAAGGAGACAATTTTCATAATTGGAAATTATATTTAACGTTAGCTGACATCTCTTTCTGCACCAGTAGTTCTAAGGAAGGCAGAATCCTCTTCCTCTGCTACTTCTCCTTAAGGACCAGCCTTACTACTGAGTCACTTCTACAGTGCATACCAAGAAGGAAGAGGAACTCTGATGTATGGGACAAATCCTGCAAATAGTCAGAGCACACAGAGTAGAGACAGACACTGCTGGATCACAAATACAGTCTCTATTTAAAGGAAGAAGGAAATATTATACTTTCAATCTATTTTTTATGGCAGTACCCCTCTCTAGTCTTTAGATATTTGTCTGCAATCTGCCTTGTAACCATTTTTCTTGATTCCACGTACTGCAAAAATGCTGTCCTTCAATGACAAAGGATGCTTTTCCACAAGCTACCACTTAGCTTCACTTTCAGAAGAAACAATCCTTAGACTAGTTTTGCCTAATATTAAGGAAGAATTAATCTAAAGCAGCCGTCTGTTCATTTAAAAACATGTTTTCCTTCTATTCCTTCACAAAACTGTTTGCTTAGTACTACATGCGGAAAGCTAATCTAGTCAGAAGGCAGTTCCATAAAAATCTTGAATACTTCTGTGAGACTCAATGCTTTTATGAGATTTTTCCTGCACACAACAGATAATATAAGCTGCAGAATGAAGTATCTTAATTCTTAATTTTAATCAAGCAACATTTAAGAGCACCACTTCTATCTCAAAGGTGGTACATTTGGGTGCTTAACTTATCATTTCAG
This sequence comes from Chrysolophus pictus, assembly GCA_037305975.1. Taxonomy (NCBI): domain Eukaryota; kingdom Metazoa; phylum Chordata; class Aves; order Galliformes; family Phasianidae; genus Chrysolophus; species Chrysolophus pictus. Next base: position 45,095,337 of record CM074580.1, on the reverse strand, counting down.
AACCCTTGCTGTTTGCCCAATTATGTGTTCTGGAGATCTCATTATCTGGAGAAAAAAAAAACAAAACAACAAAACACTGCAGGGATCGGAGTAGTGAAAAAGAATAAAATCAGGACAGGTTCTTATTCCACTGCAGTAGAGGAGATCGTACTTTCAGGTTTAATGTTTTTCAACAACAGGAAGGCATGTGGCTACAGACATTTCTCAAAAAAGGAAATGTAAAAAACCTTCACAGAATGTTAAAGATACTTGAAAAAAGAATTTAAAATTTCAATTGAAAACTCGATGATGACATAACTAACGTTTATCTAAAACCTCTTCCAGTGCTACTTTTCATACATTCCAAAGGGAAAGAGATTTGCCTTTTGATGAGAAATATGTTTGGAGCAACACCGTTTTGCTAGATCATCTTAGACTACTTCACTTCCCTGGGTTCAATAAATCTTCTAGAAATCAATAAAAGTTTTATATGGAACAGTGCTGATTAGCATAGATTTCTCAGTACAATGTTTTAATAGCTGATATTTCAGTTTTGTCTACTACTTCTATCTTTTTATTCAGACTGACACATACTATGCATGAGATAGCTAACTGTCAAATGGCCATCTGGAATGCTAGGCTGTGCCCAGTTCCAGTGAGTAAAAGGTAACAGGATAGGGAAGATTTTTTGACACACAGTACTTAGCAAAGTGTTCTGTTTTTCATCCAGGCTCTGAAACAGTACAAATAAAAATAATTAAAAATAATAAAATTGCACTGAAGGTTTGTGTGCACTGAAGAAGCAAATCATAGAGCATGTACTGTAGGACTGCAGGTATCCTTCTGCAGATGCAGTACCTTGTCTCGCAACTATTAAGCTGGCCATGCAGTCTGGGACGCTTGTTCCTGCAGCTAGGAAAGTAATGCCCATGATCACATCTGGTATCCCAAGGGTATATCCAATCACAGTCACCTGAATGGTAAGGAAAGGAGATAAACTTGTCAGATTTCAAAAGTCTCCTCAATCCAATACCACTGTAGCATAATTTGATCTCTGGTGTAGATCCTCAAAGAATTAGACTCAAGATCTGTATCTGTACATGAAGTAAGTGTGGAATAACTAGCCTAAAATCAACCTTGTGAAAAAGAAAAGTACCTTGGATATAGTCTTCAACATTTTTGAGCAAACAGTAAGCTCCACTTTCTGTACTTCTAAGAGGATGTACTGATCTTTTAAAGAGGAGCACAGACAAGGAGTCCATCTGTGGTTTTGTTTTTATTTTATACCCAATAATAGCAAGATTGTTATTGCTTCTTTTCGAAAAAGGATTGGAATCAAGTTATAACACGATACAGTGTCAGAGATGTAAAGAAATTATTATATTCCAGCACATGAAGAAAGAAACAGTTTTTCAAATAACTCCTGATATAATCCCAAAGTGAGCAGCTCTGGTTATATTTTCCCCTGAGAGTCCAGATGCAGCTTTACAACTATTAAGGGAAGGGCTGAAGCTTGTCGCAGAACTCTTGGAAAGACAGGGATCGTTTTTTAACTGGAACATCCAAAGAAGACTGAAAAAAAGTGAAGAGAAAAAAAACCACCAACAGTCAACTGAGCACGCAAAAGAAACAGCCCTGTGAGAGTGAGAAGACCAAAGCAGGAAGAGACAGCTCCTTCCTTGCAGAGAATACCAAGGGTGAGAGTCTACAAGTTTCTGTGTTGTTTTCTTGAAATAGCTTGTTAGCCTCATGCATGAGGAAGACTGGACCCTTTGCCGAGGAAAAGGTGTACTTTAGAAACCCACTCACAAACCTTCGTATTCTCGTAGCTCAGAAATAGGAGGCATGATTCTCCTGTTGTAAATGGTAATACTATAAGGTCTGGCAGCATCTTAAAATAAGAGGTGTTGCAGCCTTGGCGAGCATGTGAAGGGGACATCTACAAATGGAACCAAGGTGCAGAGCATGATCTGACAAAGGACATATGGTATGAAATGAATGTGTGGTTTTGGCACTATTATACCAGCAGAATGAGCGGCTGGCATATGGATCTCTCAACCCTCAGAGAGAGGGGGATTACTTTATAGTGCAAAACATTATGGATCAAGTGTGTATTAAAAACAGAAGGAAGCATAAATATAAAGCAGTCTGCAAATGTCTGACACATTTGGAGAAGGTATGAATGTTTTCCACCCAAAAAATATTTTGCAAATCAGTTCAGTAACAAAAAGCCTTCCATATATACAACTATAAGAGTATACATGTGGCTATGAATGTGTATGCTTATACAGCTGTATATTCTCCAGCACAAAACAAGATGTCTACTTCTTCAATTTATTTTCCTTTAAAAAGAAAAATGACCACAGAATTCTTCAGCAACACATCTACCTATCTTCTAGCTATGGGAATATACAGCTGTGTGGGTTTGCATTTTTAGTGCAGAAAAAGGTAACTTTCTATACTTCAAAAGTATAGTTCCCACCACAGAAACTAGATGAGGAGCTTTTCTATTCATTTAATTTCACTTCACTTTAAATTCACTTAACTCTGACTGAAAATGTGAATTTGATAATCTGAAAGAGGGTAAAAAGAAAAAACATAAACCTATTTAATACTTCCAGTAAATGATCACAATTCACAGATCTACACCTGATATACTGCTTCTCAAAAAAAGGGTAAATGGAAACATATAGGAACGTATGATATGAAGTATGACAGTCTTTCTCAAAGAAAGACTTTCTTGAATTATTCCACTCTAATTGAGGAGGTTTATAGCACTTCAAATTTTGCCTCTTATACATGTTTGTTTCAGTATCAGACCATACCACTCAATTTCTAAAGGTGTCTAAGAATAGCTGTTAAGAGCTGAATACTTTCATTTAAATTCCCTTTCTTCAGTACGATGTGAATGACAACATCATTTGAAAATCAAGTTGTATTGGGCACTATACAGTAAAGGACCAATAATTTGTGCAGAAAAGAGTAGCAGAAAGATATAATTTTAATAATTAAGAGTATAAACTGAAAAGACTACACTATGATTACATGTCTTTAACAAATACACAAAAGATCTACGATCTATTTTGAAATTCAAATTTTACTCTTTATGGCAGGTTTTGCTACATGGACTTACCATCCACACCATAAAGTAGGAGAACAAGGCAATCCAGAGAGTGGATAAGATGAATGTGAACATAAACCACCTCTCCCAGCGGGGTTTGTTGCAGTTTGGAATGGTGCAAAAGAGCACGAATATCAATGGCCATGTCAAGATCCACTTAATTTTATTCATTTTTCCTTCTGCAGGATAAAAACAAAGGAAAAAACTAGTTTAATTTTTTCATTAGTATCACAGGCCCAGACCTCTCTGAACACAGCAGATGACAAGATCTCAGAAGGCTGGCTACAACTGTGCATGTCAGCTCATTTTCCAGCATACCTTTTATCTATGCTTGCTCTCTGTTTGCACTCTCAAGCAAATTCTGCCCTTGCATGCACATCCAGAATCTTAATGCTAAGCCTGCCAAAGTGTACGTAAATCCAAGTAGGATTTACAAGGATTTAAAAGCATGGCTGCTTTTATAACCAAAATGAATATTCTGATCTACTGCACTTTCAAATACCTGCATTACTATTAACCCAAAAGCAAAATTAAACAAACAAACAAACAAACAAAACAATATTTTAAAAAGAAGATGAAAAACCTTATAATTCAAATAACCTGCAGCTTACATGCAGCAACAGAAAATACGTGCAGACCCAACCTGTAAACATGATAAACTGCTTTCACGTATCCAAATGTGGACACTTGGGCAGAACTTCAACCTAGGCCTTATGAGATGCAGATTTGTTAACTCTCTCCAGTTGCACATAGTTCCACCCTGGGTTAGTCTCCTTATCCTCTATAAAGCAATGACTTGTACAGCTCACTGAAATTAACAAGTAAGCAATACCAGACCACTGTCACTACTAATGAAGGCAAGAAGAGATTTTCTAATTTTTCAACAGAAGTGAAGTTGTTTAAGTAAAATCCTGAAGGGAAGGTAATAATCAGGGAAAACACCCATCAGTTTTACCAGAAATTTTCTTTCTGAAACAATGCTGTAAGTTAGGACTTGTTCAATGCAAGTTTTTTGTCAGTGAATTCAACTGAATCAGATCTGTCCTCTACCAATGTGTACCAGACACAAAGATATCAAACATTAAACCTTTGAAAATTAATAACACTTTTCCAATTTATGAGATTTCTTAATAGTTGTCCAAACGCAAGTCCTCATTCATTTACCAAGATGCATATCCTAGTGCTAAGTTAGAGATCAGCTCCTTAAGATTTCTTTGTGGATGCTAAGATGCCATTAACCATTGACTGTTTGGCTATTTATTCCCTTTTAGCCTGTGGCCATGGAACTTCTAATGCAAAAAAGGTACTAAAGTCTCTTCATCCAACCCTACTTCTACGTTTTTACCCTGACTCTGTGAATGTAACACAAATTTTACAGGTAAGACTTACACCCTAGTTACACGTACCATTACACAAGTTTTAACAACACTAATTTTTCTGTTCTGTCCAGAAAAAGAAATGACACTTTTTAGATCATGACTCACTAACTTTATTAATGAGGCTGTAAATATCCCATGGCATTTTATACCTCCTCCTGTTCAATTTGTTTTGGTTTGGATCATTAAAAGACTCCTGCTGGTTAACTTGTGCTCTGTGTACCCATGCTGCTAAGCCTGGGTCATAATCAGACAAGTCAGTATGGCCCATGCGGATAATTTCCTCGGTAATAAAATCCAAATGCAGGGTGAGTGGGCGACTGTTTGACAGCAAAAAATTACGGATCTAATTCTGATCTGATGTTGGCTAAATCTGAGCGACTTCACTGGTGCTACACGCAGGGGGATTCAGGCTCATTTGTCTTTCGGATAACATGAAAAAAGAAATAAAATTGCCTGTTGAACAAACAGGGAATAAAGAGATGCTCTCAGCCTCTGTTAGAGAATATGTATCTTGTCACAGATCCTACTAATGTACTGAATAACTTAAACAAACGCTTAACTGTGAGAATTGCAGGGCCTTACTGCTGGCATTGCTATGCTTGCTCAGGTCCAGGAAAACAGAAACGTTGGTGGAGAACTACTTGCCTTCCTTGTATCTTACTAGTGATGCTCTATCCACAAAAAACCTGGGATAAAACTGCATTGTAGAGCCGCACAGTTCATAGAGGTGATGTTTGTATTCATCACCTATCAAGCAGGCTTGAGATTTTCGGGACCAGAAACAGCAATTTTGGGTTTTGCTGGGTTTTGTTGGCCATTTGCATTTAGGAATAGTTCTGAACTTTTATACTGGCTTTTATACTGGCTGCTCTTTTATAAACTTTTATATAAAGTCTTAAATGTATCTAGCCTTAGTTCTCCAGCTCTTACTACATTGGGACTAGTGTGGCACTCAGTACTAAAGAAGTCTTATGCTCTTAAACTGTAACTTGGTGGTTTAGTAAGAATGTAGTACATTTAGCAGCAATTTCAGTAAAGTGCAACCTCTTTTCCTTCGGATCCTGATGCTTTCATTCACATCACCTGGCTAAACTGAATACACAAACAACATCCAGGTTGAAAAGTTCAGTTCTTTTAAAACTACTTATTGTGCTGCTCTGTCATTGTTTGCTTGGTTTTTTTTTTTTTTTTTGACTGCTCACTCTAGAATAACTAAACATGTCAAATTGTTTTATGATTGTTTAGCTTCCTAGTATATCTGCAAGGAAGAAAAATTTTCATCCTCATTAAGCCTATTATTCAATTCATAGCTGTTCTATAAAAGTACACCAACAACCCTATCACAGGATGTTAGCTCAGTTGTTTTACAAGCAGTACCAGCTACTCCTATGAGCCCAGGGTCTGAAGGCTGCTGCAGCGACTCACAGCTGAGGAAAGGTGCATTTTGCTGCACTTCCTTATGAAAATAATGAGAGAATACTGCTTTATTATAGAAGAGCCTATTTACAATGTTTCTAAAAATGCATTAAGAGAGAGCCCTACAGCAAGGAGTTCTTCATTAAATCTCAGCACATTTCTGGGCTTGTCATCTTTCCAGATGTTCTCAGCATTGATCACAAGAACTGTTTTCACATACACATAGGGTACTGTTAGAAGAAGTCAAAAACACACCTCGCAGCACTGATAAGAAAGGATTATTTTTCTTAAGGCACAAAAGTGCCTTTCTATAGGAAAAACACTATCCTATTTAGAACATTCACACAGAGTAGAGATGCTTCCAATTTACTGTCTTTTGGTTTGCAAGGCAGAGCAGCCCTGGATCACACCAATGAAATTCCACTGACATATAACTAGAGGCACACACCTAATGTGCTCTAAATAATAATGAGCAATTTAGTCCATGGGATGATGCTAGAGTTAGCCCCAAAGATAACTTCCAAATGCTTATAGTGTAGATAACCTCAGTCAATAAGCTGCATGGAAAACACTCACTGAATTTAGACAGACTACACTTGGTCTTCCCTTTAAAAGAACAGCAATCTAGCACAGACCACAGCTTCACACATTGACTACTTCAGAACAAGTCTTTAGAACACTGGAATGTCTACAGCTTTCAAAGGGAAAAAGGCATCTTCTAAAGGCAATTTAGTAGTTGTATGATCTAAAGCAAAAGTTACTACATCCCTGAAAAACATGAATCTAATTGGCATACAGAAATTTCATAACTATAACGTTATGAATCCCTTCACATTTGTAACTTAAGGTAACTTGAAAGATAGGAAAGGTTTTCTCTAAGTTTGCCTGTAAAACAAGGAAGGTTTTCTGAAGTTTACTTCTAATTTCTATTTTTCTGTTTTTTTGCTTTTTTGTTTGAATTATTTTGACACCAGTAAATTTACAATAAAAATAAGGCATTTCATGGCCAGCCTAGGACATTCATGCTGTACTTTGTAATTTTTTAATTACTTTTTTTATCTTTGTACATCTCTCTACCGTTTATCATTAGTAAAAAATGAACAAACATGTTTTTCCTCCGCTGAAAAGTGATTTTCAAATCACCTGTCTGCTGGGTCCTAATTAGGCTTTATACTAGAGATTATATTTATACTCACATATCATTAGCAACATTAATTCAAATCTTGACCTGAAAATGTATTATGAGTAGCATGCACACCTCCACATGGGAACTTCACAATAATTCAGACAGTGAGTATATTACTGCTAGAAAGTTCTGCGATTTATTAGAGTTTAGAGTGACTGGAAAAATTTAATATATGTAAATTAGCCCATCTGAGAGCTTAATTAATTCCAGAGCATTTCCAAAACACATCAGAGGAACATCAATTTCTGTCCAAGTATGGAACTAGCACTGACGCAACGAGAAGAGATGCAACAAACATTGTGAATTTTCCATCAGAATTATTTTCCACTGAAAAATGCCTCTGTTGTGAAATTAAAAATCCTAAGTAAATCTAAGTAAATGCTTCTAAATTTGCTGTTAGGAAAATTAACACAGAAACTGCCCCTCAGGCCTCTTGGAAACTCGCAGCTGATTTCAATTCTCCACGTTTCTCTAGGAACTGTGGAAGCAAGAGACTATGTATTAATGCACTACCGCCAGTCTATGCAGTAGATAGAAACGGATCCAAGAAGGCCTTGCCTTTGTCAGTCTTCCAACTGGGCAGCTGATATGTTAAAACACTGCTATTTCAATTCTTCTGCAACAGAGCTTTGGAAACAATTTTTTTTTCCTCTGAAAAATACTGAGGTTTTACTTCTCACCCTCATTCAAAACAGACTGTTTTCCAAAATGTTAAGACTTCTCTCAGAAGTTTCATTTTCCAGAATGCAAGTTCCAAATTCCAGACCATGAGATCTGTCCCAAACAACCCACACTTCTATTCTGAGTCTGTACCTTTGCCACTCCTTGCATGTTCAGATTTATACCAATAATTTTACACATCTTTGGTGTACTGGGAACTGGTACACCTGGAAAAAAGACTTTGCACCATTTGCAGAAACAAGCTTTACTCTCAGAGTTACCTTAGGTTTACACAGGACAACATTCAACAACAATTAGAAGTAACTGAGCAGGGCGCTCACTATATCTTGTTTCTCTTGGTTGGATTTTGGCATAATTTAGTTTTATGTTTTTACTGTGCCATCTACTTTATCTATTTTTTTAAAGGGAGAAGTGGGATTCATTGAATTTTTCAAGTTCTTCTTTTCCCTTTCAAAATGATGAGCAAACATAAGAGTTACTAAATTAAACTTCACCTATTTTTCTGCCAATTTCTCCTGTATTTCTTCCTACATAGAACACATTAGCTGCTCTCCTGGAACACTTTTTCCAGTTTAGTTTTCTACAAAAGGAGTCTGCTTCATGAGATCCAAGAATACAGTTCAAATCAAAAGGCCGTATATATGAAAACCAGTGAGATTTGCCTCAAAAGAACTCGTGAAATAAAATTCTGTTGTAGATGTGCTATTACACAGGCATTAGGTAAGAGGAAGCTCTCCCAAAAATGCATTTTAGAATACAGCAGAGTTAAGTCCTGGTCTGAAATATCTTCTTGGAAGAACTTCTCTCATTCCTTAAGTTGAAAATAGCAAAAGACCATCAGGGTAGTAGGACCTAAATTTGTCTCATTCTTCCCCAGATTTCTTCATACAGTCATGGTTGGATTTAGAATATTGGACTAGATGAAGATTTGTTTTGACTCAGTACAAATACTTTCTACAATTTTAGTAGACACAGTTAATTCCTTTTTGATTTTGTTCTATATGTTGTCTTCATACTTTGGATCCATACAAAAGTGAGCAGGATTGGTAATCTCCTTTATTGCTATCTTATTTTAGCTTCAGGAATTAATACTCCTGTTTTAGCTAACACCATAATGACTTATGTAAAGCATCATTGGTCCAATCCTATAAGAGATGGAATTCTTCATTTCTGTGAAACCAGTAAGAGCTGAGAACACTTTGTGTTTTAAAGGATCTTGAACATGTGACAATGAATGAGATTTAAGCATCCATTAAGAGCTGCACAGAAGTGCTTTTCTGAGTCTGGGCTCTAAAACATTACTGAGCTATTCATAGGCTTTTACACATCATTTTGTTGTTAACATATGCCTGCTCAATTTCATCCTGCTTTATTCTAATCCTTTTTTACCCCCCTAAAGTCTAAGACCTGTTTCCAAACAAGTGTACAGTAACAGAACAGTAAAGCATCAAATCATCCTTTGTCTCAGAGGATAATTACTTATGCCTTACTGGTTAGGTCTATAAAGGAATTCCTCTTCCAAAGAGAACATTTCTACCCACAGAGAAACAAGAGACAAAGGCTGTTTTGCACGATGACATGTACTTTCCATAAAGACTACATACTGTATCCTGTTCCTAAAAACTACATACTGTATCCTGTTCCAAGACAGGCCTGAACCACACCCTGAGGCTGAATATCTTGGGATGTCTGACATATGGAATCTAGGCTAGAGATGAGTTACAACTATTTTCATGTGAAAATGTTTTCCTCTATTTCTGTGTGCTAAAGTCCTCCTTTTGTTACTAAGCATCACCATGTAAATCTTACAGATGGCAAATGATACCTGGGCATTAGTTATAGATGATGCATTAAAAACCTTTATTTTTTTTATTTTTTTTAACTTCAGAAAAAAATTGTTCTTGCAAAAGGATGTAGAACATACAATTTGAGGGAGGGAAGCCAAACTCCAAAATAGGCTAAAATAGATGACTAAAGAAAACAGAAAATAAAGGGTTGGGACGCTTTATAGCCACTTTGCAGTTGCAGTTCTTTAAAAAATTGGAGTGAATTTTCTACTTATTACAGTGCAAGCAGTTGACTTGGGAAGTCCATTCAGTGCTTATTCTTCATAGAGCTCTTTATGGTACTGAAAGAATAGCTTGAAAATACATCAAAAGAAAAATAGAGGGGATTTGGGGAAATTGTCTGCAAAACTACCTTTTCCCTAAAGCCAATTTCAAACGACAGGATTTTTTTAGGCTACTGATTGTGTCACAGCACTTAAACAACAAAGAATGATACTGTTTATATTTTCCCCAAAGTTATTTGAAATGTACTTTTGAAAGCAAAAATATAAGAATTTTCCCTCAGAATATAATCACAGAATCATAGAATATCCCTTGTGGGAAGTGAACCACGAGAATCATTGAGTCCAACCGCTGGCTCCACACACTATCACTCAAAACCCAAATAATATTTCTGAAACTGTTGTCCAAATACTTTTTGAACTCTGGCAGCTCGGGGCTGTGCCCACTGCCCTGAGGAACCTGTTCCATGCCCACCACTCTGTGGTGCAGGACCTTTTCCTATCACCCAACCTGGCCCTCCCCTTACAAAGCTCCATGCCATTCCCCCAGGTCCTGTCACTGTCATCAGAGAGCAGAGCTCTCAATTGTTCCCCAGTAGGAGCATGGCACTGCTGCTATCTTCAAACTAGCCCTAAAAAGAGCTTTTTGGCTCTTGTTAAACTTCAAGTGATTTGTGATTGCCCAACCCTTTAATTAGATACTGTCTTTCAGCAAGGCCTCCCTACCTTCTAGAGAGTCAACAGCACCTCCTAGTTCAGTATCATCTGCAAACGTCCTGAATATGTCCTCATGACTATTGTGTTCCCTGAAGAGAATGGGCACTAAAATGGAGCCCTGGAGATCCCCATTAGTGACTGGTCACCAGTCTCACATAACCCTATTTTACTATAACCCTCTGAGTTAGTCAATTGTTTCCATTAGTCAATTGTTCATCCATCATGCTATGTACTTGGTTGGCTATATGCTGGACATTTTGATAATGAGAGACAGTATCAAAGACTTTGCTGAAATCCAAAAGGATCACATTTACTAGCTTCCCTCAATCAACCAGAAAGATGACTTTGTCACTAAAGAAAGCAAGTTAGTTATGCAGGACTTTTCTGTCATAAACCCACGTGGGCCATGACCAATGACTGCACTGTCTTTCAAGTGTTTTCCAATAACTCCAAGAATGATCTTCTCCATAATTTTAACAGGCACTGAAGTGAACAGTTAAGTAGTGATGATTATAGATTATCATCTTCAGACAGTAGAGGAATAACAATATCTGAAAACAATGATAAAGATTCAAGTGATGTTAATGCCATTAACATTTTTATGCAAACTCCGAATTCACAATGAACCTTTGCTCCATTCCAGTAAAACTGAATCATCAGTGTTTCCACTGTGGCTTGTTACACTTAATTTTCTTGAGGACTTTCTCAAAAATGCAGAAAAACTGCATTAAGAGAAGATCAATGACATAAGTCTCAACACTCTTCTTGTTCCAAACATTTAGTCTATTGTGCACGTCACACACTTAGGAAACTCCACTCAAAAGTGTGTTTTTTTTCAAAGAGAAGTTGTCTGAATCTAGAACAAATCAAAACATGGCCAGGTAATGTTTGCCAAATGTCAAGAATTTTGCATTGTCTTGGAATGTAAAAATAAATGCACAATTGTGCAGTCCAATTAAAACTTGATGAAAAACACCTCTGTTAAAAAATCTTCTTTGCCAACACGTGCATTCAAACCTGTATATTTAAAATGCTTTGGTTTTGTTTTTTTTGCAAAAGTGTATTGCTAACTTGGATCCACTTATTTTACCACTTATTTTTATGCAATAAAAAGGTTTTTTTTATGCTCTCATTCATTATCAGGAGCACAGCTAATGGAGCCCATCAGTAATGAATGAGTTTGATTCCTGCCCTTTAACCTCAATAAAAGCCTGTAACTGCTGAATGCAAGAAGATCCTCTAAGAGAACCCAACACAGTAACACATTAAAATACAGTTTTATCCAATCTTCACATAGCTTGCTTCACTATTTGCTCAGTCACAAATCTCTCTTTTAAACTGATGGCAAGTGAAGCAATGGAACCTTAAAGAAATTAGAACTGTCATAAATGGAAAATTCTTCCTTCTTTGTTTCTATGCGATATTCATCTATACTGCGAAATCTTGGGGTTGAACAGTAAGTGTGTGAGAGATTACCAGTGACTACATATTTGTGATAGCTGATCTAATCTCTGCTGTCTAATCTCCGAAACATATGAGGGGGACTCAACCTGTAATGCTATGCTATGGGCATCAGCATTGTGAGGTTGGTTATATATAGCCCTTCACACCAGTTTCTAAAAAATTTCAAAAGCTTTTTCAAAAGTTATTAGATACCACCATTTTAAGAATTTTGAACATCTTCAAAAGCATTAAAGATTACTTATCCTTCTAAACCCTCCTTACTCTTTGTCTTAGACTCCCCTGTAGTCACTATATCAAGTTATAACACATTTATATACCTAGCTGCCTGTGTCCTTGTAATTTCCAGCAGAGCAGTATTAACAGTTCACTTCAGAATTGCAATGCAGTCTTTGCCAGGTTGTTGCGTCAAATTTTTGAACATAAACCTACCTTACTTGCTTTCTCTTCACCTCCGGCAAATCAGGACTTCAATGATGCATGATGGTTGGAAAACACATCCCTAAGATCTGCTTTTGGTCATTTAGCCTCCATATATTACTGTCATGAAATCCAATCTCTAGACAATCAAATCATATCCTTTCCTCCTCTTATTCCCACATATATTGTCTATTCCAACAACCCACTACTTGGCATTTTAATTCTCTTGTTTCCTTGCCGTAAGCGTCTGGAAAATAAAGTTTACCTGGCAATGAAAACGGAGACAGATTATCCTGTTCATTTTCCTCCTCTTGGTTCACCACAGGAATGTTCCCATTTTCAATATTCTGATGTCTCCCATTCTGCAGTGGTTTGCTTGAGCCATTTGCAGATTGGATTAACCGCTGGCGCTGCACAGTATTGAAGACAAAACTGCCGTAAGTTTCATTCTTGACTTTTTTTACACCTTGGTTTTGCTACCTGTCCAGCTCAAGTCACATGAGTCGTGATGTTTCTCCACAAAGCCTTTCTTTGCCAGCAACAAGTAAATCTGTCTGAGGTCTATCTGTTTGCATGAGATCAGTGTTGACCACACACCCCAAAATTAGTGTCATGTGTACTGCAAGCCGCGATCGACAAAGTTGTATCTTTTCTTACACATCACATTTTAATTATATTGGTTATTCTGAAGCACTTCTCACCTGGCACTTCCCACTCAAACCAGAGACAGCATCATAACATAGTGGTAACAACCGAAATGTTTCTACCCTACTAAAGATGGCTTACTAATTGTCTGAGATCTCTCCTACAGAGGTCCAACTCTTCTGCCTCCTTCTTATCCCCATTCCTTCTGCTAAATGTAGGTACTACAGTACTATTTCAAAAGCAAGATTAACTTGCATTGTCCTTGTTCAAACACATAAACTCTCACAAAGCTCATATGTTGCCCCTCCACACTGTTACATTCAAAATACATAGTACAATTACAGTGACAGTATATATCAGTATATATACTACTTACTATGCTGGAGAATGTGAAATGTAACAATAATTTCCTACTCTTGTATTAAAAAAAAATAATTTACTTTGTCAGGTGAGATAACAGAGTTGATAAATGCCATCTTTTTAATGACAAACTATCACACTTTTATATAAACTTCTCTGATTTGTCTGGAAAAATAAAGTAACTGAATGACATGCAAAAGAAATCTAGTATTACAACACAGTAATTAAAATAGAGAAAAATCTGCAAAGCTTTGGCAGTGAGAATACATAACAATACAGATTCAAAATGCCCTGATATAGAGAATGTTTTCTGCAGATGTTGAGCAAGCATCAGCTCCCTGGGCACATATACATTAAGAAGTATTTATTTCTGATAAATGGATTGCTCTGAAGAAACACTTTTACAGAGACAGCTGCTACTTTGTGTCCTATCTGATCTTTCCCCTTTTAACTGTACCTCATGCAAGGTCAGAACAGTGTCATTTGGCCAGTCTTGTCACTCCAGCTGCAGGGTATGAAACAAGCAATATACAGTGGTGACAAGGCTTTAATTATGAGCTAACCAAAACTGTTCAGAGAAAATCCTCTCATGAAAGGATTTTAGTGCATTTTCATTTTGAGTCAATGACTACAGTGAAGATTACAAAGGCAAGCAAACATCTGTTGTGTTCCTGATGCACTGCTCATAAAAGAGAAGTTCTTACAGACTTTTGATTGGCCTGCCCGCTGTTCTTTCTTATCTTGATCACTTTTGTAATAGTCAAAAACAATTCTTCTGCAGATAAAATCCAAATGGTGCATACACACACACACACTGAACAAACATCTGGCAGGAAGAGAAGGGAATCTCTCCCTGGTGACTGCCCTTCTACTAAGACAGACAGCATAACCAACTGGGAACTTACTTTCAGTTCTGCTGTGACATAGGTAATTGCAGAAAATTCTAGCCCATACCCAGAAATATGGTAGAAGCTCAATTCCACAATCACTATGACTCTTTGGCAACCACTCTGCCTCACAGATACTTATTGTTTTCGTAACAAACCTACCTCATTAATTATAATTCGGCTTGCCATCCGCATTCTGGTGCGTGGTCCAAACTTATTTGTGATCATAATCCGTAACCCAGCTTCAGGGAACCGGTATTTGGGGGGACTGGAACAGATGATCTCATCCACCATCACAACACTGTTTTTGCCATACTGCTGCACACCCTTCACTAATGACCACAAATGGACAGAGTTAGTTGTAAGATCCACTCTTCCCATTCCCAAATTTGTTCTCTTTAGGCACGGATTAACACTATAAGTGAATATGTGAATTTACCAGTGATTTTCCTGCAATATTTCTGCAGCCTGGTGAACTCGTTCATCATGAGTGGTGCATCTCATTTAGACCACATGTTGAAAAGCGATTTCACTCCAGTAAAGTAGCCACCAACATGCTCTCAGATGCCCACTTCTGATGTAGCACCATTTTATTTTATTTTATTTTTCTACGGCTTTGTAAGCCTTCTCCAAAAGCACGTACATTGTGAAAGCACAGATAGCACTCCCAAAACCTATAAAGCTATCCTACTTGATTAGGGTGCTTAATAGATACTGACGCACAACCAGCAGTCCTCAATGTTCTGTTTACTTATCTTGGCAAAGAATGCACAGAATATTATCATATGTTAAACACAAGATTTTAAATTATGAAAAACAGCAGCTGTCCAGAAAAAAAAAAAGTATATTTTGAGTAAGCCTTTGTTAATATAAAGGAACTTGTAACAAGGTGAAGAATTTTATTCTATGATGTGAAAACACAGAGAAACAAAATTATATTCAATCAACACAAGTATAGGCAAGGACTTTTAAAGCTTAATAACAAATCAATATTCTCACAAATGCTACAGACTACATATAGCACATAAAGCAAGGCTCAGCAGACAGGAGACATACCCATACGGTGTTAGAAAGCAGGGCAGAAGATATGCATGACTGCAATAATTATTACACATAATATTATATTAGGAAAAAAACATTATTTACTGCTTGTTTTACTGCTTTGCTTAGCTTAGCTTTGCCTTCCCACTCCCCTTTTACATTGTTACTTACATTAAGAAGAGGAAGAGAATGTAGGAGGTAGAAGTGAAAGATAAATATTAGTGCATGGTTCCAGCCAGGAAGCAAAGAAATCTAAGGAAACATTCAACTCAAGCAAAGGAATTATAATGGACCTGTTCTAAACACACAGAAATCTACATAGTTATAGTTTCCATTGTTACAGTGATGAAATATTTTTGTTTTTCAGGAATAAGTTTTTCTGGATCCATACAGACATGTAAAACACATCGTGCAATAAAGGTTGTACTGTCTCAAAGCACCTTCTAACAACTTTATAGAGTAACTTTCCATTTCGTTAAACACAAAAAACCAGCAAGCCTCTAAATCATCAGTAAATGGCTACATCTTTTACCCTCCTGCATTTCAGTGTGTTGCTTTGTTTCACTACAAGGAGTTAAGGAGATAATGGACTACAAGGAATTATCTGTGAGTAGATTGGAGTGACCTGAGAAGTTAAACAGAGATCTTTGGTTTCACAAAGAAATATGTTCTTCCCCAAGAATACACTCTGTAGTCCTGCCTTGCAGTTAAATCTCTAAAGGTGAAGAGAAACTAGAAGCGTTTTGCTTTTGGCAAACATAAAGGAGCAATTAACTTCTCCCTTCTGACATTTAAAACAAATTCACCTTGCCGAGTGTTTCAACTGATGATACAAATGAGGAGCCCAGCCATTTCTGACTCTTATAGTTAGTATGTAGTAGCTTTTCCTGTGAAAGAATATACAAACAAACTACGAAGAAATCAGGCCTTGCAGAATACTGCCCAATCACATTAGCTTAACATTTGCCACAGTTAGAAAATGAAAAAAAATCTTTTACATCAACCCTGGAAAAACGGCCAGATGTCTTTTTAAGTCTCATCAGATTAATTGCTCTCCAGTGAATTTTTGGTTAAGTTTCCATAGTGCTTCTTTATCTTAAAGTATCACGAAAATAACATGAAAGCATTGCAGTTGCTTTAGAACTGCCTCTTAAAACAATAAGGGAACAGTGACAAAACGTACTCATCCTTGATAAAAACTGAGTAAAGATGTAAAATAAATCTCTGTACGTATATGGATAACTGCAGCTGTTCTGACTTACTGCAGCAAATCACTCACAGGTTTTAATATCAGCTCTATAGTCTCACTCTATATGCCTATAAACATAGACATGTTGGCCCCATACAAGACAAATAAGCTCCATCTAAAAACTGCAAAAATCCCACAACTTCACAATTGTGCAACAGTTAAATTTTTTTTTCAATTCTCCTTTGTGATATTCCTCAGACAAATATCCTCTGAGTTTGTCTTTTGATAAACTTCCCATATTTCCTGCTCACCATGAGGGACATCACCTACCAAAGCCCTGCCAAAGCCAACAGAAAGCTTCTTGCTGACTTCAATTCACCTCTAATCAGGCTCTTAAGGTATCACATCAAAAATCCCCACTTTTATCAAGAGCTTCTGTTTTTAGGCAGGCATCAAATCATGCCACCTGGTGGAAATTTATAAGAAAAGTCATGTATGTGCTTTAAAATAGGAGCATTATTTTAAAAGTACTAATACTTCACCTTCACCTGTATATGTAGGATTTGCCCTCGAAAGTGATTTTATTTTAAAGTGAAAAGCTCTCCTTTTTCTCTGTGCAACTCCACTAATGGAAGCTTTTATACTGTAGCAGTGGAAGCTCTAGAAAATATTTTTTTAAAAATGAGCTGCATATTACATATATACTGTGAATTAGCAGTGCTGCTGTTTCAGAAAGCCACTAGTGAAGGAGGTGCAGCTCAGCTTAGGAAGCCAGTCAAGTGCCAACTAACAGCAGGCCACCGATATGGCACATGGCATGTGTCCTATTTTGATTTGAGAGAAACGGAACAGGGATCCATGTGATGGTTTTCCAGGACAGTTTCTTGGCACATAGGATATCCATCAATGGAGCAACTAGGCTGGCACCACCATCTTCCACTACCCAATCCAAACTCCATTATCTCCTTAACTTCTTGTTTATCTCCTCTGCTCTTTACCTGTGATAATGCCTACACTGTCACACTTTTCTCACAATGGTCCCTCTAATGTGGCATGTATTTTTTGCAATGAATGCTGGAGAAGACAAAGGGAATCTCACTGAAATTGTAGACTCAGTGCTTTTTTTTTTTTTAAAGAAAATTAAAGAAGAAATTTGCTGTGGACAACAGCTAGTGGAAAAACCATTCTTACATGCCTGAGTTTTCTACTTGTTCTTTACAAGCATCATTAAATAATCTTCACATTTCCTGAAAAGAAAGTACGTGGACAGGCAAGCAATCTGTGTTCTATCCCTCTATTACAGAGTGGCCATAGAGATGAATCTTAGAAGTATATAAGAGAATCAGGGAATCCTAAGAATTGGAAGGGACATTTAAAGGTCATTTAGTCCAACTCTCCTGCAATGAACAGGAACATCCACAGCTAGATCAGGTTGCTCAGAGCCTGATCCAACCTGGCCTTGAACATCTCCAGGGATGGGGCTTCCACCATCTCTCTGGACAACTTGTTCCAGTGCCTCATCACCCTCACTGTAGAAGACTTTTTCTTTATATCCAACCTAAATCTACTCTCTTTAAGTTTGAAGCCATTTCCTCTAGTTGTGTCACCACAGACCCCACTAAAGAGTCTGTCCCCTTCTTTCTTGTAGCTCCCCTTCAGAAAGGCCGCTATCAGGTCACCTCACAGCCTTCTCTTCCCCAGGCTCAACAGCCTCAGCTCTTTCATCCTGTCCTCGTAGGAGAGGTATTCCATCCTTTGGAACATTTTTGTGGCCCCTTCTCTGGATGCACTCCAACAGGTCTATTTCTCTCCTGTACTGAGGACACCACAGCTGGATGCAGGACTCCAGGTGAGGTTTCACCAGCACAGAGTAGAGGGGCAGGATCACCTCCCTCGACCTGCTGTCCATGCTTCTTTTGATGCAGCCCAGAATATGGTTGGTTTTCTGTTGACCTTGAACACCTTCAGGGATGGGGCATTCAAACCTTCTCCAGGCAACATGTTTCAGTGCATCACCACTCTCTAAGTAAACAGCATTTTCCTAACACCTAATCTAAATTTTCCCTTTTAGTTAAAAGCCATTCCCCCTTGTCATAACAAGTCAGTCTCCCTCCAGCTTATAAGCTCACTTCAAGTATTATAAGGCCAATGAGATCTCTCTGGAGCCTCCTCCTCTCCAAGCTAAACAAGCCCAGCTCTCTCAGCCTTTCTTCATAGGAGAGGTGCTCCAGCCTGCTGATCATCTTCATGGCCCTCTTCTGCATTTACCCCAACATGTCTGCATCGTTCTTCTGCTAGGGGCCCTAGGCCTGGATGCAGTACTCCAGATGGTGTTTTACAAAGGCAGACTAGAGGAGGACAATCACCTCATTCATGCTACTGGCCATCCCTCTTTTGATGCAACCCAAGATATGGATGTCCTCTCAGACTGCCAGCATGTCAGCAGCTGCTGGCTCATGTCCCCAGGTCCTTCTCAGCAGGCCTGCTCTCAAGGAGTTCTCCCAGACTGTACAAATATCTGGGATTGTTCCAGCCCAAACGCAACACCTTGCACTTGGCCTTGTTGGTTGGCCTCATTAGGTTCTTGTGAGCCCACTTTTCAAACTTATCCAGGTATCACTTCTTCCTATTTAACTGCACCCCTAAGTTTATTGTCATGCATGCAGATGACATCAGAAACCAAAAAACACCTCAAAAATAAAAACCTTTAACATCTGTATTCTAATACTGAATCACCTTTTTCCTATGTCCCCACTGGAATACATCAATTCCCTAATAGGTATCATCTAAAACTTTATACGACTGTACCTCCATGTAAAAGTGATAGACTTCACTATATCATAGTCAATGTTCACAAAAAAAATCATTGCAAATGAGACCAAAATATTTCAAAGACATCTTCACTTAATTATGCTACCACTAGGTTACTTTAAATTCAATATTAAATGGCTGTCTAAACAACATAAATGAGTATGTGTGCTATGATTGTATAAGTGCAAGTGATGCTACCTAATTTGAAGAGATCCTGATATAAGAGCAAAAGCAGAAAAGAGCAGGATTATCTGTATCTGCTGTAAGCTCCTGTTTGTCATTATTTTTTACTACATGGGGACCTTTCCAAATTTTTCTTCATTGTTGCTGAGCTCATCTTCTAGAATGTGAGATGTTTGCTAAGAACAGAGCAAGGAGACCTCACTCATAAAGAGTTGCTCAAGCTCACTGAACTAAATAACTGGAGCTTTAACAGAGCAGTGATTTTTCTCTATAGAAAAAAAAAAAAGGGAATAGTAGAAAGAAAGACAAACAAACTTAGAGGAAAAAAAAACCAAAAAGCAAAAAAACAACAATCTGGGCATGTTTTTTTACCTCCTGCACCTGATGTTGAGTGTCATCTTCTTACCCTTAATGACAACGAAACAAACAGCAAATAATCTGCATTTCTCACTTTTGCATATGTGCTTGGCAATGTATGCAGAGCTATATAGGCATGTGAAAATCAGTCTTCTGAAGATCTTCTGAACTCAACATGTAATCTCTTTTGCCCACTGATCTGTGCCTTTCCCTCCATCTACACTCAACCCTGAGCTTTTAGTTCCAAAGTAGTCATTCTTTTTTTTTTTTTTTTTTTTAAGTGAAAACAACATTCTTCCTGGCAAAAAAAAAAAAAAATTTCTTTCACAGCTCACAACTGAACAGAAGAGAAAAAGAAGCAAAACTGCCCATGTGCAAAGAGCTTATTTTCAGAATCTCTACAAAATATAATTTTGATTTTTTTTCTCAACTGGTGGCCTGACTGCAGAATTTTCAAGTCAATCCAATAAAATATCCTACTTAAGACTGAATTATAACAGTGTTTTAATCATCATTAAAGAGAAAAAGGTATATCCTGTGAACTATTATTTTTCCAAGTCCTGTCTGCTCAGCCTTACCTTTCCACAGTAATGGAATGGATGGGTCATCACAACTAGAGGCATAACATTTATTACCATCTTCCATCTCATTGTCGATTGTATCACCGTTTCCAACATTCTTGCTTTTGAGAGTGAAGAAATTTTGCATCCTCACATTGTACCTGAATGTGCAAAAAAGGTCTGTTACATTTCTTCACCAAACTTTTAAACATCTGAGAACAATTTCTGCAAGCAAACAGTAAAGCATAGATGCAAATCCTCTGACAACTAATAGGAAGTTAAGAGAAAAGACTACTCAATTCAGTGGCAGTGTAATAGCATAGCTATTATGAGAGAAGCTGTACTTCTCTCATAAGATATAGCAGAATGCAAAAAAAGACCAGATCAGTTTTAGGGAAGACAGAACACTGGAGTTATAGATTTTGGAATCAGGACATTCACTATGCTATGGCTTCTTTCCTTTTGCATCAGCTGTCAATTTATCTCACTGCTTCTCTGAACATGGTGTTCCACACTGCAGGCACATACTGGAACAAAAGTGATTAAGCACGAAAATGCAAGGGACCATACATAGAAAAATGGCTGGCTGCATTGTTCTCAGGAGGAGAGCCAAGGACAAAACTACACCAAATGGTCTATTAACATTTGAAGAGAAAAAATACAGAAGAAAGAAGCACTTACTTCATGATAAGTATGTAGAATGAATACATAATAATGAGTATAAGGCTTTCCCACCTCAGAGAGACAAAAAAAAAAAAGTTAAAAGACCACTCAAACAGCTGTATCCTTCACAAGTTTTATATAGGAATGTTCATTAAACATCTAGTGCAAGTCACATTTGTGCACACAGGATTCACGTCTTTTAGATTTGATGGTGTCTGAGGAGAATGGGGGAAGCAAAGCCTATCAAGTTCTGATAAACATGCAAATAAAATGTAATCCATGTATTCCAAAAGCATACTACATAGACTGAAACCAGAGCTGCCCTCTGAGGATCACAATGCCAAGGCATTCTGTTGCATCTGTGCTGAAGCATAGGTAGGCACTTTTTAGAGGACTCTTTCAGAAGATGCCTATGATCTTCCACTGGAACCCCACCTTCTCCTATTCTCTGGGACACCTAGTACAATCGTAAATGTTAACAACTAGAATAAGAGCAGAAAAACTTCCTTAGGTGTCAAATCCAGCTCTTGCTTACAGGTTGCATGAATGAAATCTAGGTATGATGCAACACCATTCACTGATCAGTCTCATGGCAAATACAATATGTTAAGGAATAGTATAGGCAACTTACCATTCTATTTTCTCATCATATATGAACTAGAAAGAAAAATAAAAGGAAACATAAGTTTACATTTCTCTCATCTGTCTTGAAAACATTCAAATTTATTTAATAAGTATCAGTCATATGTAGCCAGAAGCTACTGGAGATTTCCCCTTTTGACCCTTTCTAACCAGAACTTTCACCATATGGATTATGCCCCTCATAGCTCTAAAGCACAAGATTTTTGGATAAGGCTTGGATCCCTGTTAATGACTGTTATAAATATTTAGTAGAACAGTGTGAACATGTGGGAGACATTTCACTTCTAGTCTTAGAAGTAAAAACACATTTTTATTCTGCTCTGTATACTCCTTATGTCTAAACTGGAGAGAGATGGATTTGAAGGGTGGACTATTTGACTGATGAGGAATTGGTTGGATAACCACATCCAGAGAGCTGCAGTCAATGGCTCTGTGTCCAGGTGGAAATCAGCGATAAGAGGGGTCCCTACGGGTTCCATACTGGATTCACTAGCATTTAATATCTTTATTAATGATGTAGACAGTGGAAGACAGCAGAATCAAGTGCTCTCTCAGCAACTCTGCAGCTGACACCAAGCTGGGTGGTGCAGCTGACACAACAGAAGGAAGGGATGCCATCCAAAGGGACCCGGACAAGCTTGAGAAGTGGGCCCATAAAAACATCATGAAATTCAACAGGGTCAAGTGAAAGGTGCTGCACCTGAGTTAGGGGAATCCCAAACATCAGTACAGACTAGGAGATGAAAGGATTGAGAGCAGCCCGGCAGAAAAGGACTTAGGGGTACTGATGGATGAAAAACTGGGCATGAGCTGGTAGTGTGTTTGTAGCCCAAAAAGCCAATTGTATCCTGGGCTGCATAAAAAGAAGCATGGCCAGCAGAGCAAGGGAGGTGATTCTTTCACTCTACTTCATCCCTTTGAGACTCCAGCAGGAGTACTATGTTCAGTTCTGGAGCAACATAAAAGATGTGGACCTGTTAGTGTGGATCCAAGTGAGGGACATAAAAATCACAGGGATACAACTTCTCTCCTACAAAGAAAGATAGAGAGCTGGATTTGCTTAGTCTGGAGAAGAGAAGGCTCTCAGAAGACCTAATTGGAACCTTTTAAGACTTAAAGGAAACTTGTAAGAAAGATGGAGAAAGTCTTTTTACAAAGGCATGCAGTAACTGGACAAATAGTAATGTTTTCAACTGAAAGAGTGTAGACATAGATTAGATATAAGAAATAAATTATTCACTATGAGTGTGGTTAGGAACAGAGAAGCTGTGCATGCCCCTGGCCAGAAAGTGTTCAGTGGTGGGTTGGATGGGGCTTTGAGTTACCTGGTCTTCTGAGATGTGCCTGTCCATGGCAGGGTGGTTGGAACCAGGTGAGTTTTCATTCCCTACCAACCCAAGCCATCTTATGATTATACGATGCCTTTTAACTTCAACATCTGATCAGGCAACTAGTGATCTGTACTTCTAGAAATCGAACTAAGTGGCTTCTTCCCTTTCCTGCCACTATAAAAGTGCATGTTCAGATCTACTTCACTGTTCTAAACAAAGTGATATCTCACTGGTGCTCTATTTAGAAAAATTTACCCAGGATCTGTGAAATAAAATTACTGTGAAGAAGCAAGACACAGCCACTTTCTCTATTTAAAACAGAGGTGCAAGGTACAGCTCAAAAATTCTCAGCAGTCCTCTGAGTCAGAAGAGAGTGCTAACTGCATCATGTACTTCTGGTCTCCAGAACTTTACATATCATAGGTAGAAAATGAACAGATATGGATTGACATGATGGACACATATTCTGTGAGACTGTATAAAGTTTTTGTATTTGGCAGATATAGTGGTGCTGATTCTACACTTCTGGATGTCACCAGAACTAGTTACGAAAATAATAGTTAATCAGCACATATCAATGCTTAGCAAATAGTTCCTCCAAAATCAAGCAATAAAACACTTTAATTGATAAGAGAGCTACTTACAACAATAAGTATGACAACAGATAAGGTGTAGTACACAGAGTCTCGGAACACAGCCCACTGGGTAAGACAAACCACCTGAAAAATATCACAGCTTTAGACAACAAAAGTAAGCAACTCTAAAGACAAAACAATGGCTTCCATCTTGCAATCATTTGGTTACATGAGCAGAATTACGCTTAATCACTCTGGAACAAATAGTTTTATGCTAACAGGATCTCATCAGTCTGTTAAGCAATAACCAGTGTTGATAAAAATCATCTAGAAACTTCCATTTATGAAATAGATTTCTTACTAATAATATTTTAGTTTACCATAATTTCAACTGTAAAGTACAACTCATAGTGCATCAAAGCAATGGCTCCCATATCATTCTAATTGTGGATGACTAGCAGACTAAATACAGAAAACTATAAGATACACAGTCTAGCCATCCACTGAATAGATACAAGAAATCTCATAACTTTGTCCTAATTTTTTTTTTTTTTAATCAGAATCAGAACCAGGAAAGATTAACAGAGGCCACTGATCATCTGACTGTGGACACAGTATTGTACGAAGAGGAATGAGGTTGTATGCTGCACGTTCAGAGTGCTGAAACTGCAGTTGAACTTTTTGGAAACGCTTGCTATTTGCAAAGCATTCCATAATCTTTTTCCCAAACTGATAGTTCTTTAGCTGCCAGCTCATTTTTTGTTGGCTTTGTTGTGTTTTTATTAATGATTCTTCCTTTTTTTTTTTTCCTCAAATACCTGTTCACGCAAACCGATCAAATATAAGCAACTGAACTCCACAAAGAGAAGCATCTTACTAACCTGTCCTGCAAATAATCCACATACACCGACAATGCAGAGGATGTTGAAAACTGCTGAACCGACAATGGTCCCTACTCCAACATCTCCGTGAGTGATAAATACACCTGCAGAGGAAAACATGTTATTAGCTCCACTATTTCATTTTAGGCCACAGATAATTAATCAAAGCATGTACTATTCAAGAATAACAAATCACTTGAGAGTTTTCCTGAAATATATTTCATAATAAACGCTCATTTCTCTGTGGAATATTTGTGCTTTTAGTCTAGCTAGCAGCTTCACATTTTTAGATGAATATGTCTATATATACGTATTGTATATGTATTTTTATTAAAATTAAATAATTGTCTTACCCAGTTAGTTCTATACTAAGTCCTGTATTTCACATTTCAGATGTTACTGATGCAGTAATCCATTCTAATGAGTGAAAAATATCTCCACTTACATCAGAAGTATGAAATTCCTTTCACACAGTATAATAAAGCACAGAAACCTCTCTCTTGGGCATTCGATATTTAGCAGCTTTTTGGAATGTGTCATAGTAGTAAGAGATTCTTACCTCAAAAAATTGCGAGTGTTCTTGGATGCAGTAATGTGTGTCTTCTAACTCCAACAGGCAAACAAGATTCAAACTTAACTTGTTCTAGTACCAAATTTCACATTTCCTTTAGTTCTAAACCCACAAATGCCTCAAAAACCCATCTGTAACAGAATTCTATCAGAACAGCAAAAATTTAAGGGCTGGAAGAGATCTCTATGTATTATCCAGTGTAATCTTCAACACTGAGACAGGACCAAAGATAACTTCTTACTTCTTGAATGCACTACAGAGCTGTGGCTTGTACTTCAAATCTTTCCCTAAAGGGAGCCTTAAAGACTTACTTTTTTTTTTTTTTTTTTTTTGAGATTGCCTTTAAGATAATAATTTCTGAACCTCCTACCATTGTGTGTGTGTGTGTGTGTGTGTGTGAATGCATCTGTTCTATTTTGTCTGCTACTCCTTTGAAACTCATAAAATCATTGGATATAATACTCCAAATGCTGTCTAGTGGAACTGAGCAACGCAGGATACTTTATAAAGCTGGTGCTTTATAAATGGGTCTAATATACAATCACCTGTTATTTGCAACATCCTATCATCAACTATTATTTGACTCCTGCTGCTGTTGCAATACATCAATGCCCTTTCAGATCTACAGCTCTTCGAGCAGTTATTATACCCATTGGGTATGTATTCACTTCATTATTTTTATGTTTCTCATTTTCTGACATTAAATTTCATCCTGATGATTTCAAATTGGTTAAGATTCTTCTTTATCTTCAGCCTTCCATCTAGTGTCCTTTTTTTCACTCAAGTTATATATAAAAATAAGACTGAAATTTGTAGGATGTCTTCAGGTGTATCTCCAGCTTTAAACCTAGCTTTTAGTTCATTAATATTTGAAATCTGCTTTCTAATAATTTGGGCATGGTTTTATAGTACATCCCTGTAGACTGCATTTCCCTAAAGTCTGTATGACTGTCAGTCATGATAGTAGTAGAAGGTATATTAAAGCTTTACTAAAAACAGATGAATCACATTTGCTACATTCTCCCTTCCTGCTAACATAATCCTGTCTTAAATGGTTCTGCTTTTGCCACTGAGGCTTTCTTTCTAATAAATAATCCCTAATAGTATAGCGATTACTTGAAAAAATTCAGTAAGTAATGTACACAGAACATTATGTCTTTCTGACTTTAGCAGATCTATATTTATTTGCTCTTCTTCCTTTTTTCTAGTTCTCCTACTTCCTTGCTAAAATTAATTTCCTTAATTTATGACAAAAGAAGCAAAAGACACATCAAATACCTCTAATTCTTTCTCAAGGGACAGCAACACAACTCTTCTTTTAGTTTCAGTATTCAGAATCAGCCATTCCTCTCTGTGTTTTGAGAGGAGATTCACAGTTTCATGAGATATTTTGAGTAGTTAATTATACCATGAACCCCAGATTAGCTGACAGTTGCAATTGCTGACTATAGTTTGACAGAAGAATAGTAGCATTTCTCGATGTCTCTGCTTGACCTGCTGCTGATTTTTTAAGAGCTCTCATGAAAGCCAGTGTGTGGGTTCCATACCTATAACAGATGCAAACAGCTCTGGCGTGGAGCTCCCTGCAGCCATGAATGTGGCTCCAGCAACATCTTCACTCAAATGTAGTCTCTGGAAGAGAAGTATTGGATATGTCAGCACTGCTCCTCAGTTTACAGTGTGCAGTTATACAGCTGTAACAACAGAAGTCCTACATCTTTTGGCCACCAGGCTGTTAAAGAATGAACAGTCTCTGTGATACAGAAACATACATTGCCTCTTGGCAAGTATATTTTGGGCAAATAAAATGCTTTTTAAATGCTAAGTCAGTGGTCACATAATACTACCTACTTCTAAATAACTGATCAGATAATTGAGGCTTTGATGTTAGAGAGAAGCATCTCTTGCACACTCAAAAAGATTGTGATCTCCAGTGGCTTTCAAGAATTCATTTTTGGAATTCTAAATACAATCATGTAAGAATTAAGGCCAATTCTTGGAGTCTCTAAAATTTTAAAACTGGTAACAGAAAAATATAACCTCTGTGAATGAAACTTACTAACATCAAGCCTATTTCTATCTTCAATTACAATAAAACTAGTCCAATTAGATGCAGACAGGCCTGTGCATGGCAGTTAGATCTATTTTTATGACAGTGTCTCTTAAGCTCTAATAGGATATAGGTGCCTTAGGTGCCTTAGACTTCTAAGACCAGTAGAGATGTTTAGCTTCAAAAGTGGGCTGGGTCAGTTTAATACTGTCTGAGGATGTTTTCCTTGAACTATAAAGACAGCTTTTTTGAGATCACCTAGACTAACTGTTAGTACCCCATTTCTCTTCAAAGGATAGAAAAGTGATTGACAAAAAGGACCAGTACAGAAATAATGTGTTTCTCAGGCAGCATGCAACATTTTAAGCTGATAAAAATGGCATGCTACAAAACATGACAAAACAGAAACACATTTTCTTATTCTACCATGTGTTCTATCACCAGTTATACTGCTGAAGAAGCTCAAATATAAGTACACGATTTGAATTCTTCTTAGCTGTCTCAATATTCAGAAGAACATGAGACAAAAGACAAAGATTTTAAGAAAGAACAATGAATTAATTGGTGCAACTGGTACAATTTAAAGAAGGTGTGTACGAAGCATGCTGAAGATAGAAGATCTGAAAAGGGAAAGAATAGATTCCTATTTAATACTTTGTTCATCTTGGTTGCCTCCCTTATTCTTCCACCTGTCCCTCTACTGGGCTCTACATAACATTAATATGTAGATCTGTCTACATATCCATAGGAAAATTGACATGTTTTTATATTAATTACATGCATTTTTCAGAAAACGGTCACTTCTGTTAAAAAACTGAAGTCTAACCCCTCCTGATTATCACCCTTAATTAGAATTCTACGTGTAATTTTTCAACATCTTCACAGCAATTATGTAAAGGAATTTGCTATTTTTAAAAAATATAAAAATACATATTCTTATTCCATAGCAAATCACAATAGATACTTTTCATATACATTCCCCCCTTTCTCCACTTGATCCTAGGCACCTGCTCCATGTTGATACAGTGGTGGATGCAGATTACAAAAATCGTAAGCCAACACATTAATTTGTAAATGCATGATTTGGTTTTTTTTCACAAATGAATCTTAAAACTAGAGTACAGTAACAAACCCAAAGCATCCATATTTCACATCCATCCTACCTACATGCTTCACATACTCAAGAGCGGATTTTGCCAACTGACCTCCTGAAATTTTTCATTTTTGCTCCTTGAATGCGCCAATGGGGACCAATGGGCTAAGATTACAGCTCAGATTTTTCATGGAATGCCTTAATACTCTGAAAAGGACCTCAGCCAAAAAATTAACAGGAAGGAACTCCAAACAATGAGGGCACAAAATGTTCACTGCAGTGTGTAAATACATTTTCAAAAGAGGAATAAAGTTCTTTAACATACCTCACAAATTTTCTCTAAGGATGGAACAAAGAAGTCATCACATACTATAGCCAAAGCATAGAACATATACAGAGCCTGTAAGAAAGTAAAGTCAAGAAATACTTCAGATGTTTCCTCTGTATAAAAAGAGGAAAAAGGCAATGCAATTAATTTAGACAGATAAGAATACATAGCTTCATTTTCTACCCCATTTTAAACAAAAACACCTCTGCTGATCAATGCATGGCATAAAAGTAGATTCTTATACCTAGGGTTAGGACAGTAATGGTTGTCAAACCCTAGAATATGAAAAGTATGACAGTCTGAATGCAAAGGGTGTAAAAAAAATTTCATAGACAGGAAAGTAACAGGCAGGACTTTACCAAGA
Source organism: Chrysolophus pictus (assembly GCA_037305975.1). Taxonomy (NCBI): domain Eukaryota; kingdom Metazoa; phylum Chordata; class Aves; order Galliformes; family Phasianidae; genus Chrysolophus; species Chrysolophus pictus. Next base: position 45,066,378 of record CM074580.1, on the reverse strand, counting down.
TATATGGTCCTCATTTATTATTTTCAATTATTATTATAATTATTATTACTTGATAACTGGATCAAGTAATTGAAAAGAAAGCAACACCACCCAGATTAGCAACATAAAATAATCATACCTAGAAATAAGTGGACCCTGACCACAGCTCATTGCAACACACCTCTCAGTAATGATTCTGATTTCATGCACACTTACAATGCTCCCACTATATTATGTGACCTTATGTTTCCTGAAAGTAGACCTAATCCTGCTGTTCTTCATCAAAAACGTCTCCTTTGTTACATTATTTTTCCTGAGCTGAGAACGGAAAACTGGAGCCTGTAGGTCTTATTTGTTTTGCTTTTTCTACAATAAAATATAAATCTTAATGTGTTTTTATATATATATATCATCAGGTTTGTTGTTTTTTTTAATTACTATTGCATCTTTTGCGTAGAGGCACAATAGAAAAGAAAGAGACTCAAGAATCTTCTACATCACAGATTATGTCATCACCAAAGGAACCCCAAACCCTGTTTACAGTCCCTCTGTGCTTCATGGAGTCAGGATTTTATCTGCAAGAGGATGAATATACAGGCACTGTAAATTCAGACCTGTATAATATTCTTAAATAAATATTACTTTTTGAGCATTTGTACCCACACGGGGATATCTAAAATACAAAGTCAAAGTACTAGAAATGTGTTGATGAATACAGAGACCTGTTTGTTAAGGGTTAATGATCAATCACTAACATGATCAATATCTTACAAAAGAAATAAAAGAAAAAATTAAGCACAGTGGAGGAAAACTCACAGCAGTGATGTGAAGGAGAACCCCTCCTTGCTGCCGTTCTTTATTTGTGAATATATCCTCAGGAAATTCATGAATGGCTGAAACAGAAGTATACATGCTTTACGTATTTTACAGGACCTACAAACATAATAGTGAAGAATAAGGATATACCTGTAGAAAAATATGACCAAACATGAATGTATCTTCCCACTTAGTACATTACAACCTGCCAAATCAGAATCTCTTTTCTGCTCTGTAGAAAAAACAGGGAACTGAAACTATTATAGGTGTCACTATTTACCATCATACTAGTCACTTAAAACAACCTCCAGTGTACCAAATATGATATATTATTAATGCCTTATTTTCAGAATTAACTCTCCTGAATGCTCTCTAAGTATACTTCCAAAGTGGTCAGCACAGGCACTAAAAACACCATTCTGAAATAACAGTCTTTAAGTGTGGCTTGCTCCGAAATATTATGCAATGACTGTAACAATCCATCAAGTTCTTAACTACAAACGTTTACACAACTCTGCAAATCAAACAACAAATTGTTCACAAAGAATAAAGCAATTCCAAGAATTTTCCCATGAAGACTACTATCAATATCTAGCAAAGAAAGAGATGAAACAGAACAATAGGTGGTCCATAGGAATGTGTGAGGTCATGAGTTCTGGGATTAATTCTGTGTGGCACTGAGGTTGTGTATAGTTCAACTGAAGAATTTAGGTTAAACACAGAGGCAAGAGGGTGAAAAATGGACTGAGTTACCTGCAATCACTAAACACACTTGAAATTCTTAGTTGTAGTGAGAGGAAACTCTAGTTTCAGACTAGAATTACTTTTCAATTCTGAAGTTTTTGAGTTTTTTATAAATACAAAAACACCCCATTTGTAGTACATATATTCACATGCTTCATGTGTTTTGCTTCATAAAGACTTGAACCCTATTTTTATGCAAAGGTTGAGATTTCATAGCTTGTTTTTTCACTTCGTGTCCACCACAACAAACACATTAACTTGGAATGAATATTTTGGCAATAGGTTGTTTTTAAAACCTTACCTTCCTTACAAAAGTCCAATTTACCATTTTGTAAAATCTCTCTAAATTCTTCAACCTACTATTTGAAAATCACTACAGTTTGCTTAACAGTACTAACAATCTGTAAAAGACTTAAAAGTTCAACAGCGATGACTTTCTGCAATTCCTTTACTGATTTCAGTAGGCCTTTCATTAAGACCTGCTCTCACTAAGACCTGTTGTATTCCAACAGGAACCAGAATTAGCACTTCATATGTTGAACTGAGCTTTTCCAAGATAAAGATACTTCTTTTCTTTTAAGTCTTAGAAAACAAAAATCGTTCAAATTTATTGTAAATTTTCTTTAGATACTTTTGATACTCCTAGTTGTAGGCAAATGTTATATTTCTGGTCCTCTTTCAGTAATCACAAGGAAAAATGAAAGTAACATGGATATAAAATAGTTCATCAGTACAATTGCACAATAATACTCAATCAACCGCTGAAGAAGCAGAATGCCATTCAAGAGTATGCAGAGTACCTCTGCACCTAAAGATCATCAGCGCACCAGCATTTTTCAGGATTTGTTTCAAGAAAGTGGGCCCAGGTTGCTACATAACTCCACATCACAGCCTGTGAGCTGCACCACAAGGAGATCAGTGGCCTTACAAAACAGAATTGCTGTATAAATGCAAGTCATACCACAAATAAAAGACATTTGCCTATCAATCCAAACAAGCTCAAGTACTTGTAAAATAAAAAAAAATATATCAGTTTCCTTTCTGTACAGTTTTTTATTGCTTACCTGCAAACAAGGAAAATGACAGCAGAAATATAACATTAAGTAGGAGAAAACTGGTTGCATTGTAGTCTTGAGATATTGTATTTACAGTGAACATCAGAAAAACCCACAAGCTGCTGGTCAAGATGCAGCAATCTGCAGTGACTCTGTCTACAGATGAGTATTTTAAGATATTGGAAGAACCTTATATAAATTTAACAGTCAAGCAGGCTTCCTGTAGTAATGTATTACTATTGTATATCATATACTACTATATATATATATATGTATACGCTACTCTAAGTATATACTGTACTGTTATTAGTTTATATGCAGTTTAGTAAAATTCAGTAATATCATTCCCTCCATGTGGCAATTATGGAGGAATATCCTTTTGAAGCAATATCCTTTTGAAGCAATATTGGAAAGTCAAAAATACAAGAACTTGTAAGCCTCACTTGCTGCCAAAAGCAAAATTTCTCAGAGGAGTTATTTGTTACCATATGAAATACAGAATAGGAAAAATTAATCAGCACCCAAAGCATATGGTTTTAAATAAAACTCCAGCTATTAAAAATTAATATTAATTAAAATTATTAATAACTAAAAAAGCATTAAGGAGCCCTCTTCTCCAGGAGAAAAGAGTGCTACAGCTTCTGACATGCTCCTATACAATGTGGTCCTTTTACTACTTTTCTGAAAGAGAGGTCAAGCACTGGAATGGGCTGCCCAGGGAGGTGGTGGAGTTACCGACCCTGGAGGCGTTCAAGGAACGTTTGGATTTTGTGTTGAGGAACATGATTGAGTTAGTACTATTGGTGATAGGTGGATGGTTGGACTGGATGATCTTGTAGGTCTTTTCCAACCTTGGTAATTCTGTAATTCTGTCCTTCCTGCAATACTGGCTAAAATACCATGACCAACTTGGGAGCATACAAACCATGTATTTGAACAACTACATTCTTTATTACACTCTCCATTTGTACTTCATCTCCTCCATTCAAAACAGGGCTGCAGGAGTACAAGTATTCCAGCAGTGGCCCAGAACTGCAAAGATAAGAGCCCTGGTCTGAGTCCCCAGGAATGCTGAAGTAGAACTATAGCAGGGGGTGCATCCTTTCATAAAATGGGAAGGTTTGTAAAGGTTTGTACTCACCATGACAAGTAGCTGTGCAAGAAACACCATTTCCCCTACTGCCACGCAGAGGGAATATTTCCTGTTGCATGACTTGGCAAAACTAGTGTGTCATCAGGAGAGCTATTACCCAGCCAGCAATTTCTTTCCCTCGGCTGTAGAATATTTCACAGTATAACACTAACAGTTGTTGAACTAATAGAAACCAAAATCTCAAGAAACATTAATAAAAAACAGTAATAGTATCTTTCTAATGCAACTTCACTTATGTAAAGTTGATACTAAATAGGAAATCAGAAGACCAGAAGATGTCAAAGAAAAGAAGAGGGAAATGAGCCAAGGCTTCCAATGCCAAGGAAAAGCAAACCAGCTTCATTGCAAACCAACATGGTACAAACGTAGAGTAAGATGATGTTGTATTTCTAATAAATAACTCCTTGAACTAAACACCTCCTCACGTCAGAGAAGTACTTTCGTATGAATAAGCACAAAGGCAGCTTCTCTCTAACGTAATACTTCTCTCTAAACAGAACTCATATGATGAAATTCTTCTAATACATAGATTCTACAAAATCTTTAGTAGACAAGGAAATTAAACAAGTTTCTGAACTCTGCTAAATAAGATTTTGTACTCAATGAAATGGCTACCTGCCAGTGATATCCAAGGTAAAGTCTGCAGCTTTTTAGCGTATTTGCTTTTTTCATGGTTTTACTATCCAGATAATTGTAAATTTTGAATAATCATCATCTATAAAGTCTGCATTTTTCCTTATTTACTCACTGTATTGTGTTTTCAAGATTTTAAACACAGATCTGTTTTTTCTTATCCACTGCTCTGGTAATTCGGTTGATCATGAAAAGACTGTCTGGACTCAGATTCCTCAGGCCTGGAAATCTTCATCACCTAAGCAAAGGGCAGTGGTATTCTCTTATCTGTACAAGGGGATATGTCATTACTGTGTTTCTGCTCTGCCCACACTCTTCAGTATGGTGGGTACAGGCAGGAGAGCACCGCTCTATCTCAGCAGAGATGCTTTCTCATGTATGGGAGACGTGGCGATCTGGCAGCCTGAGTGGGAGCTACATCTCCTCAGTTTTCACTGAAAAGAGACAGAACAGATGGGAAGAGGAGCTGAAATGAAGAGCAGTACATCTAACAGGGCTAACCTTTGCCAAAAAAGGAGAAGAACACACACCAATCATCTTTAAATCAACTAGAAATACAGAAATATTTATCCTGCTGGTACTGTTGCAAATCCATGACTCCTGCAGCTCAACTTATCAAGCACAGGGGGAAGTGGGGGCACAAGAAGGTCAAGTCTATACTGAAATTGTGATAGTTCTGCAGCTTGCTCCCTCTCTCCAAAAATGACATGAGCAGGGACACAAGGAAAGCTGCTCTAACCACAAATTCGAGGTGGTGACACTGCCATCTTTTACTCTAAATTTTGAAAGTATTAAAAACATCTTGATTATGATATGGCAGGAAGGATGACTCACCTTTGATAGAAAGCTCTGGCTGAGCTGCCTGTGGCTAAGGAGCTAACACAAGTATGCAAATAGCATGCCCCAGAACAGCACATCACAGAAGCCGCAGAGCTTAACATGTCTGCATGGCTCTGGAACGAAGATCTGATCTGCAGCAGACAGGGGTAACCCAGGCATGCCAGTGACATTGGCCCGTGCTTAGGCTGTTACCAGATTACTTCTGGGTTCCAGCAGAGCATTGTTCCCAAATGCCCTGTCCATACCGTGTGAGGCAGCCTGCCAATGAAGTTAAATTTCAAAATCTCCTAAGCCTGACAGAACATCTCAACGACCACGTGGATTTGTGGTTTTATAACCCGCCTCGACACGTGATGTCTTCACCTTATCAGCTCTTGATTTACTCACACAGGCAACAAACATGCTAACTCTCTTAATACCCGCTAAACATTCAAGCATGTTACACCTCTTTAATTTCTCCTCATAGGAAAAAAGGAGCTGTAGCTGTTTGAAAATACACTATCAACTGGCTCCCCTCTGCCTTTGCAGTGAAGGTGATCAGGCAAATAACACACAAATCTTTTCTTTGTGAAAGTTCTTGGGGAATATTTTCTGCTAATCTACACCAGTTCACATTGAATGGAATTTTGTGCAATACTGAGTTCATTAAATATTTGGACAATGCTCTCAGAAACGTAATTTGATTTTGGGTGGTCCCATGTGGAGTAGGTCTCAGTGATCCTTGTGCAGTTCCTTCAACTTGGGATTTGACTGTAATTCTGAAATGCCTGCACATTGCTCCTCCTCTGCCCTGGGTGCACATGTCAAGATACATTCCATATACAAGCTGTAATATCTCCTGGCTTTCAGTGGGTGCCCACCATTGGACTCACCCAGGGCACATGTATAAGGAGAGTAAGGACAGGCAAAAGGCAGAATTAAATACTTCCACGTTATCTCCCTCCATAAGCATGCTCATAAGCCAGATCGAATATTTCAATTTAGTGCCATTTGTTTAAGCACTGCAAGCAGCTTTAGTCAACTCTGCACTTAGTGTGTTTATATTAATGTGCAATTTCCTTTTTACATTGCAGAGCCTCATCTTCCTCAGGCTTGGTGTTACATTCAACTATGTGTATTTGTGCCTCAGTTACAGAACACCAACTTTCACTGTGTGCAGAAATGAGCTCCTTTGGATGCCTCTCATGAAAATGCATGCATCGTTACTAGGCATCAGCAGTAAAATGTCAACAGTCTGTGCACCAAAAATTGAAAATTACAAGTCTCCCTGGTACTGTAACTTGCACTAATTCATAATTCTGCACCAACACAATCCATTTGAAGATTTGAGTGAAAGCCAGGAAATCACCACTCCTACTATCCCCGCACAATGCAGAGCCCCCGTGTCAGCTGAGTTGCTCTGAATTGGATAAGTATGCCTTAGAATCACCCTTGCTTTCAAAACATTTGTGGTTTTAGCCCACACGGTTCTTCAAAATCAACACACTGGGACGATTTTTTTACTGAAAGCAGGTCATCATCCTGAATCAATGGAGGAACTCTTCCCATATTCTCTTTTCCACTGTCAAGATGTCAAGAGAGTCATAGTCATCCCCTTGTTCCATTTCACGTATTAGCTCAGATGATAGAGCAGTCACAATCTCAGAAATGACTGTGGTGAGCTCACAATAGCCCAATAAGAATGTCAGTCCTGATGAATGTCATAATCCACTCATCTGATCTTTTTTTTGTAACAACATACTTTCAGTTTTCTGACAGCAACTGTGCAATTTAGAAAGGAGCAGGGTCACTTTTGTTCATAGAAATGTACTGGCTTCTTTTATTTAAGCATTTCGTTGTTAACAGTTGAAACCTGAAGATCATAATATCATGCTGAAATTAGTGCACGTATATATAAAAATATCATACAAAAGTCTTCCTTTTTAACAAGGCACTTCCTTTTCCCAAACAAGGCACAGTAAATTTTAACAGTTATCAGGAAATCTTGTGTGCCACAGCACACTAAAACCACATTTTTACAGAACTACAGATAGTCTAAATTCATTAAAAATATCACACACAAATCAAACTTAAAAATAATCCTTTCCAATTGCACATGCTGACATGCCATAAGCTCTGAAGTGTCAGTGGAGAAAAACAGCACAGCACACTCAGCAAGTCCTTTCATAATGAAAACTGTTAAATTTAAAATCTTACAATGCAAAAAAAAAAAAAAAAAGCAAACACACACACATACAAAAAAGCATAAAAAACCAACAAAAAAACAACCCGCCACCACAATTCAGTGATAATCCTGGGTGCCATCCGGAAAAAATAAGACATACTAAGCTTTAAGCTCCCATTCCTATTAGACAGCTGTTTCTAGTTCTCTGTAGCAGGATGGCATGTGGATTTTCCCTCAAATACTCAGCTCAGATTCTGTAGGATAATAATCTAGGCACCAGTATCAAAGCAAACCCAGAACAGACAATTCAAAGAAATGCACTTATGTGCTTGAAAAATTCTGCAGGAAATTCCTTTAAAGATAACTCTTTAGTAAACTGTTTTCACAGGTTATACTACTGCTGAGCAAAGTACAACAAAAGTACATGAAATACCACCCAACTTTTTTGAGAGCCACTTGTGCAAAATCAGTGTAATGCCGTGTGAAGCCGAAGATCAAACTTTCTATTTCCAGGCAAAGTACCATATGGCAGGAGGCACAATAAGAATCCTCCTCCGTAGTCTTCACCTTACAAGCAGTAGAAATTATGAGCAAATTTATCTCTGTGGTATAGTAATTCAATTTGCATTGCTCAACTAAAAGAAGGCTGCCAAATGCGATTATCTGTGTGATGATAAGTAGCAGCTCGTGTAGCAAATAACTGACTCAACTCTAAACTATTAAATCCATTTAATATACGTATTGTAAGAGGATGGTGCATTGATGAAATATCCTTAAAGCTCTCCCTCCATCAGTATGAAAACTATGAAAAATTTCTACACAGGATTGGATTAGCTACAATCAAAAGTATCATTAATACCTTATTAAATCCTGGATTTGTATTTAATTTATTTTCTCTTTTACTAAAAAAGTGAATCATTTGCATTCATTAAGGCAATGTCAAAGGATCAAACCAAAATACATTAACAATAATCTGCCAACAAAAAGAAAATCACAGAGGAGTCAGCGATGACACATGGGAGCAGGGATGACATGTGGATGCACAAGTACAGTAACATGGTGATGCATCGGCACATCAGAGTACAATACATGCATATTGGGCTTTGTGTTAACGTTTTTAATGTCCTCAAGCTTTGGTATCATCTTTTTTTTTTCTCCTAGCTTCCAGCAATATGCTCTTTAGAAGTTACTTTTAAAGAGTTAGAGAACATTCGCCTCATAATTAGTTTTCATTTCTTTCTGGGAACAGCTAGTTATCTCACATTATTTTCTCTTATGGGTAGCACTACCCTGTTGCCTTCAAGTAGCTGTATCTCATCCCTATTCCTGCAAAGAAACAGGTCCACAGGAGACAGTCAGAACATTCCTGAACACATCTGCTATGATCCATGATTTCAGCGCAGCTATCAAATTGTGATGTCCACTCAAATTAATTAATAATGAGGACAAGAATTTTCAAATCAGTTCTGACAAGAGGTGAAATTGCCTATACCCAGTTTTGGTGTATTCTCAAAACACCTTAGAATTGAGTTCTGTGTAGCGTAATGCTTAAACATGACTCAATTCTACAGCTTAGTTGTGCCTATGTGAAATAAGCAGTTGGTCTTAGGAGTCAATCACAGAACTTCTCAAGTCAGTGAATGTCAACTGTGATTACAGTGTTGGTTTTACAGAGCACACAGGTAGTCTTCAAATCCTCTCCCAAGGACACCAAACAGTTATCATTTACCTCTTTCCCATCCCTTTTATTGTAAAAACCAGGATGCTAATGCCAATTTCAGCTTTTTTTTTCTCTTTTTTACTTACTGTCTCATGCTGCCTCAGCTGTGTCAACAGTACACTGTTGAGTCAAAGATGCCAATGCAGTTCAAACAGTAGCAGGGTCCAGCACTGGTGCTGTTTCATTGGCCATGTCAGTTTTCAGCTTGGGGGGAATAATTTGGTTAATCCTCCATTCAGGACTGAATAACCACTGTGGTATAATGTAGAAAGGTTTAAATGGTACTAATTAGTGTTTGTTCTGTTAATCAACTACAGATTTCTGCCACTATTAAAAACTAATGTTTTCTACTCAGTATTTTCCTCTGGTTTTTTTTTTCGTTTTGAGCATCATACATTCTAGCTCCCCACTCCCATGTACCTTTCCCCTCATGTTTTGTTTCTTAAAAGTTGACGGTTTCTATGGCCAACAGATTCTCAGATTCTTTCTTCATCTGAGGTGAAAGCCATCTGCCTATGCAGGGTTTTGGACTCCACTTCCCTGCATCCTTTTTAAATCCAGATAAAAAGTGACTTTCCTAGCAAAATCATTGTCTTATTTAGGGTGGGGGGGAAAAAAAAGTTTTTGGAAAAGAGATAATGATTGAATTAACTGTCTATACCATGATTCACATATGAAAGAGTAGCTACAAAAGATGTGGCAATGTTTTTTACAGGCAAACTTGCAGCTGGAAACAAGCAGGAGGATCAAACATCACTTGTGTTCTAGTGAAACCTAGTCTGCTCACCTCTGTGCAATAGTCAGAAGTCTGCTATCAAGGAGAGCCTGTGATGTCTGCAGTGTCAATGACATCTACAAGGAGACCTCAATAAAAATCTATTAGTAAGTTGAATAACCAAAGAAAATGATAGTCTGGCTTCAATACCAAATGGCTCTGAAAGTCAACCAGGCAAGCTATGGCACTTACCAAAAATGTTATCAAAGGTGTAACAATTTAAAGACATATCAGCAACTTCGGTTGAAATGAAGCTACATTTGGCACAAAAGAACGAAGGTTTTACAAACTATGCTTTAATGAGAAGTCTGGCAGTCAGAACAGACCACCAACTTCTGCCCTGTTCCCAAAACAACTCTTTCAGCAAGCATGCAAGGAACAATCAACACAGACATAGTCCTTGACAGATTTTTCTACATAGCAGAATTTCATAGCTGTAAGAATCTCATTTTTGTGCTGCTTTAATGTGCAAGTAAGAAAATCAGTTAAATGGATATGGAACAAAGTCTCCTTTCTCTTTTAACATCTGATGAGCTCCATTTGGATGTCATCCATTTTAAACCTAAGATGTGTTATTATTACATTGATGCCACATAACAATGGGGTCAAAATTGCCCTTCAAAGTTAAAAAGAAAAGCTTGCTAACAGTGATAGATTTCATATGAAGACGACTATATTTATGAATGCATACAGATGGAATACAAGGAAATAAGGTTTCCTTAGAAAATATCACTGATTCTGAACATTTCTGCTTGCAAATTCATTATAAAAGTATTTCTCTATCCAATCAAGCTCTGCTTTCTTGTCTTCTTCAGTGAATGAAATAATGTGCTGCTAGCTTCTTATACTTGCTGAAGAGAGACCTCAAATAACACTATATATTATGTTATACATCTATGATATGAGGAGAGTTCCTGTCTGGTATGCCAATAGAAGTGACAACCACACTGAAACTGCAAAATGACAGGCAAAATTCATCTTGATCAAGGTCAGATCACAAATAAAATTTGACCTGCTGATAGCTAAAAAAGTTACAGGTTACTTGACAAGTGAACAGATTACATATAGAAAACACTGAAAAGGAAGAAATTAGCATCCTCAAGAAGTCTTTTGCCAGAGCTTCCTTTCAAAACAGAAGCGCACTTTAAATGAAACCGCGCTTTTGTGCCTTCAGCACAGTTAATGAACAATAACAGGTTTTTTGAATCCTCCCCTACTTCAGCAAAAGCTGCAGTATGGCTTATTTAAAAGTAGCTGTATTGGCACACACCATTCTTTCTCCCTAAGTGCACGGAAAAGGAAATCAAATGCAATATTTAATATATGAATGTTTTTACTCTTTTTCTGATACCCAATCCAACTAGGAATTTTAACCATCCGGGAAAACTGTGCTGCTCTCCAAGCCAAAATGGCACAAAAGCTATAGATGATGTCCTCTATCAAATGAAGATTGAGTTCAGTAAAATGTTTTTTTTCTAGAAGATATATATTTTTTATGGATATGGAAGGAAAATGATAGAAGGCAGTGGTAAAAAGTACTGCTCAGACATTTAGTTTACCTTCTTGCAAATTCAGAATTGTTTCCAACCGTGCATTTGCATGTGCCTTTTCTCAATTCAGAAGGTACAAGCAAAATAAAAATACACAGTACTAAGTCAGAGAAAATCCCTCTGAGCTGATCTCTCTTCAGCCAGAATTCTCAAAAAATGCACAGCAGCAGCAAGCCAAGATTTTCAAGCAGCTGTTGATGCCCCAAGCTGAGATTAGCTAATTAATTCTTTGAGTTTTGCTAAATTGTTTTTTAAAAATCCAAAATAGCCACAATGTTAGAAAACTCAGGATTTATCGAAAAGTCAGATTTTGGAGTCAAGCATTTAGTATTTTTTTCCCATGTATCTTCAATGCTTTTAAAATCTCATTTTCGTATGAACAAACGGAAGCACAACAGTTTTTCCCTGTGAGCCATGCTTATGTGGTGTAGCCAATTCTCATTATGTTGTTGTAAACCATATGATATTTGCTTTTTTTTTTTTTTTTTTCCTGAAGCCAGGCCCTGGAATTAGGCAGTTATGTAAGAATCTCAGCTTTCATTTAAAACAAAAAATGCGCTTCTAGTCTTTCTGTTTGTGGAAAAAGGTTCAAATCCAAAAACGTGGAAAAAAAGTTTCTTAAAAATGCCACAAAAGTTTCACTTTTAAGCAAACATCACATATTTGCAGAGTTTGCACATAAAATGTACCTGACTTGCAAAACATTAAGAACTGGTATAATTTTCTTGCTTAATGATGGATTATGCCTTTTACAGTCCTTAATTGGAGCACGGTAGTGCTTTAATTCAAGCTGGCAACCTGTCAGGAAGCACTAGTTACAGGATACATTAGTGCATCTCCTCAGCCACTAACACAATCACTCCATAGGCATTCAATCATTGTGTGAAGCCCTTGAGATGTTTTCCAGAGCAGTTGCTTGCATCTATGTTAACCTAACCCGAGGCAGATTGTTCAAGTTAACTCTGTAGTAAAGACACAAGCTGAATGATTTTCCCAACTGTGTGATTTAGTTAATACCAAAGTTGGGAATGATACACACAAGATTGATTTTCAGCAGTTGTTTTACCCACTAGACAAACCTCTTCCTGTTCTTACTGAGAAAGCATACATTTTGGTTTAATACAAGAGTGGCAGATGACCAAGTAATAACTTGATTCCTTCAGTTAATTTTTTTCCCCCTAAGTTTTAACAGTTGGAAGATTTAAAAAAATGTGTCTGCAGAATCAACAGCTTCAATAGTTCAGTGAATAAAATGATTGTATGGATTTTTTGTTCTGTTAACATGGGGATTTTAACATATCTGAACTTGGCAGACATAACAAATTCCATTTAAACTCATTTCAGTCTTCTCTTTTGAATTCTCATTTCTTAACCATATTTTTGCTGAGGGGCTAATACTGAAAACAAGAAGTATTCCCCACAGAACCTAATGGAGCTTTACCGATTTATATCAATTCAAGATTCCAGTCCACAATTTTTTCCTTAATTAGAAAGGTTCAAAGGCATAAACAGTGCAAATACTCAAAATGCATAATACGTTCTTAACTATGAGTTTAGAACTAGATAAAATAATCCTGAATTTAGAAAAAACATGGGGAAGGTACACTTCAGCAAAGACAGAAACAATTTTTTTATTGGGGGGAGGCATTTCTTAACAACTACAAGGCATAAATCAGCAACGTGGATTCCATACAGGCCAGGATTTCCGTGACTCCGCAAATTCATCAGCCCAAACCCATATCATCAGTTATAGAGCTTGGTGTATAATACCAGACCCACTTCAAAGAGACTCTTGTATGTGGAATCAGGCACTGATTCAAGTACTTCAAGATGAAGCACATGTGATGATCTTATCTTAAAAAGGACCAAAAAAAATATTTTTGAAGATTATTTAACTTGAAGACAACTCAAGCTATTACTAAACAGCAAAAAACCACTCTAGTGGTAAATTACAGAACTCTTTTCACTGAAGAATCACAAAGAACTATCAGTGGGAGCCAAAATAAAACCATCCATATTGGGTAATGTATGTTAACAATAGAGCCACTGTATATGATGGATGGCACTGGTGACCTTTTCTAGCGGATTCACGCAAGGTTAACAGAAGTCCAGTTCATGTGGCTATTATGAAAACAGCACAGACAAAATAAAGCCACAGATAAGCACACAGGCTCAGCTTAGTGCAAGTGCTATTGAGACATCTACGTCAGACTAGGCTCTTTATTCTGGTTTGTAATCTTGGCATTGTGGTCACTATGCTCCACATAGCTGTATGGCGAACTAGAAATAATTCCCCAGTAGACATACTCTGAATTACTTAGGTAGTCTCTTAAAATTTTATGCCAAAAGAGCAAGCACACCTAGAATTCCTGTAGAAAGCAATCTGAATATAAGTTCTTAAGGAATCAGTGATAAGGTCCAAGTGCTAGAGAATTCCAGTTATATAGTGTATCACACACTGACAATACCCCAAGCTAAACCCTAGCTTCAGATGAGGCAAATCACATTTAAAGTAGAGCTTGGAATGGAAAGGATAGATTTTGACACATACAGTAATGACTGTAGATCCTGATGGCTATCAGCAACTCCTAGTAATGACATAGAGGGCTGCAGCCAAAGAATGATGAGCCCATCCACAGGGCTTCTCTGTCACTACATCAAGTGGGAGGAAATTTGTTTGAAAACCAAAGGCTGGAGCTGCTTCTGATGAAAGGATGGCACTGCTGTGCCAGCAGGCTGAGGAGGTGGTGGTGGCAGCTGGAATAAGCTGGGGAGGGGATGGTAATTATCTGCAATTAACATTTAAGGAAGGAACAGCATATTCACGAGTAACTGACACAATCACAAGATAAGCTGAATATTTTCCTGCCAATAACTGCAGTCACATAAAACATCAGAACATTCACCTCTATGAAAAAGCAATATTAAAAGTTATCTAGATGTGGGACATCTGTGAAAAAATATACACACGCACACACACTTTTCGAAGTCACGCTTCCCATAACTTTCACAACAAGATCCAGGCAAACAAAAACTTAATGTTCTTTTAAATAAAAAATTCCACCCATCTTCCCAATAAATCGAATGAGGAACCGGAACTAGAGCCACCTGGGAATGCCCTGGTCAAGGAACAGATTATTACAGAAAGGAACTGTTTGGAGAAAATTTGACAAAGCCATTTTTTATGCATTTGGTTTAAACAACAGTTGCACTTCTAGGAAGCTTTTAAGTGCTACCATGCTGACATCTCAGAGACATTAGGGTGAGATCACAGGCCTGTGTGTGTTAAAACTAATAGCCTAAATTTGCAAGCACTTACTTATAATTCAAATCAAATTAGGTACAGCTGTGAATCAGTGCACACAAAAGTCATCCTATCATTATGGTAGGCCCTGCCAGGAGAAGCTGAACTAGAAGGAAGGTTACCCCCACAGCATTCTTAAAATTAATTACTACATATATGATGTTTGTATGCATATAATAATACAACTAAATAAGAGCTGATGTTATAAAACAAACAAAAAATCATTAATAACACTACATAAGGAAGAAGAAGGACCTATGGGAGTAATCAGTTGCAATGAAAAAATAACACATAATAGGGAAGAAATCAGATTTTTTATGAAGACAAAAAAAGCTAAGAGAGGACTGAAATGAGTACAGAACATACAGAAAGTAGTACAGAAAATAAGGAGTGTGAAATTACGCAAAACATTCACAGCAGGGAATAAGTACTAAGAGGCAAAATGATGCACTATTTTGACTAAACATACAAGGATGTGATAACGAGGCATGAGGACATCCAGGAAGAAATGTCTGAAGGTTTAAGATCTGAGAAGGGAAAAATGTGTCAATAGCAGGCATGGATTTGGAAATTACCATCAGACAAGTTATGACTGAACCTATCAGAGCAGAGCTGAAGATGTTATAAAGAAGAGAATGCAACAGAAGGAAGAAACATGCATTATGCCAAAAGAAAAATAAAAAGGCAGCCTTGGACACAATATGAGCAAAGTGAAGGAAATCCCAATAGAGCCTAACACCAAGGAAGATGAGACCAGGGAAAAAATAGAGGTAGGGACTCTAGTATGAGAGAAGTGTACAGACAGATCACAGATGGTCCCAGTGACCTGTCTAAACAATTAGACATGTAAATAAATGGCAGTTGGCTCACATAATTCATTAGGTGTGAGCCATAAATGTTCAGAATGTTTTAACCAAGATGGTCCAAATATAATTCCCATCAAAGAATCCACAAATATAAGCATCACATAAAGCGCTTTCAGTCAAGAATAACTTGCAGTTAAGGTGTAGTGTAGGTTATCTGCAAGACTTCAGTAATTTGCAACATAGACTTCTGAAGGTCAGTAAAATAAACCCAGAGATATTTACTTAATCCCAATAATTTTCACAGTAGCTTTCCCCTTAAAAAAAAAAAAAAATCACGGCACATTTTAGCCCAATTCAACATCTTTTTTCTTTAGATTTAAGAATCTTTTCTCTGCCAAAATCTAACTTACTTTTTGGCTGACATTTTAATAGCATTAATTAATAAACTATAACAGTTCGACTACTATTCTATTTTCAACTCTGGCAATACTCTGATATGTGACCTTGAATAAACCACTTCAGATCATCTGCATCCCCCCTCACTATTCTGTCTCTTCCGATGATTGGGTGACTGAGATACAAAGAAATTTTACAACTAAAGATTCATTAAATAATAGTATCTACATAAAGCAGCAAGCTTAACTTTTTTTATTTATTTATGATGATGTGGTCAGAAAAAAAAAAAACTACTTTCCTTGTTAGCAGACGAACACACCAGTAAGAATAAAGAATATAATTTCAAGACATCTGAGATGTAGGAGGTCTGAATCATTTAGATATTTGTTAGTTGCACTTGATATTACTTCAATCTGTAAAAGCTAAGCTAACAATATCAAACAGACATGAGTTAGCTGTGTTTTTCTCCTGATATATGTGTCTATATATACACTAATGTGAGCATATTATATTTGTAATTCTGCTGGAAATGTTTCAGACTTCAGTGATAATAAACAAAATGGTCTCCAAATCTTGCCCATTTCTTCAGCAGAAATTCAACAATGAAATTAAATACACCACAATGTGAATACATGCAAAATAGCCATTGTGCCCTTGGAGAAAATATTGGACAAGGCTTCACTTCATAATTTGAAGTGCTGAACCCCACAAACTCTGACACTGTATTTGATCCAGTTAGCACCTGCCTTTCCACAAGCGAAAAGAATGACTGAACTGCTGCAGTAAAAACAATACTGCTTTTTATGCAGGTGGAGTTGAACCAAGCTCTGACTACACTGAATAATGGAGCTGAATGACTGGAGGTGTCCTCTTCTACTTCGACTTCCCTGAATTGTGTATTCACAGATAATATGTCAGGTCAGGTGCAAAACACCATGCTACCATATACAAGTAAACCCCTACTCTCTCAATCCACTAATACATTTTCCTCTACCACTCAATCACATAAACTGTGCTCCTCTCCTGAAAAGGGGAAAATAGAAAAAGAAGAATTTGATCAACTGAGATCACATTGAATTCAATGTAAAACTGCATGCCCGCATTAGCTTTTACTGCAAGCAATATACTGAGTTACTGAAGACATCAGAAGACAGTGCTGCACTAAACAGCTATAGTTAAGAATAACTGTATCAAAATAAGAAAGGAGGAACTTCAACTAGTAATGTTAAACTTCTAACTATTAGAAATCTTGCAATTATGCTTACAAAGAAACTGCCCACAATCCAGTTATAATACTGCTTCAAATAAATGTTCATTAGGAGTGTGTGGCGAGTATTTAGATAGGGACTTCTGACATGTGGTTCTGCTATATAAGCGTTTGTTCCAGGTCACTCCCAGTAGAATAAATCCAAATAACCCCCCAGAATTTCTTCCAGCCCTATGTTTCTCTGTCTGGAGATGTGGAAGTTCCATCTGGCAATTTATTCAAGTGTAGGTCCCCCAAATCAAGCCTGAGCTTACTTTTGAGTAATTAACCAACCTGATCATTTCCTGCTCCTTCTCCATCTCTCAGCTTCACATTTCATTCCTGCTAACCATGCTTATATCAGCATTCCACTTCTTGCACCAAACGCGCTCTTTTAAGTTCCCCTTTTACTCCACAGCCTTCCTGTCTCAGGTCCACTACCTGCAGGACCTTCCTGAGTCTCAGTCATGTTGTTACATTTTATTTCCAGCCCTAATCTAGGGACGTACCTTAAAGCATGCTCTCTCTAACAGGGATAAACATAAACACATACGATACTAAGGCAAGGTCTTGGGCAGTACTTTCCACAATAAATAAGTTTCTAGGTATCCCTTTTATAATCTTAGAAACTTACAGATCCTCAGAGATAAGGAAAATACAAAAGTGAACAATGTTCCAGGTTCCTTTCAATTATTGAACTAGAATAATTTTTAAATTGGTTAAAAAGCATAACTGGAACAAAAAAATAAAGACTTTGCTGGGTTTTGATTTGAGGGTTTTTGTTTTTAGGGACTTTTGGCTACAGCAAAGCCAAATAACATTTTTCTACATATTCTTCCCAGCCTTTTCAATATACAGTTCTCCCCTGTATTACAATATAGCTCTAAATAATAAGTAATTCCTCCTCCTCTTTCTATTCACATCTTTTAAAAGGTCACAAAACCAGTTATTTTAAGGCAACTCTGGTTACAACAGGAACTGAGATGAACAGCTTCTCTGTACAATACAAGCAATTTAAAAAGCAATTTAAAAAGAAGCCAGAAGTATCGGTCTTGCTCTAACAAAAGGGCAGCACAAAAGAGAATACTTAGTAGTAAAAGAATGAAAATCCATCAAGACTCTACTTTGAATGTTTTCAAGCAAAATACCCAACTTAAACATTTTCAACATGCCAATTACCTTAGATTCCAACTGCAAATATTATATAAAACAGAAGAATTGCCTCTAGCTGAAGAGCAGCCATATTGACAGCCTAAGAGATCAGCTTCTAGCTCTATGTAAAAAATCAGAGACTTCAAAAATTTGGTTTGATCCACTTCTTACACACACACACACACACACACACAAAATTTAAAAAAATTGGAGAAAGGAAAAATGAAGAATACAAATGAGAAGAAAGTAATGGAGAATAGAGAAAAGACATAAAAATGAAGTAAACAGAGTCTTGAAAAACTTTGCTAGTCACAAAGGATGTGATTAATATTACTAGGCTGTATCTGATGCACTCTTTTCTAAGATCTCTGTGTTTTCTGATACAAAGCCAAAGGTAGGTCTGCTGGTACATTCTCTAACATCTCTAGAAGATGAGAATAACAGTAATAGAAATAATATCTATTAATTGCTAATAAATGTCAAATTTAAAACATGTATTCAAACCAAATACACTGTATGAAAAATGAGGTAGCCAACTTGCATGTTAACAAAGCTATTCTTTTACAAATCTAAGCTTAACTGTGCTTCAAGAATCATTTCTAATATATAACCTAGGCTCCAGATGAGTCCATTAATGCTTCCACTATTTCCTCTTGAGAGAATCCTGAATAAAAAATGAAGCACTAATATGCTGTTTATCCTCCCAGGAAAGCAATAGCTCGCTAGGAATAAGAATTGCTTATGCGTAACAGCACCACCTGCTGTGGCTTGCCATTGATATAAGTTATAAATGGACAAAACCTACTAGCTCACCTCATTTACCTGTCAACCAGTGCAGAATTCATCACTACAACATACCTCCAGTGCTTTTCATTTTATAGTTGATTTAAAACTCTTTGAAGGCATAATTCATACCAATCAGATTTCTGAACAAGATTTGATGCAGAAGTGGCACATAAAATTTGAGTTATGAGACGGATACCCATGACTTCCTAGGACATGATGACTATCAAGCAAATAAACATGCCGCTATCTTCCCAGACATTTACTTTTATTATTTGAAGCAGAAAACTTGAAAATCTCCATGTGAAAACATAAGGTGGACTAGCAAAGATCAAGATACAACGCAGCATAACTCCCAAAATCCCATGCGAAGCCCTTATCAGTAGATGAGACTGATTCAGCTTAAGTTATAGAGACCACACAGCACACTTTTTTTTTTTTTTTTCCACCTAGCTGCTGCATGCTTAGCTGGTTGACAAAGTAGAAAAGAGAAATCAATTCATTTCATGATCTGTCAATCTATTCAGCCCCAGCAAAGTATGTCTGGAACACTGTAAAATGTCCATGTACCTGGTTCACAGGCATCCTACATATTGCTTTATTAAGTATTCTATTTCCCTTTCACTTCCTTTCCTAAAGGAGAGAAGTTACTGTATGGCACATATAACCCAAGAAGCAGAAGGACATATTTACCTCTTGCCTTGTCATGAATGAAGAAGAGAATCATAGAATCATATCCTGAGTTACAAGGGACCCACAAGGATCATTGCATCCAAGTCCTGACTCCCCATAGAACTTTCCAAAAATCAAACTGCATTTCTGAGAACACTGTCCAAATGTTTCCCAAACTCAACAACTGCACAAAATCCAACAGAATGTGAAACTGCTGTAGATGAGCAGAAAATCTGCCCCAGAAGTTTTCACTCCATCAGGCTAGACCCTTGTCCTGACAGACATACACAAAAAACCCACACTGGTGAATTCAGCTACATCAGTTCTTTTTAACACTGCGCAAGCTTATTTTTTGTCCCATGCTATTGAGAGGGTGTTTCATCTCTGGCTAGGTAGAGAACAAACTAGCATCTGTCTAGTCATAGAAAACTGCTGAAATTTAGAACACAGAATTTTTATTTAATCCTGCCAGATCTTGGCATCTATACATTCATTAAGACCATATCCATGGTAATCCTCTGTCCTCCATTCTACAAACAGAAGATCATTCTTGAAAACCAATCAAAGGACAACTTTCACAAAAAAGCTGGCACACCTCACTATACATTGATTTATTTATACATGTATGCAAAAAAAAAAAGGTGAAACTAATACTGAAGGATGGATGCAGTTCCTTTCCAAAACACTCAATAGTAATATTATTTGCATTCTTGCTAAGTCATTGTCACAAGCTCGGATAAAGGCCAAGCAACTTGCAGGTGGGCTTTTATTTACAATCACAGCTTGCTAAGTTTCTAATTGCCACTAAAATTCTGCCAGACACTTTTGGCAATTTTAAATAAGCATTGTGGGTTTTTTTTTTTTTTTTAATTGCAATGCCATTACAAAAATAATCTATAAAGCCACATCATCTTCATAAGTCAGCACGCAAAATGCCTGTGCACACAAACCACCTCTTGTCCAGTAAGATAACTCCCTCAAAACAGACTATTAATGTTGTCATTCAAGCTGAAACAGCCTAAAGGAAGCAGTAAATTTCCTTTCTTCTGAGTTTAATTTTGAAGAGCTATTACCCAAAAGGCATCACCTGCCAGGTTCTTCTGAAATACAGAGGAGTAAGTTTCAATGGAAAAAAAAGCATGACCATTAGTCACAAACATACACAATGCTCAACTAGTGACTGAAAATTCATTTTGCTGTTTCATTATCTCCTTCATTTTTCATTTTATGCATAGATACATCATTAAAGTTTCCCTTAGGACCAGTCTGTGCCTTTTTTTTTCTTCGAGGTTGAAAGTATACACTACCAGAACATCATCAGCTGCCTGCAATTAAGTTAAGTAAAAGAACATCAGACAATTTTGAAATGCTTCTCAAAGAAACAACTCTCCCCGCAAAAAAATTAAGTGAGCAAAATACCTGTAACCTCTTGTCAGTATCCCAAGAAACTAATTAGGTCTAAGCTTTTGATTAAGTAAGCTGACAAGCACCTTTCGCCTCTTCTATAAGATTCAATTTGCCTTGGAAATTTCTAATTTCTCTTTTGGTGTTTCACATCTGATTCATCCAAATACAAAGCAAAAAATAGAGAAAAACATATCAGGTACTAATGAATAATGTATATTATTATTCCAGTCATATTATAAACTATCTAAATACCAGTTTGTCAAACATACCTTCCAAGTTACCATAAAATAAAATCAAGGATGATGTTGTATAAAAAGCAGTACAAACTGACAGAAAAGTGGTCTAAATGATGATTCCCATTCTATTTAGTTATCATCTGAATCTAAATATGTGCAAAAATGGATTTAGAAAACTGACTTTCCTTGGAAATGCTAAACGTAAGAGTCCAGCTAGCTGCAGTGGAATGGTTTTCATGTAAGCTGGCCCATATGAAATACCCTGCTGACTCTTAGCATAGAAAGATCTCGGAAAAAAATGCCTTGCAGTTTATCCACTACTACTTTTGATGTTAGGAGAAAACTTAACTCATTATTAGAACCCCATTCTTCATTTGTGGGCAGATATTTTAGCTGCACTACCTAGGTAACAGTAATGTAAAAAGTTTATACTGCTGTGAATCCATATTGTGAATAATAAAGAGAACAGCTGAACTGAAAGAGCTCCTATGTATACGCAGGTGCGTATCTCTGGCTGGTGTGATAACAGTACATATTAAAAGATCTTATTTTTAATAAAAGGTCAAATTTTGCCATCAAACATACACACATGAATAACTTCAATAAGGAAAATAAAGCCAAAGGCTGTATTATATATCGTAAGTAGACTTGTCTATATGCAGAACATTTCAAAAATGAGAATTTCAGCATCAAGAAAAAAAAAACTGTATCTGAATTAGTATTTATTCACACTATTACCAATATATATACAAATAAAAAGGACACACATGCAACAGGTAACTGTTGTGTTTATAGATTTCAACTGTTTTCCATATCTGAAAATAGCAGTAATGAAGTTGCATGCATTAACAGTATCAGAGCCAGGAGCAGCACAGGAGAAATGCACAAAGGGAATGATAGAAAGAATAACATTTAAAGATAATGGGGAAATGGTTACACTCAGCAACTCAACATTGGTACTTATGCTAGGGATAAAAAGAAAGTGAAGAGAAGACTGAGAGAATGGAGAAAAAGAACCACAGATGTGCAAAGGAATAGGCCTTTCCAAATAGACCTCTTCAAACACATCTGGTAGAGTGTATATGCACACACACTCCTTATTGCTACCTAACAATAATGTTAAAAAAAGAAAATGTGCTCGTCTTCAAATCACATGAGATGAAGGCTATGTCTGTCCCGAGATTCCACCAAAGCTGACAGTGTGACTTAACAAAAGTAACAAAAGTTTCCAATGTGTCAGAACAAGAAACAGCTCAGGAGACATTTTCCCTAGTCCTGCTATTGACATATTTAAAGATGCCTTTCTTATGGTCCTTGACCTCCCTCACTAGATTTAATTCCAAGTGGGCCTTAGCCTTCCTTGTCACATCCTTGCATGCTTGACAGTGTTCCTATATTATTCCCAAGTGGCCAGACCCTTTCATCACATTTCATGAAGAACATTCATATTTGTTCTTCCATTTGAATTTTTTCATGTGCTCTTTGCTCATCCATGCAGCTCTCCTGACACTTTGCTGGATTTCTCCAGGATGCACAAATCTTGAGCTTGGAAGTGGTGCTCGAATGTCAACCAACTCTCTTGGGTCCCTTTACCTTCCAATGCCTCCAAGTAGGTGCTCAAAGAAGTCAAAGCTGGCACTCCTAAGTCCAGGGCTGCGACCCTTCTTATTGCCTTGTTTCTTCCATGTAAGGTCCTGAACTCCGCTATATTATGGTCACTGCATCCAAGGCTGCCCCCAACCTTCATATTCCCAATTAGTCCTTCCTTGCTTCTAAGAATAATGTCCAGAAACACATCTCTTCTCATTGGTTCCTCCAACAATGTACTTCTCAGTGACAAAAAAGTAGCTTAAATAATAACTAGATACTTTTTTGAATTAGGTACTAAGACAATCTTGTTGAGCAGAGAAAGCCAATATCTAGAATCAAAAGACAATTTCATACTAGACTACTCACAGAACAACATAATTTTAAGCTCATCTTCAAACTAGCGACAACGGACTCAAATCAATTGCACTCTTACCTGTTACATCACCTAGAAACTTTTTGTTGCTTGGTATTCAGCGCTTCACCGTGTCGTCATGGAGAATAATATTTTTCCTCTTGTGTTTTTTTCCTTTCAGAATCAAAATACTCCCTTTATTCTACACACGGCTGAATAATATTAAGTTGAGAACAAATTTCAGCTAGATCCTTTAACACTGTAATAGAGCACATCTAGGAACCTGCAGTAGCAACAAACAGCAGGTATTATCTTGCCTTCGCAACTAAGTACAGTAGGTATGCTGTTTCAAGAGACATTTGGAAATAGGTTTGCTGGTTCACAATTACAATGCTTTTTAGATCAAAATGTACTCTCCAATTTCTTCTCTTTTAGCAGACGACTCCGTTTTCCAACAAACAGTTATTTAATACTTTTGTTTAGTAGGAAAATTAATGAGAAAATACCAGTGGAAGTTCCACAACAAATGTAAGGTATGAACTCTTTCAATAGTTATATTTACTTTTTATTAGATCCAAATGTTTATTATCTGCTCATTTTGCATCACGTATGCTTTGGGTAGCTATAATTCTTATTTATTTTTAATGCAGTAAGAATTTAAGAGATGTGTTAAAATGTTACACACTTACAAAAATATATTCTAGCAAAAAAATTGCTTCTGGTTTTGTTCAGAGGAAAGTTTTGAAGATACTTAAAAAAAAAAAAAAGTTGAGGGAAAAAGTAATTCCTCCTTCTTTATTCCCACCAGCCATGAAGCACAACAACCTTTTTTCTGAATTGCTTAAGATGCAGGAAACATAATGGGCAAGCTTTAAATTTGGGCAGAAAAACAGATCTAGTCTAAGAGCTTTCGAATTAGATGAAGATGACTCAGTTATTTAAACCCAAATCTGGGAACGCACTTAGGTTGTATGACACCAAACATCAGCATACCAACGTATTAAGTACCAGCCCAAGAAATTGAAACAAGTGATGTAATAGTATGCCAAAGGATACCAGTGAAATAACCACCCCTCTTTCTTGAGTTCTGTAGTCCATCTCTGTTCTAAATGTAGGTGTTGAGAAGCTGTTGACAGCGATAGCATCTGGGGTAAGTAAAACTAATTCCCTTTTTATCTAACCCATCATAACTCACTAGCTGAATCAAGAGTCTACAGAGTAAGGCAGCCCTCTTGCTTACTATCTTTCTTTATCAAAGGTCTTTATTATTGGAAAGGTAAGAAGTGGTGAACTCTACACCACATTAAGTAGAAATCAATAAACTCCACTTACTCACATCTCAAGCACTTATTCACGTTTTCAAGCATACTAGTATTCTCTGGCTGCGCAGTCATCCAGAAAGGAAGGACAGCCAGCTCGAAGGGCGAAACACAAACTGTTTTCCTATTTTGGCTAACCTCAATGGAATTAGAATGTCCTGTTCAGAAAAACATCTGCTGACCAGTTCTGCAGACACTACCTGATTTGTGGAGTGACAAGGTGAGGAAAAAATAGTAGGATGAGATCAACAGTTCATGCAAGTAGAACCTATGGCTTAGGTTGTAAATCTAGAACAAAAGAAATGGTGTCATCCTGCTCGCTCTTAAGATTCAAAGCATTGCTCTATGTTAATGTTGAGCGCAGTCCAACATATGCATGGAAGAGGTAGTAACTAAAAGTTAAAACTTGTTTCTGATCATAAAAGCAGTATTTCTTTTCAATAGTATTATTTTACACTTCTTGTAAGGCTATCCCTCCTCCACAATAACATCAGATCAAAACCAGAAATTATTTTTTTTCTTTCAGTTGAAGAACATTCAAAGTTTCTGACTTCAGCACAACTTATTAGCAATGCGATTAAATGCTCTTCTGAATTAGGACCATAATTTGATTATGTATTGCATGAGATCAAGCTGGCAATTAATTTTAAAATATTTTCTTAAAAGCATCCACAGATGTAGAATTACATAATTAAGCTATTTAGATCATTTAATGAGGTTGCAAAAACCTACTAATAGTAATTTACCACTTGGAAGTTTGTGCTGTTGGACTTGTGGTTACTAAAGCAGCCTGCCTTAGTAGAGCAGGTCAGGAAAAAAAAAACATCCTTGTAATAAAAATAGAACCTTCTAAGTATTTTATTTAACAGAAATTTTGCTCTAATATGTAAAGTATACAAAAACACAGAAGCATACGGTATACTATACAGGCTTTGTTAGCATTCACTTGAGATGACTTCTATTGTTTCTCCATTCAAACACTGGAAACACTTAATGAAGTGTTCACATTAAACAAAACACAACTGTGTATTCTGTTGCTGCTTCAGTCACTCACCATACATTTGTGCACCAATGACAACAGGCATACAACACGCACCAAGGATCTCTCAATAGGGTTTCCTAGCCCTCAGGGGCAGGAGGAATATTTGTTTCTTTGTTTGATAATTATGCCACAGTAACATGACTTGCTCTTGTAGTCTTGTCTTTCAGCATTCAAAATTCACAGTTCTTTCCAGAAGAAATTTGTATTTAACCAGTGTTTCAGGGCATGACGTTTACATACAACTGTCCTGAATCATAAAATAATGCTAACCTCTGAATGTCTGAAAAAAACCCAACCAAAAACCAGGTTTGGCTCCTCCTCCAAAAGTAACAGGACATAATAAAAATGTTCTGCTTTAGCAGAGCACTGGTGCCTGCTAAAAAGAACACTGTTCTTGAGTGCCTCTACTCACATGTTGTATGCCTTCTTTATTTTTATGAGTTTGTATGGCTGTATATAAATTTCTGCTTCCTATGCTACACGCTATCCATGTAATCAACGTGAGGTGGCCTCACTGCTTTTCACAGAGGAAAGAATGCAGAACACAGTGTAGAGAAGAAAAGGAACAAAATATTTCAGCTTTCATTTTTCATTAAATGTACCTATTTGCTGGTAGAAACAATATAATATTTGATTTCTGGTCAACTACACTCAATCACAACATTAAAATTCAGTAACATTACTATAATACTGACTGAACAAAACCATATCAGTGTTCATCTGTACGAAATTGGAAGGGTAAGGACTACCCAAAAGAGGAATGAGAGGCAAGTCAACACTAGGGGGAGCTGAAAGTGCAGAGGGAGAGACGCACAAACAGCATCACATCAACAAACTTAATACAAAATATCCTGAGTTGGAAAGGACCCACGAGGATCATCAAGTCCAACTCCTGGCCCACACAGCACCACCCAAAATTCAAACCCTACGTCTGGGAGCGTTGCCCAAATGCTTTTGAACTTAAAATGGAACGGAGATGGGAGCCTCCATGCAAATGTGCAAACAAGGAATCAAAGAGAGACATGTGAGATTAGTTGCTTTGAAAACCGGAGGGAGAGACGCATCTAGAAAGTATGGTGTTTCCTCATGATTTCCACTAAAAATACCTGGTTCTCTTGCTAAAAAGAGATACAAGCTAAAAAGAGCCTCGAGTTTATTACAGTTTATGTTCTCTGGATAGAAAAACATACCATGAAATTATGAAATCTAAAAATGAAAAATTATGAAACCTAATTGCTGCCTCAGTTACTCAGCTGTAGCATACTGTAACTGAGAGCGAGAAGCAGTGATGCATGCAGAAACAAAATATACAATGCTGCTGATGATAGATCTTCTGTGCATGAATGGTAGCTGAATTAGAAAATGAATTAAAAAGCATCCAGGAGGTGCACATAGAATCATAGAATGGTGCACATGATATAGTGTTTGAAGAATAATCTTGCATTCTTTAGATTCGGGTTTCTGAAGGACTGGTTCCCTCCAGAGCAGGTTTCAGCCACAAGTAAAGAACACAGCATTGCTGTCCAGGGCATGAAGTGATATGCAGCAACCTGTAAGACAGATTTGGCCATGACCAGCATTTGATGACAGAGTCAGTAGAATCTTGGTGCAAAAGGGAGATTTGAAACACTCTGTATTAACAGCAATTAGTGGGTAAGTTGCAATTCATGGAAGAGCAAGGAGAGGATAAGAGTCCTAAAATACTCAGCATTCAGTATCAGAGCCAGACCCCAGGAGGAAGAATCAGCTGACTTTTTGAAACCATGTTCTCCATATACAAACGATAGCAGTAAACTCGGTACCCTAATTTTTACTTTCTAAACTTTTTTCCTCTGCCACGTGTAATCACTAAGAAATGAATAGTGGGAAGGCCCAGTTATACTATACATCCTGTTGCTTTTTGTACGATGAGACAGATTCAAGCCTGCAGAATTACAAATGAGACAAGTGAAATGTCCTACAAAGTCTTCCAACGCCATGTTTGCAGTAGAAGGGTCTTTCAATGAAAGCAATGTGCAAAAGCCTAAGGCAAAGAAAAATCATAGGCAAAACATACAGAAAAACAATTAAATTAAGAAACAAGTTGGTCATGTTGCTACCATGTTAGCTGGGCCTTCACCAAAATGTATTTAGAACTGTCTTTTGGGACAAACTTTCAGATAGCACTGAATATGAAGGATGTTTGCTTTAGAACAGAAAAGTAAGATACACCTGAATTAATTCAATCTTCAGTACTCAAGGCATATGTAGTGCTGATCTCATCTAAGAATACACACAGTCTACGTGGCAAGGTCTTAACTTTAAGTGGCTAACGTTACAGAGAAGTTACTCACATCATAAACAGCCAGCATGATATACATTACAGAGAACTAAACTTTTAATGGTGAATGCTCAGTGCTGTTCAAAACATGTATTTGACAACTGAAAAAAAGAATAAATCACAGATATTCCCATTTTTGAAGGAGTCAATATTATTTTAAACTTACAGACATAATAGCTATAGCATAAGATTTGGTATGTCATTTGAATGGTCTGTAATTTTATTATTAAATATTTTCAAGGAGTTATTTCAAATGCAGTGTTGAATCTAGTAAACAATTTAAAGAGTATCTTGGGTATATATAATTGCCTAGTGTTTAATATTCTGACATTTGCTTCCATTATTTCAGTATCACATTTCAGTCTAATGCATGCAATTTTATTATATTTTTGTAAGTATTTTTGGAGTATTTTTAATCAAACTCCGTGAATAAGGCTTGAGACAGAAATAGATCAGAATCACCAAATTTGGGGCTAAAATAAGACTACTACATAACTTGATCAACTAAATAAATGATCCAGAAAGTCTTCACCAGTAGCTACCCATCCCTGGAGAAACCAGAATTTCAGCACCTCCCGTTTCTCTTGCAGGTTCCCCAGGCAATTTCCCCTTCAGGAAAGAGGCAGCTAGCTTTTACCTGAGCTGCTCTCCAATAACAAGGCAAAACAGTATTAAAATCTGCCATAGGTCCCAGAGAGGCTGGATGCATCAGGCATGCTCAAAGTACTCCTCACACATCTCAGTGAGACTGTGTTCAGTACACACCACAGTTTGTAAATAAAAAAGTGAAATGTGTTAGTTTCAGCTGGAATGGATCCTTCAATTGCCAGACTAGAGCTCTCATGTCACTGATCACTAGTTCAAAATAGCATCGCCTCTCCCCAAAATAGGGGATACAGACAGTAACTATCCCAAAGACAAACCTAAAGTTATTCATTGAATATAACAGTTTTGTACCTTCACACATTTACTAAGAAGTCAGTACAAAATGAGTGAAGAAGTGTTGCTAGCAGAACAAATAGCTCCACAGTTACCAACCTGCTCCACCACAACTACTTCTTTTCAACATGAGTTTTCTCACAGAGATGTTTGCTCTTTGCACCTTCTCCCTTGCCTCCTTCAGTACGTCCTTATATTTAGTGAGAAACATTCTCAAGTGAGGGCAACTCATCTTTCATACCTGAGGTACTTGTCAAAACAAATACTTTGCGTTCAGAAACCCACACCAACTTCACTGGGAGTTCTGCAGGTATGATTTGATTTTGAAGACCTACAGCATTCCAGAGAGAAAACATGACAGTTTGAAAACAGAGCAATGTTTTCTAACTTCTCTGCTACTCTTCAAGTGTCAAGGTGTCCAGGCACGTAAATGGTCTCACGAAGTGCATCCTTAAGTCATCTAACTGTACCTGAGATCCCTCACTCCAAAGATTTCACTGACAATGTTTTACATTTAATATTTACATCTGTAAATATTTAAGTCTTTAAAATCCCTCTGACACATTTTCCCTCTTCTGTTCAAGGGAATTTTCCTTAACGATCTTAATGAGAACAGAATCAAGTTGCTTTTAATATCATATCTGGTTAATTTGCTGACAGAGAAACAATTTCTATGGACAAGGTTACAACCCACACTACAACACTGTTTTGCTTTATTAAGCTGCCAATGTCAGTTGTGTAGCTTTGGAAGCACAGAAATAGGTCAACAATTTAATTTGTGAGGGACACACAGTGCTTTTGGACCACACACAACACTTGTTACTGTTATCTGTCACTTTTCCCACAGCCCAAGGACAGCAAATAGCTTGAAACAGAGATTTACACTTTCTATTTTACCACCTGAAGCCATCTACCATGATTCAAAGTACTTCTATGCAAAAGGTACAAGAAGATTGCCTGGAAGTAATTCATTTTCATTATCTCCCTCTCTGAGAGGGAAACCTATCAAGTAATGGCTACTTTGCTTTCCACCAGCCAACTTAGTTTCACCATGATTTTGCTAAGAAGTATAACCCATGAATTTTAAACTGGTTGTAAAAGCCCAAGGAAACCCAGTTTAGCATCTTCTGTCCATACTGATTTAAACATTCTACTTGAACAGCAACAAAAGTAGTCTTGAAACATCCTTTATCTTTGCTCTCCTCCTTCCTCCTACTTATCTATAGCCTCTCTAAGCATTTCGATGACACAGGGATATTTCAGTATTTTAACTATAAAATTGAGCATGTTGATGTTTTCATTATGTAATTAAGGAAATATACATACACCTGGCTGCAAAGTCAATTTTTTTAATGACATCATACCAGAACAGAGATTCACTGTTTAAAATGATGAATAAGCTCTGGCAGCCCTGCTGTGAAAGAAAAATGGTTACACAACAAATTAGTCCAAAATTAAGAGGAAACAATTTTTTTCTCATTTATAAGATGCACTGATAACATAAATTAAGAATAATGTTTCTGAGAATGTCAAAATGAATTATATCTCTCAGCGAAATTAAGGTTTTAATGCTTTGTGTTTATTCTGAATTACACGGTATTCTTTAAATCCAAGACTTCCAGACTTCTGTAAATAACCTGGGGCTTGCTAGCACAAATCTGTCAACAAATCCCTCTTCATCTCTCCAAAGGCTGCATTTTTAAAGGTCATTAGATGGTCAGCTCAGACACTCAGAAGCTCACGCTCACAGAAAAACATAAAATCTCCATCCCATTTTAGGCAGCAGTTCTTAATAGCACATCCTCTCTGAACTAAGGCAGAGAATCTTCAAGGCAGGTTATATCTGTTGGGGATCTGATGGAATGTCAAGATGAAGAAAATGCAGCAGGGACAGCTAACGTACACTACTGATGAAACAGCCATATAAGCAGTAAAAACAGTATTTTCCTAGATAATGAAACTAGAGTTTGCCATACCAGTTTTATGCCATCAGCAATCTGCAGGCATCACTTACTTTCATGAAGCGCTGTCTTTTGACCATTTATTCACAGCATCACAGGGAGGAGCTAGATATTGACTGCTCTTACTCCATCAGGCCAAATCTTACTGATTTTACCACTCTTTATCACTAAGCCTTTTATCTGTATAAAGTGACTCAAATTGCACCATGCTACCTCAGAAATGACTAGACAAAGAAATAAATGAAAATCGCTAAAAACGTGTTCAAAGAATCTACACGTATTCTGAAGAATGCTTCTTTCATGATTTGTCATTAAACATCAGCAGAGAGATCCTTGCTCTCCTAGAGGAAGAAGTCCAATGATGTATTTCCTATGTATGGAGAAGTCCTACCAACATTAACATTGACTTAGGAAGACGCAATGGGGCTACACCACTAAGCTACCTTGAAACAGAAAACAACCAAAAAATCCCCTCAAATCCCCTTGATTCATGCATGGTATTTTGACTCCCTGTTTTGCCTGAACAGAGGCTGAAATATGAATGATCTTTACTGATTGACACTTAAGGCAGTCAAAATGCCTCAGCCCAAGAAAAGATCAACTACTTTGACATAGGTAAAAATTAAACATGCAGTGAAACTTGTGTATAAATGCTGTACTGAATGAGAATGTTTGCTCAAGTGAGCCATGTGACATCAAGAATTCACTATGTGTACAGTTAAAAATCTGTCCCCCTAGCTACAGAGCAATCTTGGACATTGTAACAGCCCGCTGCTCAACTCCGTTTCACAGTCTCAGTTTCCAAAATGGACAAGAGATGCCAATTGAATGAAAAATTAATCCAAACGCCAGAAGTAAATAAATAAACATCTCTAAATCCAAGCATACATTTAAAAGATTAACTTTGAGAGATAGGACTATTTCTGTAATATTGAAGTGCAATCATGCTCGTATGGGTCATTTCCCTTTAGCAGCGATGTCATTCCAGCCTGTCCTCAACACTGTGTGGGAGGTTTACACTAATCAGCTTTTTGTGAAGTTTAAATTCTAGTGTCACACCAATAGCTGTTACACAATATCAAGAAATACTAGCTGGGCTGATTTACAAAAGCCAGTCTGGTCCTACTTTCAAGCATTAAAATCACAAACATTTTTCCCAACGTACAATAAGTTTAATGTTTTAGAGAAGAAAAATAAATGCAACGATGGCACTGTGATCTACAGAACTAGAGCTATTTTACAGTTAACTTTTGACAAGCTGGAAAAAAAGAAAGGGGAGGAGGAAGATTTTGAACACTTTATCTTCACTAAATATTTCACAACTGTATGATTTTTTTCCCCTCAGAATTTTACCTTTGTGTTCCATCTTTCTGTGTCAGTGAATGAATTTGTTTGTTTTTTTTTTTTCCCCCCAGAGGGAAATTTCTTTCAAAGAAAATCGAATGATCTCTTCCCCCCTTCCCCCCCCCCTTCCAAATACAGACCATACAGTTCACCACCCACTAAAGCCAAACTTTTATCCTTGGTTTCTGTTACTTTGCAGTGGCAAAGCTGCCTGGCACCCATAACAGCAGCTGTAGGAATACCCATGGATTTTAAGCCTTTTAAATTCTGTGAGTGCCTTTCAGTTATGAAAGTTTTCTAAAACAAACAGAAAAACAGGATGGAAGATGGAAGGTGAGAAAAAAGAGTCAAACTCGTGTCCAGTCAAAGCACACATCAGACTTCAGGGAGAATCAAAACATGGTGTAATTCTGGCTAATCTCATAATTGCAAGAGGCTTTTATCCACGGCTGTTAAATAATAAGATCTAAGTTGCCTCTTCAAGATTAAGTGTATAAAGTCATCATGCAGCTAAAATAACAAGTCAGTGAAAGGTTTGCAACACCACTTACATAAAGAACAGAAAGATAATTGTTTTGTCATTACCTTAATAAAAGTATTACCGTTGATTCTTTAACACACAAACATATTTACTAGCAGTTTGGTCAGGTCTGTAGGCCCTCCAGAATCATGGGATATCACACCCTACTACAGTCTGAACAAAGTGAGATGTCACAAGACTGAACACCTCCGTGCAAACAGGCACACAGCCAATGGCGTCAGTCAGCCCTTTCTCATCCTACAGTTTTGATACAGGAGAGTCTTTGTCTTTTCCACAAGATGTGCTCAGCTAGACCACATGGCTGGAACTCATTTTGAGGAGGATGGAATTCACCCATAGAACCCAGTTGGGACCCTGTCAAGAAATGTCTGGTAGATGTGCGATCTCTATTCCCCAGAGCTGCTCAGCTCTAATAGTCTGACTGGGGGTCAGCAGTGTGGTAAGAGCAGAATACTTCACATCAGATATTGGACAGAAGAGACGGATTCTAGTTATGAGTATGTTGTTTTTTCTTTTGAAGCACATAATAATGCATCACAATTCCCATCCTATCTACAACTTCATTCCAAAAGACCAGTACCACTGACAACATTTGTACAGAATTCAACCCTGCAGAAGAAAGAATGGAGAAAAACACATTAAATTTTGAAAGTGCTCAACAAAACCAAAACATTCTGCAAATAATTTAATGCTGTCTACAAAATCCAACCAATTTCAAAAGCCACTGAGCTTGTAGATATATAATACTTAAGATCCAGAAAAGCAACTGTCAAGTTTGTTTTTTTTTTTAAATTTAATGTCTCTGCTACATGTGCAAATGGGTCTTCTACATTCATCTATAGGTGCCGACTGCTGAAGCAGTTTAGTAAGTAAAGAGAATTTCACAAGTATTTAGCAGAGACTTAATACTCTTAGGTCAGTCTGCAGTTTGCTTTAAAACAAAAAAAACCACCAGCCAACTAAAGTCCAAAGTGCAAAAAGCATATCTCGATTGTGTCACAGTTATAAATACTCCTTTCAGCATCAACAATCTGTGCTAACTGTGCAAACTCCAAGACCACATGAAAAATAATGTTATTTCTAGCACATCAGAAAGTCAAATTTTGATTTGGGTGGGAACCAACTGAGCCCTGTGCAGCAGGTAACATTCAATCAAGTTGACTAACTTGCCTTTACCAGTCTGTTGTCATGCAGAGAAAGCAACACAGCTCCAACCTTTAATTACCTAAGCAGTACTTAATAAACTTAGTTGCCCTGAATATCCACAGATTAAGGCAGTTCTGGAGATGATCCCAGATAGTCTTTCCAAGTAAGGGTTCTCCCATCAGGTGCTGTTACACTAATCAACCCTGGTCAACCGAGTAACTATAGTAGACATATAGAGATTAAAAAATATATATAATCAATTAACTTCAAATCTGAATCACTTGCTTCAACACTCAAATGTCAGTTACAGCCAATACATAAACCCTCAAGACAAAATCCAAAGTGAAATATTAAAAACCTTTGAGTGAGGCTATAGCACAGATTTGCTCACACACAAGAGAACAGTGCTGAACTCTTCCTTCTTTTCCTTCCTTTTTCTCCCTTTAAGCAACAGAGCTGTTCATTTCATTTCTAGCATGGCAAAGGTGCAGTCTCTTTCACACTGGGGTCTCAGCCTGTTTTCCTTTCACTTGACAATCTTTAAAGTATCACCATCATTCAACACAGTGAAGCAGTTCTAGGCACATCACTGCTCTATTTATGCAGGTAATGAGTCTTGGTGCTCCAATTATTTAGACTTTGTAAAAACATCTCTTGTGAAAAATTATGTTTCTCATGAAAAGAAAAAAAAAGCATAAAATAGAAGAGCCAAGTTACTACAAGCTGATCAGGAAGGAGGGCAGAGAGATGACTATGGTAACAGCAAAAGTTCCTTGCTCAATAAACTTACTGTGACTACAATTTAAGGGAAAAAAATGCAGCTTAGCTACTGACCCTCTCTTCAGACTTTAGGCAACTCACATTGACTTTTCCCCTTCTCTATGACCACTTCCACTGCATGCTCTTTGAGACTGCCACTGCATCTCTCAAGGACAGGCAACACTATAGTTTATAGGCACCCTTCCTGTTCCTCCTCCACCCTCAAGTAGTAAAGCCTCTGCATGTGAATAAAATAGATCTTATTAGTATCATAGCTCTGACTTGTTCCCAGTATAACCAATCCTGGCTGGCTGATCTCCAGAGAGCACCTTGATACTCATGGCTAATGAACAGAGAATCAAAAAAGGAAAGAATTATAATATTCCATATAGTTTCTATATAACTTGCGAGGGACAGTATAAAAATAGAAAGAAAAGGCAAATGGACACTGGCAATTCATCTAAATGTTTCAATACAGGTAAAGGAAGAAGAATAAAAGCTAGCAGGAACAGGAAAGAGGATGGCACATAAAAAGCCAAAGAAGGTGAGAAAAAGACCTGTAACTTTAGGCAACATTAGCCAAAGATTCTGTAGAAGGCTTTAAAGAGGTGTGACATAACCAGGCAAAGAACATACCTCTTATGAAGGAATGGAATCTGTTTAAATAGAGGAGATTCTCACCAAATAATTATGTTCAAAGAACTAAACCAGAAAGTTTCACATGATTCAGCAACAAATCTGCAGGACATAATCTCAGATGCTATAAATTGTCATGGCTGTAAGGATATAGTGGAGTTAAGACAGTGTACATCATGCTCCCAGCTGCCTTGATGCACAAATGCCTCTCCTCACCAGTCTACGTTTTGGGCTAGAAAGTCAAAATTCAAAGCAAACGCTGATTCACAACAAATTTTTAAAAATATATCTATTCTTTCCCATTTCTGAGCTTCTAAACATAGTTTCATCCATTTTAACTGCACTATTCCCAAAGTTGAGAAATTTTCACACCTGCGAACCTTTAGATCTTACTATTCTAAAAATCCACTGACAGTACCCTCAAGTGACTAGAGGTAACGTCACCAGCTTTCAGCAACCTCTGATAATAGTCCAAAAAGCAAGTATGAGAGCAAACTGAAAACGCAGACTGAAACATCTTGCATGCTGGAAGGCTGTAGGCATATTTGCCACTGTCCCCTTCATGGGAGAATGTCACTCACTTAAGACTGTTAATCTGGCACCTGCCATTAACTTAATGTAAAAAAAAAAAAAAAAAAAAAGAAATAACTGAACAAGCAGGTGGACACACAGCCTGCCTCCTACCTGAAGTGCCTGCTCTGCTGTACTTCAACTTATCAGCAGAGTCCCAGCAGGAATGAATTTGACTCACACTTTCTAAGACTAATACATTTTCTACTATAATGTCTTCAGTGTCTGTCAACTTAAAAGAATAAAGGAAACCATCACTCTTTATTGCCTGAGGGTTTTGCCTTTCAGTAGAACAGGAGTGATGCCAGATTAATTGTCAGCGGGTTCCTGGAATATTTTCAGCCTGCTAAGGCGGATAACCACATCTATTAATGAATACAGTGACAGAAATGTACAAGAAAATTATGTAAGTTCTGAAAAAATAATTCAATTCTGAGAGTTCTTGTCAAAATAGAACAAAGCTTAAAATTAATTTACTGTAATGAAATTGCACATTGTGTCAAAGTATATTTTTAAATCAGTAATTCTGACCCAACACTGAGGTTCAGAGACAGAGTTGAGGCTCAAGCGTGCCTGGTTTTGGTGAAGCTTTTTACATCACTTTATATCTAGATAGTCTCATTAATACAGGCTATGAAGATGCTCTTCCTTGATACCCAACCAATGCGAAAAATCAGAAAAAGGATATAAACTGTGAATGTTTCCAGCTTTATGGGCCGAACGCAAGGCATAAAACACAGCCCTTCTGCAAATCAAGCTCTTTAGAGTCTCCCATTGCTTTTCTTTTTGAACTCCTTCCTCAACCAAAACCAAACTTCACAGTGTGCTTTCATTTCTCTTATTCCTTTCACCACTTCCTCTACTTATCAGTTCCCAAAGCCAGACTCTCTGCCCTGTCATTACTGGGATGCTCATGGCTCACTATCCAAAAAATTCAGTATCTCCCATTCTTGTTTTTCATCCTTTCACCATCCTCCAACTTCAGTCTCCTTGGAATAATCTTAGTCATCCTACCACCCAACTCTAAATCTCAAGCTTCTCTATCCCTCTTTTCAGCTTCTGGTGACTATTTGTTACCTCCAGCTGCTTTTTCACAACCTAATTCCCTGCACTTCTGTGCTTGCCCAGTTTCACACGAATCCTCCACACAGTGTGGTCCAAATTACAGACGGATGAGACACTGAGAAAACAGAGATAGAACACTGCAGAGAGCAGAGATGCTATAGCCCGCTGGAGTAAATATAGATATTATAGGCAGTCTCAAAAGTGTATTTCAAGCTGATGTTTTTGACAGCTTTTGTCCAAAATTATGTCTGCATCACTGACATAACAATTGGCTCTCTCCTACTACATTTCTAAAATGCATAAGGATTTTTAGGGGGGGAAGAATGGGAGCTGCTGGTTTGTTCTTATACAAAAAAACAGCATTTTCTTCAGCTGCATTATTTAATATATTGAATTATCCTAGTCTTTATAAACAGGCTGTAGAAAATTTTATCAAGTTGGCCACATAAAAACAGACAGACTTCTCTTAAATTTTCTATTAAACTACTATCTGAAGCACTCACCCTACTGGCTTTAAATATTTTAAGTTTGTCAAAATTGCAGACAACTTATGCAAGCTCTTGCAATGGGACACGTCAAGCAGCCTGAAATCAGCTACAATCACAGCCAATAATGCATTGTTAGTGCCCACTTACAATTTTCAATGAAAAAATGCTGCCTTCTTTCTCTTCAGTCACTTTTAAAAATTATGCTGTATTTTAACGTTTATCAAACAATCCAGATCCTCATAAAGGCTCTGTCCTAGGTCAATCCCAAGAGTAGGGATTAATGCTCACAAAGGCTGATTTAAGTGCCTTTTCAACCTGCTTCATCCAACACTAGAATGAGGTATGGTAATAATTATGCATGACAAAAAGTAAGATAGCAGCTTTTTCTTTTTCAGCTGCAGACATCATGGACAATAAAGTGAAAAGGAAGGAGTGAAAATGAAAATGTCAGGTGATGTTGAGTTTACCAATTTAGACTGTTCATGAAACAAAGGGTTACAATGAAAGCATTACTACCACCACCTTAGAAATGGGGTTCTAAGGCACTGCCCCATTACAAAATTTAACAAAATTTGATCTAGGGAAGATCAGGAGCACATTATTTAAATGTAATATTTATTAGCATAGTGTTTAAAAAAACCCACAAAACATAGCACAAAATGAGACATTCCATCAGCAACCATAGTACATCTAGATTAGAACTTAATATCCAATGTTAATTATTATACATTAAGGTGTCTATTAGAATTAAAAAATACATTATATAGATAGATAGATCCTGTGTATGATGCACTTAACTAAGCACTCCATTTTTACAATAAAGTGGATGGAAAACAAGGCTTCCTATAGCATCGTGATTATGAATGTACAAAAAATAGCTTTTTCTGTCATTTTAGAAAACTACTTGGAGTCAGTCCTTTCTCCCCTAGTCAGTGAGAGCACTATTCATGGATTTTTTTTAGAAAAAGTAACAGGCTCTTGTATTCTCCATGGTACCTTAGCAAAAATGCCAAAGACATCTAGAATTTCTCTACAATGCATCATATTCTACAGGAGTCCCTGAGGTCTGAATAACTAGCAGTGTGAAATATACACAGACTTAATGAATTTGGATCCTGACTCTGAACTCAAGTTACACACAGGCTGCTGAAAAACACACTTAATTTCACCATAGATGACCGGTTCTTTTTCTCTCGCAGCAAGGACATAAAGGCTTGCTACAACGTGCCTTTTAATTCTGAAGTAAAAAAGGCAGCCTGACTCAGAAATGCTAACCTCTCTGCCTTCCTCCCAGCCCACAGTTCATCCTTTCCCACTGGTAACAACGGGAGGAGCAGGCTGGAACCAAATCCCCAGCCACTAAAAATCAATGTAGCTCATGAACTGCCTATGGCTGACAGACCCCTGGATAGGAAAGCCTGCAGATGCTGCCAATTTCAAGACAATTTCACTGACCAGCGACAGAAGACTGTAATAGAAATATATTTTGATACATTTCTAATTCATAACAAGTTGTTAATCTCTGTAATGTATACAAAGACAGAGATTACTTGAAAGCATTCACAATGGAAAGCAGTCGAGATGAATTACATTAATAGCCTAACATCATCCAGTGGAGTCACATGGTTAGAAACACCAGAACACCAAATCACCCCTATTTGTAACCAATCAAAATGTTAGAGTTCTGGAAGATAAGGAGATTGTGGAACATTCTGAAACAAGAGGTGAGCCACAGTAGCAGATAAGCTATATAAATCATACTTGCTGGGCAGATGGCACTGCAAGCTAGTGAGCTGATGGCAGATGGAACTGAGAGCTTGGATACAGCAAAAAAAAAACTGGTTGAAAACTAATGAGCTCTGTTAAGATGGTAAAGACAACAACTCTCCCTTTCTGTTGACCTGTCTTTAAGCCAGGATTAGATGAGCCCCTCCTTCAGCACAAATTTACTCAGCAAGTTTTCAAAGCCATAAAGAAAAGCCTCCCCCAATGAAAGAGATCCACAACAGTCACTCAAAGTTACTCAACACAAAATAAGCAGAAGATGCATAATTCAAAAATCATAGAATCTCATGAAATTTTGGAGGCCCAGAGCATTCTACATCCTACCCATAAGCCTCTAGCCTGGCTCCAGGATAATATTAAGACCTGTATCGAAGAATCACAGGGGTTAGAAGGGACCTCTGGAGATCACCTAGTACAACCTCCCTGCTAAAACAGGCTCCCTACAGTAGGTTGCACAGGAAAACATCCAGATGGATCTTGAATATCTCCAATAAAGAGACTCCACAACTTCCCTGAACAGCTGGATCCAGTGAAAAAAGAAGTTTTTTCTCATGTTCGTATGGAGCTTCCTGTGCTCCTGTCTGTGCCTGCTGCCCCTTGTCCTGTCACTGGGCACCACTGAGTGTATTTTTTCACAGCAGAGGAGCTTCCAGGAAATGGAATTTCAAGACAGGATCTTTAATGGAAGACAGCTACATGGCACACTAACTTCGGTCTTAGTTCAGACTAAACCGTGGTTGGCCAGGTGCTCACAAATGCTCTGTCTCCTTCCTGCAAGTTGCCTACAGTTCCTTTGCTGCTGCTATGGGATCTATAATTCCTTATGACAGCAGAATATCTACCCTCAGTAAAACTGTTTAGCACTCTTTAAGATATTCATCAATATCGGTCACTCTAACCTCCAAATGTCAGAAAAACCTTTCTCCCCCAGTTCTGCTTTATTAACAAATAAATTGCTCCCTTCTCTCCATCCACTTTCTTTCTTGACACACACACACACCCTCATCTATGTATTTTCTTTTCCTTTGTTAGAGCCTCAGGATTCATACTTAGAGAAACATTGCCAAGACTTCAAAGGTTTTTTTTTATTCTGATACAATGGTCCCAGAAGCATTAATAATGTTTTCAGAAGAGCACAATACAAAATGATCTACTCCTGTAAATGAGAATCTCATACAACATATGCTATCTGAGCTTCTAGCAGATAGCAGCTTCCAAAGACTTCTAACTGCAAGAAGCTTACAGAGTTTTTCTCCCAAGACATATTCAACTAAGGATAAGTGCCCTGTCATGAACTGAAAGGCTTTCATGGTCTTACAAACTTCTATAGCTGCAACTTCTGACAACTGGGGATTTTTTTTATTTGCACGTAAGCAAGAGAAGAGGATGAAGTGGTAAATAAATTAACTTTGTTGAAAGCCTTTATGAAAAGAGAAGTAAAGCTGCAGACTTGCTTGGGAAGCTAATAAAAAGGGAGCAGAGTAACTGCAGTGCAATGACACAAAAGATTAACAGGCTCTCAAGCAAGGACTTGCATTCCTCGAGGTATGAAGCCCTTATATCCTAAACACACAGAGAAATATTCACATAAGGAAATTGCTGCATACCATATACACAACCATGCATCTGTTGGGCCCCTAAAGCTTAAGGGAAATACAGAGCTGACATAGATAAGAATAAGCACTTCCCATAATAGAGCCTATACAGAGCACTATATCCATACAACAGAAATGTTTATTAACTATCCCTTCTTAAGAATAAAGAAAAAAAACAAACACAAAGTTCAGACAGTCAGAAACTTTGACAACCCATTCCTGAGAGCTTCATTAAATTGAGAAGGGCAGTTTTCTGGATAAGTGCATGAAACGCTGCAGCTGAAAACCCATATTTTCTCACCAATTTTCTATGTGATCTTGACTGAGTCTCTTAGCCTTTTCCGTGACTGCTTTTCCCACTTGTAGTCACAGGGCTACACAAGCTACATCCTAAAGAAAATGAGCTTGTTGCTTCCTCCTTTTTGACAGGTTTACCTTCTTCTCATTACAGTGGAAATCCCAATCTCTGGCTACCATATAGGAAGAACAACAAGAAAAAATCCACAAAAGTTACTACTACAAACATGGGTCCTTACAAAATCATCCTTGTCCAACAAAAATCAGTTTCAAATATTTTCAGATGTTTACATCTTACTTTTAGCAACTCTTGAAGCATCCAGATCCCCACACCAGTGGAGGAAGATACAGACAGATATGATTTACATTGCTGCAGAATAACAGGAAGTGACTAAAAATGCCACAATTTCAGTTCTGTGACGTGCTTGATCTGTAAATCTGTGTTCTAACTGAAGAAACACTTATTAAAAAGATTAACTCCAATGCTGTGCCAAAAAGCACAAGTTTAACACAAGTTTTCTTAAAACTTCAGCACTCTAGGGCACATTTAGGTCTCCCAGATTCCATCCATCCAGCTCTTATGGTTAAAGAAAAAAGTGCACCTCAACAACCTGAATTTCATAAAGCAAATGAAAATGTTCCAGCTGTACTTATTTAATCTAATTATTCTTAAACTATTCTTACAGTTTTGGAGCAATGGAGGGAGCTGAATCACTACACAGGGCTTTGGGCAACTTGATCTAGCTCATGGTAGCTGGCTCATGGTAGGTAGGTTGGAACTAGATGATCTTCAAGGTCCCTTCAACCCAATGCATTCTATGATTCCATGCTTTCTTCTAAGCATCTGGAGAAGTCAGCATTGCTAACAACATTTCAATATATGTACGTAAGCGTATGTTTTCCATTAGCAGTTTTACTGTATCACTGTAAAGTTACCCTTTACTGTAAGTAAAAATTCCCACCAAAAAAGTTGAGAGGTGTCTCACTGATCCAACTTTGACAATTCTGTGGTCTTTGCTGGCTTGCCTTTGAATGAGCAGCCATGTATGTGTTCACACATGATCACACTGATACATATGCAGAAGAAAACTAAAT
This sequence comes from Chrysolophus pictus, assembly GCA_037305975.1. Lineage (NCBI taxonomy): Eukaryota > Metazoa > Chordata > Aves > Galliformes > Phasianidae > Chrysolophus > Chrysolophus pictus. Next base: position 45,024,103 of record CM074580.1, on the reverse strand, counting down.
AGGAAAGAACTGTATTATTGATAACCAGTCAGAAAATAATTACGTCTTCCCAGAAGGTTATTTGTTTTTTCTTTCTCACCTGTGAACAACTTTTAAAGATAATTCAAAAGTATCAAAGGTTACAGGTACAAACAACAGCAAATTAAGCTCTTAACAGAGAAGCTTGTGGACATCAAGAAGATACAGTGAAAGCTTTTGGATCCACACACTTTGAGCAACGTTCCCCCACTCCTCTCATAATGCATAAGCACAGTAGCAATCCTCAATCTATACAGTAGAAGCCCCAGTATTATAAAAAACATATAACTGAAAGGGGGAAGTGCTGTTCCAAACTCCTCAGTGCCAAAGGTTCACAGTATCCCTGAACTCATGCTGTCAACTCTTTGCAAGAAAGTTGAGTCTCTGCTGTCACTCCCTACTTGATCAAAGAATCATATTGCAATAAATAAATAATCTGAACTTTAAATTAATTTGGCTAGTGCCATTGGCAAAATGTCTCGTCTCCCACTCACCATAAACCACAGAAAAGCAAGGAGAGAGAGAAAGGAAATACACACTGGAAAGACAGATGGGACGATGAAAGTGTTGTGGGCTAACACAGATACAAAAATGTGTCATCTATCCCTGCTCTCCATCAATGTTCCTCCGGCCAGAACAGATATCTTGAAGTAAAAGGGGTTCCAGGGTTTCCATATTACTTACCTCACCACATCCCTCCATAAAGTGTGAATATCCACTCCAAATACACAGTTTATCACTAAACCAGCAAAACACGATTCAATTTATAATGGCAACAAGTCCAAAAACTACTGTTCTCAGAGGATATCTCAAACAGTGCACATTTAACCCAGTTTCAAGAAGAATGCACCTCTCATTACCACTGTAATATGCACAGCTCAGTTAGGCAGGAAAAATGAAGAAAGAAAAATTGAGGAACTGTCAACACAAGTCTCATAATGACCCCAAACGTATTTACATCTGAATAGTAATTTTGCATAGTACAATACATCATAAAGTTTCCTTTTCTCACCTGGCTCTGTACAGTTCTTTCCTTCCTGTGTCCCATTAGGTAATGCCATCAGTATTCTATTCCTCCACGTCCCTGGTGAAGCACGTGCGTCTGCAATACTTGATTCTTGGCCTATATGAAATAGAAAGAGGTTATATCCACTGTCACTGAGTTTTTCCTCTATCATCTTAACAGGACTTCATGCTCCCCACTAGCCAGGATCATGAGCAGATCATCAATATGAGTAAGCAAACACAGCAAAATGAAGGTGTACCTCTGGCAAATGTCAATGCAAGTATGCCTGGTGCTCCCTGCTACCAAGGGTAAACTAGCTATGAAGGTGGAGTGCCTGAGCTGTCAGCATGTTCTGGCTACCAGACCCATAACAGCAAAATAATTCTGCAGCAAGCAAAAGTTGAAACCTGTACCTGTGAAACTCAACACTTCCATATCCTGTACGTGAAACCAGCCCAGCTACGCTGACATGAATAATGATCACATTTTCATTTAGTCAGCTGCATTTGCAGATGCCACATCACTGATTTATCAAAAATATAAATGCATATTTCCAAGTTCCAGATATATTTCTGCTTAATCCAAACCAAGGGGCTGGTCTTTTTAGCATAGGGTGTACTTGGTTGAGGAAAATGAAAAACCCCACAAGAATTAAGAAAAACAAAACTTCTTTAGAAATCAGAAGAGATTTAGTCTGAACTCATATTCCAGAAACAGTCTCCTACTGAACTTACTGAATACAGGATGTAAGGTGCACTTGTGGTGTACACGATCATAATAACCAAAGGAAGAAGAGATTCTTTTAAGTAAATTGCTTCCATTTCAACCATATCTATTTCAAATAATATAATAACAAAAATCTCCCATGCTTGATCTTAAAATTTATACTCAGAATGCTCATGGTTTGCTACAGTAACTCTTGCTAGAAAAGCTTTCTAGCTTGGAAAGTTAGTTTAGGTAAAATATTTGCTAGAACAGTCTGCTGCCACAACTAGAAACTCAGAGAACAGATGGTCAGTGTTTATGGATATAATATACTGTAAATTAGGGGGCTGAAAAAAACTCTACCTGATGGAGCATACCAACAAAAATCAGGTTATCGGGGATTTAGCTGATAACCAAGGAGATTAAAAACTTTCATTAGTCATGGCATTTTTCACGCAAGACCAAAAAACATCTGGAAACCCTTTATCTGCAACAAAAACCTCAACCCACGTAAAGACAAGTATACCCCAACCAAGCTGCCTTCACAAACCAGTCCATTTATGAAAAAAACCTAGCTACTGCAAGAAAAAAAGAAGTCATAGGCATGACAGATAAACAGCTCTAAATCAGGCAGAGCTATACCGTGAAACCACGATTTTAAAAAACACTGGAAGTTTTAGGACAAGCTATGTGCTAATATAGCTGTTGTATCTAGGATAGCAACAAGCCATCCACATACCTCAAACATCACAGGTAACATAATGTGAGCACAAGGGCCTCAGAAAGCATGAAAAGTTCCACTGGATTTTTTTCTTCCTAAAGCATGCATTTCAACTTTAAGCAGGTGACCTATTCTAATTACAGCAGAGATAGGATCTGGGCTTCGTTTGATTTCTTCTTAAATCCTCAGGAAACGTTGGCAGTCCTACCTAGGAGCCTGTATGCAGTACTCAGTAGCCTTCGGTTTCCTATCTGGGGGGACGCGAGGCAGAGTGGAAGAAGATTGCCTCCAGTTGTACATTCACAGCCCCAAACGTGCCAGCAGGCAGAAAAACAAACAAACAAGACGGCAACAAAAGAAACAAACAAACAGAAAAACACCGGGAACAACGCAATCGATTATCAGTTTACCAACACGTCAATCGCATAAAGGATGCAACGCACTCCCTAAAATACGAGGCCGGCACCGTTCCTTGCCTATCATACAGAACGTGCTCTCAATCCCAGACCGTCACTTAGGGGAGAAGATGGAGAGAAGCGGCTGTCGCAGCTGATGGACGGAGGCGTACAGCCACAGGTTACCAACGAGAGGCGGCCGGGCGCTGCCCGGGACCTGAGGCGGCCGGAGCGGCGGCAGCTCGGCGCGGCGGGCAGGGGGCGGTCCCCGCTCGGTGCCGACCCGAAGCCCCGCGCCCCGCCGAGCCGGCACCGCTCCAGCACTCACCCCGCCTGGAGAGCAGGCTGGACATGCACCAGACGAAGAAGAGGATGGCGCAGATGAAGCCCAGCTGCTGCAGCAGCATCTCCCGCCGCTTGCGAACTTTCCTCAGCAGCGGCAGCATGGTCTTCGGGCGGGCGAGCGGCGCTCCGTCCAGCTCCATGGGCGGCGCGGGGCCGGCCGGCGGCTCGCTGCGTGCGGGGCTCAGTCCCGCCGCCTCCCCGCGGACGGTTCCATGGCGGGCGGGCGGCAGCGCGGGGCGAAGCCGGTGCCCGGAGAAGCAGGGCGGCAGGTGGAGGCGGGCGGGAAGGCGGCCCGGCGCGGGGGGGCGGGAAGGGGGGCGAGGCGACGCTCTCAGGGGCCGGGCTGAGCCCCGCTGCCCGCGCGCACCATGGCCGGCGGCGGAGGAAGCGGAGCGGCGGTCGCCCCGCAGCCGGCTGCGAGTCAGCGCCCAGCGACGGCGGCAGCGCTCGTGCCCGCCCGGCCAAGTTTCAAGTGGAGTCCCGTCCTCGCTCCGTCCCTCCCTCCTTCCACCCCTCGGCACCGACGGGGCGCGGCAACCGCCGCCTCGGGTCTGGCCGCCCCCCCGGGCTCTCGCAGCGGCGTCGAACGGACGCTCAACCGCAGCAGACTACCGCTCCCTCGTGCGCCTAGCCCGGCAACTTTCAGGGCGCTCCGTGGACGCCCATGGCAACGCGCAACAGCGCCCGGCTTCCCCAGGGAGGGGCGGGGCATCGGCTGGCCAAATTAATCCTTTCCCCCTCGCAGGGCGGGGAGCGGCTGCTGTGAGTGGCGCGCGAGCGGCGTGCGCGGGGCGGGGACGGGGTCGCGCCGTCTGACTGCGGCCGTTGGCGGTGAGGCGGCGGCGGCGGCGGCGGCGGCGGCGGCGGCGGCGGCGGCGGCGGCGGCGGCGGCGGCGGCACGCGTGTCCCCCCGGATGTGTGGCCTCGTAGTTCGCAACATGGAATGTTTCGTGTCTGCCGTTATTTCTATTGATGTCACAACCGAAATACTAATAAAAATACCCCGCCAAAACGAATCTTCACGCATAGAATATCGTACACCCTCTGCGTTTCCCCTTCCTCTTGCAAGTGCGTGTGGTGGCCTTTCGTTTTTGCTTACAAAGTGAGAAACGGGGTCGGGACTCGGGGCGCTGCACCACAGACCCGCTGTGTGCTAACTCCGGGCTCCTGCACACGTGCCTCGGTGCAAAAGGGCTGCTCAGGCCGGACAGTCAGAGAAGCGGTTGTCTGAGCCTCGTTACTCGCTTGCATGCAGAACTGTTCAAGCTGAGAGGGCGCCCAGGCTCTGGTGGGCCTGGGACTTTCTGATTTAGCCTGAAGCGTGTTAGAAGAGCGGCACGAGACACACGGTGGTCTTTCATTCCCTTGAACGCTGCTGAGGGAGCAGAAGTAACAGCGGACTGTCATGAGGAAGGTGGAAGACTTGTAATATATTACAAGTCAGCTCATGTCTGTTATTTTTCTCCATGGCCATGCAGGACATCTCCCAGTTGAACCCAGAATAAGGAAATCCACTCCTGACCAGCATAACGTACAGTCTAATTAGGCAGCAGAGCCACAGGAATCTGAATAAAGGCCCTTCTAATACCTAATTCTGTAATAGCTATTCTCACTGAGGTATCCTTGTCTCATAACTGAAGCCTTCTAGTTCAGGACAATTATAGCATGCATTTGTTCATCACAGACCTTTATGCTCCACTCTTAGTGTTTAGTTGGCATCCCAGCAAAGATAACACTGCATGGTTAGATGCCACTGCAGCCCCTAACAGCTATCATAATGCCTGAGCACTAATTCTCCATGTGGCTTTTTATCATGTCTTTACACAAGCCTCCCCTTCTGCTTGAAATGGCAGCGTGGACACCAATCTGCCTTCCGCTTACTCGGTGGTTAATAAGAGCTGAAGTGCTGACATGAGTGTAGTCTTCTGCATAAAGATTATATCCAGCAATAGCAAGGTTGTGACAACTGGAAGGCACTGCAGAGATTCAATGTTTTCTCAGTAGCCACTTGTCATAAGCTCATTATCTGCTTCACTGATAAGGTGGAGCAGAGCTGTGGGCTTTGGAGAGGCTGTTCTGGTAGTTACGTCTGACTGAGGTTGCCTGTGACTTTTGTATTTACCAAGTTTATTCTCTTGCTCCTATGCTGAGGATATTTTGAGCTATATCAAAGTCATGGCACTCCTGATATGAAGAATTGCTAACGTTAAGGCATGAAATGATTAGTTTGTCTGGAATTGAGGTAAATTTGGGTCAGGAGGTAATACCGTGACTTCCAGATATTTTGTATTTGTGTCTATGGGTTTCACACAAGGAGCACGGAACTGAAGTATTGTTAGAAGTCCTGAGTTTCATATGTGAGGGATTTTCATTAAATCTGTCAAGTCCTATGAAAATCACATGGATGAAATCAAAGCACATGGTCAGTTACCATGCAAGGGTAATATTGCCTTTTCGGATGAGGGTTGTTTTTTCTGGCTGCTAAAAAGGGTTTGTTTTATAGGTAATTACAGAAATCCTGGGGCCATCCCTTGAGGAACCGAAAGCAAGAAACAGAAAGAAGAAAAAAAAGAGAGAGAAAGATCTTTTGTGAATGTTTTACACAAAAGGAAACTGCTACCTATGAAAGCAGTTCTCAGAGTGACTGCGTGTGTCTCTTCTCTCTCTGAGTACACAAATGAGGCAGATCAAAGTTCAGACTGTACTAATCTCCTAATCATACAGGCTCCTGATTAGCATTTTAAATCAGTCTGGTGATCACTAGACAGCATCAAAATTGCTCTTGAATGCTAACCTTCAAGAACAGAATTTCCAAATTATTTTTACTTTGGGTGCTTCCTACAAAAAGAACATCCTCAAAGAGAAATGTGCTACAGAATTGAGACTCGGTTACGTCTCCCCCAACAACTGGCAGCATCCACACTTCGCTGGGCTTCTAGAGCACATTCAGGACATTCAGATGGAAGTAATTACTGGAATGTTGTCACAACATTTTCTTCTGATTTGAAGCATTCATGCTGTGTGTGAGAGAATGGTGATAATGTCAGGGCAAAAAAGGAAATTACGGATAAGGTGATATTATATTCATTTACATTCAGTTTTTAAATCTGAAAATATTCTTATCTCTTAGTGCAACAAGAAAAACTGTAAATTCAGTGAGGTCTTTTCATTAGCAATTTGAAAAGAAATTTGGAAATCTTGAGTAAGACACCCCCCATAGTTTTCTGAGTGATGCTTTACTGAGAGTGGTGATATTCCAGATGTTCACTGTCTTCATTATAATTGGAACAAAATATTTTCCATATTAGATCTAGGAATATTCCTGAAAAAATTATGTGTTGGAAATTTGAGGTATTTGGGAAGTATCAAAACAAAATTTTGTTTTGGAGGAAAATATTAAATAGCACTTAACAGCTTATACTGAGTCAGACACAAAAACTGTCTTTATCATTGTGCTTACCATTGCTATAATTTAACTTTCACATATGTCTCATGATAAAACATCTCACCGAAAGCACAGGCTAATGCTAGCTGTAGCTATCTGCCAAGTTTGCTTGTGTTTCATCTCAAGCACAATTAGTGTCTTGAACTGAGTAACAGCCAAAAGGCTTTGAATTAGGAAAGAGTCTCACAGAAGATTCATGAAATCAGCTCATCTAAGGAGAAAATATTGATGCTGCTGAGAGTCAAAGGAGAAGCGTAACGCTTGGACACATTCTCTATGGCATCCCCTAAAAGGAGTAGCGAAAGCAGCAGCAGCACAGCAGCACAGCAGGGTAGCTGGAAACAGAGATGCTATTAGTTGGCCACGAAGATTGTCACACAGAAGAGCTGGGACTGCATCAGCTGAGAAGCCCTGAGGTTTAGCAAGTGATCATTTGTGATCAGCCCAGTCGTAGGAGCGTAAGCAAGGCCAGCTTTTCCAGTGATAAAACCAAGATCCCCATATCATTCCAGTATCCCCAAGATCAAGAGATAGTATCAAAGAAAAGCTAACAGTGTTCCACAAAAAAATACTAGAAAATCTCCTTTAAGCCATAAAAACTAAGATGAGAGGAAAAGGAGTTGATGAGTGAGACAACTGTTACCGCTGTTTGGCCAAAGTGTTTCATAGAAGGGACACAGTGAGGGAAACTTAGTTTGATGCTGTCTGTAACCACTCTCCTGTCAAGAAGAGAGCACTCCTGTGTTTGTTTAGGACCTGGTCTCCAGGAAAGAACTTGATAAATAAGCTTGCAGAAAGCAAACACTAGCGTATCAATATTTTAATGTTGAACTTTAACTCAGGCCACCATACATTAAGCAGATATACTTGGATGCTTCTTTAGGATCTAGTGAAAGGTGCTTTGCTAAACCATAGTTGAAGTTTACAAAGCAGATCTCACGTTGGGATCAGCACTGACAGTTCTTCCAGAGTCCCTGCAATGAGTGTACCCTAAATTGGAATTATTTGTGGATTAAGAGAGAAACTCCAGCTGTACTACCCACCAAGACTCATGTGTGTGCTAATGTCTCCTCAACATTTCTCTACTCGTTCTTATATTTTTATGTCCCATCCATTTTCCAGTTCTACTGTGCAGTTATCATGCTTCAGAGACAGAAGTTTTTTTCTAATTCTGAGTTATTTCTGTAGTTTTACTCAGACCTTTGTTTTGCTTCCAAGGCTATAAATAACTTAACCTTGAATCGGAATTTAAATGCCATAAAGATGTCAATCTTGCACTATAATGCTTTAACTTACCCAAATTCTGCCTTGTGCTTTTATATCTTGCAGTTTCCTACTGCTGATTTTTCTTTAATAACTTGAAGTAACACTACTTTCTCTTTCAGGTGAGCATCAGTGGTAAAGCCTCACAGCGAACACTTAGCTAGCAGCCACACATTTACTCAGACCTTACTTGAGAGTTTCATTTATCAATAAGGGGATTCTCCTGCAACATGCTGGGAAGCTACAAGCAAGAGTTTCTTGAACACTTCCTGCCATAGGCAACCTCACATAAGCCCGGGAAGTGCTGCTACATATAATCTTGCTAATCAAGAAGAATAAAATATAGCAACCAGATCTACACTCTTAATATGATTTATTTCAAGCTACAACAAAATAAAATCACTTAACTACTGATGTCCCACATATGTTGTTAACACATTGTAATTTATGTGCTTTGGCTCTATTCATACCTCAGAAAAGATGTCTCACAAGTAGAAAAGATTTTGTTTCTCTACCTGCCACCTCAGATCCAGCATTATGCTTCTCAGGGGGCAAAGACTGAAAGAAACATGTGCTGGGCTGCTGGGCTGCACATGAGCAGGGTGAGGATGTCAGCTGCCAGTCACACCATGCCTCAAATGAAGGCAGAACATACCGTCTTCTGGTAAGAGGGAGAGATACATTATGCATATCAGTAGGAGTCAATCTGTTGTTCTTCTGCCTATAAGGTTTTGATCAACATCTAGCTTTAAAATAGTTTCTTTGAAAAATATCACTGTTCGTCTCCTTAAATCTGCATCATCCAAGTCCTCCAAATTAATCACAGCATCTACATTTAACACCCACTAGATTTCTCAGGGATACAAGGCATTTGCTTAACTGCTTGCCAAATGTGAAGAACTCTGGCGCACGCATAAAGCCATATCAAACTGCAGCTTAAATTACAGGGACTCTGTTACACAGCATATCCTTCTTTACACACATACCATTTCTGTCTTTCTCAGTTTCTTAGGCTTGCTACCTCCACTGAATCTGAGTCTCAATTGATTTTGCTGGTTTTATATCTTGAGGGTGAATTTCCATTCCTCTCTGCTCTCATGCTTACTTTCTCTTATTTCTATTTCTAAGCCTATTTCTGCTTCCCCTACTTTCTCTTCTGCTCCATGTGACTTTGACTCCATCTCCTGATCTTCTAGGTGCAGTATAAATTTTTTTAAATTTCCACTTTCTGTAAACAGCACTTCTTCCTCTTCAAGTCTCCCCTTAAGCTTTCTGGGTTTGAGCCTATTATTGATTCTAAAGACTATTCTCAGAGGCATGAGGAAATTTGACTGTGCTTAACCATAACTGAGGAATCTAGTTAGGTGGCATCATGCTGAACATGAGTGATTCTAAATGGTTAAAGCTCTGCAGGTAGGCTGCAGCACTCTCTTCCATCATTACAGAACACGTTTCATTTGCTCTCCATAATCGTGTTCCTCTCCCATATAAAGAAACTAAATTCAGTTCTGTAAAATGTTCTCCATTTTTTTCTTTCTGGAAAATTTTAATATGTCTGTGAAGTACAGTGAAATTCAAATCAACTACTGAAGAGACACCTTCCCTCAGCACAACCACTACACTTTTCTGCAGCTTTCATACCCAGTGGGATCTGTTTCCAAACCCCTTGGCTAGTCTCTCTACCTGGGAAGAATCATTAACTAAGCAAAAATTGATTCACTGCAGAGAGAGAAAAAATGTCTGTGGCTATGTGTTTTTAGCCCAAACTACAGACTGCTCTGATCTTATGAATACACAGGAGAAAGCTGTGGAGAGTTCTCACACACAAAAAACCTCAAATGATGTAAATGTTTGAAAGACTAGAGGGTGAAGAGGTTCAGTGCAAGTCCTGTTGGGATAACTGAGAAAGATTCAACAGGGCAGCTCCCTTTCCTCATTAGATTTGTATATCAAAATCATTAAGGAAAGAAATACAAGCATTCATCCCCTGTGATGACATCCACCTGTGGTGACTGTGGAGAAAAACAGCTGCAGACTCCTAACTGTACAAGTAAGAGCAGGAACGTGTGCCCTGGCAACTGATGTCCTTGAAACTACAATACTGAAAAGGTGAGAACCATCTTTATTCTGAGACTGGTGGAACATAAGTTTGAAGGAACTCTCAGAGGTTGTCCTGTTCATTCTCTTTTGCTAAGGCAGTATTCAACTCTCCCTAATGTTGAGTGGGCTTGCTCTGAAACTTTATATCCATCTTGATACTGAAATTGCTGTTTGACTGCCTATCAAAGCTTTTAAAATAAAATGATGGTGAATAACATTAAGAAAATTTACACCTCCTACTTTGGCTGACATCTTTTTTTAACACTGCGACTGAGCAAAGCTTGGAGAGTTCTGGGAATTTTTCCCCTCATCTGATTGCAGATTTTTCAGGAAAATTTGTTCTATTGAAAACCCATTATGTTAAAGCTAAGAGAAATTGTAGCTGTCAATCAGAGAAGGGGACAATATTCTTACTGTTTATTTCTGTAAAGCTAGTAGAAATCATAGACAAATAGGAAGAAAACAACCTTGCCCTGGGAAGATAAATTCAGCATATAAAATCATACAAAATGATAGTCTGGAGGGAATGGCAATCAGAAAAATCGAGTGAGCAGGAACGGTGCTCAATGGAGTGTTTTGTATGAAGAATTCAGATCATTTATTTCATTGCTCTTTCATGTGTCTTCTGTGAAAAGGATAAGAAAGGAGGATTAATTTGCCCCCATTATGATCAGATGAAAGAGGGGAGAACAGAGAAGGCTGGTTCAGAGTCCAAGTTCAGAAGAGTAAAGTGAAAGGTGTTTGTCTAAGAGGGCATTTCAGGGAAGGAAGGGAGAGGAGAGCTTCGGTACAGTAAGAATGACGAGAAACTTCTGAGCAAATGGGTTAGGCACAGTGCTCCCTGACAGCAGACAAGGATCATTAATCAAAGTGGGTTGGAAGGGCAAGTGAAAAGAGCTGAAACAAGGACATGAGCAACACTATCTTCACTTCTGAAGAGCAGTTCTTGTAGTGTGAATTTGAAAAGGGTTGGTGTAGCAGACGAGAGAGATAGCTGTAGCTGCTGTACTTTAAGAAGAATGTTCTCCATAAGAGCATCATTTGACTTTACAAAAACTGAAATATACATCACATTCTCCTCCAAACCCAGATAACTGACATTTGTTACAGCTAACGAAAAGTCACAGTCAAGGCAAACTTCAAGCACTGGCATTAATTCCTTTTTACAATACTTCCATATTGGCTTCCTAACAAACATCACTGGAAAATACCAAAACAATTAGTAATTTTAAATATTTTTCACCAGCAAATAAGTGCAGAACTCCTACAAATTAAGTTCTTTGTTGACTCCTTGCAAAAGGTTGGCAGCAGACTCTTTGAGTTGGCCTTGGTCGTAAGCGTGCTCAGCTGCCTCCCAGAACCTGGGCAGCCTAGGTTCAGCCCAGCTCTGAGCTGGCTGCTCTTTTTGGCTAGCAGTGGGAGTACAGCAAGGAGAGCACTACACCATAGCCCAATTTAATAGAAGCTATTGTGGGTGTCATTTACCTGTCATGTCTGACTCACTCCACCATCTTTTTGTTGTTTTCATTTATATATTTAAACACTCAAATATTCCAGCCACTTTACATTTCACCTCCTCAGAAAGGAGCAATGTTTCAGAGGTGTTACCATGGAAACGATAGAGCGAGGAGATAGCTAAACATGAAAGAAAGTCATCCAACATTCAATCTAGAGACATGCTTTGGGGGATCTTGAAATTAAAAAATATACAATTAATTGTGCTGCTGCTGAGCATGTGTTATTACTTACGGTTTTCTTACAAGCAACAAGAGGCCCAGGCCACCTTTTTCCCTCTGACAAGAAAACAGATTTTCCCTGTATGGAATTTTTGGTCTATAAAGTCCTTTTTGACAGAAGAGATAATGCCACACATTGGAGATGACCACCAGAGTTAGTCCAATTATCAGGAAGGTCAAACAACTGAAATGGTATTGTTTAGGGTCAGTAACATTAGATTCCTCACACACATTAATACCTACTGATAGCAGCGGGCTGCAACCAGTGCAGAACTGTGATCCAAGATGCTTGAAAAGTTTAATCAGACTATGGGAAAAAGAAGATTAGCATTAGTAGAAGTAAAAATGCAGCTAGATATGGCATGCTCCTTCCAATTATACAAATGAATACACAGAGCCATTCTGCTCTGAAGTAGGTATTAAATTATCCCTGTGGATAAATATGAAAGCATAACTTTGTCAATCTGTCACTATATCCTGAAATACCATAATCACCTCTCTGAATCATGTGAAAGAGTAACTCCTGACTATTTCCTGTGCTCACATCATTAAACGATTTCTGCCATATCTAGTGATTTTACAGAGCCTTACCAAACTGTGTTTTCTATACTGAAGGTAACAACAGAAAATTCAATGTTTCAATTATGTGTTAAGCAAGAAAAGTTAAAAAAAACCCAAACACCAGTAATGATGACCGTATTCACTTCACACACTGTCAAACTGACCACAGAAACAATGTGTCTAAATACTGCATGCAAAATGTTCTGTTCAAAATTAGAGACTTGAATTTTAGTTGTTCTCCATGCCCCTTTAGATCATGTTCAAAAATACTTTTACTTGTGGGCAAAGGAGAGATCCCAGGAGATGTCTAAAACTCTTTTGAGGGCTAGAAATTGTTTTGCTGATTAAAAGAAGAATTTTTCTAACTGGCAATGAGATCCAACTCTAGCAAACCAAAAACTCTGCTTTGCATTGTGTGATGAGCACAATAGGCTGTGGGTGCCCAGTGTAGCTAGTCTACAGGATCCAGTGCATGGTCGCTCTCCCCACAAAGGTTGTTCAGGCACCTGCACAGATGAACCCTTCTGCCACTACCTTTTTTTTAGTTTCTCAAGAGTTCTTTTCCTCGTAACAGTGTGGTTTTGTTTGTTTGATGTTTTCTTTCTGCAGATGAAGCACAAGGAGATGGAAGCATTACATGTAGATCTTCCTCAAGGCCTTCCAGTCTGCTCTGTGCAGGTTAAAAAAAAAAAAGCTACGCTTTAGGAGGACTTGTGGGAAAATGGCAAGCCAGGTTCTGCTGCTAGGATGAAACACTGATTTAACTGCACATTGTAGAGCGTGCTGTCCTCCTGGAGGGGAGGGTCCGACGTTGTATGAGATGTCCAGGTAGTCCACAACGTAAGTAAATTATGAGGGAACTAGTCTGCTGAGGTATTCTGGTGAGGCTTCATTGCCAGTATATCAAATCCTGAGCAGCAGATCCTACCCATACCTAGCCGTCTTGGAAACATGAGGAGGCCAACAGTGGGCCAATTCACTACAGGCTGGCAGAGCATCAGAGTGTCAGGCAATCTGTAGTGGTCATCAGAAAGTATATTCACTCCACAGCTTTTGATAAAAGATTATTTATACAGTTCTATACACAGAGGATATCAACAAGGATAACAGTACAGCTAAATAAATGTTTATCTGGACAAAACTGATCTGCAGTCCATTTCACAATCATTTTAAAAAAACCATTGAGCTGCATTTAGACTTGTGACTGATGAAGGAATCTCACAAAATTAGTTATGCTCTTGGCATTGGTGATGCAAAGGAAGAGAAGATATGGTTTGTGTTTTTTGTAGTGTTTTTCTCATTGTTGGAAACCTACCATACTACTCCTGCCCAAATAATGAAGATAGTTGATAAGCTGGAAATAGATCAGAACATTGAGGTGAACATTACATGACAAGCTATTGTGTAACTGAACTGAATTTCCTATCTTAGCTTTCGAAATGCTAACAAATTATTTAAAAAAGAAAAAAAAAAAAACCAAGAAGAAGAAAAAGAAAGAAAAACGAAAAAAAAAGCAAAGAAAAAAATAGGAAAAGAAAAGCAAGTATTCTGGAATATGTAACTAGCCTTAAAATTTGATTTTCAGCTTTTAACATTAATTCTAATTAATAAATCTTTAAATGTGTGCAAAGCAAGACCACCAAATCTGCAGAGGCTCAGCTGTGACATTGCCGTGAAAACTAAGCTAAAGGACACAGCTTTGTTTTTGCTGATTCTGTCCCCCCAGAACAGATCAGAAGCATCCAGGGAGAGGCTGCCTCCTGCTTTCCTTCTGTTCCATGCCTAGCACAGTCTGTCCCCGCCATGTGCTGCGGCTGTGTTTGCTGCCATGGCAGACATCCCATCGTGCCCACTTGCTTGAGGTGGGAATGCAGCAATCTCCAGCCTTAGGCTTTGCACTACTGTACTGCTTGTGGCAAACAAAAAGTTAATAAGCACATATACTGCTACTCTTTCATGAATATTTACATCAGCTATCACTCACAAATGAATATCCTCTTCATCTCTAGTCTGAAAAAATCTCTTTTTAGTTCTGTTTCTGAGTTGCTTCTCACTGACTCCAACTGACCCTGGACCAAGTACTAAGAGAAGAGAGATCTTTCATCGTCAAGTATCTGAGTGAGCTGGTCATCCAGAAAAAAAAAATTGCTTAAAGTCACTCACAGAATAATAATCATTCACAGTGTCTGATCCTTTTTTCCATTTCAACTGGTATTTGAACTAACAAATATGAGCACAGTTACACCTAATTCAGACTTAGTTTTCTGCTCATTGACCCCACGCCCCTGAATCATAGAATGGCTTGGGTTGGAAGGGATCTCAAGGATTGTCAAGTACAACCCCCCTGCCACAGGCAGGGCTGCCAACCTCCATATCTATTACTAGATCCAGCTGCCCAGGGCCCCATCCAACCAGGCCTTGATCATCTCCAGGGACGGGGCATCCACAACTTCTCTGGGCAGCCTATTCCAGCACCTTACCACTCTCTTGGTAAAGAACTTCCCCCTGATGTCCAATCTAAATCTTCCCTCCTTCAACTTAAAACCATTTCCCCTTGTTCTGCTATTATCTGCCCTTTCAAAGAGTTGGCTCCTCTGCTGTTTATAGGCTCCCCTTTGGTATTGGAAGGCTGCAATGAGCTCACTCTGCAGCCTTCTCCAGCCTGAACAAGCCCTGCTCCCTCAGCCTGTCTTTGTAGGGGTGGTACTACAGTCCTCTGGTTACAGAATCACAGAATTGCAGGGGTTGGGAGGGACCTCAAGAGTCCAACCTCCCTGCCAAAACAGGTATCCTACAATAGGTCACACAGGTTACCTCCCTGCACTCTACGAACTGATCATATATTACTCCTACCTTGTTTCTGCCTTCCAACCACGTTATTAATGTTTATTTTGAAGCCTTCTAGTAATCTTCACCATCTGTATCAGTCTGACCACCCTCAGCTACCCACTTGCAGATCTCCCTTGGAGAATCTCACAAAGTTTGTGAGCAGGATGCCACTTCATGAAAGTCCTGATACTACATCAACTCTGTATATAGGTGTCCACCGATCCTAGTCATCTTATGCTTTCTACCCACTTACTTAGTACAGGCTTCATATTTATAAGCCAAATTCAGCAGATCAGCATGAGAACCTATTTTTAAAAGACATCATGACATCTGCCACATCTCATATTTCATACAGCACTCCAGCTCAAGAGTGAGGCTCTATATTGCCATTAATGACCCAGCATATTCATCCTGCAATCTCTGTGGCCCTCCTCTGGACCCTCTTCTGCAGCTCCCAAACAGCTCCTCTGGCTCCAAGCTTAGTGGAATGGATTGCACCAACTACTGGTGCACTGACCAGTGATTTCTAAATGCTAGCTTAAAGCAGTTAAGTGTCCTAGATGCTATTTTTCTTACTTACAAACTGTTTAAAAAGATCTACACAGAGACCAAGCACCTGGAACTGCTGTCACAGCAGCATTCATATTGCGTCTGAATTTGCACACAGCTTAGAGTGTAACCTTCTATGCATGCGATGAGGCAGAATACAAGACAATCCAAATGCAAGGTGAAGAAGATGGAAAGGCAGAGAGAGACAAAAGAGAAGAAGTTAGAGCAAACAGCAGGCTTCAGAGAACGTAGGCTCTGAAGGTTGCAGACATATCCAATATTTCTTTCTAGGAAGCTTCAATCATCTGCTTCAGGATGGCATCTTCCTGCAGAAATCTGTCAAGGTCAGCTGTTTTCCTGAATGATCTATAACCTGCCTATAGCAGGGGGTTGGAACCCCCTGTGATCTTAAGGGTCTCTTCCAATCCAAACCACTTTAAGATTCTATGATCTTCTGATCATCTTCCAATCTATTATGTGTCCTCTCAAAAGGAAGCTGAATTCTTAGTTTAACAGACTGCCAAAGATGGCAGAATATTCATTCTGCTGAGCGTGTCAGCCAAAAGCCTCACGCAGTTGCAAGGATTGTGGTATCAGAGACTGGGTCAGTACTTTGATTCTATGAGTGGTGAAATTTGTTTTTCACTAGAGCACTGATACTAGGAACTGAATAATTCTTGTATTTTGCTTTATTATAATTAGTCATGCCATAACTGAAAAAGACAAATATGCACACAGAAATTATCACTGAGCCTTTGTGTTTTGGAGAGGCTGGTGGGGGTTAGAATGCAGAGGTCTGTGTTCTGGATCTTTGTGACTTTGCCCTCTGAACAAGAGTCAAAAACATGAGTTGTTCATGGATGTTATTCACTGCCAGTTGGAGAAAGTTGGAAAATATGAGCGCTGCTCTAAAAGTGATGCCTCCTATTTTGTCATGATGGCAACAACGTCTGAGGTGGATGTTGTGGTATGGCAGTAGAAGTTTATGCCAATATTCTGTTTTATTGCTGCATGACAGATAGCAGCAGAGGAGCAGTCTGACAAAATGGCATCTAACATGGAAAAAAATATGAAGAAAGGTGGAATTGAATTGCTCCATGCAGAAAAGATGGCACCCATTGACATCCACTGATGCTTGCTGAATGTTGGTGGAGACCAAACAGTGGATGTGAGCACAGTGAGACATTGGGTGGTGTGTTTCTGCAGTGATGACAGCAACAGTGGGTCACCTCCACTGGTACAGATTGTTATGAACACAGTGTGGCTCTTGTTCATCACTGGTGAAAATGCATGGCTCATGCTGTTGATCATATTGAAAAATAGTGCTCTGTGGCTGAGAATTTGCTTGACCAAATAGCATTCTTGTGCTCTTTGTATCTGTTGTAGTTTACATGGAAATAAATAGGAGACATTGCTTTCAGAGTGAACTACGTGTGTATATGTATGTATCTTTCTATTTCTGGAAGCTGCCTTTCTCATCTTATTACCCATGCAATTATACATTTTAATCCTGTTACTTTCCGTTTCAGTACACAAACTACATTCAAATGCATTTGTCTCTGGAATACTGATCTTACCAAACCTTGCTGCTGTCTCCTCTGCTGATGTCATTTCAACTTGGAGCATTTAGCCTAATATGTTTTGTGAAAATGTGCAAAATCCACAAACGTTTTAAAAGTTAATTCTGGACCCAAAGCTAAGTGCTACTGCTAACTTCAGATTCATCAAACACTACAGCTTACTGATATACTGGAAAATCAACTTCTTTTCCAGTCCGATATGATTTTATCATTTTCTTTGTTAAAATCTCTACAAAGAGTACGTGCTCCTATTGCACATGGTCTTTTTTCCTACCACACACTTTTTGCAGCTGTCAATCTGCATTTGATGTTTTCTAGATTTACCTACAAAGTCATGTGAAATTCTGTCCCGCTGATCACATAAGAACCCCAAGATACAGCCAGTCAATTCCTTATAGAACTGAAACTTGCCTTTCTGCCTGGCCTTCTACTTCCAAAGTCTTTCTCTGTGCCACTCTTCATGCCCTCTGGCAAATTGTTTCTTCGTTTTTCTCATCTGCTACATGATTATACTTTCCTGCTGCTCACACAGAGAGCATCTATATTCACAGTTAGTCCCCAGGCAAACATTCATTTTTGACCAATCATGCACATCTGTGTTCATGCAATGTCTCCCGTAGTTCCTACAGTAGTGTTGTGCTAAGAAACTTAATTGCTTCCTGTATATCTCCCAAATGCCCTTTATCATAACAATAATGTGTGTGATTTTAACCTCACACTCATATTAATGAGGTTTAATTATACAGAAGCTGATGGAAGCAACCCAAATGAACCCAGTGATTGCCCTTCAGTTTTAAGAAGCAGCATGTAAATCTCTCTCTTTCACTCTTTCCCCTCAGCCCACCTGTCAGAGAATAGAAATATTAGCAGGTATCTTCAAACTAGTCACAGGTGAAAGTGTTATTCAGTAACATTAATAAGAGGCAGACATTTATGAAAGCAAAGATATAAAGAAACCATTTACCTTTTCAAACCTCTTACTTGCCTTTGCTGGGCTTGGCCTGCTGTGGGGAAAAAAAAAAAAAAAAAAAAGCTTCAAGGCAGATGCATTGGTCTCTGCATTTGTATCAGTTGCTCTGCTTTTTTAGAAAAAAATAAGAATTAAAACTTTCCAAAAAGACATAGAGACAAGAACTGGCTGCTGCAGAATACAGGTGGGACAAAGAATCATGAACAAGCCTGATATTTTTCATTGGTCCATGTAATCACATACACATATGAAATCTTACACAAACACATAGCCATAAAAATCTCTTAGTATAGTATAGAATCATAGAATCATAGAATAACAAGGTTGGAAAGGACCCACAAGATCATCTAGTCCAACTGTCCTCCCATTACCACTGCTACCACAAGCCACTAAACCATATCTCACAGCTCCTCATCCAGACGCCTCTTGAACACTGCCAGGGATGGCGACTCCACCACCTCCCTGGGCAGCCATTCCAGTGCCTGACCACTCTCTGAGAGAAAAAGTTCTTCTTTATGTCTAATCTAAACTTCCTCTGGCACAACTTGTGGCCATTTTCTCAGGTCCTGTTTGTTGCTTGGGAGGTCAAACCCCTCCTCATCTCAACCTCCCTTCAGGAAGTTGTAGAATGCAATGAGGTCTTCTCTGAGCCTCCTCTTCTCCAGGCTAAACAATCCCAGCTCCCTCAGCTGCTCCTCATAAGATTTGTGCTCCAGACCCCTCACCGGTTTCGTTGTCCTTCTCTGGACATGTTCCAGGGCCTCAATGTCTTCCTGGTAGTTACTTTTAGTCTGACTTCTGTGATTTTTGCCAGTTCCACCTCCTTATTAAACAGCCTTCCAAAAGAAGAAGGAGCATCTTTTATGTCAAACAACACTGAAAAATTCCTGGCCATGTATAAAAAACATGTATATGCATAAGTATTACTTAAATATATATTCATTAACCTATTTACACAGCCCAAATCCCTGAGGTTCATACAGTGTCAGCTAAGAAATCAATTTGCCTCTGAGGAAGAGTTTTGTCTGGATTACTGGAATTAATTCCTAATTTTTCATGATACATATCCCACTTAGCACTTCCAAAAGAAAGACGCAGTCTAGCCAGCAGTATAGCCAGCAGCACACTAAAGTTTGAGAAGAACTCAACCTGTATTGTAAAATTTATGAAGAATATAAAACTAAGTTTTCATTTGTCAGTTCAACAACATTTCCAACTCAAAGCATTTGAGTGCTATTTTATTGCTCAGGGTATCAGTTATGTTATGATCAGGACCCTGATGAGGCCATGATTAAGATGGGGCACAGAAGCTGAACCAACTCCAGGAGAAATCAATGGGATTCTTTTTTTTCCCCAACTTAATAAGAATCGAATCTTTTCTTTAAAAGACAGCAATTCCTAGAAAAAGAGAATGCAGAAGAACAAGAGTAACAAATGAATTCTGCCCAAGCATCATTATCTACCTATTACTTACAGTCATCCCAGGAAGATTTGGTGCTTTACATCAATTTGAAAATTACTCTCTGCAGACAAGCTGAGGAAGAGGAAAGCAAATACTCTGCAGACCTCAGGTGATGATAACACTTGATCCAGGTGTTCTGAAATCACCATCTGATTAGATAAGCATCTACACAGGGCAACATACAAAATAAAATATGATGTGCCACAAGGTCTTCTCAGTGTTTTAAGCATTTTTGAGGCTTATATAAAAGCACATTCAGAGAAGTGGGAGTTAAGATGACCTTTTCTATGGAGACCTAGAATTTTTTTTTTATTATTATGATTTTTGAAAAAACGTATTAAATCCAGTAGAATGCACATGGAGAGAAGCTGAACAGTTTCATTCCTTTTGTATGTCTTATGAATTTCTTGAACAAAGACTTTTTCCATAACTGCAAAAAAAGATACTGCTTGTTTATACAGTAATTTCCCTATGCATTTCTTGTTTCATGTTTTATCTAAAAAAGCAAAAGTTTAATGAAAGTAATATTTGAGAAATAAATTTAAAAAAAAAAAAATCACATTGAGACAAGAGCAGCTACAAATAAAGGGAACAAAACAACTACTACAGACAGAGCTTACACAGTTGGGAAAGAGAGTTGTTTTAACCTGATAAAGTTAAATGAAAAAAGACACTTAAACCAGAGTTATCACTTCAGCCAACAGTGAGAATGGCTTAGAAAATGGGCTGGATATTTAATAATATTTTAGAAAAAAAAAAAAAAAAAAAGAGTAACAAAGTACAAACTGGGACACTTATGACATGCTATCTAGCAGAAACCTCAAAGGAAATGTAACTATTCCCCTGAAAACTGGACCTCATTTATAGATTATGAAGCTAATTAATGCAGCAACTACAGTGCATGAGAGGAACAAGACTTTCCAGTCGCACGTGCAAACAGAAAAAGAGAAAAAATTTTCTTGAATATGCATCATCACCACTTTCTGTTATATTTTTCAGTTCTAGCAAGAATTATTAAAAGGAATATGGTAGATTTCCCATCCATGGAAACAATTAAGATCAGGCTGGTTGGGGCTCTGAGCAACCTGATCTTACGGTAGGTGTCTCTGTGCATTGCAGAGGAGTTGGTCTAGATGACCTTTAAAGGTCCCTTCCAACTAACATGATTCTATATAATAAATGAATAGATATAAAAAAACCTAGGAAATCAACAGCAAGCACGAACGTGTTCAGCACTGCAGAAAACACTTAACGATTCTCTGGTTACCAGGACACACATTGCAAGTAACCTTTTGTGTTCTCGTGCTGACTACCAGGCAGTCAGTGATATGTGCTTATCTACGTAGATCCATGGAAGTATGGGTTGGATGATTACGAAGTGAGAACAGCATACCATCTGTCTATCTAATACTACCCAAACTGCAAGCATGTCACTATTTTAAGTTTCAAACTCCTCAGTACCAAGGAGGTAGAAGGTAAGCGTTGCCATTACATTGTAGTTGTATTTATGATGCGTGTACAATTTGCCCCAAAGTGAAAATCCAAGAACAGTAGCCAAAAATATTTGAAGATTTACCACAATAGCAGCACTTCAGGTTTTTCACTACTCTGATAGTTCATTATCCCAAAAAGAGCCAAATTGTTACTTAAAAGTGATATACTTGCAAAATGCAAAAGATCAATTTTTGTCTGTATCTATGAAGATTAAGCTAAAGAAGGAGCTTCAAAGGGAAGGGCAGCCCAGTGTAACAGACTCAAGAGGCCAGCTAAAACCCAACTCAGCTGGTGCCAAATTGTGTACCATGTTGCTACCACCATTCTTTGTCCAGAGCTTGGGAAGGAACACATCCACCCACTGTGGTCAAGAATAGCGGTTATTAGAAGGGAAATAGCAAAACTAAGATTGTATCTATGAAAGAGGTTGTACATGAAAGGAATTAATGAATTCTTAGCTATCATTCCTGGAATATATGAGGCATATTCTATATTCCCATATATGTATGTGTCAGCTGAGAACAAAATAACAGAATTAACTAAGCCCTTACTTCCCTTAGCAACAGAGAGTGTTTTCCTCTCAGTTTAGAATAATGGTTCTTTCATGCTTCACTACCATACAGTTTCCAAAGAAACTACTTGGAGTGAGAGTGCATGTCTCCTGGACATGAAGGAAATCCTCAGCACTTATCCTGCCTCAGCATTGCTGAATGCTCCCTCCAACAGCTGTTGTTTGGCCTGTGCCTTAGAGCTGCTGTTTAAATCTCAAGAGAATGAACATTTCAGCATCTTCCAGCTACCTTGTTTTGCCTTTTTTCTGTAATGACTATAAGTATTCTTTGAAAGAATGATCTACGTGTGGAGTCAGTTGGACTTGTACAGATACTGTGTTCATCTCACTGGTTCTGCAAAACCTTAGAAGAAAGTGATATCTGTATTGTTTTCACAATTTAACTTCAGCTGCTGTGATTTCATGCTAAAAAAGCTGCTTCAAATAAGACAACAGTTGACTGTCTCACTCCCTTAATTATAAGAACCAAGTTGCAGTTCCAGTATATTCACAAAAGCATGTTGGGATCCTAGTGGCAATGCTGAAGTGCTCTGAATCACTCCCTGTCTTTAGATGTGTAAATCTAGCACTGAAATGTACCACTGCAGGATACCTCCATCATGTCAAGAGGAATTTTATGCTATTGGCAATAGAGTACCTGATGTCTGCATATCTATGTTCAGTCCACAAAGATTTCTGAGCATTCCCAATAGACAGGTTTTATGTGACTTTGATAAAAATCTACCCATCCTCTCCGTGTTTCAAAATCTTTCTCACTGTTTTTCTCTCTGTTACATGACTCATTTTGTCTGGGTGAAAATTCCAATTTCTTCTCTTGATCCTGAAGAAGCTCTCTGTTAATTCTCTTTTGATATTTTGCTGCTTTTGCTTTGTGTATTTGCATTTAAGGCCAGTCAGAAGTTTGAAAATTATTAACCTTTCATCATATCGTATCGTATATCGTATATCGTATATCGTATCTTATTGTAGTGATTAGCAAGTTAATAATGTGTATTATATATGTATATATATATCAAATCTCATCTCTGAAAGTAGTGCTTTTTTAGTCTCAGTATGGTACTTTGTTTTTCATTTTACTAATTTGTCAGCTCCACAACAATTATTGTATATGGCCCAATATGCAGGGCATTTTCCACTAGCATTTTCCACTCACATATCTTCATGTTTGCTTTCATATTGTTTGTTTTCTCTGCTTCTTGCATTTGCACAATTATTAGTTTATTCCTTGTTTTCCATGGGAAAACTAATTACCACAGTCTCTCCACCCCATATGTTCTACATTTGCAGATGAATGTGTTCAAATGTGTATGTCTATGGCTCTTAGTAAACTTAATGTGAGCTACATGAGGAATTTTAGTCAAGCACATTTAACATTTCTGATACATTCACCTTTTTAGAAGTGACAGTCCAGGAGGATGTGATGTGTTGGTCTGTTGTTTCTCCAGATCTTTTATCACAAAGGAACCTTTTATTTATAATGTTTTTTTATAAGATAAAACAGTTTTAAAGCAACACTAGAATTTTATGCAGTTTGTCTTGATTTGATGCTCCTATTAAAGGATGTAGCAGTTTCTAACAAATGCAGCTTATGATATGGCTGATCTTACTCTGATTTGTATTTTATCTACACAGCAGAGTTGCTAAATTGATCCTCCCATAAATCCAGCCCTGCTGAAGTAGAAAATCTACGGTGTTGTTATAATTAGATCTTTGTTTTTTTTTTTTTTTTTTGCTTCTCTTATTTTGTGCTGTTCAATATTTAGAAAGACATCCCAGGCCGTGCAGGAGGCTAGCTAGTCCTTTCTTCAATTACTATGTCCATTCAACTTATACTGCCTGAAAATGTCTTTTGGTGGCATCTGGCATCTAGCTTCTTCATCACATTTCCACAGTTGCAAATCTAATCCCATCTGAAGGTGATGTTAACAGTGCTAACCAGACCTACCTTACCCTATGCTGTTACTCTTTGTTTGCCTGAATTCAAGCAGCATTTGTGCTCTGTTGCACACACCTATCCAGCCTGGTATACCAGATGGAAGTTAAAATTTCTCCAATCCCACGTCTGGATCTGCTCACCTTTGTCCATCAGAGGGATGAAGCTACCACTCAAATGAAAGCTCAAGTCAGCAACATTGTACAGAAGCACCTTGCTGAGGTAGAGGGTGTGTGACTGTTGAGGCTTCCCATGATTATGGCTGACACTCTGTGGAGCAAAGCAAGGATATCTCTTTCAGTCACCAAGACAGCCCACAAGCAGTTATATGAGAGGACGACTTACTGAAATTAAAATACAATAAATCAAATCCTCTGGGACATCTGAAGGGCTCACAGCGCAGCTAGACAGCAGAATGTGAAAATGTCTTGAAGTTCCCTTCGCTAAGTCAGAATCCTACATCTCTCAAACTGATATTCAAGGCCCCAGACCCCAGTGAAACCTTCATAAAGGACTTATTTGTGCTAATGGCTGTTGGTCAGTTTTTTTCAGTTAGATTGATTCAGAGTTAGTTACTCTCCCTGTTGTGACTTCCTTTTTTGCCTTTGAAAAATAAATAGTTTGTGCCTGGGGTACACAGCAACTCTGCTACTTCAGAGATGAGTGCAGCACAAATCCTTTCAGGAGGCAGTGACTGTACTGAGAACACACAATGACATTAATGCTGCTTAAAATGCTGGCATTATATGCTGGCATTATATCTGGCTCAGGGGTAATATGAGTCATGACGGGAAAATCAGACTGAGGAAAGATAAAGAGTTTTTAGGGAGAGAAAACTGTCTCAGGTGGTAAACATGCAGGACGCGCAAGTCCTCGCAGCACCACAAAACCATACGGGGTCCCACCAAGAAGCCAAAGGGGTGAATCAGGGAGATGCTGCACATGGACCAAAGAGTGACTGTTAAAATAGAAACCACAAAATAAAGAGCGTGCTACTTGTTCTGTGAGGTTTATGTGCATGTAGTTCTCTGTGATGGTAACTTGCTACTGGCAATAGCTTTTAATGTGTTCTGGACAGTTGTTTCACAGAGACCTTCAGCAGTAAAGAACATTTGTCCATCGGTAACTTCTGATGAAAGCATTAATTAGCCCACAGATTCTAGTATAAGTAGACTCAGGTAACTGATGTTTAAATGTACCAATAACCTCTTCAGTGAGCTCTGCCATCCATCTGCAAAGTCAGAAAAATAACTGGGGAAGGAATCTACTCTGCTTTCCATCAAAATCCCCTTTCTTCCTCTTGCAACTGGAAAATGGGTTGAGAAAGCCTGTTTTCATTTTCCAGGATCATCTTTTTGTTTTTGAAGTCAGACTCAGGCTACCTAGTCTATACTTGCTAAACAATATGCGCTATTTCCTCCTGCCTGTGTGCTTTCTTACTGTTTCTCTGTGGTTATTCTGTGCTGTGGTCCAGGAGTGCTTGCTGACAGCCAGTTGCCACAGTGTTGGGCACTATTAAACAATGACCATCAAATTTGAATACACAAAGAGATTGAGAAAAACAAGACAGCTGGTGAGATACATCCAGGGAGGACAGTACAAGGACATGGGAAGCAGCATTAGGCAGTACGACAAGCACTGATTTCAGCACATGAATGGCCACCTAGACTGATTATTAGTGAGCCTGGTTCTTGGAGGATGTGTGCCAGAATCCCTGTATCTAAAAGGTCAATTACACTGCTGGAGCCAGGTGCAGGTTCTGTAGTCTTTGCTCCAGAAGCAACTCTCAGGATTTGGTCCTCAAAATGCGCAAGAATGTAGAAAATCTCCTCATTCTCTTTGTGACCTTTAATTAGCACGCTAAGTTCACTGCTTAGCTGAATATTTTCTTGGGGTGAGGTGGGGCTGCTAAAGGCATTCGTTTTTTGTCACTTGTGCTTTTCTAGATGTCTTAGTCCACAGTGCCAGTTTTTCAGCAGTCCCTAAGGCCTCAAGCCATCCCTCCTGCAGTCAGAAAACTTAACGGTGTGGAGATTCTAGAAGGAGGAACTCAGCAGAGTGTTGAGCAAGTGAATCCTCCCCACCTGTGGGTATCATATATATTACAGTGGCTGTTAGATGCCATCAGCTTGGAAGAACACCACCTCATGCTCTGAGTTGTGGAATTATGTCTGATCCTTTATATCAGCTCTCCTATTTCTAAAAGTTAAAAATACTTAAAGTACCATGGTCTAACTGTCTATACAAGAAGCAAGTTCTCTGTTAGCACCAAGCAACAATGAAATCTGCAGTATCCTTATTTTAGTATGTTTCCTGGTTCTCTGTGATACAGACACTAATGAACTGTAACCTGGGAAACCACTGAAAGCCTGTTGGCTTAATGTATGTGAGAAGTTTTTCTAGATTCAGATGCCTTTCTGAAGAGACCGTCAGCCTCCCACAGCCTCATGGTCTTCAGATTGTTCCCTTAGACTAGCAAAGTTTCTTGAACTTTGTTTTATCTTTTTTACCTGTAATGAAACAACATCAGGAATCAGGAAATGGAAAAATCTCTAGTTAGCAAAATAGCTTATGGAAAGAGGGAAGCATATTTTGCACTTTAAGAACTGGATCATGCAGATCATGCAGAAGTTTCTAAATGCTGTACATGCTTCTGTTAAAACTCATACTAATCAATTAATGCTAACTTTACCTTAACAGATAGCTGAACAGCAGGGAGAGAGAGGATTCACAGGATTCACTCAAAACTATACCATGAAATGGACTTGGACTAAAACTGAAGGTTCCAAACCTATCTTTCTGGCCTTTGGCCATAGACATGCTGTCCTCCTTCCCTGACATTTCAGGAGCATTTCTCCATGAACAGTTCTGCCCAGTCATCCTTCTCCTTGGTCCTAGTCTGTACAGCTACTTTCTGTGGACAAATTAGGAAGCATCTGTCTGGGGCAAAATCTGTCTTTGATACTGCTCTTCTTTCACCAGCTCCTTCCAAACGACAGCTGGAGAAGAGAGGGAAGGAATGGGCAAGTGCTACGGAAAGTGCAGTAAAGTGTAAGGCCTTTGTTGTCATCACTCCCACAAAACATCTGCTGCCTGCTGTGGCTGGCCAAGTCCTGGGCTTTAGGACAACCTCCTCCCTGCATACAAAAGGCCTCACAAGATGTCTGCTCCTGCTAAAACACACTCAGCAGAGGCAGGGCAGAAAAGAGAGAACATCTGAGGAAAAAAATACTGTACCCACTGGAATGTCTAACAACCTGGCTTAAAGCACAGCTCAGGACTACTGAGCCGGCATCCTCCACCGCAACCTTCCAGCTCTGCAGCAGCAGACAGCTGAGCCCACTTCCCAGAGCTTCATTCTTCCTGGTCCACTCTCCCCGAATTCTTTTTCCCAGGTAATCTCCACAGTTACTAGCCAACCCAGTCATTTGCTGTTTTTGTGTAAAGATTTGTCAGATCTATTACTCCCACCTGGCTCCCACCTGGCTCTATCTGAGTGCAAATCCATCTCACTCAGTGGTACCTACTTAAATATCTGTGATTACTAACCGAAAGTCAACAGGGCTGCAGTCTTTCTCACCTTATCTTTTTCCTCTTATTTAGTTTAGTTGGGATAAACTTACCTTACCCTGCCACTCTCGCTGACTCTCACTTTTGTCTTCATGCCCAGGCTACGTCTTAGCCTGACAGGTTGTTTTTACTAGTCTCACTGCTAGCTACTTGTCTAATTTAAAATCCTTCTTAAAAACCATTTTCCTTCGCTGCTGCCTAGATACTTCATTTTCTCTTCCTCTTGCATTGCGTGAATGTCTTCTCTTTCTCATCTTTTAACTCTCAGCTCTTCAGCCTTACATCTCATCCTAGCTCTTCCATTCATTCTCAGAGGGCTCAACATATGCTTTTGATCAGATTGCATGTCAGGATCCACTTACTTGAAGCCCTAATACTCATTGTATCTCTGTATCTTATCCCTCACACAAGACAGCAGCTCCATGAAGTTCCACAGACATATTTAAAATCCCTTTTGTCGCAGTGTCACCAAAATGCTACCAGCTAGCTATGCTGCTGGTAGCCAGAGCCTCATGCTCTTATAGTATCCAGAATGTTTCCACCGGATCCCTTGTACTCCTATTTAGATGTCTGCATACTTTTGGATCTTATTTTACTATTTGATGTCAAGCTTGAGGTTAGGTTCAAAAATTGCCTTTTGATCTGTGGTTGCAGAGTACCCATTGCACTGAGAACCTAGCCTATCACTTTTGGGCCTTTGGCATCAAGGTCACAAACAAGAATGGAAATTACAGTAAAAAAATGTTGCATGGGCAGCACTGACAACTGAGCAGAGGCATGCTGCCTTCTCTTCTTGCTGCTCATGGCTCACTATTTATTGCAGTACCTCTGTGATTCTGCACCTGCTCACATGCAGCCAGTAGAATAGTAAGAATTGCCAACATCTAGAGTTTCCCTTCTAATTATAAGATCATATGGCTTTCTGCCAGCCAAATAGTTGTAAGCTCTTCATATACAAGAAGCTTTCACTTGAACTTAACAGCCACAATCCAATTTGCTCGATTGCAGTAAAATTTAAATTGTTCTTCCCATTCTTTTTACATCAGCAACCATGGAATGTTTAGAAGACATAGATACCCTGTATGAGAGAGATTTTCAATGGGATATGGTAAGATTTTAATTTTTCTCCTTTAAAATGTCCTGGCAAGAGAAAATTACAAGGAGTTTTAGACACGGTTATCACATATCTCTCTGCAACCTAACTAAGCTGATTTGTAGCCTTGGACACTAACCATCACTCTACTTTCAGGTTGCTGAGGACTGGATGCCAAAAGCTAGGTTGTTCCCAAAATAGAATATGCTTCAGGATTTCACACAGTTAAAGCAGAACAAGGTGAAAATGCATGACTGGTCATATTTACAGTGGAATGCAACAACACACGAGAAAGAAAGGAAGGGGGGAAAGTCAAAGTTTAATGTTATATAAGAGAAGATATCTTGTTTGTATTGAAGAGAAGGCAGAGACAGAACTAAGATATAAGAGGTTGTGTAGAAGACAGAAAAAAGAAGTGCATTTCCCCAGCTTGAAAGCTGTGCTGTAGGCATTAAGAAGTCTCCACACTTTATGTGTAATGAATATTTTTCTTTGACGTTTCTTCAGAATACCTACTCCAGGGTGCTGACCACTGAAATAAACCTCTTACATTTCGAGGGCTATTTTTACGATCTCTTTATGATTGGAATAACCTCACTTAAAGGATTACAGGGGTTACTTCATGTCTTTGTAACCAAATGCATTCTGGCAAAGGTCAGAATGATCCAAAGTCAACTGTTATCTTTAGCTTTCATTGTTAATCATTCCCCAAACCTTTGTTCCTTAATTGTCACTAGGGAATCTTATATGCAGGGTTCCTTTTTTAGTGCCTAACTTACCAACAAGATGTGCATTATCAAATACAGAAAATATTGTTAAGAACCTGAAAGTAAATTTTAAATAGCATTCACTTATTTCTACAATGTTATGTTTATTTGCTTACTGTTTGTAACCATGTTATAGTAAAGCAATTTAAAAGGGAAGACACGCAGGCTACTCTATTTTAAAAAGGATGGATGCTTCATAAGTGAAAGAATTCACAGCCTACGTTGAAGCATTTAGACAAGCTAAAGACAAATGAGCAATGTAAAATATTTTTCTGATTATTTTGGTCCAATCCAATGTAGAAACGATGCAGACATTTGCAGGTTTTATATTAAATACAGGTCTCAGCTAATTACTAGCAAACATCAGAAAATTCAGTACTGATTGATTACAATCCTATACTAAAGCTCTATACTGCTTTGCATAAAAAGAGTAATTGTGGAAAGTGTACTTTGTAAAAGACAGTGTAAGTGCCATAGCATGAATTGCTGTAATGTTGTACAGGACTACTTAGTGTCTGTGCACAGCTCTTGCCTTCTGTAAGACTGTCTCACAGTACCTTTCTGCACCTTGCATCATAGGACCTCTCCAAGTGTCAGCTGAGGTTCACCTTTTGCTGATTTGCTTTAAACATTTTCCTTTGGAAAAAAAAGAGGATGCAAGATCCCCCGTGCTGTTCTCATATTGCCCAAGCTAAGGTATGCTTCAGGGGAAGTCGTGGGTGGCAAAGGATGAGCATGATTGCATAACATGTAATCTGGCACCCAGATATGCTTATGTTCATCTGCCACATCTAATTATAGGCATTCTTCTTCCTGCAGGTGGCTTCTTCACTCCCAAAGGTCTCAGGTAAGTGTTTCCTCTAACACACTCCAGTTCAAACTACTTGATCTGGGAGAAAAAATTGCACCAAGAAATTGTTCTCCTACATTGAATTATCTGCAGCAAAGAGGTTCAATTTTAAGTTCGAATCAAGTTATAAGCTCATCCTCTGCCATCACAGTCACTTTACAGGAAATGTTCACAGAATTCAGAATGATTGGAGTGGAAGTGTTCTCTAGAGGTCATCTTGTCCAAATCCTATGCTCAGGCAGGATCATCATGTCCAGGACTGTGTCCGGTCAGCTTTTGGATATCTCCAAACATCTCTGTGGAGAATCTACAACCTTTTATGGGCAACCTGTTCTACTGTTTCACTATCCTCACAGCACAAAAGTCATTCCTGATGTTCAGACATCTTACTGTGTTTCAGTGTGCGTCCATTGCTTCTTGTCCTGTCACTGGGCATCACTGAAAAGAGTCTGTCTCTGTTCTCTTTGCAACCTCATTCAGGTCTTTATAGACACTAGTAAGATGTCTTTATAGACATTGGTAAGATTTCTCCTGAACCTTCTCTTCTCCAGGCTGAACAGTCCCAGCTCTCTCAGCCCTTCCTAATAAGAGAGGTGCACCAGCCCTTCACATGCCTAAGTGATCCTTTGTGGACATTTTCATGTATGTGGTTTGTACTAGGGAGAACTGGAACACAGTACTGCAGGTGTGGCCTCACCAGTGCTGAGTAGATCTGCTGGCAACACTCCTGTCAATGCAGCCTAGGATACCATTAACTGTCTTGCTGGTAACTGTACATTGCAGGCTCGTGTTCAAAACGGTGTCCATGAGAACATCTGGGTCTTTCTCTGAAAAACTGTACTGGTGCCAGAGGTTGTTCCTCCCCAGATGCAGGACTCTGCACTTCCTCTGGCTGAACTTTATGAGGTTCCTGTAAGCTCATTTCTTCTTCCTGTTGAGGTCCCTCTGGATGCAGCACAACCCCCTGGTTTATCAGCCACTCCTTCCAGTTTTGTGTCATCCACAATTTTCTGAGGGTAAACGCTGCCCCATCATCAAGATCATTAATGAAGGTGTTGTATAGGATTAGACCCACTACTGACCTACATCTCTAGTTACTGGCGTCCAACTAGCTCTCTTTGGACCTGGCTATTCAGTCAGTTTTTAATTCACTGTACTGTCTATTCATCCATCCCATCATCACCATCTCCATAACGATCTTTAGGGAGACTGTGCCAAAAGCTTTAATGAAATCGAGGTGAACAACATTCATCGCTCTCAAGTCTCATGTACCAAGACTGTCATTTCATCATAGAAGGCTATCAGATTGCTAAAGCATGACTTCCCTGTGGAAATCTTCTCCAAGGTCAATTCATTTGTCTTTCAAAAGCATCAGTAATGCACTTTCCTTCATTAAGCACCAATGGATCAGACTCTTTAATAAAGACCATTCTATTTCCTGCATTAATTTCTCCTTTTGTCAAATTTTCCATGTTATTTCTATGTTCTCAATGATACCCCTGTGAGATATTCTGGTCTCAATGGCAAATATCCAATGAGGAAATTTCTAAGCTGTCTTTTATTTACTTAAGAGACTATCTTCTGTCAATATGTACTTTAGGCAGGTTTATCATCCAAGAGACGGAAAGGTTCCAGCCTCATAGTTAAATATGTAATTAAAAAGCTTTTAAAGGATGGCTGTTCTCAATTCACCTTGGGGGTAACAGATACTTCTTAAGTAAGAAGACCAAGAGCTAGGAATTAGGACCATTACAACCTATCCCTTCAATATATTGCTGGTCATTTATATACTTTTTTGAAAGGTGATTTCTAAGTACTGAACAAAAATCTTTTGCAAGCCACTTGCCTCTTCTGAAGGTCTGTTTGTGCAATGGAAATATATATAGATCACTGTAAGCTTTTCTAAAGTCCCTCCTTGCAACTGGAAGATGACCTCACTGACAAAGCAACCCACAGACTCTGCATTAACATTTTCTGAGAGCTAACCTAACTGGCAGCACACTGCAGAAGTCTGTTAGATCAAATAAGTCCAAGTGAGGGTAAACTGTCACTAATTTATCTCTAACAAATGGACTTAGTCAGTCCTTGACCCAAATATAGCTATTTCAGCAGTAGCTATTACTACTTTATTTAAAGTGTTTTTATCTTGCTGCTCATCACCGTAGTATTTAAATCTTACAAAATATGCAAGCACTAACGAAGTCCTGAGGGGATTTAAAACTCCTGTTGACAGCATTTAAACAATTCCGTGGCCTCCTTTGAGGATGCAATGCTGTCTGCTAACTGCTCAAGAACCAAAATCATTTATTGCCTATAAGGTTTTAGTACAAGCTCCATAGATCATTATAATTATTCTCAAGTGAGCTCATGAGACTGCAGGAGAATATACAATAAGGACATTTCCTACCATGTATTTGTCATGGTTTATCATCATAAAACTGTTAAGATAGTGCTTATGTACAAAAGATACCTAAGGACTGATAAATGCTGTTCTAATTTAAAAGAATCTAAACTGGGTTTTTTGTTTTTGTTTTTGTTTTTTGGTAGGTTTTTTTGTTTGTTTGTTTTATTTTTGCTTTTTTTCACTCACTGCTGACATCTGTCAAATTGGAGACCTGACAGAGTTTTGAGAGCAGTCTTCTATCAGGGATTCTGAGGCTGTGGAATAAAAATGATCATAATTTTCAAATATATTTCTACCTATGTAAGCAGGATACATGCACTGGTGCACAATTTGCATCGGCTATTGCAAAGAATGCATCGGCCTATAGCACCGTGAAGGTGCTCTGCACAGCAAGCACAAAACTATGGAACAAGCAGCCTCAGCCCAACAGTGTCACCCCAGGATGGTCACATGTGTGTTTCATCTTGGGAAGATACTTTTCAGACCTTCTCCCACTTGCTCTTTTCCTTCCTGCCCTATAGATATAGTGCTGCTAGCCCCACCTGCCCCAGAATTGCAGGCCTAATCTCTCAGAACAACCTGGAAAGAAAACTTCAGTAATATAGTTTTACTCTGTCCATGTGTCCATCCTTCCATGGCACAGATATTGTTACCCATGAGGTACCAAAAGGCTGCCCTCAGTGAGACTTAACTCACCTTCCTACTTCCATTTATATTCAGCACTATGAACTGCCTCAGGGGATAGAAAAGAACAGCATAAGCAGGGTCACACTACATCCCTTCCTGTTTCCAAACATAAAATGAGGGAAGGTAAAGAAAGAGGAGGAAATCAGACAATATCATTATTGTCTGTTCCATTAGAAGATCCTATACAGCTTCATCTGAATCATAATTATAGCAGATGATGGTCTTCTGATGCTGTAACCTTTGTCTTACGTATTCATTTTGCTCTTCCCACTTTTTCTGTCCTAGTCCTCTCTACAGCCCTGTACATATCTGATATAGCCTTCAGTAGAGAATAGAACAGAACCAGTCAGCACAGACTGCTTCCCAATTCTGAAGGCAATGCCCATGTAATTGCCTACATTGTTGGCATTCCAGATCAGCAGCACAATTTGAACAGAAAATTAATTTGTTGAGCTGTGGTCTGCTTCGCAAGAGCAATATCTTGTCCAGTCACTGGTGGGATTCCTCAGAACCAGTTCTCTTTAATGCTTTCATAAATGCACCGGATACAAGACTTGAGAGTAAACTAAGTAAGTCTGTGGATGACAGTAAACCAGGAGAAGCTGTTGACTCCCTTGAGGGTGGAGAGGCATCACAAAGAGATACTAATAAATTAAAGAGCTAGGCAATCACCAACCACATGACGTTTAATAAGAGCAAGCAATGAATTCTGTGCCAGGGAGGGAACAATCCTGGCCATATGTACAGGCTGGGGGATATGAGACTGGAAAAGTGTTCTGGTCATTCTGGTAGATGGAAGACATGAGCCAGCAGTGTGCCTTTGCAGCCGTAGGGCAAACTGTCCCCTGGGGTGCACCAGGCCCACCACTGCCAGCGGGTGAGGGGAGGGGTTGCCCCATGCTGCTCTGCTCTGTGCAGCCTCACCTTGAGCAAGTGCAGGTGTGGATGTCTTCTTATATTTAAGAAGGACATAAATGCATTAAAGAGCATCCAAAAGAGGGCTAGGAAAGCAATAAAAGATCTAGAGGCTAAGACATATAAGAAGTTGCTGCAGCTCCTTAGTTTGTGCAGCCCAGAGCAGAGAGCTGAGGGGAGGCCTCATGGCGGCTGCAGCTTCTCACAGAACAGAGGGGCAGCGCTGAGCTCTGCTCTCTGATGACAGTGACAAGACCTGGGGGAATGGCATGGAACTGTATCAGGGAGGGCCATAGGTTGGGTGTTAGGAAAAGGTTCTGCACCAGAGGGCCGTGGGCATGGAAGAGGTTCCTCAGGGTAATGTGCACAGCTCAAAGCTGCCAGATTTTAAGGTGCGTTTGGACAGTGCCCTCAGACACTGAGTTTGAACGCTGGGTGGTCTGATATGGAGCCAGGGGTTGGACTCAGCGATCCTTGTGGGTCCCTTCCAACTATGCTGTTCTATGATTCTGTTACCCTAACTGGTTAGTGAAAAGTAAAATTTGATTCTTGCAGCATAGCTGACATCAGAAACTTGCAGATAACTGGAGCTTTATGTACTAAAGGATAGGAGGAGTTCCAGAAATCATCCCTGGTATTTGAAAGCCCCCGGAGGAAATGGCCTGAGCACTGAATTGCTACTTGCTTTTGGACTGGGCAGTGATAAGCGAAAGAAGTCATAAACTAAAACGTTCCATGATGGGTACCAAGAACTGGGTAAATTCTGCTTAGATTAGGAGTAAATAAACCTCTGCTTTCTTGATGTTTATCCTCAGCTCCAGGAAAGTCTCCAAGGTGTAATTACTCAGGTCTGTCTCATGCGAGCTGAATAGACTAAAGCTGCTCACACTCCCGGAGTGGGAAAAGCAGGTGGATAGCAGCAGCACAGCAGGATAGGCACTGCCTGAGCTGCCAAGGGATGGAGTGTGCAGGGGCCAAGTGAAGCCGAGACGCTGAGCAAAGCAGTGCCAGCATGCACAGGCTGGCAGGCAGAGACGTGACTGAAAGCTTTTCATTTAGTCAAAGCACTTCCTTTGCTGCTTATTAAATTGATTACAATTTGATGCTTTATTGAAGTTAGTGCTTTGATCTTAGGTTCAACGCAAAGAAAATAAGATAGGGATACTGTTAGTTACTGTGAAATAAAATGAAAGAATGGAGTTCAATGAAAACTCGAAGGCTTCTTTTCTCTTGGAGTTTGATTAAGGGTAATGTTTCAGACCGATGTTTACAAGTAAACAATTTCATTGAGACTCAATTATGTAGTAACTGTATCTATCTAAATAAAAGATTTTAATCACCCTGACTTTGCACTGTCCAGGTTCTCAAGCTGTATTTGCAAGATGGAGCAAAAGAGCAGAGTGAGGGCCCTTTGTTTCCTCTGCTTCAAGCCATATAGGAGCAGTGATTCCCCATCACATCAATTTAAACTCATTAGCTTTGCTTAGGTAGATGGTCCAGCACAGCTCCAAACCTGCATGGCCTTCCTCTGCCTCTTATTCACTGAGTCCTCTCTCATGCAGCAGCTCTCTGCTGCAGCCTTCCCATCTGTACTTTAAAAGCATTTCCTTGTTTGGTGATAATTATATCACTGACACCCAGAAGTAGCATTTAAGAACTAATTAAATCAAAACAAGATCTAATACAAATTATCTTTTAAATATCCAAATAAAATTAGGGAGAACTTTATATATACATGTGCAATTATAACATGGGACAGCATTTCCACAGGCTTTATATTTTAGAGGAAATTCCAGTCTCCAGAGGGTTCACTCTGCCATTTGATGCATAATTACTGTTACAGCCTGAGGAGCAATAAACATACTCCACACACTTGGATGTGCCAAAAATTTTTTTTATCATCTGACACTATCAGGGCAATAACAGAAGTTCTCAACCAACCAGCCAAGCAAGATGGAGAAGATGGAAGAGAAATATTACTAGCATTTCCATAGCATTGGCTGTAACTATCTGAGTATCAACTAAAGAGGCAGTGGGTTTAAGTTACCCTCAAAGCACAGCACAGAAATACAGACACAATCCAAGCATTTCAGCTGTGAGGCTTCAGCTCCAGCCTACTCCTGCCTTTCAAGGTAACTCAACTTTAACAAAAGTACTCACCAAGTTAATGTTGCAGAGATTCTGTTTTTCTCCCAAATACTGAAATTAAAGAGAACAAAACACAGGTTTGGACCTTTGGTCCAGAAGAAGTGTATTTGTTGATCATTATGGAACAGCACATAAGCCTGATCAGAGTCAAGCAAAAGGGTATAGTGACCACAGAACAGATACATGTAACATCAGGACGGCTTTTGTTTTTCAGTACATGGAAATCAGTTGCATGTTCAGCACTGCACCTTCCCAGACAGTCTCAAGACATAACTTGAGAGCAAAGGTTTTAGTCAGATTTATTATTGAGAAAGATTGATAGGATGATTGATAGATGGATCATCTGTTTGTGCTCTTCGGTCACCAAAAAGTAGCTTGCTTGTTTGCACTGGTTTTCACCCAGTCTGTCTGGGTTTTTATGTACAGAAAGAGCCACGACTGCAGAAAGAATGGAAAACACAATAATTTAAAATACACGTTATAGACTTCGCTACTATCTGAATAATAGATAACAGCTAAAAAGACAACCACAAAAAATAATCTAACAAGGCTGGAACTCTTGTTATTTCTTCTAGTACTGGTTGCCTTACTGTCCAACTCCTTGTGACTCAGAGGAAAAACACAGAAAACAGACCCTTAACACTTCAAGAGTCTACAGTCAAAACTAAATTTTACTTAGGAACTGGGAAGTAAGAGGCAAGGAGTCAAAAAATTAGCCAAAAAACTCAAACAAACTCATGGGTAGCACGAGACCGTATCCTCACTAGACTTGTCTTCACAGCTGATTAAAGAGATATGAAGCTGAGGCCATATCAGCCTACAATTGGTGAGTTTCCTGGAGAGTCTTCACAGTGATTTATACCCTCATAATGTTACAGATTGGTTTGCCTGAAGAGGAAAACAATCACATCTGTTTACTCCGCAGAACTGATTCTCCGTCCACAAACACAAAGGCTTTTCTTGAGCCCAAATGCATCTCTGTGGGTGATTTTAAGTAAATTTTATAACCTATTGAGCTAATTAAATGAAGATATTTCCTTCTATAGCAAAACTAGTTTATTACTGGAACTTATGTGCTTTATTTTTCAGGACTGCTGATCAAAGAAGAGAAACTTGTCTTTTCTCCACAAGGAGACATGCAGCATGGTTAGTAGCGTCTTGCTGGAATTAAGAGAAACATAAGACTCCCGACATTTGTAAAAAATTGTATTGGGATTAGCACAGAAAGAGAATTCTGGAGAGAACTTTGAGGATGCTTTGAGGATGCTCAAGTCTGTTAACTCAGAAGTGTCAGTATCCAAGCTGCCCCAGTGTAAAGAAAGTGCAAAGAAAGTTGAACAATACAACATATTAATCTTTCTAGAGTCCTATTTTTAAGCCTAAGTTAAATCACAAGGAAGATGAATTGGATACTTTAACCTAAGGATTAAATTCAAAGGGGAACTGATTAGTCAATTAGTCAGCAGCAGACAGAACTCACAGTCCTGGGGAGCACGTTGGGGAGTCCTCACATAATGCTGTAGAGCTGTAAAAAGTAGAACTGGCTTCATAGGAAATGGGGAAACCAAGCAAAGGTCTGTCTGAGCACAGTCAACAGGGAAGGAGAACAAGAACACGTAGTTGTATCTGGTGAGAAACCTCAGCTGGGATCTCAGTTTTGAGACTAGCTATTTAAAGCTAGAAAGAAACAATTATCTATCTGACTAGTTAAATAATTTCAAGCAACTACTTTTGGCTGATTTGGAATGAGAACTTGAACTCCCTGATGCAACACTTCTTCAAGGCCTACAACCTTTCTACGTATCAGAGACAGTGTAGGAGAAAATCTAGTCCCTAAAAGACAGAATCCTCTATCACTAAATACTTTCCCTGCCTTATTAACCCTCAAACCAAAGTTTGTTATATACCCCACAAGAGAAAATGGGAGTGCAACTCTGTGGCTTGCTGAGGAGATCCACTGCACAGATAGATCAGGAAATCCCCCAAAATTCTCACCCCTGCTCCAAAGCAAGGCAGAAAGTCAAACTAGTACATTGTCAACAGAGTAGAAAAGTAAGAATTTGAGTCCTTTTAGGCAGGGGAAGAGACTGAATTTATGCTACAGCAAACACTCCAGCCACAAATGGAGAAATTCTGGCAGAAACCTGTTCTATAGGTGCTCCAAGCATGCTGCCTATGCTGGGTTAGCAGTGTCCAACAGCTGAACTCCCATCATCTCCTTGCTTATTCTCTTCTTCCACTCATCATGAGAAGACGGAGAAAATTGGAAAAAAAAAAAACCACATCAAAACTTAAAGAACAATAAAGCTTGTGGAGTGAAATAAATACAGGGAGATCACTTACCACAATGGGAAAAATATACCTGACATGGGAGAAAATTACTTAATATGTTAGCAATTATAATAGATGTTTGTTTACTAATTCAGGTAGTGAGAAAGAAGACAGATACTAAGCCTGCATCTTTTCTTTCTCCTTTCCCAGGCTCAGATTCACCATTTCACTCCAGACTCCTGCCCTTACCCTCAGCAGTGTTGGGGAGTTTCTCTGCTGCTCTTTCCTTCTCACACTTCTCCTCTACTCTGGTGTGCATTTTCCATTAGCAGCATGAGATCCGCTCCAGTGCTTGGAGAACTTCTCTTGACCTTGGTGTTCCCTCTTCCTCTCTGTGGGACTTTCTTCCCTTTCTTAAATGTGTTTCAGAGAGATGTGACCAGCTTGGCTGATGGGCTCACCTGTGCCACGCAGTGAATCCATCAAAGAGCAGCTGCAACAGCGTATGTTCAGCACAGAGGAAACTCCAAACTCTGCTCAGAGGCCACCTCTGCAGACTCCCTAGTACAGAACTCTTGCCACCTACACCCAATACACCACTAGAGCAATCTGGTTTTCATAGCAGCACCATATGGGCTGCCATGGAGAAAATTAATTCCATCCCAGTACAGCCTGTCACATAAACACAACAGTTTTCCGGTTTAGCCCTAGCAAAAATATTTTTTGAAGGCTTGTGTAGAACATCTTAGTAACAGATGCAATACCTGTGGAGGTTAGAAACCTCCAAGGTTAAGAAAGAACTTAGCAGGAAGAGAAAAAAGAGATGCACCCCATTCCTGCAGTTTGGAAACAGGACAACAAAATCCTGCCTTGCTTTTCTCTGAGTCTTGACCCTACATCACTCTTCTGATGCAGTGCTTACTTGTTAGAGGATGCTTGCATAAGTGCATTAAAACATCAGACCCTGGCATTTGCTAGCCCAGTAGGGCAGAGATTCTAGCAAGTGAGGCTCAGAAATGGTGCCAAAATGAAGTGGAGAAGTAGATGAGTTTTGCTCAGCCTCATCTGCTGTGCCCTGCACCAGTGGAAGGGAAGCAGATCCAGCTCAGTCCAGGGCCTCCGCACTGGCAGGCAGCACTGCTGGCCATGAGGTTTGGCAGAGTATGAGCTACAGCTGGGCAGTGTCTGTGTTATATAGATAACCTGATGTGGAAACCCCTGCTTGTTATATTCTTTTCTGCCTTCTTTCTGCGTGTTTGAAAAGCTTTGTAGTGATTAGGAAATCAAGTTCCCTTGAGAGGAAGATGTGAATGTGCAAATGTCTAACTAAAAATGAAATTTAATTCCTCTTTGCGGGTGAGATGGAAAGCTATTACTTTCTGTGCTCCTGAAGGATGCATCTCATTTACGCATTGCTCAATTTCAGGTTTCATTACAGTCTTGAGGTTCAGTGGGAAGCTGCTAAAATTGAGCAATGCCAATGGCACATCTGAGTGAACCTAATAGAATTCAGATTATGAACGAAAGTCACAAATATTATTCTCATTCAACTTTCATGAAACAAATACAATAATGCCAATGGCTTTTCCTTTACCACTATGGACTATATCCCGAAGGATCGCTGTATCTATACAATGCTGTACAATACAAATTGCTGTATCTAGACAATGTAGAGAGCAAGGCATATCCAAACAGGGATCTGTTGAGCCTACCACTGGACTAAGTGGAAACCCACTTACAGCATCTGAGATGCTGCTCAGTACAGGAATACAGATGTGATCAAGGTTGTCTCTTATGGCCTTCCCATTTAGTTTCCTCTAGATGAATCCCACATGCAATGTGAAGGAAAGGACAAGCAAGCTATTACAAAATAAGAACATGGAAAGGCTTGTTTAGCATGTGAGCAAACACCTCTTTCCCCAAGTCGTAATCTGGTTCTTTCCATCAGTTAATCTCTTCTGCAAACACTATCACCCACTGTCTCATTTTGGAGACAAGGAAATGGAGTCACAAAAGGTAAATCAGATATGGAAGGACGTTCACTGCTACCCAGAACTGCAGTGGTAGAGCCAGAAACAAAGAATTAGCATTCAGGATCTGCTGCTGGCACAACATTGCATTCATTAATTGATACAAGTCTCCATTATTTCCAGCTATTAGGGCCTAAGGCAAAGGGCTTACTACTGACAATATCAGATGTGCCTCCTGGTGAGCCATGTGATATGAATCCATTGGGTTTTGGTACTGTTGTGTTTTACAGATGTCGCGTCTGGTTCATTTGCAAGAGCTATCAGCTGAGAGCTGCTGCTGGCTCCCCACAAAGCATGCAAAGCTCAAGCACCCACTTCCTGCAGGTACTGCCAGAGCCTAGTGCATGAGCCTCAGAAGCTGATCTCTCAACACTGAAGGGCTGAAGCACTA
This sequence comes from Chrysolophus pictus, assembly GCA_037305975.1. Taxonomy (NCBI): domain Eukaryota; kingdom Metazoa; phylum Chordata; class Aves; order Galliformes; family Phasianidae; genus Chrysolophus; species Chrysolophus pictus. The sequence goes on along the minus strand of CM074580.1, from coordinate 44,983,294 downwards.
AGGTTGTTTTTCCCTCCTCTACATTTATTGCACCATTTATATTTAGGCTCTAAAAATAACAACAGAAAGCAGTAACGATTTGTTGCATGTGAATAACTGTGGTTATAAGAAGCACAAACAACTGATTTTACAGAGGATGTCTAAGCAATAAGTACTTCCCATTTTCTGTTTCTGTGGGGAAGAAGCCTTGCAGACTTCCATAAAGGAAAATAATCAGAAATAATTAACAGAAATAACTTACGCTGCATTTAATTTTGGTACCAAATAGCTCTGAAATAAGGCTCAGGCTGTCAATGTTCCCCAGAAGCCCTAGCACAAAGGGGAGAGCCATTCATTCAGGTGTAGTTGTCTACCTGCTTTCAGGGTGTTCTTTGCTTCACTGAGATTTAAAGATCTTTTGGACATCTAAAATAAGGCAGGTGATTCATGCAGCCCTTTCACAAGTCAGCAGGCCTAGTCTGTGCAACACTTCGTAGTCTTAAGAGAATGTTAGGACAGGGAGTTGTGTTTAATTCAAAATATTTTAAATCATGGAACATATGTTATTTCAGCAGTGATAATTTTAGAGCAAAGGCATATGTCATCCAGCATGGTGTGAGGGCATGCAGGAATGTTTGAGGAAGCAGGGCTTGCTGGAGCAGGTCAGAGGACTGAGGACGTGAGGCAGATGTCGTGCAGCATCTTTCATCCTTTCTGCTATGGATAGTACCTGGAGCATCATCCCTTAGCCACATGGACTGCCAATCAGTGTAGCCCAGCCATAGCCAGGAGGAAGCTGCCAATTAAGTGATAAAGATAATTACTATCCAGTGCTTAAGCCCACTAATGGATGCTGTTTTATTTGGCTGTATGGACAGAGAGCCTCATACCCAAATACTTCCGCTAAATGCAGCTATATCTCAGCAAAAGATGGAATAGCCCTAGAAGTGCAGATAACCTTATTTTCTGGAGATCCCAAAGCTCATGGATATTTTTAACCTTACTTTCTCCCTTCTTCAATTTCTTATCAGCAAAAACAGGATTTTAGGAACCTCTCATTGCTTAGGAACAGGCAATCAGTTCACTGCAATCCACAGAGCACGGAGAGGACAATAAGAACCATGAGAAAGCCTACCCAGAAGACACTACTTCTGCTTTCAGGGGGAACTTGAAGAGTGAACAGGAAATAAAGTTGCAAACTCTACTGTGAATAACAAGAGCAAACTTCAAATTATGAACTGGATCTGTGATGCTGTTTTTAACTCTAGTACAGATACCCAAACAGCATGAAGCAGTAACCTGGATTCACTCCACCACACTTCAGCCATGTGACTGAGTCAAATAAGGTAGGAGTGCAATCAGACCTGGCTTCTGCTGCTAATGAAGGGAATGCAGCACACCTTTGTAAGATCCACCTAAAACCTCCATTAGGTTAGATGGCAAAAGATTTATCCAGAACTGAAGGGTGGCTGATTTTTGCATCTGAAATGATCTTTTCAGGTTGTTTTTCTGAGAAAGGTCATAGCTGAATGATAGCAGAACCAGCAGCATGCCAGACACAAATGTGCCGCTGTGTGTAGCTCAACAAAAGAAACACATTTTTTTTCCAGGCAAAATGTGAAAGGCAATCAGAGAACAGAAAATGACTTTCTCACACAATTCCACTTTTCATAATCTGAAAAACTATTAGCAATTGCAGGCCCTTACAAAACCCAATGCTTTCTCTGTGATATATATATATATATATAAAGAAGTTGCTGAATAGAGTTTGCAAAAAGTTTTGAGCAGCTCTTTGCTTGAGAACATGCCCACCTCAAAGCAGAGCTAAGTAGGTTGCTCTGTTGCAGGTTGTCACAGATTTCTTCACCTGATGTCGCCTTTAAAAAGGGCAAAAGAGGGTATTGCTATTAACAGCAAATAATACATGTGGATGTTCCCTGCCATCTTTTTGATGTTGTTCTTACAGAATGATTTCTAGAAAAAAAAAAAAAAAACACCAGAAATCTTTTCAGAGGCTGTCTCTGCAGAACTGGGACACTGTGCAGCAGATGGCTCAGAGCAGCCAGCATGGCAGAGCAGAGTTTTGGGTGTGATGGACTTTTAGATTTTCACCTAATGCTTTCAATAGATTTGTGATAGATTAATGAATTTTTTTTTTTTTTTTTTTTTTTTTACAGCAAGATGTTGGGGGAAAAGGAGAAAAACAATTACTTTAATTGTCACAATTCTTCATTTTCTAGGAAAAATATCAAGCTACTTATTTTGTCTCTGAACATTCAGAAATGTGTTTTTTGTATGTGTATTACAGGATCTGCTCAGCTCATCTATTCAAAGATTAACTGCAGAAAATGTCCTTGTTTAAGATCAGCACTGCAAGACTTTCATCACCACTGACCTTCCAACTCAACAAAGACTGAATTGTTTTTCACCATGAGCTGAAGGCATCCTTTCACTCTAAGATACATATTGAATGAAAATACAAGCATTAATATAAATGCCTCACTAGAGAGAGAAGCTGACCTCATGACTCTCTCACTGGGTCCTCTGAACTGAATTCTGAATGCCAAAGCAGTACCTGCGCACATCTCCACCAACACGAAGAAACCATAAGCCTCTGCCCAGAAACAGTACACATTGTCTGTGCATGGGAAAATCTCCAGGTAGTGTTGAGAAGTGAGAAGAACTCTTAGAGCTGTTAATGCCCAAGGTACAATCCCCACAGGGAGAACATGCTTGCAAAAGAGCCTCTATAGAGATCTAAACAGCGTAAGCATGCTGCTGGGAGACATCATGAGCTGGGTCAAGACAGAGCAGCACCACAGCTGCTTTACACTCACCAAGAGAAATTGCAGCACTTCGGGAGTCACAGGAGCTGTGCTGGGCCTTCCCTATGCGTGGTCAACTCCTCCAACAAGTACAATTCAGCCTGAGCTGACGTCTGGGCCATATGTTTTCATCACCTAGGCAGATAGCTTCCACAACTTTAGAGATACAGCACTCAGGCACAGGAGGTATACAGTACAGGAGAGATGCTTCAATAACACAGTTATTGAATATATAACAGTGTATATAATAATAACAGTGAAGCTGCCACAAGGAAAAAATGATGTGTGAAAAACCAGCAGCCATCAGAAAAGCTGGAAGAAGGTTGCTTGCTGCAGTTTACATTCAGTCCAATAGTAGAGGTCAGGACAGCAACAGTGTTGAGTATAAAGGCTGAGGATGACCAGAGATCTTTCTAAACTTTATTTCAACAGTATATTTCAGCTAAATACTTTTCTGGATAAATCTCTGCTCATTTAGGAAAAAAAAAGATTCCTTGGAAATTCAAGATCTAGATAAATTTGGATGAAGTGAATAACTTTACAGTTTCCAGAAATTCAGTTGCTGAGAATGAAAAAACAACAAAGTGATTTTTATGAATTTTATTTATAATTAGAATTAAAAAGAGATTCTCACTGTGTCTAAGCCAGCATTCACTTACCCAGAAGCATTCTGGTTCTGTTCTCCCCACTATAGCCCCTCTTCTCCTTCCGCAACCAAGACTGCCATACAAACTTGTGGAAAGTAGATGCCAGTGAGACTAAGTAGGGGTTTTCTTCTGAAAAGCTGTATGTGACAAAAAGTAATACTGAAAAAAAAGCAATAAAAATGAGAAAAGAAGGAAAAGCACTTGCTATGGCCCAGATTTCCTACGTGCCTTTGCATCTATTTAGAGATTGAAGTACTGCAGCTCCCAAGATTCCTAGTGCATGCATGCAACTTCCATTTCTGTAATTACCATTTTGAGGATCTGTGAAGGCATACTGGCACAGCTTCATCTTTCAAAAGTGTGAGTACAAGAATATTCTATTTTTTTTCCCAAGGATTCAAACAGTGAAGCCTACATGAAAGAAAAAAGGTTTCAAAATTTGCAGCAGTTTAAAATGTTATGAAAGTTTAAATGTGCCAATGGTGCTAAATACTGTTCAGGTGACAAAACATAAGCAGAGCAACATACATGGTTTAGAAAACTATACTGTGAGTTTGGGAGAGCGATACAATCAAATGCATCATGACCTTTTTACCTATGTTTCATGTGGATGAATGAGCAGATAGCTTATAAAAGATCACACGATCTTTTATCTCATGATCTCTAAAGTGGTCAGGCTCTCTTTCAGCATAATTTACAGCACCACATCCTGAGTGAGGTGAGGTCCACAGGGCCATGCCCTTCCTTGTTCTTTCTTCTGTAAAGCATCTTCCATCTGATACCAAACTGTGAGAAGAAAAAGTGATTGCTTTCTCAGTGGCAAACAGTCTGTTCCTGTTGCAAGCAGTACGAGTTAGATCCGTGATATCAGAGAGTCCACCCCTGGACAGAGATATTGAGGGATAAAGCTCTAAAACAGCATCAGAGCAGTAACATTTGGGGTTACCTTCCCTACAGAGCTCATGGCACAAAGTACAAGATTAAAGTATAGACCAGAACATACCAATGACAGTTTTTCCATAAGATTTATCACCCTCATTTTCCAAATGCTGCATTTTTTTCTGCTGTGGCTTTCTCTATCAAAGAGTAGAAAAAAAACAACATCATCCTCTTCTTCTGCTTAGAACATAACTTTAAGCATGCTTTCATTTAATTCTTATACACAGCGCTTCACAAAGTATTAGCTAGCTTAGCATTGGAAAGGTGCCATATCAAAGTTGCAAAGCATTTCCACATGTAGTCAACAACGACAGTGGGATGAAACTCAGCAGCTCCCCACTCACAGCAGCCCCACATCAAATGGAAATAACCAGCAAAGATGAAGAAGTAGTTAGGAACTCGAGGTTCCATTTAAAGGATGTGGAAGAACAGCCTACAAAGCTACAGGCACTCAGACCATAACTGAAAAATGTAAATGACAAGCAGAGACTTACATGGTCTTTGGGGCACTAAACTCAATTCCCTTTACTTTATCATGTGAGAATCAAGAGGCCATCCTGTGACTTAGGAGCCGTGACACACCAGCCATCACTACAAAGCAAAAAGAAAAAAAATCAGAGCAACAAAAAAACCTGACTGGATGTGTATGTTTCAAAGTAATTGCTCACATGTTAGAGGGGACACATGCTCAGGATGGATTTAGAATGTGGAATAGCAGAATATTGCAAATTGCTGATATAACACCAAGACTACACTTCTTAGTTCTGTTATTACTGATATATATTTTGACATCTCTTTGGTATGATAAATTTCAAAGGGGAGACAGCAAGTCCCTGTTATAAATGTCAGATCACTCAGAGCTCACAGACCAGGAGGCAGAGTCAGTGAGTAATAACTACAGGAAGTTTGTGGACCAACTTTTGCACCTGGTGACAGTAATGTTAAAGCAACTGATTCTAGCACTGATTTCAACAAGCACGAGGGGAGAAGTCTCCTTGAAGAACTGTATTGCAAACTCTGCTCTTGCCCCTCTCTCCCTTCTCTTGTGGAGGGAAACAAATGGAAAAGGGAAACAAGTGGAAAACTTAAAAAAAAATTAAAAAAAAATAGGCAGATAAAACTGGATCCAGAGTGGAGGCTGATGATGAGAAACTGCCAACAGTGAAGAGTTTGAATGCATTTATTAAAAAGGAGAGAAGGAGGCTAACACAGAAAAGTAAAATAAAGTTTGAGGTGTGAGAATTTGCATGTCTGTACATTTATATAGATGATATGAGCAGGATCTAAAAGGTGGTCAAAGCTGAAAATTACTGCCTACATTTTAAAGGATCACACATTCCCAAACTCTATAGAGTACAAGAGGTGTTGACACTTTTAGCATCTCCAGCAGCAAAGAAGTTTGCTGTAAGTATTGCAAACTGCGGAAGACCCAGTCAGACAAATGAGCAAATGACAGCTGGCTTTCTTATTAAACATTATGTAAAACTTTAACACATAGGCTTGCCATATTAAATCCTCCTTCAGGGTGCGTGGTTATGTGTGTAAGCCTAAAGCAGCTTTTGCTGGAAGTAAATGAAGCTAGCAAATCTATCCCACAGCTACATCAGAAAGCTAAAATACTAATGAGGCCCTAGCAGATGCTGCAATCAGCAACAGCAATCATCAGACTGCTTGGCCTCTCTTCCTCTCCAGATGGCTTTTGGACATTACAAGTTTGGAAAAAAGGTGTAAGGAAAATCTCAAGGGACTCGTCTGCAGCAGTATAAGTTTTCAAAGGAAGGGTCCTGGTCTATTGGCAGTACAGTGAGAGGACTGTTCTTTGGATGTTTCCCATCACTCAGATTTAGGGCAGACAGAAAGGGAAGAGGGAAAGCAATACCCATGTCAGTCATGCAGGAGGTGAACACAGTACTGGGAAACTCCATCACTGGAAGAAAAGAAAGCAGAGGAATATCCCAGCCCCTCCTTCAGAATTATAGGGAAATATGGAGAGGTCAAAGCTAGGCAAAAAAGGAGGTGAAAGCATCAAAGCAAAAAGAAAAAAAAATAATCAGAGCAGATATGATGTTCCTCCATATTCATAAGCAAAGTGGAGAGGGCACAGATCCCTCCTGGAGAACAGCCATGAAGGATCAGGCCAACCTCTTCCAGACAATCTACCAGAACCCTGCATGGCCTCTGGTTGTTCCTTCAAGTAGCAGGAAGGTCATACACTTCCTGCTTTTGTTACAGTAGTGTTTATCTGAGCTCATGAACACAGGTGGCTGAGAAAGAACAGAGCCTCTCCTCATTTGAAATTGCTAACTAAAAGCCATAACAGTATAAATATCAATTTGTGTTTTTCTTCTCCAGATCACAAAGCGTTTTATGAAAGGAAGGTAGTCATCTGTTCCCAGCTTATGTATACAGGCACAAATTAGTAACTTGCTTTTCTAAGGTCAAGAAAGCAGGTAAGGAGACAAGAGGAGAGCCTGGCTTCAGGACCACCTTTCAGCTCAGACAGGGGGGAGCTGAGAACTAAGAACAGACACACACACACCCCTGCTACTTCCACAGCAGTTTTTCATGCCCTTCTGCATCAGATGTGGCAACAGCAGAGCCAAATTAAACATAAATTAAGTTTTGATATCGAGGATACACCTTTTGCAGAGAACTCATATTCCCATTTAGCTGAGCAAATATTTGAATGGAGTGAAATCAACTGGCAATCGTCATGTGTTATTTGCAAGTGAACACACCAGATCTTTCTCTACACTGAGAAAACAAATAATCAGACCCCCAAATTCATGCACTTTCCCTTTAGAAAGAGCCACATTGTGTTGTTACATCAGCAATTGAAATATGACAGGGTGCCTGTGTTTATACTCAGAGAAGTCATATACAGATTCCATCTGTTCAACATTTGGAGCAAATTTGCAGTGATTACTCAGGCTGAAAATTGCTTTGGAGTTTTGTCTGCTGTTACTTTATTTGAAATAAATCACTGATGTGGTATCTCACTTCTGAGCATACTGACGTGCACATCAAAGTGAGAAGACAGCAGCAGAACTTTGGCTGTTCTGATTTTCAAGACAGTCAGGTGTTGACACTCACAGGGTGTGTTTCTCATAGGCTGTGAAGAAACCTAAGAGATGAAGCTGTTGCTGAGGTGAGGAATTAATTTCTTGAAGTTTTGTGTCTTCCAAAGATTCATTTCACGTTGGACAAGTCCTTCCCGTGCCGTGGGCTCCAGGCCAGAGCTGCCAATTGTGAACGTCACTTAGCATCAGAGAGTTATAGCTGCACTGCCGAAGTGGTTGCCCAGTTGTCTGACAGAAGTCTCATTTAAATCAAGGTGCAGATGATTCCCAGCCTTTTGGGTTGATCAGGTACAGGTTTACATCCAAACTTTGAATCAGCAATCTCTCTCTGAACCTGGTATAGCCAAGACCGAATTTCAACAATCTCAAGGAGAACTAATGAACACTGGAGCTTGCTCCAGTTTTGCTGTTTGGGCTCTAAAGCACAGTGATAGAGAGACTGAATTTCAGTTCCTGTCCTGATACAGCCAAAGTGGAAACTGCAAAGGAGACAAATGAAATTCAGTCATTCAAAATGCAGTTGAATATACTCAGCTGCAACTTCTCAGCTGCAACTTCAGAGAAAAGTCAGAGAGGAAGAATTTAGCTGATTGGATTTTTGAGCCAGAAACAACTCCTATTAAAATGCCAGATGTTCAACAGTAGTCACAAATAATAAGGGTTAAGCTCTCTATCACCATTATCCAATCCTTCAAAATCCTTGACTAATGGGAGGCTTTATATGTGAAGGTAGTCCATTCTTCCACTGCCCTGCCTAACCCGTGAGATCAAGTGGAGTAAAGCAAGATGACTAGCTACCCGAGCTAACAAATTAGTAGGATGAGAGAACGAAAGTATGTATTGCTCTGAGAGCCGAGACAACTCTGGGGGCGGCAAGGGATGGGAAATGAGTTGGAGAGAGTTGGTATGCATTACCAACCCCTGATCCTCTGCAAAACTTGTTGACAATGCTAGTGCAGCCAGGCAGCTTTGGAAGATGAACAGCTTGGCTTGTACAAAAACCTGTTCTCTGGGCACCCACGCCATGGAAACCAGCAAGCAGTTGGCTTCAGATGGATAAAAGGTTATTTCTACGGATGAAACACTCTCAACAATTAAGGGTAAAGTGGCAAAGTTAGGCATCAGCTGAGCCCTAGCTGACACCCAATGACTGCAGCATGACTTGTGAGACACTGACAGCATGACACCATCTGCTTATGATTTATGCTGAACACACTACATATAGAAACAGATGGGAGGTGTCAGATTTGATAAGAATTGTTATGCTGGTGATTCCATAGCATGTTATATAGCCCAGAGCCTTACTTTTCCACACAGTTCTATAAAGTGGAGGGGATTTCATAGGAGCTCCATGTTACTCAGGGAATCATTCTTGCTATATTTGTATAGGACTAAGTTCTATAGTACTGCAGCTGTGTTGGATCCCTGTTATCGTGCCTGATAAGTTCAAGAAAGTCAGTCATGTTTTCAAGTCCAGTGTTCCTAAAATACAAATTCAAAGTGTCATTCACTGGGCTAGCTCTCAAGGTCAAACTGTAAACTTATTGAGATTTGCTTTGAAGTGAATCTCAGACACCATTGCTCTCTAGCACTCCCATGCTTGCTGTTTTAAGTCTCAGCATTAGTGTTTTCCTTTATCCTTTCATGACTTCATGTAAAAGTTTAAGTTTTCATGACTGTGGGAAAAGTTAAGGAATGCAAGTCAGATTGAAAAGAAAAGAAATATCAGAAAGGACCTCTGGATATCTCTGATCTAATCTCCTACTCGAGGGAGGACCACATCTAACACTGGCATAGGTCAGCCGCAGCTTCGCCTAGCGGAGTCTTGAAAACTTCCAGATCCAGAGACCACAGAGACTCCCTGGGTAGTATATTCAGAAACTGAAATGCTAAAAGAACACAAACTGTGTACTGGCAAGCCTGGTTTATGATATTTGACACTAACACCTAATACAGATATGTTCAAGAAGTCTTCTAGTATAGATAAGAAACTACAAGACCAATTACCAATGGACTTGTACTGAAATAATACAGTGGGAATCAGACCTCTGCCGTGCAAATGAAAGCACACACAATCCTACTTTAGATAGCATCATTCAGACAGATCCTGGCCTGTCCAGTACATTTCCTTAGGGCACACATTTGTTAGAAGATACAGGCCAATAAACATTAGAACAAAATAGCCAGAAAGGTTGCTACACAGGAAAACAACTTAAAATCTACGCTAAAGTTGAACTTGAATATTATTTTGGTTAGAGCACAGGTACAAAACTAAAAGCCTTAGAAAACCACTGTTATGAGAAACTTTCAGTCAACTCTCAGAAGCCTGACAGTTTTTTTTTTTATCTGATTACCCAGAGACATTCCGCAAGCAGCAGTGTGTTCAAAGCTAACTGATAGTAGTGATCTAGATCCTGCAATGGATGGGTCACAACGCTGCTGTGAGAAACCACCGCAGCAGGTGGTACCACGTGATGGTCTGTCACTGCTCTGCAAGCATCTGATCAGGATTTATATGGGTAAAACTAAGTTACCAGTCTTGTTGAAAGACTGAATGGAACTAAAGCCCCGGTGTTCACTCATACATTTACAAACTTGGGTTAACTCTACCACAAACAGCGCCAATGAAAACAGGTAAAGTGAGCGCTGCTCATGGTACACAGTAATAACCTTGCAGACAAAGTGTAACCACTCAGACCCCAGTTTCTAAATCTGTGAGAAATAAAACCCCTGTGCATGACATCTGAAACACTACGTACTTCTATGCTGTTTGGTGAAAACCAGCCTTCCCCAGTGCCAAAGCACACATGGCCACATAGCTCGGGCATTAAGGCCTGCATCATCATACGTGCCAGACCCTAGAAGGACAGGTAAGAGAAGAGACATCGCTATGGACCATGCTGTGGGGAAAATTCTCACAACCGTGGAGCAGAAAAAGCAGGAAGGATTCTGAAAAATTACCTACCAGTTTGATTGCATTGACCTGCTGGGGCAAGATCCAGTTCTGCACAGCAGAGACTGAGAACTCTGGCTGGACTCCACGCAGACAAAGCGGGAGCACGGGGCCTGGCAGGCAGGACACTTGATAGTGCTGACTGGCAGTTGCTGTCCCAGCAGTCTCCACAGGAACTGGTTTCCAGCTGGAGACAGAGACATGGGAAGCAGACACTGGCAAGGAGAATTTCCCATGTGTTTAGATAGAGAGAAGTTGCGACCTCAGGACAGATGCCTCCATTTCCGTTGCTTCTGTGCATAGTGTTGGTTTGCTTCTCCCTTTGCAAGGGTTGTGCTGACAGACATGGAAAAGATGCACTGTACAGTGCTCTTGCATACACTCTCAGCACTCTGAACAATACTCTGAAGCACCCTCCCATTCCTTCAGCACCATCTAATTCCCACAGTTCAGCTATACCAGGCCTGTACACCAGCAAATAGAAGTGGAACAGTCCCTGGACACCCACACAGGGACAGCCAGCATTAGATGGTAAAAGCTTTTTCTAGCCTTCTCTACACTTGTCGGGCATCTTGTAGTCAGGTCAGTGGAGCAGAAACTTACTTGATAAGAAACAGTTTCACACTTGGCCAAGTGTTGGAGTGGAGAGGAAACACTTTCATTTCTTAATTTTCCCTTAAAATAATGTGTACGATCTGTTCCAGGAACACCCACCCAGTGAAAATCCCTCCAGAGGCTGCCTGCCAAAGCCTGTGAAAATCCCTTGTCCGCTATTTCAGACACAGCCTGTTCATGGGAACATAAATCTGCTGTCCTCACTGAAGAAGATTATTCAAGCTGGATTTAACGTGCCCAGGCACATCTTTCTTAACTTGGCTAAGACAACCACCTGCTCCTTCACGTGCATTCATTGCTCAGTACAGATCTCCAAATAGCATCACGCATCCCACTGACAGCAGCTGCAGGGCTGCCCCGTTGCTACCTCTTCCCCCTGCCCAGCACAGCCCGTGCCCATCACTGGCGCAGAGGAAGCAGCCATTTCTCCCCACTCCCTCTGAGTATTTTACCTTGGGATGCTGTCGAGCACTATCTCAGCTTATCAAATGTGACTCAGAGAACACTTAATGTTTAGGAAAGAAAGTAAAAAACAGCACGGCATAAAACATAACAGAGATGACACCTATTGAAATTACACCTGTAGAAAGTTGTGAGCATACAAGACAGTGGGTTTTGTTTGCTGAACTTCTGTCTGGAAGACCACACTAAGGGCAAAATATACTAGGAAGAGAATTCTGAATTTTATAGGATGATTTTCTCCAATATTGCAATTCGTATAGCATCAGGGGAGGGGAAAGCAGCAGGAATAAAACCCATATTTTAGCACTTTTTCTGCTGACAGTTAAGTGTTTAAAATGAAATAAATCCCCACATTTTTGGGGATGCCAGAACATTGGCATGCAGAGTCTTGGCATAAGATGATACTCTTTTTGCCCATATGCATGTAAGAGTGCTGCTCACCGCCAGCACCTCAAAGCTCACTGCCACTTCAACGTGCTGCTGGCACCAACTCCACCTGCTAGAAACAACCTAACACCCCAAGTGATTTCAAGTTTACTGACAGCAGTTCTTTATTGGAGAACTTAACTCTACTAATATCCTCAGCGGACTATTTTTCACTTTTGCTCCAGAATCAGCCATTTCTTGGTGCTTTAATATCTTAAATCTTTCTGAATTATCTGATCAGAAGTCAGCCACTGCTCTGATGCAAAGATTTAACTGTTAATGCTCTATATACATCATAGTTCTTCCCTTTAACCACGTACATCAGAAAAGAAGAGCAGCAAAAATAGAAAGTTTATCCCATGTTCTTCAGTTTTTATATAGATTCATTCAAACTGATCTAGTTATCTAGTTTGATATAAAGAAGATTAAATAATTACAAATAATCTTTTTTCCTTTGCATTTCACTATAAGTATTAAACCTCTATTCACGTTCTTATTCCCTACTAAAGGATGATCAGATACCCACATTACCATTGTCTTACAGCAAGTACTCGGAGAATTTCACGTGGTTTTTCAAGTTTTAAATCCACTACTTAGAAGACTCAGGAGTTTGAGGTGCAACAATCTTTTGCAAGATCTTCAGCTTCAATTTAAACTTCATTCCAGTGGGAAAACTACCCTGTCAACTGCTATTGCACTCAATTGTTAATTACATTCACTGTTAACGTTTTGCATCTTACCTCGAGTGTAATTTCATTTCCAAGAGATGATGGGCTATTATCATCCCTTCAGCTGCCAAGCCAAGCACACTTTATTAGAAGTGTCATGATGTGGATGTTTATTAGCTGAATAAATTATCACTTAACCTTTCCTTTAAGCTAGCCATATATATATATATATATATATTATTTTTTTTTTTTTTAAATCACTCTTGCTTTCCTGGTTCTCAACAGATAAAGAGGAAAAAGGGATATGGCCGAAATCTAAACAAGTCAATAGCAGAGTCAAGCAAGCCCTGAAGGGCTATTGATACTCCAACCTCTGTCACTGACACTACTTTCTCCTGAGCACACACCAACATTTCTGCTTTTCCCTCAATGCTATTTAACAACAGCACAACAAGATGGTATATATATGAAAACCCAAATGCACCGGGGGCCAGAACAGGGAAGGATACATGCATGAGAAAAACAGTATTTAAATAGCTAGGAAATTGCTCAGAGGAACTAATAAGGTATCCTGATGTGTTTCAAAGTATAAGAAATGATCATTATAATTTTCCCAGCATATTTTTAGTCAAATCAGAATTAATTACTTGCAGAAACAATTACTTGATTCACTAATCTGAGGATCAGATGTAACATGGGGGGGGAGGGGGGGGGAGGTAAGTTATTCTCTCTGCTGAATGCTCTATTTTCTAAGTCTCCTTTAATATATCTTCCCTAACCAAAAGCATTCAACCACTGGAAATATTTGGAAATATTCAGCCTGCTGAGACATTTCCCATCTCCCAGGTTTTATCAATATTGAGCAAATATTGACAAGTTGGCAAGGATTTGTTATTGTTTGGGAAAAGGGAGCAATAGATAGAAAGTAAATATCTAGCAAATGGAACATAATACGCTCTTGTCGTGTATAGCACGTGTTAATATCACCCAGAGGATCTATAGCAGGTTTGTCACTCAGCATATATGTTTCCATCATGGGTTACAAAACAGTCAGTGTTTATCCTGATGCAACTCAGATAACAGCTCTGAAACTAATTGCTCACCAGTCACTGAAATGTTGCACCTCCACACGTCAAAATCCTAACATCCTCTGCCACTGGGCATTTTATATATTTAACTTCAAAGCCCCTTCCTCTCTGCAGCAGCAGTGATTTCCTCTTACAACTGCAGCAGCTACTCCTCCCCTCCAGAACAGAGCACCACCTCAAGCGCGAGGCACACTGTGCGTGTCAACATCTTTTCCTGTTCACCCGATACTCACTACATCACTCTGCAACAACGTATGAGGGCACACAAACAGCAGTTCATTGCAAAGATGTTGAAGTGTGTACTTTTGCACCTGAATACCAGACCAGCCTCTTAGCAAAGGAAAGGTTTTGTGGTCCTTTTCTAACTAATGTCTATCAACATTATCTACGAGTTAAACAAAAAGGGTCTATGTAATATTGCAAACAGCTGCTTTCTGCCAGGCAATTGCTCAGCGAGCTTGAAGTTTATTTATGGAATGATTAAGAAGTATCCACTAACTTCTTCATGGAGTCCTTAGAAATTCCTCAAACAAAGCCAGAGAACAGAAAGCACCAGATGTGCATTTTTACACTCCCATTTTCTGAAGTAACCTACCTGATAACGAGCTTCCATTACTTGTTAATAAAGCACAGGTTACATAATTCACGATCCAGCACAGACTTAGCGGGATAAATCCAGATACTAATGATGGTTTGTTTGGGATTAATGGTAAGCGTTGGATTAGTCGAGGGCTTCCTGCTATCTGCATTTCCTACCAGCCAACAAAACTCCAATTGCAACAAGCTACTGCCACCTTTAGATGAACATTAGCACGAGATCTCTTAACAAACCCTAAAAACAAAAGGGAGCAGAAGATGTTTTATCACACTTTCAGAATGCTGAGAAAGACTGAATCAGCAGAGCTTTCCTCTCTCTCACCTTGCCCTCTTCTCTTCTTATTCAACTTGAATTTTTAAATAGAGTTGTTCTCTCAGTGCCCACATGTTCCCTCATCTCTTTGAAGTTAATCTTCAGAAATTTATCAGAAAATCTCTTATTAATCATCATAATATTTCATAAAGGCTCCTTTGTAAGTCAGTTTCACAAAGCTGTTAAAAAACATCCAAGGAAAAACAACAACACAAACAAGCACCAAAAAGCAGTGAAAATATTTACCTAAGTTTAGGTTAAGGTCCAGCTAACTTCCAACTCTGTTACCTGTTTCTAGTCTAGCCTTATTTTACTTTGCTGCTTATTGCCAGAAATGTTAATATCCTCATCAGTCATCAGACTTGTTGCACCTAATTCCTCTCACAAGAAAGGATGTCTTCAGTTTGAAAGATGGCATCTGTAAGTGATGTGCTGGGTCCGGCTGGAATGTAGCCAGCTTGCTTCAGAGCAGATCACAGGGTCTGTATTTAACGTAAGCAACCAACCTGTGTGGGTGCTTTGCTGCTGGGCAGGGTCAACCTACCACATGAAGATTTGGGAAACCTCTGTCCCCAAAATAGGCACATGGCACAATGCAGTGTTGTATTTCTTATGGCAAAACAGGACAGCGTTACTGACAATTAAATCTATATTTGTGTTTAGCCTTAACAAAGAGCAGAGACTGTAAGATGAATTCCCAGAGAGAAGGAATGATATTATTTGCTAATTGGATTTGGTTTTCCATCTATGTGTGGGTAATTATAATTACATGTAAGCTTCATTTGATTTCAAGGGCTCTGCTTTTATACCTAACAGAAGCACTTTCCAGTTTTTATTGGAAGGTCCCCTGGAGACCTTGTGCTAGAAAAGAAATGCAATCAACCAAACCTTTCACTTGATATGCTCAGGCACACTTCTACAGCAAAATGGAACAGATGCCATTCACTCTACCACACATACCAGCAAGTGACAACTTGAGAAAGGCAGTCTGGAATGAGTCAAATCAGAGAAAGGGACTTTTCTGGATGATTTCCCAATGCAACCAATTAAGTCCACTCTCTACACACTGCACAGACTTCTTTTTCAATTTTTTATGATTTCTTTTTTTCCTAACAACTTCCCTTGCTCCCCAAGGGGTGAACGGACAACTGTTTGCTTTCTGCTGAGGAAAAGCTCTGCTATCAGTGCTCACGTACGGTCCTAGTTTTAAAGCTTTTGAGTTCAGAGCTGAGGAAAGTTTGACTTTTCTGGTCACTGTTTCCCACTCCCCACCCCAAAATCATTTCATAGAATTACAAAATCATAAAGGTTAGAAAAGACCTCTAAAATCTAGTCCAGCCATCTGCTTACCACCAATATTGCCACTGAACCACATCTACCCTTTCCTTAAACACCTCCCTGAGCAGCCTGTTCCAGCACCTGACCACTCTTTCAGTATTACTTCTTAATACCCAATGTGAACTTCTCCTGGTGCAACTCGAGGTCATTCTCTCTTGTCCTATTGCTAGTAATGTGGGAGAAGAGGCCAGCCCCCACCTTGCCACAACCTCCTTTCAGGGAGTTTTCCATTTCCTACCATTTTGGGAGAAAAAGGAGGCTCATTTGCAGAAAAAAATAACAAAAAACACCACAAACAACAACAACAAAAAAAACCCTATAAAAGTTTCACACACGTTAACACGTAATTAAGATGAAATTGCTAATGCTACATGAGCCATAAGATAACGACGTATCAGGGAAAGGGCTCACACTCTCAGTCCTATTCCTGTTAGTATTTGTCATGTCTTCTGCATGTTTGGCTGTAGTCATGAGTTGCTGTGAGACATCTTTGACAAAGGAATTTACTCATCAAACCTGATCTTAATTCTCTGCTGTGGCAGTAAGAATAAGGGACAATTTTTATGCTCAGACCTCACTGTAACTCATGCATGTTGGTCCTCACCAAGTGATTTGCTACACAGTCACTGTAACAAGGTTTGCTCCATCAGAATAGATATCTGATTTGAAAGTCTTGTGGGGGAAAAAAAGCAAGCAAATGAATTAAGAAATTAGAGTCCATTTAGACACTAAGCACAATACAGAATAAAAAATACACTTGTATCCCATCACTATCATCACTTTGCTCAGGCTGATCTTTACAATCTTGTAATTTTTCTGTGATCATTATAAGCAGTTATGCTTATGTTGCACCATCAAATGGCTGATCTGTACAGGCCATTTGCAGAGGCCTTGACTTGATTTAATAAACTCCAAAAAATCCATATTTTCTCTCCTTATCCAAGTTGTAGTCTTCCCTTCCTTCATGGAACTGCCAGAAATGATGTGGATGCACTACTGTGAGAAAAGGTAAAGGAAGAAATCTGCCCAGGCTGGAGGCAGGGGACTCAGCATAGCCATTGCAGTCAGACACTGCAGACTCTCCATAGGATAAAACCTCTTCCAAACAAGTTCTGGCATTCTGGCAGCCAGATTAACCCTTCCCACCCCACTATCCAATCTTTCCTCTCCACAACCCCAAGAAACATTGGATCTTTGACCAACAAGTTTAATAGCAGCTCAGCTGCCAACAGTACAACAATACCAAAGAGAATCATCAGTATCATGAAAGACACATGAGATGAACAGCTAACGTAGCTTGATGTTTAAGAGTACAGTAAGAAATGCAATTCAGAATAAGCAGTGACACACCATCATACAGAGAACTTGCACCAGACAAAGATTTTCTCACAGAGAAACGCAACCAAATCCTTAAACCTGAGACTAACCACCTCTATCACAAACACTGGCCTACAGATCTTGGAGTATTTGCTCCCCAGTTCCATTTCTTTGCCCTAATTGCAGCCAGAATCTGTCTGTACACCTCCACCAGAGCACACACTGCACTGCTCACTGCCATGCACAGCTCAGAAAGAGCAAATAGCAGTCACACCTGACACAGAATCTTAGAATGGTTTGGGTTGGAAGGGACCTCACAGGAAAGGTGCTTGTTCTGCATACAGTTGCAGCTCACATTTTTTGTTAGCGTCTGTTCTTAAATGACAAGTTACTCTTGATGCTAGCTGGCTCACGCGTGCCTAACCACAGCACAACATGACTAAGTTAACAGCCGTTTGGTTCAAAAAAATTTCATGTTCTTATTTCCTTCTCTGCAGAAAAGAAGAAAAAAAAAAAAATCACACTGCAAATATTCTTGAAGGTTCCATAACAAATATGCTGTATGATGAGGGCTGTAACGTTACTAACCACAAACTGCAGACACTGTTTCAGACACTTACACAAGGCTGCACTCTACCACCAAGCGGTCAGTAGGCCCGCAGGGCCATGTCCACCCAGAACTGAGGTGACACTGACCTGGAGAGGTTCTCTGTTTGATTTATTGCCAGTTAACTTCTGATGTGGTTACTGAGAAAAATGAAAGAATTTCATGAAAGAACATGCACAAACAGCTGTTTTCTCCACTTCTAGTTTCCTGTATCCACAGCTGGCAGTGGCCCAGCTCTCCTCATGAGGAGAAGGGCAGTGCAGCTGGTCAGGATGTCATGATAATACCTTTACTCACTGCTTGTCCCTCACTACTGGTTTTCCATTGCCTCTCTGCATCTTTGAGTCCCCACTCCACTGGGGTGCCCATGGCCAGTGTCCCTCAGGGGTACCTCCTCTGGTATTCAGCGCCTTCTTCTGATAGTGTGTTTGCAGCACCTCACAGCTCCTATTCTTGCTCAAAGGCATCGGCCATTGATCTGCTTGCAATAATCAGTTGGCAGCAGCCCCCAGCATAGAGTCAGCCATGGCTGCCACCCACCACCACAGGCAGTCTGCTGCCCCTGCCCACATCCAATGCAGCACCCAACCTCTGCCAGAGCCCAGCTGCCATGAAACAGTATCTCACACAGCCTAAAACTGTTACACCTAAACTATTAAAATAAAGAGTAATCTTGGTCTACTCTTATTTTTATACCACTGGCTAAGTCAAAATATTGAAGTAATTTTGAAGCAGAGCAGTGCTTCAGCAGTCTGACTTGAAAGCGTGGAAAATCTTCTCGTATTTTTTCCAGATTTGTTTCCCTCTTCTAGATTTTCCCTTTACTTTCCCCTACAAACTTCCATTTGTTTTAGCATACATACAAAGAATGGGTGGCTGCTGCTATGCAAATTGTTTCATTCCAATTACTTTTGTTTCAAAGGTTACACAACTTTTTAAGGAATTCATGCTTTAAAATACACATACTGAAAGTTGGTAGCATTTTCAACAGAAAGTTTCAAGTATCTATATAAAATTGAGTTAAAAAGGAGAAATAACGATTACCCTTTGAGTGAATTACCAGAAATGAAAGTTTAAGCTACTTGAAGACTGTGAGGACAGTTTATCCTAACGCAAAAATACCACTGGTTCAAATGATGAACTTCCTAGAAAATAAACTTTATTCTGGTCAAAGAGACTCACATACATGTTGCTTTTCCAAAGCAGCTTCTTTATGACCATACTGAGACACATCACTCATGTTCCAGTGTGGCCTTCAAGCTCCAGTCTCTGGCACCCGAGCCTGAAAGCAGAGGCTTTACATAACAGTGCTGCATACCACAGTGCAGAGGCAGAAAAGAAGCCTGAACCTGGGCAGAAGGACACGACAGACAAGACACCACAACCAGACATGGCATAGAAAGAAATGAGCTGCTGTCATATGACAGGTGTTCACTAACTTCAGCTGTATTAGCTTTTATTTCAAGCTGGATGTGGAGTGTGTATCAGAATTGTCCTTTCAAAAGGCAACTCACAGGACGTATGATGTAGGGAAAGGGATGGCAGATAACCAGTTCTAAATTATCCAAAAAAGAGAGATGGTCACAATCCAGTTAAAGAAAGAAAGATTTGCTTACCTGCCCCAAGCATCAGGACTCCCTGAGTACTCCAAAAGGAAGGATCTCCAGGTAAGAGATCCCTGTAAGGCAGACAGCCTTTTAAATGAGGTTTAGGGAGGGATGGAACTAGGCTCCACTCCTTCTGGTCACACAGATGCATTGCTTTCACGTGTCCCAGGGCTGACTGTTTGAGCACCTGGTGAAGGGAATCATTGGTTCAGGTCATGATTTAGCAATTCCCATACATACAGAAAGACATCAAAAGTTTTATTTTTCATGTTCTATGAAATCACAGCCTGAACAAGAAGTCAAAAGAAAACTCTGCATTCTGGCATGGCAGTTTTAGCTGACGGATCCACATTAATTCCACGATAGGTAACTAGTGATGTAAAGATCTAATCATTTGAACTGTTACAACCAGCAACTAACTATCTTGCGTTAGTGTTTCACACATTTACTTAACCACCATTTTAGAAAACTGATAAGTATTACAAAGCTTCGTGACAATGAAGCTTCAGGAATATTAAATCAACATGACTTGAAAGTTGGCCATCTAAAAATAACTTCACTGTACAGATCACTTGTCACCTTAACGATGTTTAAGGCTCATTATGCTGACGTGCATCTGCCTTCACTAAACTGAAATTAATACAGTTTTTCCTAATGCAGACAGAATTCTAAGAAAATGTTAACATAAAAGGCGTGCAAATAACTCCCTTCTCTCCAAGTACTAAAGCAGATCAAATAGAAAAGATGCAACACAGAAATGAAAAAAAGGCCCGGTGTTTGAAGAGACAGACTGAGTATTAAAAGCATAAATCACAAATAGTGTGAATTTGATGATCCAGAAAGTAATCCTTTGGCATACTCCACAGAAATATTAGACAATTAAATACGAATTTTCCCCTCTCCACCAGTTTCATCTCTTCCTCCATATCTTCCCTGAAGCATGCCATTCTGTCAGCACAGACATGTCCTACCATACTAGATGTTAAAGGTGTCTTGCTGGATAATTCTCAGCTGTCCACACAGAGTCATAAGTTAGTTACCCTGCTGCAGGGCTAGGAATTTGCTAAACAATGACAAAAGATGTGGGAGTAAAAGCCGAGAAGTTGACTTGACATTTTTCCAAATGACAAACCAGTATTGTACTTCAGCATTTCTTATAAGTCACACAAAGGAAGTCGAAGCTCTATGCAGTAAGATATGGGCTGCAATGCTGATAGGAGTGAGATTTTACGTTTGTACAAAAAAAAAGTACATAGGCTTTCTAAGTCTGTTCAGAGACTTGCATGTATCTGCCACTTCAGAGACATAGAAGGTAAAGAAGAATACTTGCAACAAGAAATCAAGGCTTAGAGAAGTACACATTAGTATTGTTGGAAACAAATTTAGTAAGCTCAAAGATTTTCAAGAAAGGTGAATCATCACGAGAAAAGTCACTTAATACAAGGAAGATTTTTCAAAATTTAGGAATTAAACTATTAATATTTTCCTTACTTTCCGATTTCATATAATCACACTGCATGTGATTGATCTAATGAATTATTAAGTGACAAAGTGTTATTAGCGAGAATTAATGAAAAAAGTATCTTTGCTTATTCAAAATTTTATAGACTATTGTTTGGACGAATGACTGTAAATGTAATGCCACATGTATTAAAAGTTTATGAACAGATGAGAAAATAGTGCCTTGTAACTTCTAGTTGTTAGTGCCAACTGAGCAATGCAGTTATTGGAAGCAGTAGTGCATAAGCTGCCACGAACACCCACAATTTGCCTACAGCTTTCTAAGTATTCATCAGTATCAGGCATCATTCTAGCTTCTTTGATCACAAAACTGAACAAAACACACCCGAAGACCTGCCAGCAAAACTGTCTAGGTTCCCCAATCAAATCTTAAGCCCATGCGTAATTTTATAGGCAATAGTTGATAAGATATTCATAATCCTCCGAAGCAAAGCAAAATATCATCTCCTTGAGAAAGTCATTAGTTTTGGTCATTTCTCCTTAAATTCCACAGAATCTAGGACTCTTTCTTCACTCCCTCCATACCTTATTTCCAAACCAAGAATACTCAGGCAGCTACCCCTCTCCATTCTCAAGAAGATAGCCTCTTCAGGCTGCTCAACTAGCTAGGAGAGTTATTTCAGAATGATTTCAAGATTGTTAAAGAACATGTTCAGACAACTAAAGGAAAATTCCATTTGCAGATCAAAGAAATAACTGTAATAATTAGAAAGTTATTCCTTTTCTACAAAACAATTGGCTGAATAGCCTTGCAAGTGCAGGACTAAGACTACCAGAAGTGCGAAGCACTCAAGCTCTGTACTCTTAGCTTTACAACTATTAACTCCAGTACATACAGCTCATAGTGTTATCTCTATCTGTTTCTGACATGATGCATACATATATGAAAAGCTTGAATTTTATGTTAAAGCAATCATGTAAATCATCTGTTTCTGTGTACCAGTTTAAAGACATACATTTTTATTTATAATTAGCAGCAAAAGTACTAGTCAAGTTATTCCACGTTCCCAAAGGTTGCCTTGAACACAAAGCCGATCATTTCCTTCAGTACGTGTCCTAATACCTCAACTACCAAGGCACAGTTAGACTACCTTTTGTGAGCTGGCTTTCTATAGCACTCCATCATAGAAACAGAACTTGTGAAATTAATACAATGGATCTTGACTGACCAAAGGCAATGCACAATACTGAAGTAATGTCATCAATATACAAATAGCATTTTGAAACAACCATATAGCAGCAATTAATGTGTTAAAACAAGAACAGGCTACCCAGAATGAACCAACAGATGGATTTTTGCAGTATGAGGCTGCTATTCTAGTATTTTACAGCTATTCAGTTTGGAAGGTATTGACTATATGTGATTTCTATTTGCTTCAGTTATTTCCTTTTACCTGCCCTACACAAGAATTTAAGACAAATGTCAACAGCACCCCTCCCCCCACACACACTTCTGGAAAAGAAATAAGAACTATGAGAAGTCATGAATTTCTGTGATAAACACAAAAGATTTTCTATTCAAGTTATCAGCTGACAAAAACACAAAAGCTCAGCTGAAAAACTGCTGCCACCAACTCCACAGGAAGCAGATTAGGATCCTGGTTTGCAATATCAGAGTGTTTTTTAACTGTAACAGAAACTAAATATAGACCAGGTTACATAAAAAATACTAATAGCCTTAACACTTTTAATCAGCATAAGAGGTTTAGAGATACACAAATGATTTAAAGTCTGTTGACTAGTTTTATGCATTTGCAATATTGTGCATTAGTAAAATCAGGGAGATTATGAAAGAAATACTGGAGCATAATAAAATTACATAAAACATGAAAAGCTGTCTATATAGAGTAACTCCAAACATTGATATTAGTAGAAATTGTACCGGAATACATCAAGAACAAAATTTCAGTATAGATTCCTGCAGCATAGGGGCTAATCTGGCTAACCTATGCCCTGGAGGCAACACAATGGAAATACCTAGTAGGTTCAAAAAGCAGATTGGATTCTTAAATGCAACTTTAACTCTTGTGATCCTACATAGGGCAAAAAATAAAATGCTTCCTATCCTCATTCTGTCGCATACTGCTGATCTATGGCTAGCATAACAGCACAAAGCAATCTGGCAGATTTTCAAATGCCAAGTCTGGCAAGGTGATGGGCAATATGCTCTGCCAGCTGTACAGCTTCTTCAGGAGCAGCAACATGGCAAAAACTGAGTCCCTGATGATTTCTATGAGACAGATCATAATTATGGCTTGCATAGCACCTGCCAATGATTTACAGAGTTTTGATCACATCATGCTCTGGGTTCACCCTCCCCTGGCAGCTAAACATGTTCCTTGAATACAAGAGAAGACATAATTATTTGTATCAGGATTGATTTGGACAGCTAGAACTGTAAGACAGAGGGCAGTACTGTCTTATGTAGTAACTCCCATCTTCTGAGAGAGGCTATCTTATGAAAACACTCTCAGGTTCACACCCTGAAGCAGTTGGGAACAGACCAGGTACAATTATTTTTTGTCATTATTATTTTAAATCTTAATAGCTCATATTATGTCTTCAAAAAGCATACCTCTAAAAGCCTACCACCATGGACTACTGACAGAAAAATGAAACAGGCGATATTTACTGAATTCCAATGATGTCTATCTGCATTCCATTTCTTTCAAAAAATCTTTCAAAATCCTTCATACAATTTTTCTGCACTATTTGAGTACTAATAAGAAGAGATTACCTACCCTTCTTTATAATTATTTCTGAGAAACACTGTGGGGTAAGTCACAGCTGAGACAAGAAGATTTTACAGCTTATCCAGACAGATTTAAAAGAAAAAAAAAAGGTCAACTTGGAAGCTATGACTACAGTTATATTTTGAGGTTTTATCTCTGATTCTTGGCTAGGAACTTCTAAAGCCAATTGTTCTTTCTACTGAACTAGAAAGATCAGGACAGGAAGCAGTAATTTCTCCAGATTAGATTAAGTGAAATAGCATTATATAAAAGCACAATTTTAAACAAACTTTTATAAGAAATTGGCTTTCAACTTCTAAGCCATTAATCATTTTTTATTGGTAGGAACTCATTTTCCAGTGATTTAAGCTGGCTCATTCTAGGGCTCTTGTTCAGATTTATACAGCTGTAAAGCAGATAAGAAAACCACTGTCCTGTGTCACAATTTTATGGTTTAGAGCTAAACCAGGCTCCTTGCAGAAAGGGCAACCAAGTAACTCTAAGGAGGCACTGATGAAGCCACCAACTCAAGAAACTGATTGCTCCAAGTGCCATCACTTAATATCTGTGTTTTGAAGCTCAGTCTTTGTCAATTTCTAATTAACATACAAATGATTCCTGTACTTATTGGCCATAGAGGGAAAAAAATAACTTTGATTGTATTTCTAAAACGTTCTTTCTACATTGGTCATGGAATGCAGTGTTATGATGGTATTATTTGACAAAGGTTCTACTTTGTCTTCCATACCAGCAAGGGTACCACAGCCAGTACCAAATGATGAAAGCTTCCCTTGATCTCCAAAGCCAGTTTTAAGAAACTGGCATCAGTCTCATGCAGGATTGGACAAAAAGCGTTTGGCTGTTAGATTACCACCTTTCCAAATTTCTTGTCAGAAACACCTTTTAAAGAAGTTTGCAGCATTTCAGAAAACCTACACTGAAAATGAGTACCACGTAAGAAAATTTTATAATACTGAAATCAATTATTTGCTCACTACTAAAATTTGTGAACACCAGATTGCAGTTACAGACTATACCTTTTGGCAGATGCCTAGCTCACTATCATTCAGCTGCTGAACCACAGATCCTGCTTGCACCACCTAAGAGGATTATGCAACAACAGGCAGGTTATTACTGCTAAAGCTCATATGCCAATATTATGCTTCTTCATAATATTTTGAGCTTCTAGTGATCTTTCATTCAGAGAAAACTGATACATGGCTTATTGGAAGTTCCACTCAGAAACACTGTCATTTATTTTACTTTCTATCACAGTGGTAATTTTAGAACCTATCAAAGAGAATGTAATTTGCAGTGCACTGCGTGAAACAATATAAGTTCTCCCATATCTTGATACTTCCCATATTTATCAAACTTTCACATTCTCACTACGTGTAAGAAAACACACTCGTCAAGTCATTAATATTTAAATATTACTTTTATATTCCTTTTCCACAGCGAGCATTATAGAGCTGAAAATACTGATCAGTTTACCCACCACTGAAGTGCAACCACTCTTCAGCAGAATTTCTCTGCCAGAAACACATCCACACATCCTTTAGGACAAGGAATTAATTAAATCAGTAAAACGTTTTCAGTAATTTAGATAGACCCAAAACAACACACTCTTTCATGCTTATGTTAATACTGCTAAAGCAGTGTGATGTACACCGAGATTTCACAATGTACACTGTTTAAAACGCAGGCAGGGTGAAATTTTAGACTAGACAAAACATTTGATGAGAAATTTACCCTGCCAGCAAACTTCTTGAAAGATCATTTTCTAAGTAAACTTGTATTATAAAAGAAGAGATAATAAATGTATTCATTCTTTAAGACTAATACTGCTCACATTGACATAACTAACTCTCCTGTTCTGTATTCACAGGTAATGAGGCATACACAACAGTGAGTTTTATCTACAAAATGAATCCAACTTTAAAACTGTTTCTTATACAGTTTTTAGGTATCTAAAATCTAAAATTCTGTTCCCTGGATATCTTTATCTGATTTGACTGAGCGTTCAACTTCCAACCCAGTATCTTTTAAAAGATGACTACTGGCTGGATGGTCACACTCAGAGTTGTGGTAAACAGCTCAACGCGGTGTTCCCCAGGGACCAGTGCTTGGACCAGTGTTATTTAACATCTCAGTTGATGAAAGACTCAACATAAGCTAGCAATGTGCACTTGCAGCCCAGAAGACCAACCTTATCCTGGGTTGCATCAAGAGAAGCATGACAGCAGGTCGAGGGAGGCAATTCTGCCCATCTGCTCTTGTGAGACCTCACCATCCAGTTCTGGGATAAAATTATTTATTATGGTATCCCTTTCAGTCTTAAGAGACCTCTGCCCACCCCAAGATCCCAGGTTAAAAGTTCTAAGGCCAAAATTATTATGTACAAAGTAATGTACTTTATAAAAGTTCATTAGTATCAACAATAGTAATACAATAGTATTAACCAGTAAGCATCCCAAATCATGTAGATTTACAATAGCATTGCTACAAAACAGCTTAAAAAAAAAAAAAGCATTTCTAAGAAGTTCTGACTGTCAATATAATTGAAAACATTTTTCAATACTGTTGCCAAAGAAGTGTTCAGCTTTTAGTCAATCCTAGACAGGACGTTTTATGTAACAAAGTACATTCTCACTTAACATTTTCAAGAGTTTAACATTTTTAGTATTTAGTTCTAGCAGCTTGGGTATTTTGTAGTTTGCTTTTTCTCTTTTTGAAAGGGAGACTTTAATTTCAAGTTCCTATTTTAAACAGAATAAATATTCTCTAGATCAGATAAGAAACTATTAGCCAAAGAACAAATTAGAAGGCAAATTATCTTTTCACCGATAGCCCACAGGGCTGCTTTTTTGCCATTTTGCCCAAATATTTTATTTAAACATTAGACAGAGAGCACATATTACATTGCTGTTGTATGTGAAAACAAGCAGGCAACCTTTCATTACCAAAACTGGTGGTGCATATGTGGATGGGGGGAAATGGGATTAAATAAACTCGCAAGAGGCTATTTGTATGCATAAATTCATTTCTGAGAAACTGAATTAGAAGAACTGCTCATCTTCACCAAAAAAGTAAGCTCAATTTCCAGCATCATCTGCTAGAATAAATTTCACTGTCAAAACATGCAACTAGTATGAAACACGACACAAAAGCATTAGATTTAATCACATGAACTCAGCTTTCAAGATAAAGGATCCTGAACTTGATTCATGGCATTCTGAACAAACAGCATTGCGTACATAAAGGCTTTAGTTTTCCAAGGTATTAAAAATCAGAATTTAAAATAATGTATAGTTGGCATAACTCTGCAAAAGCTAGAAGGTACAAATTCAATAAGTTTGTACAGAAGTTACCCTGAAGCACATAATTGCTAGATTTTATGGTGCCCAAGGATCTTCACCAGTCTTCTTAACTTACCTTTTCAAAGTAGTTTTTTGATCCTGCAGATTAATACTTCATATAGAACAATGAAGTGCTGTACTGGAACAAGTCAGTAAGAAGAGACAAGCAACAACATTAAGATGCAGCCAGATTAGCACTGGGGGAACATACAGACAACTTTAAGTGGGCTGTTAAAAATATATTTTAACTAGATCCCATTTAAAAAGGGAAAAAAAAGAAACAACAACAACAAAAGGCAACTCAAAACTCTTCTATAAATCAAACTTGTTGAAATAACAAAAAAGCTAACAAAAAAAGAGAAAAAGAAACCACAACTCCCTATCTAATCTTATTTGAGAACAGAAAAATGACTTTTATCTATTTTGTAGTCTTTGGCAGGGAATCTAACAAATCAAAACATGACCCATCAATGCAAAGCCTTCCTGAGAAACAGTTCGCGGTCATAAACTCATTTGTGACACATTATGTGGGAGATAAGTCATAATAGTTCGAAAGTCAAGAACATGGAACATACCAACAGATTTATGAAGAGCAACAATGGTCGTTATTTACATGTTCAGGGTAATTAACTGTTCTTTATGAATTACATTTCCCCTGTATAAATTAGAAAATTACAAAAAGTCCAGAGAGAAATTCTCTGCATATTCAGAAGTTCAAGCGAAAACACCTTTAAGTGCTTCCTTTAGACAATAGCATATTGCTTATATAAAAGTTCTCTTATCCTATAGAAGTCCTGACAGAGACAGCCTTCCAATCCAATGCGCCCCGTTTCAGTCTGAAACAAAAAGATATTTCAATTTAATATCTTTAAGCTAACAAGAAGCTTAAGTTTCATTTAGAATACTACTTAACAAAGAGTTTTAAGACACAGATCACCTACCCTGCGAACAGCCACCATATTGTTGCACACAAGCACTCCTCCTACAAACTCAGCTTGAATTCCTTCTCGCAAGAGAACTTGCTTGAAGTCAGATAGTCTTGGTTCATTCATAAACACAGACTGATGTCCAGGAACCTTTAAGCAATGTACACAGTTTTAAAACTTCTGCTACTTACTGCCTTTCATTTTTCCAAAGATCTTCTCCTTACTGTGTTAGCAACAGCATGGCCTATGGATAGGCTATAGGACTACAAAGGAGAAAACTGGCAAGACAGTTCCAGGATGGCAAGCCTTAGAAGTCATCTGCCAAGCAAAAGACTTCTTTCCACGCTCACATATTGAAGACTCTTTTGAGCCAAGTTACGCCAGGGCCAGAGCTGCAGTAAGCTGCACTACTGATCAGTACATACTTCTGCGACTGTTGTCATGAATCTGAAGAGACTTTAGAGTTGTCTCGTGTTTATCTAGCTCCTAGAACAGACTACATTCAAGACTCTGCAATAGTATCTTAAGTAATTCTAGGATAAGGAAGTACTTCATTAACTGAACAAAATGAAATTATCTATTCACACATGCAAGTATTTTCATTTAAGAGAAATATCATGAAAAAATTAATGAGCTTTCAGATCACTCATAGGTAGAGATGTACAAATTTCAAAGACATATGTCTACTTAAGTACATAGTATATTTCCCATGGCATCAACAACACATAATGGAACCCAAGAAGGACAAATATGGAACGTTAAGATCTAATATTCACAAATAGATGGTAACTGTATGCTAGGCACCATTATTGGATGCAATAGATAGTGCTTGCTGAAAAGTTTAAAGATCTGAAACAACAGTAACAGTATTAGAATACAGAACTCAAAAAAAAGTAGCCTAATCCATGAAAGTTTCTGTACCTCATGAGGTGGCAGTGGTTCCAAAGTAGGGATGATTTCACTCTCCTCACACATCTCCTTATCATCGTCACCAAAGAGACTTTTCATGGCCTTTTGTTGTGCAATGACACTAGAGTCTGAAGAAGGCATATCCACTTGCATCTCTAACTCTTCATCTTCCCTCAGCTCTCCCTCTTCCAAAATAACTCCAGTATCCACTTTCGAGACCCTCATATCCAGGACACCATCTATCCAAGCCAACTCAGCATCTTTGGCTTTACAGAACTGAAGTGAGCTGACAAGAGAATCTTTTAACCTGACCTGGAGTGCACAAAAATAAAAGCATGGTTTGATAGAAAAAAAAAACCCAGATTCTTATTTCATGCTTTTAAAGCAATTTTTCTTCTATTCTCTCTGCATAGGTTTAGTTCATAGTCTTTTGGAGAAGGAAGACATCCTATAATACAAATTATATTTTGTAACTATCTTATTTCAGTAGTCAACTTAAACAGTAGAAGAGAACTATATCTTTTTTAATCTTGATTGAAATAAGAACCAGTATGACTGCAAAACAAGTCAGACTCACAGGAGTCTTTTAAAGCAACTTTTTTTTTTTTTTTTTTTTTTTTTTGTGGCCAAGGGGTTCTTCAGTTGGCTTTACCAAATTTAAGGAAAATGTCTAAATACATATTCAGGTAACGAAACAGCTGCTTTAAACTTCAACCTTCTTAAAAAATAGATTTTATAGAGAAAGGGGAAGTTGACAATGTCAGACTTTAAGTCAAAATATTACTTTGATTCCTCTAGCACACTCCGAGAATGAACTAATTAAATAAGCCCTACCCTGAAAGACTGCTATCCACATGGAATGGTGCACTATCGCAATAGAGGAATCAAGGCTGCAACTGTACAAATGAAATTGCAACTAATTATCTGCAGCACAATCCAACCAAAAGACATCAGGATTCTGATATCCAACTCTCATCTATTATCTTCTAATTCAATGTCTCCAGAGTACTCCATCTGTTCAGTTGTTTCAACAAGAAAGAAAATATATATTTTAAAAATCCTGAATCTATGAAGATTGATTTCACCTTTATGACTAACAACAAAATTAAAATGAAATATAGAGCTGTTATAGTTTTATTCAGATAAATACTTTGTGAAAAATCGTAAATCTGTCATTTCTCACACCCTAGCAATACTAAAAAAAAAACCCACAAAACTCTGCTGTCCTAAGAATGTCAGAACAAGGTAATTTTAAATAACTAGAACCTTCTACTTCCAAGACTAACAAACAGTTTTTTCTCTGGAAAGCAGCAAAAATACCTTCTTCAACAATTCTAAGGATGCTTTTAGATTAATTTTAAAAGGATAAAAGGAATAAAGGACTGATGTCTAAACAGCATGCAAAATGCTTTCCTCTAAACTACTGGATACAAAGAGTCCAATATATGATTTTTTTTAATTTGCTCTCTAAGGTTCCTCTTGACATTTCAAAAAGAATCTTGAATTCCAGGTCACATACGGTAGTAATTTAAATATAGACAGAATAAAGCTGTTACTCGAGTAAAACAAACTGATGCTTCCACAGATATAAACATGGCCTTCTGCACTACAGGTTAAAGAACACTGACCTCACATTCAAGTTTTGTTTTAAACACTTTTTATGAGAAATACTCACTTGAGCATAGGAGAATGCTTACACATAAAAGAAGCTGTTAATGTCAAAGTCAAGTAAACACACGCAAGTATACACTTGCATCTCCTCTAACGAAGAACTGAGGGTTAAATAAGAATGTCTGCCACTACAGCTGCTCTACTACAGTTCTCAGTACTTGTACAAACAAGTAACAAATTCCAGCACCTTACCTGGTAAATATGAGTTTCACTGGTCGCATCTACAGTTTCATGTAGTTTTGGCATATACACTTTAATATCTTTTCCACCAAAAGCTCTGCAACATTCAGCAAGGTCCTGGCTGGCTTCAGGTGGTCCATGGACAATGATTAGTTGTCTTGGTTTCATTTGGTTAATGATTTTTTTAATTGAGTCCCCATCTGAGCGTCCTTCATAGTCGATATATGTAACCCTGGCTCTAGTTTGAACAAATAACACAAACAAAAGATGCAAATGAACAGAAACCATATATCTTCAAGATAAAATATTTTGTGAGATTTAATTTAAAAATGGAAAACATTGCAAAAAATTATTCTACATCAGAGTAAAATGTCAGCAAAAGGTACGTTACAGACCAGTAAAAGACAGATTTGTACAATATCAGCATGTACACACGTGTAGCTCCAAATAATCCTCTAACAGCTGAGACTTTGGAAGAAGGATCCAGGAAATGCGCAGTACTGGAATTCACGCATTACCTCTTTTTTATCACACAGGTAACAAGCAGAACAAAACAGAATGTGAAATATGTGCACTATTAATAGCCTGATATTAGACTGGCATAGATTTCTTACTGATCCTTCTGCAAAAGACATTTGTGTAAGTGGGAAAAATATAAGGAGCCACTATCCAGTCTCACAATGTAAAAAAAAAAATATATATATATTATATATTATATATTATATAAATATATAAATATATATATAAATATATATATTATATATATTATATATACATATATTATATCATACATATATATAATTATATAATTTTATATAATTTTTATAAATTATATAAATTTATATATTATATATAATTATAATTATATAATTTTATATATAATTTTTTATATTATACATATATATATATGTATAATATAAAAATCATATATATATAATATATAATATATAATATATATAATATAATAATATATAATATATATATAATATATATATAATATAAAAATCATATAATTATATATATATATATATATATATATATATATATATATATATATAATTATATGATATATATAATTATTCTTTTTTTCTCTTGGCTCTGAAATTACGGAAAACAAGAACAAAGTTACTCACTTAATTTCCATGGATTCTGTTGCTGAAATACATTTGGTAGGAACATCTGATAAATCCTGGTCCATTGGCTCCTCTCCATTTGTCAAACCAGATTCTAATTTGCTTTTTTCTTCTTCTGTTGCCTGAAGTTCTGGAACTAGAAAGTCTTCTGGTCTAAAGAAGGAAAGGCATTTTGCTTTTTAATAGTCTTGTGGTAAATCCAAAGCACTACATAGTATAAAAACAAGCAGTGCTGACATAATTACTGAGTTATTTTAAAATTTTTAGTGTTAACAATTTAAACAGGTTTTCCTTAAATAATTCTACATATGAACAGAGTTCGTTTGGAAAGTGTCACCTTTTTTTTTTTTTTTTTTATTAAGATACAAACTTTGATAACTTGCAGAATACTACTGATTTAAGGGTTTCTACCATGTATTCATCATAAAAATAGGACAAACATTGCCAGATTTTTCTAGGCTAAATGATGCTCCTTAATGAAGCTCCAGAAGTTTTCCAAAATTATGTGGAATATAAAGCAGGAAAATGCCAAATTCAAAATAAGGCTTTAATCTTTTCTCCCATAAGAAGAAAAAATAAAGCAAACAACAACAACAACAACCAAAACAAAAACCTGGACTGGAATCGCTTCCTAACAAATGTGAATTCAGGTGAATACTTGGCAGTTTCAATCCCATCATAAGCTTCCTGTGAAACTTAACTGGAATCATGTTTCAGAAGCCACATAAAACTTACTGTGTTTGGAAGAGCATTCAACAGCATAGCAAAAGAGAGACAAACCTGATTTTTACTTTTATTACTTCTATTATTGAACTATTTCATGGCTATTACACGTTACTAAGCATTACCACTTCTCTCCCCACATACTTGATAATCTCGCCATATTCATCCCATTTAATTCTTTCTTCAGGGGCTGGGAACATTGGATAAGATTTCTTTGCCTGTTTGAAGAAACTTCCTTTCCGGCTACCTTCACCTTTCATCATCAAATCGTGTTTGGTCTTATGCACAGTTGGCTGATCAATATCTTCTTCCGCATCACTCTCATCACTGGAATCAATATCTGCCCTGAAATGATATTCCAAGAATAATAGGCTTTTCTTTTCTTTTTTCTTCAGGTTTAGTATTACAAAAAACACACTGACTGGATAGTAACAGTTAAGACTAAGGGCAAGGACAGTTGATGTATCCGAGAAAATGTTCACAAAATTCAGATGAAACAGGTCTATAGTAACGGATTAAAGACAACCATTCTGACTCCTCAATGCACTCAGACAAACCTACCAAAACTGTTACTTTCACTTGTCCTTGTAAATGCCTGAAACATCAGGCTGAACATGCATCTCAACTATGACAACAGCAGAACACAACAGCTAATATACTTACTCACAATAGCTAATATACTTACTCTTTAGACTGCTCTAGCTTCTTAGCTGCTTCTTTCTTCAGTTTCTCCTTTTCTAGGTATTCTTCGAGTTCTTTTCCTTCCAACTTGACACGTCTTCTCAACTTACAAATAAAGTAAAAAATTGGACTTTCTGTGAGTAGCTGACTTGCTTTTAATACTTCTCCTACACACTGCTGGTAAGATAATATTTAAGTACCAAGGACAAATACAATCTTGTCCTTTATGTAACAACTTACATAAGCACATGGCACCTTAGCATGCCAACATCATGACAACGTAATCAATTAGTACAGACTACATAAGAACATAAAATTAATTCTGAAGTATTAAAATCAATTCATTTTACAATGTTTCCTAAAGATATTTTAAGGAATTACCTCCCTTCAATAACTAAACACAAAAACTCTAAGGTGAGCAGCTATTTTTTGACCTTTGCGTCACTAATGTGAACAGAAATACCTGGCAAAATTACATGTTAGCAGGCAAAACAACATCAAGCCTTATTTCTTAGTTTTTTGTTTTTTGGTTTTTTTTTTTTTTGCAGAACTGATTAGACTACAGGTCACATTTGATAATGTTCAATTCTAGTAACACTGAGCCAGTCTAACCTAAAACTGAAAGCAAGTTGCATCATCAGGACTGAAATGATTACTGGGATCGCAAAGGACTCCCAGAAATTACCATTTACCAGAGTGAAGTAGGCACAGGTATACTATTTGAATATAATCAGGCAGCATAACTAACAAATAATTGTGTTCTTTTAGTTCATAAATTTCACTTATCTTACTCTGATAGGATACATTGTACTCATTTAATTTGATTCTCCCCTAATCTAAAACCAAAGTAGTTTCCAGAAAGAATAATCCATCCATAATTGGATCTGCACCTAAACTGTATACAGAGATTTTTCTAACATGAGGACAAAAACAATATTGTCTAAAGATAAATATTTAAAACAACTTCATGCTCACCTCATTAGATGCTAATTCAACTGCAGCAACAAAAAATATTTTGCACTTCCTACTAAGACCTGTTTTATACAAATTTATCCTTAACACTTTATACATGCAACATACTCATTTCAGATTTTCTTCTGCCACTAGAAGCATTTTCAGCAGGTAAAAAAAGAGAACTAAATTCAATTTTACTTATATTTCCCCAGATACCCCACCACAAAAACATTTAAGATACACAGACAATTTTTACCTCAATATCTATAACTTTTTCAGAAGGATTATCAATCAGAAATCGTGCTAATGTTCCAGGTGTGGTACGGTAAGTTAAAATTATAGAGTTCTTGGAATCCTGGCACCACTGAATGAAAAGATCTCTCGAAAACCCACATTCTAAATCAGGTTGGCTGGCAAGGACAACTTTTGGACTAGGCACTCGAGCCAAATCAGACAGACTATGACATAAGGAGAGATGGCGGAACTGGAAAGGATTGTTTCTCTTGTCTTCAAAGCACCTCATCAATTTATCACTCATCCATTCCACCTAAAACATAATATTTAGACAACGTTATCTACAGTAATACAAGGTATATAAAAATATATAACCTGACATGAAGCAGAGGAATGAAATACACACAATTACAAAGTTTCTCGATACGTGTAGAAATAATGTAGGGTAAACAACACAAATGAGTAATTTAAATCCACCTTTTTAATAGCTATAAACTATTTTAACAAGTTTTGTGATAAAATAAACATCAGGAACTATGGCAGCAGCCACGACTGGACTTTGTGTAACTTGATTGAAAAGAAAAATATTTGCTTGAGAAAAACACCCACTCTAGAATAAGGACAACACCCAGTTTTCAGTCTTTTCTTACTGTTAAAGAGAAAAAAAAAAAGCTCTTGAATACATATCCTGTTACCCCCCCTTACAACTGCGTATCAAAATGAAAACAAACCTGTGATTTAGAGAACTCCACTACATTGTAGCTGACGTTATTCAAAAGTGCTAGAGAGTAAACTCCTAATCCTGCATCTTTCGTTCTCCAGATCTGATCAAGAAGTTGAGCAAGTTCCAGAACTCTGCCAGCTGTATCCACAGCTATCAACACATTTCCATCACCTCGTAATGTCTCCAAAACATTAGCTAAGAAGAGTTAAAACAGAAAGAACTACTTTGAACCACAACCAGAGCTTTGAAGATCTCACCACCTTGATTACTAATTTTTAAAATAACTTTTTTTTAAACATCAGTAAAATAGAGATTTACAGAAGAATGTGCTAAGGAAGCTCATTTAAAAATCCCTTAAGTCAAACATCACTGGGTAAAATGCACCATTTTCACATACACTTTATATAGGGTGCAATTCATTGTTTTTATGAAAACATTTTCCCCCACAGGATTAGTACCATCAGGAAAAAGCAATTCAAAATTTGTTAAATTTGAATAAAGATTCTTAATTTAGATGTTAGTAAACTTCTTACAAAAAAAACAATTTACAGTGGCTAACAAGTCACACTTTTACTGCTATCTTGAGCCCCAAACAGAATACGTACTTAGTAGCTGTTCGTCCCTTTGTTTCCTCCTGGGTTGTACATAAGTAGCATTAAACGAATCTGTAATAAGCAATGAAGGCCTGCTCAACATTTCCAATGAACATCCATTCAGATGGCTGTGAAAAAAAAGGCCAGAACTCACTGTCAGCATTTTTATTTTACAAGGAAAAAATAAGACAGTGAACATACAGTTTTGCATGTACATCTCAACAGTGGAAAAAACAGGGTATCACATATAAGCAAATCAAAGAGCTGCTTAAAGAAAATACTTCAGACCAAGAATAAGATGTCCAAGAGTCAGTCTGATTAAATAAGTAATTCTGAGGAGGTTAATATAGTAAATATTTATTATCAATTGCATAAATATTTACAATTACTGGCAAAAAACAGTTTCAATTTAGTTCACTTTTCTTCCTGCCTCTTATTTCACCCCCTGAAAGTCTCTTTAGCGTAACTTCAGTTAAGCCAGGAAAAGGCTTCCCAAGGCTGTGGTCACAGCACCAAGCCTGCCAGAGTTCAAGGAGCATTTGGACAAGCTCTCAGACACAGGGCTTGAAGCTGGGTGGTCCAG
Source organism: Chrysolophus pictus (assembly GCA_037305975.1). Classification (NCBI taxonomy): domain Eukaryota; kingdom Metazoa; phylum Chordata; class Aves; order Galliformes; family Phasianidae; genus Chrysolophus; species Chrysolophus pictus. The sequence goes on along the minus strand of CM074580.1, from coordinate 44,946,910 downwards.
TGTGGAGCCAACAGTTGAATTCCATGATCCCTATGGGACCCTTTCCATTCTGGATGTTCTACAATTCTGCTTTTACGCTTAAATTAGGTAAGATGCATATTAAAAACCATAGTAACAAACACTAATGAGTAAAACTTATTTCAATATTTATTTTCTTGCCTTTTTTCCTCTCCTAAACAAGCATTTTATGGGAGGAAGACAGGACATGAGAAATATCCTGTCAGCTTTCTAAGGTAGAAAAAACCACATGCTTCTCTTTAACATTTTCCAGGAATTTCAAAATCATAAACTTTTCTTAAATCTTAACTATCCGGTAGTCATGCAGTAACTTTTATGAGTCAACACTCATCTACTTGCTCTATAGCCTCTAGGATATTTTTCAGAAAGTAAACACTGTGTATCCCAAAAACATCCTAAAAACAACTATACTGTATGGTTATACTGCAAATTCCATCTTGATAGGTTGAATTTGAGCACATTGTTTTAAGAGTTCCTGTTCCTTCTAAGTCAAGATTCTGAGAAACAGAAAACAGAGATTGTAATAACTGTTTCCTACATGACAAAGAGAAGCTGTGCGTTATTTCCCTTCTCAAAATAACAAAAAAAGCTTTTCAAAAGTGCATCATACTAATGCTTTCTGAATGTTTCCTGCTTCAATCTAAAGTAAATCTGACCAGAATAAAGAAACCCAGGGCTAAAGCTTGTTTCAAATTCACTGATATGAATACAAGTAAAATTAGTGGTCGTCTTATATCTGGAAAGGCTACTTCCATACGTATTTATCACACAAATTACACACACTTAACACATCAGAGAAATATAGTTAGTTATATTGAACTTACATCTCCCTCTTGTGGTTGAAATCAACTGCATAAACAATTTCTTCCTCTCCATCTTTGACAATCTTCCAAATCGTGCCTCCTATCATGTGACCTGCAGGCAATGGTGTGATTGACAGACCGTGTCCTTTGCCTACAAAAAAGAATGGTCTCATAGATATCTCCATATTTTAGGTAGATGACAGGTATGAAAATCCATTACTCTAAATAAAAGGTAAGTAAGTAGCTAAACTCCAAAGCTATCACTTGAAAAAAAGTCAAATAAGGTATGAAAATCAGTAACATCTCTCTCCTTCCTATCTAACCAGTAAAATCCATCAACACTGGCATAACCTTCTCCTCTTCATTTAATGAAATTCTACTGACTGCCTCATTACTGAGGCAAACATTTGGCTGATGCAGACTGACACCTGTGAAAAGCACAACATTCCAATAACATACTCCTTTCAAAAAGTTACCTAACTGCCAATGAAAGGGAACAAAATCACTAATCTATCAAAACTTTTGGTGACAGAACTTTACCTTTCAAGTTGACAATCTGAGAAAACTTTAGCTGCTGTATCTTATCAAATGCTGCATCTACATCATCCAATGTAAAGAGTGTGAAATCTTCAGTATTATGGCGAGACTAAAACAAATAAGAAGCACAGAACGTTCAAAAATTTGAGCCCTCTACCTTGTCAAAAATGTTGGGTATTAAAGTGTGAATCTAAAAGATACCTGATAGAGATCATACATAAACATCTGTCCCATTTTATACACAGGAATAGTTGCATAAATGGCACAATTCAATCCCATTTTTCCAACAGCATATGGAAGAGCACCGAGGTGTAGAGGGTCAGGATGAGAAAGGAGAACAGCATCAACTTGGTGCACGTGTCTACAAAAGAAGGACAGCAGAAGATGGTAAGGAGTTGTATATAGTATGACATAGGTCCTACCATGACTGCCTTGAGATCAACTGCACAGTACAAACACCAAACATGAGAACTCAAGTCCTTTCAGTTTAGAATAAAGTTTTAAAAAACATAATTAAAAATTATGTTTGTTTGTTTGTTTGTTTTTTCAAACAATCTCTAGTAAAGTAAAAACTTAAATAACTGAGATCTGGAAACATAAGTTCAAGGACCAGGTGACACACAAACTTCCAAAAATTCTGCACTATGTTCTTGACTAGAAAGACTTCAGCATATATTTAAATACCATAAAGTTCATTAACTGAAGAACCAAAGGTATTTTCAGTGCAAACCCGTTACTGATTATGTATCTAAAAACCTAAAATACATCACAACTCTTCTTCAAATGAGAAAGTATAAATAATAGGATGCAAAGATCAATCAAATCAAAATACATCTGGGTTAAAAATAAGGGTGAGTTTTAGCTTCATTTTAAAAATTAATTTATCTAAATAAAAACACAAGTTGCTTTTTCTTGAAAACTATGGTATAACTTAAGAACTCAGGCCAAAGACTAGCTATCATAATTCAAAAACATAAGGGCCCAAAACAAATGCAACAAGTGAAAACACAAATTGGGCAGAAGGTCTCATTTTTTTGGTCCCTTACACAGTAACTGGAGCATGCACATTCTTCTTGACTGCTATTATTAAAACAGGGATTATATTTAAATGCTTCTCAGGTAAGACACCTGAAACATTTTAGATGCTAGTACACAATAACCCTCAGTTAAACAACTTCAAATATTGCAAGAGCATTAACGCTAGAAAAAGTGAAAATATAAAAACAGCATCACAAAGTTTAGCTTTTTTCCATAACATTCATGTTTCAGGCATTTACTTGTAACAAACTGCTGTGTCAGGGAAGCTCATAAGTATAAACATGAAAAGCTAAGCACGACCTTCTTTATTTCTTGCAAGAGTTGGGATACTCTGCAGAAGTTGGTTTTCAGATCAAGTCTACTGATCTTGAAGCACAAGGCAACAGTTCAAACACTTTATTCTTATTCAGTCCGTATTTAATAAGGCCTCCTTCATATAAAACTTGCTGAATTATTTTAGAGCCAAGGTTAGCCTCCCATACACAGTTCTGTATCAGATTTATTTAAAAACAAGCAAACAAACCAACCAACACAAAACAACCAACCAAAGCTCAGAAAAGTTTAAGAGCTAGTTGACAGATGAGACACATTACATTTAAAAATAATTGAATAAATAAACACAGAAAATATTTAAGCATTACCGTCCACTTCACACAAAGCATTCTTCAAACCAAGATCACAGAATCACAGAATGGCCAGAGTTAGAAGGGACCTCAAGGATCATGAATCTCCAACCCCCCTGCCACATGCAGGGCCACCAACTTCCCCATTTAATACTAGACCAGGCTGCCCAGGGCCCCATCCAGTCTGGCCCTGAACACCTCCAGGGACGGGGCATCCACAACTTCTCTGGGCAGCCTGTTCCAGCACCTCACCACTCTCTCTGTAAAGAATTTCCCCCTGACATCCAACTTAAATCTTCCCTCCCTCAACTTAAAACCATTTCCCCTTGTCCTGCTGTTATCTACCCTTCCAAAGAGTTCATTCCCCTGCCCTCTGTAGGCTCCCTTTAGGTATTGAAAGACTGCAATGAGGTCACCCCACAGCCTTCTTTTCTCCAGGCTGAACAAACCCAGCTCCCTCAGCCTGTCCTCATAGGGGAGGTGCTCCAGTCCCCTGATCATTTTCATGGCCCTCCTTTGGGAGAGATCAACTTTGGGTGTGACATCAACATGTATATACATAACTATATATGTATATATATACACACACACACACATATGAACTCTTGCCTTGTGTTTCAAGATCAGCAGACTCGAACTTCTACAGAGTATCCCAACTCTGTCAAGAAGTTATTTTGAGAGCTTTCAAAACACGTTTAAGAGAGCTCGCAACATTTTGAGAGCTCGCAAAACACGTTTAAGGTGCATAAAGTACTTACTTCTTTAGGGAATCAATAATATCCATAGAAAAATTCTCATCCCAGCCACAGTCCAACAGAAACCGAAACTCATCCACCTGCAGCAGATAGCACAGGGCAGACTCCTCCTGCACTCCGGAGAGTGTGGTCAGCTTGATGATGGACGTCATCCTGCTGTCCAAGTGCCTTATTTCCTAAAGAAGGGATCTGAGCAGGGGAAGACAACGTGTTATTAAGTAATCCAAAACAAAAGGCCATTTATTTAGGAAAAAAACACAAGAAGTTAAGAGGAAGAGCTATCTCTGCTAACGTTCCTAATGACACATACAACAGCGATGCGTGACGCTGAGTACAGCAGCTGGGTACCTATCGATAAGTTTCAGATAGCAACACCTGATCCTTGGGGGCCTTTTGCAATTAGAAAGGGATTCGGAATTCATGAGAATTAGACACGAACGTTAACGAACCACGGGAGGCGGTGCGGCACGCGCAGCACCGCGCTGCGACAGCTGCGGCCCACCAGACCCTGCGGCCGCCCGAGGGCAGCCCGGCCCCACAGAGCGGTCCAGCGCCCGGCCAGGACCCGCACTCGGCCCCGGCCCGAGGGGAGGAAGAATGAGCGCGGCGAGCACCGCTCAGGCCCTTTACCGCCCGGCTCCCGCGGAGGGGCCGCTCCACGGCGGCGCCCCCTCCCCGCCGCTACCTGCCTCGAGCTGCCCCTGCAGCCTCACGACGCGCGCCCACGGCCGCCCGCACCGGCGCCGCTCGCCGCCATCTTGCGCAGGGCGGGGAGAAGGAGGAGGAAGGGGAGAGGCGAACGGACGGCACCATTCCCGGGGCGGAGGAAAGGCGGCTCCCCTCGCTCCCCCGCGCTCGTGGGCTCTCCCGAGCTCTCGCGCCGGCCCGTTGCCCTTGGGGTGGCCGCTGAGCGGGGCCTGGTGCGGCGCGCGGTGTTTGTGAGTCCCGGTAGGTGCCGGGATAGTGTCTCGCGTGCGTGACGCGCTGGCAGCCGCCTTCCCGAGGGTCGGTGCCGTGAGTGCAGGCACACAGCGCCCTGAGAGCTCGGCTCGGCGGGCGGGGGGAGGGACGGGGAAGAGGAGAGGGAACGGAAAGGAACGCGGCTTGTGTCTGCCTTCTGTCGCCCGAGCTCGCATAAATTGCACCATTAATGCCTTAAGAGAGATGTTCCTCTCCCATTTTAGGATAAAATCCCGTTTCTAAGACCCGAGCGTTGTTTAGGGCTGTTTCTAAGAAATTTGCATGCGCATTTGAGAGACCTGAGTCTGTTCAGCCTGCGGAGAAGGCTGAGAGGGGATCCTGTGTTTATAAATACCTGCAGTCTGGGAGTCAAATGGTTGGGACCAGGCGCTTCTCAGTGGTGCTCAGCGATAGGACAGAGGGCAGTGAGCACTAACTGGAACACGGGAGGATTTCTACAAATGTGCAAAAGAACTTTGTTGCTGTGAGGGTGACAGAGCACTGGAACAGCCTGCCCTGAGAGGTTGTGGAATCTCCTTCTCTGGAGATACTCACAACCCATCTGAAGACTTTCCTGTGCAACCCGCTGTAGGGAATCTTCTTTAACGGGGGGGGGGGGGGTTTGAGTAGATGATCTCCAGAGGTTCTTCCAACCTCTTTGATTCTATGAAATCTGTGTCTAGCTGGAAGTGTTTAATGCCTGTATATATATGATCCCAGGGTAGGATTCTAGTAAGTGTGGTTAAATGTTCTAAGCATGCACCGGCTTCCATGTACAGATTTATTACTAACTCTTATTGTTATACTTTTTTTTTCTAGCAGCCATGGTGAATTTTGCCCAAGCTGTGCGTGAACATTGGGTTCACATCCTTGTTCCCTTGGGATTTGTGGTTGGATGCTATCTGGACAGATGGAATGATGAGAGGCTGTCAGCCTTCCGAAACAAGAGCTTATTGTACAAGAGGTCTGCTTTGTCATGCCTTTTAAAAATATATGTTTGGTTGTTTTCCCAAATAGACTTTAAAAAGCGCTTCCCTGTTTGTTGGTAAAATCAAGCGTATGAAAAAGAATCCTATCAAAATATTAAAGGGAAAAATGACCAAAATTTCAGCAAGCGTTTGTGAAGGATTTAAGATCCCTAATGCCCTCTGAATATTTGGCTTTAAGACCCATCTTTGTGCTCTTAGCCATGAAAGAAAGTATGTGTAGTTCTCTGTGTTTGATCTTTTATCCAAAAGAATTGGTTTAAAACGATTAATCGCAACAGTGAATCAGAAGTATTGATTTTAATTAGTCTGTGAAAGCTGGATAAATGCAGACTACAGTAATGTGAAGTCTGACCTGTATCTAAATAAATTGAATAGGAGGATGCTCGACCTGAGATCAAAATATAAAGTAAACACATTAATACGGAGGTGATAAGAAATCATTTTGCTAGGAGAAAGGTAAAAAAAATAAAACTTAACATTTTGCTGTCAAATTCTTAAGTCATGAAATGTGGAAACTGTAATTTTGACCTTGGAACTTCAGTGAGAAACAGTCATTGAATTTTCATTTTTAGCTTTTCTATATAGTAAGCTTCTTTAAAATTATTATAGCACTTAACAATTGTATGAATTTGTCCTTAAAATTGTTCTACTTTTTAAAAATTAATGCAGCATCTTTAAGCATTTATGTTGGGAACTGCTGTCGCCTTGGTAAGAAAATTAGCTTATGACAAAATTCATGCAGCTGCTACACGAGCACTTTTCTTTCTGCAGTTGCTGGTGACTTCAGGCTATTTCAGCATCATAGCAAAAACCCTTTCCACTTTCACCTCTATTTGTCTTTCCACTAATGCAATGGATTTTTGTATTGGAAAGAGTTGGATTTTTTTCCTTTAGAATCCCATTATGTAAAAAAAAAAAAAAACAGTGATCTGTTAACTCACTAGAGGTCTATTTATAATAATGGTAGCCAAGGACTCAATCCTTCGAAGCTTTGGATTGAAAAGAAAAAGCTTACCAGTATAGGAAGGTTTAAAACTGACAACAGATGCAAAGAAAAAGTTGGGATAACTTTCCAAATCAAAGGATTCCAGAATTATTCTAAATGTGTGTTAATTATCCCACAACTTTTATCCTAATTTTAGCCTCCACCTCTTTTTTTTCTGTCCACACAGGGAGCTGAGGCCCGGTGAAGAAACGACATGGAAATAAAGGCTGTTGATGAACGGGGAAATATTTTTGCTCGGTTAATCACCTTAACTCATGCATTGAAATAATATGATTATGTTTTTATTTTGAGACCATACCAAGCTACAGAGAAGAACACACAATTGTCACTGCAATTTGTCACTGCTACTTAATTTCCATCGTTGCTTTTTGGAAGGTGATTTAGTTATATAGCTAAGTTGTATCTGGGAAGCCCACAAACGTTGAAAAATGTCTGCCCCCAGAAGTACCATTCTGGAGTTGGGGGAGAAAAGACTTAATGTAATAAAGAAAAAACTATGCAAAAATATTTTCCTTTTTTATTAATCTGTATGGTGTGGAATTAATGCGTTTATAGCTAATTTATGAGCTAGCCTTCACGGAAGTACTTAACGCAGCACACTTTCACTCAGCGTCGTGCGGACACGGGCGGCACAGCGGGAGCGGGAATTTCCGCCTGCTCCCCAGCCGCGCGCAGGCGCGGGGTGTCGCCAAGATGGCGGGACCTCCCGGCCGCCGGGGGGCGCTGCGGCAGCCTGGTTCAGCGGGGCCGAGCTGAGATTGGCCGCGCGGGTCATGTGAGGCGGAGGCCGTGCCGCTGACAATAAACATGGAGTCAATATTCCACGAGCGGGTGAGTGAGCGGTCGCGGGGGTCTGGCGTTTCGATGAGGCGTCCCGCAGGGGAGGGGGTCCGGCCTTCGGTCGTCTGGCGGGGTGGAAGCGGAAGCGGGGACGCGTTCCGCAGGGACTTCTCGTGTTGGGCCCTCCGTAGCGGTTGTTGGGTGCGATCAGGTACGGCCTAAAGCCGCTGCTTCTCATCTGTGGCCGAGCGCGGAGGCGAGCGGCGGTACGTGGGGCGGGTTCTGGGTTCTGTGTTCCGGGTTCCGTGCGCTCGGACGCTGCTCGCCGTCACCGGCGCTGCCCGCTGTGGGTGTGCCGCCCGGCGGGAACGGCGCTGCTAGGGGCGGCCTGCATCGCGTGCTGAGCGGCGCTTCCTGTTTTGGAGGAGAAATGCTTCTGGAAACTGCTGCGCTTTGCCAGGGCTCGCGCGTACGGGCTGTGTGCGAGCTCTCTGCTCCCTTTTTCGCCTGCTTCGCCAGTGACTCTGCATCTTTGTTGTGCTGTAGGTTGTTCTCCTAGCCGTTGTTCTTATGCATAGTAGATGGTTTAGTTAGCAAATAAAGAGTTAGCTGTACAGTTCTGTTGTTGTTGTTTTGGTTTTTTTTTTATAAATCGTTATTTTTACATCAGTAGTAGAACATGGAGAGTGTTCTTTCAAGCTGGATTGGGTAGCAAAACATGGCAAGCATTGTGCCATGAAGCTGCTATTCAGAGGGTAAGAGCTGGATTTCAGCCATTATAACACACCTTCCAACTGGGACTGGAAAATGAGCTCCAACGAAGAGTGCATACCTTCCTTTTGTGTAGCCTTTCATGTACCAACATGGCAACTGAGAGAAGGGTTTATCAGTAAATTGCTTTGTAGTTTTGGAATAAACCGCTGAAATTGAAACGATCAAGCATGTACTACATTCAAGGAATTGGTATACCTTCAGCTAAACAAAGACCCGAAGCAGTTGTGTTTGTAACAGGAGGACGGTTGCAAAAAGTAGGACTGCTGCAGATTTGAGCCCCTATTATTAAAATATTGGCCTTTTCTCTTAAAAGATCTGAGTGTTTGAAACCACTGAAAGCAGGACAGCTGTTGATATCAGGATAGGTTTCAATAAGAGGATTTCAGATTACGGAAAAATACCATATTCTCTGCACAGAAATACTGCAGTTAACATTTATTACAAACTGTAAGATGTGTTTTATGCACTTACAGTATGTACAGATTGTTATTTTAGTTTTAAGATGAATTTTTTTCTGTACAAGTACAGAAAGGTCCTTTCAAAGAGTATCCTAGGGTTGATTTGTTCCTAATTATTTCACGTGCTTCTGGTGAAAACAATATGTGACCATAAGTAGGTTCCCCTGTTTTAGTTGCTGCTGGTCCCATCATACAGGAATGTGCTTCCAGCAGGGCAGGAGTTGCTGTTTAGTCTGGAATATCTTGTTGTGGGATAATCATGAGCTGGAGGAGCTGTGAAAGATGAGGTTTCTGAATTCCATTGTACCTTGGCTGTACAGCTGGTCCAGCTTTAACTCAGTGTTCAGTTGAGTGGTGGTGCCCTCAGAAGGTATTGTAAACTGAAGTTTTAAGGCTCTTGCTGTAAGGGAGGCCACAGGAGATTTGTGCACCTGACTTGTATGGTGAAAGGGTGGATGTTTAAATAATATTCTTACAAGGCACACTCTTGGATTCTTACTTTCCGTGGGTTTTGGCAGAGGTGAGGGGCTGGTTTTGATTCTTTGAAGACTTTGTTTTGTTTCCAACAAATTTGTTCTAATGCACGTTGTTAATGTTAATATAAATGAGTGTTGATACAAACAAAGAGGAAAGCTGCTTTTTGTAACTGATGTTAAACTGTCTTGTGCTTGTAGCTTTGTTATTTTTTAGAGGGAGAGTGCTTTTCATGGGAAACTAATTTTTCTTTTTGCAAAGTTCTCTTTTTTTCAAAGTCTTAATGCTCTGTTTTTCTTCAGCCACATGTGGAAAGCAGATTTTTGATAGCCATGCCTGGCAGGGAACACAAGTTTAACGAATAACAAGAGCATCTCTTGTGAAGAGTGTTTGTTACTGGGAATTAGAGATTAAAAAAAGAAAACAATGAGTTTCCTATTTCATATGATGATTGTTTGAAGGGAGCAGAATCCATTCTCCTGATGGTTGCAAGTACTTGTGTGATTTGGACAAGCTGCAGGTGATTTTTACACTGTTTCCCAAAACGTTTTCACTTAGAGTTTATTTTCTTCCAGGAAATGTAATGTTTGTTTTCTTTTTCATCATCAGATTTATGGAGCAGAGGAATGTATTCTACTGCTCACACTGTAATAAATCTGGAAAAAAATACAGTATTCTGGGAAGTGGGAGCTGGAGGAAAAGTTTACTGGAATAAAATCATTAAATGTTTTTGCAGAGTACAACATTAACATCTATTTGTTATTGCTTTTGACATTGTTTTTTTTTTTAATTTTTCTCCTTTTCCAATATTAGCAAGAAGGCTCATTATGTGCTCAGCACTGTCTGAATAATTTGCTGCAAGGAGAGTACTTTAGTCCTGTTGAGTTATCCTCCATTGCACAGCAGTTGGATGAGGAAGAAAGAATGAGAATGGCAGAGGGAGGAGTGTCTAGCGAAGAATATAGAACATTTTTACAGGTAAAATCTTAACTTGACATTGCATGATGCTTGCATAAAATCTAATATTGTGTAACAAAGGCCTGCTACGCTTTCATAGTTACAGAAGGTTCATTTTCTAGTGCTGACATTTGGAAGTTTGCTGATATTTCCTTTCAACCATTTCAGGTTTGAGGTTTTTAAATGTTATTTCTACAACTTTATAGTGCTCCTACAGGAGGCTACATTATCCTCATCTTAAGGATAGGAAGGTCAGGCATGGCAAGGAGAAGAGTAAGAGATCGACCGTTTGTTTTAATAAGCCAGGGGTAGAGATGGTAACAGAATTTCCTGTATCTGTCTGTCCTTTAAGCAGTAAGTATTTGCAATTTGAAGTTACTAATGAAAATGTAGGTGTTGTAATCAGCGTACAGAGTAGAATATATTTTGTTGTTGCTTTATTTATGTACAGTCATATTTATTTTTTTAAGTGAAATTCTTTTTGAACTTTTATGCTTACATGACTTTAACTTTCCTTTCCCCAACCTCATATGCTGAGCAGCAGCCTTCTGTAAACATGGATGACAGTGGATTCTTCTCAATTCAAGTAAGCAGTGCTCTACTCTGGCATATTTTTTTTCTTTATGGAATATATGTGCTGTCATATAATTTGAATGACATTGAACTATTATCTAGTTTCTATTTTATAGGCTTAATGGCTGGACTTGAATCTTGAATTACGTTAAGAGCAATGGTGACTTGTGTTTGTTCTTTAGGGTAGTATGATTTGGTTGCAGTTGGACTTGATCTCAAAAGTCTTTTCCAACCTGAGCAATTCTATGATTCAGTTTATGGGCCTTTAAATAAAGCATCAAAGCATAGTCTCCCCCAGTTGTGATATCACACCTGCTTGCAATAAGCTTGCTTTCCAAATTGCTTTTTATGGGCTACAGGTGAAAAAAGAGACTTGAGATTGTCTTCTCAAATTATAGACTGTAAAGTCTTTGGCAGCGGTTACAGAATTATTGCCATGATTTGCAGAATGAGAGAAGCTGCAGTATCTGTGTTCCAGTTTTTACAATTCTCTCAGTGCATTCTGAATTGTGGGTTTTTTTGTTTGCTTTTTTTGTTTTACTTTTAAAGGAATGTAATGGGAAAATAATTAACAGGAAATACATTAATCAAAACACCAAACTGAGTCTTGTGTCTAGACTGGAGCTGTTAACAAAGCTCTGCACCTTTGTCTGTCTCTGGTTTTCAGAGGTGCTTTTCAGTGCTGCAGAATGTAATATGTTTCCTAATATTCTGTACCCTTTTGTCCTGTCATTGCTTTGCATGCTTGCTACATAGTTGGCTGCAGAAAGGAGGATGAATTGTTGATTTAAAATTTTCTACAGCATTACTGCAAGGAGCTTTAAGAGTTATTGTAAAAGAATTTGGTAGTTACCTTTTATTTTCAGATTTGCTGATTATCTATCAAAGTCACTTTGAATATTCTAATAAGTTGAGAAAATTCCTATTTAGAATCCCTAAGACACAGTGACTTCCAGGGATTTGTTATACTGCTATTTGCTTGCAGTACAGTGGAAACTGTGTCTTTAGATTGATCAGCAAGCCTTGATGGACAGACAGCTCTTTAAAATCAACTGGAGCTGTCAACCTAAAAATGCTATCACTAAACCAGTACGAATGAAACTGACTTGATGATGTGGCATTCAAGTGGTGCAAATCCTAAATAGTTATTGTGGGGATAGATGACTTTGTACTTACAAGGAGAGGGCAGACAGAGCAGTACGTGGAGAACAGAGAGATGACAACATAGGCAGTAGTTGTGGGAGGTGAAATTAAACTTACTGCTGCAGTCAAAGCTGTATTAAAATGTCTTAGTTAAATCACAATTTTGATACTCCCCCTTAGATATGGTATGTTATATTTGCACGTAGATTGATGACGGTGGCATTTTGAATAATGTGATTCCTAATTTTCCCTGCAGGATTTTGAGAACAAAGCCTTATGAGGATAATATAAATGTTTGTAGTGGCTAAAAATGGTTGTTCTTGCTCAAGTTAGATCAGATAGTGATCAGACTCATAAAAAGTGGTGTTGTTTTTTTTTTGTTTTGTTTGTTTTGACAGGTTATAAGCAATGCTTTGAAAGTGTGGGGTTTAGAACTAATCCTCTTCAACAGCCCAGAGTATCAGAGGCTTGGGATCGACCCTATGTAAGACTTTTTGTTGTCATCATTTTTTAAGCACAATTTCCTTTAATTGTAGGAAAAATACTGAAAAACAGTTATTTATTTCTTTAAAATCAGTATTTAAGCTCTGTTGCATTCTCGTGTTTATTTTCTTACACCCTGATCCTTTAATATTTTTTCTTCTTTTGAGGGTGTATATGAGCACCTCTCCTCCATGCCTTTGTGACATCTCAGTATCTGTGGCATCACAGGTATATGAGATTTCAGTAATGCTGATGCAATGGAAGAGGCAATTTCATACATATTATAAGTTATAAAAGCAGTATGAGTACTCTGTAATCAACAGTTTTATTACTGAAAGTTTGTTTTGTAAGTTTAAATTAGTGGTGGCAAAGAACTTAAAACATTAATATGCACTCCAATATTATTTAATTTTATCTATACCTTTTGTTTTTCTTTTTACAGAAATGAAAAATCATTTATTTGTAATTATAAGGAACACTGGTTTACAGTTCGAAAGTTAGGAAAACAGGTGACACTGTCTTTTTTTATTTAAAAATTGACTTCAGAATGGGGGTGGAAGAAATGGTTTCAAGTAGACCACGTGTTGGCCTTTTGCAGGCTTTTTCTGCAATTTAATACTAGATATAAATAAATGAGTAAATGGTTGTTATATCAGAAATGCCAGGTAGCTTCCCCTGAATTTTAGCTTGGGGAAACATCCTAGGATCATTTCCGTAGTGAACCTGTCCTATAGGAAACTGTAGCTGAGGCAGTCCTTGTGACCTCTTAAGTTCTCTCGTTCTTTCTGTGTGTGAAACAACAGAAAAAAAAATATGATTTCAAAGTTCCGTTGTACTAATGAATATTAATAACTGCAGGTATTTAAGGGTATCCAAGGGATAAGGCTGGGCAAGGTAGAATCAAAATTTCCACTACTGTAAAAAATCAATCTGAAGCAGCTGTATTATAAGCAGGAAATAACTATTAAAGGTAAAGAATGGCCATACATATGCACAGTACCTATATAATAACACAGATCACACACAGATCTCCTGTAATACCAGTGCAGTCTTTCTTTCAGTAGCCAATCATTGTTCTGGATCGTACTGCATAAGCTCTTATACAACATAAATTAGTTGGTTTGGTGTGGTGTTTTGGGGTTGATTTGTTTGTTTTGTTGTTGCTGGGTTTTCTGTGTCGTAGAAAGTGTCCCATAAAATAAGCATTCAAGTTCTAAAAGAGCAAGCAGAAGTCATCTTACCCATTTGATGTTCCAAGTGGTGACTACTTATGTTGGTATCCATTTTAAAAGAAATATAATTTTGCCTGTGAATAAGAAACTAAACTCCACAGTTCTGGTGCAGCTTGAGAGTTTGGCTGATTATTGTTTACGGGCATTTTTTTGGTGTACTTGAAATTGAAAAGGCTGAATGGCTTCTTAAAGGGTTAGATAAGCTCCCTGGTAGAATTATAGCCACGTCAGCTGAAACTTGTTTCAGATACTGTTCTAGCCTACAACATGTTTAATTGGAGGGGGGATGCATTTTCTTACATGGTTTGTAGCCAAAGAAAACACAAGATTCTGTTAACTAGAGAGGAATGAGAAGGGAGAGACAAAACAGATTGACTTACTGCTTTCACCTGCTTCTTTTCTGTTACAGTTATAGCAGTTAGTTTTCCAAACTTTTGTCCTCCATGCTTTTAATAGTTTATCAGTAATCTGTCTGTCACATACGTTTACATAACCTTTTAATTCTTTCCCCATTCCTACACAGTTTGTTTTCTTTACCTTATCTTAGTGGAAGAGGGGCTTTTGACTGACAATTTAAGAATGGTAAATAGTTGACTCTGAATTCACCAGGTGAATTACAGTTCAGAACTGACTGACTGTAGAATTGCATATTTGATAGTTTAGGCAGACAGATGCATTTTTGTGATAATAGAGATAGAACTCTGTCTGAAATGGTGCGTTCTCGTTCAAATTGGGTAATGTTGAATGTGTATGGAATATAAAAATATTCTTCAAATTGATTGCTATACAAATGGAATACACCAGGTAGACCGTTTTGCCATACATACTGAGTATATTTTCTCTCTAATGAAAATATTATATATAATGAATCTGAAAATAATCTGTGACCCACATTGTAATGTATATATGTATAACTGGCATATTAAATTTAAAGTTCATTTTTCTAAATTTTGAAGTTTAACAGTTATCTCCCAGAGATGTAAACAATAGTTTGCAGTATTAGCATCTGTTAAAGGCAGCATGTTTAATTAATAGAATAGAGTGAATTCAATTTCTGTTGCCTGTAACTACAAATATAATAAGATACAGTGTTAACTTTTGAACAGCTTCTTTCTTCATGTGTACCTGAACTGTTTAAAAAAAAAAAAAAGATCAAGGAGTATTTTAAAACTATGCCTGAAGTGATTATTCTGCCATCTTTAGATTTGTGTTTTAGTCCATTTGCCTGCTACCAGTATTCAGAAAGGGGAGAGAGCATGCAGTCACTTACATGCCTCAGACCTCCTGTTAGCTGAAGAGATTTTGAAGGGAAACTTTGAGCAGTATAGTTATTGTGCTTCAATAGACTTTTAACTTGATGATTTATTTTATCTGATGATTTGATTTTATTTTAGAAAATGACCACAATGTACAGAAATGGATTACTCAATCATCTTTATGCTAATTTGTTCTCTCAAACTTTTTTTTTTAATTGCAGTGGTTTAACTTGAACTCTCTCTTGATGGGTCCAGAACTAATATCAGATACATATCTTGCACTTTTCTTGGCGCAATTACAACAGGAAGGTAATAGTAACTTGCAGATATTAAGTCTCTTTAATTAAAAGCAGGTAATCATTATTTATTAGAACTTACGTATTCATTTAACTAGCCTTAGTTTTTTTATTGAAATAGTGAAATAACCCAAGTTCTTGTAATGAGAGTTTGAGCCTTATATTTTAATAAACTGCAGACCACTGTATTCCATATCAGTTTGCATTTCACATAATTTGTTTGCAGCTTAATGCTGTAGACCTATGATTTCTATTTTTCAGGTTATTCCATATTTGTAGTAAAAGGTGACCTGCCAGACTGTGAGGCTGATCAGCTGTTGCAGATGATTCGAGTTCAGCAGGTACAGCGACCAAAACTAATTGGAGAAGAAACTACACAGTCAAGAGACCAGAGGTAAGGTAAACAGACTTCCTTTTAATAATGCTCAGTAAGATTTGTTTCCATGATTAATGCCTACATGGAAACAAACTCTTTAAGATGTAATTAGAAGTACCTCAAGATCAATGTATTCTATTGCACACTGTAAAGCCAAATTAGTAGATGACCTAGTTTCAACAGGAACAGAGTTGATTTTCTTCATAGTGTATGGTATGATGTTTTGGTTTTGGGAGTAGAACAGTGTTGATAATACACTGATGTTTTAATTCTTGCTGTGCAGTGCTGCACAAAGCCAAGGATATTTCAGCTTCTCATACTGTCCTGCCAGAGAAGGGCTGGGGGAGAAGCACAAGCAGCTGGGAGGAGACAGAACCAGGTTAGCTGACCCAAACTGGCCAAAGGAATCTTTCATATCTTATGACAGAAGAATTCAGAGGAATTAATTTAGAGGAATGAATTCATTATTATTTCTTCCACTTCATAAAGTAAACTATGGTGTTGTAAACAGATATAATAAAAACAGTAAGCTACTTGGCAGTGATGTGAAATTACATATAATTTACAGGGATCTTTTGCTGTAGTGTTATCATCAAAGGTTCCTGAGGAAGAGACCGTGTACACTTCTATCTGTGGGTTTCACTGTCTTACTTGAAATAGATTCAAATAAAATTAATATTTTTACATAGCACTTTTGCTTTTGAAGTTTCTCCTATAAAGAAGATTCTCATCAAAGTGTAAGCATATGTTCATGGTTTTGGTATTTTCATTTTTATAGCTGAAAACTATACTTGCAGTTTCTTCATGCTTTTTTTGTATAGAAATAAGAAAATATTTCTGATTATCATAAGTCACTTTTTGTCAAAGTTAAAAAAAAAAAAAAAAAAAAGTAGTTAAATTAGCACAAACTACTTTAAATTTCTCCATAGAAGTAAGCACAATTGTGGTTTGAATGTTATAAATGTATCGACTTCACAGGCTACCCAGAAGTGATGTGGACCAAACGATAGAAGTTAGCCATGCTTTTGATGGGACAAGCATGTTAGATGAAGATGAGGAGAATTTTCAAAGAGCTCTGGCTCTAAGTAGGCAGGAAATCGATATGGAAGATGAAGAAGCTGATCTTCGTAGAGCCATTCAACTCAGCATGCAAGGTACAGTGCTTTTTTAAAATTTTACTTGCAATGTTCTTGTTGCTCATGCTTTAGCAGCTACTGAAAACAGCTTCAGACAGCTGCTTTCAGCATGCTTCAAGCTCTGAAAAGACTGGCTTTGAGGCATAGAGGGATAATCCAGACTTTCTTGTGTCTATCTCCTTCCTGCTGTTTGAAAAGTTAACTTCAACGTTAATATTGATTTTTAGGAGACAAGAACAAGGAGGGAGGGAGGAAGGAAAGGAGCCAATTCTAGAGTGAGAAAGTGACAGTGAAGTTAGCCTAGGTGTTTATTTCACTAACAAGTCTGTTTTCATCATGTTTGAAGAATGATGTGGTTTTTTTTGTTTTTATATTAAGAAAAAAAGTAAGTTATAATTTTACTGTAATTAGTAGGATATGGCTTGTTCTGATTTTAGGTAGTCGTCAAAATGAGTTCTCAAACTCGTTACCACAGAATGCTTCTCAACCACCACACACCAGTCAGACAGACTCTGTTTCTTCAGAAGATCTGCGCAGGAGAAGACAAGCATATTTTGAAAAGTAAAGTAGCTGATAGAAAACTAAATCTGCACTTAGAAGTAAATGTCTTATTGTTCAGTGCTTTTGGGCTGTGGGTGAATTTCTCTCAGAGATCCAGCTTGATTTAACCCTTACCCTGTTTTCATAGCAGTACTAGAATTTTGCTATTCCCATGCGTTCCTAAGAAATAAAGCCTGTAAATAAGAGGGGATCTGTTAGTAGTGTACCATCACTCTTATGAAGGAAAGCAAATAAATATTTTAGAATATTTCTACTACTGTAAATAATTTCCATAATTATTTTCCTGAAGAATACTCTTCCTCTAAGACTTCTGGAAACTATTTCTCTTGTGAACATCACACAAAGATTTTTTAGATGATGCTTCATTTCTCATTTCTGGAGCGCTGCCTTAATACATATTCATGGTTTTATTGTAGTCTTTGCTTATCTCTATTTCCCAGTGATGAAGGAAATTTAGATAAGGGAGAAATGCTGCAGAAAGGAGGTGACAGATATCACATGAGAGGATAGTAATGCAGAATGCCTGAATTCTGGGAAAACAGGCCTGTAATTTGGAATGTCAGATATCCCAACATGAAGCTTAGCAGAGGAAACAATTGAAGAGATTTGGGATGGTGTGGGTGGGTTAATATTTCGAACGGCAGCTTATACATCTAACTCTTGGCCTTCCTTAACAATGAAATAGATTTGATATAGGAGTCATACTGATCTTAATTCTACTTTTCTTTAAATTTATAATTATTTCAGGCAGCAACAGATAGAGCAGCAGGATCTGACGCTGAACCTACATGACAAACCAACTATAAACTCAAGCACTCTAGAAGCTGATCCAGGTACTGTTTTTTAAACTTATTTCCAACATTGAAATATATTTTATTTACCTTTGTAAATAAATATATCTCAGTATATTTTATTTACCTTTGTATTGTGCTCTGCTTCCTCACTTTCCTTCCCTGCCTTATTTCTCACCCCAGCAGCAGTTCAAACTGCGCATCACAGCCATTACTCTTCTTGGCAGAAGGAAAGGATCACTTTCTTGAAAAGTCTGTTTTGCTGTGAATGTCAGTACCTTGTTCCAGAGTGAACTATTAGACTGAGCTCTGGCTTTGCTTTTTGTTGTTTAGTTTGGCTGGGACAGAGTAGGTATGGACAAAAGGAGCAAAGAAAGCATTTAATTATAGTTGAGAACTGAATCTGTGCATTTATTACAATTTGTATACATCTGTTTTCTTTAGGAGGTGATATGAGTGAGGAGGACATGCTTCAAGCAGCTATGAATATGTCCCTGGAATCTGCTAGAAATCACATGAGTACAGAAGAGAAGAAATGACATCATAATTTTTTCCCATCTATTGTCAAAACACTACATCTCCGTTACAATTTTACTGTGTGGATGTTGCACAAGCTGGGTTCATTTCAGAGTTTTGGAAGCAGGAATGAAGGGTTGGCTGGAGCTCAGAGTTTAGAGGGAATCTGCAAATATGAAATGTTCGCACTATTTTAGAAAACCATAGCACTCCTACTACAAGAGTAACAGTATTGAAGTTACTTAAGTTACTCTTGATCAAACATACACATGTAGCAGCTGTAACTTGCATTAAAAAAGAAAAATTGTTTTGAAAAAATCTATAGAGAGCACAAAGGGTGCCAAAAACTGGTATCAACCAGTTTTTTTCCATACTAATACAAAAATAGATGGAAGTTGTATTCATAAGTTGCTAGATATAAGAAAACACTTCAGATGGAGGAAAAAAAAAACTAAATTCTGTTTATCTTAGGTAACTTGTTTTGTGATTCATTCTTCAAATGACTTGATGCCAACTTTTTGATCCTGCTGTCTGCTTTTGAAATGACCCACCCTGCAGGAGAAACCTAAATCTGTAAATGTATTGCTTGGCAATTAAACAAAATCTCCAGTGTATTGTAGATCATGACATTCACTGAAAGATTCCAGAGTGCTTCTGATGTTCTAACACTTTCCAGTTTTACTTTTAGTTTTACTTGTTTCCAAGTTCGTGCTTGAGGTAGGATTTTTGCTTTGTCATTTTGTCTTTTTGTAAATAACTTTTTTTTAATGTTAGTTTTTTTATAATCTTTCTGGTTATACCACTGTTTTTATCATAGAAGTATCACAATGGGTTAAACAGGTTTTCTTTTATATTTCTACTGCATTATCTTTTCCTCTTCACCCTTAATTCTGGCCTTTCAGTATCATAGAGCTGTAACTGAGTCTAGGAGAAAGGAAAATGGGGAAGATCTGGGTGCCATAAAATCAGTGCCACATATATAAGTCGCATTCCTGCAGTCTGCAATGACCTCTGTGCAAGTATCTCTTCTAAGAATGAATATTTATGTCCGTGTGGGTGCTCTTTCTGAAATGATTTTTGACTGTCTGTCAGAATGTTGTAGCTTTTTCAGGAATGGCCTTTACTCATGCACCTTAAAATTTTTTATCATGCTGTTTTCTGATGCTGAGAAAAAAAACACAAAACAGGGAGCAAAGGATGGGAGATAGCTTATTCTATTCGTTGTAGCACATTTGTTTTGATACCCAGGATGAATGTGTGATAGGGTGAACGAACTTGACTTCCAACTTAGTGCAAAAATTGATGTTTCATTTTACTAAATGGTGCTTGAAATACAAATTCTGTTTACATATAAATTATATGGAAATATGTTATACATACAGTATGTAAGCTGTATTCAATGCATTAACAGTTAGCACAGGCACTCTAAGAATATCTTTTGAAAATAAACCCAAATTTCTTTATCAAAATATCCTTATGTAGTATCATTGCACAATAGTGACATATAAAAGCAGTACGACCTTAATGGTAGTTAAATGGAAGTATACATTCAGCATCGAGTAGTTCCTACTTGAAAGGGCTCTTACCTCTCAGTAAATATTTGTTTACAGCAATGGTTTCTTGATAGGTTAGAGTATATATTATACATATAGAGTGAATTCTGTTTTCCTGGATTTCCACTGCTGGGATATGTAGTATGATGTGAATTTTGACATGACAGCACTACTTTTTAAAAATTAAGATTTTGTTTTGTATATAATCCTATTGTGCACATGTAATCTCTATAATGTGCTGAAGTAATACAGCCAAGTAATGGCATTGAGAAGACACGTGTGCAAATGCCATTTTGAAATGCTATATTTTTCAGAAGGTAGATTTGATTGAAATTTATATGAAAATGAAAACAGAAGAGGAGTATGTAAAGCAGTGAGTTATCTCTGTGCTTGTTTGCAAATTATTCACATTAACTTCCCTTCCTTTGTTGTGCCGTAAACTGACCCTGAAATCTCTCTTTTAATAAATAGGTGTAAGCTGGCAGAGCTTGTTAATACTTACTTGATACTAGTACTTGAACTTGGACCTTTTATCTTCTGTTACAAGAATATCATAAAAAGATCATTTCTGTAGCTACATAGTATAGTGGTCCTATATTTAAAAATTTTAAAAAATTCCCTTGAATTGCATTAACTAACCTGTGACAATAACATCATAGAATCATAAAGCTTGTAAAGGACTTCTAAGAACATCTAGTCCATCCACCTATGACCAATATTGCCCACTAAACCATGTCCCTCAGTACTACATCTACCCTTTCTCTTAACACCTTCAGGGACAGTGACTCCACCACTTCCCTGAGTAACCTGTTTGAATGTCTCACCACTCTTTCTGAGAATAAATTATTTCTGCTATCTAATCTGACCCTCCCCTGGCACAGCTTGAGGCCTTTCCTCTCACCCTGTCCGTTACCTGGGAGAAGAGGCTGACCCACAACTTCCTTTCAGGCATTTGCAGAAAGCTATAAGGTGTCCCCTGAGCCTCCTCTAGGCTAAACAATCCCACTTCCCTCAGTTGTTTCATAAGACTTGTGTTCCAGACTCCTCACCTGCTTCCCTGGGCATAGTTTACGGCCTCAATGTCTGTCTTGTAGTGAGCGGCCCAAAACTGAACACAGTACTTAAGATGCAGCCTTGCTGGAGTTGAATACAGAGGGGGGAGGATCACCTCCCTGTTTCTCCTGGCTATATTGTTTCTCATGCAAGCTGGGATGCCCTTGGCTTTCTTGGCTACCTGAGCACACTGCTGGCTTATGCTCAGCTGAGCATCAACCAACACTTCCAGATCCTTTTCCTCTGTGAGGCTTTCTAGCCTATAGTGTTGCATGGAGTTGTTGTGACAGGAGTGCAGAACCCAGCACTTAGGCTTGTTGAATGTCATCCCATTGGTCTCAGCCCAGCTATCCAGCCTGTCCAGGTCCATCTGTAGGGCCTTCCTACTCTCAAGTAGTTCAGTTCTTACCTCTAATTTGGTGTCGTGTACAAACGTACTAATGGTGCACTCAGTTCCCTCATCCAAATTATCAGTAAAGATATTAAATAAGATGGGCCCCAGTACTGACTTCTGGTACATGTTTTTTATAATCACTGAAGTGTGGAGGTTTGCATTTGAACTTTCGTGTTGTTTTTTAAGTTACTCTACCCAAGTGTTTTAACCTGTGATGCTTATAAAGTAACAGTGCCTGAAAAGCACAAATATGTGAGTCAGATTACAGGGCTAACCTTGTCTCTTTCTGTGTTGAAACAGCATCACTCTACAAATATCAGTTTGGCATTCAGAGGAATGTCAAGTTTGGTGAAGTATATTTAACTGCCAAGTCAAGCAATTTGGAGGTAACAGTTAAAACTAAGTGTGCTAACTGCACCAACACAAAAGACTAATTCTTGACAGAACATATTTTTTGACCCAGTTCTAAAGTTCAAAATGTGTGGACCTGCCAAATTGTCAATAAAAAGCTGATCTTGTTTTCTCTGCGTGCATTCTTTTAATGATAAACACTTCTCATTGTGGTTGAACTGTGCTGATAAGTGTGGCATTTACTAATTCAGAACCTATTCCTAGTGAAACTGAATGGGGTTTTTTTTTTTGTTTTTTCTTTTTCCCACATAGCTATAGGCCAAAGTCTGTTGTTAAAGAGCATACATTTATTTATTTTAATTACAATAAGATACTTAAGGGGAATTCAGACTTCATTCATGTGACAGATGTTACATGAATTTTATGAGTATTTTCCTCACAATCCATCTGACACAATTTGTGTTCTGCTTATAGAAATCAAAGTGGTAGGGGAATGAGTGATACTTCTGTTAGGTGACTTCCAAAATACGTACGTATGTATAATTCTGTAAACTGTTCTCATGGTTTTGTAATGAGGGCAGGATGAAGAAGTAATGCCGTCGTGCTTGAATGCAGTTCTTGTTAGGCATGGTATTATGGATACTGAATTTATATTTTCAAAATTTTCTGGCCTTGGAGCTAATCTGGTATAATACTGGCTTATTCCTCCTACCTTTGGGATCTTTGCACTATTCAAACGTAAAAAAAACACGAGCAGTGGGTTTAAATGTAATTTTCAGCTAGTGTTTATTGTTTTTTGTATGTGATTACTTTGCAGAATTTACACTATAAGGTGCCCATAAATTTCTCACCTGGAGTAATAAACACCATTACAATGTTAAATCTCCAGTGGGTTCTAATATTGGACTATTGCAGCTACTATGAATCTATAAAAGGTTGGGCAGCAGAGATAAGAACTGTGCTTAAAATAGCATCCACACAAGTAAGCAGTTCTGTTTCACTTTTCTGGACAAATACTGTTGTCTGCAAGCTACTTTGTTTTATGATAAAACTGACAATTCAGCTTTTAAAAAATGAATAACAAAGTGTTGAAGTTATTCCAGGCAGAATTAGAATTTTTCTAGAACTTAGTAACTTTCAAACATAGAGATAAAAGTGAACAAATGGGTTTTTTCACTGATGAATGTTACGGAGAATTAGGTTTGGGACACCAGAACTCATACGTACACAAGAAGTATAGCTGTACAATTCTTATTACCAACTTTAAAAGTTGGCTTTAAAGAAATAAAACGTTTTTAAAAATCCAAGAAAAAAAATATAACTGGAAATATTTTTAATGGCATAGATGGAAAATGAACAAATTAATTTTATAAGCTGCTTCTACCTTACATTAAACAAGACAAACTCTTGAGAAATCTTCAGGTACTCAGAAATCATTTAAAAAAGAAAGGTCTAACAGACTTACGCGTGCACCTACATCACCAGTCGTTCAAGTTAAGCCCAATATTTTGTAAGTGGTCCAAATATTTATAATTTACAGTACAGGAATGAGTAGCATTCTCGTATTGTATCCAGGCTGTCATGGAAGCATGAGCTATTTTACAATCAATTTTTTTTTTAACCTGCATACATACTTTGTGCCTTGTCTGCATTAATGGCATTAAAGAAATCTTTTGGTATTCAACCTGTGCTCCTCCTTCCTCCGTTCTCGTTCTTCAGAAAACGTTTAAATGCGTGCATCTTTGCACCTACTTTCACAAAACCGAAGTGCTCTTACATTTTTACTTCAAGGGAAATACGTAATTGTCACTGCATTTATGGTTTGTTTTTCACCTAGTACTGACACTGTAATTCAGGGGGAAACGTAAAAGGGCTTGAATGGAAAGGGTTGTAATGCTGAGACAGAACTGTGCAAGGACAGCTTTGATTGTCTTTAAAATATCCAAGCTTTGATAAAATGTTATCTTACTGTGTGAAACCTCACGTGTACAGCTTCCTGCGGGCGTCTTTTCTTTCCTTTTGTCTAATAGTTGCATACTTTAGAAATCATTTTCAGTAATAGGTTTTCATCTCTACTTTCAGTATGAGATCTTTGGCATTCGATTCCTCCACCGTTTTTGTGTATATGAAGTATATAATGCTGGAAAGGTTTTAAAAAAAAAAAAAAAAAAAAAAAAAACAACACCTTTGTCGTTGTTTTGAATGGAAAATGGCAGCAGCGCCGTTTGATATTTTCACAATGGGGTCTAAATAGGCACAAACAGACACGGCTGTAAAAGATTCTTCTCAGGAGGAGCAGTGGAGACCCGGGCACGCGCTGTTAGAGGCGGTCCTGGGGCGGCAACGGGCGCCGCCGCTCTCGCCTGCCGGACCGCCCTCCGCGGCTCCGCCCCGATCCCGGCATCCTCCGCTGCCCGCCGGCCGCCGCGGGGCGCTCTAGCCGTCCGCGGCCGCTGTCGATGGTGCGCCGGCAGGCGGTGTCATGGCGCCCGTCGAGGTGGCAGCGGCCGGCGCTGCCGGGCGGAGTCGCTGAGCCGGGGGATGCGCACGGAGCCGACAGAGGGCACGCCGGGAGCGCTCTGCTGAGCCCGCGTAAGAGCTTCGATCTCCCCGGCGAAGAGAAGAGAGGAGGCGGCCGCCCCCTTCGCCGAGCCGGTGCCGCCCGGCGCGGAGCCGGGAGCTGCTGAGCGCGGAGGCCCGCGGCCGGCCGAGCCATGGCGTCGTGGCTGGGCGGGCTGGGCTCGGGGCTCGGCCAGTCCCTGGGGCAGGTGGGGGGCAGCCTGTCCTCGCTCACCGGGCAGATCTCCAGCTTCACCAAGGACATCCTGTTGGAGGGCGCGGAGGAAGTGGACGGTAAGAGGGGCTGCGGCGCGGGCCTGTCCGGCTGCCGGGGGAGGGAGATCGGTGCCGGGCTATCTCCGCAAATACCGCCCTTGCCCGCTTTGGTCTGCGTGTTGTGCTGGCCTCGGGATCGGGGGAATAAACAAACGCGTTCCCAGGCGGCTGTAGGAGAGGCCAGCCAGCGCTCTGTTGGTTACTCTAGTTTCTGAATTGAGCGAAGTGTTGGCTTGTCCGTCGTGGAAGTTCGCGACGTTCTTCTTTCTTTGCGTGGGCCTCGTTTGTGTCAGACCCGGTTTGATGAGCTGCTTTTGCAGTGACCTCATACGGCTGCAGTGCAGCGGTGCTATCGGTCTGACGTGTCGCTCAGACCGACGTCCCCTCTTTTGGTTTTGTTGCGGATCTTTCGGCAGGGCTGAGGGTATTCTGTAATAAGCATAAAGAATAGCAACCACACAGAGCTGCTCGTGCTTCTCTCTATAGAGTGTCGATTTCAACTACCATGGCTTGTTTGCAGCTGTGAAGCACCGTGAATGTGTTGCATAAATCGTGTTAGCAAGCTCACGCTGGAGCTGTGATGCAGATGGGGCTTTTGGTGTGTGGGTAAAATGCTCACAAGAGAGATCTTTATTTCAGGAAGGACTCTTTTCCTCACTTTTCTGAAGGATATGCTCTGAATTATTTTGTATCTTAAGTTCTGTATTGGCTTCATTTGGAAACTTACCTTCTGCTGCCAAGCTGTGCAGTCTTCTGCTGGATTTGTTGGCTAGTGGAGTATAGTGATTCTGCTTCACAGGTTTGTGCTTTGGTTTGTGTGAGAGTGAGCTGATGATCAGCAGTTGCTGCCAGTTGTACCTGAGTGCTAGCACTGCTGGGAACAGCTTTCAATTCCTACTAGTTTTGGAGCAGTGCATTTGTATGGGATCTTAGGCTTACTGACCTGGGGTGTAAAAATCCAACATCACCTAAGTGCTTTGATCCCTAAAGGCCTGCATGTATCATGTGGCCTTAGGAATGCTTTTAGGGCAGTTCCTTTCCTTCCAGTGAGGCACTGGCACAGGCTGCCTGGAGGTGTTCAAGAAAAGTGCCGCATATCACGCTGAGTGATGGGGTCTAGAGCAGCCTCAGGTATGGGCTGGTGGTTGGACTAGATGATCTTAGTGATCTTTCCAACCTTAATGATTCTGTGGTTTTCTTACCCTGACTTTTAATGTTATTCACTGTTTTGACTGCTGGCCTAACTCGTGATGCTGTTGGTGGATTACAGATGCTAACATCTTCAGTTTAATGGCTGTATTGCAGCCCCTGCAGTACTCGAGCAACATTGGTTTTAGTCGGTGTATAGGAAACTATAAAATACAGCATTTAGGTGTACGTTTGTGTTTATTTCAAGTTTTGAAAAAATATGGAGGTTGCATTCTAGCCCATTAATTGTGATTAATGTGATTAATTAAGTGATTCCTCGTTAATAAAAGGAAGTGTTCTATTTATACCCACTAAATCTGGGAGAAGGGAGAAGTAAATGTAGATTATTATTAGTTAAAATTGATCTTTAAAGAAAGAAGATCCAAGGGGAGAACAACACACTTTTTTGTGTGGTCAAACTGCATCGCCTTTGTAAATGTCTTAAAGGGTTTGTGTCCCCTCACATAAGGGACAGGATTGGTGTTCTGTTGTGTGGGGTTTTTTAGCTGTTGGTTTTTGTTTGTTTGTTTTCCTGACTAAATTTAGTCACCACTGTATGTATTTTAGGGAATTAATCCTTGTTCTGAACCTTCACATGAAATTGAGAAATAATCACATGCAACAGTTATGTCAGGAACAAAGTCCTAAATGAAAAACTGACTCAGTGACACGTAGCCCAGTGAAAACTGTTGTTACACTTATTTTAAAGCTTAATTTCATGCTTTTCCATTAGCTCTGTGATTTGACTTAAAGACTTGATATGAGAGAACTAGATTAAGTCCACAAGGATTCTGGCCTGAAAAATAATTACAACAGTGTTCTGATAATGGCAACTTCTCATATTTAGTGCAAACAAGCATTAAAGCAGTCTAAAGAAAAGATACTTAGTAATAACTGTGGTTTTAAGCAATGTCTGCTCAGCATTTTAAAAGTTAATAAAACTGAACATTCTCACCTTTCTTTCAGATGCAGCAACAGAGCTACATGTGTCCAATTCCAGACTCAGAGAAATAGAAAGTATTAATGCAGCACAAAAGTCTGAAGTAAGAAATTTCAGAACATTACTGTAATTAAAAATATAAATAAAAATTGTTTCTGGTAAAGATGACATTTTGCATCAGAGTTGTTCAGCTTTGTGAAAATCTAGAAACAAGAGTAACAGAAGTATTAGATTGTGCCTCTTTCCTTTGGTGACTAGCTGCCATCATGGTTAGGGGGCAGATTTATTTACCGGGGTATGTATGCGGTGCATATTTTCATCTTGTGCTAACTAGTGCTTCATGCAACTGTTCCTACTGATTTGGGGACTTGCACTGCAACAGTAGACTGGTTGTAAAGAGCTTGCAAATGCAAAGTTCTTGTTAAATTTTGTGAAATTTTGGCTGGCAAAAACTTAATTGTTTTATACTGTTTCGTATATGTGACTCTAAATGTGCATTGCCCAACTACGCGTGACAGCGTGTCTTTTGCTACAGGCATTGAAGTTGGGTGGGTGTCTGTCTGAACTGATACAGTTCTCCTTCCGTCACCCCACTTCATGCTCTTTTTGACATAGCTACAGATGCATGTGCTCTTCTGGTGTTTCTTACAATCCCGCATGCCCTTGCAGAAAGTGTCCTCGTATTTTTGCAAAGCACTTGTTGGTCTTGTGACTTTATGTCTGTAAACCAACCATGTTCATGTATGTCATCTGCTTTCAAGAGCACTGAACAATTAGATAGTGTTTTGGAGAGATGACAGTTCCTGCTTCTTTTTCGTGATGGTTGGTGACGGGTTGTTGACCAATGTTGAAATACTGGGCTGTTAGGGATATTGGCCCCAGTTTATGCTGTGTGGCTATTTTTAAGTTCCACATATAACTCAGCTTTGGATTTTTCTTCTTGGCCTTTACCTCTGGTCGCCACAAACTACCACGCTATATAAAAGTGGAAAGATTGGGTGTGATCTTGAGTTTGGGGCCACACTTGGAAATTATAGTTACTGTGTATTTGGAGTGAAATAATGCAAGAAACCTGTTCTGTTTAGATGATTGTCGTTTGGAATTTTTTTTGTTTTGTTTTGTTGTTGTTGTTTTTTAAGTCTTCATCAAACTTACATTTTTCTAGTTCCATAAGAACTGTTTGGATGTCGTACTCAGGGACATGATTTAGCAGAGGACTGTTAGAATTAGGGTAGTATGTTTAGGTCATGGTTGGACTCGATGATCTTTAAGGTCTTTTCCAACCTGAGTAATTCTATGATTCTATGTTCAGAATTTGCTGATACCCGTTTCTCATTTTTCTTAGAACGAGAGACTGAAAAAAGTTTGTAGCGACTTAGAAGAAAAGCATGAAGCAGCAGAGCTTCAAATAAAACAGTTATCTGTGGAGTACCGAAATCAGCTGCAACAAAAAGAGGTATGATACAGAATAAATGATGTAAATACAACTACAATGTATTGTATTGCTTTTGTTGTTGTTTAGTTACAGTATCTGTGCCCTTTCAGGTGAACTATTAGTCACAGTTCTGAATTAGTGTTATGGTTTGGTTGTTCATGAATATAGAAACTGACTAAAACTGACTAAAATGAATTTAATTGAGTCACATAATATAAACAGAGCTGCCAGCAGCTGGGAGAGAAAAGAGCACGTTTGAGAAAAGAGAAAAGAACATCATTTGTGTCTCAGAATTTCTGTGATCACTGAGAAATGATACACTAACTGCTCTGTATTTCTAGTTCAGTTATCTTCTGAAGGTGCAATGGCAACAAACTCTCAGATAAATAGTCTGTGAATATTGCAGTTGTTTATCTTAAAGTGTAAAATTAAAGGAAACAGAGCTACCTTTCATAATTTGAGAAAGTGTCCCTTTGATATAAACATTCTAGTTTTATCACCCACTGTGTAACGTGGGCTTTCATAGCCATCTAAATGAAGAAGGGTGCAAGTGTGCCTAGAATATTATGCAAAATGAATTTTATTTCAGCTTTATTTGTAAATGCATGGGTGAACAAGATGAAACAGAATTTTGAGATATATAATATTCTGCTCTTTAACTATAATAATAGAATTCTTCTGTAAGTATTGCAGGGAGTTAATTTTAGTTTGTTATAAGTAAACACATTTGCAATACACTGAAATGCTCAGCATAAAATAAATGTTACCACATTATCTTGAATCAGTAACTTGACGATACATTGTTTAATTTTCATATCTGAATTAACTCTTGAAATAATCTTATTTTGGTGCAGCCTATTAGTCTGAATACAGTGAAAATATACAGGCATCTCAGTACTGAAAAGTCAGCAGAAACTTCCACTGGCGTATATGTAGAAATACTTAACCAGAAGAGTATTAACACTTTTAGTATGAGTCTTGTGTGAGATACTTTGTAACTATGACTGCTTTTCTCATTCAGAAGTGTTTAGAATTTTTATCCTTTACTTTCTAGTGGAAACGACCGCTATTTTATGCTGGGAGGGAGTTGTATTTCATTGTTCTTTTGTAAAAGTACAAAGAGAGCATATTTTGATATTCTTACTGAAACAGTGCCTTATATTCTGTACGTTCAGGTGGAAATCAGCCATCTAAAAGCTCGACAGAATGCATTACAGGAGCAGTTGCAGAAACTTCAGACCGCTGCTCAGTCAGCACAGTTAGGAGGTGGTGTTTCACAACCAGCCACTACATCAGCCTCCTTTGTTCCTGTGGTTAGACATTCCTCAGGTTTTGAAGGTGATGACATGGATTTTGGGGATATAATCTGGTCTCAACAAGAAATAAACAGATTGTCCAATGAAGTTTCTAGACTTGAGTCTGAGGTTGACCACTGGAAGCAGATTGCACAGGTGAGTGATTTCTCTTCTGTCTCCCCTCCAAAATACTGTTTGCATCATATTGGCTATTTTTGGAATGGATCTTTAGCACTCATGTTGTAAAATTCATAACATGATGTGATGGGAGGTGTAGCTTAACGATGTTTTAGTCTACACTGCTTTCTGACAACAGAATACTATCAAAAGTGATAATGGGATATTGCGTACTGTTTTCACCTACTTTTCTGCCAGTACTTGATATGTCAGTTGTAATTTATGATCTGCTGAGACAAGAAAGAATATAGCCTTTCAGACTGTTGTTGACATGAGTTGTCATTCCTCAAGCTAGCTGTAGCCCAATGTCAGAGATATTTCTTTCTTCATATGGAAATACTGAAGTAAAATTAGGCAACCCTGTTACTTTACAAGTGCAATAATGTCCCCCCCCTCCCAACTGTTACACACTTGCAAGTAAAAAAAAAACAAACAAAAAACTCAATGGAGAATTAAAGTTTTGGGTTTTTTTTTTTAATTAAAATACCCTTCTTCCAAGGGAAATGACTCTAAATTTGAAGATTAGAAGCTTCATGTTACCTTTGTTGTTTTCTACCTTTGATTGCCAAAAAAAGGAAGCAATTATTTGAAAAATATATGTATTTATCACAATTTCCACTTGGAGGTGTGATATTTCTTTTCTCAGTCTTCCAAAGTGCAAGGAGCAAATGATGCTGAACAAAGTGAAATATGCAAACTGCAAAATATCATTAAGGTAAGATGACAACTTTGACAAACTTGTCCTAGCTTATACTTTATTCTTCGTGGTTTTGTATATTGTCACATGATATGAATAAAGTTAAATGTACCTGGACATGTAATGTAATTGTATGGGCTATTGAATGAAATGTTGTGCTAGATTTCAAAACAGCCTAGCATTCTGAGAAAGTGGGGGTGTTTCTGTAATTTGATAAACTTAGCACCTAAGCTTAAAAGAATGCCATCAGCATTTATGAGGGCAAATCACCTTCAAAGCTGTTGTAGACTTAAGAATTAATTTAGATCTGCAAAGTAAGGTTTTTTTTCTCCCTTCTCATCTTGCCCTTTTTTTCAATGAAGGTGCATGATACAAATTCAGATGAATTCCTGAAAGTTATTAGAAATACATAACCACTTCATTTGGAAACAGTTGTAATCTTTATTCACTCTAATACTAAATGTAAATATTTTATATTTTTTTTATTTGTATAGCATACTGTCTGAGTAAATATATATATTCAAAGGAATGTCTTTTTAAATGTTAAAAAAAAAAAACAACTTGACCTTTTATATGAGAAATCCTTTCATAAATCCTTTGATTTTACAAAGGAAAAACTGTTTCTTTTATGTTCTTTCTTAAGTCTCTGTGCTGTATTTTACCATTCTGTTTCTCTAACGATGTTTTTAGGAGCTCAAACAGAACTTAAGTCGAGAAATAGATGAACATCAACATGAACTTTCGGTGTTGCAAGATGCACACAGACAAAAGTTAGTAGAGATAAGTCGTCGACATCGAGAAGAACTGAGTGAATATGAAGAGCGAATTGAAGAACTTGAGAATCAGTTACAGCAAGGTCTTTACTGCATGCTTATTGTTGAGATTCCTTTCTGATTTAATAAGTAGTGAATTGTGGTTAAAGCGTGTTACGTTATTCTCAGTGTAATAAATAGGAGTAGATCACATTTAGGAATTTGAATTTCAACTTTAATTCAGTTTCATGTTTAAGGCAGGCACATGTCCTCTTTTGTGCACTGTGTTGGGTTGAACATCTGAATTACAGCAAGGTTAGAAAATCTCAGCATAAAAATAGTGAGAAGTACTATATACAGTTTGGGTTTCTAAATTGAAACTTTGAGGTTGCTGTAAGAACCACGTATGTGTCTGTGGCGTGAATAGGTTGTCTACAAGAAGCTCAGTGGTTATCAGAAGGAGCCTTCATTGTATCTTGAAGGTACTTCATATTCTGTAAGAAGTCGTGTCAGTGGGAATTTCCTCTAGGAGCTTCTTTGCATAAGTATTTAAGATCTGCTTCTAAGTCTTTGTTTAACTTGTTAAAACTCTGGCTTCTGAAGATTGTAAGTTCTGCTTTTGGTAAGATATATCAATAAAGAGAGAAAATATTTTTGCAGGCTCATAACTTTTAAGGCAGCACAGTAATCTATTTCTCAAAATCAGATGCCTCTTAGAATGTAATGTCTTTTATGTGCACTGCACTTACACATTCCAATAGGGCACATTTGTTAAAGTTAATGGCAGGAATCACATCTTTTCTTTACGAGTTGTCTGTAAAACAAATGCTGCTCTCAGCTTTCAAATAACTTTAGACTGTATCTGATATTTGGTTGGTTCTGTTTGAGAATGTAATATGGACTGGGGAGAGGAAAGCTGTCTGAGCTTACACTTGAGTTGTTAGTATGTTTTCATTTTTCTTCTGTGCATTTTTTTATTCTGCTTTTTTATACTCTATAACTTATGTGGAAATTGCTTTATTAGGATTGTGCAGAACTATGTAATACTAATATGGTGGGTCTGTAAAAACATTTCTGCAAAATGAGGTCTTTAGGTGAAAAACTTGGCACACTGTTTGGCAAATGAGGTTATCAAGTAATTTAAACTTTCTGCAGCCACTTATAAACTGACAAAATCTAATTCTGTCATTAAGATTTATTAGCAAAAATGTGTTGCATATATGAAGTATTGTACTCTGTGACAGCCATTCAGCAACTCTTCAACATTAAATTATAAACAGTTTTTTTGCATCAGACTGAATTGGATGGGTTTTGATAAATTAATCTTAGAAAACAGACAGATTGTGTCCTGATAAATTGGCTTCTTTCATCTTTCCCACTCCTCCTGGTCAAGGATGTGTTAATGAAATCTTCAACAATGTGTGTCTTGCAACACTTTTTTAAAACTTAGAGCCAAGGAGATCCAAGTATTTGAAAAACTGTTTATCAAATCAGTCATATGCATGACGGTGCTTCAAACATTAATTCTGTTTACTTTAGTTTTCTGTTGATTGTCATGTTTTTGTTTTAGATTATCCCTCTGTCAGGAGAAGGGATGAAAGAGACTTTCAAACAAAAGATCTACCGTGGCTTTGGTTGCAAACTCGATCTGTTTTGCTTTTTAGATGGCGTAAGCACTGATGCCATGGTTGATTCTAAAATTAGTGAACAGGAAAAAATGGCTCGGAATCTAGAAGGAGGGAAAGCAGAAGACTTGCAAATTATAAAGGACCTAGAGGATGAAATAAGAAAATTAAATGAGAAGTTATCTTCTACCAAAGAAGAAAACAAAATTCTTCTCAAAGAGCAAGAACTGCTAAAGGTAGAAAAAATCCAACTAACCCAGGAACTTGAAAGTCTAAAATCTGACTTCAGTATGCTTCAAAGTTCTGTTGCAGAGCAGGATGCTCTCTTGAAAGAACAGAAGTCTCAATCCAAGACACCGCTACCAGAAGATGTTGTCAGTCTGCAACAAGCACTGTTAGGTACAAAGATGATGTGGGTTTATTTTACTGTTTTTGATTTTTAATAATATGTTGTCACATATTTTCAATTTTAATGCTTAGAATTTACTCTTATAGAATGATAGAGCGGTTTATGTTGGAAGGGATGTTAAAAGGTCATTTAGTTCCAACCTCTTGCCTTGAGCATGGACACCTCCTACCAGACCAGGCTGCCCAGGGCCCCATCTAACCTGGCCTTGAACACATCCGGGGATGGGGCACCCACAGCTTTTCTTAGCAGTCTGTTCTACTGCCTCACCACTATCATATCAAAAAATTCTCTTGTAACATCTGATCTAAATCTCCCCTCTTTTAGTTTAAAATGATTCCCCCTCGTTCTATTGCTATGCTCTCTGATAAGGAGTCTCTCTCCAGCTTTCAATTAGGCCTCCTTTAGGCACTGGGAGGCCACTATATTTTAAGAATTTGAAACTGAATATTCAGCTATGTACCTTTAAAAGCTGCTGCTTTAAATAAGAGTTGTTCACTGAGATAAGAGCAGAGAATGTAGTTAGGCCTGGAATGATAAATGTAGAGGTTTCTGATACCAGTAGTTGTCATGTGTGTCAACTGTTTAATAGTTTTCTTTCTTTTGAAATAAGCCTAGATACAAGTTTTATTGTAAAAGTACGCTTTTTCTGTGATACAATGTGGTATCAAATTTGGCCTGTTGTGGATTCAGTTGTAAAAGAGAACTTTTACTTTCTAATGTGTGCATTTGATTCCTTTAAAAAAAAAAAAAAAAAAAAGTATTTCATTACAATGCTATGAAACTTTTTTCTTTTGAGCAGTAGAGTTCTGCTGGGCAAGGTAGGAGGATGGTTTGGTTTGGTTTTTGTTTTTTTGAAAGTAGTAAAACTGTGTTTTGTTTTCCATTATAGAAGCAGAAAGAGAAATAGCAAGGCTTTCAAGTTTAAATCAGGTAAGGCAATTTCTGAATTAAGCTAACAAAAAGCAGCAACAACAGTAACTTGTGGAAAATACATGTTCTTAGTAGTATATATTTTTGCAGCATTCACACTGTGCATAAATAACCTTGTAGTCAAGAAAGTAGTTCTAAATTGTTTTTATAATTACATATGAAAGTCAAGGGAGCAATACATTTTGGTTTGTGAAACTCCACAGTATACTCTGTTGAAGAAAACAACACTTTACTTAGGCTACTGTAATATATATTCTTAAAGTATTGTACATAAACTTCCCTTTAAATTACTGGAAAAACAGTGCTTTAGACAATATAAAACTGTATTCATATTAGGTGTTTATTCTTCCATGTTCCTCCACTGATATTTATTGGTAAAGAGTTAATACAGGTGATGCTTTTTAAATGCTCTGGATTCTTACCTTAAGTATTTAACTATTTAAATACTGTTTTTGTAGGCTGACAGTCCGGTTCATATGACAGAAGATGTTCAGGCATTTACACTAGATCTCCAAGTTCTTAAAGAAGAAAATCTTAAACTTAGGAATGAAAAGGTATGTATGTTAGATTTCTGATCTGTGTTGTTTACATATTTTTTTCTACACAGCGGTAAGTATTGGTATATTCAGTATAGTTTTGACAATGCTGTTCTAAAATAGCTTTTTCTTCTGTGTAGTGCTCTAATATTACATTTTATCTTACTGATGAAGTTAATGTATCTTTTTATTTATTTATTTATTTATTTATTTTGCAACATTCCAGCAAGTCCTTTATAAATTCAGACTTGAGAGATATGACTTAGTTTATTTTGTATCCAGCAGTTTTTTCAAGTAGGATCTTTTGTATATTGCATCAATTAAAAACTTCCTATAGCAGTTTTTGTAAGGATGTTTTTCATTGCCCTTGACTCCTTTCTTGTGCATTCTGTATGTTTAAAATGTCTCTGAAAGATGTATAGTTTATCCCAACTGTGGATCCATACCTCAGTGGTGGATGTAATTGTGATTGTCAGGCCATGACTTTTTATGAAGAAGTTTGTAAAGTACACTAATGAGCATCGTGAAAGAAGTAATCATGGAAAAAAAATGTATATATGAATGTTAAAGATGAATACTTCATAATAAAGAATTTCTAATTGGGATAATGTTCATATAGACTCTGAGATGTTAACATAAAAATGCATGCTCTGCTTTTATTTTTGAGTAAAAGAAGGCATTTCACAGTGGGACAGTACAAATTTTGTCAGGAGAGGCTAATATGTAGATTTTTCTGTTTGAGTTAAGGAGGAACTTGAGAAGGAACTGCTAAATGCACAATGTAAAGATGAGAATATTATTTCTGCATATACTGAGGATCAGAATTCAGAATTAAGACAGTTAAAGCAAGATTTGGAAAGGAAAGAACATGAATTAAATGAAAGTATTGCTGAAAGAGAAACATTAATAGCAGAATTGGAAGAACTAGACAAGCAGAATCAAGAAGCTACTCAGGTAACAAACATTCAAATTACTTGTTGAATTTCAAAAATGTATCTTTATATTTGTGTGTGTTTATCTTTTAAGATGATCTTTGCACGTAGATAAGTTATCCCTGGGGCAAATAAACAAATGGAGATATTGGGGCCAGTGTTTCACCATCTTGATGTGAAATCCTAAAGTGTAAGAAACTTGCTTGTTGCAGACAAAGAAATATGACATGTCTGCTGCCCACAATGCATGTTACTTTCTAAAGTCCAGATAAATACATAATTTTTGTTTATATGTAGTTCAGAGGTTTTTATCCTATTAGTACTTTAATTCTGTCTTATGATAGTTTAATTAAGATGAATGATTTTTAAAAACTTTGTCTTCCTTTCATTGTTTTTAATTTTGTTGAACAGTTAATCTACTGCATCACAACTTCTTCATAATATGGATGTTCGTGGAGCAAAGAAAGTCATGTTATATATAATGAAATTAAAATTATACTTTTATCTATCTTGTTGTATTGACCATTAAGGCCAGTCATCGTTTGAGGGGCTGCATCTTCAGAACTGTTCATTATTAGGCCTATCTGTACAAGAAACATCAAGGCCTTGGCACGCGTCCGGGGAAGGGCACTGAAACTGTGAAGGGGCCTGGAACCCAAGTCTTATGAGGAGCAGCTGAGGGAACAGAGATTGTTTAGTCTGAAGTAGAGGAGGCTCAGGGGAGACCTTACTGTTCTCTACAACTGCCTGAAAGGTGGTAGTAGTGAGGGGACAGTCAGCCTCTTCTCATGTGTAAATAACAATTAGTCATTTAGCATTGATTACTTGATACTACTTGTCAACTCGATTTTTTTAAAATAGAAAGTATTTTTTGTTTCCAGGCAAATTTTTAATTGTTCAGAAGATGAAAATCAAATACATAGGTCTACTGATTCTCCTTCTTTTCTGACAAATTCTTGTTTGTCTTCATTTCAGCATATGATTACGCTAAAAGAGAAGCTGTCAAGGCAACACATAGAAACCGATAGCATCACCAAACAGCTGAAATTTGACATAGATGTTGAAAGAAAGAAAGTAGCAAAATTAGAAATGGAGAAGATGGAAACTATTAAGGAGTTAGATACTCAGAAAGAAAAACTAAGTCAATGTTCATATGCACTTAATGATTTGCATATAAGTAAGCAACAACTTCAAGATAATGTTAGAAACCTTCAGGAACAGTTGAAGAAGGCCCAGGACTGTAACTTGCATAATAAAAAAGAAATTAAAGATTTGCAACAAAGACTGAAGGAAAGAGAAGAGGAACTTTCTCTATCCTTGAGCAAGTTAACAGAAAATATTAAGCAGGCATCTAGCCACAGTAGTCAAGATCTGATTCTGAAAGAAAGAGACGTAGAAATCGTAAAACTACAGAATAAACAACTGGAAAATAAGCAACTAAATGAAGACTTAGAGAAATCTCTGTCTGATCTCAAAACAGAAAATGGAAAGCTAATAGCAGCCTTTGAAGAACTAAAACAGGAGTTAAATGATACAATTTCTGAGAAGAATAAAGTTTGCTTAGAGAAAGACACAGTTGTGGAAGCTTTGAAATTGGAAAAAAGGCATTTAGAAACAGAATTAAGTCAGGCTGAAAAACAGCTTTTTGAACAAGCACGCAAGTATGAGCAAACTATTGAGGAACTATCAAATGCACGTAGTATGGATACCACTGCATTGCAGCTTGAACATGAGCGCCTAGTTAAACTCAATCAGGAGAAAGATTTTAAGATTGCAGAACTCAAAAGGAGCATGGAGCAGATGGAAGTTGACCATCAAGAAACAAAAGAGATGTTGACTACTAGCTTAGGGGGACAAAAGCAGTTGACAGAACTCATAAAAGAAAAGGAGGAATTTATTGAAAGACTTAAAAATCAAGCCTCGCAGGTGAAGCAGGAACTCGAGGAATATAGGGAAGTTTCAAGAAAACAGGATGTCTTAAAACAGAATTTAGAGGAGAAAGACAGAAGTCTTGCTATCATGAAGGAAGAAAACAATCATTTGAAAGAAGAAATTGAACGTCTTAAGGATCAGCAAAGTCGAGCTACACCTGTGGTTGAGCCTAAAACTCTAGATATTATTATTGAACTTGAAAGTGAAGTGACACAATTAAAAGTGATAAAGAATAATCTTGAAGAAGAAATAGAAGTTCACAAAAAAACAATAGAAGATCAGAATCAAAAAACAGCGCAACTTCAGCAGTCCTTGCAGGAGCAAAGAAAGGAAATAGATGAGTCTAAATTTCAGTGTGAACAAATGAATGTCACACATGAAAGACTCTCTTTAGAGAAAGATGAGGAAATTAAAAATTTGCAGAAAACAATTGAGCAAATTAAAACTCAGTTGCACAAAGAGAGACAGGTTATTCAGACTGATTCCACTGATCTTTTTCAGGAAACAAAAGTTCAGACACTTAATGGAGAAAATGGGAATGAAAAACATGACTTATCTAAAGCTGAAATTGAAAGACTAGTAAAAGGTATCAAGGAAAGGGAGATGGAGATTAAGCTTCTAAATGAAAAGAATGTTTCTCTAAGTCAACAAATCGATCAGTTGTCTAAAGATGAAGTTGGCAAACTTACTCGAATTATTCAAGAGAAAGACTTAGAAATACAAGCTCTCAGTGCTAGAGTTTCCTCAGCTTCCTATCGGCAGGATGTCCTTGGTCTTCAGCAGCAGCTACAAGCTTATGTCATGGAAAGAGAACAAGTACTAGCAGTTCTAAGTGAAAAGACGAGAGAGAACAGTCAGTTAAAAACAGAGTATCATAAGATCATGGATATGGTGGCCGCTAAAGAAGCAGCTTTGGTAAGGTTGCAAGAAGAGAATCAAAAATTATCGAATAGATTTGAAAATAGCAGTCAAGATATGTTTAGAGAAACTATTCAAAATTTATCCCGTATCATTCGAGAAAAAGATATTGAAATAGATGCTCTAAGTCAAAAATGCCAAACCTTATTGACTGTCTTGCAGACATCCAGTACGGATACTGATAATGGCTCTGGTGGTGTTAACAGTAACCAGTTTGAGGAACTTTTAC
This sequence comes from Chrysolophus pictus, assembly GCA_037305975.1. Taxonomy (NCBI): domain Eukaryota; kingdom Metazoa; phylum Chordata; class Aves; order Galliformes; family Phasianidae; genus Chrysolophus; species Chrysolophus pictus. The sequence goes on along the minus strand of CM074580.1, from coordinate 44,908,194 downwards.
AAGAACGTGATAAATTAAAACAGCAAGTAAAGAAGATGGAAGAGTGGAAGCAGCAGGTAATAACCACAGTTCAGAACATGCAGCATGAGTCAGCTCATCTCCAAGAAGAGCTACAAAAGCTTCAAGCACAGATTTCAGTTGAAAGTGATAGTAATTCAAAATTGCAGGTAGATTATAATGGCTTGATTCAGAGTTATGAACAAAATGAGAAAAAACTAAGAAGTTTTAGTCAAGAATTAGCACAAGTTCAGCACACCATAGGACAGCTTCATAACACCAAAGATCTTCTCCTGGGTAAACTTGATTTGGTAACACCGTCTGTGACAATGGCTTCCATCATTTCACAGCCTTCAGTCGTGCAAAGCAGTGTTCCTGAAGTACTCAGTGATGAATCTAAACTCCTTCAGAAGGAATTGGAACAACTGAAAAAAAAGCTACAAGAAAAGGATTCAACTATTAGGACTCTTCAGGAAAACAATCAACGATTATCCGATTCTGTGGCTACAGCATCAGAATTTGAAAGAAGGAGTCAAGAAGAGACTGATTCAGAGATGAGGCAGATCAGAGAAAAACATGATGTCCTACAGAAATCTCTTAGAGAAAAAGATATACTGATTAAATCAAAAAGTGATCAGTTACTTTCTGTGAGTGAAAATCTTAGTAACAAAGAAAATGAAAATGAGCTTTTAAAACAAGCTGTGACTAATCTCAAAGAAAGGAATTTAATATTAGAAATGGACATTCGAAAACTGAAAGAAGAAAATGAAAAAATAGTTGTAAGATGTAGAGAAAAAGAAACAGAATTCCGAGCGCTTCAGGAAACTAATATGCAATTTTCCATGATGCTGAAAGAGAAAGAGTTTGAGTCCCACTCAATGAAGGAAAAAGCTCTCGCTTTTGAGAAGCTGTTGAAAGAGAAAGAACAGGTATGTATATTCATGTTTATTATCTTTTGAAATAAGTCTCATGGTAATGTATTTTCATGTATATGTACACATCATGTGTTTGCCTGAAATTGGTGACTCCTTACCACATCGCATTACAGAGTAAAAAATGAAAAATCAATGGATGAGTGGCTTACAATTTTATCTGTTAGTTTTACATCCATAAACCACATTTTTCATTCATTTGGAAAATATTTAATGAAGAGCTGCTCAGTATTTTGGTTTTGCCTATTCTGCATTTACTACCCTATGTTGTTTTTATTTTATAAAATTTGCAGAGATGGCAAGGAGGACTAATTTCTCAGTGTTCTTTCCTCAAGTGTCAGTCACTCCAGTGTGGTTGCTTCACAGCATCTCTAGGAGATATATGAGTTTGCACATTTTTTTATAGCTGGAGAAGCTTCACTGAAAAAAAAGAAAGAAATGGTTTCTCCTCACAATTTGACATATGACTTTTTTCTTGGTGTATTTTCAGAGAAAGGTTGCAGTAGCTTATTAATTACTGTGGAAGTAATTTGAGTGAGAATCTTTTTTAAAGAAACAAAAAGTTTCTTTAAAGGAGAATGTACTCACAGCAGTTAATTAAAACAGCGACTGTGTAGCGTCCTTTAAGAATGACTTGTATTTCATCTTTTAGTGATGAGTGGAAAAACTTCAGAATAATGTTTTCCCTGAACGTGTTCCTGTGCTGAAGGGCCATGTGTGTCTTGCCCATTTCCTTGTTACGTTAGTACTGTCTTTACATTTACCAAGGCTACGTTTCCTTTAGTATAACTGCTGTGTTTGAAATGCTTTTTTATGACTTCCACAGGGCAAAACAGGGGAATTGAATCAACTGCTAAGTGAGGTTAAATCGATGCAGGAAAAGGCTGCTACTTTTCAGCAAGAGAGAGACCAAGTTATGGTAGCACTCAAACAGAAGCAAATGGAGAGCAGTGCCCTACAGAGTGAGGTATGCCACCACATAACTTACAGTTGCAAGAAATAAAGAATAAGAAATTGCATCTATAATATTTTCTGCATAATTTTTGTTAGTAATAACTTGTAAAAGCACTCAAAATCATTACACAAGCAATATGCTTCAAAGTACATTTTCTTTGCTTACTTTCCTCTATGAAAGCTGATAATACAAGCAACTTAAGGTGTGTTCTACACAGATACAGCATTTGCATGAGAAAGAGCAGCGTCTAAATCAGGAACTGGAGAGGCTGCGTAATCACCTTATAGAAATGGAGGACTCCTATACACGAGAAGCCTTAGCTGCAGAAGACAGAGAGACCAAACTAAGAAAAAAAGTTTCAATTTTGGAAGAAAAACTTGTGTCTTCATCTACGGCAGTGGAGAATGCCAGGTAATCTTTTCATTTATCCAGCAATGCCATTGTCTGTGAATATTACGCTTAGCTGGAGGATACTGATGACTTCATTTTATTGAATTAGCATTCTAAAGCGTGCTAGATGCTTGAGAAAACAAGAAAACAGAAGTAGTGTTATCCTGAATCAGAGAGGCAATATGAAATAACCTTGACGACTGTAATGAACTAAATTTTGTCCTTTTTGTAGCAGCTATAAATATCTCAGGTCTTTGACTGATTAGAACTGGAAACAAAGACAATTCCTTAACCCATCAATTTAATTGCATGTGGAAGGATGAAAGATTCCTAATGAATACAGTTCAAAACAGGTGTGCTTGTGATACTTTCATATTATTTTCAAGATGAGTGCACATCTTCATACGTTAGCACAGAAGTGTGTACAGTGCTGTAAGCATTTATATAATTTTTTAAATATTATATTTATTAATATTATTAGTATTAAAATTACTCAAGGCTTGTCTTTAATATAGGCATGTTTGTTACTTCAAGCAAAAGATTTCATTTCACTGCAGTGAACTTGCCCAGAAGAACAAGTATATTAATCAAAAAATATATATGTAGCTGCAGTCTTTTCTACTTCCTTAAGTGCCAAAGATGAAGTTTGCTCGTAACATTCTAGCAAGGAGATTTCTGAGTTGAGGAGAATTTGTTGTGGAAACCAGTGCAGAAATTTGAAGAGTTGAGAGAAGGCTATATAAAAAGTGGTAGAATATTTTTTTAGTTCTTTGCAGAAACATGTCAAATGTATTTCAAGAAATACAGCCTATTTTTGTACCTGATATGAACCTATGTTAGTAGGTGCCTATGTTATCATAATATTTCTGTATAATGGGAAATTAAATGGATACTCAGTGGTCAGTATGGAGCTGGCTATACCAAGTTATTGGTGATTGCCTTTAATGGTAAAAGTTGGTAGAAAGACTTGTTGATTCATTTAGTAATTGAAGCAGGGCACTTCAAACAAAAGTTCTTGGATTGCAAAAATGTTATTAGCAGACTTATTTAAAATGTGTTGTTAGGAGATGTTTGTTTGTTTGTTTCAAAGAGGAATTCCGGGGATGAGGAGGGAATGTCTTCATTTTGTTGTAGTTTAATTTTCTCTGCGATGATTTTTTTTTCATTGTCTTAAATAATTTATTTCATGCTTATTTAAGTCATCAGGCTAATCTGCAGGTTGAATCCTTGCAAGAGCAATTAAACCTGATTTCCAAGCAGAGAGATGAAGCAGTGCTACAGCTCGCCATCTCACAGGACCAAGTGAAACAGTATGCATTGTCACTGACCAACCTGCAGATGGTGCTAGAGCAATTCCAACAGGGTAAGTTTTGTCAAGAAATATCAGTCACAACAGACATTCTTCAAATGAGATACTTACCATATTTTGGTGCTTTTGAAATACATAGTTACTTGATTTTCATTTTGGTAGCTTGAATTTTAAAATCTTTCCTCTTGTAAGAGACATGGAAACTGGTGGCCATTATATTACTTATGAAATTAGAATTCTACCTCACGAATGCCAAATGTGATAATGCTGAGATTTTGCAATTATGTATCTCAAAAAAGAGAATTATGTATCTGAATAGAGAATTTTTTTCTTTTTGTATTTTTAACTCATTAGAAGAAAAAGCCATGTATTCAGCAGAGCTGGAAAAACACCAAAAAGAGACTGCAGAATGGAAAAAAAAAGCCCAAAACTTAGAAGAAAAAGTTGCATCACTACAGGTAGACTGAATAATGAAGTTGAATCCAATGAAATTCCATGCTAATTACTGATAGATTTTTTTTTTTCTTTAACTGCTGTGTAAAATGTTAATTGTCTGTTACTGTATAGGAGCAGCCTGTATAAGTACAGATTGAGAGAGCTGCAGCTCTTCAGTCTGGAGAAGAGAAGGCTGCAAGGTGACCTGATAGCAGCCTTTCAGTATCTAAAGGGGAGCTACAGGAAAGAAGGGGGCAGACTCTTCAGCAGGGTCGGTGGTGATAGAACAAGGGGAAATGGTTTCAAGCTCAAAGAGAGTAGATTTAGGTTAGATATAAGGAAAAAAAATTTTACAGTAAGGGTGGTGAGGCACTGGAACAGATTTCCCAGTGGTGTGGTTGATGCATCATCCCTGGAAACTTTCAAGGTGAGGCTGGATTGGGCACTGAGAAGCCTGATCTAGCTATGGTGTCCCTGTTCATTGCAGGGGACTTGGACTAGATGGCCTTCAGAGGTCTCTTCCAACTCTAAGGATTCTATGATTCTAGATCAAGTTAGATAATTCTTCTACAAATCAGGGATGGGGCCAGGCTGGGACCGAAAGGCCAGCGAGATAGCATGCATTCTTCTGGGAATGTTTCCAACCAAGTTATTATGAAGTACAAATGTTTGCTATGTTTGATCTGTGTTGCATTAGCATAATTGTAAGTGAACTCCTGTGCTTTCCTTTTTGTCCTTTTCCTGCTCTCTCTTTAGGAAAATTTAGAAGAGGCAAATGCTGCGCTGGATGCAGCATCAAGGCTTACTGAGCAACTTGATGTTAAAGAGGAGCAGATTGAAGAGCTTAGAAGAGAAGGTAACATATTTTTCACCAATTAAACATTTCTAAAGTACATGTACCTTCTGTTAGGTGTCTTTCTCTAAGAAATGCCTTCAAATTATTCTTTTTTTTTTCTTCTTTAGATACCAATGCCCTTGAATCAGCTTTAGTTCTGTATTTCTTAAAAAGTTTGTGAAATATCAGATGCTGTCACATTTTTTTTCAAATAAACTACCATATTTCACATAGACAAAGTTACTGTCTTTAGTAAAGGATATGCTACTGGTAAGAGATGTAGAGGGAACAGCTCTTGCACAGGTATAAGACAAGAGTGATTATGTGGAAGGCCTTATGTACGTCTTTATCTTAAATTTTTTTTTTTTTTTTTTAATTTTTCCAGATGAGCTTCTGGATTGCTTATGTTTAGAAAGATGCTTTTCATTTACTGTTCTCTTATTAAATACTTTGACATTTTACAAACTTCGTTAATTTGGATTTGAAGACAAAAATTGGCTAAATGGTAAAAAGAGTTTGCCTGGAGAGGAAGAGAATTTACAGTGAGGGTGGTCAAAAGAATAGTTTGCTCAGAGAGGAGCCTCCATCCATGGAGGTGCTCAAAACCCATTTTCACGCAGTTCAGGACAGCCTGCTCTAGCTGAGCCTTCTTGAACTGGGGGGGTTGGACTGGGTAACCTGAGGAAGTCCCTTCCAACGTAAATGATTCTGTGTCTGTGAATGGCTTGGAGATGGGTATTTTCCTCTCAGCGACATCACTGGAATGTAAAAGCTGTGATGGGTACATAGCTGTCTCTTTGTAAGCACTTCTAGCATTAAAGCTATGTAGGAAAGCCTATAACAGGCAGAATACCTTGTGGGAAAAACTAGTACTATTTTAATGAATTTCTGCTTTGTGGTCTCAAACTTTAATCAAATAGAAAAAACTAAGTGATTTCTGTATAATGTATTTGAATGCAAGACATCAGTAAGATTTTACAAGCTCAGGCTCGATGAGAGATGATGCAATAGTTATATGAATAACATAAGATCACTGTGGTGTTTTTTCTTCATTAATATCAACTTTCATGAGAAAGGAGTTGTATCATTAGGTAAAGCAGAACTTAGAACTAATAGTAATTTTGTTGGATTTCTGTCCTTAAATCTCAGCCCTGGCATGTAATTTTTTCTTCAGTGTTGAACCACAAGGGAAAGTGGTCTGCCTAGTTGTGTGAAAGTTCTCCCATGAGAACTCCCAACTATTGAGGGACTATTAACATCTTTTTCTTCAATCACTCTTATTTGTGTTATTTGTCTTTTCCTCTTCAGTTTTCCACCTGAGTTCTGCTTTTTCTTTCCTTCTTTTACTGTGGGTTACCATATTTTGCTGTTGCTGCAGCATCCTTTGTTACAGTCTGACTTTCAGGTGTATACATGGGATAAATATGCAGCAAGAGGAGAATTTCTGATTGCTCCACAAAGGAGGCTCTCAAAGGAGAATTTGAAGGGCAGAGACTTGCTCACATTCTGCAGTCTCTTACCTTCTGATTTTTTTTCCCCCTCAATATCTGTTGGAAATCTGGGGTGAAGACTTTTAGTTAAAGCTTGCTATACGAAGGTTTGTGCAGAATCATCTCTGCTGGATGCAGTGGTAACTCTTATAGCTCTGTCCATATTGAACTAATTTTTGCTATTCATTCTTAAATTGTGATTTGTTTTCTTCTTGGAATATATAATATTTTCTTAAAGTAGACTTGCTTGTGATCTTACAATTGGTGTGAATAGTCCTTGTAAAGCCTTGCAATTTCAGAAGGAACTCAAAAAAGCTGCAACTTTTTCATAACTACGCATTATTTAAATGCGTAAGTGCAGTTTATCATCTCAGTGGGCACCATAGCATTGTTTTGAGTTCACATATGAACTTTACAAACTGAATGAAGTTTTGCTGTGCATCAATCTACTACAAATTCAGCAGACTTTTTTTTTTAATCGGCTGTTCTTTATTATCTCTCTCTTACAAGAGACATCACAGGGGAAATGTTCAAAGACCGTGGATTGAAAATAACTTTGACATAGGCAAATTTGGCACTATTATTTGGAGAGCTCTTATGCTACTGGTTAATTTTGATAGCTAAGCTTCCTGAAAGCAGAAGGGATAATGTGTTAATGGATTTGAACTGTAAGAGATAACTGGGTCTCAGTGTTTATCAAGCTGTGTTGTAGTGGCAAGCAATTTACTTGTTAAAAATTGAAAAGAAATTGTTTTATAAAGGAAGAAGCACTTCAATGTTGTTATAGAATAAATCATAATTTTTATTGAAAAAGAGACCATTCCATTTTTTCTGTTTATACAAGAAAACATATAATGTCTTATTGAAAACTAGCCAAATACATTCCCAGACACGGTTTTGTTAGCCAAATCCTTTGACGGATTTCTTTATGGATTTTTTTTGGCAGGAGAAGTGATTTTAATGGAAAAGTATAAGATGTACCAGATGCAGTTTTTGGGATTGCCATAAATGGTTAACAAATTATTAGAGACTGCTGTAAATGTCTGGTTTACAGCAGTCCGTGCTGAATTTTGGCTCAGGTCTTTTTTGTTATTCAGTCTTTTTGTACACACAGAGTACACGCTTAAGTCCTTTTCAACTGTAAGGTTCCATTTTAGAAGGAAATATTCCATTTAAAAACATGTCCAAGGGTAGAGCTGTAATCACTGTGAATGAATGTAGCCATGTAGCTGTTCTTAAAAGTTGATCCTCTGATATAAAAATTTTCTCAGGAAAAAATAGAAACAGAAGTAGCATTTCACTTCAAAAACTTTTAATTGGTTTGGTTTAAAAAAGTAAAAAGGAAGCTTGCTGTTAGCTTGCCATGTAGAGCAAAAGCAACATCTTGAAACATACTTAAGCCTTATTTTCAGATGTCATTTCTCTTTTTTTCATCAAAATTAGTGATTTAACATTTTAAAATTCTCTTTTATTCTGTGGAGACCTAAATAACCACTCAGCTTCCATGATGCGCCTGCAGTTTCATTCAAATTTGGGAGTCCTGTTTAACCACACTTGCAAAGAAGCATAATTTTAACTAATTAACATGATGTTAATTAGTCTGTTCTACTCTTACCTTGCAAAATTCGTATTTGTGAAGTGTTTATGAAAAGTTGTGGAGTATTTGAACAGGACACATTTCACAGCCTAGCTCTCTGTGTAGATGCACCAAAACTCGCACAGGTTCTCAGGGAGATACTGCTGTTAAATAGAGAACCATGTAGTGACATGCATTTACTAAAGACTGAAAGTCACATGAAAACCAGAAGGGAAAATTTTCATGCATCTCAAATGATTTGGAAATTATAAAACTTCCTACAAGTTCACTTCACTTTTTCTTCTTCCCTCTTTTCTATCTTCTCTCAAGAAAAATGTGATTATTTGAAAGAATTTCAAGATATCCAGTCATTCCTACAAATATTTACTATATATATATTATATATATATATACTATATATATATTATTTACTATATATATATTATATTACCATATATATATGTGTGTGTGGTAAATATTTGTAAATATTTATATATTTGTAAATATATATATATAAGTCAACATGAGCTCAAGAAATATTAAAATAAGAGGAAGTTTATGTTGGTTGGGAGTTTTTCCATAGAGTTTGAAAACATCTGAAGAATTCAGCCTTACAGAGAGAGGGGAGAAAAAACTCATCTCTTCTGTAACTTCAGGGTAGCAATTGTCTTTATATTGAAGATCTATATTACATTGTTTGGCTTGCGTGTGCTGTTAAGACTTGTGCTTTTATTAGGAAAAAAGTAAACTTACAGATAGCATCTCACAGAACCAAGGTTTGGTGACAAATTCTTTTTTTGCTGTTTTTAAACTTACCTTCAGTGAATTCTTTGTATCTCGCAGCTATTTGTTTTCTTCTCAGAAAACACTTTGTTAGTGTTGGTAAGTCATGTGTTTGGGGATGTGAGTTTTTTTGTCACGGTATCCTTAGTCAGGATGCTGTAAAATATTTTAGCTGGTAAAACCTTCTGGAAATTCTTTTTCTTTATGGCGGTGAGCTTTACTTTGTGAGAGGTCAAAGTAAGCCAGAGTTCCTGGCACAGGAGGGGGGTAATCAGGTACATTCTAAATTTAAATTAACGAATAATTTGCGTTTCTGAAATTTTAGAATTGTAGCAAAATCCATGCTATGTAATTATTGGATGAGAGTGAATATATTTAAATATTGAGATCCAAAGACATGATGACAACATGATAAAGAACTTCTTTCCAGTTCTGTACAATCCAGATGGAACTGAGCAGTTCATCAGATCTTCAGCAATTGATTGACATCCTGTGTTTCTGTACTTGAAGTATTGTTCTGAAAATTCTAGCTTATGAATTCAAGTAATAATCACTAAGTTGACACTTTTTATAAGAAATTGTTCTAAATAAATATATATATATTAGCTTGTCTTTATTTTAAAAGACATGTATTATTAATAACACGTTGAAACAAAGTCTGGGATTTTTATTTGCTTCGACATAATGCTTTATAGGTGAGATCAGAAGAGAAATGTTAGAAGATGTACAAAATAAACTGATGAATCTCATCAACAGCACGGAAGGAAAAGTGGACAAGTAAGTCATTATATTGGTGTACGTTTTTGTTCTTTATTCTTCTTTGCAATGAACAGATGTGATACTAATAGTTGACAGAGTAGTGCAGAACTGAGCTTTTCTGTGTAGTCTTGAAATTATACTCTGATTATTTTGACATTTCTCAATTGGTGATTGTAAATGTTAGAATTAATTAAAACCAATGTGTATCAAAATTTGGATTATATATTTAAGCAATATTACACTTCACTAGCATGAGTTATGAAAATGGGGAGAAAAGTTCTTACTGATCATTTTTTATAATGCATCTAAGGTTTGAATGGCATCACCAGGCTGCTGTTCGGGTTTGATCTCTTCCTTAGTCATCATCATCTTCTCTCTCTCTCTGTGTTAGAACTGAAACCAGGATAGGCAAATGGGTTCCTCTGCTCATTTCTTTAAAGCTTCTCTTGAGTCAAGATCTGAGAATAATATTTTCCTGCACTGTGTCACTTGCGTCAAAAGTTGGTAACATACAATTCAGTTTTCATGTTACTGCATACAATACTTACAATACTGTCCAAATCACAGCTCATTGTTTAAGAAATGTTTTAACTTAGAGGGGAAGGAAATTCATGACATTCCCTTTTAGTTCCTTTACTGGATTGTTTATTTGGGTTATTGTCAATTAGGCAAAAGTATAAGGAATAAATGCATTAGAATTTCCCTGTCACCTGTTGTCTATGAGCAGACAGTATAACAGTCTTTGTTCTGCAGGCTCCTGATGAGGAATCTCTTCATTGGACATTTTCATACTCCAAAAAATAAACGTAATGAAGTATTAAGGTTAATGGGAAGTATCTTGGGTATGAAAAAGGAGGAACTTGATCAGGTAATTCTGGTTGCAGTATCCTTACCTGAAAATAGAATGACTTGATGCTAAACTAAATGTGATTGTCCTGGCACTTCTAGTTGGGGGATGGAATGTATGCTTTTTGTTCTAACCTGAAATAATTTTTTATGTGGAACATGCTAATCTTAATGAAATCTTATGATAACTTTAGGTGATACACTAGATTTGATCTTGCTGAGGAGTGCAAATGCAGACAAGAAAGGATTTAACTTTATATTGTTTGTACTGCTGTATATAATAGCTCTAATAAGTCAATGAAAGAAAAATCATCTAACTTTATAGGTACCACTTGTATTGTGAAGAATGTGACTTTTACATTTTTAAGCAAAGAGGTAGGATTTTAGACTGCCAGTTTTCAGGAGGGAAAGAATAAGGTTTTGGTAGCAATTAAGGTTACCTGTAGGATTCCGTGGAATTCCCACATGACTTATTGTGATACAGAGCACAGTGGTGCAGGTTTTTCATCTGCTGCTTTATTTTGCTTCCTAACTTTTTTTTAAACCTTCTAGTTACTCTCTGAAGACCAGAGAGGAGTTACAAGATGGGTGACGGGCTGGCTTGGTGGAGGAACAGGATCAAAGAGTGTCCCGAGCACACCTTTACGACCAACTCATCAGACTGGTTTTAATAGTGTAAGAATTAATCATGTATTTTGAATGGAAGAACTGAAGCAGTTGCATATTAGTGTTTGTGTTTGATTCATAAGTATATTGAGTTCAATTTTTTTATTCTACTTTATCTTACATTATTTATATGTTCTGTGCAGCTGTTCTGGCATATTTTGTTTCTGGGACGTGTTGTTCCCTTCTAATTAGATAAATGGATAGGTATTGAAAAGACAATTGCATAATTGTAAGTGTTGGGCCAATACAAAACTACTTGCTGTTCCACGGCTCCTGGGACCACTGACTTCTTCCAGTATGGACTTGATACTGCAAACTGACAGTGTCAGAGGTTAAATACATGTGGGAGTCTGAAAGTCTGCAGTACAAAAAAAAGACCATAGTACCATATTTTCATGACAGTGTTTCCCATTTGTCCTTTAAATTTTACTTGTAAATCTTTCTCAGCTGCTGCAGTTAGTGTCTCTTATGTACAGCATATAAAGTTGAAAGTTTAAGCTTCCAAATACTGTGAAGCAAGAGTTTTCATGATGTGGTCCATGGGAGCAGTTATTCTGTGGAACTTTCCATTTTGCAGACCACTAAATAATGCACTCAAGATTAAGCATTGAGAGATTGAGCAGATTGGATTAACTTCTTTTTTTGTTGTTGTTCATTGAATTTGACAGTTTTATTACTCCTTTACATTATCTTGAAGCTTAGGGATTTTTATTTACTTATTTATTTATTTTGCTCACTGAAATAATGCAGGCAGCAAGTACTTGTGATGTCAGTAGCAGCATAGGTTTCTTGAAACTATTTGCTAAAATTAATAATGGGACCATGGTGGAAGTGTATGTGTTATCTTTAAAGTTCATCAGTTTTACATAAATGTTGCTCACAGACACAACAAAAATTTTGCTTTGAAAATAAATTACATTGTTACTCATTAAGTAGAACATTTAAGTACCAGTACAGAGTTCTTCAGAGCTTGCTGACAGCTGCTTTAAAAAAAAAAAAAGTAGTTATTTTTAACTTACTGATGCTCCTTTGAAAAGCATATAAAATTTAATAACTAGTAGCTTTTTGTAGTCTTTTTCAGAACTGTTTGTGAAATTCCTTGAAACAGAGTCTTGCCCAAGCCTCCCTCCGCCCAAGCTTTCTGTTCATGATATGAAACCTTTAGGAGCAGCAGGAACTGGTAAAACTAGCAGTACTCCAAGCAGCAGTCAAATACCAGGTAACAATTAAAGAAAATTTGAAATTATGCTGAGAACAAATTTATTCACTACAAATACATTTTTTTTTTTTAATAATTTGATCAGTGTGCTAACATTGAGGACTCAAGAATCAGTTGTGACTCACTGTCCACGATATTTATTTACATGAGTTTTCTTGAAACTGACCTTGGGGCAGCTGCCCCAGTACAGCATAGGGTAGGAAGCCTTACCTGAGTGCTGTGTGATAGTGCATGTGTATGGACCCTTATGTCTTGGCATAGTGCTGGAGTCAGTGTGACAGATACTTTGTGTTTGATTGCATAGGTGAAGTGAACCTTTGCATAGGATGTTTGTGTTGCATGTCACAAAAATGTATAGATTTTATTGCATATCATGAGTTTCTACTGAATTCCATGCCAACAAGCACAATATGGTTGGGCATGTTCTGGAAGTGCTGTGATTTTTAACTGGTGACTTTTAGTGTAGACACAGCAATTGTTGAACAAAAGAAGCAATGGGGCAGGTAACATCCAAGATGAAACAAGATAGAAATAAGCCTATGAGAGTATCTGCAGTCCATGGCAAGCAGATGGTATTTTCATATTGCAAAAGTAATACGTAGTTGTAAAATTTGTTTTAGGGCAAATGCTCAAAAATTGGATAGACTTATCAAAACTTTCCCACAAAGTGGAGCTTTTTGTTTGTTTTATGTTTCAGATTCTGGAGTCTCAGGAATCAGCAGAAGACCAGATACAAATCCATTTCTAGCACCTCGATCTGCAGCAGTGCCTCTCATAACACCTGCTTCTACTTCTGGGCATCTACTTATGAAACCTATTTCAGATGCTTTGCCTACTTTTACACCACTGCCAGTGTCCCCTGATGCCAGTGCTGGTGCTGTACTAAAAGACCTTCTAAAACAATAGATGACCTGAAACCAATATGATGTTGATAGCACTTTAAGGAGAATGAGAACACTATGCTATATATAATTTACCACAGTGAGGCCTTCTGTATAAAGTTGTATACTTGTTTGCAATTGTATCTTGTTTTTCTTTTAATTACAAACTAATGTAAATTTGAATGGTTGCATGGAGAGTTGCCTTCTTTGTAGCAAGTATTCATTTGGGAGATAGGTTAGATTTTGTTGCTAGATTGTCACAAGACATTTTGAAGAACTTCTAAACACTAGTTTTACTCTTGAGTCCTTTCAGTTATGCATATACAGCATTAATTCTTTGGTGTTGAGGTCCTTTTTTCCATGAAAATGACCTGCCGTTGGCAGCAGAACTTCGAGAACCAAAATTTAAAAATAAATTAATAGAAACACTTAGCCAAAATTGAACTTATTTGAGTTGTTGAATTAATGATATAAACTCCAAAGAGTAAAAAATTGAGTAAATGGGAGTGTGATTATTGAGCAGCTGTACTTTTCCCAAAGGGAATTCATTATGCTTAGTTGTATTAAGACATGTATCTCTTTTATTTACAGGATTATTCATTTTTGGGGGCAATTTGGGGCATATCAATCTATTTTGCACATGGATTTGATTTTTTTTCCCCCACCTAACAATTACTTTCAGCAGTCAAACCCATCAGCACCAAGGAGTTAACTGTGGGAGTGCTCCATTTTTTAGAGGTACACATGTGATGAAGAGTGGATAACTGAGCAAAAGATAAGTTCGTGTATGTAAAGATGCTGTATTGTAATGGTCTAAGATGTATATTTGACAAACTTCTTATCTTGCTGCATTTTGTAGATTCAAATTTAGGCTTAAAGCTTTAATATATGTACAGAATTCAAAGGGAAGAACATGCTTACTTATCCCAAATATGTAAATAGGTCTTTGTAAGACCGAGACCAAAGTCATTTTTTCTGTAAATTTTGCTGCGATAATTTGTACACATTGTTGGCAAGTAAGGAATGATATTGCATACTAAAGGGAAAAATTCATCTTGTAACAACAGTTAATCAATATAAAACATCTTCATTTTAAAGTGTGTAATTTCTAAACCTTTTTCTATATGCCATTGTTTAGTCAGTGTTGAAAGATAACTGTTGTGCAGGTTCTATATTAGAACTGTCAACCTTTGCTTCTCATTTTCATTAAGATCCTGGATTAAATTGTAAGAGTTATATTTAAATAAAATTAATCAAAGAAACTTGTACAGAATCAACCAAAATAATGCAAGAAGTCTTAGCGTTTATTTATGTAGAGGTCAAGCAGCGAATTTCTTTTGTTGCCTTGAAATCTAGCAAAGTTTATTTTAATTACTGTACTTACCTTGAGAACTTGAGTCCCTTTTCTCCAGTGACCATATTGGATTTTTATTTTACATTTTTTACTCCTTTAATAGAGAAGATCTATTGGCAGTCTGACTTCTGACAGAATGGCATCCACAGATAGTGTACCAAAGTAAATTCTGCATCATGTAATAAGTGAAATGAGAATTTAAAATTACCTCTTCTGGAAACATTTCAGTTTGGTACCTCAGATGTACATCTTTATTTAAACTACTGGACTGGAATAGATAATATTTTTTCTATAGCAAATATAAAGAAAACTGATATTGGATGTCTTCTATGCAGTCTTCCTTGTTCTCGTAGTCATGTTTATTTGAAGATGCTCAACTGCTTCAGAATAAAATTGCCTATGGGTGAGTCAAAGCACAAATAAATGCTTTAAAAAACCTTGTATGTTACGTATTACAAATGGAATACACTAACTAAGCAGATCTTAACTTCAGTGTAATTTTTTTTCTTCAGTGATAGAGAACTTAATATGCATGTGTTTCTCTTCCAGGAGGCTTTATAAATGCCAATAAATAAAGCATGGAGAGACCATTTGTTTCAGGACGCTGTAAATCAGCTTCATTTATACAGTAAAATAAAAGAGTTTGAGGAGGGAAATAGAAAACCAAGCAAAAGTATTGAAGAACTTCGGAGTTCTTCATTAAGGTCCTTTGGAGAGGAGGAGAAAACCCCTAGAGGGGGAATGTGAGAGGCTTTGGTTCTTAAATACTAGGAGGTCTGTTGAACTGTAGTGAAAATCTTCCGTGTCTTAGAGGTTTCTGTTCTAGGGCTTGTTCTTGGGTTTTGTTCTTTATTGGAGATACTGTGTTCTGTGTTCCAGCCAATGCTTTCCCACTGAAAAGTGTAGAACAAATACATTGCCTTAATTTTATTTCTTAAACAGTCTCACCCACTGCTATAAGTAACTTTCAGTATTTGTTTTTATTGAAAGATTTATGAAAATATTTTTTTTCCTCTGATTTTTTTCTTCTGAGTTTGCTTTGTCCTTGACAACTGTTTTGTATATATTCATTTTACCAGTTTCCTGCATTTGAATATGTGACTCATGTAGTCTATCCTGTTAATTGTGTGGGTCTTTCACACAGCAGAGGGGTGGGGAAGTCCCTTTAGTTGCAGTTGCAGTAGTTGAAAATTTTCCTTAACTCAATTGCTTTCATCTCTTTTTTTGCAGGAGAGTGGTCCTTCTATATTTGGTCTAACAGGCTGTTGCTAATCTTCAGTGGTAAAGAAGCAGAACTGTAGTAGGGAATGGATACACCAGACTTGGTGTAAGGAAAAAAATAAGGGTTCTTCTCTAGTTTCTTTATCATGAATGCAGGTCATCCTGTGTCTTGCATTCCATGCAAAGAAAAGGATCTAGCTGGCTGGTCTTGGTAATTATTACTATAGAATAATGCATTTTGTTTGTTTTAAGTTAAAACTTTCTTGCATTAAACCAGTTAGTTATAGTCATACGACACACAGCTTTTGACATTATGTGATAAATATAGAAAGAATATATTTTGCTTTTTATCAAACATGAGTTCCCAGCCTGTGTTTTCTTATTCCTTATTCATATTCTTGACACACTGTGCGTTAATAGTTACTTATAAGACAGGCTAACTGGAAAATATGGATATGACTGAGTGACAAAGTGAAGAGACTGAACAGAAGGTACTTGTCTTGTAAGTATTTCACATTATCACATACGCCATGAAAGCTTCATAACGTTAAGCTTTGATGTCCTGTTACTGAGAGTTTTGATGACTTGATAGTAAAAGCTCAAGAATAATTTTTCAATTAGCTTCATCTGGCATAATTGTAAATTGAATTATAATCAGGGAGCAGTTGTAACTGGAATAAAATTAAATTCTTAATTTGCCATCTACTTGAAAAAACAACCATTAGCTTAAAGTGGAGAAACATTAGTGGTATACGGCAGAAGTAACAAGGATAACAGCTTCGTGCATTCTTTCAGAGATCTTTGAGATAGCTATACATTAAAACTGAAGTGGCCATTGTGTCAGTGTATCTGCATCTGCATCAGTGTTTAAAAAGATAAATATATGTGCCATCCATCCAGCAGTGCTAGCAGTAAAGCTTAAGGAATTAAAAATATTGTTCGTGTTTGTTTTACTTCTGGTCTGTTTCCCCCTTGTAGTAAAATTTATAGTTAGTTTCCTTACGTGCATGTGACTTTCAGGTGGAAAGCTTCTATTAAGCATTCTTAGAAATAACATACAAGGATTAGCAACCTATTTTTGTTATTTTGGTTTGTGCCATTATATCCTACTGAATTTATTTGCAGCCCCGCAGAGCTTAAATATGAAAGCCAATCCACATAAAATAAAGGAACAGACAACTGCTGGCTTCTTATTTAAGTAGGAACAAATAATTTGTGTAGGGCATGTTGTTTACAGCAGTAGCAATATTGAGTCTTGAGCTGTTACATTTGCCCAAGCTTGTAGAGCAGTATGGTGTTCTAAAATTCAGTGTCTGAAAGCATCACATATCTAACTCTTGAAATACGTTTTATAGCAAGTAATAATAGGAGGACATTATCAGTGTTAAGTGTGCAAGAAATGTCTCTTGTTTGCTGATCGTATTAGATCTGTTGCAGCGCTAATTTAGATTAATTTGTTCCACATCCTGTGTTCAGCCATGCTGCTAAAAGTATCAGACATCTTGCCAAGTAGAAGAAAATTGAATCATGTAATTAAAGGCTTATTTTTCTTGTCGGAAATAGTAATGAGAAGATAACTGTTAATTGTTTCTCACTTTAAAAAGGGAATTTATCATTTGCTAAGAGCACATACTAAGTAATTTGGGGGTCACTCTGTCCCTTCTTACTGAGTTTGCGTTATCGCTGATTAAATCTGATTTCTGTTAAGTGTTTACAGATGTTGTACATCATCCTCGATCTCTGACAGTAGATTAATCTTTTTTCCACCCTTGTGTTAAGATTCCCATTAGACATCTTCTCACAGATTTTAAAATTGATATCATTTGCACTCAAGATTCTGGCAGCCTGCTCCAAACTGCCTTTGGAAAGGTTACTGTCTTTGGGTCTGTGATGGTCAGCTAATAACTATTAGTATGAATGTTCACACTAGCACAAAAAAAAAAAAAAACTCCACTTCCCAGGCCTCTTAAACAAGGAAGCTGAGAACATCCTTCTTCTCTGTTTGTAGCCATTTTGATTTGAGATCTTCTACACTGTTGTTTGTTTGTTTTTTCTTCTTCTTCTCATTGGGAACCATACACAAATGTTTAATCCTCTGAAGGAAACGTGATGTAGTTACCTTGCTGCTGATAGCACCCAGGTATATGGAATATTACACTTGAAAATGCCTCTTCTGAAATCCCATTTCTGCCAGTTCTGTTTCATTCCTATTCCTATCAATGAGAATTCACACTATTTATAGCTGTAAATTCTTAGAAATATTCCAGTACTACAGTTGATGTGACTCTTGTTGTTCCAGAAACCGAGTGTGAATGCTTCCATACCAGCTAATTGTCTCAGATGCGTGCATGTAGATGTGCAGTTTGGGGCTGAAGATGGAGTGACACCTGAAATAGCTGGAAGCTACAGAGAGGCAAGTTCACACCAAGTCAAGAGTTCAAGGGGAAAAAAGGAGAAAAATGAGTCATTACAGATTGCTCTTTTTTTGCTGCATTTCTGTTGTCAATTATTAGTTGGATTATAAAATTGTGGCAGTCAAGAAGAACACAATGAAGGTAGCAATATAGTCCCAGGAAGCTTGTTTGTGATAAACTCAAAGTAAATTAATCTGATAAGTGTAATGAGCTTGCATGTTAATCAAATTTCACATTAGTTATCTTGGCAATTTCAATACCATTCATTATGCTTATAATAAGATCCAAGAACAATTCCTATTTTAAAGATTCAGTATCTGTTACTAGGGATCAAAGCCTTTCAACATTAAAAAAAAAAAAAAAAAAAAGTGAAAGTTGACATCTGGAGCCTGAAGGAACTTGGCTGAATACACAAATGAGGAGCTTCATAGCTAACATTATGCCTTCTAAACACGGTTTCTGATCACCGGTGGCAAGAGCTGCACAAAGTTCTGTAGTGGTGTTCTGGTTTGCTTTGGGAGGGGGGATTTTGCCCCAAATTGATAAAGAAATGAGGTTGTGGTTTCTTACTCAATGGTATGGCCTGAGCTTTGTTTCCTGATCTGTGATCATAAAGAAGGAGTCTCTTGGATCTTTGTGATTTGATTTACATTAGAAAAGGCAACTTGCCATTTTCTTAAGTGACAAGCAAGCTTTGATTGTGTCACACATAGTTTGTGGTGCACGTAGGAGTCTTCAATCATCTATTTCCAGTGTAGTGTATTTTATTAAAGTCCAATTTTGCTTTGGCCAGACTCACCTATGTCAGGACTTCAGCCTCCTGCTCTGTAGGAACATAAGAGGAGTATTCTCTTAAATATTTTATGGTAGTTGGCAAGTACACAAGTCGCTGATGAGGAGTTAACGTATTTCACAAAGGTGTGAAAGCAAGTTGAACTGACAAGTGAGCAGGACAACAGATTGCCTGATTGAAGATGCTATTAATGTGCAGTAGTGAAATGCAGCTGCGCTGGTCGTGTGGGGCTCCTTTATTGAAGTTTAGCTAATATGTGTCTCTTGCCACAGAAAATTCAGAGGTGAATTGTTTCCTAAGAAAAGTGCTTTGTTCACCACCAAAAATAGAAAATGTCTTTCTGGGTTTACTTCACCATCCTCACAAAACCAAAAATTACTAATATCATCCAGTGTCCCTTATGTGCAGTGTGAATTTTGTTTTCTTACTAAGAAAAATGGATATCCAAAACCAGGATTTCTTGTGCGTGTATTTTGCATCAAAACCTCAGCTTTGCAGACCACAAACTGTTTTTCATTGTGGAAAGGTTAAGTCATCTGAGACAGACCCTGAAATATCTCTAGAAGACTATTTCTAGAATAGTTAAGGTGAAATTCTTTTCTGGTTTATTAGGAAATCACGGAAGGGCTGTACTCTGTGTCCCATCTGTTCCTGGGTTCTTCAGGTGCATATCTATGCACTGTAATTCAGCAAGCATACAGTTGTACTCCAACAGAAATATCAGTGTACATTTGGTCAGTGCTTTTGCTACTGCTGAAGAATGTGAGATGGGCTGGTGTGCTGCTTATCTGTGGAGAAATATAGCTCAAGAATAAAATACTTGCTTTTTAGCTATCTGACAACATTTCTCAGCTCTGAGAAGACCATTTTTTTGTACCAAGAACGCAGTTCAGTTCAGTCTTGGTGCTTCATGTGTCTGCAGAACCTGGCAGCAGCAGGGATGACTGCATGTCTATCAGGTGGGGACTGCAGTGAAAGAAGTTGTATGCATTTCTATACCTGCAGAAGTGTTTGAAAGAGAATAGACCAGAAGTTAAATTTTCCCGTGGCTCAGCCTGGCTTTTAATGCTTGCAGTTAACCATTTATATTAATGAGAGAATGGCTGAAAAAGTGTTAGTCTGATTAATGTAAAACATTACAATATTTGGGTTAACTATCATTAGTGGTTTTTGTCAACAATTGACAGAACAGAAATTAAAAGCCATGTTGCTTGTGGCAGTTCAACAAGCACTGACACACAACAGATTGCTGAGCTAATCAATTGTACGTAGATCGCTCTGAAAGCAATGTCTCATTTATTTCCATGGAAACTACAACAGATAAAAGAGCACAAAAGCACTAGTTGATGGAGCAAGTTCTCCACTACAAAACACTAGTTTTCAGCGTGGTCACCACCATGAGCTATGTATGTACCAGCAATGAACGAGAGCCTGCATGCTGTGCTCATAACCATCTGCACCAGTGGAGGTGACCCACTGTCACCATTGCTGAAATGTACTACCCGCAGCCTCACTGTGCTCACATACACTGTTTGTTCTCCAGAAATGTTCAGGAAGCATCAATGGATGTCAGTGGGTGCCATTTTTTTCCACATGGAGGGTGCATACAAGCTCTGGAAACAAGGGCGTGTCACCTGGGAAGAATACAGGGATGCCGTCCGGACCCGGGATCAGGAAAGCCAGGGCACAGGCGGAACTGAACTTGGCGAGGGACATGAAAAACAATAGGAAGACTTTCTACAGGTACATTGGCCAGAGGAGACAGGTCAAAGCGAGTGTACCTCCTTTGGTAAATGTAAAAGGAGAACTGGCTTCAACGGACGAAGAGAAGGCTGAGATACTGAATGAGTTCTTTGCCTCGGTCTTCACTGGCGGCCAGGATTCCAGGACGTCTCACATCCCTGAGCCCTGCATCCCTACACCTCTGGGTGGGGACCGGGGTGGTAAATCCTCCCCCCCCCCCAAGCTGTGAGGACAGAGCAGGTCTGAGACGGCCTCGTGAGACTGAATGTGTACAAGTCTATGGGGCCAGATGGCGTGCATCCCAGAGTTCTGAAGGAGCTGGCTGAGGTGGTTGCCGAGCCGCTCTCCATCATATTTGAAAAGCTGTGGCTGTCAGGTGAGGTCCCGGATGACTGGAGGAAGGGTCACGTCACTCCCATTTACAAGAAAGGAAGCAAGGAGGACCCCGGGAACTACAGGCCAGTGAGTCTCACCTCCGTGCCTAGGAAGATCATGGAACAGATCATCCTGGATGACATGCTTGATCACATGAGGAAAGGGCGTGTGATCCGTGACAGCCAGCATGGCTTCACCAGGGGAAGGTCATGCTTGACCAAACTGGTGGCCTTTTATGATGAAGTGATGGCATTGGTGGACAAGGGAAAGGTGACCGATGTCATTTACCTGGACTTGAGCAAGGCCTTTGACATGGTCCCCCACCACATCCTTATCTCCAAATTGGAGGGACATGGATTTGATGGGTGGACCACTCAATGGATAAGAAACTGGTTGAAAGGCCGCAGACAGAGGGTGGTCATCAGTGGCTCCATGTCCAGATGGAGACCGGTAACGAGTGGCGTCCCCCAGGGGTCTGTCTTGAGACCGGTGCTCTTTAACATCTTTATCAATAACATCAATGATGGAATCGAGTGCACCCTCAGCAAGTTTGCTGAGGACACCAAGCTGAGTGGTGCGGTCGAAAAGGTTGAAGGAAGGGATGCCTTCAGAGGGACCTCGAGAGGCTAGAAAGGTGGGCCCGGGTGAACCTGATGAGGTTCAACACGGCAAAGTGCAGAGTTTTGCACTTGGGCCGGAGGAATCCCAGGCATCCATACAGACTGGAAGGAGCGGTCCTTGAGAGCAGCCCTGTGGAAAAGGACCTGGGGGTCTTGATAGATGAAAAACTTAATATGAGCCAGCAGTGTGCCCTTGCAGCTTGGAAGGCAAATGGTATCCTGGGCTCCATCAGAAGAGGGGTGGCCAGCAGGGACAGGGAGGTGATTGTTCCCCTCTACTCTGCTCTTGTGAGGCCCCATCTGGAGTATTGCATCCAAGTGTGGAGCCCCCAGTACAAAAAAGACAGGGAACTGTTGGAGAGGGTCCAGAGGAGGGCCACAAAGATGATCTTTGTGGACTGGAGCACCTCCCCTATGAAGACAGTCTGAGGGAGCTGGGCTTGTTCAGCCTGGAGAAAAGAAGGCTGCGGGGTGACCTCATTAAAGCATTTCAATACCTAAAGGGAGCCTACAGACAGGAGGGGAATCAACTCTTTGAAAGGGTAGATAACAGCAGGACGAGGGGAAATGGTTTTAAGTTGAGGGAGGGGAGATTAAGATTGGACGTCAGGGGGAAATTCTTTACAGAGAGAGTGGTGAGGTGCTGGAACAGGCTGCCCAGAGAGGTTGTGGATGCCCCATCCCTGGATGTGTTCAAGGCCAGACTGGATGGGGCCCTGGGCAGCCTGGTCTAGTATTAAAAGGGGAGGTTGGTGGCCCTGCATGTGGCAGGGGGGTTGGAGATTCATGATCCTTGAGGTCCCTTCCAACCCTGGACATTCTGTGATTCTGTGATTTCTGCTTCATTTGCACTTCCGTGTCAGACCACATTTTGTTCGACTGCCCCTCTGCTGCCATCTGTCACATGGCCACAAAATGGAACAGGATGTTGGCAGGAAGGTTCAACCTCTACTGTCGTACCACCAACATCCACATCTGATGTTGCAGGCCAACATAATAAAATAGAAGGCATTACTTTTGGAGCAGCCCTTGTACCTGGGAAACAAACAGCTTAGGCAAATTGTTGCACTTGTTAATGAAGTAAATCTGAAATGTACTGTTCCAACAACCAAGAATGTTATTCTGTCTCCCTTAGTGCAAAGGAAACCTAAATCTTCTGAGAGCTGTCTGGATACACTTCAAAAATCAACCCATATCGTCAAGGTAGGGGAAATTCTTGCTGTACTTCGGTGTGGTTAACTCTAAGTTTTCCATTTGTATTATCGATATTGTATTTCACTCCATGGTATTTCATGAAGGAGACATAAGATAGATTGAATTGCAACATAGCCTGGTTTGGTGCATAAACCGAAGAGGTTTTACAGATCTGAGGCAGATAGATAATGTTTCTTTAATGTCGTTATCCATCACTCCTGAACAGCCACTTCATATCTAATGTTTCTCGCTGGAATATTTAGTAGTCCAAGGAGTCAGGGAAAAGCAGCATATAACAGGCTCAAAATGGTGTATTTTGTTGTTCAGCAGCTTCTTGAGGAGGCTGTTCTATCAAGTGAGCAAAGTCAGGTGGTTGACCCTGACCTAATAAAAGCAGACCAGTGTTAGCTCCTGACTCCCTAGAATGGGAAACACTATTAAATATAATCCTCTGAGAACAGGAAGCTGAGAGTAATAATGCTTCAAATCTAAGGTTTTTTAAATTAGCATGCACTTAGCTTCGTGCTCCCTAAGGTTTTGAGAACTTGACCTTTGTATGTTGCCCAGAGAGTCAGTGCAGGGAGCAATGCTTCAGAATCCAGTGTTAAGCTTGCCAGATGCAACTGGATTAATACAACTAAATAAATGTAACTTGATTTTTACAGCTTAGGTACCCTGAATCCACATGGCTCCTGAACAGTATTACCAATGAAATTACTTTTAGCTTGAGCAACAAAATGGCAACTGGGTATAACTAGTATGACTGCAAGAGAAAATAGAAGTTCTGATAAATCCAGCTGGATAAGAATGTTGGTTCTTAAATGGAAATGTCTAGAAAAGATTACATTTGTAGACATTATTTCTCAAGAGAGTTAGTAATGGAGTGATCCTGAACGTTTTCTGTTGCTCATAGGAAGGGGAATGAAGGATTCAGCCTTCACTTAATCGTGAGAGGAGTGAACCACGTGAAATACTGTTTGTAAAACTGACTTTTGTTAGAAATATACAACTCTCTCTGATAGCAGTTTTCTTTGATTTTATAAGATATTAAAGTGCTGTATCTTGAGTCAGTCTTGCAATGAGAGTGTTCCCAGAATCACAAGCAAATCAATGAGTTATTTCTGATTCATCCATATGTTTAGGTTTACATGCCATACCACAGAACTAACATTAAAGTGTACCAGAAGTAAAGAAAGTGGCTTGAGTGGTAGATTACAGCACTGAAAAATATCAAAACTGAAGCTTTTTCTGGAAATACAATTGGAAAATATTTAGACTGTGCTTCACTCTGTATGCTTAAGTAATATGTGCCAACAAAAATGTAGGCAAAGAGAGGATTGCCTTATTTTTGACAACAGGAGCAGGAATAGATGTGTTTAGCAGTTTTCAGTTAACTTAGGGGAGGCTTATTATGAAACTAAAAAAAATTTGAGCACAGGATTCTAAATAAAATGAATGAGTCATTTTAGCTGGCTTGCCAGATCTGCCTGGACCCAAACCTAGACTCTGAATAGTACACTGTCTGCACAGTACTCAAGACCAAGGGCCTACAGAGTGCCACTTGCAAAGATTTTGTAGGTGGTACCTCTGCCTTCAGTGGGTTGTGACAGAGCAGTGATTATGGTGTGCTGCCTCACATCTGCTCCCTGAACTGGGGAATCAAGGCACTCTGGCTGTGATGTTTCTCTGAACTCAGTCAGTGGCCCCAGTCAGATGCTTAGCAGCATCCTGATGCCTGCATTGCCCTGGCCAAACTGACTGAATTGAGCCTGTAGCTCCTAAAAAGAGGCTTGCTTATACTTTGTTGTAGTGATGTCGTCTTTGTGCTTGGCCCACATTGATACATTTGACTACTGCTAAAAGAAGAGTGCCAAAGAGAAAATGGATTTTGTGCTGAGAAGTTCCACTTCTGAGATAATTTTTAGAGACCATAGAGTTTGAATTTTGAGTGGTCTTGTGTGGAGGCAGGAATTGGGCTTGATGATCCTCGTGGGTTCCTTTCAACTCGTATTCTATAATTCCAGCTGTAAGGGATAATCTCCAGGCATAGCCATCTCACCAGAAACTATGGGTGGGCTATCCAGGACCAAGCATATAGCTCTGGTGAGGAGCTTCATTGGCACAGACTTGTTAATGAGCAGCAGATTAGAGATCAGGCCTACTTTACTGAAATCTTTTTGTTCTAATGGAATCAGAAGCACTAACAGTTTCAAGGTTGTTATTGTAGACTGCGTGTGTTTATGTGATACCTTCTAATTAACTGCAGTGTGGTTTCTTTAGCATCATCTGACAAGGAATTTTGGAATGTCCTTTGGAAATCTCAGTAAATTATATTGGCTCAATCTCTCACCTGTTTACTCATCAACTGTTTCAGAAAGGTCCAAGGGATTTGTGAAATGTGGCTTCCTACTACAATTGTCACAATGTCACTTTTCCTCAGCTTACATAGGCTTGTGTTCAATATTTCTCTTTTAAATTATAATTTAGTACCAGTATGCCTGATGGATGCTGGTGGATTTACCATTCTGTATTTTATTAAGCACTAAATGGGAGTCTGTTGAATACAGTATTTTACTTGGTATCTTTTGTTCTTGTAGGATAGAGGAGCTTTTAAGAGTGTTTCACTTATGGCAGGCAATTTACCGATTACGTACATACAGATCTGTTACAGCACTTAATTTCTAATGTCAAGTGAGATCTGATGAATTGTTAGTCTTCGTTTTGTTGATTTGTTCTACAGTCTCTTCTACTGGCACTTCAATTTATGTAAGTTCTCCAAAATATCATCTCTTTTTCTTTCTCTCTCTCTTTTTTTTTTTTCATTCCACAATGGGAACCTCCTGAGATTTCTCTAGCAAACGCAGATGAAGAAAAATTATTTAATTTTCTTCTGTGATTTTATCTTTCCTGAGTGCTATTTTTATACCTCGTTCATCTGATTGCTTTGCAAACTCTTTGGCAGTTTTCCTGCTCTTGGTGTGTCTGAAAAATAATTTATTATTAGCTTTTATGTCTCTTACAATTTGTTTCTCAAACTTTATTGGCCTGCTTTTCTATGCTTTTTACATTCAACCTGTCAGTGTTTTTGTTCCTTTCTATTTTCATGCGGCACAAATCCAGCCTCTTGATTTTTGCCCTGAAACAGTGAACAAAATGGAACTGATTGCTTTATCAGGATCCAGCAGTGGGGTCTGTTAGCCATGCAAGCACCTCAATAAAGAGAATAGTCCAGCTCCACCAGTTTTCTGCATGGCTATTTAAGGTTGTTAGGCTCAGCCGCACCAGGATGGAGTGGAGCTACTCAAAAAAGCTACATTGCTTCTGCAGGGAGAAATGCCAGTCCTGCTGAGTAAATTGTGCTGTGATAACCAGCACAAGTCAGAACGAAAGACAGTGGCAAAAGAAACAATCTGTGCAGTAAACTGCATCCTTTTGCAAGACTTGGTGAGTGTTGCAGCACGTGCACAGCAGAGCTAGCAAAGAGCAGGAGCATCCCCTGCTCAGTGGGATTCCTTGCAGAAATGGCACCCACAGAACTCTGCATTTCTTCAGTTTTGGAGTCCTCATTGCTGCATGTCAAATGAGTTTGAAAATAATTAGGTGTTACCCAGTTTCATAGCCAATTTGTTTCCAAATGGCCTACTTAATTCATGAAACCCCAAACTAGCAGGTAAGTTATGAAATGGTGTAATCCCTGCTTTGTGAATAGGTAAATTTAAAGAAAAAAAGATACAATTTGTAATAATGGAGTAGAAAATCACTTTAAAAATAAACAAACAAACAAAAACCCTCTTTTATTACACATCTCACCTAGAAGACTACTTACTACAAAACAAAATCCAAAATGACTGAAGAAAGTTTTAAAATGTCTTCTCAAATTATTGGGAAAGCAATTTAAGTACAAAAGTAAGTCAAAACTAGCCCTTTTCTCACACAGAAATGTTCTGCCAGTTCTGTGTTTATCTAAAACAGTGATAGATAGTTATCTAACACATAAAATCATCGAATAAGGAAAATATCCAAAAAGTGTAGGCACTCTTGTTGATTGCTTTATTGGAATTATTAAAACAGAAGTCTTTGCTTATAGGTAGATCTATAGGCATGAAATGTGTTTAAAAGGGGAATGTTTTCCACTACCTGGAAAGAGACAAGCTCTGGAAGAGAGGTATGATGTCAAATATTTTTCTGCTCTGGGTTCATCAGCAGGGTTCTGGCAGGTGCCCTTACCAAAATAGTGCACTTAAGAACACTCAAACACCACCTTTGGGAGATGGCATCTTCACAGACTTGTTTGGGTTTGCTCTGAACCTGAAGTGTTTTAATGGAAAATGCAGTAAGTGCTTATTGCCATAGAGGATAATGTCTTGCTGTGGATTAAAATGAATTACTAAGGAAACTCAAAGAAATATCAAAGAAAAAGGAGAAAGTATGCTCAACTAAGTCTGGGGGAAAAAATACCAAAAATGTTAATTTCATGTGATGGAAATAATGTAGCTGGGAGAGGAGGGAGCACAGGTGAAGCTGATGCTTTACCAGCATGCATGTCCCAGCAGGCAGGGATTGCTTCCAGGATTGTGGAATGGTGAGCTACTGTCACAAGTTGGCTGTTCTGATGTGAAGCCTGATGCTGTTGGGAACAGATGTGCACTACAGCAAATATACTGGGAATAACTTAGGGAAGAACTTGAGAAACTGCAAAAAACAGTGCAGTCTTAAGGCATTTAAACATAAAACAAATAGATCCTGAATATTTCTAAGGGAGACATAGCTCATATTTCTAACTGTCTGATCATAATTGGAGACTAATGGCCAGTGTATCACAGGCACTTGTAAAGATTGGAAGTTGGCTTGCTCATATTGCAAAACAGACTTTAGTCCCGATTCAGAGGTATTAGCAGTTTCATGTTTTTATTTATTGGAGGTCATTGTCAGCCAAAATTGGTCATAAAGAATTCATGCTTGCTTCTAAAGGGGGCTGGTAAATATCACAAGATTAAAGAGCACTGTTTTCAGCCACACTGTCCAGAGCATTTGACAGAAATGCAGTGAAGATTACAGCCTAGATAATCTACATGCCAATCTTATAAAATAAATAACAAACTGGAACGTCTGTCTAGTTTCAGGTAAATGTGAACTGCAGTTTCTAGAGCTATACTCAAATATGAGATTCTAAAGAAAAAAAGTGGGCATATCCCAATGGCAAAACATAGGCCTGAGCGTTGTAACCTCAGATGCCAACATCTTATGGTGAAGCTGTCAGTTCTGAAGGAGATATTCTGTCCTTGTGTACAAGATGATGCTCTATGTGCTTTTATATAGTAATATATAGTAATATAGTTTTAAAGGCGTAAATGTAGGTCATATAAAGATCAAAAGATGAAGAATAAAAGAATGAATGTTGTAAGCTGATAGAAATTAACAGTAACTCTGAGGAACCTGCTGGGGGTTGTCACATGCACCAAAATTGCTGTGAAAGAGCCTGTATTTTTCCTGGAGAAGTTATCAAAAGCTTTTTGTTTGCTTGTTTGCTTTACTTTTAGCTGGGGGAAAAAAAGAAACAAAACGTAAGCATTCTTCCAAGGAGAAAGAAAAGATAAAGCTAAGGAAGACCTAATCTAATTTGGTCTCGCTAAAGGTAATACACCTGAGGTAGTTTTGTCTTACAGCTGACGTAGTTATTAGGGCATTGGTTTAAGCTGTTTGGGTTTTGTTACATACCTGCTAAGTCCTACTATTCCTTATTTCATGGAATGATTAATATGTTTATAGAGTAATTCAGTCAGAGCCCACATTTCGTGTTGCTACACTGCAGAACGGAGCCAGTGGTGCCTGAGTTTTCCATTGACTACTTTTTTATTTTAAGTAAATGTGCTGTTAGAAACAAGCATCAGAGCAACCAAAGATCAGCAGATACACAAGAAGTTAGATAAGGCAAAACAGAAACTTTAGATTATGAGGTCTGACGGAGTTCTCAGAGAATATTTGCAGCAAATATTAAAATGGCACCACACTTAATGTTTCTGGGGAGCAGTGATAGCAGCAACAGTACTGCATCGTACAGTGCTGTCAGCCCCAGAGAATGCCTGCTTCAGACAAATGACGTCCCCACAGAGGAGGGAAGGAAGGGATGCTGCACTGGCTCTTTTTTCTATGGGTATCTGACATAGGTGGTAACTTTACTGTATAGAGACAACTGTACCCACAGAGATGGGAGTGCATCAGGAACTGTTACGTCATCTCCTTCCTAATGACAGCAGTGTAACCTGCAGATCGGTACAACATGATGGGACATCTCAGAGACTCTATATGTTCTAGTTAGCACCAGTCATGTTTTTAAAGTTACGTATTAAGTTAATTTTCACTGTTAATTATAGCTTGTGTTGTATTTGGCTAGGGAAGGAAAATATGCAGGGAAATATGTTTCTGAGCTTTTAGTCTGAGCCATCTGGAACAGGTTATTATGTTATTCATGTTATGAGACAGCACTTATTTCAGACACTGGGTGAAGCTGACCTCAGCAGATAGCATGACATAATCCATCTTTGAAAAGGAGAGGGAAGACTCCCCAAACACCAAGAGTGTTCAACCGGAATTCTGTACCGAGAGGTGGAAGAAACAAGCCTGATACTTTTCATGCAGAATTAGGGCTTGAGACCAAATTTCCCACATGCTCAGTAATATTCAGGTGGCATTACGGGGAGATGCGTGTATTTCAGACTGCTGCCTGTCACGTGTTATATTGATACATGACAATATCAGAAACTTTCTTATTTAGCTATCTCTGGGAATGCTTTAATCAACCTCCAAAGTCAGACTGATCCCAGTCTGTGAATCTCATTGATGCTTGATGTCTAAATGCAATTGTTTCTGCAAATGCCCAGCAGTCATGCTTTAAGTGTTTTACCAGCTCTTCTGGTAGGAAATTTGGTCCCAGAAGATTTTGTAAAGAAACAAATGAATGTTCTAACCGTCTAACGTTTGGACATAGGCCCTTAAAGTGTCAGTTATTGGCAAAGTCCTGAATTCAGGTCTGCAGGACGGTAAAAGATGTCTGTGACTTATTTTCAGTATGTTTGGGCTTGCACACCTATCACCACACATATCTGTATAATTTGACTGCTCTCACAGTTTGACAGTGTCCTTGGGAATGTTCAGAGAGGGTGAACTTTAAAAAAATTTACAAGAGCTAAGAAACATTTTTGGCTGATATAGTTCTAGAGAAGTAAATGTAACAGCAGAACTTGAAAAGGAGATGAAATGTAGTAAAGGTAGAATATGACCTGTATTTGTGAAGCAGATTTCTTTGTTCAGGAATGTTGAGCGTAATTAACTCTCACTGGGTACTGTGACCTAAATACAGCTTTTGTCTTTGCATTCAGAAGCTGCTGTGTCACATTCTCTGATGCTGAGGATCACTGTTACTGTAGTGTTCTGCATTACCTACAAGAGCATGGCACAATTCATACATTTCACTTCCTCATCAAAGGAGGGTAGAATTAAGGGAATATCACATAACTTAAGTGCCCTTTATGTTCATATATTACACAATTTTCAAATTGTATGTCTTAAACATAATTAGAGCTATGATTTCAACTCTAGCTATGTGCAAAGCAAGTTTTCAAGACTGTATTCAGTTACTTAACAGAACTCCATTAACTGTTTTACACCTCCTCGAGAAGACAAAGTCTTCTTTTTTTTTTTTTAGATTACCTAATCTAAACTAGTGGATTTTAGAACATGAGGAAACAGTTCACCATTGAAGTAAGTGAGCTGCTCCACCTGAAGTCTCACCACCATCCTGCACATAAATGGTGAGGATGTCAGTAGGTGGTGTTGAAAGATACATTGAATAGTACATGCTTTTACAAGGTGAACAAAAGACTTTTTGTGTACCAAAAATGCTTTTCTTTATGCAACTCTTCTTATCAAAGAAAGATGTGAGTCTGGTGTGGCTACAACTCATTATTTTGTGGCAGGTAGCAGTTACCAAAAGGTACTGCAAAAAATTCACTTAGCCATAACAAATCCTTTTATTTAGGAAAAAAAAATCACCACGTTATGAACTAACCCAAGATGTGGTTTGGTACTCTTTTTAGACTCTGGATTTTATCCACTCCAGCTGCCTGATGGAGACAAGAAAAATCAAAACATTTGTACAGTATCCCTTCTTAAGGGAGCTGCTTAGCTGATTGAGTCTGGATTCACCTCCTGTTTCCAGTGCTGGAGCACCTCTTCCAGATGGCTGATGAATCAGAGCTCTTCAGTCTGAGCCAGGAACAGACTTGTGCTGCACCCATGCCGAGATTCTGGCGTGCATTAATGATTTTGCCATGGAAAGCGAGAAAACTTCCTGGATCAACAAATGGAGTATTAAAAAGTATATGAAACAAGTTCATCCACAAGTATGGATCATCAGAGCATCTGCTTTGCTGCAGAGATGTTTCTAATAGCTTCAGTGGATCTTCATGCACTTAGAATACAACAAGCATGGTGACATGTAGGCTTGCTAGCTCTCCAGATCATTGAGCAACTCTGGTCTACGATGGAATGACGACACTTCTGGTCGTTAACTTTTGCCTAAATGAAAACTCACCCAGTTTTTGCTGATTTTCTGATCCACGAAAAAACATGACCAGCTTTGCCAGAATTCTTGTGTGTGTTTTTCTTAAGCCTCGGAGAGATTTATTTAAAATAAATTAATTGGTTCTTGTTGGTCTGCAAATATATTGACACCCTCGGGGACAGTTTACGTTCCCATGCAATGCAAGTGATGTAAGCGAGTCACTGAGAGACAAGCTGTCAAAAGCAGCACTGAGCTTCTGGTGCTGTAATTTATTTATTTATTTGTTTGTTTTTGTTAATCATTTGGACAATCACAACCAGCTGATGAGATATTGAGCTCTTGTCCCATTAGCACCAATGTGACTTCTGAGTGCTCAATGTGAGCAGCCCTGAAGCAGCTTAATCTTTGTTTCTTAAGCTGTGTATCCACACTTTGAGGCCAGTTTTAGAAAAATCTGTTCTAACTGTTTCTCCATAATAATGGAGAGATGTGACAGAGATTTGATCTTGTCAGACTTTTTAGTTCCTTGGGAATGAAAGGTTTTCCCAGATGGAAGCTCTATACAGAAGTTCAAAGTATTCATTTTATGTTTATGTCTGCATTTAATTTCTTTGTTTGTCTTCAGGTCTAGGATAATCTTTGCAGCATCTGCCTGCTTACCTCTCACATCTCATAAGTGTTCTGCTTGACCTACCGAAGTTGTGCCTGGGGCACAGTTGCAAAACACCTGAAAAGGGACTGTATTTCCTTCCTCTTCAGTCATAACTAGAGATCTGCAAGATATGTCTTTCCTGAGAAATTTCATTTCAAAACTGCTCCCTTAAGCACGGGGTCAGCCTAAAAAGGACCAGTGTTTGTAGACAAACCATTTGCTTTCCTTTGAACGTTTAATTTGTTTATTCCTGTTTTCAAATAATCCCCAAGCAATATAGTTCCTGTAGCTGTGATTGTCATGAATTCAAGTTATTCATCTCCCAGAGGGTCAGAACTTTCATCGCTATGCCGTTGGCACGAAGCAGCGGCTGTTGCATATTCATCGTCCGAGACACCGGCTAGAGGGCCTCAAAAAGTCTGACTTTTTTGTTCTCAGAACAAGGAAAACAATCCCTTCCCTTCTCCAGTCCCCTGATAAGAGTTTCTGTCCAATAACGGTGCTCTCTGCTCTGAGGCACATTTAACTGAGAAGTTTGCAGCGGGAGAGGCTTTCCTTCAAGCTGTTAGTGTTTTATCCTGGCAGGCTCCTCGAGATTGTTGTGAGGAGTCTAGCCAGTTGGTGAGCTTTGTAATCTAAACCAGCTGTCCCAGGCTGAGGCCCCCATTTGCATTGTTTAACATACTTAGAAAATGAAGTGTTCATTTTTAACATTCCTCCTCCAATTGGTTTAATGCTGAATTACAGAAGAGAACTAAGCAAAACCAGGTGCTTTTTCTGTATTCTCTCCAGTGTCTGAGGAGGTACAGACTGCTCCCGATCTTCTCCGTTACTTGCTCTTTCATTCTTTGGACTATAAATGACTGAGGAACTGAAGTACTAGCAGAGGGTAATGTTTGGAAACACTTTCTAGTTATTCATCAGCACAAGTTCTGTTTTTTTCCACCTTTCCCCAACGGTTTTGGACATGCAAGGATTAAAAAGGTAAGTGCTATGCATGAAACTTCTGTACTTACTGAAGGGAAAACTACGTGTGGAAAATATCTGTGGCGAGGATTCGGTACGCCAATCCACTTGCTAAAGCCATTTGCACGGAGACGGGATCTCAATGGTCAGAGGTGGGGAAAGACGATCTGTCTGTCATTAAAGCTGCACTCTCTCTGACTATTTTCTTCTTGATCTGTGCTTATATTCTGCACTTTAAGAATCCCAGCATCTGTAGGAGTGCTGAATTGCAACAGCAAATGGGTCCCCAGGCTGCAGTGATTAATTTGAAGCTAATTAGTTACTAATGCAGAAATTAATTACTGCTTTAAAATACTCTGCCTGCCAGACAAGCTACTGCGACCAGTTGAACGTAGCACTGACAGGGTGTGCTGCATGTCTGTTAATAACTCCTGAGGGGACATGAGAGCTCAGTAACGGGCAAATTGTGATGGTGGCTGCAGACAGAACACGTATGAGGCAATAAGGTCACTCTCCACCCCAGGAGGGAAGTATATATTATCCTGTAACAATGGAAAGACTGTCTAGAAAAATACGAATTTTGTCTGACTGATCTTACAGTGGGTTTTGTTAATTTGCATGTCTGCAATAATGCAAAGTGCAGCCCCAGGTATGCGAGGCAGCTAGGTGTGTTAGTGTTCAGCTACAACCTGCTGTAGTTCCTTCTAGTGCTGCCACATGCAAAGTGAGGGCGCAGTCTTTGTATTCTGTGCTACTTTAAAATGACTTCAAAAAGGTTTAAGGAATCAAAAATGAAGTGCAAGTGTAGATGGATAATGTTGTACTTTGAATGCTTTGCGTAAAGGAAAAATCTGTGTAGAGTTTGTTTTTCCTCGTCACTCAGAAGCTGCCAACAGGCACAGCGTTATCTCCACGGCACTACGAACGACCATTTTAGAGTTTGTGTTTACTCTTCAGAGCTTGTGTTTGTCTCTACACTCAAAGCAAATGTGTTCAAATGTGTCAGTCTCTGTGCATGGTTTTGTCTGATGCATTTGTAGCTCTTGTTCGGCAGCTCATTTTGCACTGAAAATTGGAGACAGTTCTAAAAGAGAAAGTTGGCAGCTCACTGAAGTAGCAGAACTAAGGCTACCTAAAATATCTTGTGATTTCTGTGCTGGTTTGTGGGAAACATATACAATTGCCATTCATAACTAGAATCCAAGCTAAGCAAGATTTAGGCTTAACTGTATTGATAAGAAACTTTATATAAGGAAGACTGAAACCCACAGTACACAGAGAAAAATCAATTCTTGCTGTCCTTTCCTGGTTTTCTGTCAGTGAATAAATACATGGGGGTGCAGGTTAGCTGACTGGAGAACTTCCATGCTCCAGGTGAAGAGTCCTGTGTATAGCCACAGAGCTGTTAGTGAGGGACCCTCTTCTGTCAGTTGCAGCAAAGAGACCCAGCAAGCCCCAGTAGGTGCCAAGGTGATATAACTGGAGATCTTCACTAAGTATAGCAGCTTCCAGTATCTGATGACCTGGCACAGTGTATGTACTTGCAGAGCAACATATCACTGAAGACTGGGGAAAAGGACAGAATCTGACCCTATGAAAATAGATTAATCTCAAATATAGTCTCCTGGGGATGAAGTGTGGTTTAGCGGTTAGTGCAACTGGCTTGGATTCAGGACCTCCTGCATGTCATCTCTGCAGCCCTGCCAACGAGTTGCATGATGAGCTTAGGCATGGCCTGTGCTCTGGTTTACCCATCTGTAAAACACAAATAATGCGCATGAAAAACTTTGATATTGTCAAAAGAAAGGTGCCACAGAGGGGGTAACAATGCTCTATCGAATATTATCCACTTCCTCATCAAAAAGCTTCTCCACAGAAATGTCATAAAAAACAGATTAGTTAGTTGATATGTACAGTCTGATTTTAATCACAATTCTATAAAACTGTAGTAAAATTACTGACTGAGATCTGAATGTGGCTCACAGTCATATTACTCCCTCTCCAGGGGCCAAATTCATATTAGCAAAAAACTCCGGAATGCACCGAAGTGCCACTAGAGATTAGGTTGTCTGTGTGTATTTAATTCTGTATAATGAGCTTGGTTATCAGAAGGTTTTCAGCCTATTTTCTGTGCACATTACAGGATACTGACTGCTTTCACACTGATCATCTGCATTTCGAGTCCTGGAAAAGCACAGGTGAGAGGTGTACAGAGGGATCTATGTACTGTTATATACTGAAGCACTATATGGCATGAGATTTAACTGGCTAGCAGGTGAATAGGAAACTCTGTGGTCTTGGGTTTAAGTGAAAAGGAAGCTGTGTGGTCTAAGGGTTTAGAGGGGAGGACTGGGAGCCAACGGGATTCTGGAGCTGAACATGGACTGAGCTTATTGACTCATCCTTGCCAGCTCAGCAAAATATCTCTGCAGAAACCTGGACCTCACTAAAATTCTGCTTCTGAACTGAACACTTCTGAAAAACAAAATTAAAGCCATCCCAAGAGAGCAAGGATAGCTCAGTTCTGTGGTGGGGAACACCCATGTTTGGAAAACTTATTCGTGTAAACAGGCATGTTCTGTGCATAGCAGTCTGGCAGACTCTTGTCTTAAGACTTTATTTTTGGACTATGAGCCTGAATGACTGCATCCTAGGTCTTCACTTTAATTTCTGCCCAAAGCCATCTTTGTTCAAGAGGCAGGGTTTTTGAGGGTGAGTGAAAGTAGAGCAGTCCAGTTCTTGAAATAGCAGAAACATTAGTTCTTTGTAGTTCTTTGTGTTCTGGGGCTCCGAGTGGGTTTTAAATTAGGAAAAACAGTTCCCAAAGGTATGTTAAGTTTGGATTCCTAGTTGATAATCCAGATATATTCAGTGTCCAGAGCTGCATTTCTAAATACACTTGCCAAAAGTCTTTGAAATGTATTTGTGAGTTTTCTTCTGTTACATGAAAAATTTCCTGCACATGGCATCTTTACTGATATTGCTGTGGAAAAAAAAAAAAAAAAAAAAAAAAAGGGGAATCCTAAGAGACTCCATCCCTGTGCCTTCTGGTTACATCAGTGCTTCCTGTTCTCTGGATGCCTCCTGCTCACCTTCCTTACCATAGCCTATTTTACTGGCAGGATCCACTTGTGTCAACTGTGCGGCCCACTGCTAAATCGCTGGTGGCCCAGTCAAAAATGAAGGAGAGTAGGGAATCTTTTTAATGGGTTTTGACAAAAGCCATTACTGTCACTCTTTTAGAAATGCTGAGGGACAATGATTAGGTGCTACAAGTTCCAGCCCTGATGACAACCAGTAGCATAGGATAGGAAGGAAAAGTTTTCCAGTAACCTTGCATGCATAGAACACGTGTAAAGAATTCTCTGAAAATTTAAAGGTTTGGTGTAAACTAAAAGCCTTACTTTTTTTTAAGTTTGTTATGTTTTATCTATGGCTTCCGTTCAGATCAGGTGGCTAACTTGTTGAGAAGTAAGTACTGAATTGTCCACATGTGGTGTTCTAGAGTGTGTTAGGGAAGGTAGCTAGTACCATTAAACTGAGCTCCTTTGTCCTAGCAAAAACAAGACTCCAGAAGTGAAGAACAGTATGGAGTAGCACATCAGGTGTTGGTTATCCCAGCAGAGTAACAACCTGAACAGTCACCACTTGTGGGGTTTACCTTCTGAGTTAAGGGGCTGTCACAGATGTTGGGGGTCTCAGGTTTACGCCTTGCTGTCTGTCCTTTCTTTATTTTGGTGTACAGAACTTTGTGATGTAGTGCTGAACAAGTGTACTAAGCATAATAATCCAGATGAGCATTTGACTCTGAAACCCTCTCATTGCACAGTCACTGAGTGTCTTCTTTTTTTTTCTCATTTTAGCAACAATGCACCAATGGGTTTGACCTGGACCGTGCCTCTGGGCAATGCTTAGGTAGGACTTAAATTAAATAAATGAATTTAAATTGGGGTTCAGAAATGCTAACTTTATCAAATTAAAATTGTTCTGCTTTTGGTGTGTTTTAGCTGAAAAGTTCTCTCTGTGTGAAAAGTGTGTGTGCGTTTGTTCACATAGCCCAAGTATATGTCTAACTTAGACAACTGAGATACTAATTGGCTCAGGGCTTTTCAAATACCTGTATTGCACTGAGATAAGTTGGGGAGCTCAGTCCAGTCCCCAAATGGCAAGGGTTGTACACATTCCTTTTCTTTCTTCTCTAAACTCTTTACTGACTAATTTTGTTGGCAGCCTCCATCTGGAGGCCACAGATGAAGTCTACCACTGCTCCATGTAGAAACTTTAGATCAGTCATTGAGGCAGTTGTAGGGAAACACCCACTTAGCCCTATAGCGTATTTTCATCAATCAATGTGAATTCCAGTCTACAGGGCAGCATTTTCTTCATGAAAACAATTAAAAGGAATAACAGCAACAGGCAGTTGCTCTGTCACAACAGTCTAACGCATCTGTGCTCCAAGAACCAAAAAAAAAAGGTTTGGTTTGAGTAAACCAATTGTAAATTTCTAAATTTGATTCAACAATAATCTTAATTGGAAGAAGGAAGAGGCCTAACTCACATCTCCAGATCGAACATCCCTAACTTTTTCTATGGGAGGGAGCCCAGGAGTTCCAAATCAGGATCCAAGTTTCACAGCTGGGCAAATCAAACCACCAGTGTTCGAAATTCTGATCTGCATGTTGTGGTTTGGAGAGACCCACAAGCAGGAACAGGCAGTAGCATGCTGCACTATGTGTAAATCAGTGTTTAAGCCAAACATTTATAAGATAACAAAGCAGGCTTTCCTCTTCTCCTCTTCCCTTCAATACTGAATTAAAACAATTGAAACACAGGATATGTTGATTATATGGGATGCTTCCAGTTTTAGTATGATATAACTTCAAAGCAAGACTCCACAAGGAAAGATTAGCTCTTCTGTTCAGAGAATCAAATTTTTAGCAAGGTCTTGAGAAAAATGTGCTAACGATTTTTTTGATAGGTCACAGTAAGAAGCAATCTTACTCATTTAACATTTACAATTTTCCTTCCAGATATTGATGAATGTCGGACTATTCCTGAGGCCTGTAGAGGAGACATGGTGTGTGTCAACCAGAATGGTGGCTATTTATGTGTACCACGGACAAACCCAGTGTATCGATCACCATATCTGAATCCTTATTCAAATATTTATCCACCACCCCCAGCGCCAGGCCCTGTTCCTAATTACCCTACTGTTACAAGACCTCTGATTTGCCGATTTGGTTACCAGTTGGATGAAAACAATCAGTGTGCTGGTGAGTAGTAGTAATCTTTATTTTGTATATTTATTTACAGTATAGCTTGTCTGACAGCGCAGAAACAATTGTCCTGTAATTGTTTCTTAGTTATTCTTGTAGCGCTTGAGTCTGATATACTGAAATTCAGCTGTGTTATTTTAGAGGATGCAGGCTGTACCTTTCGTATAGTCATTATACAAAGCAATGTTTTAGTCTGATTATTTGATCGGGTAACCCACTTTTATGAGATAATTAAACATTACGTGATGTAAAAAGCATCTAATGGCAGGTGATTTGTCAGTGCATTGAAAGCAGACTTTTTATGCTTATGAGCCTGTCTTTGAGAGAGAACGTGGTTTGCATTTGAGACATTAGGCTGGGACTGATGAAACTTTGATACAGTTCTTGGTCATATGTGACCCTGTCCACATTCTGAACTAGGTCTTCCATTTGTAGATGGTATAAATAAGAGTTGTTTCCTCCCGTGCTTTGCACTGTTCACTTAGACTGTGAGCCCTTTGAAGCACATATTTTCTGTTGGTGACTGGTACAGAATCACTGTAGAAGAATTTTAATATTGGGAATATCAAGGTCTTAAAACAATTAATCAAAAACTGTGAAAATTTTCTTGTGTCGGCAGTTTTTCTTGTTTTGCATCTTTTAGCTAGATTCTGATTTTACTTACTCCATTTTATCCCAGATTTAACATATCTAAGTTACAGTTGTGCTACTCAAATTTAAGGAAGATTTAAAATATACCCCTTTGATTTCTTTGCTTCTTATGATGATATGTTATGAAGGAATGGCCAGAAAAATTTCTGGACTAAATCAAAGGAAATTCCACTAGCCAAAATATTTGACGACAAACTTGGCTGCAAGAGATAAGGATCGAACCAATCTCTGGTGACTGCTCAGGGTTAATGCTGGAGATGTAGTTCACTACTTATTTCTGTGTCTCAGTAGTCCTAATGATAAGGTGTATTTTTTTATTTGTGTAAGTAGTTAAATTCTTATAGCTAATTTGTAACAACAGATAAAACTGACTTGTCTTTTGGGAAGACTCTCCCCTGGAATTTCTGTCAGGACTTGTTTTCAGATGGTGTTCCTCATTTGCTTCCCTTGTGAGGAGACAATGGTGCACAATGGGAGATGCTGGACTCTAGACTCAAATTCAGATTCTTTTAGGCTTATTTTTCTATACTTGGAAAAAGTTGGTTTTTTTTTTTTTGCACAGAGTTTTAAAATCCTGGGATAACTGGTGCGTTTGCAGTAAAAATAAGCATACATACTATCCAGTCCTTTAAAAATTGCAACTAGTTCTTCTGATCTTAGCAAAGTGATCATCCTAAATTATTTTGTCTATTGATTTGTAGGCTTCCAAGAGTGTTTTCATTTTGGTAACTTTGATGTAGATGAGTCAGGAAATGGGACAGTTAATAGAAAAGAAGTGCTGAAATCAAAGGGGAAATGAAACCTCTCTATTTCACTCTGGCTGGCTTGCTGCACACAAAGCCACACAAATCAAAACAGGTGGATTTTGGAAACTTTTATAATGCAACTTCCTGCCCATAAAGGTCATGTGTGTTCCTGTTCATGCTAGCAGAAATGTGATGGCTACTTCCTTCTTCAGTCAGGTCCGTTCACTTCTGTCGCTTTAACTTTCAAATATGGCAATTTAATTGTGAGGAAAAGTTTGAGGAATAGAGACATTAGTAAGTATAGACTGGAAAAGACAGACTGTCATTCGAGTATCACATTTAGCTGAAAGAAATTTTTGAAAGTCTACATGAGGTTTGAATTTGGGCAGATGATAGATAGATCATATTTGTGTTAGAGGAAGGAAAATGAAACATAAAGAAAACGAGACCTGTCAGATTGAATGGGCCCCTGCTGAGCTGAGTTTTCATTTTTCATTTAGAGAAATCTTGTGGAGACATTCATTGTCTTAATGCAGTATTTACTTTTGTACCCATGTGTCACTGAATGGAAAGCATGGGCACCAGGAGAAAGGTATGAAGTACTGTATGTCTCAGTGCAGAGGTGGTAGAAAGGTCGTATCCCCTCTTAGCAGGATTTTGGCATAGTCAGTGAGGGTGATATGAAAGCCATGGAGATGAGGTACCAGGGCACCTTGAGGGGGACCCCAGCCAGCACTGAAACTTTACCCAAATAATTCGAGGAAGTCTTAATCATTGAGACAAGGCTATGTCTTATAATAAGCAAATTATAAGCACTGTCTATGTATTTTGGTGGTTCAGTACTTCCCTGCTTGTCAGCATTCAGTATGCTGTTAGAGTATGAAGCACTTCAGGGGTTAATTTTGTGTTGGAAAGGTTGAACAGAGTAAACTGGAAGATATTCTACCCAGTAGCTGAACCACTGTATAACTTACAGGTTTGTTATGCTGGTGTTCTGGCATCTCCTTCCAGGACCTTCTTTCCAAATAAAAAATTAGTCACAGGTATTTCCATTAAAGATGATGAGGCTTTTTGCTTGTTGGCTTTAGGGGAAGCAGAACTATTCTAATGCCAATGTTTCTGAGAAATATCCAGTTTTTAACAGAGTACACATTTTCGTCTGGTCAGATATGGGGTTACAGGTCTGGGCCACATTTTCTATTGCTAGGCCAACAGAAATCTTTATTTTCCCTTTGAATTCCAGTCAAAACAGTTTATTAAACACAGGAGCCTTCCCTGGGAGATTTGCAGCCTCAGCTTTGAAACACTGAGCTTGTTCAGGGGGCTTCCAAAGTGAAGCAGGATAAAAATTTGATCTAAAAGCAGTGTAAGATTTACCAAGGTCTTTTTTTTCCTTTTTTCTTTTTTTGTGAGAAGGTCACTCTGTCCTCGCCTGGCACCTGGCCTGCCTGCCAAGGCCCCACGTCCCTGGCTCTTTGAAGAATGTGCACCACAGGTGGTTCAAATAACATTCCCCCTCATGGGGGCTGATATATTCCAACATAGCGAAAAAGAAATACAAACAGTTTTTCTTCCTTTCCATCTCTTTTGGCCTCGTCCTTTCTGAGCTGCATGGTCACAGACAGGGGCTGGGTGTCCACGTTCCTTTGCCATCCTGTTTGCTGCTCTTACCAAGCACCTTTTCACTTACCTGGCACAAGTGCTTCTCAATGACACCTGTCGGTGCTGCTTTGCCCCCCCATTCTCCTCTGCGTGGTGCAGAATCAGCTGTAGCCATTTGTGGCAAATGGCAGAGAAACACTTAGACGATAATTTCATTTTAAATCTTCTATGGGCTTGTTACTTTTACTCCTGGAGTTGCTAAAGGCCTTATGCCTTGTATGTGTAAGTGTACTGTGTTTTCAACTGCATGAAGTATGTGTAAATTTGTTCCAAAGGAGATCAGGAATGATTTACAGCCATAAGTAATGCTGGAATAAAAGACCAGATACGAGAAAAAGCAAAGAACATGTAATGCAAGAGCACTGCTTGAACTATTTATCTTCTAATGCTACTTCTCTATAAATACTGAATGTTTAGTCTTTATAATGATTTTTTGTTCGTGGCACTTGATCTCCTAACTGTTGGCAAGATTACACTGGAGTGAGGGCCCATGTTTGTGCATTATGCTTTGGTAAGCCCAGAGTTCTTTCCAATTACCCTTTACTTCACCTCACTGTTTTCCTGATTTACAATAATCTTTAAAACATGCCTCTAGCACAGATCCTCCTGGGCATTGTGGAAAGAATTGTAATGGTTGGACTCTGAGTTTTGCTTTTACTCCCATTGATAACATCAACAATGTGAGGAGATCTTGTAGGTGGGAAGGTATCTTAGAGATGGTTGAGTCCAGGAATTAGAGCAAGCAGACTGCAAAAATATGGAAGTACATGTTCGGGAAGATATAAGAGTAAGGCAAGATGAGAATGACCTGGAGATGGAATGAAGAGAAGACAGTGGAAGAGAAAATTAAAAAAGTAAAAAGGGGGGAAAAAAGACATCATCTTCATTTTTGAAACAAACACTAAAAAAAAGCAGCAAAGAAAAAAAAAAAAAAAGAAACCCAAA
Organism: Chrysolophus pictus; assembly: GCA_037305975.1. Classification (NCBI taxonomy): domain Eukaryota; kingdom Metazoa; phylum Chordata; class Aves; order Galliformes; family Phasianidae; genus Chrysolophus; species Chrysolophus pictus. The sequence goes on along the minus strand of CM074580.1, from coordinate 44,865,946 downwards.
CAACAGGGACATTGAAAGATGCTATTTCCAATCATAAGTGAGAATTGTTCTTCAAGGCCTGTCTGTGCAGTAGTCATTGCTTCACCTTTCCTCATTTCTCTGAATGCCAGAATCTCCTACATTCCCCACCTACAGATCCCTGGTCTTACGTTCATGGAATGAAACTACTTCCTTCAAAAAATTACCTTTGCACAGATGGATTTTACATCATTATCATTTATATTATTGCAAGCATACCTAAAACCTACATCCAAGCCTGCAATCATACTCACCTGACCTGTGCACAACCTCATTAGGAACAGCCTATGCCTAGATGTGTTTTCAAGTGAAATCACGGAACCAGATGTGTGTGCCTTGGGGAGAGGAGGGAAATGAAGATACAGGAAAGTGAAATGAGGTGCCCAGGTCTTGCAGCAGGACCAAGGCTGTGCTGGGACTAGAGCCCAGAATTCCTTATCCAGTGCCTTAGCCACTAAGCCAGGCTGTCTCCTAACAGTAACGTATCTACAGTGACCTCTTTGGTATTAGAAACAGGAGGAAAAGAAGGGAAATGCAGCAAGAAGATGGTGCCCTGGAAGGAGTTGTGTAAGGGAAATACAAATGGAATCAACTCCTGCTATTGTCTTCTTTAACCCTAATTAGTCCAGCTAATTAGTCTTGCTATTTCAGAGGCCAGTTCCTGATGGCTGTGCATGATGCCTGTTAGGCAGCACTGTCATCATGTCCAAATTAACTAGAAACAGAAATATTGCATGAGAATAGATTCTGCAAGACGTTCATGGCAGCTGGAACTGAAAAGTTATGTAATTGATTACATTTCCTGATTAAATTAAGGGCTATGATATTTAGCCTTTATTCCTAAGATGTTTTTTTCTGACAGCTATTGTATGGAAGAATACACAGAAGGACCTCATACTACCACTGCAATAAAAAAGTTGCCTCTAAAAATCACAAGAAGCTGTAGTTGATGGCTAAGACTTGGGCTGTGGGATTTGGATCCTGACAAACATGCTGTTTATGTTGAGGCTGGGTCATTCTGTTTAAACTCAAATAATTTTTTTTCAGAGTTGTAAATAATTTCACAATGGATGATAGCTGCTGAGGTAGATTCCTAACAACTATCTTTAAAAAACAAACAAATAGAAACAGGCAAAAAAGGCCTTGTTTAATAATATTCCCACAACAGTGAAGCTCAAAGTGAGGCATGTGGAACTTCCTTCTCTAGTGTGTTAGATGGTTGGCTATCACTGGGCATTTCTGTTTGTGTTTATACATAGCTCAGAGGAGAGGTGAAGTGCCAGAGTTTTTCACTACTTCCCATTTACTTCAAGAATATCTGTGCTGCAAAAGCTTGCAGTGGTAATTTGACCCTGCTGTTTTTCAGCCACCATCTACTTATATTGTGCTCATTTCATGTTCTAACAAAACTCAAGATGGCTGTCCCTTGATTATCTAACATAATGATGAGACAAGACAGTAAAGTCTTGAGAGAGAGAGACAAGAAAGTAAAGATGTTGAAAATACAAACAATGTACTTTAACACAGGGGACCATATGCCAGGGGACAGATCGAATAAGGATGGTTAATACTGAAAAGTACAGATATACTTCTAGTGGATAAATCTGCAATGTGCAGCTCCAGACAACCACAGTTATTCTTCTAGGTCCAGACTCAGTTCTTCTGGTATGATGGTCTGATTGATTCACAAGCCCAACTGTCTTTCTGAAGGTAACTGTGAGTTACCCATAGAATCATGTAATCTTTTGAGTTGGAAGGAACCCTTAAAGGTTATCTAGTTCTCCCTGCAGTGAACAGAGACGCCCACAGCTCTATCAGGTTGCTCAGAGCCCCATCCAGCCTGACCTCAAGTATCTCCATGGCTGGGGCTGCCATAAAATATTAATGGATGGAAAGGTACATCTGAAACCACTCAGAGCTCCTTCCTCCCTTAAGAAACCATTGAACTAGTGTAGAGGATGGGCTGGGGCTGAGGAAAGGCAAGAGTCAGCTAGTTTCTCCTTTGGAGGGTCACTCCTACATAAACTTGCACCGATAAGCATATCCTACCCAGCAGAATTTTAAAGGGGAATAAGCGTGCAAATGCTGCTTTTCACTGAAGTGTGACCATTTGTGGTGGAACGGTTCACTTGATAGAGAAGGTTGCCGTATGTGTCTGTAGGTTAAACTGAGCCATCTGTGGCTTGGGTTATTTCCTTCATTCCTGGCTAAGTACAGTGTGGAAAGAGTATGGTCTGGTGGTTAAAGCATAGGCAAATAGTTCATTTATTTGTGAAGCTTCTAGTACCTACACTGAGTAAATTTGATTTGAGTAAAATTGAACAAGAAATATATAAGCCAAAAAAGCTGGTATGTTATTAAGAAAACTGGCATTTCTTTGTAGTGGAGTGAAAAATAGGATGTTCCTGGATATGGCAAAGCCTAATAGTAGGTGTAAGTCCATCACTCTGCATTTCAGGCATCACTGATGGACTGTTTTACTGTGCAGTGCTGTGGAGAAAGGAAAATAAAATAAACATGTCTACATTATAGCCACAACTGAACTTGACTAAACTGTAATCATACTGGTTAAATTGCTTGATAGTCAGCAGCCCAAGTTCAGGAAGGTTGGCATTTCTGTAGACTCTCTGCTCTATTTCACGATGTGTTCCGGCTTTCTCTTCTCCTTGGAGTTGCATGATATCTTTGGTGACAAGGCAAATCTCATCTCACTTGCACTCAGGATTACAGAGGGAAAGAGAATCCAAAAGATTTAACTTTTTCACTGGGTTGCGGCTGTATTAATGGCTTTGCTTAAGCTCGGTCTCTGAACTGGGGGGTTATTGGTCAACTGGGCTTTGAGCCAGATAATACACAGACTTCAGCTGTCAGCAAGAGCTCGTTGGCAGGATGTTGCATGTGATTCATTTCAGAGGAGCAGTACTGGTGCCCAGCCTGCCATGTCCTCAGGCATGTGCTGGCCAGCACAGGGCTCCAACCCCATGTGATTCCTTAGACCCAGTACTGAAAGAGGGTTGATATGTGGGGTCTTGTGGCTGCTTTACCATTATTATGTCTTAATTTCCAGGGATTCCAGCAGTGCCAGATCAGTTACAGCCACAATGTACGGATTAGCTCTGTCTGCTTTGGAGCAAATTGAGAGCTTTCCTTTGTGGGATAGCTGTCATGCCAAGCTGGCCCACAATTACAGGACTTAAAAGAAAATGAGTCACTTAACAGTGCTGGAAGATCGACAGACTTCACAAGTACCCTTCCTCAGTCTGTTGGCTTTGTGGCTTGCACTCCACTTTCCTGTGGTGTCTACTTTGGCTGTGGGTGATGGTCTGTGCATAGCATTCTGCTGGGAGCCTCAGGGTTGTGTGAGTGCTTCCTTCTCTACATCCCTGGGGAATGATGTGCAGCGTTCAGTGCCGAATGATAGAATTGAGTGACTTTCCTTAACAGGAAGGCTTATTTATTTTCAGTGCTGTTAATAGCACGAGCACTCTGCTCGGGCCCATGTTAATCTCTGCATGTATTTGCAGCACCCACAGTACCTAGAGATGGCAGTGTTCTCAATGACTTAAAAGTCACCGTTTGTCTTGGCCTCTCACTTATATTTCTTGGGTGAGCTTTGTTTCTTTTTTCTTGGTTCCAGCCTGAAATTGGCCATGGCTGTATGTCACAATCAAGATGTTAAGCCAAAATATATAGAAAGTATGAATTGGCTCTTTTACCAGTATAAATCAGCCACATGAGCAGTATGTTTTGCCAGACTCTATAGGCAGAGGTAATGTGCTGGCATTGTTCCCTTGTCTTGTCCTGTGGACACTGGACCCATGGCAAAGGTGCCATGCAGAAATGTAAGTGCTTGCCGGACAGTGTGTGGAGTTCAGCATGTTCTGACCACTTCATCTGCCAATTGACTGGTTTCCCATTTTAGTACTTCAATGAAATTAGAGGATTTCTCAAAGAAAATAAAGCTACCAGGAGATGAATGGGAGTTACACATCACTGGTCCAGTTCAGGGGAGAAGTTTTAGTGCTCTGCCTCTTGCCTGGGGTGTGCTGCCCACTGGGGATGACAAAATCCACTGAAGTCCATCTTCAGTTCTAACACCAGCAAAACCCTCTCTGCTTTTAGTTCATCTCAGCCATGAGTTATGTTTACAGCTGCCCAGTGGCATAAGGCTGTGCTGCAGTATGAGGACGAAGATGGTCCAGTTGGTAGTTTGGTAGTATAGGTCATGGGAGAGCTGAAAGGAACACTCGGGTTTTCAAGGCTTTTTTAGGGCCCTTGCTCTCACTGACCTCCATAGATAGTGGAAGTGTAACATGTAAATGTCCTTTGGTTTGTCCTGCAGCCCTTTGCCACTGTCTGCTAGTACAATCTCTCAGGTTTTTGCTCAATATTGCTTTCATTTTTAACCATTTGTCTGAGGAATTCAGTATCTGAGTATCCAGCTGGAAACTCTGGTGGGATCTAGGCCTTCAGGCAGAAGCATTCAGCACTTTCTGAAAATCAGGGTGCATATGGTGTCTTCATTTGTGTGCCTAGCAGTGTAACATATACAAAAGCACAATGCTTTCTGAAAAATTTCCTTAGCTTTTCTGTGGCTCATCTCTACATCACTAACATATCACTACACTGAAAATAAATCCGCTAATCTTTGTGAGGTGTTCAGAAGCTGGAAGTGCAAGAGATTCTTCAGCTAAACAGAGAGAACGTAGGAGGAGAGGGAGAGGGGAGCCTCACAGAAATGCAGAGTCAAAAGGAACCCATACTCTACTGCACAAATGAAACCTTAGCTGGTGAGACAGTAAACTGCTGGTTGGATCAAAGGCATTAACTGGTTTTGTGGTACAAGCTTAACATACCTGTAGGTGACAAGAGAACAGGAAGACTGAAATACACAAAAGTTCAGAAAAGCTACAGTTGTGGTCAGGAAATTAAGGGACTGGAAATCCAGCAGTAGATGAAAAGATCATCTAACTTACGGCTCTCTGGTGGAAGAGAAAAAGTAGATGGCAATAATACTGAGAGCAGTTAGCGTTGAGCAGTTTCTCAGTGTTACTAAGACTTCTCAGAACACAGAGGGAGTAGTTCTTTGAAATGTTTCTGCTGAGAACCACCCTATCTACTGACATTAAGTGTAAATACTTTGCTACCAGATAACTGTAATAAGTTTATGGAAATCTCAATATAGAGCAGCACTAAAGAGGGTCATTTTGATTTAGATCGTTAAGTGTATTATAAAGCTGAGAGTAAGGTAGACCTGCAAATGTCAGAGAAACAGTTGTTTATGGTAGGTGGTACAAAAGTGCCTATTCTTAAGTAAGGTATAATTTGCTAAAGTGAGGGAAAATTATTTTTAGACTGAATGTAGTAAAATCCCTTAGGACACTGTGATGTGTCAGGTTGCATAGAAGTACAGTTTGTATGTTACAATGGTAGAGTAGTACTAAATGTATCAGCAAAAAGATGTAAATACTGCCTGAAAAAAAAGTGAGAAAAGAGTCTTGAGCATTTGAGGGTGGGACAGATATTAATGGGTAAATTTAAGTTGTATTTTTGACATATTTCCAGCTTCCAGTGTGTACGGAGGTGCAGAAGAAAACTCTTAGCTTTATCTAGCTCTGTAAAATTCATTAACATGGGTAACAGCCTCCACCCATTAAATAACAGTTATTGTCACTGTGGTGAAGGAATGCAAAACTGAGATAGCTTAGATGAGCAGCCTAGGGCTCTCCTTCAGAAGGAGGGATCTTGGAGCAGCGCAAGGACAGTTTGCCAGACTGCCGCTCCTTACTCCTGGAGCAGGAGCCAGGCCAGGGAGAGGAGGTGCGGTCCAAACGCTGAAGCGTGCTGCTGGTTTCCTGCTATTGCAACCCCTTTGGGGAATCCCAAACCAGGCATAGGCTGGAGCAGCCTTGGATCTCTCATTTATTTCAAAGGCAGAGCACAGCAACATATACTACACTTGCTGCCAGCAAATCACTAAGAATTGTATCTGGAGTTTAATCCAGAAGCAGATTGAAATTATTTTAACCAAAAGCAGAGCTGATTCTGTGATGGGACAGCCCATACTGATAGCTAACTGTTGGTTTCATGCAGTCTTCTCAAAAGATTGTAGCATGCCAGCTTTAGGAAGAGGTATTCTTCCTAAGAAGAAGTTCTATTTGAAGCTGTAGTACAAACTGTTTTATATTATTCAGTCAGTAAGATGCATTTTGAGGCAAAATTCTAAATGAAATAAATATGTTCTGAAGCTGATGACGATGTCTATCATCACAAGATATAAAATACCATCACACACTACTCCACTAAAATCTCAAGCTCTCCTCTAGAAGCTTGGGACATAAAACTGTTTCAGAAATGCACGATCCATTGCGTGATCATTCTAAAGAAGGTCTTGAAATGCTGAATTGAGCACTGTCTGATGTATGTGATTAGAAATGACAAGAAATACTGCAAATAGTAACACTCTAATTGTTCAAGCAACTTGCTAGACGTGGTCTGTGCTGAAGGTTGGGCCTTCTAAAACATGCCTTTTAGTAGTAAGTGGCTAATAAAGGGAAAGTATTACAATAAAGGAAAAAATACGATTTAGCTTTTTGCTGGAACAGGTCCACATGATGGGAAACTCAGAGTAAGAGGAGAAATTTGCTCCAGGAATAACCACAGACTTTAAATGTTCCAGCTGGTTGAGAACATTGACTTTTTTGTTTATTTATTTACTTCATTTAAAAAAAAAAATATGAAAAGAACATGTTTTTTCAGGCCAGGCCACTTGGAATTGAACCATTTTGGCTTGAGAAAGTTCAATGTGAACACGCATCTTTCTGAGCTTTCATGGGGTCTGTGAGAGCTGATGGGACGTCCCGTGACATCTTTGATATGATCAGCCACATGTTCAGCCCTTAGGGCTAGCTGGACATTTCTGAATTCTGGGCAAAGAGGTCAGACTAGCCTTGGAGTTAGGGCAGGGAACTCAACTTGGGGACAAAAGCATTCAGGTCTGTGTGAGTGCATCCAATGAAACAGTTCATTTGGTGGGAGACCACCTTAACAGTTTCCAGTAATTTAAGCAGAGATTCACAAAATATTGCCAAAGTGAACCACACTGATAACAAGGTTTACAACTAATCTGAGTACAAGCATTCTGACATCAAAGTTAAATATATTTATATTAAGATCAAATCAGAAGTTCTCTAGAATTTGCTGGAAGCAAAAACTTGTGGAAAATGAACTTTGACTTCAGTTGATAGTAGAATTTGGGTTGTTAGAGATAAAGCTTTTGTCGTGGTAAAAACAAAGAATGTAGCACTGCATCCTGGTTAAATTAAGACGCTTATCTGAAGCCATGAGTCTTCTGTCATGGGGCTCTGGGGTGGGTTTGCTTTGAGAAGGTAAGGCTGGCAATGGGATATTGCTTCTTGCTATTTTCAACTGTCTAATGTGAGGTGTGGAGAAAGCCAGATTTGTTTCAAAAGTGCATGTGAACATGAATGGGCAAAATTTGCAATACAGGAGATTCTTTTGATATGTAAGGGGAAGCATTATCACTGTGCAGATGGTCAATCACTGGAAGAGAGGCTCATAACGCTTGTGGCTAAAGGCTGTATCCTTGGAGAAACTGAAAACTTAGCTGGAGAAGGCACTGAGCAACCTGATTGAACTGCTTCTGAATTAAGAGGAGCCTTGGGCCAGATGGCTTCTTTAGGTCACCCTGATAAGCCTTATGCAATTCTGTGATTTCAGTGCCTGAAGTGCAGGAGCCTGGGTCTGATATTGGATGTAGCCTTTAGTTTATCTGTGCCTCAAACTCTCTTTGAGTTTTAGCATTGATTTAGAAGAGACTTTGAGCTCTAACACTGATCTTAAACTGCTGTAAGGTCTTTGAATGGAAGTTGGTAGAGTGAAGTACAAGGAATAATCAGAAGAAAAGGGCTTTATTCTCAGCAAAGTGAATCCTTCATTTCACTGAGTGCAAATTCAGTCAAGGCCATCCAGATCAACACACTGGATTTGTGGCAAAATCAGTAGAGAGGAAGAATATCTGCCCATACCTTCTTCAATTTATTGACTGACAGGTGGGGGTCAGGGCTCCTGCAAGTGTGAGGTAGTTTAAGGAGATGTTTCAGCCCCACATCTTGGCCTGCCTGGGAGTTTCACAGCCATCCAGAACCTGTCATCTTCCTGCTCAAACCTTGCAGTTCTTGGAACTAAACAAAACACAGCTCTCTGTTCCTAATGGCTGCACACATCTGCTTTGAGCTCTTTTCCTGAGATTGCATACATGTTGAAAATTTCTGTACTAGTTTATGTTTTGAAAGTAATTGAATGAAATTAAAAACAAGGACAGGAAGAGGAACGGAAGAAGCTCTTTCAGATGAAACATCTTTTTCTAGGGAGCCATGAATAGAGAATAAGGAAGGCAGGAGAATTGCCAGTAGACATCTACATCACACACTAACTAGAGGAAACCAAACCTCCCGTATCCACACAGTTTTCACTTATCTGGGAAGAATTGCAACCCAGTTGGACGGCAGCAAATTTGGAACATTGCAAGGAAGAATTCCAAGCAAATGTGGCTCAATCATTATAAAACAGCCAAATCTGAGCTAAAGCCAGTTACTTGAGCAGGGATTATAGGCATTTTCCAATGATCACCACTACAGAAATAAATAAATAGATTACTTGCTATGTATACACTGAAAGGGAATGTTGCCCAACATGCATAGCTCTTTGCTATTAACAGTAATGAGAACACAGCTGTCTGAGCTTGGAAGCCAGTATTTGCAAAGGATAATTCTCAAGGATTTTTATTCTCTACTGGCTTTTGTCCACTACCCAATCTTTGCTTACAAAAGAGCCCGAAAGGCCCTAACATTTATACAAGAATTACCTCGGCTTTGTGATACTTTTGAGGTTGTTATAAAGCATGCTGTCACATGGACAGATTTGAAACTTGGATGAAATATGAAAAACAAATTTCTCTCCTGATAAGCTGCTCAACTTCCTTTGTGCCAATCACAACACTTTTTTTGTAGTCAATCACACTTGTCTCCTAGAGCAACTGGCAAGGACTGCTGCTGTGGGCCAAGATGTGAAGCTCTACCATCCCAAGTAGTTCACAGCTTCAAACTGCCTGCACAGCTCATGTCTGAGTCTGGGCAGACAGCTGTGTGACTTGCGTCAGGAATAATCAATCAGCTCTGCAGATCTCCTATAGCCATGACAAAACCTCTCCACTGTCCATGGGCACGTTCTGTTAGCACTCATGGTATGGCCAGGTTATTTTCCATGATTTGGTCAGCTAGATTCTGGGGGCAAAGTCTTTGATTTCTCAAGAAGACAAAATACAGTGTTTGTTGTGTGTGCTTTTAACTCAAATAAGTTAGGTGACATGAGATGATCTACAGCCATGTCACTTCCATCAGGAGTCTCCTTGTGTTCCCAAGCCAAACTTCTTTGAATCCACTCCATTCCCAAATGAGATGATGGTGATCATTGCTGAAGATTTGTGTGAGGTCAATTAGAGATCAATTTCTTATCACTATTCATGTTCCCCATAATGGAGATTCCTTGCATTTTCATGTCTGCGATATTTAACATTCACAGCTGCCTGCACAGCATGCTTGAGTGGTGGTTAAAGCTTTCACCATGTTGTATGTCAGAAGAAGATGCGTTTTGATGGAAAAAAACCCACTCCTTACAGTAAAAGTTTCTGCCTGCCCCATAGGTGGAGATTTGCATTCCTTTGTTTTCATTGTGACTTTAATTTCTGACTCCATTTGGATCCATTTCTCCTGCTATATTATAAGTAGGGCTGTTCTCTTTACTGGTTATTGTGGTATACTCACAGTCTTGGACCTCTTCAGCCTGCCAAAACATTTGGAAAAGGAGCTCTTAATGACTCAGTTAAAATGTACGTTCAAGAAGTTCACTTATTAGAGGAAATGTAAACTGACCACCAATTGGCTAAACCAGCTGGCTGGACTATTTGTGCTTGTGATTTCTCAGAGCTCCCTGGGGAGTGTAAGCAGGAATAGCAGTTCTCTTCTTTTAGTTCTCTAACAGAAAAGTCTTTAAAAGAATTCGTTGAAGGAGAAGCCAATAGCATTTTAGAGATATGTTTAAAAGCTTTATAAATAGTTTTAAACTCCTGTACTTCTAGTATATTCCTTCTGACATGGTCTTTTAAAACTATCCGAAAGAACTGCAGAAAAAATATACAATTTAGCCATAGGAAAAAATTACTTCTTCAGTGTTAATGGTTTTACTTCTGTGAAATTTTGCAAGCCTTCTCTAGAGATTCTTCTATGAGACTATTTCAAGCGATGCAGCAAAAGGATGACTGCAAGGACCTTTTGCTAGAAGTATGCCTTCATGTCTCAGTCGCCTGTGTATTTGCTGGCTCTGACTGCACTCCTTTTTCTCTTCCATTGCAATACAAAGTGTCACTTACATAACCTCCCAGCAGCTGGGATTATTCTCAGTAAATGCTCTCACCACCATATGAGCAGATCTCAGTGTAGCAGATGATCGTAAGAAATAGGTCATTCTGAGAAAGGCATAATACAACAGTAACATTCTATTTGTACAGCTGAAAAAGATGTTTGCTGCCAATGAAGATGAAACCACTGATGTGAGCAGCAGCTGCTTGGTACCTCCTAGTTCAGCAGGTTCAGCGTAGCCACTGGAATTGGAATGCTAGCAATTCTTGACCCTGCTCCTACAGGATACTCAGGTCACTCTGGTTCTGCTGTACCACAGCTACTTGGAATAGCATTAAGTGCAACATGTAAATAACTGAGATTCCCAAATAACATGCATTGACCATGGATTTCATTAGTTGGGCAGAATGTTGATTGGGAAATCATGGGTATGGAGAACACAGTTATACCCCAATCCATGGGCTTCTGATGCTTAAGCAAAGCTCTCGACTGAAAGTACTAGTTTTGCTTATTTCCAATTCCAAAATTAACATGCAGACTGTGCTTTCATGTAGAGGTTTTCATGGGAGGAATCCATGCAACCAGCTGTGATCTTAGAAATTGCTGAGAGTGAGGAGCTATGATCGTCAAGATGATGCCGAGACTGAATTTTTCTAAGCAAAAGAGAAAGATGCTGCCACCCTTCTCTCCCCCTTGCTGTACACTTTATATCAATTGCTGTCCTACAAACTTCAGTCACAAAGGCAGGACTGGAACTGTGCTCAGAGAGCAAAGTCCTTTCACAGTTAAGCTGATGTTTATTATCTTTGAGCAATGTTAAAAGTGTGCTAGCTACGGAAATGCTCCAATAGCTGGCGGGAGATCTAGAACCTGTGACACATGTTGAGCAATTTTCATACCAGGCAGGAGTACACATTCGTGGCTTACATTAGTATCCCCTTCCAGACTGACCATCTATGTGAAAAAAGCACTTTAATCCTTCTTTAGAAGTCAAACAATAACAGTAATGCATGTGGGATGCAAATAGAAAATTAATTCAACAATCTACGTCCAGTCCTCAGACACTGAAATATGCAATTAAACAGGTGTTTAGGGAGTTGATCTTGGATTGTGTCCAAACTCAGCAGGGTCAGTTGTCCTTGGAAAAAGCCCCTGACCCCACACAGCAGCAGTTTGAATTTGGCTCTGGTTTGCACTTTAGGAATGTGGCATTGTTATTTCTTCCCTTTTCTTATCAAATATAATTATCTTGAGAAAAAAAAACTTTTGAGAAAACATGTGATTTCACCGAGTAGAAATCTACTACTGAGGAAATTATTTCTCAGTGTCCAAATAAGGAGTGGGGGAGAAGTTTGGGGAAATTTCTCTGTTCCAAGTAATTTTGGATCTGAAACCCACGTTACTGAGCTTGGATGTTTAGTCCTGGCCTGTAATTACTCCTACAAAACATAGACATCCAATCTTTGTATTATTTTAAAAAGGAGCCCTGAGGGTTATAAATGACTGAATGAGCTTCAGTGTTTCAGCAGACACAGATTCTGGAATGAGCTCACAGATTTGAGTCTCTCTGCAAGAAATTCGTATCTCAAGAGTAATGTGAATTCCTGGGGTTGTGTTGGTGTTGGTACATTGGCAGGACTAAAATAAAAATGGAATAAAATAAGGAAGTATGGCCCCCAGAACAACAATATCTCCTGGTAGAAGGTGAAGAAAAGCTTCCATCAGAAAGTTCTATGCAAGACCTTTGCTCTTACAATTGTTCAGCCTTGCTGCATCGAACCCTTTGGTGCTAATTGCTCTCAAATAATTGTGATGGTAAAAACTTGTCCACAATGGTTGGTCAAAAGGATGAAGCACAACAATAGCTACTACTGTGACCCACAGAAATTTGTGGCATTATTATCAGAATTCATTACTTAAGAAAGGAAGTCATGCATGCTAAATATGTTCCAAATAGAACAAAATGTAACAGTCCATCTGTGAAACAGTGCACATTGCCAAAAGCATATCGTCTTGGAAATCTTCTGTCCACATTGGCTTGCCTCTTGAATGCAGTGTCCAAGCGAAGTTTCTATTCTAATCACCAAAGTCTCTAATAATGTAGTTCTAGCTCAATGGTAAGTCCATGTCCTTTTGTGATAGCTCTCTGCTAGGGGCATTAGCACCTTTCCAGGCAGCACAGAAAGGGACAGTCACAAAGGGAGTGCATTAGTTATGGCACCATGAGCATGGATGTCACCTGTGGAGAGATAAGCATACTTACTGCCCACCGCTTTCAGCACAGGTAGATGGATCAGGTCTTCCTGGCTCCTGCAGTGGGATGTGCAAATCATTTTCTGGAACAGGCTGCCCAGGGAGGTGGTAGACTCACCATCCCTGAAAGCGTTCAATAAAAAGGTAGATGTGGCACTGAATGACATGGTTCAGTGGGCATGGTGGTAATGGGTTGACAGCTGGACTAGATGATCTTAGTGGTCTTTTCCAACCCTAAAGGTTCTATAATTCTTGGGATGAGGCTTCTTCAGTAAACTGTAAGCTTTCCAGTCAGGTCTGTTTTCTCTGTTGCATAGGATGTAACCACATGCTCAAAAATTCCAAAATAAAATTCATCAATTTATTTTTCCTTTCTTCCTTTTGAAAGTATTGGTTTGTCAATAAAGTCTTTGCCTTCAGGACTCTGATGTTGTTGTGTCTGAACTGATTAGCTAATTTTTAGGGTGTTGTTTTCGCTGGAAACATATCTTAGGACTTTGTTGTCTGCTGTATTCTTTAATGCTTAAAGTCCTGTTTATGCACGAAATTCTGTTTTTCTGAGCACAAGAAAGGCAAACAACGTCTTTGCCTACAATTTTTGAACCTGGTTTTGTAGAGAGCCAGTGTCCTAAGCACCTCTCTGTCTAAGCTCCTTCTCTTCTTTCCTCCTGGCTTTCTCCCCTGGCTTTCCACCTCCTAAGCCTACTCAGCTTGCCAAGCAATCTCCTAGTTCCTGCATATCCATTTCCACTAAGCAGCACTTTAGTCATCTGTGGGCTCTTTGATTCAACAAATTACCTGGAGTGATAACTTGCATTCTTTCTTTTGCTCTTGCTTCATGCTTTATAATGATGTAATTGTTCTATGTGCCCTGAAAGAAAGGTGATTAGTGTGCTCAGCATCTGGAGGTTGACCACTTAGCATCTTCTGACATAAGAAAGTTATCAACAGTTTCTGAGTTTTTCTGTATTTTTTTCTACAGTTGCTACAAACACTAGACATGTAATGCCTCTCTAAAAATTACATTTATTAATAAAATCGCAAATGAAAATTTTGATGAAAAATTGAACATGGGTAATTTTAAAATTGAGAAATAATGAAGTTATTTTTGTCTTTTGCAAAGGAAAATTAACTTGGAAGAACTTTACAAATTCCTACTCTCTTTTTCAGTAATTGTGACCATACAACCTTAGACATAAATTGGTATTGTAAGTGCATGATTTTTTTCTACTTCACATTTTGAAGAACAAATACTGTTCAGGTATAAGGCCCTAAAGTAATGGAACATCTACCATGTGTTCTGCTAAGTTTTTCAAATGGTTAATCAGTAGTACTGCTAAAGTTTGTGCCTTTTGTTTATTTTGAATTTGTCTTCTAAATGTGAAAGCATTTCATCTCATTAGCTAGCTTTAGTGACCATCTAAAAACTTTGCTTCCATGCAGAGTTTTATAAATCATTGTCAAATATACCATGAACCTTTTTAAAACAGATTAATACATGGAGTCTTGCTGTGAGACAGGCTTTTGTGACTTGGAAGTGCTCTTTGGAGATTTCCTGATCTCTTTGCAATATCGCTATTTGAGCTGCTGACACCAGAAATGTATTTCAGTAATTGTTTTTCTAATGCAATATACAGTGGTAAGAACAATTTCCTGTGTCTACTCAACATTCTTATGTTTATGTTTGTATTTGCAGTGCCGTGTCAGGAAAAGTTCATGTTCAAATGATTATCTTTAATGACTCCGGAGTTATTTTAATTACTAACATTTTTTATTCTTGATATGACCTTGCATTTGTCTGCCTTGAAATGAACTTTCAAATGTACCCACCATATCTAGCAAATTATCTTTACTGTTCCCTTTTTTAGTTCTTAACTCCACCAACTTGTGATCCTCTGTGTTTCATCCAAAATGTGGAAAAAATTCGACCAAAACTAAATAAATTCGACCAAAACTCAGATATCTCAAAGACACTCACCCTTAAGATTCTCTCTTGAGTTTTCTAGTCTTCTAGTTTTAGCCTATTTCATATGGCCAACACTGAATATGTCTGATTTTAATCAGTAAGCTGATGTATTGTTTTACTTTTTATGCTGTGATTTCTTGTATTGTTATTGAGTCAGTATAAAAGGTCACTGTGCGCTAGCCTCCCTGGTGAAATGTGGTAGTATCTTGCAGTTTGATATCTAGGTTTTCTTTCCAACTGCCCTGTTTTTCATATGCATGGCTTTAAACTTATTTTTATAGTTATTCATTTCCAGACAACAAGATTAAAGATTTCTTTCATTGTTCTATGATATGGCTAAATTCAAAAGAATCTGTGAAGATTACTGCTAGCTTTTACAGATTATAAAACATAAAGCTAGTAATTTGCATGCTAAACACAATTAGTTCATTTATTTATTTTGACACTGTAAATGATATCTATCCAGTCATTAGGCATCTTACAATCCATTAAAAATACAATCTGTACCAACAAAAACAAAGCATCAACATATCACATCCCACAAAAAAAAAACAAAACAGTCAGTCAACCAGAAATGTAAAAAATACACTCTCCACCCTTCCAGTCCCTACAGGAAACCCCAATGCCCCAGCCATCTCACCTCTGTCCAAATGTCAAGTAAACAAAATATCACGTGCCAGGGTTGCTAGACCAGATCATCACCAACATAAATTCTTCAGACGGACATTCTGAGCTAAGAGAGAGGGATGGATGTTGGTGAATGATGGAATATTTGGGCTCAGGCTCTTGCAGCAAGAGCCTTTTGATAAGTGTGTGTAGAGATTCCTCCAATCTATTCTCCCATTCAGTCAGTAAACCAAAGATTTTTAAAACTCGTGAGTTTGAGTCATGGTGCTCAGTGTTTGTTCTAGATGGTATTTCGTAAATGAAGAGATCTGTGGTCTGGATGGGTTGTGTGGTTGCTCTCAATATTCATTTGGGAAGTAATGCAAACTGTTCCCACTTCAGGTCAAATTTTAATTTCAGTCTGGACTTTTGCCCTGTAACTAGCTGTGGGAGCAGTAATACCAATGCAATAACTAGAAGGTCAGATGAGAGAATATAGTTGACTGCTAATTTGATAGCATACAACAGCATAACCAAGAGCCAAGTCAGGGCCAGAGTTGGCCAAGCATGGCTAGTTTTCTCTCCAGTTAATATAACTTCTTTTTCCCTTCCTGTTGAATATCTAATTTTGATTTTATTAACCACACCAATTCTCATTGTTTTTCACATTGTAAATGGCCTGAGCAAGACATAGAGTCCCAGCTTGAGTATACTCTAAGAGGATACCTAATGGCTAACAAATTGTTGCACTGATATTTTTCTCACAGTGCAAATATCAGCTTTTACTTTGTGAGCTGATGCAATGTAAATAGCTCCCAAAATTACTGACCTGGTTACATCGGCTGGCCCTGTCAGAGTTTAATGGCGCATCACTGTAAGGAGCAATCTTAGAGAAAGACAGAGATGCGTAATACAGATCCACTGTATGCATTCAGGACGAGGCAAAAAGATTTCAGTAAGATACCAGTGATGTTTATACCTATTGCATAAAACTTCGTCAATGAAGTCAGTGAAGTATTTCCCCCCAGTGAGGGGAAACAAGGCATTTTAAAGGGAAAACTTCAGACTGATTAGGTTTTCCTGAGGCAGCAGAAACTCCACAGGTATCCTCTGTTGTAAAAATTTTGCATTCAAATGGAAATGCGTCTCCAAGACCATTGTGGAAGGTGAAGACTGAGACTAAGCAAGGAGTCAAATCACAGAGACAAAAGCTAGTTGAAGGTTGGAAGGGACCTATGGAGGTCATCTGATGTAGCATGCTCAAGCATGGCTGCCTAGAGCCTCTTGCACAGAAACGTGTCCAGAAGGCTTCTGAGTATTTCTGAGGAGGGAAAAATCTGTCTGATAGCAAAGAAAAGAGGAGTGATGCCTTACTTTTCCTGAGTGACTATTGCTCATGCAGCCACTACAAAGATGGCTTTAGGAACAAAACTGATTTCACACCCACCCATTGCTTTCTCTGGAAGCAAAATGCACCACAGACAAGTAGAGGAACTGCAGTCTTCAATACATGGCAGTAAGACCATGAACCTCATTTTGTCTCCACTCGGTTTCACCTATTAGTAACACTGGAAGCAGTGAACATGGAAAATTAAAATCTCTTATTATTTTTAAGTTCAGGAGTGGCTAGAAACAGCAGGGTTGGCTAGATCCCAAGGGCCCACTCTTTAAACAATAAGTAAGCATGACAAATAGAAAGTTTTTTCATTTAGAAAACATTAATGTGATTCTTACAAAATTTATGGTTAGGTAATATCTGTGTTCAAATAGCACCAATTATGTGTGATATGCTGTATGAAGGGAGGATCCAGAATTTAAGCCCAATCACAGAAGCAATAGATGAACTGCATAACATATTTATGTATCCTTATAGTCTAGACTTCTTATCTTACTGCTTTCCCACTTCCCCCACCATTTTGCCAGCCTTTCCTCTAGCCAATAAAGACGTGGGAACAGATTGCTGACATAGTTAATTGTCTCTAACTGTGCCACTCTTGTTATCTTAATAGCTTTAACTCACCGTAAATTGCTGATACAGATTTTTGCAAGATAAGAACTCCAGACTCTCTGCATTTGTGTAATGTGCAGGTATTTATTTATATATCAGAATATGTTAGATATGCTGCTGTGGTAGACTGGATCAGTTATTTCATGTTTACTAGGATTTTACACCTCATTGAATTATAATTCCTGCCCTCTTCTGCCTGATCCAGTCCAATGCATTGTGAGATATTCTCAGTCATGACCCAACAAAAATCTGGGTTAATGAGAGTCAGGGAGTGATAAAGGGAGTAACATTGCTCAGATGACATTGGACTTCAGCAAAGGCCAGTACATAGTATGCTGGAATAAAAATTAGTTTAGGTATCAATAAATAAAACATAGAAATCTGAGTTGGCTGAAAAAATGACACAATTTATCTTGTGATATTTCCACTTCTGACATCTAGAGACAAACACAGTGCCAGAAACATCAGGGAAAAGACTGAGCAAGGAAGAATTCAGATTGAACTTATGACTCTGAAAGGCATTTTTAATCTGTTAGGTTCCAGTGCCCTGGCTTATATAAATGTAGGAATGTTATTCACCTCCTCTGAAAAAAAAAAAAAAAAAAAGAGAAAGGCCCACAACAAAGCACCCTAAGGGGTTGTAATAAAAAGCCAAATACATTAAAAACAATAGGTATGGTAAAAAAAAAAAAAAAAAAAAAAAAAAAGTTATATTTTCAGGAAATTGATTCTAGAGAAGTATACATTTTTTTCTCAGGTTGATATTGCTTGAACCTTCTGACTGAAAATTTGCAGTGAGATATTATATGTTGGTAAAGGTAGGAAGTAATATTTTGTATACATTTGATCCTCACAATGTTTGTGTTTGTGTGTCTCTTGAGCCTCTGCTCAGCTCTTGCTGTGCAGTTGGGTTATATAGCCCTTGCAGCAGCCATTGCCCAGGGCTGAACACTATCCCAAACATGGCAATCCCAGTGCAGTGACAAAACAAGTGTGGAAGTAATGAAAAGCATGCCCTTCCCGAGCCTCTCTGTGACACAGTGGGTCATCTGCAGAAGGGAAAGGTTTTTTGATGAGCACACTCAGTTCTCACTGCCCTCTGACATTTATTTTTATGAATTTACTTCAGGTTATGGTCATTCTCTCTGGTTCACTGCACATTGTCTCCTCGCACAGACCTGTGTACACACTACAACTCCCTGCACAGTTTGACAAACCTTTTGTTCCCATTTCAATTATTAATTGCTGTATTTCTGTGTTGCAGATATTGATGAATGTGCTTCCGATTCTCACCAGTGTAATCCCACCCAGATCTGCATCAATACTGAGGGGGGATATACCTGTTCCTGCACTGAAGGCTACTGGCTGCTAGAAGGCCAGTGTTTAGGTAAAGACCTCTTGCCTTATGAGACTTGCATATCTGTGTTTGTATATCTGTACCTGTGAATGGTTGAACTAATTTCATTGAGTGTCTTTGTCAAACATGGAGTTAAGGCTATGGCTGTGCAGAAACTAATGTCTTTCATCTTTGCAAGTGCCAACAGTATGCTTGGCAGAGGGATTCCCTGATGGAACAAAATGTTGATGTAAGTGCCATATGACAGCAGCTATGTTACACATGGGATTTTTATATTCCCTTTTGTAAGGGTCATGTAAGTGGATGTGTACAAAAAGACTTCTTCCCAAATAGACACGTCCTTTTCACACAGTTACAGTCCAGACCACAAGGGATAACTATTCAGTACCAAGAAACAAGCTTATAAATCCATTCAGCCAATCTGCACCAATGAGTGCAATTTCTGCAGCTTTCAAGCAGTTTTTTATTTTATTTTATTTTATTTTATTATTTTTCTTGCAGCAATGTCCTTTTCATCCTTTTAGCTCAGCATTGCTGAAAAAACATCCTTTAACAAACAGCACAGGAAAGCTTTCCAATCTCCCCAGACCTGCATGTTGTCTGACATGCCCATGGGATGATGAAGGAAATGCTCATGTTAGGTACAGCTCTCCAAAGGAGATAGGACACAAAAGCTTTTTTAACATTTGTTCTATAACTTTTTCCCCTGGGCGTGGGCTGTTTGCCTGCCAGCTATCCAGAGCTGGACATTTCTGTCACAACACCTTAGCTGGAAGAAGAATGGGATTTCCCTGCCCATTCAGTCCTGGAATTTCTCCAGATGTTTTCCGAATTTCTCCTCCCAAGTACCAGTTCTAGTGCAGGACTGTCATGCAGCTGCTTTTCTAACTCACGTGGCAGGCATGGGAGGCTGATGGGGACAGAGCTGATCCTCAGCTAAATGGGGGTCTGCATGGCTGCGGCTGCATCAGGGAATCAGTGTCATGTAATGAAGGGAAATGAAGTCTCCAAGCCTCCTGCTCCTTAATCTCTGGTAATTCCTGTCGGGGAAAAAAAAAAAAAAAAGTGGTAAATAATAGAATCAGAATGCATGCTAAATGCATTATTAAATAAATAAAACAGGCTGACTAGAATGTCAGAAAGGAGCCATTCTGCCAGGTTACAGGAAACTACAACCAGCCCATACAGGGAGCATCTGTATTCTCTTGCACACAAAAAGGAACTGGAGGTGAAGAACAGCCTGATTATCTGGATGCATAGAGCTAAGCTTGAGCTGGGGCTTGCACAGGTATTTGTGGTGGGGAAAGGGTGAGAGAGGGCAGGGAGGGGGATTTTGCTCTATGTCATCTGTTGTGTTACCAGTTTACTTCTCCGAGTTACAGCCCAAACTTAAGGATTGTGTGCATCATTCAGGACTTGGACATGGATCTAAAGCACTTTTCTGCTTGATGGATATACCAGAGAGCTGAAGTGACTGCTTTGCTGAACTGATCTGAGAATCTGCTTATGCCATTTAAAATAAGCAATAATGTTCTACTGTTGCTCACTTTATGTATTTCAAGGTAGTGCAAAGAGCTAGAAAAAGAGCTAGAAGCAAGTTTTGTTTAGAATCTTTTTTTTTTTTACTTTCAAAAAGCTTGTTTTCCATACTTTCCACTGGGCTTGAAGAAGTGATTTTTGCTGTCATTAGGCAGTTAAAGACTGTTCATTTAATGCAATCAGAGGACTGGCTTGAGTTTTTAGAGACAGGTTCTTAGGGAATACTCTTAGTATACCACACTTACAAAAAGCTACACTTCTGTCTGTTCTAATAATCCCAGTAATGTTTACACAGCAAGAGTCAGTACAGTAAAGTCCACAAGAACCACTCACAAGAATAAGCCCTGTAAAAGTTCTTCCCCTAAAATTGCAATGCTCTTAACAGTTCCACAAAATCCAGTGCTCGTATTTAAAGTAATGCAATGTGTCAGTGAAATGAGATATTAATTTACGTAAAACCAGTGCTACTTTTTGCAGAGTTTAGGCCAAGCCTAGTGCTGTTGTACATGCCATTGCTGACCCTGGCCTTTGGGTTACCCTGCTATTTGAAATGCGGCGGGAAATTAAAGGTAGTAAGGGTAAAACCAAGTGTCAATGTCCTTGTTATTTTACACAATGAGAGTATTTCCAAAGCTTTGATATTTTCAGCATGCCTTCACAAGACTTGGCAAAACTGTGCCATTGAAGCCAACAGTGTAAAGCTGAATTACAGGATGTAGCTACTTATACATCAGATTCAAAATGTTGTTGTTTTTATAGTATTACCACATCATGTAAAAGTTCAAGTCATTCAAGAATTCATTTTCTCAAAACAGTCTCAATATATTGCACCAAAACAGGAAGCATTTAGCTAACAAATAATGAGCTACTGGAATTCACGTAGATGTAACTGTATGCATGAGAACCATAGGGAAAATACTGTCATTTTGATTTTCTTGTGCATTGGAATGCACGAAGAGGGTCACTCCACCAAAACCTGTGCCTTTCCTCACAGAACTTTACTCACTAAACTTCATTTACAGCAGACTAGCTGCAGATTTTACACTTGGTTGGTCGTCCTAGCTTAGCATTTCATTGATGAAATGCTCTTATTTCCTACTCACTTTAGAGTCTTAGGAATGGACATTCAAAACTGTGTCTTCTTGTGTGAGTCTTTCAGATGGCAGGATTGTCACTTTTCCAAATTATCCACAGCCTTTTACACAGTCACAGTTTTTCCATACACAGGTCTATTTTCAAATTGGGAAAAAAATAACGTGCTCTTTCAATAAAACAATCTCCCATGGTCATACCTACAGAAAGTATTTATAAAGAGAGGGTCTTCCAGTACCTGCTTTGTCCTCTGCTGTCATTACAATGGCCCTAGAGATTAGCAATGATGGGTGTTGAATGAGAGGTAAGACTTGCTTTGATCTTATTTTAATCACCCATAAGAAGAATCTGAATAGGAATTCAACATTTAGACCATCAAAGCTTTGCAAAGCTGCAAAGCTCTGAGAGCAACCACTAAAAAAATCTCCATAAATCAAAAGCCAATTGATACTAAAGGGAATGTAAAGCCTTGAAAGTGACAACTACTACGGTTCCTAGGCCAGGAACAAAATTCTTCTAGCACTTCCATTACACATAATTTACAGCATTTTCTTCTTTTTGCTTTTTCTTTAACAGTTGACTGCATGTATTTCTAATGCTTTATTTAAGCCCAAATTACTATTTCATTTTGGTAGCTAATTTATTGTTTACATTTTTGATCTTGTAATTTATCTCTTAAAGATTTACATAAAATGCAAATGTGACTATTGAAAAACAATTCTTCTGAGAACATCCTGTCTGGAATAAAAAAAGGAGTAAGAAAAACTTCCTTTTTTCATGAGTAGCTTTGGTATACATGGAAATAAAACGTTCTTCTCCCTTGATTCTGACAAAGCTTTGCTGCAGGGCTGTGTTTGTGTTGATGGACGGTACCAGCTGTCAGGTTGGACTTCCAGGTAATGCCTAAAGGGGCTGACTCTGGGCCTTCTGATAACATAGCATTGAGCTCAACATTACAGCAATGGCAGTCATTTCATAGAATCTGCTGTCAGCCGTAAGATATGGAGAAAAATGCAGCATTCTTTTGAGCAAAAATACATTTTAACTGTAATTCAGTCTGAACACCCAAAAGTTTGGCTGTTAGATCTCTAACCACCACGCTGTGTTACTTCTCTGTTATTGGTGCCATTGATTCAGTGTGTTTGATGCTTTGTATTTGCACGTGGAAACGCCAACCACTCTGCTTTTCCTCTTTCCCATTCATAGATATAGATGAGTGCCGTTACGGTTACTGCCAGCAGCTGTGTGCCAACGTGCCTGGTTCCTACTCCTGTACATGCAACCCAGGCTTTACACTTAACGATGATGGAAGATCGTGCCAAGGTACTGTGCATTCTTAACCATGATTGAAATCTTTGGTCCCAATCAAACAGCAACGCTGTTAAAATGTGCTTAGTTCTTAGCATACAAGTAACTGTCCCAGCATTGCTTTGAAAATGCTGATAGGTTTCTCTGAGATACTTCTATAGCTCCCTCATGAACATTTGTTTGCCACCACAACACATGGGACAGGTACAGATGCAGCCTAAGTAGTATATCCGTAGAAACATACAAAGAGACCCAACCCCTCTAGATTTGTACTGAAATTACCAAGAACTGGGCACTGAAGCACTTCTACCTAAGACAGGAAACCTCTGCCAGATAAGCAAATTAGATCCGAGTCACCCAAGCTTCAGATGAGGGTCCTGAGCATAAGAACAGCTTTTGCTGTGATGTGCTACCTGAATCACAGTCAACACAACCTCTCCATAGGATGATCCATGACAATGATAAAAGAACTTTTGAGAAATTGTTGATGTCCTAAACAAATAAAAAATGGTTTTCTCACAGCCAAAGTTCCATAAGGATCATTCCTCATTGTGTTATTCCCCTAAGGGGTATCCTACTGCATTTTGTATCAGGTCGGTTATGGCAGAATCTTTTCCATGATTTTAATGTTACAAGATAAAGAGACATGCATTTATAATAAATATTTCACCCTATCTTTCATGTTATTTTTTTGAAGACGTTGCCAAAATGTTTTAATTCCACGCGTGTTGTTTCCTACACGTTATTTCTGACATCATCTGGTATCTCAGTAAATAAAACTGACTTTGTTATGTTTTTCAGAACAAATTACTTTTACTATGCATGTAATCCATTTGAAATGCTTTACAGTAATGAATTGAAAATAGGGAGAGAAGTTACTGATTCAGGGTATTGTCTTCCTGTAGATGTGAATGAATGTACGGGAGAAAATCCTTGTTCTCAGACTTGTGTCAATACCTATGGCTCTTTTCTCTGCCGCTGTGAACCTGGCTACGAACTGGAAGCTGACGGAGTTAACTGCAGTGGTAACTGTCTTCAGTTATTTATTGTTTTGGTTTCTTTAATTCTATTATGCTTTCTTTTTCCAGTGTACTGTTTTGTATTTGCTTTTGTAGAAGTCTTCTGCTTTGGTCTATGATTAGCAGCAGGATAACTGCAACTAATGTGATCTTCCTTCCAGTTACAGTACGCAGCAAATACCAAGAAAAGTGCAGTGGAGGAGGGCTGCAAAAGGTTTTAAAGAACTAAGCTAAATATTAAAAAGCTCCAAGATAACAGCAGAACATAAGGAAATGGTTTCTGATGCTGAATGGGAATCTTACTAAAGCAAGAAAAGTAGGGGCAGTCCTAGAACATTTTTCCACAATTAAAGAAATACTCATTCATAAAGCACTTTTCCATTTGTCTGTTGAATGCACGTACTCTTTTTGCTCTTATGATCTCACACTTCTGCCTAAACCTTCCCTATTTTCCCCTCATGGCTCTGTCTGCACTTCAAAAATAATGTGCCATTTCTTAGCAGTTATTGCTGATCTTTCAGCTCATAGCAGATGAAACTGCTTATGTCACTCTATTTTTTCCTCTCTTGTTTTTACTTTATTGCTTTATTTTAATTGAAGATGAAATGTATTTCTGTGCTTAATGTTCCCACAGCTTGATAAAATTAGAGAATCCAGCCAATATTTTTTGGAAGAAAAAACACTGGAAAGCACTTGTTTTTTAATTTACAATAAACAGATGTAACATGCGGTTTTTGAGAGAGAAGATGTGATAGGCAATATGTGTGTAGATTAGAGTTCCCAAAGCTATTCTTTCATGCAAATCGCCTTATTCTGAGGGAAGGTACAAAGACCTAGATCTCTAAAGATCTCTAAATATATATTTATATATTTTATATTTATATATATACATATACTATATATATTATATTATATATATTTAGAGCTGAAGCATCTAACTTAAGATTTCTGCTTTCTAGTGAAATTTTTTCACTAGAAAAGTTATACTCCCTTGCCCGTGTCCATGCTCCTGAGCTATCTGGGGGTCTAAACCTAACCCTAACTTAGTGCCACAAAAACATTGCCAGTACAAAATAGCTGCAATAAGGGCTGTGCTTAAACTTCATTCATGGCTGAGAGTTAAGCCAGCAAAAAGGATTTTCCACCACACAGATTCAGAGCAGAAAACCTTCCTTTGGCCCTTTTGTGCCAGAAAACTTGTCACAAGCATGTCATATTCCTCTGGATGAGCCTTCTTCACCTCACAAGCAATTGCTAGACATCACTGAGGCTCACTAAGGAAATGGTCCCAGTGAGTATTGTTGGCAGCACCGCAGAAGGGTTTAGAAATAGCAAAGGTATCTGCCCTGGGTCACTCATAAGCAGAAACATATGGCCCTTGTGTCTTTATCTCCAGCATTTGACAGCAGCTGAGCACAGGTTCTATGAATGTGATGGTGCTGGAAGGCTTGGCTAGGAGGCCTAGAGGGCTGGGCAATATCTCAGTCTCTTTATGGAGGTAGCCCATGGTCCATGTTTTGTCAGGAAGGTGATTTTTTCAAAGAACTCACTGAAGCAGGTGACACAACAACAGAAGTGTGCAGGTGTAGCGTTCCCTTCATCTCTTTTGATTATGTGGTTGTAGACATAAAGCTATTTTAGCATATTTGGACTTCAAACACTCTCCAGTACATCTGTACAAAACACCAGAAGTGGATAAATGGACTGAGTCCAACTGAAAAGAAAGGGAAATTCAGTCTGAGGAGTGAAAGTGATTTGCTTGGGAGAGTCAATGTTAGAGCTGGGAATTCGAACTTGGGAGTTCCTGGCTGGGACTCTGGCCTTTGTTTCTCTCTTCCCCTGCACAGAAAAAGAAGGAAATGATTAACAGCAGCCTCCCTCATTCTAGCGCCTTTGCATGTGTTTTCCTCTCAGTCAGCCATGCCTCCATTGCATCTCTGAAGTTCATCTTTCTCATTTGAACACAGTTCCACGGCATATGATTTCTGGTCAGTTCATGAATAAAAGGGGAAAAGATATCATACACTGCTTTTAATCAGAGATTGGACAGACTGCTTAGTTTCCTTGGTATCTGGGAGATCACTGGGCCTTCCAGTAAGTTTGACCCAAGCTGGGATGAGCTGTGAAGTCTTGCTAGAATGCATTACAAGTAACTGGCTAGAGGCTAAGTAACATAAAACAGCCAGGGCTGGGGCTGGCTACAGGATTTCTATTGGGACCCATATGGCTCTGGGAAAGGGAAGTATGCTCTCCAAAAAAAAAAAAAAAAAAAAAGAAAAAGAAAAAAAGAAAAAAAAAAAAAAGAAGAAAAAAGGAAAAGAAAAATACCATCAAGTCTCTCCTTACAAATTACAGTTGCAGCTTTGTAGTTGGAGCACCTCTATCTCTGACGTAAAACAGAACTGAAAATATGGCCAACTGGTGACAGGTATTCAAAAAGAAAAATAAATAAGAATCGTGCATCTTGTTGAGCAGCAGCTTTGGTTTAGTTAAGCCAAGATCTTGTTTAACAGCATTTTGCCAGGCTGCCTCAGAGCTCTAGGGAGTTGGAGGATGCCAACCTCC
The DNA here is from genome assembly GCA_037305975.1 of Chrysolophus pictus. Taxonomy (NCBI): domain Eukaryota; kingdom Metazoa; phylum Chordata; class Aves; order Galliformes; family Phasianidae; genus Chrysolophus; species Chrysolophus pictus. The sequence goes on along the minus strand of CM074580.1, from coordinate 44,839,776 downwards.
AGCTGGGATGATAGGCACGTCTGGATGGCCACCTGCTTGTGGGACTGTGCTTTTAACTGTGAAGCCAAAGATTCTAAACTTTGTTTTACCACTGCAGACATGGATGAATGCAGCTTCTCAGAGTTCCTCTGCCAGCACGAATGTGTGAATGGGCCTGGTTCTTACTACTGTGTCTGTCCTTCGGGCTATAACCTGCTTGATGATAGCAGAAGCTGCCAAGGTAAGAGGATTCCAGCACTGATTAAAACCCAGAGGGACTAGAAAATAAGTCCGGTGTCTGGAAAGAGGTTTTCAAGGACTCAGTTTCTTAGTCTTGGCACTGCATAGTGACATACTCATAGGGGCTAATTATGTGATTCTGGTGAGAATGTCATCACATGAACAGCCCCACTGAGGTCAATTGGTGTAATGGTCAAAGGAAGGCTTTACTGATTAAGAAACAGCTACACAGTAAAGCCCTCAGATGCTCTCCCCTCTGCTGTGTGTCTCTCTTTAGTTTTTACTTTCTCTAAGGTCAGAGAACTTGAGCAGCAGTTTCTTTTTTACTTCTGCAGCATTGTGCATAGGGGAGCACTCCAACAGGGAGAAATGAGTGGGGTAAAAACTAATCTTAGAAGGGGGACCAGTTATCAAAAACTACTTCTCATGGTGCAAGGGTAAATTTTTGGTCAATGCCTTACAAAGGACATTGGACTGTAAGAGCTGTATCTTAAGCATACGCCTCTATTTTAGCTTTTCTCTTTTTTTTTTTTTTTTGTGTGTGTGTGTTTTAGATATCAATGAATGTGAAATTAGGAACTTCACCTGCACTCTACAGCAAACGTGTTTCAATATCCCAGGAGAATATAAATGTTTAGATCCAGTAAGATGCGAAGAACCTTATATCCAGATTAATGAGAAGTGAGTAATACCCACAGCCACAAAAGCAAATTCTAACTGTGTAAAGTATATCTAGTGAACCAAATAAGCTGCTTTTTGCAACACAGCCATGAAGTGTGTCTGGACAGTTTACTATTAGTAAGCTTTATACAAATAATAAGTTGCAATTCCTTACCAGGTCACCAGGTGGGATATGATATGATACTCAGATGTGTGGGAAATTAGACTGGAAAAACACTTATCAGTGAGTAGAGGAAACAGCAAGGTTTGTAATGTAATAAAGACACTTTAATTATGTTACTGACTTCATATATGCTTAAATGCTGTTTGTTAATGTGAGTATTTCCTGTAAATACTAACTAGCTCATGTCCAGGAAGTGCTTTAAAAACATTAGGTGCCCATTATAGCAGAACACATGTAGTTTTCCTACTGCTCAAAGATTAGGTGTGTGGAAAAACAGCAGTCCATAGAGTGATTTGCATAGTTTGAAAATTGGGGAATTCTGAATGGGACAATTAGCACTGTTAGGGTCTAAACTCAGAATCGTCTGAGCAAACGTATTTTGGGGGAGAGGGTGGTAGAACCCACATTTCTAAATAGTGCTCAGTTCCTTTACATTTTTGTATATACATGCCTGGAGCTTAGAATATTTCAGCCCCAGCTAGATCTCTATATAGTGCAAGTCATAGAATTTCATCCATGTTTGTGCTAGATCCAATTTCTTGAGATTACTTGGTGGCCTATGTATTTTATAGAAAAGCAAGAGATGGGGAATTCACTGCCTCCCATGATAATGCATTTGTGTCTTTACATTGCTTTCTGAAGTAGGGCAGCTGAGGAGCGCACAAGTTCTGTCAGTTCTGGGGCTATGTACCTTCAGAAGTGGTGAAATCTTAAACTAGATCTTGAAATGTCTAAAGCCTTTGTATCTAAATTCTTCAGAGCCCAACTGTGGGATACTTACAAATCAGCTTGCACCAAAGTTCTTGATCCTTCAAGCTTTGTATTTGGTGGCTTTGGCTCATATCTGGATGTGACTGCATTTAATTTGTGGCATATGTCTAGAAGTGGTCAGTATAAAAGCCAAGCAAATTCATTGCGTCTGTGTTCTCTGTGGAAGGAATGGGGTGTTTATAATGCCAGGAACCTTTTTATGGAGAATTTGCCAGAGGAACTGTCTGAAGCTGGTGTCAATGATGGAGGTTATAGAAAAAAAATAGACAAAAAAGCCTTATTTTCCATCCAGAAAATTCCCCAACATGGCTTTTATAAAGGGATATCCTGCATTTTATTGGAAGTCTCTGAAGAAATTAGCAGCTTGTGGCTAAGGGACATGGGTTGATGTGGTCTGCTTGGGTTTCCAAAGGTTTCTGAAAAGAACCCTATACTTTATGCTTCTATGGAAATTAAGCCATAAGCAACAAATCCCTGGCACAGATGAATAAGAGGTTGAAAGATAAGAGGAGAATTGCAGAAGGAGCCTCAATGAATGTACTGAATTCAAATTCAGTGTAGATGAATGTAAAAGTATAAAAACGACCCCAGTTTCACAAGTGAAATAAAATAAATAGCAATGATCTGATCATAATCCTTCCCAAGTGAAGTTTGAGGATTGTTACAGATGGTATCATGAGTAGTAGAGGTCAGAAGAACAATCTGAAATTGAAATGCAGAATATCCTTAAGCATATAAGCATATGTGCCTATATCTTCAAGATTATCACCAGTTCCATCACCTCCTCACATGGGCAGTGTGATATGATTGGACAAAGATTCATGAAGGGTGACAAGGAGCATTAAAAGTAGGGATCTTCCTTGTGAGAAGCATGAAGGTTAGGATTCTCCAGCCATGAAGAAAGTCAAATATGAAGCCATGAGCTGCACATGGAGAATGAGCAGGGATTGAATCTGCTCTCGAGAGCTGAGAGGATCAATGTCAACAAGGAGCAGTGCAGGGAGGGAGGTGGGCTTGGAGGGAGGGGCTGTGGAGCTATTGGCCACAAGGTGTCATGGATGCGTAAGGGGAAATTGAACATGCCATTGGGTAAGAAATGCATTGCAGGAAGGCAAATATACAGAAGACATCTTTGTTTCAAGAGTTTCAGATGATTGGAGGCTGTTGGTAGAGATGTCATATGCTTGACTTGCTATTCTGCTCTTCTTCAGAGCTTTGTGATTGATCTGTGAGCTTTGGTTTCAATCTAGGAAATCTCACTGTTTGTTTTTATTAAATACTAATGCAGTATTTATGTCACGCTGTTATTGAAATTATCCAGTAATTACTAGTTTAAATTACTATCAGAACAAACAAACACAAGACATTCTACACCTGCAGAGCTTCCTTAAAGAAAGTATTGATTTGTAAGTGATCTAACGACATAGGTAATGCCAAGATATTTTGGCAAAACCTGGAGGATAAGAAAAAGAAAGCAGGGATGGAGGCAAACTGGAGTAGCAGTGCAGAGAACACTATCAGAGAAAAAATTCATTACAAGTGGAATTTATTATTTTAGCTGGTTGGCAACTTGATTCATTGGTTGACTGACTGATTATTTGCAGCTGTATTAGTATGTTAAGAATGAAGTGTTACAGGGATTTGTAACCATTGATGACAATCCTATTTCTCTGCTAGCCGCTGTATGTGTCCAGCTGAAAACCCTGGCTGCAGAGATCAACCATTCACCATCCTGTACAGAGTCATGGATGTTCTGTCTGGGCGCTCAGTGCCTTCTGACATCTTTCAGATGCAAGCAACAACTCGCTACCCTGGAGCCTATTACATCTTCCAAATCAAATCAGGGAATGAGGGCAGGGAATTCTACATGCGGGTAAGTCTGGCACTGGCTGGGAAAACATCTGGAATATCTTCTTGGTAACTGCATTTCTTCCTGACAGCAGAACTCTGCTTTTATTGAGTGCTATTTAAACCTTCAGTATGAGATATTTTTACACTCAGACTTGTAGAGCAACAAACTGGTTTGTGGGAGCTGCAGTTGCTTTTTGGTTTTTGTTTGTTTGTTTGTTTGTTTGCTTTTCCAGGAAGGTAACTTACTTAAAGCAAATGTTCTCATTTTATGAGGCATCAGATTCACAAAAGTCCATGGTTGTACCCCTGTCAAAGAGCAGCTGTTTCCTGTGTTCAGGATAAAGTGTTGTGCCAAAACTTCTTAAAATTTTGTAGACTACCGGTACTTGTCAATTAGAGAGTCAACACTGTTCACTTGTTTTTTCATATTCTCCCTTGGTAATGAAAAAAAAAAAAAAACCAATCTGAAAACTAAAAAGAAAGTCTTTATCCTATGAACTGACTTTCTAAGTTCTTTTCACATATGTGCTTGTTTGCTGGTGGTGGTTTTTTGTGTTGTGTAGTGTTTATGTTTGTTTTCACTGAAAACACACACTGTCAGTAGGCATTGTTGCGGAAAACAGAAATGCATATTTTAATTCAAATTTTCCTCAGAAGTCATCCTTACTTTCCTGTTTCTTCACCACCTCTAACACAGGGCAATGGGAATCACCTGCACAGGGTGAGGCACGACCACCAAAGATGGTGATCTTCAGTGTGTTTATTTTTAACCCCAGTCAAAACCTGGCTTTGATATTCACATTAAGTGATGTTCAGCAGCTACTGATGGCTCCTGTGCCTCACAGAAAATGGTAGCATGACAGATTTCAATAGATCCTCAAAAACAAGTTCTTCTTGACAGCCTTGGTGTTAAATAGCATCCAAAAAAAGAAAACTTTCCAAAATTCTGACATGACAGCTGGTCCAGGAGTGATCATGGACATCCCATGACCTCTTTCCTGTTGTAGAGTCATTCCTGATCCCACTGACCATTTCCTCTAGCCTGGGTCAAACTGGCAGTTGCTAAGGCTGCATCGATGAGCACCATTGCTCGAGTCTGCTTTCCCCTTGTATTCATTTATAGCATAACCATCCATTTGTCACCTAAAGTACTCTGCTTGCACAAGCTGCCCTTTTCCTTCCCTGGCAGCACATTCCCATGTGGGTGTGTAGCCAGCAGGTGGTGCCTGTTCCTTGCTCTGCACCCAGCAGGAGCGGGCAGAGCTGAGGGCACGGGATGCACAGTGCTTAGGATGCTGCTGGCTCATCAGGCAGCTGCTCCTCACCACTTATTGGGCCTCTCTTATCAGAGGTAATGTAAACGCTCCTTTTCATAGCAAAACAGGTCACGCTTTATGTACATCAGCTATTGCTGGAAAACAAACTGCATTTAGTTTTAACCTCAGAAACTGGTTTTTAAATACTCATAATCCGCTGTTCTGGACAGACATTTCAAAGCTCTGCTTCCACTTACTAAAAGACAAATGTTCTAACGTGCCTTCACATATTTAAAGCTCTCTTCAGAGGGTGAGGTTTTGCAATGTTAACATGCAATTATACAGCAAGCCCTGGTTCCACTCACGTAGGAACATCTGTTCTCGAAGCTCCAGTAACATAACCCCTTCCTGGAGTTTGCTGCTTCAAAGTAATAGTAGTTTTTACTTCAAACTAAATAATATATGACCCCCTCAAGAAACAAATGACATTTTTTGTGCATGCTCTAAATCCACGTTTTCATCTTTTTCCATTCAGATGATAGAAAATTTCTTTGCATGATAGCTTCCTTTATGTGCAGGGCTCTCAAAGGCTTTAAAAAAGTGTAGAAGGCAATGGTTCACACAAAAGAGTGAGATCGAGCCAAACACTGACATGAACTGAAAGCCCATGCACATCATGTGGTCTTGCCTGAGATGACAGTTTTCAAAATTTTCTGAAAATCTCACCTGCTTCCTCTTGTTCTGTGCACAGCAAACAGGACCGATCAGTGCTACGCTGGTGATGACCCGTCCTGTGAAAGGGCCCCGCACTGTTCAGTTGGACTTGGAAATGATCACTGTCAACACCGTCATCAACTTCAGAGGAAGCTCCGTCATCCGGCTGAGGATATTTGTATCACAGTACTCATTCTAAACCTTGCATTGGTACCCTGTAAACATTAAAACCAAAGACACGGTTCCTCTTCTGCAGAACTCTCTCCTCAGAAGCCAGTACATATAGCAGCTCAAAACCAAGTCAGTATTTCCACAGACCCAGTGACCTATGCCTGTCTGAGGAGGGAGGCCTCTTCATGCACACCCCTACCAGGATGCAGACCTCTGAAGGTGTATCGGCAGCAGATCCCATATGATTCTCTATGTGGTCATATATTTTAAGGACTCTTTTTTCCACTGTAAACATTTCTAGGGTATGAGTCTATGTTTCAAAGACTGTGAACCTTTGTAGCTCCAAGGCTGCTTAGCAAAAAGCACCAAAGAAACTGCAGAAAAAGCTGGCTTTTGCAATCTTGCATATTTTTTTTTTCATTATAAATGGAAAGCTGACAAACAAGTGAAAAAAAAAAAGCCACCTATTGAAACAAGGGATCTCAGAAGTGCTATTTTACATTTACAATTAACTTTGAAATTATCAGTCAAGCACTTTGTTTCAATTCACTCTGCACTTGTCTTACTTTCACCTGCTTTTCTTTGATTCTGTTTTGTACTTAAAATTCATTGTAAATTCATTCCAAAACACTTGTTGTACTATGTAATCTTCTACTTTCTAACAACATGTCACATCTTTGGGTTCCTTCCTGTATTAAATCATTCTGTATAACAGAGCTCATAGAAATCCATCACTGGATGGCATGTTTTACACTGATTAGTGCATTATGTTTAGTTACAGCCAGGCTCTTTGACGCAGGTCTCCACTGCCAGAATTGTGTCCAGGGACTTAAGAGCAGGTGAGAATCAGAAGTTTTCACTGTTTTTCAGTGTAATAGTTGCAAACAGTTTGTAATGGTTGTAAGGTAGCAATACTAACTTTGCAGCTAAGGCTGCAACTAACCTCTTGTTCAACAACCACTCAGTTCAGATATGTCCAAATTCCTTCAGGAAAAGAAATAATAACTATTCTGTTTGCACAGAATCTTCTCTCCTACATTCCTAAAATTAGGGAAAACAAGCCGAAAAGGAGTTGGAATAATCATGTCATTCACGCCTCTGACACAAAGCAGTTCCACCTATGCCAATACCCAGACCTCAAATGTCAGGATCCCACGGTTTCCATAGGTAATGTCTTCTCAGGTATAACTGCTGTAATCAATAGAAAGTTTTTCCTAAAGTCTAATCTGAGTCTCCCCTGTTGTAATGTAAGTCTATTGCTTTTTAGCATACTTTCAGTAGAAATAGAGAACAGTTTATCTTCCCCTTTGCAACAGTCTTTAACATGTCTGCAGACTGTTGTCACGTCTCCCCTCAGACTGTTCCTCCCTAGTCTAAACAAACCCAATTCTTTTGGTCTTTCCTCATACATCACATTTTCTGGACCTTTGATCATTCCTGTTGCTCTCATCTGGATTCTCTCCAGTTGGTTCACATCTTTCTCAAAGTGCATTGCCCAAAACTGTGAAAAGTATTCCAGCTGAGGCCTCACAGTGCTAGACTAAATATACATATATATATTTAGGTGTTTGAAAATAAAATTAATTGTATAGTTTGGAGGTATCATCCTCATGTTGTTAAAGACACTGGCAGTTCGGTGTTTTATTTACTAAGGATAAGGCTTCATATGCTTTGTTCTACATTTCTCTGAAGCAAGTACTTGCTATTTCCCCTTACTTTTGCCTTATTGTCTTATTTGCTCTTGAGCATTGCTAGCACAAAACATAACCTTTGCTGAGTCTTTTTGAGGATTGGAATTGTTTAATGCTACTTGGGAAAGGAGTTTATGAGGATTATAGCATGAATAGATTGGAGCAGAGTAGAAGGTCTTCATTCTTATATGGAGGGCTTCATTAAAGTCAAGTATTAAATGAGAGAACACAGACTCAGAAAAGTTATCACAGCTCAGGCTGCATCACACTTTTGCATCAGCTGATTCTTGCTCTCAGTAAGCTCTACAAGTTAGTCTGGGGTTGTTTTTTCTGGAGGTGTAGAAGTGACTGCTCTTTTTACTGGTACTTAGTTTGAGAAAGTCCTGATGCAATGGCCTACAACAGCTAAATGCCGAGTTGAGTGTGCTTTAGCAGCTTCCACTTCTTAAAAAAGTTTTCTCGTTGATGCTGCAACACACTAGGTTCCCATGGCTCATAGCTCTGCACGCAGGCTGTATTTTACTATAAAAACAGACCAGCTTGAGATTGACTCCAGGCTTTAGGGGGCTAAGCCGAGGGCAGGAAGCCAATGAGTTTTGTGAGTAGCCAACTGAAGGGTACAAATATAGAGGAAACCCGCAGGGACAGAGAAATATCAGGAACGTGCTTTCTGAGTGTACTGAGGCTCACCGGATGCCAGCCTTGAAGGGGAAAATAGAAACGATCAAGGAGGAATGCTGGTTTATAATCATCGCTTAGTTTATAACTCATGGGTCCCAGGTAATGGAAGGCAGACATAGGAAAGGAAGCTTTGGTAGCCCAAGACACAGATATGGGGCAGACAGTATCTTAAATGAAACTCAATGTGTTGAGTTTTTCCAGAACATAAGAGTCCTTCTTCACCCCCTTTGTGCCTCCATGTTATCACTTCTTCATGCCCAGTGGAGTCCTTTCTCCTCCTGCTGTCACATCACCTCCTGGAGAGGAAGTACACTGTTAGATATCAGACAGTTCCTCACTTTTGGGCTGTTCTCCCATGGTCTCCACATACCAACCTGATTTAACCCTAATTAAGAAGTATTAAAAAAATAACAGAGGAATTCCATTACTAAACAGTTTGTTGAAAGGGTAAGGCTCAAACGCCTGCTTTTAGCAACAAATATTCATAAAACAATATTACACTTTCTATGTAAACATTTTGTGCCTTAAAAAAAAAGCGTAAAGTCTGGAAACAAAGGAATTCAGCCACTTCTCAATCGCCATAACATCTTTCATCACTCACTGTATCTCCAGCCAACTTTAACTTTGCCAAAATATATGCCAATCTCAAAATAATAACTTACTCGCAGTTTGTAACATCTAAACTCTCCATTTCCTATTCAAAGGTCTGTTTCCAATAGATTGTTACAGGCTTGTGTATTACAGCAATTCATGCCAAATAAAAAAAAATTAAAAAAAAAAAAAAAAAAAGGAATATGCACGTCAGGGTTTTACGGGATCCAGTGCAGAGCTGGATGATCCTACCTGATCAGATCCTACCTGATGTATTTGTCTGTGAAATATTTTTAGGGAACTGGATTTTTTTTTAACACAGACACAAAATGTTATTTCACTTAAGAGTTTGCTGGATCCCACAGAATCACTTTTCAGCTTGTGCTTCTCTGACTGCAATAGCTTTGGTGGAAATAGCTGAGCTATGAACGGCTGCACATCCATCATCACCAAGATAGCATCCTTACTGTTCATGCAGAACCAAGAACTTTCTCCTTTTCAAGTGGGGAGCCTGTGCCCATATTTTCTTTATCTTGTCTCATCCCTTACAAGAGTCAGCTTTCATTGTCTCAGAAACGTGGCTTTACATTACCACAACACATGCATTCATTTCTCTCTATCTAGAACAAGCAGAATCGATGCGTTTTGTGGTCACTCAAGTGATCCAGTCTGGCTCATTCTCAGAGCTTGCTACTGGATCTTTTCTGTAGCTGTGTTAGAACCTAATGAAAATTTCATAGTGCAAAGGTGTTTCAAAAATAAAAAAGAAATAAAAGTATGCCCTAACATTATTTAAGCCTGAAAGGCACCATTGTTGAAATAAATCTGGATGGAAAAACCCTCAGCTGGTGTTAATTTGCATGACTGCTGCTCTTCAATGGAAAGATAATAAGTATACCAAGGATCTTCCCTGTGTGTGTATAAAGCACTGTGATGTATTTGTATACAAAGGACAATTTATGAAAACTAAAACTAATAGTAATGTGGCTTTGCATTTGGAAGCTAAAGAGTTATAAAATGACACATACAAGCAAATTGTGTATCCTCCTCTGACACGAGCATTTACAAGTGACTTAAACTCATCACATTCTGTTGCTTTATGTCTTCGAAACATTTCTGACTAGCTCAACCCAAAAGCATGTGCCATGCATGAAAACTGAAGCTGATAGTTATAATGAGACTTTCTTTAGAAAGTCTGCCCAGACAGGCAACCTGTGCTCCAAAGTCTGTGTAATAGAGAGTGTAATGGCCCAGAGGTATTTGTGTGGGGCTGTCTCAGATCCTGCAGATGTCCTTTTCCTCACCTGTCTCACTGCAGGGTGCACATGATGTTTCTAAGTCTGCATATCAGAGGTGGAAACCTCACGAACTGCAGATTTTATTTGTTCAGACCTCTGAGATCCCTGTAGTGGTTTCCATTGGCCAAGCTGATCCCTGTGTAACTCAAGTAATACCCATGAAATCACAAGAGGCAGATACGCTTTTACACTGGTAAGCAAATAATGATGCTGAGTAGCAAAGGAATCCTTAGAAAACACTTCAGCAACCAAAATCTTCACAAATATTCAATCTCTTTCAACTCCCTACCGGTTCTCCACTCTCCTTTCTGTATTTGTCCTGGACAAGTGATCTCATTATGGTCATGCACTGCAAATGCGTGCTGAGGGAGCTCCACGTTTTCTGTAGCATTACCCAACATTTTTCATTCTGCTTTTTGGATATGAGTTTAGGCTTTGTGTCTCTTTTATGTTCTAACTGACCTCTGTTACTTTTCTCACAGCCAAGACAGACTCTTTATTTCCCTGCCAGGTTGCTCTGCTCCCCAGTATAAGAGCAAGTCCTTCATGCTTTGCCGGAAATGCAGCTGGCCCACTTGCTGCTTTTGCACCCTTCTCTCCACAATGTAATTACGCACCCTTACAGCAAAGTGGATAGTTGAAAGAATTGCCCAGCCTGCTGTCAGAACCTCGTTTCACAAAAAGGATTTGAGAAAAAAATAGCTACTCCACAATTTTGAAGGTACCAGAAGCTCTCTTAAGTCCTGATGAGTCACATTTCCTGAAATTGGGTCTGTATCATACGGTCTTGAGAGTCACAAAGCTTTTTAAGAAGTCCTGTAAGAACATGCTTGTAGGATACATCTTTAGACTCTTCTCACTTCAGATGAGGTTTTCTCAGTTTCCAAACTCTAATTGTCCCAGACAGAGAGAGTGCAGTGTGATCGTGACTGTGATGAAGTCAGTGATTGCTACCCTAACATCAGGTCTGGATTTAGCCCAGTTTTATTTTAAGTAAGTCTTGAATCTCAGTGTCAGTGGTATATGTGTAAACAGATATGTATTATTTTGACAGTAGACTTGAAAGATGTTTCCAGTAAATAAACAGTAGTATGACTGCAGTATCTCTTTCTCTGTGGGAAATATCTTTGGGTACTTCAATATTTTCCCAGACAGCCCTTGGCACTTCAGGATTTTCTCTGGTATTTCACGCCATTCACTGATGTCTTTCCATGAATGATTTCTTGCCCCTGGTGTTCAAAGGCCAACTCAGGCACTTGACACATTTTTGAACTATCAAACTCCATTAAAACCTTTACAGAGTCACAGCTCACACCTTCTTTATGGAAATTGTTCCTACCATTATCTCTGTAATCCGTGAGGGATCATGCTGACTTCCTCGAGACTCTGTATGCACATGTGTTTTTCAAGACTGAAACATTGGTCTGGAGATTGTTCATCATCAAACTGCCACAAATGTTCTGCATTTGACGTGTGAAACCATGGCTACAAAGGTTAGTTTTGACAAAATCCTCAAAACACATGGTGGTGGGTGTTCTTCCTGTCTGCCTATGTATAATACAAACACAGTTCAAAAGTCCAGCACTAGAGTTCTCCAGTATGCAGCAGAAAACATTGTTCCTAATAATTATTTCAGCCAGGGAACTCATTTTGTAGATAATGAGCAAACAGGGCGGTAGAAGGCCTGCCAAGATTACACTGATTTGTTATTTGAATCAGTATCCCCAAGAAAACTTGAATCTAGTTCATAGTTTAAAAACATTTCTTTGTACTTTGACATCTCATGTCACCCAAGGTAGGGAAACAGGGACAGAAACACTGTCTCCTTCCTAAAGAAAGGCAGCTGCTCTACAGAGATCCACAGACCCCTGCAGCAACCAGAAAGACTTGCTAGCTCTAGTCCGCACCCAGGTCAGTAAATGAGGCACAAAATTCATAGAGACTGGTTCTCAGAGTCACAGTCTTCCATCATCCTCAGCTGGAGGAGATCTTCATTGACTTTTTAATGATGCCAAACAGAGATTTACTAATTATCATGCAGCAGAAATGCTGAGTGATGGCTTGAACCAGTGATTGAGCACCTGGTGGGAAGGCAGGGCCAACCCAGAGGAGCTCAGGTGCATGCAATGCAGCTCAGTGACCAGAAGGGGTGGATCCTGGTTCCACCCCTTCCCAGACCTCATTTAAGGGTTGGAGGTGGAAGCAAGGCTATTTCATTTAGAGATCCCTGCTTACCTGAGGTCTTCTGAAGGTAGGCAGCTTCTTTCCTTTATTTCTGTGCCTATAGCTCCTGTGTTTGAGCAAATCCTCACTTGCTGCAGCCTGAGGCCTTGCTGTTCTACTGTCATTGCTGCACTTTCCATCACATTGCAAATGTATATATGATTTCTTGTGTTTATATGTGTATGGAAATTTTTAAATGATATTCCCAAGCTCTTGCCTACACCGTGCACTCTACTGGCAGTAGGCTCTACTGTATCCTCCTGCTGTTCCTCAGGGTTGGGCTCCCTTGAAATTGCCCACTCTTATTCTGTGTGTTATAATAGCACTCATTCCCATAGATTTTTTTTTTTTAAATGAGAGAATTACTGAGGGATAAAATTGTAACTCAACTAGAAAGCCAATAAAAAAGAGTTTCAATTTTAATCATTCTTCACTGTTTTGATCGTGATGTCATTGCTGTGGACAAAAATAAGTCAAACTCAAAATACTGAAAAGGAGATTCTCGTTAGACAGAGAAGGGCTGAAATAGTCTATAAACAGTTCTAGAATGAAGACTTTCTATGTGAAGTTTGAAAAAGGAAGGGTTAACTACTTGAAATCTGGAATCCTTGTCTTCTACCATTCTAGCAGTATTAAGTATAGATTAGCCTACTACTGTACAGACTAAATGACAGGCTGATGGATGGGCTAAGGAAGCAGTAGTCATGGCCAGAGCACAATTAATTTGTAAAATGTTAATTTTCTTTCAAATATTTAATGTTGTAATCTTGCCCATACTGGAGGTACATACATGTTTTTTAGCCTTCATTTCCCTTTAGGCTTATTCATGATAAGGCTCAATAAGATTTTGCTTTAAGTCTACTTTATATGTACATGGAGCTTGATGTATTCTAGACACTTCCTTCTCTTAGAACTGCACATTGGAGCAAGGGGGCTCCCTTGCCAGGCTCCCCAGGCACTAGCCAGCCATGCTTCATCTAGCACGTGTTTGGAGGGCATGTCGAGGCTGTGTGCTGCAGCCCTGGAGGGGTTTCTGGAGGATTTCAGGAGATGAGCTCTCCTCCCAGCCCAACAAAATGTCAACCTCTCTTACTGGTTGCCCTGGGTTCTGGAGGCACAACCTAGTTGAGTGAAGGCAAGGATCTGCCTTTGGGCAGAATTTGACTGAGCTCTGCAGAATAAGCTGGTCTCCTTAACAAGCAGCATTAATGTAAGGTAATTTGGACTGCGCTAGTTTCCTTATTCATACATAAATTATTAACAAGTAGCTAATTCTCATTCCCACCTGCAATACATAGCTTGTGATTTTAGTACAAGAAATTGTTTCCACCCACACAATACTCAATGATCCATGCATAATGGACATTTGATGTTGGTTGGTTGGTATTTCAATCAAATGTTCTTTTTCATCGAATTGCAAGGGCAGCCTGAACCAGGTTTGCTAGGTGGGAAGTGAAGGAATTTACGTCACGCAGTTGATTTCTCTCATTCCCATCACACAGCTGACTGCAGAGATGAGGTAGGTAACACAACATTTGCAGAGCCTGGGATGATTTACAAGCCACTTAGAAAGCTGATAAAGATCTGTTTAGCTATTTTGAACTCAAATGAACAGCTGAGGCTCATTTACAGTAACACAAGAACACTTTAGTTCCCTCCATTGTACTGCAAACATATTAATAAAAATTACATTGAAAAGAATGCTTACATGCAAAGCGAAAGAGGAATAGCTGAGTGCAGGAACTCTGGGTTGAAGAATTTCTACTAAAGAGCAACCAAGACTCTAGAATTGTTCAAGTAAAATGAGAAAGCAGGTCTGTGATCCATGACCAAGGGTTCTGAATCTTCAGTCCTCATTGGTGTGCCTTGGTAGAAGTGGGTTGACCAGTCAGGCTGTGAAACTGACAGGCCTTCCACTCACTTTGAGAGAAAAGGGACAATGCAAAACCAAGTTACTCAGATTCAGCTTCTGGTATTCAGCTCTAGTGATCTCATTTGAGTTATACAGATTTGAGCTTCTGCATACTTCTCTCTCTAGCTGTTTAAAGTCTGCTTTCCAGGTTACTCTTACTATATATACTGTCATGTTTGACTACGGAGGAGTTTCCTGTGGAATGGAGTGGTGTCAATCCTACTTTATCAGACCTTTTCATAATACAAAAATCTACTTCTAGACTATCTACGAAGTCAAGGATGTTTCCATTCAGCAAAAGCTTCTACTGTAGTGCAAATGAGAGATGGGTGGGTAAGCCAATGGTATCTTTAGAGATGACTTGAAAGTGTGCACATGAGAAGAAGGTTGCCTTTTTCTGTCAGTGCTGTTCAGCTAGGTCACCAGAGAGATTGGCTGGACTGTACAACTGATATCCTGCAGGAATTTAAACTCCTGCTGCACTACTAGTAGGGCTAGATATGAACCATATTTGCTGGAGCAGTCCCACAGTCTTTTTTGTGTGCATCAGAATTCCTACTTTCCTCTTCCAATTTTTGGTGGTACTGGTTACTCCTTAGGCCTGAAGTTTCTGCTGTCACTGTTAAATAGCTCTCCACGTCAGCTAGAACACAGCCGCACTGGTGACAGAAAAAACAAATCCTTTGTGGCTGTGACAATGAACTAGAATTAGTAGCTCTGTAGTAGCTCTGTATCTCATACAGATGGGCATTTTCTTGCACCAGCAACCCATTAGGACAGCATGTGTAAACCACAGCTCATTCACAGCACTACACAGCACCACTATAGTCTGTACCACTCTTCCTAAGGACTGTCCCAAATGCAGACCTATACTGATCTTTAACAGTACTTTTGTACCATTAAATGTCCTATTTTTTTTCCCTCTAGTATATTTATTTTTATTTTCCTGGGCACTTGATCTTGAGAAATGTTTGATTAGGTTTTCTAAGATTTGAGGAACTAGTTCAATAAATCCCTGCTAGCTTGAATGAGTGCACCTTTCATGTCCCACCATATTTTTCATTATGTCACTTGGATACAAACGCACGTGTTTTTAATGGGAAGTTAATCCCTGAACTGCAGTGAAATGATTAACCTTTTACCCTTGAATTCCTTGCTACCATATGATCTAGTTCTTATGGAGCTAAAAGTTAAAGCAATAGCGACAGCTGAAAATACTTCAGGCTAGTGGATATTTGCTCACCATGGAAGATCTTAGTTGTACATGCATGTGCTTTTTTGGCTTAGGGAGCAAAGGTAAATAACGTGGCACAGCTACTGTGTCCTGCAAAGAAATAACTGGACCTACTGTTATTACCGCTGACTCAGGATTCTCAAAAATAATGTGCCAGGAAAATACTGTGAAGAATTGATGTCCTGCAGTTTGCAGCTATTTAACTTTCAGTTAAAACAAAGGTTCATGACACTTGTGGCATTCAGCTCAGATGTAAGAACAGGTTGTACCAAGAAGGTGCAACCCATCTCAGTTTGTTCAATGCAGCAGTCACTGAAGGAACTGCATGTTCTTATCTCACTGGACATCTATGCATAGAACCAAACAAATTAAATACACAGAATCCTCTTCCTTGGTTTGAGAGTGTATTTTTATTCTTGCCCTAAAATCTATGGTGATGTGGGTGAGAGTTTTGACTACAGCGTGTTTTCTTCTCCATGACTTGGAGGTTGCTGAGTGAGGACCAGGCAGTGCTGCACAAGGACCTGGAAGGTGGAAGCCAGGAAAACAGGCAGTAGGTTGGCTTTGCCTTATTTCATGTATCTTAAAGATGCTGCATACTGGTGTGCCTGCCTAGGAATGTGGCCAAATTCCCTGCAGCTGGGTTAAAGTGTTAAAAGTAGACTAAAATGTGCTGGTAACCTCTGGTTCTGCTTGTGTTAGTGCCTAAGTGGTTTTAAGCCAGACTGTCCTGTTTTTGTCCTTGCCTCTCCCTGAGAGATATGGCCAAAGCTCTAGCTAGAAGGTCAGCATGTGCTTCCACACACTGGAGGAGTAGCTTTCCAGTTTCTGCTGGTGACCTGTTTCTGGCCTATATCAACATCCCCTCAGGCTCCCTCATTCCCATGGTGCTGGCAGGCTTTAAAGTGGCGTGATTTCCTGGATGGCTTTTTGCATCAGCCCCTTTAAAAGAGGCAAATGAAATTTACTTTCACCTGGGGAAAAAAAAAACAACAATACATTTCTCAAATTGTTTAATGGTGTCTTTCAGGAAGGACCTTCTGCATGCTGCCTCTGCTCCAGCATGCAGGTGACATTAATGGCCCTAACATCCCAGGGAGAGGAACATCTGCTTGGCCTCCAGCAGGCCTATGTTCGTTTTTGGGAGAGAGGTCAGCTCTGAGCAGACCCCGGAGAGATGATGGTGGAAAAACACAGGGTAGGACAGGCACCTGGCCCTGAAGAGTCCTGGAAGAGTGTGAGGAGGAAACTGGCTGGCAGTACTTGGCCATCTCCTGCCCTTGTTCTACTGTTTGCTTGGGCTGGCCAGCAGTCAGGCCCGGAGGAGACCAGGAGGACCTAGTGAGCTGCCTCTGGTCCCCTTTTCCATCTTGAAACAGTAAGTTTTGGGCTGCGTGATAAGCTAGAAGGTCTGGAATGGGGTGTGGGGAAGCACCCCAAATGCCAGGAGGTGGCATCCTCCCAACCTCATGGGAGAGAACCTCCTGTGCTGAGGGGCACTCACAGACACCTTCCATCAATATTTGTACTGGAAATGGCTGCCCTTCTGAGGTTTCACTGACTTAGGCCAGAGAAGATTGAGGGGGATAGACTGTAGGAGTGACTGCCTCCAGCTGCCTGCAGTATTGTGCTCTCTTGTCCCCACAGAGGTGCTGGAGTGGCTCAGGGAAGCATGGCTTCCCTCAGGCCCTGACTGCCCACATGCAGTGCTTCCTGCCAGCTCCCTCTGCCTTCCCTCAGAGCAGGCACAAAGCAAAAATACGTACGTGCAGTTAGGCTCTTGCCTGTGCCTGGACCTTTGCTTCCAACTCATTTCCAAGTGCAGTGCTGAAAAACCACAGGTTTTCTCTTCTAGCTGGTCACAGCTATCGCTCCTTGACGTGTCTTTGAATCCAAGGAACGAAAATAGTTCTGTGAGATCTATTAAGTTTCTGGCTTGTAAAATACAATAATTTCTTACTAGGTTACACTAATATTTCGTAATTCATTCTTAATATTATTCTTCAATAAAGCTCTGCACAAACAATCTATCCCACAGGAGAAACCTCTGCCAGAACCCAGATGTCAAACACATTTGCTTCAATTACAGGAGTTCGTGACCTTCTCTGTTTGTTAATGTGACGCCATGGAAATAATTTATAATAAATAAGCGTGTTTCAGAGTCAGGTGCCCCACAGGGCCTTTTTCAGAGATACGACAGTCCTTCCTGAAACAGGTCTTTCCTGTTTTGTTTTTGTCTCCTAACAATGAGGTTTGGGGAACAATTTGAAACCCTGACACAGAGCCAAGTCCAACTGCTGAGAGGTAGACAGGAAGTCAGAGATATCTCAGATTTCAATTCTTTCCTGAAATTGGCTGCTGATCAGGTTCTTCCCTTTTCTTTTATCCTTTACCCTAGAATTTCAAATTTCAAACAGCAGGCTGTATAGATCTAAACAAATTCTAAATGTATCAGCCTAAATCACCAAATCAACTAGGAAACTATTGAAATTTCTTGGATTCAAATAGCAGATTTGAAATGTTAAGGGTTATTTGCATATAACACACTGATTTAAAACGGAGGTTGTACTGTCTGCCTACAGCCTTCAGGTACCAGTGCTCTACAAGTTATCTGAAGGCTAATATATTGATAATGTATTTCCACTATCTTTTTCAGCAGATGTGACTGTGTTCTCACAAACACATGGGACCAGTGCCTGGACTAAGAGCAGCTGGCTCTTAATGAAGCTAGGGCAAGAAAAGAATGCAATTGAAAAACAAGAGCCTTAGCTCTGCTCATCCTGTTGTCAGCTGTACGTTATGGTTGATAATGTCTCCTAAGTTTGCTGGGTTCACCATCTCAGATTCCTAGAAGTAGTAGCAGCAAGAAATCTTTCCCAAGGAGGAAGATGAACCTTTCCCTTCTGCATAAATGTGGTCCTGCTTGTTGCTGTGGGCTATAGCTGATGGTAGGAAAACTCCAGCTCAGGGCTAGGACAGCATCCTTTTTCTCACTGGTTACTGGGATCCTCACCTTGCCTTGTGCTAGTCTGGGGCTGGCAGCCATTAACAACATCAGAGATTGACAATTAGCTGAGAAGAAATTGTTGCAGCCTACACAGATGTCACAGCTAAATCCCTGTGCGTCTCACTGTCTGTGGAGAGACAGATCCAAAGTGTTCTGGCACACGAAGGATGAGTCCACCTTGGACTTATTCTCACCATGTATTAATGATATGCACAAGGAAAAGCTGCCTTACAGCATAAGGCAAGACACGACAGGCCAGCAAATCTCTTTTCAAATTCACAGTACATCCGACCTAAATGAGAGAGAGTATAATTTGGCCAAGAAAGTATTTGCCTGTAATTTTTCCTCTAGACATCCTAGCAACACTTCCAAAAGATGCTAGACATGGTACAATAAATCTGGTCTTCTACAGCACTGTGGGAGGAGACAACTGGCTGCAGTTTCAGGTGGTAGACAGAATTCCAGTGGGTTGTGTCAGGAAAGCATGATGTTAAAGGGACATTAGGAGAAAAAAAAAAAGAAGAAAAAAGCATAATAGACACAGACTGAATTAAACGGTAACAACTTTCTATAACAAAGTGTGTAGACCCCACCCAGCATCTGTTGTAGAGGAAGGAAGGTGTCTGTTAAACTCAGAGGTTGTAATGGGAATGAAAAAAGCCAGTCTCCAGCTGAGAGTAGGACAGAGAGTATGAGGAATACAGTTTAATGTTTCTCCCAGCAAAACTCAGGGGATAAAGCTTACTGCTGCAAAAACTTCCATGGTAGTAAAAGCCTCTGGCTGCAGAAGTTGTTTATAAAAAAAGGTGTGTTAACAGCTTATAGACTTCAGCTGAAAAGAACTCTGACATTTCACTGAAATCTGAGTTGCAGAAACCTTTTTTCTCGCAAAAAGCCTCTGCATACAAAACTTTCATTTAGTGGTTGCACTGGGATTTTGGCTGTGAGGCACCATATGCTGTGCGCTGGCCTTGTCCTGATAACAGCCTGCTTTTATGTCCGGACAGCTGAGCTCATCGCTTGGCTACTGCAGAATATATCATGTCATGTCAATTTCTGAAATCAAAATATTTCAGACACTGTGGTGTTAAATGCTTACTAGATCTAATGGACTCTCCTCAGCTGCTTAATTGCATTTGATATGTTTCAAACAAGGCAAGGACTATCAACTAATGATGTTTTCCACACGTGCACTTTTTTTGCTTGAAAGGTTCTGGTGTGCTCTGTGCAAACATGATTCAGCCTCTGAACTGCTTGGTACTGCAAATCAAAGTTGGCGTGATTCATGAACTGCGCACAAGTGGTGGGGTTGGATTTCTGATGTGAAGGATCGCTGGGGAGAGCTCAGGCTTGAAACATCTGTGAGCATTCCTGCTCACAAACTCATTCACTGGCGTGTTTGTGCAAAGTGAAGAAAGAGGGTCAGAGTCTGCTTGAAAGCTTTTACAGACATGAAGAAGTACTCAAGAGCACTTGTGTCAGTATTTACACAAGGGCTTTTTACTGTTTCACGCCTACTTCCTAAATGGTTGAGGCCAAAGAGGATAAAGCTCTCTCCTGCTTGTAGCTCCTTTCTGCAGTCCTCTCCTCTGGCTACTCCTTTTTCACAGAGAAAAACACCGGGAAGTTGTAATTCAATAGCATAAACAGATTCGGTAACAAATGAGTAGTGTGCTGTGCAGAGGTTGAAAACAGATGAGACAGGCCTCGCTGGGGGATGTGTTAGGCAAAGTGTAGCCTAGACTAATAAATTCTCCTCTGCTGGCTCTGCACGGTGCTGCTCAAGTATCTCAGCACTTGTGGAGCTCGGTGCTGTGGTTTGGCCCTGACCAGCCTGGTTTATTTGCTCAGTCTTAGCACCAGGGTGCCCTGGTTGAGGCAGTGAGAGGGGCAGAGCAGCTGTGCAGCTTCAGGAGATAGGAGGGTTGGGTGGCTGCACTAATGGGCTTGGGACAGAAATGGAGAGAGAGGGGGGCTGAGAGTTTAAGACATGGGAACAGCACCAGGTCTCTCAAGTGAGGTTTAGTTACAGAAAGATTAGCAGCCACTCAAGTAGCACATAGGACACTGTATGCTGGCAAGAAGCAGGCAGGAGGAAGGAATATATCTGCAGTTGGCAGAGAGGCTTACACTGCAAAAAACAGAGGTAAATAGGTTTCATTGCTTATCTTCATGCTTGATTTCATTGAGACAAAAATCTTTAAGGGAGGGGAAGGTTCATCTGCTACTGCAGCTAAAAAACATATACCACAATTATGTTCTCTGCCTCCATGCAAATGTTCTTTCCCTCCACTCAAAATCAGGTCAACCACGTCCCTTGCCATGTGCAGCTGAATTTTGTATTTATTGAAACAAACTGTCCAATTTTCAGGCAGCTTAAAGAAGAATGGAAGGTGTGTCCTTAGCCATCCAGCGAGCCCCAGGAATGTGAGAAGAGGCCCCTCCAGTCACAGGGGATGGCCTTTCCTGTGCCCTGTGGAAGAAGGAAGATAGTCTGGCAAACTGTATTTTTCCCCTATAACTTCCTCATTAGAAATATGGTTTTTATGTCCCTTCCTACACCAGTGACGTGAGCTGCATTCCTGGCAGCTGTCAGCTCCAGCAGCTGGAGAGCCACTCAGGCACGGCTGCAAATCACTGCAGAGCCTGAATAGCCCTTCAGCTCTTACATGGTAACCTGATAGAGACAAGTGCACACAGGGACTGTATCAGTAGTTAAACAATGTGCTTTTATGAACAGTGAAAGATAGCTTTCACTATAGTTCACATAACTCATTCATGTAAGTGAGATGCCTTGAGATGTGTGCTTAATGCATACCAAAAAGATAATTTTGGAGGCTTACCAGTTACTTGTATTGCTTGAAAGGAGTGACCACACACAATCTCATCAGCTCCCTTAGCAGCAATCAGAACCGCTTTGCTCTGTGATATCCCACACTGTGCAGGGACTCACAGAGGCTCTTTGTTAGCTCAGATACTGTGTGTGTGCTTTTGGCAAAGGCTCTCTCCTCACAGAGACTCTGGAGTTTGCAGTAGCTGTGCTGTGGTGCAAGATGACAAAATTCATAGTTAGCATCAGGTCCGTACTGCTATTAAATAATAATAATAATCATAGGAGAACTGCACTCTCAGTGGATGGAGGATCTCTGAAAGGCTGCAGCTCAAGAGCAGCCAGGATGGGCATGCAAAACCTCGCTCATGTACCTGAAGTTGGAAAGCACCCAGAAAATACACAGACCTTCCTGGAGGAAACACTCCTTTTTCCCACTAACACAGCCCCACTTCCCGCTTACATCTGCCTGAATCGGAGCACAGAGGCCACACACAGCCACCTGGAGCCTCCTAGAGCCTTTGCTTCCTGCAGGTTTCTGAGCCACACCACCACGTATTGTTGCTAAATGAGACTACAAATAGCTCAGGCTGTGGTAGGGGCTTTCACACGCCTGTGCACGGTCTCACCTGACAAGGACCAGCATCTCAGCTAGAAATGCTATTTGCTAGAACGGTATACAAATTAAAGCTTTGCTTTTTTCTCTAAGAGACGGGCCCAGGCTTTAGAAAAGCACGGAACAGCTTTAGCACTGACTTTGCCAGCGTAACAGCCCAGCGAGCGACAAAGAAAAGCCCCTGGCAGCTGCCTGAGGATAACTCTGTCCACGCGCGTTGTCTCGCCGAGGCGGGGAAGCAGCCAGCACGGAAATCCCCTCTCCGCGATAGGGATCGGTGACTAAGCGCCGTGCCGCACACCTGAGCTGCCGGCAGGGACGCAGCCGGCGCCCCCCTCACAGGTACCGAGCAGAGGGGCCGCCCCTGCGGGCCGGGCTGTGGGGAGGCGGTGCACGGCGGCGGCAGGTGCGGGCGGGCGGCGGAGCGGAGCTTGGCGGCGGGGCCGGGAGGTGAGCGCGGGCGGCGGAGCGGAGCGGGAGGGGCGGCTGCGGCCGTGGGAAGCCCCGGAGGCCCGCGGGGAGGCGGCGAAGGGAGCGCGGGGAGTCCCTGCCCGGTAGTGGATGGATCGGTGCGGAGGTAGTGCGACTTCTTTGCTCATCTGAAATGTGAGGTCGGGCTTCAGGCTTCCAGGAGAACTGCGGGCATCCTACGCAGTTCGTGGCACAGCTCAGGCTGTGCTTAAGAATGAACGGGAGCAAAGCTTGGCGTTGGTCAGGCTGTCCTGCTGAGGTGACCAGGTGTGGTTGCATATAACGTAACTGTTTCGTGTATCACTGCTTAGGACGTTTCAGTGTGAATATATGGTGATGATTTTGCAATTTGTAAATTATGATTTTCTCACTGTGCATGCACTGTGTAACTCCTGGGACACAAAACCACTCTAATGGTAGTTTTTGCAAACCTGACGCATACCAATGGTTATGTTGAATGGGAGAGCGTGTTTTTAAAACCAGTATGCTCTGTTTCTTAAAGAATTTTGATCCATGTGTTGTTTCACAGTTCATGCTTGCAGAACGTGAGTTGTCAAAGGCAGTGCTATTGGGCAGTTTGTACACAGGTGATGCTACACACCTGCATTGCCTTGCCATCTCCCCATCCTGCTAGTGGGGCTTGGAAGTGAAGACCTCCAAGTGTCTGGAGTTGGCTCCTTTAAGACTTTATGAGTATTAACTTGGCAGCCTCCTTCCAAGATTAGGCTTGGAACTGTGTCTTTTGACAAGGGTAGACCTTGAGAAATGGAGGTAGGTAGAAAAACAGTAATCTTATTTAACTATTACAGAATTTAAATTTTCATATAAATTAGGTCCAATATTAGATTATATTTAAAACAGTCTCAGACTGGTATTGCTATAAGTAAATGCCTTTGTGCAATCAAAATGTTCTTTGTGAATTAACAACTAAATGTTGTCATACCAGGTCAGAAATAACTACCTGGATCACCTTCTGCAGGTATGCTTCAAGTAATCAGTCACAGGTTAGCCAAAGCTTAAATGGAAATCCTATTGCAGCAAACTGGTCTTGTAACTTTCCTTCAGCATGGAAGTGTGCCCAGTGTTACATGTGATGTATTTCTCTAGATAAGAACAGAAAGGTAGATATCATGGTCATTCCTTCAGTTCACACTTCCAGATGGTACGGCTGTGATTGTGTAGAAAGGGGACAAGATCTCAACAGCAGTATGCTGGGACAAACCTGTGAAGCACCTGGACATCTAATGATCCTGTGGGCAGCTGCTCTGTAGGGCTAGACATGTGCAGTTCTTACCCTCACCCTCTGATCTGTGTAGGCTCAGGTTTTTCTCAGTAACGTTTGCTGAATGCATTGAGGTCTGCTTCTTGCTGTGGCTTCAGTTTTGTTAGCATCAATTAGTTAGGTGCCTAAGCTGTCCTGGCATCCACAAGTGAGTGAGGCATTCCTTGACACATTGTTCTCATAGAGAACAAGTATTTTCAGATTACATTTAGATTATTGGGACCCACTTAAAATACCTAAATTTGCATCTTTCATTTCTCAAGAGTGTTTGACTTAAAATTGTGTCTTGCTCTGGGCTGGTGATCTCAAACTCCTCACTTATGAAACAGTTTTGCCTTGCCTTGTTTTCAGTGCAGAATTAGGTGAGCTGTGATTCTATAATTATGTGGTTAGGGCACGAATCCAAGAGTGGGGAAGTTTGATTTCTAGTCCCTTTTCCATCTGTATGTTGAATATTAAAATTTTTTGTGGAATACATATGATCGAACAATATTGAATTTCAAGAAAAATGCATTTTTTATTAAAGTGTCCCTTGATTCTTCAAAATATGTGTAGAAGTTATACCTACTGAAAACCCTACATCCAAAAGGGGATGTTGGAACCCACAGAAGTCCCCTGTCCTTTCCTGCACTTAATTTAGGTGATGGATCTGCAGGTGATGAATCCTCTGTCTTCCTATGCAATGGAAAGAGTGAGTGTTGATGGAATTGTTCAGTCAGTCATGTGTGCATAAGCTATTAATTATGTTGACGAAAAAGCTCTGACTCTGGTCTCCTCTTCTTTCTCCTACTCATGTGGTTCAGTCACCTCACTTGTTTGTTCCAGCACTTCTCTTTTCTACCAGCTGATTTTCATTTTCACTCAGCCTGAGTTGGTCTTACTCATAGGTGTTTAAGTTTCACATTTACTTTACCCTAGAGTAGTGGGTTGGCTTTGGAGAGTGCTGTCCTGCTCTGGCTGCCTGTTTTCCCAATGGTGCATTCTCACTCTACTCTTGTGCAATCAACTATTGGAAAACATATTTTTTTTCTATATTTTTAAGCATATTTTGTTTATTCTGGTGGTTTATGTTTCCATCTAATCAGTTAACTAGGCCAACTCTTCAAGCAGCTGTGTATTTACTGGATCTAGCGTGAATGGTTTTGGCACAGGAGAGCAGAACTGCCCCTCTCAGTAGCAGCCAGCACCCCTTTGCTCTCCCCATGTGTGGTAGTGCATTCTGTGTGGTGCTTTTCCAAACCCACTGTTCCCTTGTTCAAGTTCTTTTTTTTTTTTTTTTTAATTTTATTTTGTAAAATAACTACTTTGTTAACTCTGAATTGGCTCTCCTGAGATACCTTAAATCTAGTAAATGTTCTCTCTCCAGTCTAGGATAGCACCCAATGTTTGTCAGCAGGGAGCTTAAGATCTCATCTTTGAAGTGAAAGGCAAAGTGAGCTTTGACTTTAGGTAGGAAAAACTGAGTTTAGGCTAAGCTGTGTTGTCATTCTGATCAGAAATACAATTAGGCCTTCTAAAAAATTCTTTGTGTGGAGAAAAAATTCTATTGATCCCTTTCGGCAGAAGGGATAAATCTTCAGACCTAAGCTGAAGAGCCTCATCTGGGAAGAGTTCAAATTTTGGATCTGATTTCAACTCATCTATATTGCATCATATCTCTTAATCACTTTAATACATCAAGCCATGCAGAATTAGAAAGGACACTTCTCTGAAGCTTAGTATGAGCAAATGTTTGCTTGCCTGTCACCACAGCTGAAGTTTACATTAATTCCACGCCAAAAAAAAAACTATGTCAGAAATGCGATGCTTATCTTTCCTGTTAATTGTACCCTGGTGATTCTGTTTTGAAGCTTTGTTTCTCAGTTACCTAATAGCCACTTAAACTGGAAGGGACATATTTTTTGGCCCTAAAATAACGTCTCTGGTGTGTGAGGAGTTCTTGTAGTCATGGCAGTGAGCTTTGTATTTGGGCCTCAGAGCAAGAACTAGAGAGGTGGCATTGACGATTAAAACAGCTTCAAAGCCTAAGAAAGCAATCCAGAAAGAGTGTACCCAAGCGGCCTCAAAACCTGTTAGGCGCTTAAACTATTTTAGCACCTCAGCTTGGGAGTCTGAAATTTAGACATGAGCTTGTATGGTGCTGGAACCTGGGGGAGCAACTACCTCACTCCCTGCCTGGTGGAGGGAGCCCTGACCCCAGTGGCCTCATAGGCATGGCGTGCTCTGGGTACACTGGCACACAAATAGCTCCACAGTTTCATCTGAAGCACAGAGAGGAAGAAGGCTGCTTGCCTTTGTGACAGCATTGTCACCAGAGCACTGAGGACTTCATCCTACCTGCAGAAGTTCAGCCCCTCTCTCCCACAGAGCCTCTGTACCTCCAGACCAAGAGGGTGGAGGTGGCTTTTTGTCCACTGTTTGTTGAAGCTGAGCCCACATGCATGGCGGGGTGGTTCATACTGCCAGAAGATGGCCAAACTCTCGGCCAGAACTTGGCAGGGGAGGATGAAAGGGGACTGAGATGGGCTTTCTGCCAAATTCAGACAGCAAATCTGTTTTGAGTATACGTATTCTATTGAGGGAGGTGCCAGCCTTCCCTACAAAGGAAGAAGGTTTTAAAGGTAGCTCTACCTATCAGTGCTTCTGTGGTTTGTGATGAACTGGTGCAAAAACAAATAGTTCTTCTGTTTCTGAGAGATTAGTAAATTTAGGAAGGGCACTGTATTTAGTAGCTAACTGCTAGGCGACAACAAAATATTTTCAAGACCATATTCAGTTTCCAGTAGCGGAAAATTCGGATGTTTTTAGCTATTTTCCAATTTATTTTGAAAAATAGGATTGCAGAGTCTTTAATCTTCAGTTGAAGTTCACTGTCTGCTCAGCAGTGACTGGAATAGCTAAAAATCTTCCTTCTGTAAACCTTGACCAAACCCGGAACATCTCCCTGTGAATCATCCTGGCTTTTGTTCAGCTCAGTGGTGTGTTTACTTCCAGAGCTAGTTTCAGCAATGTTTGAAATGATAGGTTTGAATCTCTTGTGAAGGGTGTTGATTTAAACTCAAGAGCGTAAGAAAAATGTACATTCATGGTGTAGCCATTGTGCACTTTGTCTTGAGAGAGAGAAAGGGAATGTTGCCAGCTCATGCTCTCAGGACCTCTGTCCCAAGTGGCAAGGGCCTCATCATTGTAGTAGATTTTGGCCAACAATAATTGGGATGTTAGATACTCCCATAAAATTGCAGCAACTCTGATTTCTGCTGGCTTCCTCCAATGTCTGCGTAAAGTTATTCTAAAACACCTCCTTTATGCAGTGTCTGGTTACCATTCATCTTCCTGGGCAGCTGCCAACTACTCCAGCCTGTTCACATCTCTTGAGAGGCAGAGGCACTGCTGGGGCACTTAGAAGTGGTTGTGGGCCACTGGTGTGGGTGGATTTAAAGCAATAAATAATAAACAGTATAAAGTCAGGATCCTCCTGGGCTTTCAAGTGTGATTAGGCAGCCTGAGCTCAGTGCATGTGCCCTATAGAGCCATACCCCTAGTCTGGTTTGGATTTGAATTAAGATCCATTCCCATTTCCTCTTCTCTCATCATCCATTTAACCTATTTTCATGTATGATATGCACTAGAGTCCTCTGTTTCTTAATACCAGCCATCCCACTTTAATCTTGATTTATGCCATTTACGTATTTCCCTCCTCTAACCACACTGTTGTAACTGGTTAAAGGCTGTGACAATGAGGAGCAGAAGTACTGAACGTGGTTTCCATCATGTGGAAGCTCCATGATTTGAAGTTTTTGTTTTCATCATGAAACAGGATAATAATTATATGTAAAATAATTATTACAAAACTAATGTAAAATAACAAATGAGAAACTGTTTCACCTAAAACAAAGTACTGGATATGTGTGTGCGGTTATCTATAAAGAAATATTCCATCTTGATTCTTGTAGGTCAAAAGAGTAGTTATATAAAAATAGTGTTAGTGGTAAAGAAACAGTATTTTTCCATGCAAAATTGTTTGGGTTTTCTTCATTTTTTCATATATACAGTAGGAGTTATTTTTCATTAGTTGTCTGGATACTATATGTCTATCCATGTTTTTTCCACGTGGCTCTGTGGTTGTGGCAGACGGCTGAGACTTCTGGATACCATTCAGTGTTACATTAACCTGGTATCTGAAGGCCATCATTTCAGAGCTGGACACACTTAGCCATGCTAGGGAACCCCAGTGCACGGACTGATGCTCTTGCCTAAATACCACCTTCTTGGCTGTCCTGTTGAGAAAAAAAAATGCATCCAGATGTTTCCAGTTCTCTCTGGTATCAGGGCTATAGACAGGGACTGCTGACAGCTCTATTTTTATTGCTTGCTGGCGTTACTGCAGAAGGAGAAAATATTGGATTACAAACTGACACAGAATACATGAAGTCTTGAGCATTAAGTTAGATTATAAAGTAACCATCGGTGATTGTCGTGATTTTTTTCCTAATCTGCTTAGAGCAAAGAACTTATCTTGAATTGAATTCTTTCCTTGTTCTTGTCAAAAGCCAAATTCTTTTTTTTACAGAGATTTTAGTCTCTGCGTTTTCTTTTCTTGTGTCCTGATTTCAACTCTTGTTTTGCTGTTTTCCATCTGAGTCCAAAGTGATCTGCAATCCAAAAAAATGGATTTATTCCTTCATGTTTACTACCCCCATACATACCATATTGTACATCCTTGTCCAAGTCAGTGAATTTATCTACAGTTCACAGGAACAGTGTTGTCAGTTCAGTAATTGGATGAACTGGTTGCTTGCCTAATGCAGCATTAGGAAGAAATACTATCTTTATCAACTTTTACAGCCCAGTGCATAGGGGATTCAGCATATTAAAATTCCAAGTTTTAAGCTTTATCATGGGATAGATTTATAACGTTCTCTTCTTAATTCAAACATAAATCTCTCATGAGAAAAACTGGCTCGGATTTATGAAAATTGTGCTTTTGGCCCTTGTACTATTATTAATCTTCTGTATACTGGGGCAGACTTGGATTGAGTCTGCATTTAAGAGCTGCAGGTGCAAGGCTATAATGCTGAGAGTCAGTGTGTCCCTGGGGGCCACGTGAGAGGAGCGACTTCTGATCGCATGCTTCTGCCAGCACTTGTTCCCCTTTTCCAAGGGATGTCTAAAGAGTAGAGGCGATTGTTCCTGTAGCGCAATAGCTCAGACACGCACCTGCTCAGCTTTATTTTTCTTCAGGGAAGTAGGCGATAGCAATTATTTCCGCTTCATGACTTTACTCTCAGTTTGGTGGTCTGAGCTAGGGCTGTGGATGCACTGAAGGCTTTTTGGCCTCCTCCAGCCTGGAGCCCTTGAAAGAAGCAGCTGCTGAGCTCAAGGAGACCACAGCTAGATTGCACAAGTGCTCTTTCTGCAGAGTTCAGCTCAGGGCCTGCGTGAAGGGAGGCATGTATTAGATCATCTCCATCAGGGCAGAAAAGCTGAGAAGGGAGAGTCACAGTGGAACAAGGCACAGTCTTTCACAACTGCACGTAGGAAGACGTGGCTGTTCCATGTGAAGCTTTTGCCTTGTTTCACTTATGGACCTTTACAGCATGAGAACATGTAAAGCCAATGGGATTGCTTTAAGATCTTCTTCTTCGGTTGTGACAAAAACTTAGCTAAGAATTGACTTCTGAGGTGGTATTCTTTGCCTCAGGAGAAACCTGTTCCAAGTGAATAAGTAATATTTTTGTGCAGTTGTCACATCCTGACTGCTAGTGGTGAAATGTTGAGGACTCCTGCTGATGGCAAAGGTTTTAAGCCATGCGTGACATTGTTATCTATAGGAGCGCCCAGCTGACGGTTTCCTGTCTGAAACTGTGGCTGACATCAGAGGGCACAGGGCATGCTCTTTATGGTCACCCCCCAAGCCTCCACTTGGTCAGAATCCAATCTGGAGTGTGCAGACTAGGGGAGCAGTCGCAGCTTGGGTTCTTAGTACAATGCTGCAGGAATGAGAGCAGTCTTCTTGCAGGAGTTACTTAATGAAATGTATTCTCACCTTAGATTATCTTTTGACATTGTTGAACCTGAACTGTACAGTTCAGTTGTAGTATCAGCCTGCAAAAAGGAGGTTAGAGAAGAGGAATAATGTATTGAGAAGAAATAGCAAATTTGAATGATGTAAAACAGACAGTCTTAAATTCATATGCATGATTTGCCTTGGTCTTAGCTTACTAAAGAGAATGGTCATAGGTTAGATTCCAATCTTTTTAAGCCTAAGTTAAAAAAAAAAAAGGATATACTACTAATAATTAAGTGTCTTTCCAGACATAAAGACCGCATAAATTAAAAAAAAAAAAAGGAAAAAAGAAATCACTAGAAAAAATTAAACTCACTTAAATATTAGCAAGGTGATTAGCTAATGTTCTGTGAAATGAAAACCAACTGTCCTCCTGCTCAAGTTGTTCAGTGTAGTGCAAGGGAAATTGATTGGTATCAGTAATTCAGAAGGCTGGAACAAGGGAACATAATTGTGCTTCAGATCTCAAAAAATAAGATTCTGATCAAGCTATAAGTAAATGAGAGGAATTTGCAGGAAGAGAGGTGCTGTTTAGTTCTGTTCTCCTGGGATCAGCTAGAAAGCTTTCCCACAGATGGCTGTTGTGCCATAATTTAGCCAACAGGGAAAGCTTCCTGTGCCTGGGCAGCTGGTGGTTTGTTTGTATTGTGGTACACAGCACTTTTCCCAGCAACTTCTTACTGTCTTTTGTTACCACACCAAATTGTGTAAGTATGTACAAATGCTGATGGCTCTTTGCCCCAGGAAAGCTATGAAACAGTCCATCACAAAATCAATGTTATCTAGACTATACTAACTATGCATAGTCTTTTTTTTATTCAGCTTTAAATTTGTAGTTACACTTTTTTTTCATTCTGCATTTGAAATCTTTTTTCCATCTCTTTGCTGTATTTCCGTCTGTCAGATTACTTGCAAGTTATCTCTCACAAACAAGTCTTCTGGTTGTCTCTCTAAACCCTTTTCATAACTTCTCTTTCTCTGTTGTGTTATTTCAGCGTCTCCTTCGTGATCCACTGCTTTCAGAATGAAATCTCTATTTCCAGGCACAAAAGAAGACAGTCGCATTGTCTTATTTTTCCTGGAAAGCAGGAGAACTCGAATAATTAGTCTGCAAATTCCCAGAGTTTTCATGCTTTTCCATGAATTACAGTTGGAAGTGGAGGAGAAGGAAGCTCTGTGTGTTCACACACCCAGTAGTTACTGCAGATATCACTGTTAGAGGGTTTTCCTAAAACAGGTGTGGATATGAGCTTCTTATCATGCACCTTGCAGGTGTGAGTTGGCATGACATTATTTTTTTCCTCTCCTCCCAGGCAACATACTACTGCCAAGGTTTATGATGAATAACAACGAAAACGCATTGTCCTGCCTTCTTACACTTTCAAACCTTCTTGAAGTGCCTCTGTGTCCTTTACGGACATGACAGATCAGACCTGCTTGTGATCACCCTTTCCAAAAAAAGAATATTATAACTTTGGCGAGCGTATGCCTGTGCTGCACGTCTGTGTGGGTGTGTGCACCATCCTTGCTCATACAGTAGCAAAGTACCTGAGGGCAAATTTCTGAGAACTATTTATGCAGTTTTACTATGTTTTACCAGTGTTCACCTGTTTCTAGACACACTGACCCTAACCCCTCTTCAAATGAAGAGCCATGCTCAGACCAGCCTACAGTTTCCAGACCTTATCCTCCAGCAATAGAACTACTGAGCAACTAGCCCTGGAAGTTAAATCATTTGTAGAATCTAAGCCATCAGAATCCATCTGACCTGCAGCAAAAGCAGCTGTTGCTGTGCTCTGTTTCCTTAATCATCTGGAGACCTTTAGTGGTGTTGTTAAGCTCTTTGAAGGAATTTTTCAATTGGGATCAACTGCATCTCGTGGGTCTGAAACACAGGCAGGCAAAAAGGTAGCATAAATGTGGTGTTTGGCTGCGGTGTGAAACTGCAAGCCTGAGCTTGCTTTCTCCATGGGGAAGTTCCTCAGCTGTTGTTCCGCTGGGGCTATTGGAGCTGCAGACACTTATGTCATTCAAGGATCTGTCCCAAATGTCTAATAACAACCCATCATCCAATTTCCGGACATTTTCTTTTACACCTCTTGCTTTGTGAGGACTTAAAGCTACTAGAAGTGCTATTGTGACGTGTTTCTGGAACGCAGATCTGAGAATGTGTTTTATAAGTTTATGGCTGGCAATAAATCTCATAATGATTGAAATCTTTGGCTTAGCCAGCTTTCCCAGTTCGGGATCAGATATTTCACCTTTGTTTCTGTTGCATGGTTCTAAATGTGTTACCTGATCAGCAGAGTTCTGACAAAAGGTAGCCTGCGAACTTGCTGCAAAATGTACCCCTTCGTCATAAGGGAGCAAAGACCTGACGTTTCTTTTGAGACTCCTTTCAGCTTTTAATATTTAATATCACAATGATCCATTTTCTATCATGTTGTTTTTATTTAATGAGTTGTTGAAAATATTTGCTGCCTTCTCCAAACATCTCTGTCTTGTAGTCATTCTGGTGGCATCTGGAACTGAAGTTTTCAATACTGATTTATCTGATTTAGCTCATTCAAAACTTCTATCAGAGGAATCTGGAAGTCATTAAGATAATTTATGTTCTCCATCTAAACCCATTAAAATAATACTGACTATAATTCTCTGGACTCCGTGTATGTGTGTGGTTTACTTTTATACTTTGTTTTCAATACGTTCCAATAATATTGGCTTTCTACACTGGTGTGGAAGGATGATTGCTGAGATAAATTTGATCATCTTATTTTGGCTTCATATTGGGAAAAGAGAAGTGAAAAAGTTTACTGAAATCATAGTGAAGAACACCAAGAGAGAAAATCTGAGACAATAATGAAATCTGCTGCAAGTGATTTGATTTCTCTACCTCTTCTATTTTTGCCTGAAAAATCAGGAATAATTCTTTTCCTCCTGTCCTTTTCTCAGTCTAGTATCTTCAAAATGAACAAAATCTTTGATGTAAATGTATTGACTGACAAAAACTGACCCCAAGTCTTAGAGATAGGATCAGAGTCCAAGCTCCTTATTAACAAGGATGGCAGTGACGGGAGGTTGGTACTCCTCTGGAATTCAGTGCCGTACCTCATACATGTCTGTACAGTTCTGTTCCTATTGGCAAATTTATTCCCACA
The DNA here is from genome assembly GCA_037305975.1 of Chrysolophus pictus. Classification (NCBI taxonomy): domain Eukaryota; kingdom Metazoa; phylum Chordata; class Aves; order Galliformes; family Phasianidae; genus Chrysolophus; species Chrysolophus pictus. The sequence continues at coordinate 44,806,889 of CM074580.1, read as the reverse complement.
CAGATGTACATTAGTACAAACTTTTAACAACTCTTAAGTGTTACGCTGAAGGTTTTTGAGTAGCTGACATTAGCAAAAGGTTGTGCTGTATAGGAGGCGCCTAACCTTTGATAGAAATGTTAGTTTCTGTCAAGGTTAGTAAGTATTTGTTTCCTCTTCTACAAGACTTCTGTTCATTTGCAGTTAATAAGAAGAGAATCTGTTAAATTTTTGTCCCACGTGGTTAAGACAAAACTTTAACATACAGTGAAAACTGTTGCCAAGTCATAGGCAACTTGAAAAGTACAGATAAAATATAATAAATGAACTGCTCTTCTGAACGAAACAACAACAGTACACAAATACATTTCTCCTGGTAGCTTAATTAAGTGGATAACAATTTTAAAAGCAATTTAGGCCATTTACGTTGTGATTTCATGAACAAAGTGCTCTATGCAGCACAAGGGAGACTTCAAACCAAATGTTTGGTTCCTCAGCAAATGCTGTCTTTTTGGTTTTGTTTTTGTAACATGGCTGTGGTGTAGGAGTACAAATACAGGTGCACATTTTGTGACTATCTTTCAAGCCATTACATTTTTAAGCACAAAGAAACGTTCAGACAGCGTTTCAGTCTGAACTTTCTTTTCAAATGCTGTATTTAAGCTCAAAGGGAATTGGAAACTCCAAACTCTGTCTGTACACATTACCATTGGTTACCAGTATCACTTACCTTCATAGCTGTAATCTGGAAACAGCAATGTTACAGTGTACTCTTCTGTACAAGAGGCAGTGGTGAATTGCTTTTATGCTTGTCTACAGATAGAAAGAAAAGTATGACTGTTTTCTTGCTTCTCGATGGGTGGGGGAGGGGAATATTATGGTCTAAGAATCAACTTTTTTAAAATGTAATTAGTACAGAAGATACAGAATTACAGTATAACTCTTAGATCAACAACGATATCAACTTTCTTTGTTAGTAAGGCATTCACTCAGTGATGGAAAGGCGACTGTTTGTGAATGATGATTTGTGTTTATTTGCTGGCTTACGTTAATGGCTATAGCGAAGTAATTCTGGGGAAAGTACTACAATGACATGAATTTTCTCTGATGTAAACAACTAATTTTTCCACTTCATGTAGCTGGAGAGCTGGGTGGTTACTAACATTTTCCTTCCTTCGCTACCAGTAGTCTGGGTATTTTGAGATAAAAGATTGTTTTGCCAGAGCAAACTGCTACCAAAGCTTAGATACTATTGTTGCAAAGCTGAAAGCAAATGAAGCAGCTGTTTCAGCCCAGTTTAAACACGATGAACAAGAGTAAAGCATATTAACTCCAGCTGTGCGTTGATAACAGCTGGGAAGGGAAATCACTGCATGGGAACCTGGAAGCAAACCTTGAATTCTATAGCAAGGGTAACTACTGTGAGTACACTTCAGAGGGAGGAGCAGCAGTCATTGGGAATGTGAATAATTTTCAGAGATTATCGTGCCTGATTTTGTGCAAAGCTGCAGCAGGCTCTGTGGTTGATGGTATTACCTCTGCAGATTTGCAATCCTAATACATTTATTTTCCAAAATAACATGTACCAGTATTCTTCAGGCTACTTCTCAGGTTTTTTTTCTGTGCAGCTCACTTGCATCTTGTTCATTTTGGTCTATTGAGCACAAAGCGCAGTATACAATTAAAGGAAGTAATTAAGAATAATTCTGGAAACAGTTAGGTTGTTACAATAACAAAACTTCATTATATTTCAAACTTGTATTTTAAAGATAACAGGTTAATTCAGGCCTTACACATGAAACCACATGCTCTGAGTGACCTTTCAAAACCCATAGCTTAAAATACACATAGCAGTTCTGAGAGATACTGATAGAGTGCCAAAGAATGGTTAGTAGGTATTTGCTGTGTTTGGTCATTATTGGCAAATTGACACATCTGATGATAACATTGAGTTGTGCCTATCCATGGGGATAAGTGATAGTAAGCTAGGAAAGCACGTTTTCTAGGATAGATGAAGTGTCTATAGATTAATATCTCCATTTGGTATCCGTGTGAATCTGGGAGAAGGAAAAAGAAGACTTTTAATGAAAGAAAAGGTTTAGGTTGATATTTTGGACATGAGTATTATTTCTGTTTATCAGTGTTTCTGTGGTTTCCTTGCTGTCTTTTAATATGCATACAAACAAAACAACTGCACTGTTCAAGCTGCAGATGGGAGTAGCTTCCATGCTGGAGCATGGAAACTTTCAGTAATTTCCTGTGACCGAGATAACCAAGCAAACCTGTCCTATTTTGTGTAGCTGTCATCTTCTCTCTTTGCTATCCCCCTTTCTCTTTCTTGCTACTTTTTTTCCCCATCCCTGCTTACATTCACGTTCTGTTTGGTGTCTTCCTCTAACCGCCTTGGAGCTGGAATCGTACCTTGGGTATGTTCTACAAAGAACCTTGTGTACTTTAGGTACATACAAAATGACTAGACAGCCAAAGTTTTGGACAGGAGGCAACACAGCTGTCTGTGTCCCTCTGAAAAGAGAACATGAGCATATGAATAAAGACACTTAAATGAGGCCAGTTACTATTGTCATAAAGTTATTCTAATGTTAACCAGCTGTTATGGATTTGATCTCATTCTTCAGTAGAGTATGCCTCTCTGGAGGCTGGAAGTCGGTCTTCTCTATTTCTGTACACAAAGCAGACAATTATATAATAAAGCAGGTCTTTGGTTTCATGTGTATACAATTATGAGAAAGCAGTAATTCCTCAAAGAATTGTGAAAGAAGACAATCTTAGTATCATTCATAAGGAGTGCTTTCAAATGTAAAACACGGCGTGTGCAGAGTCAAAGATGTAGATGTGTATGTATGTTATGATCCCACATGAGTGACAGAGAATAAGAAATGTGATTAAGGGAAACAAACCAAAAACCACATCTTACAAATAACTTACCAGAGCTTATCAAAACAGATATAGAACTGAGTGAATTCCAAAGCCTGATGGCCAACACAAATGTGAGGAGAATTCTAGTGTTCCTGAATGCTCTAATGCTTTTATGACTGACATAATTGTTGTTGACCTAGGGACTGAGTACAACTAAAAATCACATATTTAATATTACATTTTAATTTTAATTGTTCCCATCTTATATACTTTCCTTTTCTGTGTTTTTCAGGTTTGATACCTGCAGTGGATTGTTGATTGCGATTTCCTCTAAGTTGCAACACCAAAAACAATGGCGAATGAATATATTAAAAACTGCTGCAAATGGTGTTTTTATGTGGAAAAAGAAAAAAGCAATTGTGAGTTTCAACATTGTCACATTGACTAAAGGTTTTGCTATTCTGGCCTCATTAATTATGAGGTTTCCCATTAACAAAATGACTTTGTCACCCTTGATAAACTTGAATTCTTTTACATATCCAAAATTCTTTCCATGCCTCCACTTGAAAATTGGACACATGCTTATTAGTGTTATAAATTGGAATTGGAACTGAAAAATAACTGAAGTCTGCTCCTTGCCCGGAATGCTGTCCGAAAATCCAAAAAAAAGAACAAAAAAAACCAATCAGCCTAAGGTCATGTAAAGGTCTTGTATTTTGCAAACTGTCTGAAAGTGAGCACTGAGCACTTTTTTTTTTTTTTTTTTTCCCCAGAATTTTATTTGGTGTTGTAGTTGTTTGCACAATTGATCTATGATACAAATGCATAGAATTCCTCTTGTAAAATTGACTTAAGGGCAAGGTAGCTATAAATATACAGCCTCAGGCAGCAGAATTTGTTTTAGTACAGACATGAGGATAAATATCTTTTCCAGGTACTTGTCCTGAATGCTAGTAAAACTGAATGCTAGCAACAGTAATGTATCAAGCACAGATTCTATTAAAGAGTTCTGTTCAGAGTATTGTTCCAAACTTAATGCACATGTAGACTGTCTGTTTTTCTTGCTTTTTATTTTTAGCAGTTTCCATGGCGCAGGAATCTGAAGCTGTACCCGCAAGCAAGCCAACTATTGTAGAGCAACCTCCATTGTCTTCAGTGTCAGTGAAGCGGCAAGTTGGCTGTTCTGAGGATTATCTGCTTTCTAAACTGCCCCTGGATGGGCAGGAGGTACCATTTGTGGTCCCACCATTCAAACTGGCTTATGTACAGCCAAAAAGCCTTCCTAGTACCTCCAATGCTGGAGGAATTCAAGGTAAAATATAAACAGTGTTGCTGAAATAGTATGTGTTTCAGTTGGGAAAACCTGAACAAAAATGATAGTACTTCATTACGTATGTTAACCAGTTTCACTTTCTAACCGAAGCCAAAGAAACTTTATTTTGGTGAGAGAAATTGCTTACTTTGCATATTATAACAAAACAGTTTCTCCCTGCCTTTGTCCCTGTTCTTATCTATTAACTGTATTTACTGTTTAGCTTCTAGAAATTTGGAGGAGCACTGCAGGGGTATGTATTTTTATTCAATCTAGTCTGTCAGTTGACTCAGAAATAGTTGTTTAGTATCTGCTACTCCTTGAAGGCTGTTAAGTACTCCTACTGAAAGCATGTATCTGTAAAATTTCTCTAGAAGCTAGATCTTGTGACTTTTCTCTCTGGATATTGGGACAGCTTTTGGTAAGGATGTCACTCCAATATGAATCTTTGTGATCCTGCACGAATGAAATTAAAAGCAGGGATTGCACACTAATGCTTATGCTCAACATAATAGAAGACACTGAAGATGAAGCTCTAGTAAAGAATTTATTAGAGTCAAGGAAAGTGCTAATGTATCACCAGCATCCAGATCACTTAAGAAGAATGGTCTGGCTTTTATGTTTATTATGTCAAAACTTTCAGCATACTAACATTAATGCTCCTTTTCAAATTTCACCAATAGGAAGCATGTGGTAATACTTGGAGGAAGGAAGGTTTTAAGACCTTCCTTGTCTTTCAGCCTGATCCCCTTCAGGTTTCCCTGCAGATAGCCAGCAGAAGCAAGTTTTCTCTGCCTCGCACCAAGCAGAGCTGGGCTGCTGCACAGAGGGATTGCTTGTTATATATGATGGCTGCTCTGAAAGTTTATGCCTCCTATTTTGTTATGTAGGTCCACAAGATCAGAGGTAGTTGTTGCTGGTACAGCAGTAGAGGCTGAACCTTCCCACCAGTATCCCATTACATTTTGTTGCCATGTGACAGATGGCAGCATAGGGGTGGTCAGACAAAATGTGGTCTGGCACAGAAGTGATTATGAAGCAAAGGTGTGTCACTGAATTCTCCCATGTGGAAAAAATGGCACCCATGTGATTATGTTGAAAAATCATATTTTGTAGCTGAGAATTTGCTTTATCAAATAGTGTTATTGTACTGTTTGTATCTGTTGTAGTTTCCATGAAAATAAGTAGGAGGCATTACTTTTGGAGCAATCTACATATTCATTCTTCAGTAACTAATTCTTGTAAGGAGTACTTGAACAAGGTATGGGAATGCAGGATTTGCTGCTGGTAAATCCCTTTTCTCACAGGGTTTGCATTCAGACTCTGTCTTCCTTGGTCCTACCTCATCCTTACGATACTGTACATAAAGGACTCTGAGGCACCTGAGTTTTCCAGTGAGAAGGAAGAGGTGTTCAACAATTTATATAAATGTTTTCTTTGTTCAAGCTGTTCTACAGGGTCTTATAAACCAGTGACTTGTCTTCATTGGGAGTTATGCTTCAGCCTTTCTGAAGAACCTAGTGAACAGACTGGCCCTTGGGCTATAAAATCAAAAGATAATCTGGCAGGATGGCTAGGCTGTTTGTAATTGCTTCTCTTGAGCAAATATTTTAAATTCTTGCATAAATATTTGAAAAGTGGATCTTATGTCAAGTAGGCAGCTTCCATTTCCTTTAAAAAATAAGTACTTACATTTGAAAATACAACTCTTTAAGCCTCACTAAAGCTATGTTTAAAAATGCAAAGTTTACTTTTTAGAGAGATGTACTAAATACAGGGAAGTGTGCTGTCATTCCTTTTTTACATTTGCTGAAGCACCAGCATATTGAAAAAATACATTTGTAGTATTTGTTTCTTTGATCGTTGCTAAATATCCATAGCAGCCCAAGTTCTAAAAATCTCAGTTCCATTCCATTTTCTTTGCATGCCTGCCATTTTCCTTTAATGAAACAGAACATGCTCAGTTAAGCTCTTGACATCCTTTCTGAAATCAATTAAGTTCTGGCAGGGCTTTTCAATATTCACTGCAGCATGTCTCCTGTTCTCACAAAAGTAAGTTAGCAGAAGGGAGAGTGTTCCTGGGCCGGAACACTGATTTTACTGTCACCTGCTGTGTAGCAATTCTTTACAGCTTCACTTTTAACATTCACTCTAACTTAGGTTCTGCTCAAGCCCTTTATACTTGAATTCTTCACTTATCAACTCTCATGTTCCATCTCGCTGTTCTTTTTAACTTTACTGTCACCTGGAAGAAAGGTGATTATTGTGGCTATATATGCACAATAATATTTTGCCTCTTATGGCACAATGTGTACAGAATTGAAGGCATGTTATAATGGGGTAAGGAGCTATTTCATAGGGAGGCTGAAATATGAGGAGGTGAAGTTAAGGAAGCAGGTGTCAGAGCTTGGCAGAGTCTAGGTCACCCCATCTCCTTTCTGTTCTAAACTGTTACACAAGGCTTCTTTCAGGATAAAATGAAAGTCTAGAGCAGTCTTCTTTACGGTTCTGCTGAGCAGGAGCTCTGTGTATTCTCTGAAAAAACTATACAGAAGAGACTAGTAGGGCAGCTGTGCCATAACGGACTGAGTAAAAGGCTGGGTTTCAAGCTTTCTCAAGTCTGTCTCTTTGTGTCTCAGCCAACAATTCAAGTCATTTTGGATCAGTGACTTTGCCACTGACAGACTTCCTATGAAAATCAGATGACAAGGAGATTACAGCCATAAGTTGTATTATCTTTCCATACAAGACCCTCTTGGAAATCTGGGGGCTCATTAGTCAGGTAGGAATGTCCTGAGATACTTAGCCAATTAAGTCAGAGAACTTCCTTATTCATGGACCTACCTTTCTAATGATTTCCATCTTGGTCTGTCTTTAAAATCATCTGTATTTTAAAGGTTTGGCATTTATTATGGAACACCAAGACAGGGCATGCATGTATTTATAAGGCCAATTTCATTCCAATATTTTCTAGCATGCTTTTGAAATATGACATAATATACGTGTCTGTTTTCTTTTCTTTTTTTTTTCCTTTCGCTGAAGCAGATAATAATGAAATATTTTGTCCTTTGCCCTGAAGGCAGTCAACCTGCCTTATGAACAGGCAGCGTGTGTTATGTCTGGAGGTCTTGCATATGATGTTTACTTGTGCTTCACAGAATCTGCCAGAGCTTCTTTTGGTGACCGGAAAGCAGAACTGTGCGGTGTGTACCAGTGGCCCCGCTATGATGTGTACAACCCATTCTATTTGGAACATCATGTTTCACCAGACCAGATTAGGCGCTTCCAAGCCAAATCAGATAATAGGAAATTATATGGATCAGGTGAGAAGAACTGCACCCTTCTCTATCTTCCTCCTTTTTCCAAGGCCAGTAGGTAAGAGATAAAGCTATTATTGTACAGAAGATGTTTGATCATAGCAATCCTCAAACTGGTCTGTATCCTACAGGCACTTCCTGTAAAGGAATTGAGCGGGGAGCTGGCTCTGCTTGATATCCAGCTGTGCTGGTACATTTTATCTTTTAGGGACTTACCAGGGCTTGCATGCATCACATGACTGTAGATAGAATAGCAAAGCAAGCTAGGGTAGCTGCCTCTGATCCATAACAGGATACAGTACTAAAGATTCTAGCTACCAGTATTTGAGGGAGAATGAACAAGGAAATAGGGTGGTTTGTTGATTGGAGGAATACCTGGGGAATGTTATGTGGAGAAGGAAACGAGCACTAGAAACATTCAGGAGCAGATTATGAGAACAGGTAAAAAAACAGGAAGCTGTGCTATGTGCCAGCTTTTATGTAGTTTGCTATTTAAGCTGTAGAAATGTCCCCACTTCTCACTGCTTAATTATATTTAATTACAAGGGAGGGCTGTGACACAGTATCAGTAGAAGTTTAGATACAAGTGTTAGGCTGTCCAGGAAAAACTTCTGTACTGTTCATTGGTATATGTATCTTGTATATAATGTATGCTGTTTACAATAAAGTAGATGGCTGTGTTTAACTGTGGAAACCTATTCAGAAAACTTAAACACTCAAAGAAATGTACACATCTCTTCATCAAGATGGATGCTGGCAGCAGCATGCATTTTTAAAGATGTGTTTGTCAGAAAGGTATTGCATGTTTCTTTTACAGCTGGGGAAAATGTTTCAATCAGTGCTCTGTTTAAAAATAATTTTGAATCACCATAGAAACTAAATTGAAAGACCATATATTTTTTTAAGAGAACAAAACACGTTTAATTTAAGTAGCTTTTAACACATACAGTTTTGCTGGACTTTTGCAAGCAACTGTGGTGGGAGCCCAATGGTTTTTATAAAATTGTCTTAAACATCTTCCCTTCAGTTCATCATCTGTTTGTTTGTTTGTTTAAGCTAAGTAAATACTTCATTTGTTTTAGTAAGCTCAAACAGGAGAAAGGTCACTCAAGTGTGTCTAGAGTAAAGACTTGCATAAAGACAAGGGCTCAAGCATCTACTGAAAACACCGTTTGTGTTGTGGAAGTAATTTGGAGGCAGACTGTCCATTCTGCCAGTGCTGCCAATGTGAACAGGTTTGACTGTTTCAAAAATTGAATGCTCTACTGGCTTATTCTCACCGTTTTGTCATTTCAGGAGAGTGTTTTGAGAACAGGAGGTGAGGGAAGGAGGAGAAACCCTTAGTTATCATCTAGTTAGGTTTTATTTCTGCCATGAGTCTACTTAAATTTTAAAACGCCGTCTTAGTATTTTTTTTCTAGCAATGACACAGTTCGTACTGTTCTTTTTGTCTTTTTAGTTAGTGATTTAAGAACTAGTGCTTTGCCTGGATCACTTGATGTAAGTCATTCAATGTTTGATCTCAGAAGCCCACCTCATCGATTCATGAAGGTGAGTATTTCTCATGCTTTAGTTGTCACTTAGGTTGTACTGAAAACTTAGTGCATTCGGTGTATGTTTCAGTCACACTGTCTCAGAGGAGTCACTGAAGGGCATTGTCCTGTGCACTGGAAGGGTAAAAGGGAAAAGTTCAGTGTCTTCACTAACCTCAAGTGTTTATTTTGCTGATGTCTCCTCTGGTTACTGCTATTCAGGTCTGACAAATCTGTTGAGAAACTTGAGTAGACTTTTAGTTAGGATAGGGTAAGAGTCTTTGGTTTATCATCTTGTGATTTTTTTTTTCCCATCACTTGAAAAGACTAACATTAGAAGTTTACATTTATACAAAAAATGATGCTACATTTTGTATATTTATTTATTTGTTCCTAAATGATCTTCAGTTACATGACATGAACTTGCATACATACCAGTAAGTGAAAAAATCCGTTGCTCTAATGCGTCCTGTATTTGTTCTTTGCATCAAGATAGTAACTCCACGCTGGACCAACAGATTGGTAGGAAACGGGTTAAAGATTTGAAATTTCTTGTTTTGTTTTCATCATGTCTTGTCTGATCATAGAATTTCTATGACTTTCTGCATCTGTTGCTCTGATACAAGTGGCATGTTTTGCTGTTTTTCCCTCTGCAGAGATATGATTCAGTCTCCAGTGTACCTAGCAGCACCTCTTCCAGAAAGGATTCACATGGCAGTAACAGGAGTCTGGGTAATGTTTTGTTTGTTTAACTTGTAATGCAGTATCTTCTTTGTACTTGCAATACTGAGCTGTCTCTAAAGTTGATTTTTATTTTGTGTATCTATTTATTTTCGAGATGAATCTGATTAGCAAATCAATGGGGATTACTTTGCAATTTGAAATTAAGAGTTTTGGCTTTCTGCCTTCCTGTTGTCAGGAGATTGAGCCAAATGGGCCTTTCAGGCAAGTTTTCATGCTTTTGAAAAATTAACCCCTGGGTATACCATTCCAATGAAAGAAGAAATGACAGATTTTCTGTTAGAATAGAAAGTGGAACCTTGGTCACAAGCCTTGTCCTTTTTTTTTTTTTTTTTTTTCATTTGTCAGTATTTTTCTGTGGGAGGTTTTTGGATTCCAATACCTCTATTACACTAAGAATTATGCATGAAAATTGCATACAAACCTGGTATACTTAGTTAGAAATGCTGAAGAAGTCGAGGTGATACAAAATAAATCTTAAAAATCAAGTCCCCATTAAAGTCTCTGTAGTAAAAATCAGAATTTCATCCAATCTCCTCAACACAACAAAGAAACTCTGGGTATTAAGTGACTCTCAGAGAAAAGGCAGTGAAATGTTTCTTAGGCTGGCTGAGAAAGACAAATAGCAGGGCAGCTTATTAACTTAACACTGGAAGTGATTAATCTAAGGGAAATGATAGATGTTTTTATTTGAATGTGTTTTGGGTGTCTCAGGAATGTGCTCTTTTTGTTTCTGAAAGATATTTGAGTGCAACACAAGTTATTGACTTCAGTAGAGAGAACTGTGGTAAACTGCAGAGTTAAAATGCAGGTTAGGCAACAGGACTTCATGGATATTTTATCCTAGAAGTTTTTGCGTTAGGATATTTCAAATGTATGTTCTGAGAAATTTTCAAAAATAAGCAGTCCACCTGCTAATGAGTTCCTTTATTCTTGGAATGAATTTTTATCATAGCACATTGCTTCTAGAAACATCAATTGGCCTTTTTTTTTTCCCACAGATACCATTACATTATCAGGTGATGAACGAGACTTTGGAAGACTGAATGTAAAGTTGTGCTATGTTCCTTCTGTGGAGCAGATCTGGATCACAGTTTTACATGTCAGTAAATATAAATAAGCAAATATAAATAACCAGATTATAATTTACTCAAATGACTGTTTTACTATGCTTTTTGTTCAAATACCAGACAATCAGATTTAACAAGAATAATGAGAATTAAGGAATACTTTGAGGAGAAAAACAATTGATAATAATACCTTCAAGTATTAATATAAGCACAGTTCAGTCAAATGTTCCTGTTTGGGGGTGCGAAACTGTTGGATGTGGATAAAGAAGCTGAGCAGGTCATAGACTTGGTCCTGGTTAGAAATTTTCCAGTGGAAATTTGGAGACAGTAATTCGAAGCAAATTTAGAGGCACCACTTAACTGACCAAATCTAGTAGTTCTTTCAGGGCAGAACTTTGAGGCTGCATAGGTCTTGTGGGTTTTTTGTTCACTGGTGTGACGCTGGCTGCTTCATACATTTCCAGGAATTGTGAATAATTTTTAGGCAATGGAACTTCTATTACTCAGAAATCTTGTAACTATACCAAATGATAAATTTGCAAGATTACGTAAGGAATTTCATGATTTATCTGCTGAGAACTTCCACATAGTGAAATAATTAAAATCTGCTGAAGAACTTTTACTCTCTGCTGTAGAAGCGAATTATTAAATGTTCTGAAGTGATGTAGTTCTTATCCTGGCTCTGATTTGCATTCAGTATTACAGGAATTATGTATAATTCTGGGGCAGTGTAGACCTTATGTTTCCAACTTGTCTGAAAGCTGGTGGCTTGCATTATCTCAACTAACTCTGTTTTCAATGTTGTAGTGCAAAGGGCTGAGCTGGCCTTCCGATTGTGGGGAAAATCCTCATATCTATGTCAAGGGAATTCTCATGCTGCCCAAGCCTGTGCAGTTCAAATCCTCTGCCAAGGAAGGCTGCAATGTAAGTAGAAGCAGAAAAAAAACACCAAGAAATCTTCTCCCCAAAAATAATGAACCAACACCCAGTTCTGTATCACATTTGCCGTGGTAACTATCTAGGTTCCAGTTACTATTTCCCTTTTCCTTTCTTATTTTCCTCCCCGTTTCCAACTTCTCAAAATCCTTTTACAAGGCTTGTTCCAATTTCTTCCCCCTTTGTCCTCCAGTGTATTCCTCCTTTTCTCCCAAATCCACTGGACAGTTATGGGATGCACTTACAGAATATCATGAACCATTCTGGTCTTGGCAATTGAATGGATGGGGAGTAGAAGAAATCTGAATGTAATTGTAGATGCAGATTCACCTGGGGAAGGTAAAGGATGAAGTACTACTTCCAGCCCTTTGCTAAGGCTGGAAAAATAAGCCATGCTTTGTCCATGCAAAAAATAGTAAGAATTGGTCATGAGGCACAGGATTCCTGATGATGGCAGTATAGGAAAATAAGGGGTTGGGGCCAGGAGGAGGGAGAGGAAGCAATATAAACAACCCATAATACAAATCAAAGGTAAAAGAATGTAAAATGAGCAGAGAGACTGAAACAAGAGGCCTCAGGACAACTTTCTATGACAATGTGTGTATGCTGTTGTAAGGCCGCAGAAGAGATGTCAGCTGGTCCTGGTAGTGAAAAAGATTCCAGAGCCTTGTCCCTTCCTGGGGTGTGACAGTGAGACAGAAAGCCTACATGAGCTTACCCACTGCAAAAACACATCTCTTCATGATAGCTTGAAATGGTATCCATGAGCAGTGGCCAAAGGACCCTGAAGACTTTGTTTCTAGGTTTGAGATCTAATGGGACTCTCATCGAAATCATGTTACCTGTGTCTTTCTTTTTAGGACATTGAATTTATGGAAACTTTTGTATTTGCTATTAAGTTGCAAAGTGTTCAAACTGTCAGACTGGTATTTAAAATCCAGACGCAGACTCCTAGGAAAAGAACAATTGGAGAGTGCTCTTTGTCACTGCGAGAGCTCAGCTCAGAGGAGTCAAATCACTGGCTGGATATATCTCCTCCTTCCAAAGCACCTGTAAGTGCCAATACCATAAATGCATGTTGTTGTATGACCAGACAATGCTGTTGAAAATGGAAGTAAAATAATTTGGTAATAATTCAGTGTTAACAATAAAGTGGTTGTTTCTTTTTCCCACTTTCTTGCATGGGGAACATTAGATGAAGAAAAAAAAAAAAAGGCACTTCTGAACTGTGCACATCCCTGCTATGGTCATAAACCACAGCTGTTTCTAGGAAAAAAAGCTAGAACTAGCTTTTCAACAACATGGCCTATGGCTGGAGGGAGGGACATTCTGGGAAGACTTTCCAGGACACCGAGTAACTGCCTTTTCGTACCACAAAAGTATCAGAAAATCCTTAGGACTCACAGCAAGAGCTCACAGTAAATGGGATTTGTTTTTGTTATGGAAGAAAATACTAAGATCTTCAGTGGCTTTAAACTGCACATATATACATACATATTATTAATGTTCAGATTACATGCTGTGAAGTAATAATTCAGACAGTTCATTTCCATTAGAGTAATAAAAAACAGGTGGTTGTCAAGTGCCATTTTCACAGTGGGATTCCTTTCCCCCTACTCCCACTTTGTTTGTTTCTTCTACAGATTGTGTCTAGACATTTGTATTTTTAACAGATTAAACTTGAATTGGCAATTCAAAAGCAAATTTTATCTAAATATGTCTAAGTAATATGAGTGACACTCTTGATTTCTAACAGAAGTTAAACTTTATATCTGTCCTTCTAACGAGTATTGCTTCAAAACCAGTAACTTTCTACAAAGTAAAAGATTAAGCCACTTCATCCTAGTGTAAATTCCTGAATCTATCCATGTTGATTTTCCTCACCATTGCATCTGAGAGCTCTTCAGATGCTGCAGGTCCATGAACTACCCTGTGAGGCAGCAGTTTTCTCTTACTTCCCAACAGAGCTGAGTCAGTGGCTCCCTCTCAAGTTTGCACAGAATGTGTGTGGCTGAGCTGTCAAGAGAATTTGGGTCTCTTAATTGAACTGAAGTGGAATGAATCTTTGTCTTTTTATATTGTTGTTTATATCTTCAGATTGCAAAATGTAAAAGAGGGGAAGGAGAATTCCAAAGTTTTTTTCTGTTAGTAGAGCATGCCTGTTGTCTCACTTTCACACCCAAATTTAGTAGTGCACTACTGCATGTCTGGTTTTCCCTATATGTGTCCACTTTTACCACTGAGGAATCTTTCCCAGGTGAAACTTGAGGACTCAGTTATTTTTCCAGTATCTTTGGCTGCAGCCCATTAGGGCCATACGTGCACTGCACATAAGCAGTGCGTCAGTGGAGCACATGTACAGCAGCTGTGACAAGTGCAAGATGCATTTACTTACTGTGCATCTGCAGGATGTATATACAACACATACTTATATTTCTGTCCAGGAAATCCCAGATAGGAACAAGTGAGCCCAACATATAACAGAATTCCTGCATTTCCTGAGTTTATAAGCAACTTAATCCAGATGTTATGGCAACATTCTTCTGCTTGTAGGTGTGCCGCACGGAACTTCAAATAGGAACCTGTTTTCAAGCAATAAACAGGAGGATTCAGTTACAGATTCTTGAAGCACAAAATCTTCCAATTTCATCTATACCGCTGTCTTTAAGTAAGTTACATCAGCTGTCTAAAGCCATTGGTAGCAGGTAAAATGCTGATCAAATGGGTTGGCAATTCATAGCATTCCTTACAAACCTCAAACTAACATATTGTGCAGTAGGTTTCTGTTGCCAAGGCTTGTTTCCATAGATGTCTCATTTGATTACATTTTGTTTGGTTTGAAGCTGCATATTAAGTATTCTGGGAGATTTTATACCAATATTAATCCTGACATAGAATAGCATTATTATATTATATTAGTGAATATAATTTGTGTGACTACTCAGGAAAGCTGTTGTACAGTTCTTTTGGCCAGGCTTTTGAGAAATTATTGTTGAACCATGCATGTCAGTTCCTCTTTGAGTGTGTTTGTGAGTAATTCTTTGTGTGTTATGCCTTTTTTCTTCCCCTTTTTTTTTTTCTTTCTGTAAGGTTTCTTTGTGAAAGTTGGAATGTTTAGTACAGAAGGGCTGATCTATAAGAAGAAGACTCGTCTCGTGAAGTCCTCTAATGGCCAAGTGAAGTGGAGAGAAATGATGATTTTTCCAGTTAGCCAAGCTGAACAAGGAATCAGCTTTCTTATCAAACTCTACAGCAGAAGCTCAGTGAGAAGAAAGCACTTTCTAGGACAGGTTGGTTTCTGCTAACTAACATGATAGTCTTGATATTCTTAAATCCAGTTGCAGGGTTGGTTTTTTTTTGTTTTTTTTTTTTTTTAAACTCATATTAAAAAAATACTTTAAGGTGGAGTATAGGGAAATAGTGAATTCGAATAAACTTCTTGATATAACTCAAGAAAAAATGGTAGTGGGCTCTTGAACATCACAAGCATCAGAATGGAAGGTGACATTTGATTTTCCTTCACAAAGGAAGTCCTTAAGTCTTTTTTTGTGTGGAAAGTTATTCCATGAAAGATTCCTCCTTATGAACAGATGAATAATGTTGTCTTTGCCTCTAGGCTTTCTAACGAAAACAAACACAGCATTCACAGCAGCTCTATGACCTATAGTGTCCTCTACAGAAAGAGGGCGTGTAGGTAGTATGCTCAGAAACAGGTATGTGTAGAAAAAAATACAACAGGAACAACAGCAGATTTCCCTTCTGAGCAAGACAGACATGCAGTCAGAACAGTATTCTGAATGTGTATGATCAAGTTATAATGTGAATAGACAGAAAACTATTTTTTAGCTGTTTTATTTTAACAGCTGGAATCTCTGTATTCAAAAGCATTTCTGTGATCATATTTATTTAATCACCATACTTTATAAAACTTAGTATTCTGCTCTCTTTTTATTCTCTGTCCTTATATTCTAGTTGCTCTATCTTACCACCGGCCTGCCTGTTCTTTCTCTACTTTTATTTCTTAGCTGTTCCAACTGCTCAGTGCATTCTCTGATCCAGATAGATGTACTAAGAGAATTTTAATATATACATAAATTAATAATGCAGAGTGATTTTGAGATTCCAACGGTAAAATCATTTGCTAACTGAGGGATGGACTACTCTGTCCTTGGGTACAGAAAATGGTAGGTTCCCGTTCTGGTAATGTATTTTGTGCATGCTGGGCACATGCACTTTAGGAGATGCTGATCTGCTATAGAAATGAGTTATGTGATCTTCCTTCATTTTATTGAGTATAATGTCCCATGTATTCCATCTTTCTGTGTTTCCTATTAGTAGAATTAGATTTGGAATGGGAAAAGAAATTGTCTTTTTAGTTGTAATACCTTGGGGCAAAACTAATTGGGTATGATTTTGCAGTCAGTTAGCAGTATGTGAGGTCATCTCAATCTGATGAATTGCATTTAATCATGGATCTTATTTTTACGGGGAGCAAATGAACTACTTCTGCTCTTCAGTTATTTGGAAAAGATTGTTTCAGCTCATGCAGGCAGACATTGCCACATAACACATGAAGACATAAAATATGGCTCAGGGAAAAGCGTACATTGAGCAATTGGCTGGGTAGCTGGAAAAAGATGAATATAGCTACATCTATTAACTTCTTTCTTCAGAGAATGATGATTAATCGGATGCTGTTCTAAAGCAGGCAACACTTTGATTAGGTTGCATTTATGAGCATGTCTTTAATCATGAACAAGATGTATATTGAATCTCTGTGAATGAAATATCAGCTGCCTGTGGTATCCTGGAAGACATTATTCTCACTTAAGGAATCATGCCTCAACAGTGTGGGCTAAATGTATTTCATGGTGAAGGTTTCTGAGAAGTATTAAAAGAACTCATTCTTGGAAGAGTGCAGGAAATGGAGTCCCATAAATGATGATACCTACTTACATAATCAGTGTTCTTTTGGCAGTTGAAGCTGGTGATAATTTTTAGGGGGAAACTTCCTTCTTGTACCTTATTTCCTTGTTTAATGGCTCCTATCCATTAGTTTAATATTATGAAGAGATGGACTCTGACTGCGTGACTATGTGTGCTACAGGCACGTTAGTAACCTCTGTGGAATGCAGGTTTGGCCCTGTCTGTTGGAGTGTGTGATTTTAAATGCTCATGAAAAGGCTGGACAGCTAAATCTGGGTGCCAGGTGGCTTGCAGCCAACTGGAGTTTGCATGGTCCAGAGAGTCATCGCTGCCCTCATGGGCCCTTGACCCCAGCACATGAATTTGAATGAAGCAAGGAATGTTTGACTTAAAACATTTTGTTAACTAGCAAAACATTAGAGTGTAGTGAGCTTTCTAAACTCCTATTTGTTTAGAGACTAAATATAAACCCAGACTCCCTGTGTTCCCAGTTGGAAGCCAAGTTATGGTAGTCCTAACAGAACTGTATTTGTTGCTAATGCTTTGGTCACAGTCTACGTGTCGCATCTCATTCTACACTTTCATGGAATTTATTTGGAACTAACATAGGCTGGACTTCTGTGTTACATCAGGTAATGTTCGTTTTGTTTCTTTTTTCTCTTTGCAGGTCTGGATAAGTTCTGACAGCAATAACAGTGAAGCAGTAGAGCAGTGGGAAGATACTATTGCTAATCCTGAAAAAGTTGTTATTAAGTGGTACAGCCTTGGTCCGTCTTGAAGACTGGAGATGAAACTGAGGACTTTTTTTTCACAAAGATATTCTTATGCCTTTTAAAATAATACAAATAAAAAGAAAAAAATACTGTCTACACAAACTGTTCAAAAGGATTCCACTCTATCACGCCTCCATGTTAACTGGAAAAACTCAGTTTCCTGAAGAGAAATACTATCAAGAGGAAAACTTAGGAAATGGGAAGAGAACTCATTTGGTTTTACAAAGTCCACTTCTTTTTCCCCTTTTGGGCTCTTTAAGAGTATAGAAATCCAGTACTGGAGAGAAAGAGTGTGAATCAACGTCATTTGCACTAGTTACAGACTTCATCTTCACATCTGCAGTCACGTCTTTGGCAGACTTCACACCCCATGTGGAATCAGCTTGGTCAGCAGCTTGAACCTAGGTACTTTTGAGCCTCAGGCCACACCTGTATTGACAGCATTTGGCCAAAGTAACATGTGCCTCAGCAGGTGGGAAAGCTGTGGCGGTAGCAGGAGACCTAAAGGGAACTGTAGGATAATGCAGTACCCAAAGGCTTTTCTAATCTCTGCCTCCGGTGAAGAGTTGTTCAGTGCACCGACATGCCAGTATCTTGGGTTTTCATCCATCCTTCTCTCTATTCTAAACAGAGGAACTGAAAGATAAAAGTTTCTCTGACTATTTGTAATCTTCTTAAATGGGGCCCTCTACCCTCATTGTTTTGTGAGTGCTGGAAGGAATAAGGGGAATACTGTTAGTGAGGTATCGGCTTTGCTTAGGATCAGAGCCAGGTTGTTTGTTTGTTTGTTATTTTATAAATTAGTTTATTATGCATAATTCTTACATGTAAATGACTTCCTATCTAATCAACATTGTTTTACCATTTGCTTACTTTACTAAAAGCCAGACTAATGTTCTTAAGGAGTAAGCAAGTATTTACTGATGAAGAATATACTTCCTACTTGTTTCAAGCAAGAAGAGATTACCATATTTTTACTGCAAATGGTATTTTTCCTACAAAATCCTAAGATTATTTTTCTACTAGTCCCCATATTTTCTGGAGTTCTATTCTTAGTTATTTTTAAGGAGGGAGAAATGCTGATTTTGTAATAGATGATATGTGCATCTAAAAGCAAAGATGCCTTTGCACTACGTTAACTACTGGATTGAAAAAAAATATATTCCATTAAATCCATCACACATCTAATGCTGGCTGTGTGAGCTGCTCAAATATGTGTTTGTGTAGACAATGAATAACAGTATATTTTTTATAACTTGGAACACATTCAAACATCTGAAGCAAGAACTGGAGTGGTGGTGAGAGCACTCACTGCTTGAAGGCAAAGGAACAGTGGGGGGCAAAGAAAGCACTGAAGCAGGAAGGCATGTTGTTTTTAAGCAAAGAGCTCAAAGCTTCTTTATTTCAGCCCTTCTGACTTCAAATAAAGGCTAAGAAAAGAAATGGAATCTCTTCATTTTTTTTTTAGTTGTTAATTAAAGCTTTTAAAATTTCAGCCATCTAGATTTTTTTTTTTAAATGATTTTTGAAATGGGCAAACAAAAGGGTTTTCCCTGGGTCATACCTGACCTTCTTTTGAACACGTTCTTATATATGAATTGAAATGTTTTTTGCATGTTACTTGGAAAACAGACGTTGGTTTTTGCTTTGATGGATGCTCCTTGCAAAGCTCCCAGTTGGCCCAGTGGATCTGGACGTGAGATCGCAGAATCATAGAATGGCCTGGATTGAAAAGGACCACAATGATCATCTAGTTTCAACCCCCCTGCTGTGTACAGGGAGATGTCAGCATCCATCCAGTTACAGTACTTGAGATGGGCCTGGCCTGCTGGGTAAAATGAAAAAAGGAATTGGACTAAGCTGATGTTCTTGGAGTTCTCTACTTGAATACAGGGATCTTTCTATTCATTGTGGCTCAATTGCAGTAAACAAAAGTGCGAACTAACTGTTTCCTTATGCAAAACGCTGTTCTGTTTGAAAGGGAGGACAGGAAATATTCCAGTGTTTTCGAGGCTTCAATTACCACAAAAGTGGCTCTGCAATGATTGCCAACTCAGTGGATATTGTGTAAAATGGACTTTGTTGGCTGCTTTAGGATGCTGAGCCTTTTGGAGGCCTAACTAGTAATGTCTCGTTTTTCCTATGTTAATATTTAATCTGTGTGTTCATAATAAAAGTTATAAACACAAAATGATCCATCTTTTTTTTTTTTTTTTAATTGTGTATAGTGGTGTTTACCAGCATAACAAATTGAAATTCAAGTTCTACTTTTTTTCCCTGAGAAAATGCTGAGGATGAACCATTTTTTGATGTAGTGTTGTGTGTATGGGTGTTGATAGCTAACACCTCATGGATATGGCTTCTTCTGTAATATGTACACAGCTCCTGTAGCACTATGAACAACGTACTCTGAGGCCTTCTTCATCCTGTGCCCATTCATTCCCAGCTGTTGGGAATTGCTGTATATATTGCTGTATATTCATGTCATAATTTCATGAATTCTTAATAGTTGGGAAAAGAAAAATATTTGTTCCATTGCTCATCAGATCTGTAGTTACTCAACTAGTGTGAAATTCCATCTTCTTCTTCAGGAAGAAGTTGTATCTTTCTTCTTCTCTTACCTCTCTACAGATATGTTTCTAACACTGTTGCTGAAGACTTAGGAGAAAGTAAAGATTTAGGAAAGTCTTCCTGAAGAGAAAAATGATGCACCACTTGAAAACATAAATTAGCAAAGATGCTTATTTAATCAAGGATACATGCAAAAGTAGGAAATAAGATGTCTCAGAGCACTCTTCTAAGAGCGACAGCTCTATGTTGTCCCTTGAATGCATGCGTGTTCTTTTCATTAAAGTTATATCCAGGTTTACTGACGTTTCAAAAAATACTATTGTGAAAACTGTCACATAATTTGTAGATATAAAGTACTCATGGTTTATAGTTAGATTTCCTGTTGCTTCTAGTTAGGGACTCGCTCTACTTCTAGAAAATAGTAGAGGTTCAGAAGCTGCATGGGTTTTATTTAAATCTGCACAAAATGAGTGTGGGTTAATTGGAACAACAGTTATGATCTTGTGTTATATGTTATTCATAGAGAGATCTGTGCCTACTTAGAAACCACCCTTAGACTAAACTTATTCAGACTTTTCAGAATGTGTGTATATAATTGCACTAGTAAATTAAACAATTCTGTTTTAAGTTTATTTGTTTATGATTAAGAGCATTCTGTACGCAAACAAGACCAACAAATTTATTTTTCAAGCCTTTATATCTCAGTGGCATGACATGGCATTCCTTTTAAGGAAAAAAAATGCAAGATTCTACCTCAAAAGATGAGTGGGTGTAACAGTTTGTAAACCACAATGCCATAAAATGTTAGTTGGAAATTAACTGTATTTGAGTGTCTTTTGTGATCACAATGCAGATAGTGCCATCCTGCTAAATCAATTAGACAGCCCTGGATTGTCCTTTTGTTGAGAGGACATTTGTATAAAACAAAAGGTAATTTTGTCATTCAGTTAAACACATGTGCTGTTTGACTTAAAGACTGTCTGCCAATGGCGATTGCTTTTGAGTTATGAGTTACTTTTGCAGCCAAAGCATAAGGTTGTCTAGAAACTGGGGGCAGGGCTGTTCCATTTCTTAATTTCATCCTGCCAAAATATGTATGACATGGGAGGGAGGCTGCATAGTTGTGGAAAGTTTGGCATAAATCATGCTGGACATGATATACCCTCCTTGTTTTTCCAGCTTCTGCTGTAAAATTACATCACCATGTAAATAGAGCCCTGTACATGATCTCATGCTTGGTGTATGGAAAAAGCCATCACTAAAATCAGCACCATGTTCCACAAACATTGCTCCAGCTGATTTATATTCTTCTCTCCAGCTTATGCCGAGAGACCGTGGTCTCTCACAGTCTATGGCAGAACTCCCATTGTATTCAGCAGAAGCAACTGGTCTTCAAGGCTGATTTGGTTATTTCAGCATTGTGATGGTATGATTTATCTTCCAGAAAGTCATAGACAGCTTAATTTTTTTAACATTTTAAAAATAGCTAAAAATGTCCATGATGTCTCTCTAGAAATTTAGCATAATTGAAAATGGATTTGTGTCTCTAACATGTAATGCCATTCTTTCTATAGATTTCAGTGGCTTTCAAACAAATCCTCTATACTGATTATTCTGCTATTGGTCTAACTGTGCCATTTCTTTCATTTCTTTTATTTGCCTGTGGAATGCTCTTCTTGCTCTCTATGCATAAATAGTTCTTCAAATGATGTCTGCTTCTGCAACTAACATTCTGCTTATCCAGTAATATTTCCCTTCTTTAGCTAGTACTGGGACCAGCAGCACTTCTTCCCTTCCTTTGAAGTTTAAAGAACTTGCTAAAGTCATAAGGCTTTCAATCCTAGGACTTGGATCATGTCTAATGTTCAGCATTCCTGAGCTACATTTGGCTGCAAATGTATGGTATGGTTCTTTTGAAACTCCCTGAGTTCTGTGCTGTCTACTGCCACTGAATACAGCAATGGGTTCAATCAGCTGTAACCTCTTGTGTCTGTGCTAGAATTTTTCTTCCTCAAAAATTTACCTTAGGAAATCATTTTGAATGGCAAGAAGAGGAGGAGCAAGCTGACCTTAGATGACAATCAGGTTGGTCGACTGCCTTTATCTGTGATGTTACACAAGGAGGAAGTGTGATGAGATCTGTAGCTCCAGCTGGAGAGAGGCCTGTGCCTCCTCATGTGTATATGGCCTGGGAAACACCTGTTAGCCTGGGGACTGAAATGCCAAATGCCAATGGGAGGTGCAGTCATATTGTACTTTCTACCTTTCCCTTGAGAAACTCTCTAGAGCTATGGACCAGCTAACTAGAGAAATTTTCTATAGCAGGAATTCCTATTGTTGACACGTTTCTATGAAGCAGAACATTGAGATAGCTTAGGAGCCATTGAAAAATAAGAGTTATAGGAATATTAGTTCTCAATCTAGCCAACCTTTGTCACTTGTCATAGAAAAGAAAGTACTCTTTGTCTGTGATAGAGAGCAAAAGAAGAAAATGGCACGTTACACCCAAACCAGGGCTGGGTCTCCCCTGCATTAGCACCTATTAGTCTTTCAAATATTTTTTGTGCTTATCTGTTGCTTTTAGTGAAGCAAGGACAGATTGGCTAAGTGATTGTTAAAGGGAGGTAGTGAAGGAGGTGGAATAAAAGCAGTTTTGTTTTGAAAAACAATGTAACGTGCCTGTAACTATTGACAAAGCTTTCATTTGACGTGACTTACATAGTTGATTACGCATGTAGATATTTGCTTATGTTCTGTCAGAACTTCCCTGGTAAGAGACTGAATTCATCTTTTATGTAATTAAATAATGCTTCATTCTGATGAGCTCATTGACCTTTGAGCTCTCAACCTAATCAAGCTTGATTGCCTATGGATAGTTTCTCATGGCTGATTGACTTCAGCATCAAATAGGGATAGAACATATTGAATCTTTTTCCTGTGCTTCAGGAACTAACAATGTCTCTCTCCCAGACAGATTCTCTGATTTCTAATGAAAAATGAGCTGGGAAACTGAGAGGTGACGCTCCCTACTCTACCTGAATGTTGGGTGGTTGTTTTTGTTTATTTACTTGAAACCTTTGGAAAAAGAGGTGACATCTCCACTATCAGTCAAATTTGACTGAGATGATAAATGTGCTGAAAAATTATTGTAAGCCTTGGACAGAATGAGCAAAAACAAGCTGTGGTACTTCAGGATCCTGGGGCTCAGCCATCTCAGATCAGGAAGTTTTTCACACTGTTATCATTGCTGATCACAATTCACCAGTACTGGTTCTCGGGGCAGCTTAAGCAGTTTCTCTGAAGATACTTTTTTTTCTTTGAAGTATTTTGGAGCAGTATGGTATCAAGCTGGTCACTTGCTACGTTCTCACAGCAGTGCTG
Source organism: Chrysolophus pictus (assembly GCA_037305975.1). Classification (NCBI taxonomy): domain Eukaryota; kingdom Metazoa; phylum Chordata; class Aves; order Galliformes; family Phasianidae; genus Chrysolophus; species Chrysolophus pictus. The sequence goes on along the minus strand of CM074580.1, from coordinate 44,783,474 downwards.
TTTTAATGATCTCCTGGTTGTAGAGAATTTTGATTTACCTTGAAACCACCATTTAATAACAGCAGAAGCAGAAATTAAGTTAAGTTTAGTATGAAGAAATGCTCTTAAAGCTTCATTTTTAGGAAATAAAACAAGCAGTAGCAGCAGACATCCGATTCTTTTCTGTTTGTCAGCATGCGTATATAATTAGGAATCCATTACAGTTTTTAGGCCATGATAATGCCTTTTTTTTTAACACCCTAGCCTTTCCACGTTTAGCACAGTGCTAAGGCTGGAAACCTGTATGTTCCACCAGCAGAGCTCTGACTCCCACGGTGATGAGCCCTGGAAGGAGGGGCTGGGATTTTCAACCAGGTACTTTGACATGCTTTTGGAGCACGTCATATTGAGAATTTAAGCTTGTGGATCTAGATTTATTGCACGAAGTGGGTGATCAGATGGTGTCAGTTCCTCTTGAAACTTAAATTACTTGAATGTCAAAAGTTTAGGGTCTTTTGGTTTAGAATAGTTGTTTTGTTTTAAGAGCAGGACAAGTAAGCCCTGGAATTCTAGATGAAGCTGATGATCAAATCTGAGTTTGTCTCTAACACAAGTGGCTTTCAAGACCAAGCTGGTGTATCTGTGTGGAAAGGAGTGCCCATGAAATCAGAACGCCCATGAAATAGAAGTGAGGTATTTCAAAAGCCAGGAAGTAGAGCCTTGGTGATGCTAGGGCACTTCATGGAAGCTCCTGTGCTAAGGTGAAGCAGATCTGGGAACAGAAGAGGTTCTCTGAGGCTCTAGTTCTTTGCTATGACTCGTGAGACTTGGCTGTCTCTCCATGCTAAGGAGAGTTTTGTAGACCAAATGCAACCCTGCTGACTATCATTCTTTATTGTAGACAAATTGTACTGTGTGTATAAATTACAGCTTCAAGTGTGTTGGATTCAAAGGTATATCACAATGGGATTTCTGGTATTAAGTGCATGTAACACCAAAATTCACAGAGGACCAAATGTGACATCAGTGTGGATTCCATATTCTCTATCGAGCAATATTGTTTCTTGCCTTGAGAATGAAAATAAACACATATGTAAATACTCTTTTTCCAAAAGACAGCAGGTACTGCTATTCTTGTCCAGCTGAGGGGTATTTATGACATTCACTTGTTCTCAGCTACTTTATTTCATCAGCACTTCATTCCCTTTCCCTGCCTGCACCTCTTTTAGTTGCCTAAGAGACAAAGCGTAGTCAAACACATCCAGCTGTTTTACTTCCTCTCATCAGCCACTGGAAGATCATCAGAATGACAACTTTCTCCTGTGTTTTAGAAACATTTGTCAAATCTATTTGCAAATGTCCATCCATATAAAGAGATCAAAGCAATAGCTTGGTCCCCGAAAGCAATGAGAGTAACAGCCATGGCAACTGTAGCTGGAATTTTGGCAGAGCAAGCCATGAGTCTAAGGTCCTGGCGCAGGTCCTAAGCTGCTGCGATACAAACTGGGCTGTGTGTTGGTAGAACTGTGCCAGCTCACCTCCGTCTGAACACAAGCCTCAGAAACTACAGTCTTCCACTCCAAAGTAAGAAGATTGTGACTGTTGCTGTTCATCCCTTGGAAAACTTCAGTAGGCTGCACCAGGGTCTCAGAAACACTTGTTTATGGCTGGAAATACACTTTTAGCAGCACATATGAAAATGGAAAAACGTGAAATGGACTGATGCAAAGTTATTCTGCATTGTCTTTCACACTCCTGCGGATCCATAAGGGTCTTTCTCCATTTTAATTCTTCCTCATGAAAGTATGGCTTGATGATCAGCTAACAAGTTAGCATCTGTCTTGCTAGATAGCACTTCTCCGCGTGACAGTGAAGGGTGAGGTAAAGAATATTCACTGTCACCGTTCTTTTTCAACACTCCACTGCTTTCATATTTCTCTGCAAGACGCAAGTAGGAAGCTACCTCTACTCTAGCAGGAAAAGTTAAAGTACTGAATCGCTTATACGACCTCATCTGCATTACTAAATGCCTCCAGACATATAAAATAGCAATGATTTTTTCAGATATTTGTTTTTTCTTCATTTGAGCTCCTGCATTTCTGACTTATTTCTGACTTTGGGCAATGCCTATATTTACTAGATAAGGGCAAATAGATTGCCCATATTTAATTTGAGTGAGATTGAATTTTCTCCATGCAATATTTGTTCAATAACTATTGAACTGTAGAGGATGTTTAATAACATTTTTGTTAACCAAATTTGATCCAGAATATGAATTTTGGATTCAATTCAATATTTCAATGCCTGTTTATCTATGGTATGACAAATTAAAATTATATGGGTTATCAGAATCAAAGGTGAAAAACATTTATAGGAAGGGTAGGGCCTAAAGCATGCAGAACTGATTACCAAGTTGTGGTTCTAACAAGTTCAAATATAACCCTTGTATATCCCTGAAAGTACTGCTTGAAGTTGTTCAACAATCTTTGCAAAACAATGCATTGCTTTATATCCAAGGGTGTCTTCTCTCACCTGTTAAATTAAACATTGGGAAAAACAAGAATGAAACTAGCCATACAAGTGACTCCTCAACTGTGGGCTCTTTGGGACAGGCTTAAGACAAGCAGTGTAGCACCAGATGGTGAATAGCTGCTACACGTTGCATGAATTTTGTGCCAAATCATAGGACTTTGCTTGCTAGGCCTTGTACGTTGCAGATCCTGCACGTTGCAGGACATGGGACTTGATCATAATATATAATATTTAATGGTACGCCTACAGATAATCTGATAAACCACTTTTGTGTTGCAGATCTCTAGTTCCTACGATCCTCAGTATTTTACAGGAGCGCCAACAACACATGCTTGGAAAATCATCTGTCAAACTCTCAAACCAGCAACCTGCTGGGATGTAAGGAGGTCTCAACTCATGGCCTTGCAGGTACCACAAGTACACAGCCAAGTACAGCTGTGCAGCACATGTTATTTCCAAGACAGGAATTCTGAAAATGTGAAACATTAAAAAATATTTATCTACTTACACTCTGAAAGGCTCTGAATCTGCAACATATACAGGTTGCAGTCATTTCAAATCATTCCCAGAGAAGCAGGAGTCTGAAAATCCTGGAAGCCGACAGCCTCCTGAGGGCACTCCTGGCAGTGTGGAGCTTCAGGCTTTTATTGCTATAAAGGGCATATATTTTCTATTTAGTGAAGATTAATTTAGCCTGACTATGAAGCTATATTACAGAAATGCACCACATGTCAAAGTGAAAATTTCTGAATTCACAATTCTAGAAAGAAAAGGTAAAGTATATTAAAATATTTTAATTTAGAGGAGCTCATTGAGACCAACCAAAAAAGGAGCTGAAACTTTCTTCAAATCCCAGGCAGCTAAATAGCACACATTGCTCAGACAGCCAGAATTCTTATCATCTCCTTAATCAAGCATTTTGATAGGTACCAAGCTGTCATTCATTTCCAGGTACATAGTCTCTACAAGCACAGACTGACTACTTTCATAGAAACATTCTTCAGCAGCAAATCTTTTCCTTATATTGGCTGTATATGCAGAAATAAGGTGCAAAATAACATGAACTGCGAAGAGAACATAGCTTAGTATCACGTTTGTAATGTCAGCTACTGCCCCACTACAGAGCTTTCCAATTACCAGACAGAAAGAAAGCAGGTCTTGGTACCACTATCCCAGCCACAAGAGAATGATAAAATTGATGTCTTTGTTTTTTTATTCTTTTGATTTTTGAGTGCATAGTTGTGTCAGAAACAATATTCTAGGGTGCTGAAGTAAATTGCTTAATTGCTGTTTATCCAAGCTGATTGCAGGCCTCTCAAATTATATTTACTTTGAAAGTAATAACATGCATCCCCATGTCCGCGATAAATTAGTAAGCTGCTCAAATGTACGGGAAGGAGGTAGTAAAGGCAGAAATATAGTACAACAGTCTCAAATGTTCATACTGAAGGCAGAAATTGACACACTGCAGGTATTCAATGCAAAACTGATACTTTGTGCTTGGGAACAAAGATATTTAACAGGCACTGCAATACAATACCATTTCTGAGAAAGGAAATGCCATGCTGAGACCATAGTTAAGAGTTTTGTGCAGAAGGCACATGTACAAATTGCTGCACTTCGGGCTGGGAAAGCCTCGGTTGGAGGATGGTGTCCAGCTGTGGTCATCATCTTTCAAGACAAAGCACAGAGGAAGAAACAAGGTTATGGACAACAAAACCTGACCTGTAAGAAGTCCTGAGGTGTTTAATCTGGCAAAGATAAGGCATAGAGATAAAATTCTAATATGTGAAAGTCTGTTGAAAAAAGACAGAGGAGGATTGTTCTCTGTGTCTACTAGGGATGAGCTAACTCACCTGAACGCAGCTGACAGAGAAGCTTCACCTGGGAAATGCTGTTTCTGTTACTTCAACTGCTAAGTGACACGCCAACATCTCTATAACATACCAAACTAAGAACGTGTTTGGATGTAACCTTCTGTGCCTTAAAGCTTAACTGTTGTTGAAGATGAGTGAAAAGTGGTTTTCTTAACATACTTAGTTTGCTGGCCTACAGAAAAAGGAATTAAAAGCAGTCAGAGAATGACACATGAAAAGTTTTTAGTGAAATAAAGCCTGTTTGTCATCTGGCTTTTAAATCATTTTAAGAAAGTTTGGCTTTTCTCAGAATCAAACCTGACGAGAACTTCACGCTGCAAAATATAATGTTAGTACTACCGTAGCTTTCAGCAGACACAGCATCTCTACTCTGTATTCAATGCATTAACTCCTCACTGTCTGTTCTATTCCATAGGCACTGCTTTTTAAAAGCTTTCTACTACCTAAGACATGAGAAAGAAGCTGAAACAAAGGCTCATTGAATTCCTCAGTCATGGGCCTCAGCCATGGAAAGTGAGGTCACCATCTGCCCTTGGGCACCCTTTATTTCAAGAGGTGTGCTAAGTCCGCACAGAGTTCCTGTTCAGGCCACCAGCCAGAAATACATGCTTACAAAGTACCATAAGATTAGTAAGTGAAAAGGTTTATTAAGTACTGTTTTCATCCCATTTTGGAGGTTCCCTCAGTGATTTTCACTGTCCAAGCTCTTCTTCATCCATTTAGCTGTTAACGGTGACATTTAATGAAACAGGATAAGATCCTTTCACTAAAAACATGGTGGTATACAACCAGGACAGAATTCATTCCACTCTCTCTCCTGGAAGTGAGCAGGACGGTACCAAAATCTGTGGAAATGATTTTAGTTCTTTTATTTTCCTTTTAAGTTTCATCCCATAGTAGCACTGTTTTCTTTCTTTTTTGATTTAACAGCAGGTATCTGATACTTCTGTTCAGAGAGGCCGCAAGGATGTAGTCACAGAGAAGAGCTACACTAATAATGGGGGAAAAAACACCAGCAACAGCAAAAGGAATTCTCCTTTTTGTATAACGCTGTAGTTGCTTTAAGTTTGTGAACTGGTGGCTACTTTCAACTTGAATGTGATTTGACTTATTAAAATGCGAAAGGTAACTTCTTTAAATAAAGAAAAAAAAGTTCTGCATTAACGAGACACATCCATGAAGTAAAGTTTAATAGCACCGCTTCTGCTAGATCTTCTCTAAAGTTACTGCAACCTCCAGTGGGGAACTGGAGATTTTTTTGAAATTAATCTGTTTACAGATCAATCCCAGTCAATTCACATTTACAGTATAGTCTGCATTTCCATACGAAACTGATTAAGCGTGTTTTGAATTTCAAAGCCCATCTGTTACCACTCCTGTTTGTCAGTCTGACACATGGGCACCTCTTTGCTGATTCCCGAACAAGTCCAGGTATAACAGAAGTGGGCCTGCCATGTCTCATGTTGATTTTCTGATTTTATTATACTCAATTAACACAATGATTTTTTTTTTCTTTTATTGAGCTTCCTGTTGGCAATGTGACATTGTCTCAATGGCATATAATCTTGACTTCTTTTACAGTATCGTGTGGTGCAATGCCAACGTTTTGTTTAAAAAGGGTGTGAAAGGATTTGGCCTATGAAAAAAATGATGCTAAACATTAACTGTGACATCATCTGAGCACCTGCCTCATGAATAACCCCGGATACTCTCACAGAGTAGAATGGAAACTTTTCTTTAATCACTTTCAGTGAGAATTCTGCCATAAAACCCCATGTACCCTTTCTGTCTTTAGTTACCAACTTCTATGAAAGTTTGGTTCTTGTTTTATAAAAAAACAACACAGAATTTTTGGCTACTGACTATATAATTACTAGAAATTGCATGCTCTGGACAAAGGCCAACTGTGATAATCATATTTTGCTTTAGCCAGCTTCTAGTTCATTTCACAAACTGTTTAACGTGGTTATCGATTTCCTATCTCTGCTTGTTGCGCTGTATTGTTAAGTTCTCCACCACCAGTGACTCACTTCTTCTCAGCTCATCGTGTGGGCTTCCCTCCGAGCACATAAAGATTTAAAATGCACAGGTTGTGTTTAAAAAATGAAAAATCATGACAGAAACCATAAGCGGAGGTTTAACAGATGATAATGAATATGCAGTAAATCTTGTTTAAAAGTTTTTTAATTATTCAGATGTCTTGGAATGACAATTTATAAATCTTAAAAAGTCAATGGCCATGAGTGCTTTCAGGTTTTGCATGTAAAGTAGGCACAATAAATAGAACAGAACTGTAACTTATTTCAGTATATACTGTCAAGTTCTTTCACAACCTTTCTCAGAAAAGAGAAAACAAAGTGTTATTCAGCTCCACTGCTAATTTTTTGTAAAAAGCTTAGGGTTCAAGGTAAGATCTCAATGTAAAAAGTTCTCCTTTTCCAACATTACTGTCATTACCACAAAGGTTTACTTGAAGTACTTCTTTGTGGATAGCTGAGAAGAAGAACCAGAGTTGCAGCCAAACCTGCAGGTTTGGGGGTTGAAAATATTACATCCCATTCAAACCACAAAAGCCCCTGCATTTTAACGATGTTACTGATTGAACTGAAAAAATAATATGGAGAGATTCGGGCAGAAATTGTTAACCACTTTTCACCACATTCAATCACTGGAGATGGGGTCAGGGATTTAAAAACAATTTAAGAAAGGGACTGAAAAACGTTGTAGTTGAATGTTTGTTTCTTCATTTCACAATAAATCCTAAATTCTCTAGAACTGCTCTCTTTGAAAATAGCTTCCAACTCCAGGCATACTAGACAGCACTGTGATCAAAATTAATGTTGGATATAAGATAAATCTATCCTATTCTAACAATGAGACTGAGAGAAGTGGCCCTCTTCGACAGTGTCAGAGCCTCACTCACTTGAAATGCTGAGGAGACATTCTAAGAGAGCACCTTTTCAATGGTGATAATGGCCCTCTGAAACCCATGCAGTTGCTTTTGAAAAGTAACTTCTAATGCTATGATATTCCTAAAGAAAATACACTCACCATTTGTATTATGAAATTACAAAAGCAGCATTAATTTCATGTATGCTCTTGATAAACTATTCGTTGTACTAAGTTAATTACACAAGGAAGAAATCAGAAAAAAAAAACCAAAAACAGAACATTATATCTGTGTGTGAGTTTACACATTTGCTTTATGTGTGCAGAGATGTAGTTAACTGAAGGGTCTGTGTAAGAACCTGGTAGAAGAACTGCAAGACAGTTGTGTATAGAGTAGGGGACAGGGAAGAGCAGAGAAAGCACAGAAGGTAGCTGGAAGCTGACACACAGGCAGCTAAGCTGAGCTTGGCTGGACACTTGTGCTACTCTGGCAATACCAAGTATTTTTGAAAACTATTTGGTTATTCAGTGGGCTCTGGCTGCTTTAAGATGCTCTGGAGTAAATCAAAATCATATAACTTTTTTTCATAATTCTCAAGTTACAGCATGAGATGGCAGAGGCTAACGTCTTTTTTTCATGCTCAAGCACTGTATTTGCACCATCTTCAATGTGCTGGATTTTCATTAACCTTAATTCTGAGTTTCCTAGGTTTATCATGTTTAGCTTAGGAATAATAACATCACTAAAGTCATCTGGAAAAAATTGTCTGGATTTTACACTACGTTATGAAATCCATTTTCAAGTAGTTTTGTCAGGGAATATAATTCCCAGCATTGGTTGAAAAAGGAAAATTAGATTTTTATTAAATGCACATTTTTAAACAAAAAGCTTGCTTTCTGGGGAAAACCTTGTTTTCATTTAAATTAACCAACTACATACTCAGAACTGTTCTTTCAGCCAAAAGCTGAAAGCTTCACCTTGGAAATTCTCCCCTATCCCTATGCAAGTTATAGCTCAAGTGCCTAGTTGTGCTATGTTAGGACTTGCTCTCTCTAACAAGACTGCAGCTTCAAGGAGACAATAAACAAGACAAGAGGCTGACAGACATGGTCACAAGCCACACCTGCACCATGACAGCTCACAAGACCCATCAGGATGACATTTTCTAGACTTAAACTTTCAGAATTCTTAGGGAATAGCTGGAAACGTGAGTTCCTTACGTGTCCCAAGATTCAACACACTTTCTGTAGCATTAAATTTCCAAGAGTTGTGAAGAAAAGAATGACAGTCAAGTTCTCTCACTCCTTAGAAATTACTATTATGCATATATCTGAACATGGAAAATTTGGATGTGGTAGGTCTTTGGCACCTGGTTGTCCAGGACCCACTGTCTTCTAGAACTGTCAGCTGACAGTTACATCATTTTATACTTGGTGTCTATAAATTTGTCTGTGTATAACCATCAGAATTTATATAACCCCTAACAATACTGTAAAAGAAAGTTCATCTACAAAATGCCCATCAGCATAGATTAATAAACAGCCTTATCTCCATTTACACCCTTGCACTCTTTCCCATTCAACATATGGTTTCATTTTGAAAGAGGAGACTTACAGTAAACTATCATCAGTAGACTGATAAATGCTATATTCATAACAGTACATCTGTTCGATGAAGATTTCTCATGCTTACTGAATGCTTAATGGCTTTCTAGAATACTAACTTTATTTATCCATTTTGACATTGAGTAATATATACAGGAAGAGAAACTGTGATTCTTACTCATTCCCCTAGGAATTTTAGGTTTTCATTTATTTTATAAGTACATGCTGGTGTGCAGATACTTAACAGAGATACTAAGCTCACAATCCTTTGTACTTAAGAAGCAAATGGATCTTAATTCTATCTCCTGAAGGCACACACCAAAGAAATTATCACTATTCAGAATTTCACCCAAAGCTGATAACTGTTCTACAATTCTCAACAAAGTACAAATTTAACTACCAACCCAGTTAAATATAATTCTAATCAGTCTGAAGTTCAGTGTTTCAAATACAACATGGGGAATGGACAAATATTGCTAACATTATGTATTACACTGTAGTTGGAAGATATTCCTATAAAAAGACTGTGAGAAAGCCTAGCATGGAAATGAGCTTAAACATGTCTACTGGGGAATATGTTTATGAGCCTGCAGGAAAAAACTGCTCAGCATGTAGACCTGATCCCACAGCTCCTGTTTAATGTGTTAATTCAAAGCTACAGTTCAGTTTCAAACCTGGTGCTATCAAAAAGATAATGCTCCAGGAAATAATCTAATCTTCAGCAAAATAAAATCTTTTGGCAATCAGGTTTTGTCTGCCATATGAACAACAACTTGAGGAGCAATTCCTCATCAAAGAAAGCAAATTGGCCTGCAGTGCGAACTTCTGAAATACACATCTCCTCAAATGACCAACAGTGGAGATCAGCAATGAACTCTGACTGAAATCTGCAGAGAAAAGGTAAACAACCCGCAGTGATGCAGAGATCAAGTTCACCCTCCTAATGTTAATGTTTTCAGCCAGCTAATGACTTACAAAGCTGACAAAGTTGATTTACATTTCCATGATGGCAGTTTAGGACTCCTTTGGCCACTGACAGCTGGATTCTGGCTTTCTAGCTCTTCGTTCCATGTACACCCAAACTTCTCTCTTGAAGTGTAGCGAGTAGATTAGATGTCCAAAGAAGCAGGATCTGTCTTGTCATAGTAATTTCTTGCAATAATAGTATCTTTAGCTGACCAACATTTAAGCTCTCTCACAGTTGTTATGTCCTGCTTAGTTGCCACCTTTTAATCTATTTAACCTGCAATCTGTGCAATGTTTTTGATTGTAAAAGTGAAGGATTTACCATCTTTGTGCAAGTAGTCATCCTGATGGCCTCAGCACATATTTTAAGAAGTTTAAGTAGTCCCACTGAGACTAATGTACATTTTCATATGCTGGAACTATGTTCTACATATTTTATAAAAACAAGACTATATGCATCTAGCCTTTCAGGTCTAATATCACAGTTTTACTGTGAGGCTGTACCATGAAAAACAGAAGATAAACATTCTGGCCCTTGACATATTGCTATATTTCAATGTCTTACCTGTCCTACCTGGCTGGTAAGATAGGTCTTACCCCAGCAGGGTATAAAGTACACTGGTTTCCATAAAATACATTTGCTTAAAATTTGAATGATGTTCCCTGAAAGTTTCACAAAGCAAAATGGGTGTTCCGTGCTTCTTTTTTTCATACTGTTGGATTTCATCATCACTTTTTCTTATGGTTATCTTTAACACTGTTCTCTATATAAAGTCTGATGTCACCTGAATCGTGTTTTGGCACGCTGGTTTCATTTGAGAGGTATGTTTTTATTATTTTGTTTTGTCCTTGCCTTTTAGTTTGTCAGTAATTAAGCAGAAGTTCTGGGACTATTGCTTATTTTCCACATTGCATCATAGGAGGCGCCATCTTTTCTCTGCATATATGGGATGATCATGTCAAGAAAATCCTAATTCACTTCTGAAGTATTAGTAGCTAATTCAAAACTATTATTATTTTTTTTCAATGCATTTCATTTTAAACTCCTGGTCCATAATTCTAGAGCAAATTCATGGCACACCCGACCGGCCAGCGGCTGTTACTCCCGCGGCGGGGCTCTGCCCGCGGCCCACCCCCCCACCTCGCCCTCCTGGACAAGATGGCGCCCGCCCCACGCCGGCGGCCGAGGGCTGCGCTCTACCCTCGCTGTCCGCCTAAGGAAAATCATAGCCTGGATCCGTTCTGCCACACAGTGGCTACTGTGGAGAACAGCCAGAAACCCATATGACATCCTTGTGCGAAATAGGGAGGCTGGAAGGGAGACTGAATTATTTCCCTTCGCAGTTTTAGTCACTGTCCCATTCCTCAGCAAAAAGAACAGTACAGCGAGTCTCTTTAGCTGACTGCCACGTTGATGGGGTGGGTTATGAGTTGTGTGACTCCTGGGATTTCAGTGACATCTCTAAACAGTGCTGGGCTGCATATATGCACAAATTTGCTCGTTAGCTCCAGCCTCTTAAATGGGGAGCTGTGCTGAATTGTACAGGCAGTGCTTTTAGGTGCTTTCAAAGCTGAAACTGGAGACAACAACTACTAGTAGACCAACAAAAGCAAGTCCAGTAACTAAGGAAATAGTCTTACATCCTAAGAGAAATGGGTCTTCCCAAGTTGTCTTGGTGATTTCAGCACAGTGCATTGCTTTCATCTTCATTGCAAAAAATTCTGCTGTTTTAACACAGCTGTGCCAATCTGGTTTGTCTGGGACATCCTGAGTGTTTTTTCTCCACCATCTCGTAACTGACATTCCATCATTTGCTGAGAAAGGCTATTAGTACTAGAATGAACTTTGGAAAAAAAATATATATTTTTTAATTTGTGCACTCAGTCAAGCACTTTCTGTGTTTCCTTTGCTAATTCTGGAACTAAGTGCATTTGAATAGAAATGTATCTCCTTAACCTTTGTTTGGCATCTGCAGTGATCTTATGTTCTATGTTTGCAAAATGAGATTTGTTGCTACAGATTTACTGCAGGGTCAAGTATGATGAACTATGTTGAGAGAAAGCCAAAGCCTTCTTTAAACACAGATGTCCTAAATATTACAGATGTCTTCCATGCTTTGCAAGTAGAGAAGGGGGCTGTGTAGCTGATGAGTTTGTTAATGACTGATCAGCCTTTCACTGTTAGATCATCACCAAGCAACCAAAATGGTGAGAAATAGCAATTACATGTTTGTATCTGGTTATATGAAGTATATTTGCTAGCTGTTATCCATTTCACAGTGAATAAATGTGAATTTCTTAAAAGCCTGCAGTGATATGAGAACTCACTGCTTTATCGCAAGCACCAAACAGTATAAACTTTTTTCCAGCAGCAGCAGGTTCTTAAGATTAGGCTTGCAGAGAAGCACATGTTCCAGTGCTGCACTTCTTTGATGCTAAAGAGCTCAGGTCTCAGAAAGTAAAGAGAATATCTAGTAGTAGCAAGAAATTTGGAAAATAAAAAGCAGTACCTTGTTTGTGGAAAATCACAGAGATTAAATTCAGGGACACCACTGGCCTTTAGATATTCTGTGATGGGAAGCAAGTGTACTATTTACAGTAATTATTTGGAATGCTCTCACAGTTTCTTTGAGATAAGAGAAGTGGTCTTGGCGGCAGTGTGCACTCATTACAACCTTCTGTAGCATTCCCAGTGATTTTTGTTTTTTCACAATTGACTTTCTGATGAGAACTGAACTTAGCAGAACAACGTTATTCCCAGTGATTTCTTTCATTTGAATTTCCTAATATAAGACTTTCTTTTATTTCTCACTTCTTTTTTCTCTTTATATACTATTTTTCATTATTTTAAGCAGCCGTTGTCATTACTAAGTACAACTTTCTACTGCTTATTTTAATTATCTTATTTCACTGGCCTACTTTTGTTTCTTTCCCACAACATTTGGCATCTATTGCTGTCCTATACTAATAAGTTAACGCTATTGTGCTAACAACATAGTCTTATCTTTAAGACATTGTCCCAACAGCTTCTGTAATACAAAGAAATCTTTGTACAAATTACACCATTGGATTACAGAAATTTAAAATCTGAAATTAAAAGTTCCTTTCTGAGCTATGTCAGTGGAGAAATGTAAATATATTGATACCTCATACCATCACCTGTGAATAAACCTTTACTATGCTTTTGCCCTTGGCCAGCTAGTGAAACTACATACAGTCATGGCAATAGTAAGTTGCTGCTCAGCTCTTTATGGCACAGCAACTTGCGTCTATGCTTGTCTCTGTGTGTTCTCAAAAAAAAAAAAAAAAAAAAAAAAAAAAAAAAATGGGAAACACTGAGCTGTATGATCTAAATAATAAATTCTAAATAAATAAATTCTAAACTGATTTCCCAGGCTCACATTGTGATCTTTACTTACTGTCTATAGAGAAATAAATATGAGTACTTATAAAAGAAATGGCATCTTGTAGCCTTTTGCTACACCTGGTCTGTATTATAAGAAGTCTGTTGTACACGACAATGTAGTTCTTACTAATTAACAGTATGATCAGTTGATTGCAAACAGATGTGTATGGGCTGTTCTAACTGTTCCTAACCCCCTCCCATTCACCTGCAGTAACTGATTGTATGAAGTGGAAAGTGCTAATCCCCTGCAGCCAGAGCTCATGCGAGGTAGCACTGGCTGTCAAGTTTTTTAAATTGCTGAGACAGACACCAGCCCGCTCCTGCTTGTCTTTGCAGGGTCAGAAGTACAGTGCAGGTGAGCACAATCTCTGTGGCAGCTGGCAGCAAGGAGACAAGATTGCTGTCTGCAAGGGCAAAGGGAGATAGAGCTGACAGCCCTCAGCTTGGTCTCTTGGGAGGCTTTCTGGCAGCTGCTTCCCTGGCACACTGGGGATGCTACAGGAGTGGTTGGAATTGCTAAAGGTCACTTTAGGCAGGTTTCTGTGCCACCAGCCCAGTGTGCACAAGGTGATAGAGAGATCTGACCAGGTACATTCAGGAGAAAGAAACCATCCATCCTAGCTGCCTGTGTTACAGCTGTGGTAGAAAGAAGGGGTAATGCCTTAAGTGCAGAGATTAACAGGAACAAAGCTGAAGTGAGGGGGTGAGAAATATTAATAAATGTGTAAATGAGGAGTCAATAAAGGAGATAGAGCCTCAGACTTGACGTTTGCTCTGCGCTTTCTTGCCTAGACATCAAAGTGCTTGATAAAATAAAAGCTCTCCTGGTGCTTCCCAAGATGGATGTGGAATATGTGATAAATGGCCAATAGCTTGCCTAACCTTGCCCAAAGGCTGTAAACACTAACTGAATACCCACTCTCATCTGCTGCCAGTTACTGCAGCCAGTTACTTCCTGCTCTCTCCTTGTCTTACCGTAAGTATGTAGCAACGTGAAGCAGCGTCATGTAGAGAATACTGGTGTTAAAACAGCTGTCTGACTTGATGGCAGTCAGTTGAGACATTCAGGTCAGGCTGGATGGGAGTCTGAGCAAACTGACCTAACTGTAAGTGTCCCTATTTGTTGCAGGGACTAGATAACTGTAAGGGTCCCTTCCAACTCAAAGAAGTCTATAATTCTATGAAAGTGAAATCCAAAATACCTCAGTTCCAAAAGAAAGGTGCTAAGGAATACCCTCACATAGAGCAGGTAAAAAGCTTCCTGTTACAGATTACTGACTCTGGAAAATTTGTTGTTACAGATGGGATCACTGATTTTAAATATCACAATTGCACAATTTTAATGATGTTTCTGCTCTCTTCAGGAGTTGCACATAATAAAACAGGTAAGTTTATCGTACTGAGTTTTCAGTTTGGTTAATTTCTTGATTAAGCAGGACAAGTGATGGTACAGAATCAGTTCTGAGACACAGTAGTTAAATTTAGTCTTCCTCTTCCAGGATGTCATTTTACAAAGCATTTTAGAACTCCTTAAATTTGAGGTGAGTTACAACTTCCTTTATAATAAAATGGTGAGTTATGTAATTTTTATATAAACAGGGAAGAGCACATGGGTGGTATGATGGCAGAGGCCATCCTGCACATAGCCATCATGAAGATGTCCAGGATGGCCAGAGGGCAGACTTCGGCTTCTTTAGAAACCTGCTTGACAAAGTCTCTTGGGACGAAGTTCTGAAAGGCAAAGAAGTTTGGGAAGGTTGGATATTCTTCAAGAATGAATCTTAAAAGTGAGGAACCAGGACATTCCCATGTGCCCAAAGTTGAGCCAGTAGGGAAGAAGAGGAAACAGGCTGAGCAGAGAGCTTCTTCAGGAGCTAAGAAGGAACAGACAAAATTTCCTGCTGCAAATGTGTTTGGGTTTCTTGTTTGTTTTTATAAAGTGCTTTCAGTTAAATCTATGTTCACATATTACAGGGTCCTTTCACAAAATCAGTATTTGTGAAAAGAGAACTTATCTTCTGAAGACCTTGATGCTATAATACCTTAGGTAACAAATACTACAGTGTCAAAATCTCCTTGAACTTATGATGTGCTACTTATTGCTCTCGCCTGTAAATTTCCAGTTCACAGTAAGTGTAGATTGATGGCCTTTAACAAATGCATAGTGAATCTTAACAGGTGATTAGTAATGAATATGTGAAAGAACAGATATATTCTGAATTAACCATAAGTTATCAAATTATGTTGTGTTACCTTCTTTCAAAATGAATTTACCCAGCAAAACATTTGGTATAATGCTTTAATTAAAATTCAGGCATAGACAAGAAATTCTGTGTATTTTTTAATGTATTTTATAGCCCAGCCATCCTGTTGTGGTTTATTTTTTCTCCTTTGTTTAAAAAAATGCACAGCTTAAGGAGGAAAAAAAGTCAAAAAAGCTCAGATTAAATGATTTGAGATAGGTAAGGACAGTCAAAATTCCAGGAATATTTAATGTAAAAACAAATAAAGTAGGAAACTTTGTATGGTTCTGTAACATAAGGAAATACAAAGGAAAGGCCTTTGGGGCATAGGCTTATAGAGCAAGAGCCCTCAGTGAAGAGATTTCTTTTGGTTTAGGGTAGGTTAAAAATAGTTGTTGACATCAGTATCTCAGTATGTGGTGAGACAGAGTGGTTAGATTTTTTTTTTTCCTCCAAAAGCCTATGACTTTTTATGCAGATCTGATCATAGAATTCCCTTAAGTGGAATTCATCTCTGAATCTGTTTATGTACAGACGTTATTCCCAGATTATTGCCTAAACTCTTCTTTTGGATTGGAAGTTTGGATTGGATTGGAAGTTATTCCAATTTCTTAACAAGATCTTTGCCTCTGAGTTTGCACTGACCATTATTCAGGTCCAGGAGAAAAGTCTCACAGTACAACATGGATTCAATTGACTTTGCTATGAAGGTTTTAAAGCAATCTAGGAAAAAAGTGTATGTCATGAGCTGTTACTGAAGACGAAGGATTTTCAGGGCAGTCACGCGACGAGTAGAATGGTCAAATGAATCATAATGCTGGAGGAACGCAGAATGACCATTCCGTGTTACCTTTCCAGTAAGACAGGATGTAGAGTTTTTCAGAGAAAGTACTCGCATTGTCTTTGTCCATCTTTCCCCACTATCTTTTCCTGGCACTGGTGAATGCAGATGTGCCTCGTAGATCAGTACTACGAAAGTAATGCCTCCTATTTTATTATGCTGGCCCACAACATCAGAGGTGGATGTTGGTGGTATGGCAGTAGAGGTTGAATCTTTCAACCGATATTCTGTTCCATTTTGTTGCTTTGTGACAGATGGCAGCAAAGGGACAATTTGACAAAATGATGTCTGAAGTGAAGTTGTGTCAATTGAATTTCTCCATATGAAAACGACTGTGCCAATTGACATTCATTGATGCTTACTGAACATTTATGGAGACCAAACAGTGGACATGAACACAGTGAGGAGGTGGGTGGTGATGGTGACAGTGGGTTACCTCTGCTAGTACAAATTGTTATGAGCGCATCATGCAGGCTCTTGTTCATCACTGGTGAAAACACATAGCTCATGGTAGTGACTGTGTTAAAAACTAGACTTTTGTAGCTGAGAATTTGCTCTATCACGTAGTGTTCTTGTGCTCTTTGTATCTATTGTTGTTTCTATGAAAATGAATAGGAGGCATTGTTTTCAGAGCTACTTAAGTACATCATGAAAATAACTTGTTTAAAAAATGAGAGTCTATTCATATTCTAGTGAGGGAGAATTAACAGCCTGCACTTATCCTTTTGTAAACACCACATGAGATCCACAATGTCTCCCATCCCATGAAACGACTTGTTTATGAATGCTATTTAGAGTCATCTGTCTTTTATGTGATTTTTTTTTTTTTTTTTTGCATGTACAACTTTAATATTAAGCAAACCCATCTTGTATAACATTCTGGCCAGCCTGGTCTAGTGGTTGGCAACCCTGCACATAGCAGGGGGGGTTGAAACTAGATGATCATTGTGGTCCTTTTCAACCCAGGCCATTCTATGATTCTATGATATGCAGACTGCAGAATCTGCAGTGCTGATAAAAGTGACTGCTCCCATCTAATGGTAAATGGAAGAACAACAGAAAAATAAAACATTTTCTTTACACTAGTAACTGTAGGCATGTTAAAAGTTATGTTCCCAGATTCAGAGGGTTCAAAATAGAACCTAAAAAAGATAGCAAGTAGGAGATAGAGGAAGGTTGAATTATCAAATTATTTTTTAAATATACTCTTAGCTTGCTGTTTAATGTTGTAACAGTAGAGGTTTACATAAATATTGCCTTTTTATCCAGTTCTTATTACAACTTGTGTGTGGAAACTTTGATCTTGTGGACATAAGGATGTGTATGATTCTAGTCAAATGATATCAAATGACAGATTAAACCTTTAGGAGGAATAAGAATTGATAGAAGCATTTCTGAACAAAGTACTTCAGAGGAGAGATGCAGAAGAGGGTATATGTATGGCACAGTATAATTAGATATGGAAATTATTCGGTTATCATAATGGTATGAAATTAGTGGCTTCATGGAATCATTTAGGTGGGAAAAGACTCTTAAAATCATCCCATCCAAACGTTACTAGAATTGTAACATTAAAAATTCATTTGGGGAAAAAAAAATTAGCAGTTTCTTTTCTTGACTTTTTGACTAGAAGATGCAGAAATTTTGTGACAAATAATGTTTAAAACTAGCAATTCGGTCCCTGATGGTTCATCTGAACTAGCAAAAGCACATTCTGTAAAAATTTACTTCCTTTCTTTTCTTTCAGAATTGTTAGGTGTTTACTTAATTTCGGTGAAACGCTGTATTATAAGAAATTGAGGCAAAAGTTTGATAGGATTTTTTTGTTTAATTTTTCAACAAGATCTGAGAACCTTTCAGCTTTTCATAACAAAACAGGAGAAATAGCATTTCAAGAGATAAAAGGCAAAATAGTTTGTGTGGGATAAGCACTTGACCTCTAAGATCAAGAAAAAGCTGACTAGAAGTGTCTTTCTGCTTATACCTTCCAATTTTCCATGTTCCATCTCCCCCCCTTCCACTCCCCTTTCTTCCTTTTATCCTTACCTCCTTTGGTTTCTGTTTAAGTAGTTTTTAAACATTTGTTTCTTTCAAGTTCTGTTCCTATTTTGTCTGAAAAGCATGTGACCTTAAACAAAAAGAAAAGTCCCAGAGCAAGATACTCATGACTCTTTAAACTGAATATTGCTCAGGATTTTACTATGGATTCTATTCAAAATGAGGATTTTTTTTCCTTGCATGGTATTAAAACAGGAAATTTGCAGTAGATAATAATCAGGGTTATACCAAGTTTCTAGAGAAGGATCCAGAGAAGGGAGTGTAATGGGGTATGGGATTGTACCACTGGAACCGGAGGATCAGCAGATGTAAATTGCAGGAAAAACTGTCATGTGTTATCAAAATGCTATCTGTAATTTGCTATATCCTGCAGAGTTATGAGCTCCCAGCTGCTGTTTCTTAAGGTATTTTGTAAGTCTCTTTTGACAGTCAGGACTGAGGACCAGCACTTCAGTAATTGTACTCAATGCTGACAAGATATATGCATATTTTTATTGTTTATTTGGTTAGTAGCAATTGTTTGATTTCATCTGTATTCTCTGTGTGATAGCATCTGAGTTACTATGTGAAGCGTATTGTGTTCTCTATACATTATGTGGAATAGAGGTTTTGATTATTTCTGGTTGTAGAGAAATTGTACTCTTTTTGATGTTTTGTAGGAGAAAATTGAGCTTAGATCCTTAAACCCTGTAGAAGCGATTTAGTTTAGATTCTTTAGCTCTGTAGTGAGCTGTATTTTAGATGTGTTAACATCTTGTATCAAGCATACAGTGCGTGAATACTGTATTATCCAAGGAGTGTGCATAGTTGTACAGTTTCAGTTGTGGGTTACTCTGCAAGTTGATTGTCTGCATGAACTTTGACTCTAGTTTTGATGAGAACTCCTGTGCTTTTATGTGGTACTATAAGATAAACTTTAGGGATGTTAAATTATGTGTGAACTCTTCATTATGTCCTTTTTTTCCTTTTGCTTCATCTGTGATGACCTGTCATTAGTGATTAGTTAAGATTCTATTCACAAATTATCCTCACATCTATGGGCTTATTTATCAGTGAAGACCTATGCCATCCTACCGGGAAAATCCTGACAGTAAGTGACGTGGAAAAGATTTTTTTTTTAAACCCAGATTTGCAAGATTCGGTGACAGAAAGTAAACAACTGTAACTATTTTCTGGAGATATAATGCTGTAAATGTTCATTTTTCTTCTTTATTTTGTGAAGTTTTTTTAATCTCACAGTAAAAGATCATGGTATTCTAGGTAGTGATTAAAGAGAAGGAATTTGTTCATCCTTCAACAGTGTATGTAGCATTATCAAGAGAGTAAATTTTATAAGTGGCTTTACCATATGATCAAATATGTTTCTTTCAAAATTGCTGGCATTTTCTTCCAAATTAACTCTCTCTCATATTTATTTTCTTAACTGAAAATAAATTCTGTATATATATTGAAAATAAATTCTGTATATATTCTGAAAATAATTCTGTATATGGTGTATACAGAACAAGCAATTGCATTTGGAAATTGGAAAACAGTATGTTGCAAATCCTCATGGTGCATATGAGTGATGTTAACTGAGACTGAATTTGGAACCAGAGGTAACAACGTCATTTCAAGGGAGGCTCACGGTACCCAAATTTACTTGGAAAAATAAAGTATTTCTCATAAAAATAGCTTACATGTGTTCCTAAACTGCGGCGACAACAACAGAGCTGCAACTACAGAATTGATACAGGACTGTGACACTGCTGTGCTTTAGTGCAACTTAACAACTAAACTAAGAACTAACTTTGCCTTCCCTGTTGCCTATGCCCATGTGGATGGGAACTGCTGAATCACGGCCTGAACCTCTGATTGATCACCTGAGGTGAGCAATGAGTCAGCCATGGGAGCACAGGTGAAGGCAATTCACCTGTGCTGCAGGAAGGGGTGGAGCCTGGCTCCACCTCTCCTAAACCCATTTAAGAGCTGACTACATGTGAGGAAGGATCTCTTGTGGAGATCTCTCCTCTGGAGTTTTGTAGTGAGCCCAGGACACAGGTAAGCATTCTATCTATTCTCTTTTTGTTATTATAACCTGCTTAGCTAAACTCTCTGGTTTATTTTGTAATTATAACATCTTGATATTCATTGATTATATACCATGCAGGACACAAAACAGTCAGGAAAACATTACCCATATAGAAAACATTTCTGAGTCAACTTTGGCACTCAGTAAAGGCTCCTTGGTGATTTTTTTCTTTATATTGAAGAAGTCTTTTTCAGAGGTCCCATTTCAGAAAGGCTAAAGTTGGTTGGATTGTCATAGGATTGCAAAAAGCCCATCTCAGGCAGAGGTTATCTTTGTGCTGAAGTTCAAATCCTTACAGAACCATGAGACCTTTTCAATAGAAGGTCACCTATTTATTTATTTACTTTGTGGAAGTCAGATAAAACCATGTATTTCTCCTATCTCTGTTCTTAGAAATAGTTTAATATTTTAGCTATTATTTTCCAAATTCTGGAGATGTCAGCATGAGATAGAAAGCTTTATTCATTCTTCATAGCTGGTTTACAAAAACGATGGATGGTTCTATATAGTTTATTAGAAGATTCTGTTTCTAGTCTCTTAATAATGAGCAGTGCCATTAGCTATCTTTTTAGTGCAGCTTTCATAGCAGCATCTTTTTGGAATTAAGATTCCTCATGAATCTTTGATGTCAGTTGTCTAGTTTGGATACGTACAAGTTTAGTAACACAAATCATGATTATATAATGGATGTTATTAAACATTTACTCACAAAATTATTCCATTAAAATTAAATATTCTCAGTAGCTATATGTTTGCGTACTGGAGGAGCAAGACTAGGCCCACAGTATAATGCATCGTTAAAGGACAATATTCCTTTTCTGTAGCCAGTGCCAGTGTAACCACAGCTGCTGCTGTGTGACCTGATGAGAAAGAAAGAAACAAAAATTAGGAAAAGGAACGAGGAAAAAAAAGTAGACACAACAAATGTATTTTCTCCGTCATTATAATCCATAAGTTATCTTCATTGTGTGCTCTTTTTATTCTTTTCTTTCCCTAGCTCTCTAACTTTGAAATGGTAAGAAACCTGGAATTATAGTCTACTTTCAGTGTTCATGGTTGCAAATCTCTTTATATCAGTGAGCGTTTATTTGAAAGTATTTGCACTCTTTGAGACAAAACAGCTCAACTACTTAATACCTTAACATGGAGACATTTTAGGGTAAGCCAAGATATTAGAAATATGCGACTTTGGATTGTAACTTTGAGTTCAGTAGTAACTACTTGAATTTGGCTAGGATGTTACCAGAGGTATTCTCTTCAAAAGCATTCTTAAGAGTTGAACTAAACAAAGCAAACGAAAATTATTTTGCTTGTAATCAAAATAATTAGATCTCCAGTTGGTGATATTGCTATTGTTGCTTGGTTATTATCAGATATTTCACATCCCTGGCTAGGAGAATAAACCATATGTTATTCCCTTGGAGTTCTTCCCATATACTGCCCAGCTTCTATTGAAGATTCCTACTTCAATGGATCTTGCCAGTGTGCAGGAGTAATGTTACATGAAACAGAGGATGTCCTTCTTTTTAGAGTTTTTCCCAAGCCTCTTCACCCTGCCACTCAGTATTCTCTGGTTCTGGAGAAGGCTTCCTCAACATATGATAAATACAAATACTGAGTGAAATGATGAGTAGTACATTCAGGAGATTAACAATGTGATCAGATGAGCATTCAAAAAATGCATGAAGAATTTAAAGGAGAGACTGGGAGCCTGTTTAAAAAGCACAAGTTCTGTAGAATTAGCAACTTCCTCTGGTGTTGTATGCCACATTGTATGCAGATACCAGGTAGGGATTTCCATCAAGTGTTTTCAATTAATTACATATACCTATAGCTCCATGGAGCAAAGTGGCAAACTTAATTAAGGCCAAGCACGTTTTGAGCATTAAGAAAGAAAAAAACGATGGCACGCAGTCTTTTGATAAGCAGTTTTACAAGATAAAGCTTTTTTTTTTTTGCTCTTTACAGAAGCAAGATAACAATGCTCAAAGTTTACAAATATTCCAGAATCCTGCCAGTCCCTCTGGTCTTTCAAGGTCAAGTTTTCAGTGAGCACCTGTGACAGAGAAACTTTCCTGATGAAGCTCTCTGAGAGCAGAGAAATGTTCATTCTAAAAGCTAAAAAGCAGCTTCTGCCCACATTCTCCACCAAGAATGTCAACCTACCTATATTTAAATACAATGAATCAGTCTTTTTTGCCTGTATATTATTAAAACAGTTATTTGTAGGGTGTTTGGGGTTGGTTTGTTTTTGTCAGAGGAGATGCAATTATCTTACTGATTTTTTTTTATTCCTAATGGAATGATTATTTCAGTGCAGGTATATGGTATCATACCATGAATATACAGATGTTATAGTATAGCAGAGAGCTTGGCTATGTAGTTATTACACAGAAGTAGAAAACAGAAAAGATAGGGAGGCTTACCCATATCCTGGGCTTGCTAAGGAAACTCCAGTGGATTGGATCTCCACAAGAGATCCTTTCCCACTGGTAGTCAGTTCTTAAATGGGTTCAGGAGAGGTGGAGCCAGGCTCCGCCCCTTCCTGCAGCACAGGTGAATTGCCTTCACCTGTGCTCCCATGGCTGACTCATTGCTCACCTCAGGTGATCAATCAGAGGTTCAGACCATGATTCTGCAGTTCCCATACAGGTATCATCAACACTGTCTAGCTAACAGAGAAGCACATGAAGGTAAAATGTCAGATTTTAAATTTAGAAGAGGAAGAGAAAAGATCATAACAAAGCACAGTGAGAAGTGAATTTTGCTCATTTCTCAGTCTCAAAATTTTTAAGGAATTCTGTGCAATAGAATATGGAGACCAAACTCCCTGGTCATGTGAACATCTCAGTTCAATCCAAACATCCTTTAATTTTAGAGCTATTTAATCTCTTAAATTTTATCATTTTTGTAATAGATCTTACATTTCTCATTGTATCTGGAGAAAGGAATGAAATCCTATGGTTTTTGAAATCTCATTAAATGTTATGTCAAACTAGGTAAAAGAATCATGTACTTCCTAATGAGATTGTGCAAAGCAGTAAGGCATCTTGCTCTCGTCCTCTTGCCTACAGTGTGTTGCAAAGAGCACCACCTTGTGCACAGAAAGTAAAAAGCATTTAGTGTTATGATCAATAGTGCGAAGTGACTGCTGAGGAATTTCAATTTATTGAGATGAATCTACATGAGCTCATTGCAAAAGTGAATGAGAAACAAAAACATATTTTTGTCACTCATCTTTTGCACATATTTTGCATAAGCCAGGTCAGATGTTCAAATGTTGGTGCTCGTTTCCTGATTCTTAATATTGTTTTGCATAGTTATTTGAATTTAAAGCAGATACTTTTGCAATGCAGATTGGAAGCAATATATGACAAGTCGATATCAGTCAAGCCGTTGCCGTAATTAGTCTTTGAATATACCACAATTCCTTGTCTCATGAAAGAGATAATTAGGAAAAAGACACAAATCGGAACAATGCTGAAAAAGCTTTGGGTAATTCCTCAATGAACAAGAAGGGAAGCTCACCAGAGAACAGATGAAAAACATGTAAAGGGAAGTAGTTTAGGCAAATTCAAAGGCAATAAATTCATACCTCTCATAAATGCAGATGATCTGTTGATACTCTTCTACAGAAGCTCCTCAACCACTATTGTAAAGAAAGACTACACGGGTCATTCTATGCATATCCTTATGCTAGGCTAGATGGATCTTTTTCTCCCTTGAAATTGCTCATGTTCATCAAGATACAGGTTCACTTCTTAAGGTAATGGGGGTTTTTTGTTTATTTTTTGTTTTTCCCAGTACACTGAAATGCCATAGAGGTCCTAATGTTTCTTCTTAACTGCCCGGAAACACAAGTTTCCGGTAAGCAAATCTTCTTATATATGTAGAAACTGTGTGGTTAATATTTGTTCATGTATAAAATCAATCAGTTACATGATCTGATAAAGATACTATTTTAAATAATGATCTACATAATAATGGCATAAGATCTACAATGTTTCTGAAGAGATGATGTATTAATCAAGATTTCATTTTTCCCAGACAATGTCATTAGTCTCACATTCAACAAACACAAGATGTAGAGAATGGTAACTAAATAGAGAGTTTACATTGACTTCAACATAATGTTGTATGGTACAAGTCTACCTGGTAGTTTTATAATATTCCTAGCGCTTAAATACTGACATAGTCAATTCCTGGATAAGACATTTAAAACCATTGTTTAAACATTGCTTTCTGGGTTGCTTATCGGATAACTTCTAGTTCAAATTATACTGCTGCGGATAACCTTTGGCCTGTTTAGGAACAATAAAGGAACTGACTGTTGCAAGAGATATATTACTTGAAGATTCACAATACACAGTTTGAAATTTTTTATCAAAAAAGAAATTGTTATACATACAGGAAAGCCTACTTAACTTTCACTCCTCAAATTTTCCAATCCAGATAAATGATTAAAGTTTACATTGGTTTAAAATGAACACTAATTTCATAGAATCATAGAATCGTAGAATCATAGAATCACAAGGTTGGAAACTACCTACAAGATCACCTAGTCCAACCGTCTTCACACTACCACTGCTACCACAAGCTACTAAACTACTAAACCAGATCTCACAGCTCCTCATCCAGACGCCTCTTGAACACTGCCAGGGACGGCGACTCCACCACTTCCCTGGGCAGCCATTCCAGTGCCTGACCACTCTCTGAGGAAAAAAAGTTCTTCCTCATGTCTAACCTAAACCTCCTCTGATACAACTTGCGGCCATTTCCTCAGGTCCTGTTTGTTGCCTGGGAGAAGAGGCCAATCCCCTCTTCACCACAACCTCCCTTCAGGAAGTTGTAGAGTGCGATGAGGTTTCCCCTGAGCCTCCTCTTCTCCAGACTAAACAATCCCAGCTCCCTCAGCCGCTCCTCATAGGACTTGTGCTCCAGACCCCTCACTAGTTTTCATGCAAGTAAAACTCAATACTTGAATAAATCCAAGTGTTGAAGAGTTTTGTATGAAGGTGAGATAAAGAAAGTAATATTGAAGTTGAATGTAGCCTAGACTATGTTATATATTTTTTAGGAGGTAAATGGTCCCACTTTCCTCTTGGAAGTTTCTACAAAGTTCTTGCTGAATTCAATTGTGTCAAATTCAAAATGCAATCCAAATACTGGACTCAGTTTCTATTGCAGGACTTGTACCACCTCTGTCAGTGGTTGCCTTTAAATTGAGACTTTCTAAAAATAAGTTCATATGTAGTTATTTAGCATAAGTAGCACTTGCAGAGATTTATCTTCAGTGAGGAAATCCTTCATTTTGTTTTTGTTAAGACTACTTAAGCTATCTGTAAATGTTTTGATTATGAGGAACTCCTGAATCAACTGGAAGATGTTTGGTTTCATTGTAAACAAGTTTGTGTTCTTTTAAGTTGGTACATGCACAGTGAGTTATGTGCCATTATTAGAATAAATGTCATTTGTACATTTGATGAAATATTCTTTTCTGAAAATACTTAACTAGAAAGCAGTCTACAGATAGCAATTCAGCCGTGAATATTTATATAATGTGTGTGGTTATCTAGTGATGGAGGCAACTCTTCCACAATTTATTAGTCTGTCTGGAAGAGGAAAAGATTGTAAATGTGAACATGTGCTTGCAGTCATTTCATCATATTGATTAGTGATAAGGGAAGCATTTTTTTTTAGTGAGGCAGGTGAGGAATTCAAAACTACTTCTGTACTGAAGTGAGGCAGGACAGCTGCATGAAAATATTTCTTAACAAATCTTCCAAATTAATGCCATTTTACAGTTAAAAGTATTAATACTTCCGTTAATAAATTAGTGAATTGCCAGGTTAGTTAGCATAGTTGAAAGGAATACAGGGTTTGTAGAAAACAGTAATACTAGTAATCAGTTATTAGTTTTATGTTAAAGAATCAAGCTTGTACTCACATGCTTGTTCACCTAGGTGAGTAGTAGCTGACCTCAAGCACAGTGTTACAATGATAGGCATATATGAAGTCTAACAAGGGGAGAGTAGTATGTGTTTGTGCTAAGCATGAGGAATCATGCTTCGTGACTAGCTAAAAGGCTGTCAAAGGACAGCAAGCCAGTAAGACATGCCATATGTTCCTTTTTCATCTGCTGCAGTATGCAAATGATTATAAACAAATAGCTCCTAAATTGTCATTGTACTTGTAACACGTAGGCTGTCCTTACTCCTTTTCCATTTGCTGAAGAGTGATATGAATAGCATGCTAAGATAAATTTGCCTTGTATGTGTGATTTCGGGGAAGTAGTTCTGTAATTTAGCTGCCTTTTTAATTAATCTACTCATTTGGTTTAAAAAGCATCAAAGAAAGCCTATATAAAGCACGCTTTTAAAAGTCATTTTCTTTGTGATGTAACAGCAGCTCATCAGTCTATGAGCCACTGGTTTTAGTTGAATGTTTTTGTATTAGGCACTGCCATTAAGGAGGAGAAACTGTGACATTTATTTTTGCCTAGTGATGGTCTTGTGAGAATCAAAATCCAGTTTGCTCACTGCTCCAGTAACACACAAAGAAACTTATCAAGTTGAATGTACTTGCATACATTTCACCAGAGAGAATGTGACATATTTTAGCAAGGTGTAAATTAGTAAGATATGGAAATCAGTGGGACTTTGGCCTAGGTTTTCAAATCCTGTAAAGAGCTATAATACAGACTAAAAGCTCTGTGTTTCTGTAGAACCTCCTTGAATTTATTAGACAAAAGTAACGATGACTAGTAAAGGATGTTATAGACATGATATCTTAGGAGAAAGCATTCCATTATGTTTATTTGTCAGTCTGTTGTAAAGAGGTTTTTTATTTTCCCCACTTACTAGTTTACCAAGAGTATTGTCAATGGTTTACGGGCTGGTTCAGCCCGGTTCCGTGACCAGCAGGGCAGAGGGATTTCGCAAAATCTGCGCCTCCAGAAAAAGGGAACAGGGGACCCCAAAATAATTAAAGACAGCAGCAACGATCTGAGGAGAAACAAACTAATTTACTAAATATTGTATCGGAATGCAAGATAACACACTGTAATACAATATAATTAAAATTGAAGCTAATAAATCAAATATAATGAGAGAGAGAATGTCCGAAAGGTGGATAGGCCTCTCACCACAACGCTGGGGTGAGATGCGCAGTCCAGTTGAGCAGCAGAGAGATGGGAGGAGAGCCGACGAAGAAGAGCGCATCAAGTGACCTTGCCAGGAGTCACATCTCCTCTCTGTGACCGCAAAGTCCCCTGGGGAATGTTCTTCTCTTCTGGGCAGGTACCCAGAACTTGAGCATTAACAGTTGAACTCCCAGTGCCGCACATGATGTTATGTTGTGGAATACCGAAAAGCAAAAATCACATAACCATGACACACTAAGCTCAGTATTTTTTTATTTTTTGACTTTTTGTGAGTTCTTATCCACTGCAGTTCTGTATTGGTTTTTTTTTGGCCAAAATCCCGAAGACATATATGAAAATAAAATTGTGGTTAGGTAGAGGGCTTCTACTTCTGTCCCATCTCCAGCTATGGTATTGGATTGGAGCTTTGAGGGAAAGTGATTTTCATTACTACTTTTAAATGGATTATTCTGTTATTGTCAAGTTAAAATGAGGTGTTGATCATGATCATTTAATGTGAGATTGCTCTAACAGGCATGAACTCGTTAATTAGTGTGGAAATTTGCTTCAAAATCTTGTTTATGAGCACTTTAAACTGAACCTATATGATGGATTATGACGCCTTGTGGTCTTTCAAGTAGTGGGGATAAGGAATTAGTAGAAATACACAGCATAAAGACTAACAAGCAGACTGTAACTATTTGCTTTGCTTTTGTTAGGTAAAAAATGATTAAGAAGCAGCAGCTTCCTAATCGCAAGAATTCTGAACTGCCTATCATGCCTGATAAGGTGCTTTTCAACAGGGCATTTGCATCTAGGCAGTGGTTCATGCATGACGTCAATGCTATAAAAAAAAAAAAAAAAAAAGGGACCTGACAGTATCAGAATGCAGATATTTGTTGCAAAACTATGTTTATTTACCAAAGAATAGTACTATATACTTTAATCTGAATGGAATGTATATTTTCAGATTCAGACTAATCTTCCAATATACAGGTGAGAGATATTTAGGTTTTTTTTTTAAGCATATACTTTGTATCTGACACCTAAATTGGCCGTTAGTTAGGTTGTGTTACTTTGTACAGCTCAGTAATCTAAGCAAATGCAAACCTTATATGTCTAGTAATATTTCTTCCTTATTTTCAAATCTCTTTCATGGAAAATGTATTCTAGATGCTTGTATTCAGCAAAAAGTGAATCTTAGATTCTCTCTTGACTTTCCTACTGAAAAATGAAAGCACTTTGCTTTTGTGCTAGTTTAAATAATTGAAGTAGCTATAATTGTAATGTTTATTGGTTCATCTGGAATTTTGATTCAATGGTTCGAAGTTAATTTGGGAAGTGGGCTAATTTACAATTATTAAATTGAATTATACATATGTCTCAGACTTGAGAAGGATAATTCTGCAATTGCTGATGCTGAAGTTGGAGTTTACCTTGACTAAATAATCATTGAAAATGTAAACATATAGTAGTGTCAGTGGTGCTATTCAAATCTTTAACAAAAACAGTCTCTAGATAATAATTTAACTTTTTAATTCACAAGGACAAAACACTTCAAAGACGTATTTACAATAGATTACAGCATTTATGATGCAGTTCTCTTTAGGAAATTAGAGAGATTTAAGCTCCTAAACCCACAAGGCATGTTTGAAAATCTCAACTCTGAGTTGTAGAGAGGAGGTGGAGTCCTGTCCTGTGCCTCTGGCATGACCTGAGTGACACTTGCCTATCAGGGGAGATGGAAAGGAATTCAGGGGATTTGCACTGTTCTTGATACTGCAGTACTTTATCCTAGGCTGAGCAAACAACCATCTGATATTAGGATTTATAGCTGACTTTGCTGGGAATAATTTCAGATGGAATTTCTTTAACAGAAAAGGTATGCACGCTCTCTAGGAATGCTAAAATCCTTATAGGCAATTTATCGGTTTTGAGTTCAGTTATAAGTTTCTGTGGTAATGTCTGACTTTTCTTCCTCTTAAAGGGAAAACACACAACTCCGTTGCTGCCACTTGTTTCTATATGCCACGAAAGTAATGATTGATTTATATAGTGGGAAATAAAATTATGTAAAATTCTGAAGTTCCTGAACACCTTTTCTCAGTCTTTGGATAGAGCATTTGTATAAGCCAAGAAAGCATTCCTTTACGTAGTGCATGTTGTTCAAAAATATATTATGGTATGATATGAAAATTCAGGTAAGAGTATCCTTCGTCTTCTGTTTCTGGTTCACTTTATTTATTACTACTTTTTGCAGTTCCTTTATATCATCCTCTTAATGGATGGTTTCTTTTAGAACCTTCTGAATTCAAAGTCCTTCATCTATTTGATTTCATATTTGTCTTAATTTAATTATAAATATCACATGCAATGTAGTTGGGAAAAATGGAAGGATGGCAGAAGATATACTATAAATATCATCATTTTTTTTTTTTTTTAAATGAATGTCGATGTTATTCGAGCAACTACAAAACCCAAAGTGGCAAACGGATTGACATTATTGTACAATAGAATTAGTAGACATCTGGATAAATTAAAAAAAAAAAAAGAGAGAGAGAAAAGAAGCAACATGAACATCGAGAATGAAAACTGTGACAAATGTAGAGAGCGTGAGTATAAAATGTTTGGACTTGTAAAATGCTTTGTGCAAAGTACCTTACTGAAAACTAAATTATTTGCTGGTGGGAAGATCATCCATGGAATAGCAACTGATCAAGAGATCCAAGTAAATTATCAGTATTTACAGATAATGAAGAAAATGCTCAATGAGGTCCCACTGGATCTACAGAGACCCAAATCTAGCTGTACAAACTAGTCACAAATTACAACAAGAAGGAAGTAATACTGAGGCAGGAAAGCTTTCAAAACATAAAAATCTACACAGCAAAATCACAACTATGGCAGATAGGAAGGAAAAGAAGAAAGTTTTAGCCAGTGCTGAGCAGCTAGAAAATAAAACCTCTGGTGGCTTCCAGAAAGAAAAATACAAAACAAAGAATTTTAAATTGTTGCTAATCACAAAAGGGATTTGGGAGCTATTTGTATAGAAAACTCCATCGTCTGTGACAAGAAGAGACAAACTGAATATTACAACTATTATCTTATGAGTAGAGAACAAACCAGGAGAACATGGTGATGCTATTTCACAAATCTCAAATAGATGTGTTTGTGGTCGTTCATTTCAAAGACTAATGGAGTAGCACTAGAGAAAACACAGAGAAAGTGAATAACAGTGATCAAAAACAAGTAATGGTTTCCATTCAAGAGAAGTGGAATAAAACATGCCTCCTTTCAAAAGACATTATTAAAGGTAAGTTTAGCATAAAATTAGTAGTACGGAGATAGTGATTCATTGTTTCTCAGAAGTGCAAAACCTTATATAGTAATTGGAAAAAAATGGAGAAAACACTTCTTTTTTTTGCATGTTGCTTAATTGAATTGCTGAACTCATTGCTGGAGGGAGCTTTGGAAACCAAAAGTAGAGAGATTCGAAAAGGGATTACGCAAATGTTTGGGGAAAACACCCATTTTTTTGCCACTGAATTCAGTGATCTAAAACGCTTTCATAGCTGATTGTCAGGATCACTTTTTATCATCCTGTTTTTTGCACTCTTTCTCAGAAAAGTTGCAACTGGTCACCATACAGAAAGCAGAAACAGATGGACCATTGGTCTGACCAGATCTTATAGACTTTTGGTGAAACTTTTGCTTTGAGGGTATTCAGTGTCATGCTGAGACAACATCAGTTGAGCAACGTGAGAAGTTCAGTGTAAAAATAACATCCCTTTCAAAGTATTCTTTCCATTTTTATCTACCACCCCTCTCCACCCTCTCCACTGTGGCAAGCATGCCAACAGCTAAAAATACATAGGTCCATAAATAACATCAGGACCAATTATGTGCGGCAGTGGTTCGCTTGTACCATAGTTGTACACATCACTTCTGTTAATCCATCTTACCAGTTCATAATTTACAGCTGCTCCTTCCAAGTACTCTGGTAACTGTATAGCAGTGCCAGAAATACTGAAATCCAGCAAAGTCCGGCTTTGTTAGATTAAAAGTAGAACTCTTAATTCTTCAAAGATGCGTCATTAAACACATTCTCTTACAAGTTTACGTCTAATGAAAAGTGAGACCAATTAAATGGTCTTCTGGTCATTAGTATAGAAGCTTTACAAAGAGAGAGAGCCAGTTTTGAAATGAACAATTCCAAGCTATACAAATTAAAACTACCTTTTTTCCTCCTTGCACTATGTTAGTAGGCAGGAGGAGTAAACTTTGCAAACGCGTGTGCCAGTGCAAACATGCTTACTGCATTTATTTATATGGCTGCCCTTGTTTTGAAACAACTAATTTATTTTCACAGTGTATCTGTAGGGTAAACCTATGATAGCTGTGACTATCCCACAAGCATTGTGTATTTGTGATAATTCGGCATTTATTATAACACTGAAAAGAGGCAGCATATGTGAGAAATCAATTCATTTCATTCATCCGGTTCCAAGGGTTGAGGAACTTTGGATATCAGGAGACACAAACGATGAAGAAGATTTTTCTCTTCTAAAACAACTGTTGGTAAGAAAGCTAAGCAGCCATTAGGTGGTGCCAAGAATTGATACAGAAAGAGAGTCACTTTCTACCTTGTACATTCATATTTGCAAGATAACCAGGAGCATGGGTATACTTATTTAGCTGAGAAAGCTGTCACCAACAGTCTATTGGTTTGTGACCAACTTCATACTGGTGAGAGTGCACTGTGCAGAAATAGGTCAACTCACAAAATCAGATGCTAATTGAAAAAGTGCATGAAGTGAGTATATTTTTTTACATGTGTTAAAGTTAGACTTGTGTTATTTGGATTGAATAAACTAAACTACTACTTTCTGTGTAATATCATGACCTTCCAGGGCCTTTATTTATCATCACAGTGTTTTGGGGGAAAAAAAAAAAAGCCTTAGAATCCCAGTATTATTCTTCTATGAAAGAACTGTTCATTGCATTACTGTTACAAAAGTATTATTTCATTGCCATTCTGTATACACCTCATGGTTAAAGGACTGCAAATTTCATTTGCTGGCAAGTTTTGTTTCATTACATGAAATGTATGAATTTGAGTTTAAACTATTATAATACGGAATAACCTTTCCTGTTTTTAAAATGCTAATGAGCAACAGAACTTGTATCTAATATTAAACTCATATTTCTGAGGCTTTTTACCTAAATAAGACATATACTCTGTCTCTGATTAAAACTTAACACGAGCCTGTAGAAATAACATGCATGTTAAAAATCTCTAAATTTCCATCACAGTGAACTGAAAGCTACTGATGTCTTCTGATCATGATATCTGAGCAGTGGCACGTGGGAAGAGATTGCCAGAAAATCCTGAGACTAAAAGATCCAGCCAAAGAATCTTGGCCAAATATTAAATCACATAATCCATATGAGTAGTAAACATTTGTTGGCTCAGTTATCACTGTCAAAGTGATGGCTAAGAATGGGGGAAAAAAAAGATCATTCATTTTCTATGAAGGACTGCCTGGGAATGTGAACTGAAATATTCAGTATAGATGGATGAATTGCTTTCCTTTGCATGCTTTTTTCTAAGTATGTAGTATTTCCTCTGCTGCATTATCCTAACTCTAAGAAAAACTTTATCATCCTTTCTGCACAGTTAATGTGAACTTAAAATAAAGGGATATAGAGTGTATTTGTATGCAGATAAGCTACAGACTTCCATCTGAAGAGAGAGGAGATAGTTTATTCAGGGGAAATGTTTATAATGCAGATTCTGGTAAACTACATTATCCTAAGGATTTAAAAGTAAGTCTTCTGTAATCATTCCATGGTTACTGAGCATACTTTAAAATGTATTATTTTAGCATAATTTATTTCATACATATTTGTCTTTGTCTGTAACTTACATTAATAATCAGTGTTTTGAAAAGCAGACTGTACAGACAGGACTGTTCAATGACATGTTTGCTGGAGCCTACTTTCTTTCAATTAAGACCTTCTGGTTATGCATCATTAGCGGATAATATTTTTATATCAAGTTTTGAACAATGAGTTGATGTAAAAATCTGAATATTAGGTAAATGGAGATATGAACACTGAGACAGATTAGGAATTAAAATATAAAATCAAGTAACTTCAATGTAAACATTTAAATCATAGTCATTAATGAGGAAAGCACCTGTGTCAGAGTTTCCACTTCAAATCTATTCTTATCACTGCAGCCAGAAGTACTGATAAGATGTCATGAGTTAAAATAGAAAGGCAAGAGGGGATATCTTTACACCTACCTCTTTCCCTATGAAAACACCGTTGTTAAAATAACTGGTGTAGTGTGCCAGTTGTGATCGTTCTGAAATTGCAAAACATGTGGGAGGGGGAAGAAAAAAAAAGATTTTTTTAATCAAGAATTTTTAAGTATATTTCACTGTATTCTGGGACTAAAAAAATTAGGAATTTAGGCTATGAAATCAGCCAGGACTGACCAAAGGAATTCTTGGCTGAGCAGCTGGGTCATTTATGCCTAAGCACAAAAGGAAGTTGCTTAGGCCAGAAACTCATAGGGGCAGCAGAGGCGCTTCCCAAGGAAGCTCCTTTAGTCCCTTGTCTCTGCACTCACTTGGCTCTAGTGTGCATCTGCCCCTATTCCTGCTTCCATGCTGTTGAAAAGAAAGGCTCTTGTGAGTGAGGTTATTCTCTCCAGAAACGCAGTGTAGGAAGTTGGCGATACAGCTTTATTTCTCCCATTCCCTTTGTTTCTTCTCCTTGGATTTTGATTGTATCTTGGTCTGGGCAATGAAGTTGGGTCCCTCCAGTGCTGATCTTTTTGGTTTCCATAGAGTCTTTCAGGAATTTCAAACAGTTTTTTTTCTTTTCAGGAGGAACAATTTTTGCACTGGATAATGCTTTCTTGTCAAAGCAAAGAATGATGTCAGGGCTTTTACACAAAATTACTGAAATTTCTAAAGTTTGGAATTTTGGGATGTAAAGATATTAATGGAAACAATAAAATGCAGATGAATTTTTGAATCTTAACAAAAGCATTTTTTAAGAAGCCTGAAAATCTACTTTTTTTCTTAATATCAGAAATGAAATAAAATTCCCCACACTTGCAACTTACTGTGGGACAAAAATCCTAGGTTTAGGCCTGGTATCTGACTCATAGAAAATATTATTTTGAATTCCTCTACACCATGTAAGGAAAGTGTCATTAGTTTACTCAGAGCTTTTGTATTCAGAATTCAGTGAGGAAACTGAGCTAGAATCAGTTATCATGGCTTTTTCCACAGATTCTTAAACTTCATAAAAAGTCATCTCGAGCTGAATGCAGCTGTACTCTGGCTGAGAAAATGTCTTCATTGTCAACTTTCTCAGACTGTATAGAGAAGGTTAGAAATAAAGCTGAAGTATCAAAATGATTGTCTTTTAAATTCTGGTACTTAGCTGGATACCCAACTAGTATTTGAAAAGAACCACGTGTGAAAAATGTGTTTTAATTGGAGGCATTCCAAACCATCATTTACAAGGCTTGAAAGGCGTAATGAATGTTTGAAATAACTAGGTCAGTTCTTCCTTTAAATTTATCCACATAACAATATATATATTTCAGTTTCCACGAATGAAGCATTCAATTGTAATGTTTCCAATCAAATTCACACTTACATATTTCAAGTTTATTACAAATCTAACATCTCCTTATTTTGTCACAGTTATTGAAGTCAATCACAGGACAGGCTGGGAAGTCAAAGGTAAGGATAAGGTAAATTTGATGTTATAGAACAATTCTGACACTAGTGAGTCCATGGCAAAACCCAGTGATTTCGGTAAAATCAGGAGTGACCATCTTAGAAGATCATGTAGATACTCATTGAGAGGACGATCATCTCATGCATCTGCTTTGTACAAGGTTCCGAGATTATGTGACATTATACATGAGGAATGTCATGAAAAACACCATGATGATAATTAATGTTTTTAAGATAATTACTATACTGAATCAAATAGTAAACAAATAGAAAAATTACTTAGTTTAGGGAATATACATCAATAGAATAGCCAGAAGCTGTCAGGAGTTGCTCAGTGCAATGATGTGAAGCTTCTGTGTCTCTTTCCCCACATCCAGCAAGGCTTAGCATACCTTTCCAACAGATGTATGTGCCCACATGAACATATTTATAAGCATGTATGCATAAATGCATAAAAAAAAATATATGTAGGCATATATGTACATACATATGTAGGTATACGTATATGTGTGTATAGATATGCATACAGGGCAGGTTGCAGAGAAACACATGATATTCATGCAAATATGAACATTAATGGCATGATCCTGTTCACTATCTTCGCTATGGCTTGTGGCTATAGTGGATTCTTTATATATTATTTTGTAGTATTACAGGGAATGATTTCCCCGATGCCTACAAAGAGGCTAGACTCAATGAAATGACACAACTTTGTTCAGGAATCCCCAAAAACCCTTGCTGGGAAAACTTGAGATAGTGTTTGCAGCGTGAAGAAAGGGCATAAACTCTGTGGACAAACAATGGGCTGATATATGCTGATTGATAGGAATGACTTTCAAGTCTGTATGGGACACGAAAGAGAAGAACACTAAAAACAGTGAGAAAGCATTTAGCTTGAGGAGGGAAACAAGCTGTGTAGGATCTTTCAGATGTATTTTAGTCCTAGAGCAGGGGATACAGTATAGCAGAAAACTGAGTCAAGAGGTGGGTACAAGCAGAATGACAGGTGAGAACATAACCTAATTTGTTTCTGCTGAAGGGAAATTGGAAAAATGCAGTAAAGTGAGAAAAAAGGAAGCTGCATAAGTGGAGGAGGGAGACAATCATATTTGGATCCATTGTTTCCTAGGTGACAAGATCAGGGAAGGGATTTAGAGCTGATTCATGTGATATATAAAAGTTAATAGGAGTGCACCCCAAATTATTGGGATTGGGAGAAGTGAGAGGAACACAGGAAGACAGGAAGAGATCAAGGCTGCAGCTTTACTGACTGGAATTAGTCTTGCTTTCCTTTGTTTTCAGTTGCTCTAGTGTTCTTATAAACCTGCTAAACACTGTAAGATCTTTAGGTGACCAGTTCTTTAGGGTGTCTCCAACAAATGCTTGTTTGTAGCAGGCAATTCTGTTTGCCTCGTATATAGGCATTAAACTGGCTGTGGTAAAAATATTTGAAATTCTAGAGAATGTATTGAAGTCAGTGAACCTCAAACATTTATGGAGGCCAATAGAAATCTGGAAACACCAAAAGTCTAACATGTACCAAATGTGAGGAAAAAATTAGGCTCACACGTTTTCCATGTTCTGCTGCACAAATGTGAAGAATGCATCTGATACTCCTGCTGCTGTTAATATACTACATTCACCACATGAGAGGGGAGATGGCTTGTTTTATCCATCTTATCCTACAATTCTGGACTCCCTACAGCATCACCCCAAGCAACTTTCTTGGTATGCTGAGGCAGCAACTGACCCAAAGATGTCCATGACTGCCCAGAGAAGTGGTTGAGTCACCATCCCTGATGGTGTTCAAGGAATGCTTGTACTAAGATGTCGTACTAAGGGATGTAATTTAGTGGTGAAATATTGCTGATAGGTTGATGGCTGGACTTGGATGATCTTGGAAGTCTTTTCCAACCTTGGTGATTCCATGATTCTATGCCTCAGTATAGGCAGCACCTACAGCTGTCTGCAAGGGATGACCTTGTTTGGTAGTGGGTCTCAAGATTGTCTAGCACTGATGATGCAAGATCAGATTGAGCTGGAGTTTATGAATAGCATGGACCATGCATGACATCATGTTTTTTTTCCAATTGTTTCTTGTGAAATTTCACTTTATATATTTGGGCAATCTCTTACAGTCAGCAGCATGCTCTGCTCATCCTCTAGCATTGTATTAGACACAAGATTCCAAACAATCCCTCTGCCAGGATACATGTAATCTGTCAGGTAGTGGCAGACAAAACTCAGTGCCCTGCCGGAAACGGTTAGGGAAAAAAATTACTAATTTTCTATCCATGAAAATCAAAAGCTATATTAAATGCATTTAATATATCTGAGAAAAAGTTAAGTATATTTTTATGGGTTTTGTCTTCTAAATTTACAGGCATTAATGAAGCATCATGCATTATAAATATAAGACTTTATTTAACAAAAATGCTCTAGACTACAGTATATAATCCTGAGTCAATGTTCTTAACATTTTTTAAGTTTTGGGCCCATACCTAGATGGGGTAATTTTGAGGGTTTATATTTCGTGTATCTTATAATCTTGAAAGGTAGTGGTTTCAGAACCCATGAAGGAAATTTTTGAGAAATCTTTTGTATATTTTCAGACATCTTGCTAAAAAACCTTGTCTTTTTCAGCCCAACCATTTATTCTATATGCTGTTAATTAAATGTTTTGCCTTAAAGTATTACTCATTAATCTGGGTGACTATATTTGGCATTTAGATTTTAGAAGAATAAGCATACCTTATTTGAATATTTCAAACAATTGATTTTGAGCCCCCTAAATGCCTCTTAGGGAAGCTGGAATTCTGTAATTCTTACTGGAATTGCAGTCTAAGTCCACGAAGGTGTACTAGGGTGAGGGTTGTGACGATGAGACTATGTTTCCTGACACAGAATGTGGACCTACTGCCCAAACTAGAAAATTACTCCTTTACTTCAATCTGACTTAAAAGGAAACTTTTATTATCAATCAAAAAGAAACAAAATCTGTAGGGGAAATGGGTACTCAACTTTTGGTCTGCTTAATAGCCACTGTCAGACCATTCGTGAGCACCAGAATGCAAAAAGCTGCAACTAGACAAAACTGTTAGTCAGATGAAGGTCCTTTTTAAAATCCTGTTCGATTGCTTTGAAGAGCAGCACAGGCAAATTCCTTTCTAGCTTTACTTTCTTCTTGATTTTTTTTATACACAAAATTCAGCAATTCTTATGGAATTGATTGATCATGGTGTCAAATGCTTCTGCTCAAGAAAGCCTACATTTTGTTTAAATGTCTAGGATTTTTTGTTTTGGGTTTTCTTTTGCAAAACAAATAATCCATCGGTGACTTTTTTTTTTTTTTTTTTTCCAAAGGGATTAGAGTTCTTCCATTTCAAAGTATCAGCTACTCCTGATCTTTCCCATTGTCAACTATACAGTGAATTTCAGGTACCAGAAATAGGCTGTAACCTGTGTCATTTACAGTCTCATTTTTTCACTGTATTGAATTTTATTTAAAAATAAGAATTACTGTATTTTATATGTAAAGAAATGATTTGTATCTAAAATCTTACTTGTGCAAGTCAAGGTTGAACTCTTCTGTGCAACAGTGTCTTGACTGCATGTTTGGCCATTTGCAGAATCATTTTCCCTTGAATAATGCATTATAACTTTCTAAACATGGTAAGCTGAAGCTGTTTAGTCAAATTCAAACTCCATCTAGACTGTGCCTGCCAGTTACACAGAGATCTGGAAGTCCTGCAGCTCTGGTCTTTTCCTGAGGACCCATCACAGTTCCTGACATGGTTCCACCTGGGCCCTGCATGCATCTTTAGCAGGGGACAATCAGTGCAGGCATTGCACAGTAACTCTCACTTCAACCCCATGCGTGCCTGCTCAAGAGATTCCTCTGTGAGGTACTGCTAGCCTGCAGCCCTTAGAACCACACAGAGATCTGAATGCAGAGGACCTTCATCAGCATGGATTATTTGTTAAGATGTTGTTCGTTGATAATCAGAACATAGCCACAAAGAGCTTTAAAAAAAGGTTGCCATATAACACATAAAGATGCAAACTGGCTTGGGGCTTCATAATTCTATTTTATAAAAAATGGGCTATTTTGGTCTATGGCCCAAAATATCTATGGTCAAAGAAAATAGAAACAATAGAATAAGGAACTCCTGAAATGCGTATAATTCTAGCTCAGCTTTTTATTTACAAAATACCATGTTGCCATGACACAATTGTTACCTACTATGTGAAAATATCTTTCTTGAAATTCCATAGTTGAAATTACTTTCCTTTGATGATCATCCACCTTCCAGCTTGCAACCTAGCTATTTTGTTCTGAAACAGAAATGAGACAAAATATCTGCTGAGCCCCTCTCCCCCCCACATTGTTTCCAAGAGAAAATGACCATGCTCTTCTACTTCTGTGCTGAGAATAACTTAAATTTGCATTAGAAATAATAAATTCAAAGCTTTGAAACTTTGATATAAAATTTCAGTACTAACATATTTCAAATGCTTTCTGTTTCAGATTTATGTTGAAGGTACTCGGGTCCTTTGGGAACAACTTGTAAGTACTATTGAATCATTAGTATTTCTTTACAGTAGGGACTATTATCTTCACAGTATTTCTGAGACAGCTTTATAGTGGAAACCTATAGAACAAAGAAATATAGATTCAGGAGAATCAACACAATATCACCATTATAAATTTTGAATACTGCAACTGCTACTTCTGCCCACCTGGAGGAGCAGTGCTTTCAAATGAAGTACAAGAAGTTACCCAAAAGATAAACTTCTTTCCCTGTATATGGAACATATATACATACACATATGTATATGTGCATGTATATGGAACCTCTTACAGATGCTTTATGTTATTTTAAAACTAACTCCTGATTTTTCAATGACTAATTACTAATCTTCTCAGGTTTTATTGTACGCATTTTTTCCATTAGAACTTAGTTATAATTTTGAAACTGTTTTTGAAATTCCCAGATAGTAAATGTTTACAAGATGTTTTATGCAGACAGTAACAGAAAATGTAAAGAATTATCTTCTCATCTTAACTGCTTCTGGTCAGTACTACACACAAGGTAGTAAAGAGATAGCACTGAAGGACAGTCTTACAGATTCTCTGATGTTTATTTTCTCAGCTTCAGTCACCAATTAAAACCATAAAATCTTATAAATAAATCCTGCATGTCAATTAGCTGAAGCAATTGTGACTCAATATTTAATAATTATTAAGTAGTTTCTATACAGTGATAAGCTGTAGTGATGATTAATGAAATGGTGCACACTTCTAACTACATCCACGCTGTCTTTGGTAACAATGTCCAAGTGTGCATTTGAACTCCTACTCCTAGTGGTGTGCACTATGCAGCCACACCATAGAGGCCTTAGGGCCTGCAGCACATATAACTGCATTCACACCACACTTGTGCCATCATGTACTCGGGTGTGAAAGTTGCCACAGCCCCTTTGTGCTGCTACCGTCCTTACTTGCATGCACACCATTCCCAGCCCCCTTCCTCCTGTCCATCTGCTGGTAACCTCCCACATGCCAGTAATGCCTTTGCCCGTTAATCACAGGTCTCAGACCAACTTCTGCTCTGAAGTTACTCCTGCTCTCTTTGAAGAGCCTGATAGTAAATTGGCACATAGAGCTGGTATGTTTGACTTCAGCATCCCTGTCCCTTTGCAGTAGAGTCCTTTAAGGAGGTATGAAGACCTTTTGTTTGTTTTGACCATACAGCTCTGAAGCTGGAATTATTGTTCCTTTGTTATGTACTGGAGAAGACATTTAGCAATTGACCCTTGCTGACACTTGTCATGCCTTTGAGGAAGTTATGGAGATCTGCCACATCC
This sequence comes from Chrysolophus pictus, assembly GCA_037305975.1. Lineage (NCBI taxonomy): Eukaryota > Metazoa > Chordata > Aves > Galliformes > Phasianidae > Chrysolophus > Chrysolophus pictus. The sequence goes on along the minus strand of CM074580.1, from coordinate 44,742,235 downwards.
TATCCCTGGCAGGACCCATAATGGAGCCAGTGTGTACAGAAAATCAGGGAACCAAGCAGGAAATGTGTATGATCAGGAGGGCTTCAGTGTTACTATTGAGGCATGCCAAAACAACTTGGGTTGTATTTCTAGCAAAACTCTGTTTTTGCATTTTGCCTAATTATCTTCACTTTTGGCTAGAGAAGAGATGCAGGGTGAAGACAGTGTGCATTTCCTGCCCTAAATACCAGCCTCTGTTACTGCAGAACTCATCCACAGATTATAAAGCTGGATGCCAGCTTCTCACCTCTGCTTGGTAGCTTTGTATGCAAAATGGAAAGTGCTAGTGCAGACTGGGATGATGACTAAAGTAGCCTTTCTCATAGCAGGATGTGTCTCTGATCTGCCTGCTATTTACATTACCTAGCTGCAGCTTGTATCATCATTTGTGCTCTGTGCAAGTCTGGAATTATTTGCATTTTAAGGCCATCATTGTCACGAATGTTAGTGACTCATTTTTTAGTATAATGGCTGATTCTGAAATGCTTCCTTCAAAAAGCTCAACTCATTTTCCTCCTTTTTTTTCCCTAAACTTTTTTTCAGGTTTCTGACATTTTATTATTAACATGCAATATTATTAACATGCATTAATGCATATTATCAACATGCAAAAGTACTGTTAGTTCCACCATCTTTTATCCAGGAAACTGAGCATAAATTTACACAGGTCTAGTCCAGTTATCCCAGAGAACTACTGTAATTAAAGTATCAAGCTACTGAGACTCTGTATGCGTGTTTACACACAAGTGTCTATGTGCCTCTCTGTCCATGTACCTGTCTTGCTCTTGCTCTGACCATGTCCCTTCTTCTCCCCTTTCCTCCTTATTCACTTATGTTCCAAATTCACTTATGTATTTCTTCTCCACATAAACTGGTAAGAGTTTCAACAGTTCCCATTCCAGGATGGGAATTAGGAAGTTATTTTAATAAAAAATTATTATTTTTATTAAAAAAAAAAAAAAAAAAAAAGTATAGCACTAGTTACTAAGTTTTAGGTGATGAAGTAGAGACATAATAAGAAAACTGAGGTATTTTTTTCTGGTGGACTTTCAGAGCTTCTTGGGAATGAGTTTAATGACACAGATCATTAGCAGTGGGGTTGGACTAGATGGTCTTCAGAAGTCCCTTTTCAACCCCTTTGATTCTGTAATTTTATGATATGTGATCTCATATTTCTGCCACTCTATCCATCATTTTCTCAAAAGACCACCAGTTGTCAAGTCTAAGAGTCGTAGTTCAACCAACTGTTGTAGTTCAAGTTACAGATAAAGTATTGGAAATCTTGTACAAAAAAAAAAAGAGAGGTGTACATGGGAGCAAAAGTTAGCAATAAGAAGTCTGCCACAGAAAAAGGAAAAAAAAAATGCCATAAGATCCTACTAATGAGGGTTAGAAATACAGCCAAAAGGCACAATAATAAACATAAAAACTGAACAATGCACTGTGTAGAGACAGCTAACATAATTCAGATGTCTCCATTCCCCCTTCAGAAAAAGGGGAATTTTCACTATCAGATAACAAATGACCCAAACACATTCTCTACATCCAACAGCTTCAGCAGTGCTTTGAATTCTTCAGTCTTTGATGATCAGGCCTACATATTTAGATAACTAGCATTTTTCCAGAGGGGCATGAAAGAATTCAAAACAAATACAGCCTTTGCATGACTATGCAGTTGCACAGAATTCTCAAAAGGAAACTGCTTGCAAGATCAGGGCCTTTCCAGCTTAATGTGGAAAATTAAGATATTATTAGGGGTTGAAAGAAAAGAGATGACATTTCTGTTGAGGGAATTCATACGTGCATGATGCAGGAGAAAGAGTTACAGAATTTTAACTGCTGACATACCCAGGCTCAGATCTGTGGTTTAGGCACAAAAACAGGGTTACTGCTTCTAGGGGTTTGGTGGAGGGATGTGAAAACTGAGCACTAGCATGTGAGACATGATTCATAGGGCATGTGCAAACGGTGCATAGTGCAGGAATCTGAGATGTTGCAGTGAGCTAGCTCTGGATCTGCAAAGGAACAAAGTTACTTATATGGTCCTTTTTTTCAATTTCTTGAGATCTTTTAACAGTGAAGACAACAGAATTAAAGAGCATGGCATTAAAGCTATTTTTAGTCCTGATGTTACGTTCTTACACAGCTTGCAAGCTTACAATATACCTGAAGAGTACTAGATATCACGCACACAGCATGATGTAAGAAGTTTGTTTTGGGTTTCTTCTTCATTGTGCAGCCTGGCTTCTTTCAGAGCTGCCTTTGCATGTCTACCTGTAGGCATGAGCTCATATTTGACTATCTGAATGCTCCTATTTAGAAGGTGTACATCACAGCACATCCAAGACATCCCTAGCTGACCACAGCTCATCCATCAGCTCTTGAGTCTGTCTACTGCTCTGAGTTTTAAGGCAAAGTGTCACTGTTTTCCTTAAAAATACGGTGGTGACTGCATTCAGTAGGCCAACCTGTCTTGTTTCTGACCATTGGGTCCTGAACAGTATTTGTAACTCTTTCAGGCTCTCTGTGTTACAGTTTTTATTCAAAGAGATTTGGCATTGAATTTCTAATTGTTATAATGCATCCTAAATAGCAGCAGTCCTACTTTTGGTTTCTGTGTAGTCGTCTACAATCATCTCCCCTGACTGATGATTCCGTTGGAGCTGTGCCTATCTCCACACATCAGTCTCATGCAGTGTGAGTCTTCTTGACAGATTACACAGCCAAGCTTCCGGAAATGTATCTGAGAACAATCCAAATATATTATACCTGCACCTTCATCTTCATGAGCAACTTTGTAATTTAACAAGAAATAAAATACACTTGACAAATTCTTTTTCTATAAAGTCACATCAGCTGCTACTGCTGTACTGCCATTTCATAACTCGCTATGTCCTGTATCAGCATTTGTTGTTGGTTTTATTCATGACAGATAAATTAGTTTGTTATTATCTGTGTCTTCAGTTGTCCAAATTGAATACTTATAGTCAGTTTTCATGACTTACGGAATTCCTGCAGTAATTAGAGCTTTATTGGAAATGTATATGATTTCATACTCCTTTAATACTCTCAAATTGAAGTTCTTTAGGACTCACATACTTTAGAATGTTTCTCTTTAAGTTATGTTGTTCAGTGCCAATACTAATAATGACAAGGAAGGTACTCAGTCATTTTGATATACTGTAAGTCCATCATACGTTTTTTCAGTGATCGGATAAAACTGTTATCTGTATCTATTTAGATATATTGGCCTACAGTACTGTTAAAATTTAGAAAACTAGAATTATTCCTAAAATTACCAAGCACACTTGTTCTCATCCATTTTTCTGTGCTTTATAACTTTTCTTATAATGATTGCTGTCTTTCCTACTTGTACATCTTTACTTCTGACTGCCGTGTTTGCTTCCCCACAAAACTAGAAATGCATTTTGCTGAATGTCTTTTTTCATGACAACATCCTGGCTTAAATCACTCAACTTCATTTTTATTCCCGCTGCTTTGACACATTTTTTTCTAGTTTTTCTTCTCACTCAGTCATTCATTTTCTGAAAGGAGAAAGACATCGCCAGTGTCCACTTGTGTGTTATCCACATGCTCAGGTGAACTCCTTCAGGCTGGTAATTACCTTATCTTTACCAAAATAAATTCTGAAGTTGTAAATTTCTCCAATAGGACATTTTTTTCTTTTTGTCAGAAAATCATGAGCTATGATTTTTAAGAGCTCTAGTAATCTTTTACTGCTTAGCTCCAAATTTACTGCTTAGCTTCTAAGCTCTGAAGTTCCACATAATAACAATGTAATTTTTCTTGCCAAAATTACTAGCGAGTGTTGAAAAATGTTCTTTAGTCCTACTGACATGCAAGTAGCCCTCACTATAAAACTCCTCTTAGGTTTATTCCTTAGTATATTGATCCATGTGAATTTACTTTTCTATAGGTATGGTAAGTTTAAAACTGTATTCAGTCTTCCATTTCTTTGTATGTTACTCAGCACCTGGTGAGCCAAAGTCTGCATGGACAAGGTCCTTGAACTGATGGAGCCTGACCTTTTAACTCAGTTAATGACCTTTCACCATCCCCAAAGATATTTCACAATCCTTCAGATCTCTGGAAATGGAGAAGGAATTAAGACATAACCTGGCATGCTTTTGCCTTTTAAATCATGACCCTAAGGGAAAACAAAGCAAAACAAAACACGTGTCTTTTTCTTTTGCATCTGCCTTTAAGGATGAGAAGATACACTGGACACCCAGCCTTTCTTCTGGAGTCACTTAGGTGGAAACATTTGGGGAAAAAAAAAAAAGAAAAAGAAAAAGAAACTGCTTGCCAGATACAACGAGAATTTGGTTAAAACCTGGCAAGTAGGCACTACAGTTGGACAAAGCATTATTTAGACTGATATGAAAATAATACAATTAAAAGAAGCAAAACTGAACATTTTCACAAAGCAACCTACACAAACTGAAATCTGATCAAACCTCCTGTTCTCAATTTACAAAACAAACAAAAACACATAAGAATCATAACTGCAGCAAACTGCAGTCTATGCTTGATCTGATGCCCACAAGTACAATTTGTAAATTGTGAGCAAATGTTACAGTCCCATGGAGATTTCTCTCACTGACATCAGTGTTTTTTGAAGTCACAGGAATGCACCTGCAGATGCGCCCTGGAGGAGCCTTGGCACAGCACCTCTCAGGGTGCCCACCTGGGGCCCTGTGGTGGCAGCAGCAGTGAGTGGAGTACTTCACCTTCTCGCACTAGTCTTTCCAAACCATTCACTGTGTTAGCCAGCAGCACTACATGGAGAACTGAAGACAACTTGCCTTCAGGCACGTTATGGATGTCTGAACAATATTCTTGAAGTTTATCATAGAATATCCCGAGTTGAAAGGGACCTACAAGGATCACTGAGTCCAACCCCTGGCTCCACAAAGGACCACCCAACATTCAAACTCAGTGTCTGAGAGCACTGTCCAAACGCTCCTTGAACTCTCTGGAGCGTGGGGCTGTGCACAATGCCCTGGGGAGCCTGTTCCATGCCCACAGGCCTTCAGTGCAGAACCTCTTCTGAACACAGAGCTTGACCCACCCCAGACAGTTCCATGCCTCAGGCCCTGTCGCTGTCACACAGAACAGAGCTCAGCGCTGCTCCTCCGCTCCCTGTGAGGAGCTGCAGCCACCATGAAGCCTCCCCTCAGGAGGAGTTGGACTGAACACACCAAGGGGCTGCAGCTGTTCCTCATATATCTTTCCCATCTTCATAGCCCTCATTTGGACACTAATACTTTTATGTCTTTCTTACACCGTAGTACCCAGAACTGCACCCAGTGCGGGAGGTGAGGCTGCACAGAGCAGAGCAGCAAGGGACAACCCCTCCCCTCACCCGCTGGCAGTGGTGGGCCTGGTGCACCCCAGGGGACAGTCGGCCCTATGGCTGCAAAGGCACACTGCTGGCTCATGTCAGCTTCCATCTACCAGAATGACCAGTTCCAGCTTCATATCCCCCAGTCTGCCAGGCTAGGCCCATCCCAGGTGCAGAGTCTGGCACTGGCTCTTGTTAAACTTCTTATGGCTGTTGACTACCTATGCTCTCTCTGCAAGGACTCCCTGCCCTCAAGAGAGGGCATTGCACGTAGCATACCCAGTATGCGATCTTAAATGTGCTCTAACGCAGAGGTAATGCACTGTTTGTGCACGCTGCCAGCCTGCTGTGCCCTTCGCAGGGCAGTCTGTCAGACACGCTGGGACGCTGGCAACAGCAGCAGCAGAACCAGAGACTCAACAGCTTGTTCGTTATTACAATGGTTACAGCCTATCCCTGCCGGTGGAGGTCCAACAGCCGCTCAGTCAGCAGCTGTTTAACTCTTGGTTCGCAGTTATATTGGAGAAGGGAAAAAGGAAAAAAAAAAAAAAAAAAGATAATAACAATAAAAGCTTTTCAGGAAGCCGGGTCCGGGTGTTCCGCGGAGCCCTAACACGAGGTCACGGTGCAGCGAGGACAGGCAGAGGTAGAAGCGGCTCCCCAGGAGCGGGACTCAGCGGCGCTTTCCCACCAACCCACACATACACACACTCGCGCGGCGCCCACGTCCGGGCCGGGCCAGGCGCCTCCCGCCCGCGCCGGCTGAGCTGAGCGCGATCCCGGCGGGGCGCTGCGGGAGGCGCGGCAGGGCTGTACGGGTGCCGCCGAGCACGCGCGGAGCCGAACCTCGTGGCACGACTCGCCCCCATCCGGCTGCCCGCTCGGCGCTGCTGGCCCTTTAAATGCTGGCCGGCGGCCCGTGCCGCTGCTGGCTGGGAGACCCCGCGCCTCCAGTGAGAGGTGAAACCAAGATGGCGGCCGCGCAGTGACTGAGCCGGAGACAGAGGCGGAGGGAGCAGGGCTGGACGGGCCGCGCCGCTGCCGTTCGCCCCCTCGGCGGGGCCGGGCCAAGCCGAGCCGAGCGCCTCTCTGCCGCCGGGCGTCGGGAGCGCGGCCGCGCCGCGGGGCGCGCTGAGGAGTCGGGACTGAGCCGACGCAGCTGCACCGGGAGGAGGAAGAGGAGGAGGAGGAGGAGGAAGAAGAACATGGCGGCGGTGTCGGGCTGGGAGTGAAGCCGCCGCCTGCGACCGGAGCCCATGGGGGAGCCGGGGCGCTGAGCCCGCCCGCCCGCCTCATCCCGCCCCGGGCTAGCAGCGCCCGCCGGTCCCGGCCCCGCGGGAAGGAGGGCGGCTCCGCGGCGCCCCGCGCCGACGGACGCGAGCGAGGGGCTCCGGGCCTGGGCGGCCGCCGCACAAAGAGCCGCGCTCAGGCCGGGCCGGGCGGCCCCGCTCCCGCCCGCCTTTCCCGCCCGCCTCAGCCCGGCCTCGGCGCTTCCCGCTCGGGCCCCGGCCTGCCGGCCGCCCGCCGCCGCTTCCGCCGCCCCGGATCCGCGCCTTCTCCGCGCGCCGTCCCCCGCCGCCTCTCCGCGCGGAGCCCTGCCCGCCTTTTGTGGCCGGACCCGGAGCAGCGCCTCTCCCCGCCGTTCCCCGCGCCTCGGCCCTCCGCGGACATGAGGATCTCATCGGGGCGCTGAGCGGCGGGACGAGTTGCTCTCCCGGCGCGGCCGCGTGGGGCTGCCGCCCTCCCTCCCGCTGCCCCGCGAGGGGGCCCGGCCCCCGGCCGCCCGCGCGCTCCCTCGGCCTTCGCGAAGCGGCGCGGTGGCCGCGGTGCCGGCGGCACGATGACTGACACCCGGCGCAGGGTGAAGGTTTACACGCTGAACGAGGACCGGCAGTGGGACGACCGAGGCACGGGGCATGTGTCCTCCTGCTACGTGGAGCGGCTGAAGGGCATGTCCCTGCTAGTCAGGGCGGAGAGCGATGGTGAGTGCGCGCCGAGCTCTGCGGCCTCGTGCTGCCCTGGAAAGCCCTGGGCTTAGCTTTGCGTGCCCGAGTGTTTCGCAGCGTAATTCAAACGTGGTCACTGCGAGCAAGCGGGCTTCGGGCGTTGTTCGCTCTTCTTACTCCGCGTGGGGGAAACGGAAGGCTGCCATCGACTGCGGGCGTAGTAGGCATTGGGTTCACGGTGAATACGCGGCGTTTCGTACCAGCGCGGTCAGGTCTGGTTGTGAGCCCGGTGCGGGTGTGGGCATCTCGTGATCCATCTCCAGATGCCCGGCGTGCTCCCTGTCCTCAGGTGTTTCTGGAAATGACCACTCCTGGAAGAAGTGCTCAGACTCAGATCTTGCTTTTCACTCACCTGATGACCTCTTAAAGAATCAGTCTAATACCAATTTCTTTCCTCTCTTGCACTTTGTCCTTCTAAGAATTAAGGCATCCTACTATCTATCAACAGTTAGCAAAGTGCAGTTGTAGTAGAAAAGAATAGATGGAATAGCACGCTTTTTTCTCTTCATGAAATACTATCTCAGTTCTTAACCAGCTCTAGATCTCACTGTAAATAGAATGATGCATTATCCATTTCCCTCACTTTTTATGACAAAATTTACTACAGGCCAAGTAGTAGTGTCTACAATAGATGCATTTGAACTACTCTTGATTGTTGGTGGAGTGAGTGCTATGGTCAGGTTTTAAATTATATGTTTTAAAATATCTGGCATGTAATTTTTGCTAGTAATGTCTGTCAGTGCGTGCCTTGTTAAGTGCACAGCTGCAGCTGTGTCCAGTGGATTGTGACCACTAATAGATGACCTTTCATTTGTCTTCCATGGCTTTTTTTAATTGTAGAAACTGGGATGAAAAGCACCTTGAGCATCACTGATTCTCACTGTTTGTGAAAGTTCTGTCAAATTACCAAAATCTGTGCAACAAACAGATCGTAAGCTGATGTGGAGGAACAAACTTGAATCTGAGCAGATTTTTATATTTGGTCTTCTGATTAACCATGAATCTCAGGGTTTTGTAGCTTCTTAATTATACTTGAAAAATTGGTGCTTATTTTGGGGGGTTGGAACTAGGTGATATTCAAGGCCCCTTTCAACCAAGCCGTTCTGTGATTCTGAGGTTTTTATTTGTGTATTTAACAATGAAGAAGCTGCCTTCTTAGTCTGACCAGCTTTCCAATGTAAGAGAAAACACTCAGAATGGAAAGAAACTTTGTTTAATTTGAACATGAGGGAGGTGAGGAGATTATCACTGTACTTGCAGGCAATCCTTGTGTTGCCATGTATTTTGTTGTGGATACAACCCTTGCTGCCCCTGCTGCTGCTGCACTCAAGAGCTCTGTTAGTGATGGTTTAAAAACTGGCATGTCTGTTACATGCTAATCAATTTCCTAATTTACTTATTTTTGTTCCTCTTGGGAAAGAAAGCGAAAGGACCACAGTCCACAAGTTTCTTATGAAGAAATAGTCCATTCACACTAAGATCTCTTGGCTTTGAGTGGTAAGACTGATATGAGCCACGGTTGGGTTGTTGCTGCCAGCTTCTTTGTTATGAGTGAATAATCTATAAGATGGAAAGCATAACTCGGTGTAAAGGACCCCAAAACAAACACAAGTCTTTACTTTGTGCTGCATAACTAAGGCACTTTGATCAGAACAATGTGCTCACACAAGGTAATTGCTCATAGTACACAGAAATACACCCAATAGCTTACACACATCAGACCTGTCTCAGCACATGCTTGAAGAGTAGCAAATAACGTGCAGTGTGTAAGTTCTTAATTTAGTCAGTAGTATCTGTCCAGCCTGGATAAGTGTGCACTCTATTAATAGGCCAGTTCTTTTTTCTAACTTGCTTGTGTTAACACCTCACAAAATCTGATTTGTGGATTAAAGAAAGCAAATTCTGTCATTATTAAATGTGAGCAAATGATTTATGATGCCAAACTTAAAGCCACATGTTTCAGGTACTGTGCAGTTGGTGTTTCCTCGCATGCTTTTTTTTAACTAAAAGTCAGTAGCTTCTGGTTCCCAAAATTGTGCAAGCACTAGGAACCTGACCTATATAGCATTACCTCCATGTTTCCGTTTCGTTCTTGTATTGTCTCTTTGTCAGCTCCTCCTCTTTCCACAATGAAATTCTTCCTTCCTCCTTTTATAAACTAGCTTTTCCTAGTGTTTGTGCTGAGATTCATCCTGTGCACGTTGCTTGTTCTTGCTGATGTGCTCCAGGAAGCTGACTGGGAAGCTGGGATCTGACCGAAGCTGAGGGCTCTGCTTCCTGAGTGGGGGCTGTGAGCAGCGGTTCCCCTCTGCACTGGAAATTCCCACTCTGGTTCCACTGTCTGCATGCCAGCAGCAGCTGAGCTCAAGTGGCTGGCTGTGCAGGCTGGCACATCCTTCAGTCTCCCAGTTGTGCAGCTCCATGGCTGCTGTGCAGATGGTTGGATTTTTATGACAGGGTCAGGGTATTCAGATAAGAGTTGGAGTCATTATGCCAAGTCCAAGGTGAGCTAGCATGCTGAATTGGAGTAATAAAGAAGCTGCAGTTCTATTCACTTTTTATCTGTAGAGTTCTTGTTGTTTTTAACATAGACTTAAAAGAATTTAGAGCAGATGAGCGGTTTGTGTTACTGAGGTGTCTGTTGTGTTCCCAGGCACTTTTGGAGTCATTGCAGGAAATTTGGAGTGATCTCTTATTTTTTTTCTTTAGACTGCTGTGGCCTGACTGGTTTGTGAAATGTCTGTGTGCTTCTGGTGCTCATGGTGTGGTTTCTGATCCCTTTATGTTCTGAGCCCAGATAACTGAGGTGACCCTTAGAGTGAACTTCTGTTCAACTAACTTAGGGCAGTTTGAAAGCTTAAACTTTTAAGAAATGCTTACTAGTCCAGTGACCCCACTTTGACAAGCCAGAATGAGCTCCCCTATTGGAGGCCATATTGCCTTGCCATCTTCTTGTGGCTTTCCTTTTATACAGACTCAAGGGCTTACATTTTATTTCTATTTCACTTTTTTTTTTTTTTAAAAAAAAAGGCAGCACAGAAACTGGTAGCACTTGACCCTGAATGTCTTACACCTTTTCTGGGTGCTTCTTTTTTTCTTTTTCTTTTTGTTTTTTTTCTTGTTTTACAAGCATGCTGCTACTGCTGTTAGGGGTCCTGTGCTAATGTTCAGCCCTAAGCCAGAAAGGCTGGTGTGCAACAGTAAGCTGCTTGGGCACTTGTTCAGGGAAGCAGCTCAATTTTTGAATAGAAGTCTCCTGCAACAGGCCTTTCTGGCAGAGTATTGCTTTTTACAAGTTCTAAAACAACCAAAAACAGGTAAAATATACCTTTCCTCTTCCCAAGTGGAAGTACAGTGGATGGGTTTTTCAGGTGCCTTCTCTGCAACATTTTTTGGAGCGTATATTCAGGAGTTCTGTTGTTAATCTGTTTTAAAATGAAGATGCTTCCTATAAGGAGAAAACTAACAAAAGTTTGGAAATTCTTTTCAGCATTAAACAGTTTTTATTCTGACAGAAGGAAATAAGTGACAGTCTTTCTGTCTTTTCCTCTGTTTCCTGTGAAGATAGATCCAAGTAAATTCCATGGGAGAGGAGCAGTATTCCTTACCAGCAGGTCTCCTTCACGTGCATATATGAAAACAAGTCTGCAGTTCTGTTGTTGAGGTCTGCTGCGTTGGGACATCTGACGTTCTTTAAGTATCTTCTAAAATAGCATTGTTTATGTAGTTTCTTTTGAGCAAACCATTCCCTATGTACAAAGTCACATCACAGAATGACATTCTTGCGCTAACAAAAAAAATAAAAAGCCAAACAAATATAGCTGTGCTGTATTGCATTACAGCGGCAAATAAGAGAATTCTGCCATCAGTGGAGGTTTCAGGTGTTACTTTCAGGCACTGTTCTTTTGCAGTTACCTCTGCAAATTCATTTAAGGTTGTAACTTAGAGAACAAGTAGATCTGTATAACCGTGGGGTGATTTATTTAAAAACGTTTATATTTAGGTGATTTTTCAGGTCTTTATTCTCTTTGAATAAAGTCACTGGGAAATGAGATGAAATTTTGTTGGTATGAAGTAGTTTGGATAGATCGGATAAATTATAGGATATTACCAACAAAAAAAAAAATAATTTTCTGACAAGTGAAAGAATAAGCCTGTTGATTGGTATTTAGAAATTGATACTGTGGTATTTTGAACTTGTTAACATTTTTCTCAGGAACACACTTGTGTTACAGGTATCTGTTACTGTTGCCTGCTTCCCAGAAGTGAGTATCAGGCCTGTGGTAGTTCTCGTACTGGGAAAGGGCCTGATCCTGTAAAACCTACTGCAGAAAAATAGGCTTACTGAACTATCTTCTGGAATAGCCATTCATTTATTTTTTTAATTTTTTTTTTTGACTTGAACCCTTTTTGGAGCCTGAATTGCACAAACGGAGCATCAGTTTATCCAGAAGAATGGACTCATAGCTGTTACAGACCGTAGGACGCAGTTTACACTTCAGTACATTTCTATTTCTGAGTTCACGTTTTTCTAGTTATTGTCCGGAGTGGTGAGAAATAAGTTGAATCATATGGGAGCGAGGAGCTAGTCAAGCCTTATAAGGCTTGATTTGTCTTTCCTGCCGGCATCAGGTTTGGAAGGGAAGAAATGCTCCTTTGTGACCAGTCCAGTAAAGAAGCCGTTTTCTGACGTCTGCTTCCAGCCTGGAAGATGTACTGTCTGGTTTGAGTTGTCTTCAAGATTTTTTTTTAAATTGTGTTATGTCAGACATGGGATTTGAGTCATGTGACTTTCTGCTGATTTCAGGATTTCCATGTCTACGTGCTTTTTCAGAACTAAGAATGGTGTTGAAATATCAATTGCTTGGATTGAATCTTGCATGTTTGCATCTTCATGTTTGCTGCTATTATTTCTAGAGAGAAGACTTTCTAGAAGACAGTTAGTAGCACGAGGTAGCATTCTAAAACTTTAGTTGAAGCTGGGAGTTTGAAACTGAAAGAAAGGTGGAAGAGAAATGCTTACTGCTTTTAGCTGATGGTGATAACAGAAAAAGGAGCATTGTGTATAGATATTCACTACACAAACCCAACATTTGAAACCTGAAACTGTGGCCTGAGTACCAAATGTGTATTGGATTCATCACTATAGCTCATCCTTGAAGTTTTTCTTCTTTGTCTTAACTCTATAGTTGTGTTTTTCTGTAACTGTGCTCTCAGGCTTCAGCTCTGTTACAAAGCAGTTTAATTGTTGTGGGTTAAAAAATGGAAAAGCTCTGAGAAAGAAAGGGTGGTATATATTGTTGGGTTTTTTTAGGAGGTATTGTTTTTGTTTTTCATTTTATCTTTGTGTCTTTTCCCCTTGAGGGCCATTTAACTCAGTTTCATTGTTGGATTGTATTTGGATTTGTAAGTAGCCCTTCTTGTAAGGGCAGTGCGAGGCAGGCACATCTTAAGCCAGCATGGTTCTTGAATGCTGCTGCTCTGCAATTCTTTCTAAGAAATCAGGTAGAAGCAGCAGTCACAGGTAAGTTTAAAAAAAGAAAAAAAAAGGAAAAAATCTGAGCCTTACAATTCTACAGTGAACATCGAAGTCGTTGTTAAAGCTTCCAGGTTCATTAAGTAATAACCTTTATTGTCCTACAGACAGGGAACTCTTCTGATATTTGCTGTTCTTTAATGGTCCTCTGTTTCAGTGAGTGAAATTCTGTGATCAGATTCATCAGTCTCTCTCTCCCTTCACCTCCTCCAACCTAATGTCTTCCATTAGTTAGCAGCAGTTCCACAAGAGTGGTGCGTGTTGATTTGTAAATGTAAATTACAGCGTTTGGTATGGTGACACTTGGTCAGCAAGTGTTGGTTTGGGGGTATTTTTGGTGTGGATTTATGAATGGATACACACTTCAAATAGTGAAACCTACTGAGCCATAATCTGTTCAACAAGTCGATTCTACTGTGGTATTTAGAAATACTGTTTCCAGTTCCAAATATGTTCTTCAAGTCCAAGTAATTTGTTTGTCTGTCATGCCTTCAAATTCTTGTGCTTTTCTGTTTGAGGTGGTTGAAGCATTTCATTTTTTCTTTTACTGAGATTTTGGGAGACTACTTAAGATTGCTTCAGTTGGCAAATGTTTTAGTAACAAATACAAAACTACCTTAGAACTGTTACGTAACTCAGTAGTTGATAGTTTGAATTTCTACTGAAGATTAAATGTGAACTGGTAAATGAATGGAAGAGTGCCTCTAAGGGATACCTGAGGCCTTATGCTTCAGTTACAGACACTTTGCACTGTCAGTATATTTGTCATGTATGTTGAATGAAGCTCTGCAGATGCCTACGCTGAGGTTGTGGTTGTCTCAGTTCCTCACTTACTGGCAGCTGAACAGTAAGATGGATGAGGGATGTGATGCACCCACAAATAAAAGCAAATAAAAATGTTTTGTTTTTCCAGCAAGGTCAGTCCTCCAAGCTAAGCTGGACTTATATTAACATTGGTGCTTATGCAGAAGGAGGTTTTATTTCAGAACGTGGCAGAGTTTGAGAATCCAGTCCTCAGATGCTCCTGAATGTTCTGTTTATGTGAAAAATATCTTCGAGGGGAAAAATGAAAGATGAAGTTGTAGAATATGGATTAAGTCTATCCGTCGCTGGGAGGGAAGTTGTTAATACCCACCTGTTCAGAAAAATCGTGATGAGATTGAAATTTTAGTACACATGTAAATAAATGGAACTTTTCTTTCTAGGTTCTCTTCTTTTGGAGTCCAAAATTAACCCGAATACAGCGTACCAGAAGCAACAGGTAAACATGCTGTCTTTTCTTCACTTTTAACGGTGGTTTTTTAACATCAGAAATACTCAGATTTATCTCTGTTGCAATTGATATTGTATGTTCTGGTACCCCAATAGGAAACAAAGTCGTGCTCAGCATTTCTGTGCGTTCTTGTGAAGTTACCTGACCTGCTTGCACACAGACACACACACACACACACATACAAAAATTCTGTGGGTGAAATGGACAATGCACAGTTGTGACAGTCACTAATTAGCTGAGGTTCCAGAGGATTATAGTATCTGAAACTTAACACCATCTGGCTTTTTTCTTAGTATTTCTGATACTGCAGCTTTCAATGTAATTTCTTTAAGAGAAGACTAGAATTCTTTAAAACTATATGTATACCTTTCTTTTGGCTTTTATTTGAAAGATGGATTTGGGTTAATATTGCTTCAAAGCAGTACCATATGCATCAAAGTAACTTCCCAGCTGTAGCCTGCACCTCACTTCAGTTATTTAAGGCACGTGTTGTGAGGCTCCTAAAGAATGTTCTGTAGGTGGATGAAGAGAAGCAGACTGTAGGTTGCTGATCTTACTGAGATGGATGCTGCAGAGTACTTAGGGACTGAAAATTCTGAACTAAATTGTATTTTGTTGCCCTTCTGGTCATCTCTGGTGCTAAAATCCTGTCACGTGCACTGAATGTTTTAAACTGTTTAAGCTGAAGACTGAGGAGTATTTTCTAAGAAGCATGGATGCAGTTCAGTTTTGCTCACCGGCAGTTGCAGCAGTTCACTGGCTACAGCTGTTTGTAGGCTTGCATGCTGAAAGTGAGTAGAACCAGTCTGGGTTAAAAACATCCCTTCTTGGAAATATTTTGAGTTTACTCTGTATCTGCTCCTTGGTATAATTTCATCACACACTATATATATAAACAGTCAATACTGAACAACTGATAAGGGCATTGTGGTGTGGAGAATCAGTTGCAGGGTGTAAGTAAGGACAAGACCAGAAAAATGCTAAGCAAGCTAGCTCTTAGTTGTAATCCTCCCTGGCTCGAGGTCGTGGTTCTGTGACAGAGTAGCCCCAGCTTTAGGACTCCAGAAATAATGTTGAATATCTCACAGCTTTGTGGCATAGAGTGCTGATCTAAAATAAACTTGTTTTGCTGGTTCAAATCTGCTCAAAGAGCTTTGAGGGGCTAACTTTGTGTCAACAGACTTTGTCAGATCAAGCGTGAAGCCTCCTCAAAGTAGGCATAAAGTTGTAAGATCAGTGTAAACCACCACGCGTGCCTGTCAGTACAAACTTCTGCTTACTGCTACTCGGGGCTGAGGGTGTATTGTAATCTAGAGCTGAACTAATCTGATACTGATGATTGCAGAAACATGGCTAGAGAAATAAAAATATTAAACATGAATCTGACCTACTAGACCAGCACTTTCACAGAATCACAGCATTGTAGGGGTTGGAAGGGACTTCCAGAGAACATCGAGTCCAACCCCCCTGCCAAAGCAGGTTCCCTACACCGGGTCACACAAGTAGGTGTCCAGGCGGGTCTTGAATATCACCAGAGAAGGAGACTCTACAACCTCCCTGGGCAGCCTATTCCAGTGCTCTGTCACCCTCACCATAAAGAAGTTCTTTTCTTTGCTGGAAAATGGAAAGTGCCAGTCCTAAAGCTTCCAAATGCAATGTGGACAGAAATTTATGGACAAATTGTTTTCACTGTTTAAGCAGTGCAGCCTTTCATTGAGTTCAGGGTTCTACTCTGAGCCTTAAAAATACCAAATGTTTCTTGGTCTGTGTAGTAACCCTGATTTGCAGCACATTGTTTTTCAAGTGAGGTATACACATCCTTTTGCTCTGTAAAAGCCAAGTTCATAATTTAAACATGATTCCGTGTGAACTAGGGTTGGAGCGTGGCTGTTGAAATGGGGAACTGCTTCTTTCCAGCTGTGTTCCTTGCAATTCTGAACTGTCTAAACCCACTAAAACAAAAGAAAATCAACTTTGGTACTTCAGACACATTTTCTGAACTGGTTTTCTCTGCACATCAGCAGAAGTTTCAAATCAGCTCACACAAGATCCACTGATGGAACTGTGCAGTAGAAGAATTGAGTTTGCCTGCAGTTGTCAGTTGCTCTCTGGCAATTTCAGTAAAATATTGTAGGAACTCAAGACTTGAATCTGCAGAGTAACTTTTCAGTGAGATATTCTTACCAGACTTTTATTGTAAATTTTTATTGTGAGGAGAAACCTGCCCTTTTAAACGGGAGCACAGCTATGCATTGAAATTGTTTTTACCATGACAACTTCAGCACGTGGCATTTCGGTATCTGATGGAACGAGGGGATGAGTTCTGACTTTCATCCAGGCTGACATGAAACCTGTAAGAAGAAAGTCATCTATTGAACCTGATTTGTGGTTGGAAGGAATGAGAGGTGTGATAAATAAGTATCTGGGGAGTACTTCCTCTGTCAGTTGCTCTGGGTTCTTCAACATGCGTATGAACATCTTTTGTGATGAACAGTGAAGATTTTTTCCACTAACAGAAGCACCTTCTGCCTATTCTGCAGCACTATTGCCAGCATGAAACAGGTTGTCTCTTGAATCGCAAATATTGCAAGTTATGCGGTCAGGGTTTACCTATGTATGTTTTATGGTAACTGCCCAGCTCAGATCCTTATTTGTAAAAGTAATGATGAAGATCTGAGTAGAAGTTTGCTTTGCTCCCTCCTGTCTCTTGGCATGTAGAACATCCATGGACGCTACAAAAAACAAAGGAAAACACTGCGAATCTGAACTTCAAGTCAAAACTTATCAAATTGTCTGCTTTAGATTTCTTGTTTTTTAGGATTGTAAGCAATGCTTGCTACTTATTTTGGCATATTCAGGTTTCTGTCTGAATATAAATGTTAATATAAATGGTGGTAGGTATAACTGCCCACTCTTTTCCTTTGGAGAAGAATACTGGGCAGATCTTGAGACCTGCTCTGGGACTGCTGTTTTTTGTAAGTCAGCGTAGTCCTGAGCTACGTCAGCTTGCAGAGCCTGGTCTCCAGTCTTCCCAGACTTAACCTGCTATCATGAGGCTTAGCATAACTCAGGACAGTAAGAAAGCTTGGGAAATTAACATTCCATGGCTCCAAAAAAAAAGGACTTATTAAGTAATATTTGCAGGCACAACACTTCTAAACTAAAAAAAAAGTTCATTAGAACAACCACTTGTATTCCTTTTATAATGATAATACCAACAAAACATATAATGGTACAACAACTTTATGAAATATACTGAATTTAATTCTGTAGCACACAGCTTAAAAGCAATTTCTGTTTAGTATGTGGGTTTTAGCTACAGTGTGTGGTACCTGGTCTGCATGTTGAATACTCAGTTTTCTTGTTGTGTGTGTATGTGTGTGTGTATATATATATACATTAATATTTATATAGATATACACACACAAAAATTATTTTCTGTATTTACTTTTAATTGTAATGTCCTGGTGAAGTTTTCTGATAGACTTCTGTTTACACTACTGTTTTTTTTTAATGCTGTTCTCAATTTTTTTAAAAGGTTGAAATGATATAATTTGGATATAATTTGAGAGGTGCTGTTCTCAAACAAGTGATTCTTATTCAATAAAAAGAATATTGTATATAAAATATTGTATTTTAGGACATTACACATCTTCCCATGCAGCCTTAAGGGAGGATTTATTTGGAGAGAAAGCTGACAGGAGTGTGAAGTCAGGAATGCATTTTAATACACTTTGACAGTGCTTCAGCAGTAGAACAGTAGAGGCTTATGTCATCCATGTACATCTTGTAGCCCAGTGATGATGTACTTGTTGCATCCTTTTTGTGCTTCAAACAAAACTTGAGTTACTTACAGTTTACATCCATGTAGTCTTGTCTTTGTACTACAGGCTTTAGCATCTCGTGTCCTCTGCTTTAGCAGTCATCTTTTCAGTTCCTCACAAGAATATGAAGCTTAAATTCATCTGGAGTACTGCTTACTGGCTACGTAGCTAGGAAGTGTCTACCCTTGGATGGTGAAGACCAAACTTATTCATCACAAAGATGCTTTTGAAAAGAACCAAAAACACACTGTTAGAATGCTCAGAGAAGATGAACTTCTGATGCTTGCTGTCAGAAGCAAGTGAACCAACAGTGGAACTTTCAATAAAACTTGTGCTTATTGCAGCAGTGGTAGTAAGGAAGTGTGTGGTGTTGTGGGGTGGGAGAAAAAGAGAGGAGTGTGACTGCTTGTGGTTGGTTCACTTATTTTAAGTGGATGATCAAATGTTCTTTATCTTGACACATTTTCCCATGAGCTCTATTATTTTGCTGGATATGGCTGCTAGGCCAATGAATTGAGGCTCTGTTATAGAATAAGTAAATTGATTTTTTTTCATGTAATTGACCC
This sequence comes from Chrysolophus pictus, assembly GCA_037305975.1. Classification (NCBI taxonomy): domain Eukaryota; kingdom Metazoa; phylum Chordata; class Aves; order Galliformes; family Phasianidae; genus Chrysolophus; species Chrysolophus pictus. The sequence continues at coordinate 44,723,626 of CM074580.1, read as the reverse complement.
ATGGAAATGCAGCTGTGAAGCAGCAAACTGGAGAAGTCAGGTCTGACTGTTGGAGTCTCTCCTAGAAGCTAACAGAAAACATTTTGCCAGAAGACTGAATTTGGCCTTGATTCCGGTTTTGGAGATAACTAGTCAGCACATGCAGATAACCAGGTTCTGCATGAAGAAGTGCATAAAACCCAATTCTGAATTAGCTTTGTGTTACATTAATGAGGTGAAACTTTTTAACGTGAGCACTTTGCTGCAGCCTACCATGATAGCTATGTATGTGTAACTCAACAAACCTGGGCAGTGCCAGTAGTTTATTTCATAAGCAGAAAGTTAGGGACTGTACTGATTTGATGTCTAATGAAAACATGACTGCTGATTAATTTGAGATTGGTAATGTGCATTTAATAACCTTTCTATTCAGGAAAACAAGCTTTTGGGAAATTACTTCAAAAATAAATCATTTGGCCCTGTCCACTTAATTACCACTGTTTGCTGGCTTAACCTATTGCAGAAATATTTTTGAAGATTAGCTTTTGGGGATGAAATCTCAGGTGAAGATGTAGCTTGTAGTAGCGGCTCTTTGAGAACCCGACATCCTATTTTTCTAACCCTCCAGAGCTTTCTCCAAGTGTACCTAACAGCACCAATAAACAAGCAGCAGAGAAATGCCAAATTGAATTTCAAAAGTTTTGACGTGGGCTGTATGTTTATAAGAGCACCAAAAAAATGAAGCTCCTCTGGGACCTTTTTATGAGAATGCTGAGTGTGGGTCTTCTAAAAAGAGCCCGTGTTTAGAACTCTTGCTTAAGATTTAGGATTGCAGATTATTTTTAAGCAATCATAATGAGCAATAACGTGAAAGTGAAGATGAATTTCTGTAAACTGTTTTAAGGCAACAACAAATTTTCTCTGTGCTAAGGTAATGATGACACATCCAGCTGGCACCATTGTCAAAATATTGTTGTAAAGCAGCAAGTGATTTTCATACTTGGAACAGCACACTCAACCATACATAAGAAGTTTCCCAATTGTCATAGTATTTTTCAAAAATCTTGCCAAGTGCTCTAGTGCATCTTGAAAGATGTGAGAAGTAAGGGTGCTAGGATTCTTTCACAGCAATCGGTATTAAAAGTTTTGATAATAAAACATTTGTCTTTCTTTTATGACTCAGCACGACGTATCTAGGGTTTAACACTGCAGGTTCACATTTAAATTGTGTTTGATGACAAGACCTAAAAACAAGTTTCATTTCAAAGTTCATTTTAGTTATCTCATTCACTTCCTTGTCTTAGATTTTCTATGTAATGCAGAAGAAATGGGTACATTTTTGACCAGACTGAGCCCAAACGGCTTTCTTAGAAATCTAAGATGGGGGATTTTATGTTTATAGTAAGGTAATTTGCAAAGCTCATCCCTTTGTATCTCTAACCAGTAGCTAATGTTAATAAGGGCATTTAGGCACACTCTTGTTTCTTGGGGTGGAAGAAACAGTCTTAAGAAATTTCAGATGCTTTGGAAGTAACGAGACAGTGTTTGGTGTTCAGAAGCAGTGTAGGTAGTCCTGTCCCATAGCTGAGAGATGCACAGCAATTGGTCGACTCAAATTGCACTGTTACACAATTGCAGACCTTGCAGGAAGATTCCCTTAAATAAAACAAACAGAAAGTGGGCTTTTATTCCTGATTTTTGTCTGAATACATCTGGAATTTCTTTTGGTCACTTCCCTTTAGAATACATGCAGAAGTTTTGCACTGCTTTTCTTCTTGCTGATTATAATCCGTATAGGTTCTATACAGTTAGAAGATACGGGTTTTTACATAGGGAAATAGATGAAGGTTTCTGTGTACAGAAATTAAACTTTGAATTGTACGTTATGCAAAACTGCAGTGCATTTTTCACTTTCTTGTGCTTTCATTTTACAGCCCCTTTCAGACAAGAAAAAGTGTAGAAACAAACATTCTCTTATGAAAGAATCCAGAAAGTAGCAATTCATAAATTCTGTTGAGGCACTGACAGTAATCTGTAACATGAGATCCTTAAGTGCTAATAGGACAGATGAATACTTTGAAATTGTTAATTTGGCAACTGGAAAATATTTTTTCAATATTAATAAACTAAATTGGAAGATTATTTTTCTGCAGTTCACTTTGTTCCTGCAGTTCTTATCTTTGCTATCCAAACAAGTAATTAAAAAGAATCAGAATTTATAGGGGTGAAAAAGTACAACTTGAACTTCCATGCATCTTAGTAGATCTTGTTTAAGAAAAAAATATTGCTATGCTATGGCCAAATACAATTTTTTACATCTGTGGGTATAGTTTTCAAACGTAACCTTACCTGTGTTTCTTTTAGTTCACTCTTCCTTTCCCTGCTTTCCTTCCATTCTTCTCAGTGTAAAAAGTCTTGTGTAAAAAGCCAGTTCAATGCTGGCTTCTATTCAGAGACTCGTAGCTTCTGTTCACTCAACTGACAGCAGTTAATATAAATAATGCTGATAAGAGGTTGATCTTGAAAACTACTGCACTACAAACACTGATGCTAGGTTCAAGTTTTAGCTTTTGATCCTGGTGCATAGGATGCATACTGTAGTAAGGTACGGACTGTTTTTAAAAGATGGTAAAGTAAACGTATCGGGAGATACATCCGTGTTTAGTGACCGGTGCAACTTCAGTTTTCTTCTTACCCCTTTAACGGCCTTTGTTACTTTGTTTTTTTCTTTTTGGGCCTTCACTTCCAACATTTTTGTAAACTATTTTTTATACTCTTTATGTGTCAGAGGACTAGATGCTGTCAATCCGTCATTACCAGAGTATTTGCACCATGACTTGTCTTCAGAGAATAAATTATTAACTGTGACTTTCTTCTTCCTTTCGAATTTTGGAGGTAGTCTTCCTAAATCCCTTTCTTCTGTGTATCACCTCCTTCTCAGCCCTTTGGAAATGGAAAGGTAAACTATTTGCCATTTGCAAGGTAAACAAACCCTTTAGTGCTCTGTGGCAGTACAGCTGCTCTGGTAATGGCAAATTGATTATGTTGTGTTGCTTGACTGAGTCCTGATGGAGCCAGATGATCGTGCTATTTAGCTAAGGTTAATTTCAGGAGTTTTCTTGTAGGTACATATTGAAATCCAAACATAAGATCTCTCTGATCTTCAGAATTCGTTTTAATATGTGAATTGTATTAAGCCTAAACAATCGCTAGTCTTAAACTTTATACATGCCTGGCAAATTATAGTGCTTTTGCAAGTATTTAAAGTTAATTCCTTTAGGAATTATCACCATAAGGAAAACCTATGTATAATGAAGCCATAAGAGTCTGTTTTGTGATTCTCAATGAAATGTGATGTCTCTTTTTTGTTAGCGAGTAAATGTACATTTTAGCTTTAAGTGAAATAACATCATTTCTTGAGGCTTTGTGTATTTAATGTGGCCACATTTCAGCTAGCTCTTCCAGGAGAACAAAAGACTTTAAAAATAAAATTTGATTCAGTATATAATGCAGATTCTGATCTCTTTTGTGGGTTTTTGTAAACTGTCTGTTTGGTAAACTATGTTTTTGCAGGGTCAGCTTCCCCTTTCTGTATGCTGGTTTTACATGCAATTTGAGGGCTCTGATAAACTGGCCTATTCAAATAAGTAAATAAGTAGATGGGAGCTTACGTTTCTGGGTAGTCAGTCTAGCTAAGCACACTGTCAACTAACTTCTACAAATCTAGAATGAAACTTCCTTTCAGAAGTGCAGTTTGGAATGATGTGCATGGTTCAGCATCAGATGTAAGCAAACTCTTAGACACTTAACTGTGTGTATGCATGTGTTCAAAGATCTATTCTTGCTTAATATTTGCAGCATTTTGTAGCTCTTTCAAGCAGTTCTAATGTTCAAGCATTAGCACAGTGTTTCCTGGGGCCTGATAAAAAAAGATCAAGACAGTGATTTTAACTTTCATCTTGTGAAAGATTGCAGTTTTGTTGGCTCCAATTGAAACAGTATAAAAAAAAGCAGTATTAATGGTGTTGTATCTTATCAGAGGATACATTGAGGTAAATATAGGTGTTATAGATGAGCCTTTTGAGATTAGCAGTTTTATGATTGCATGAATTGTGAACTAAAACTTTCCAAGTTATTTTAGAAGTTACTTATTCTGACTTATGCAAAAATATTTTTAATCTGAAGAATGAAAGTAGGATGATTACATTTGCTCTGTAATACTGTCCTGTTGTAAGTAAGTGTCAAGCTATCCTTATTTTAAAATTTTACTCTTTAAGCATTGTTTGGTGTTGGAAAACCTAACATAAATCGCCTGAAATGAAAATGCTCCTCCTCTCTCTACAGGATACCTTGATTGTGTGGTCTGAAGCTGAAAACTATGATTTGGCACTTAGCTTTCAAGAAAAAGCAGGATGTGATGAAATATGGGAAAAAATATGTCAGGTAAGTTTGATAAATGAAAGACTGAGGCACCAAAATCATTTTGTGTTCAAAATTTGTAGTCTATTCTAATAGGTATGTGTGCACAGAGTAGATAGGAAATGAAAACAAAACTGCCCTCTTTTCCACCTTCCCCAAATTTTGCATGTTTGAGTTGAAAACTTTCCCCCAGAAATCCAATATGAACATAAACTATGACTTTTTTTAGAGCTTTTTCAGATAATTTTGTTCAACATACCTTTGTAGATCTCTTACCTTCTAAGGAGTTTAGCATCAATCTGAGTGCTCACTAAGTTTCCTAACAATCTCAAAATTAACTTTTTTTGCTGCTTGACTGGAAGGGAAAAAATTCCTGCTAAACTTTTCTTGTAGAGAGAAGAATGTGCAAGTTCTTAGTTGATTTTGTAATGTATTTCTTATGAACTTGACTATAATTTTTATGTTTCTTTTTCTCCATTTTTCATTCTTCTGTCTCTCTTATCCTTCTAGTTCAAGTGAGGGCAGTATTGAGTTTCTCAAGAGAAACTCATGTGAACGTGACACTACTTCTGTTGACTGTCAGGTTGTGAAAGAATGATTTTGTAGTTGAAGTAGGAGACAGCTCTTTGTGTCTGTGTTATCACCTTAGAGCTATAATTCTCATGGTTTGAAGAGTCAGGCAGTTCATATGTAGCATGCAGGTATTTTAACATGTGCTAGTTAACTTACTGTGTCTTACCACTAGAAGTTGCTGTCTTTATAGTCACTGTAACAGTATGTTACGGGACAAAGTGCTCAGTTATTAAATACTGACCAGTACCCAGAAGAATTTAGTCAGTATATTCACCGATAGTGGTTCAGTTTGTCATTTATTGGTTTTTATTTATTTATTTATTTGTTTTTGTTAATTCCAAGCCTTGCAACTTTTCTTAATTGCTATGCTACATTAGGTGGAATTTCTCTATTTTTTTCCTAATAATTCCTTCCTTATGCATTCCCTCTTTGTGCTGTTCAACTACTACATAATTCTCTCCACCTGTAGCTTAATTTCTCTGAGTTCAGAAATAAAGTAAAAGAAATCAGGCTTCATAACGGCTTGTGGCTACATCTTTTTTTAAACTCCTGAGTCTTTTCAATGTTTTACCACTTTTGTAAATAAGTATAGAAGCATTTTCAAGAACCTCAGCAGTTAAAAGACCAAAAGTTGGGGGCAGAAACAAAACGGGGGAAAGGGGAAATTGTGTTCTTGGGAAACACCCAGATAAGAAACCCAGCTTCCTTAGCCTCTAAATAAAGAGCTATGTGGATTCTGTAAGAATCCAGTTTCTTTACAATAGCATGGCCTCAAAACAGGATGTATTTTTGTCTTGTGTACTTTCAAGATCTTACGCTTCCTCAGTTATTACAGCTTTTTCTTAAAGGAAAACTTTGATACCACTTACACTGGAAGTGGTTGATGGTGAAGAAGCAGAATAAGAAGTGGCCTTTAACAGCACTCTGGATTTTAATCTATGTATAGGCTTGCTGTTAGCCATGAATATTACTTCTCCCAGATTTTTTTTTTCTTTTGCTGATTTGCAAGTTTTTTGCCCTTTAATGTATCTCTGCATTCCTGGATTTGACACACAGATACTACAATTAAGATACAGTTAAAACTGAAGCACTCTGGTGCCCAAGCATCTGTCTTAGTTTTTTTACTAACTTGTACTTTGCTTTGCATAGTTTTGTGGTTGTATCTTCAGAGATCTCACTTGCAGATCTCTGCTTTCTTCTTCTGAGAGCTCCAGATTTTTACTGCTCATTCGTAAATGTTGGTTTGGGGTTTTGTGTTTTTAAGAGCTTTGTAGATATTACTTTGGATTCTTTGCCTCTGTTGAGTGCTTAGGAAGTGCATGATAACAGATTTTGACTTGCGGCTTGCTCTCTTGTCCTGAAAATGTTAACAAGACTGGCCTCCCTAGCTTGCAGAAGCTATGAGAAGCATTAAGAACAGATAAACAACCTTAGTTGAACATTAACAGCTATCACTGCAGTAATGTAATGCTGGTCTGCATTTGAAAATTTATCTACAGAGAATAATGAATGGAAGTGAATAGCCTAGCACAGTCATCTATTGAAATGTTGTGGTCCCTACTAGTCATTATGACTTTCCTTTCGTATTTGAAATACTCCTGATTTTTGTAAAGCGTTCTGTCTGAAGAAATCTTTTCATTATCTCTTACCTTCCAAACCAGCTTTGCTCAACGTGAAACATACATTTGTGCTTCTATTTTGAGTATACAAATGAAAAGCACGTGACCTTTGAAATGGTATTTTTTGAAAAAACATTGTAATGGTAGTGAACGTAAAACTTCATTTTTTGCAAACATGTTGTTTTATAGGTTCAAGGCAAAGACCCCTCTGTCGATATTACTCAGGATCTTGTCGATGAGTCTGAGGAAGAACGTTTTGATGATATGTCATCACCAGGTCTTGAATTGCCATCTTGTGAATTAAGTCGACTAGAAGAAATTGCAGAACTTGTGGCGTCTTCACTGCCTTCGCCGTTACGCCGTGAGAAACTCGCGCTAGCACTGGAAAATGAGGGCTATATTAAGAAGCTCTTAGAAATTTTTCATGTGTGCGAAGACTTGGAGAACATTGAAGGACTACACCACTTATATGAAATTATCAAGGGAATCTTCCTTTTGAACAGAACTGCACTTTTTGAAGTCATGTTTTCCGAGGAATGTATAATGGACGTAATTGGATGCCTAGAATACGATCCGTCTTTATCACAGTCACGGAAACACAGGGAATTTCTGACTAAAACAGCAAAATTTAAAGAGGTGATTCCTATATCTGATCCAGAGTTGAAGCAAAAAATACATCAGACGTACAGAGTACAGTACATTCAAGATATGGTCCTACCCACTCCCTCAGTTTTTGAGGAAAATATGCTATCAACACTTCATTCTTTCATCTTTTTTAATAAAGTGGAAATAGTTGGTATGTTACAGGTAAGTGTAAGAATTTCGCTGTCTCTTTATTTGCCGTCAGACAGAGAAAGTTGTTAATATTTCCTGGAAAGGCTGAGTTGCTTCAGTGAAACCTTCAGTTATTCTGAAAGTCATTTTGAAATGCTATGTAAAGAAAAGGCGTGGAATTTGTGTACCAAGCTCTTAGATCTATGTTTTTAAATTGCAGATTTTGGATTGTGTTCTTTTTTAACTGATGAGCAAACATGTAGAATTTTCAGCAGACTTGCTTAGAACGAATAGTTCAGTTTGCATTTTGAAGGGTTGTTTTTGTTATTTTTTCTTGTATTTTGGGACTTTATTGGCACTGCAGTTGATGATTTTACTGTGCCAAAAACAAAATGGAATTTCACGTAAATTTCATAAATGTGATCTCATGCCAACATGTATCTGTTTCTGATTTTGAAATTAAGAAATTTAGTTGTTTGGAAAGCACAGGTTCAGAACCTAATACTGCCATAGGTGCTTGAATGTTTTCTTAGTTTGTCTTGTAAGTCTCTAAATAAGACTGCGTGAAATTACAAGTTTTCCATGATGTGTTACTGCAAGTATGAAGAGACTATGTGTAACCTATGCTTTAGATTTCTTACCTACACATCTGAAGAATTCTGCACCAACACATGAAATTCCTCACCTGTGAATAGGTGGTGCATCTTTCTACTGGGAGCTTCCTAGAATTCTCAAAAAACTCCGTAAATTATTGCAGCTCATGTATTTTGTTTATACAGATTATTTGTCACTATCATATTTCTCCTAATTTTTGAAGAACAAAAATTCTTTGTAGGGGCTTTCTGATCTGGAGCAGTGGACAAAATGCTCGATGCTACTGATTAAATGAATCATTTTAATCATTTAATCTTCAGTTGAATCTCAGTTGAATCTCTGTTTAATTTCCTGAAAAATACAAGAAAAAAGTGAAGGATACATTTGAAAGCTCATGTTGCAAATCAGTGTAAAAACTAGTCTCTCTGCCTTTCCACCCACCACACTCAGTTATCAGAATGCTGATCTTGTTGAATCCAGTTGTGTGAGCCTGAATCTGTTGTGTTCACCCATGGAGTATTTGGTAGGCAGCCAGATACACAGGGCACGTACCCAGGCCTGGCAGCTGAGACACATGCCTTGTGGAAGGACTGTCATTTGGTGGAGTAGCCAGGTAGAGCACCTAGGGCGTATTGACTATTACTAGGCTTCTTCATGTCTGTGTGTGTGTCCTTGATGAATAAAACCACAACATTCACCTGTCTAAAACACTCAGAAAGCCTCTGTCACCTTATGGTGGCTGGTTTGTGAAAACGTCCAAACCTGACATTGAAAGTGCTGAAAAAGATTCAGTTAAGATGTTTCCACCTGAGTATCCAGTGTGACTAGTGTCTCTGTAATACCTTTACCTCCTTGCAAGAATTGCTAAAAGCAAAGTGCTGAGGATGTTGCTTGAGGAGGAGAGTGATTATTCTGGGTGTCTTCATGTCAGTGGCTCCTGCTGGCTTTGGAAGGTTGAAAAGGAAACAGGGAGCTAGAAAGGGGACCTGATGCTGTAAAATCAGAAAGGGCATGCTTACTGGGAAAAACTGAGGGTAACTTGATATAGTGACTGATTTGTTTGTTGTTTTTTTCTCTTAAAATCTGTCTTAATTTGAAACATGGAGGGTAAGCTTGGATTAAAATACAAAGATTTAGTATGGTTGCAAAACTTGTCAGTTGCAGTTTATAGATGGAGTATTGTTCCAGTCTGATTTTGATTTGTTGTGTCACTGCAAATTTCTGAACCTTTTACTGTTATCTGAGAATGAAGTACATACCCTTTGTAGTAGAGCAGAAGAATTGGCATTGCACAACTTTAAAAGTAAAATAAATATTTCAAGTTGTTCAGGTGCTTTCTACGCTGTAGGAGCCTGAATGGTACCACACAAGGCATAAAATACACCCATGGTATATTGTATTTCCTGGTCCTTCTGTAATACACCTCTTAAAACATTGAGAGGGATCTCTGTAATATATAAATAAGAATCTGTTTGACAGAAATGTTGCTGATAATTCTTGTTGTTGAGGGAATTAAAAGAGGATATCACAAATTATAAGAACATTACATTCCTAAGAGATTAAAAAACTTGATTGATTTTTTTACATACTTGTAGTGGAGCTGTAAGCCATGGTTTAAATCTGTTACCTGGCATTTATTTATTTATTCATTTATAGAGCAGCATGTTGAGTTGCACTTTTGTCTTTCTCCCCTTTCTCCATCCCCCACAGTCCCTGTATAGAAATGTATATTGGTCCTTCTCATTTCTGTATAAATAGCATAATAGATAAATACTACTCTGAGATAAGAATTAAAAAACTGCTTTTATTCATTTAGCTTCTGTAACTAATTTTTAAGGTATTTCTTCTTTTAGTGTGTGATTTAATATGTATGTCTGTAGCCAATAATATCTCAATACTTTGATGAGAGCCTTAAGAGCCTTAAGAGCCTTTCATGAAAGATGTAAAGTTTTCTGTGTCTACTCTCTGGCCACTGGAGTTCCTGGCATTCGCAGTTTTACATCTTGGGACATCCCAGTGCTCACTATCCATATGTATGTACATAAAAATATGTTTATTTTGTAACTCATGATTATTTGAAATGTTTCTGGCATGCATTGTGATGGCTTATTGGAAGACGCAGATGAGTCTCAAGTCCTTACGTAGTTGATGTGTCATACAGGGTTGGTGTGCTTCTGCTGTTGACTTTAAATTGGCTGTTCAGGACTGAGACTGTGACTGAGGAGATGTCTTCAGTAAGTTTTATGTCTCAGATTAGAGGTAAACTCTTCTCCATGAGCAATTGATAGCCTGTGCCATGCTGCCACTCCTGTGTATGCAACTGGATTGCTTTGTGTTCTGTTCATTTCTCTGAAGGAAGGGAGAAGGAAAACTATTACTTCCACCATGAAAAGATAAGCTCTGAAACAGCCTCCTTTGCATCAGACTGCGTGGTAACTCAAGTATACTCAAGCATACCTTGGTCACAGAAAGGTGACAAGAAATTTGAAGGTGGTGGTGCAGGTTGTGCCTTGTGCTTTTTGACAGGCCAGTTGATTTTATTCAAAATTTATCAGTGTTCTGCTTAAGGCATTTGATGTCCAAATAGGACTCCATTTAAGATCAGCTTTTCAACTATTGTTAATTCTGTGAAGGCACTTGCTTCCTTTTGCTTCCTGTGGTAAATAACTTTTGCACATCCTGTGGTAAAACTAAGAACAGAGAATTGGTCAGCTTTAGTACTTAGGTTTATGAACTGTATTCCTCCTTCATTAAAGTTGGTTTTGCCATAATCTTTATAAAAACACTTACCCTGTGGGTTTTTTGTAGAAATAGAGGTTTGTTTATTTGTGATGTAATGATCTTAATATCCATCATTTAAAGTAACTTTGTCAAGATGTCACTTGTTGGTCATGATGATAAACCCATGATACCAGCATTTCCAGTCTTCAGAGTTAGCTGCTGTAGAGACCTACACAGTTACAGGTTTTGTGATACAGAAGATGTGAAAGACATATATAATGTTTTTTTCCAATTTCAGCCCCTCCTAATATGCTCTCAGTGCTTGGGGTCCAGCCTGTTCTAGTCTTGATGTCATAGCCACCAAGGAGCTTTGCTGAAACATGGAGCTCACCAAGTGTTAAGAGTGGGGGTGGGACAGGTAAGTGGTGTTTCTTACTTTGTATGACGCTCTTTTGCAATTTTAAAAATAAATACTAATGTTCATACTGGAGGTCACCAGTTCCTTTCCTTCTGTTTTATTAACTAGTTCTTAAAAAAAAAAAGAACAAAAACTTGCAAAACTGCGCCATAGAGTGAGCAAACACTATTTCCTTCCATTCTCTCCCCCCCTTTCTCAATGGCGTGTTCTCTTTGCCAGCAAGATCCTATGGTGTTTTTGATTTCCAGAATACAGACTGTTGGTAGGCACTCTTTGTGGTTGTTCAGACTCTGGAGTCTTTTATTTTTAGGAGTCTGGGGAATGGAAAGGAAAGATTTGATACCTATTAAAATAATTGATGTGCCTAGCAGAACAGCGATCACATGACATTACTGGTAAATCAGCTTCTGTGATTACAGAAATGACATTACTGGCAGTCCCACACCCTTTTCATTAACTAAAGGATTGAAGACATTTAGGTATATCTCTATGTTTTATTAGATGTCTATGGTAATAAGCTGGCATATAATAATAGTGCTTCTACAGAGAGTTGCTTACTCTCAGCAGAGCCCCGGGGATGTAAATGAATTGTCTGTGGTGTCTGGGAGGAAGAGTGGTGTCAGTGCATGTCAGCAGTTTGGCCCAAATGTGTAAAGATGGGAACATCTCCTACAGGTCAGCTGTCTTACAACAGTTAACTGCAACTTCTCAGGAATAACTCTGGAGATGTACTTCACAGCAAAATTTTTCTTGCAGTAAAGTATATAAGAATGCCACCTACTGTGGGAAATGACTTAAGGGAAAAAGTTTGCCTTTGGTGCATGTGAATGATTTCAACTTCATTGAAGAAAATGATTGTTGATCTGTGCAGAAACTCCAGAGGTGGTTGGGTGGCTCCTGCATCTATTTCAGCACGTTGTCTCAAGCAAAAATAGCCCATTGATAGCGAGTGAAGGCATGTGTGGGAAGACAGCATGAGATAAAGGAGATTGGAACATTTTAAACTGTGAAGTCTTCTGGTGTGATTGCAGGAAGGGAGTGTACATAGGAAACTGTAATTTTCAGCTTGCTGGTAGTATTTTATGAAACTTACACTTTCTAGGCTGAAATACCGAAAATATGGAGATGGGAAATGGGATGGAAATTACACTGCTTTTTCAGCTTAGGTTTTGCTCAGTTTCTTGTACACTTGTATTGTTTTATGTTTTGAGAAAGGAGTGGTTTTTAATTTATGTGTAATCTCAGGCATGAAGTGTCTGATAACTGAAAATTAACTGTACTTCATACTATAATTTATAGTTAATGGTTTTTTAAGTGACGTTTGGGAGGAAAGTATTTCTTTGAAAGTTTGTTCACAAATACCCATAGTGCTCTTTTGAGCATGTGTGATCTTCCTTCATCTGAGGCTTTGCTTCTTTTTGAAACACAGAAATGACTGACTGGATATATGACCTGGTTTAATTTGTCTTCATGAAGCATACAGAATCCTAGGAGCATCTGCTCACATCCTGCAGAAGCATAAGTGAATATTCTTAGTGTTTGGCATATGGATAGTTTAAGTATTGCATATGTAATAATTTGCGTGGATGGGGAAAAATACAGCTAGATTGTAATTACCATGCAAGCTATATTTTGCAGCTTTAGTCGCTGATGACTTCCATAGCTTCTGATATATATCCTAATGGATTTGTCTGCTAAGAGGCCAGATACTGCAAAGATTTATGCATTTGCTCTGTGTTTACTTCACAGATATATTTTATGAAGAATTTTTCCAAGTTGGAAAAAATGAAAATGAGAAAAAATACACACTTGTGTAATTCTAGCATTTGGGATTGGTTCTTTGTGACTTCTAAAATATGAACTCTGCTTTCATATTGTGCTTTTCCTTAGGTTGTGTTGGGTCACTCAGAAGTGTAACTTTAGATACGTTACTCTCATCAGTAATCTTGCAGCTCGAGAATCACGCGTTTTGAATGTTCCTTGTGTTCACAAGTCTTCTAAAAATGTGAGGGATTTTTTTCCCATCAGTAAGGAGGTGTCAGGCATTCATTAAGCATCTGGAATGAGGCTGCATCTAAATGCATTTCAGAGCTAGGATGTTACCACAAAGTTTGTAACGGGTTATTTTTGTTTTCTTGGAGTACCCACCACTTAGTGCGTATTGGCCATGTAAGGACTTTGTTGGGTGGGACATCTTGAGTCACTCAGTTCCATCTTCATTCCAATGAATTTAATGAGATCAGAGTTGCACTGAGACCCTCGGAGTTCAGATAATGGTGTTCATTTAAAAATACAATGTATTTAATGGAATTTGGGAGGGAGAAAGATAACAGTATGGAAAAGGTTGAGGGAACTGGGCTTGTTTAGCTTGGAGAAGGCTCCAGGGAGACCTCATTGTGACCTTCCAGTACTTGAAGGGAGCATATAAACAGGAAGGGGAACGGCTGTTTACGAGGGTGGAAGTGCTAGGACAAGGGAGAATGGTCTTAAACTGAGACAGGGGAGGTTTAGGTTAGATATTAGGAGGAAGTTTTTCACTCAGAGGGTGGTGATGCACTGAAACAGATTGCCCAAGGAGGTTGTGGATGCCCCATCCCTGGAGGCATTGAAGGCCAGGCTGGATGTGGCTCTGGGCAGCCTGGTCTGCTGGTTGGCGACCCTACACATAGCAGGGGGGTTGAAACTGGATGATCATTGTGGTCCTTTTCAACCCAGGCCATTCTCTGATGCTATGAAATGTTTTGTTACTATGTTTAAAATAGAGTTGTAAAAGCCAGTGCTATTGTATGTTTGTGGAGAGTTGAAAAAGGATTGCATACTGAACTTCTGCAGATTGTTCCATAAACACCGTGTCAGCAGTGAAGGCTTCCTCAATTCCCAGTGTTCAGAAGTGCCCTGGGCAAGTCGCAGCTGCTTGCAAAGCCGGGCACAGGGTGCGAGGGCTGCCTTCCGCTGCCGGTGGCCATGGCACGAGGTGGGAGGTGGGACTCAGAGCTGCGGCTTCAGCGTGGTTCCACCTGCTGGGATCTGCCTGCTGGGATTGGGGAACCTGTCATGGGTCCCTTCCTCCTTTCACATTCCGCCTCAAAACAAGTCATTTGATACTTAGACTCATACTCCATACTTTCTTTTTTCTGTAGAAGCACGCTCATCGTGGCTCTGATGTATCTAAACGCCGAATTCCCCCTTCAAAGTGATTGTTCTGAGATATTTTTGTGGTATTAACTTGAATGTACTTCCAGGTTTTATGGAAGAGGCGAAGGTTTTCTTTCACAGTAAGAATGGAAATGGGGATTCCACTGTTCAGCTGGGGATAAGCAAGCATCTTGTTGATACTTTTGATAGATGAGGTTGGTTTTACATCACCTCAAAATAGCAGTGTTTTTAAGTGTACTGCTTAATGATCACATGGAGAACTTGCATGTTCCTTGAAAAAATGGTTGTATGCCCTGTTTTTTTGTTATTTTCTTATTTGTACCTCTACTGTAAGCTAATTTGGTTAGCCGTAATGTCTAATTAGTTAAATATTAGAATATAATATTTCTGAAACCATGTGACAGCTGGAGAGCAGGTAGACCAACAGCCTTGTATTCTTTCATAGCAGCTTAAATTGTTTCTTGGAATCAGTCATTCTGAACATGTATGAGTGTTGAAATCTGAAAGTTAGACTGTAGATGTCCCATGCTTGATCTTCCAGAGAACTTCAAAAAACTTCAAGTGAAGCCTTTCTCATCTCTGTTTGGTTTTTGAAGCAGTCTCAGCAATAGCACCTGAAATTATGTTCTGAAATCATTATTTTTTATTGTCACTGTACTGTTGGGTTACATTAGAAGAAAAGCACAGCATCAAAGCAAGATAAAACACGTGGCATTTCCTAGATTTACGTTTTGCCAGAGTGTGATGAAATGCCCTGTAGGGTAGTAGCTCATGCCAGCTTATTTTGGATTTATATGTGGTACTGTGTGGAGAGCCTGGATTGATTTGTGAAGGCACTACAGCTGCACTAGCATGGCATGCCCTTGGAAATGAAGCACTTCCATGATTCTGAATTTTGTTTATTAAGCATAAGGAAGGCAACTTGGGTATCTAGGGCTGTAGTTTGGAGATGAACAAAACAGCATGTGGTGTTACTGATTTCGTAAGAAGCAGCTTAGCATTCTGGCAGCTTTATGAAAAATCTCTGGTTCTCATGCAAAGGTATCTATTGCAAGCAAGTGCTCTCTGTTACTGTATAAGATTAGGGAACGGGTATGGGAAGGCTAATTCCTGCTTGTTAACCTTCTAGTTATTAGGATTGTAATGGGGAGCTAAGTGCTACTATTTCTTCCAGTCAATACAAGTCTTTAACATGCTTGCTGTTGTTAAATCAACTGCATGAAAATTAACTGAATTGACTGGATTTTGATTGCTGCCAACCAGAATGCCCAATGAATAGTGTGTGTAATTGGAGCAGTTATTTTGATTTGGTTTTCAGTATTTAGTCTTTTCGTAACAGTGAGGAAATATAATCTCTCCTCATTTCTGATGTTAAAAACCTTTATCACATCTTTGGTTTAGTTCTGCTACAGAAATCTCTAACATTCCAAAGTGATACGTGTGTAAGGTGGAGTATTGCGTGTATCAAATACAAAAACATTTGAAGTGAGAGTATTGTGCGGTTTGGGGCAAGTGATATTGAACAAGGGAGAAGGTAGAGAGTCATAGACAAAATGCTGATGTCAGTAGAAGACAAAAAGAAGACAGCTGAAAGGTAATGTAAGGTATATTGTAGCTGAGAGTAAAACTGACGGTAGCAGTTGTGAAAACAGAAAGACAAATATATTAATTTGTTTGGAAAATGAATTAGAAAACCCTTGCTAGTATGATTAAATACAGTATACAACTGTGTGTTCTCTTTTAACTGCAGGAGGCATGGTTTAGAAGAAATTTATATTACACTTGGATGCCTTTTGATATTGTCAAATAAACAAATGGTATTGTTTTGCATTTGTAGGAAGATGAAAAATTTCTGACAGACTTGTTTGCACAACTAACAGATGAAGCCACAGATGAGGAGAAAAGACAGGAATTGGTAAGAAATCCCTAAAACGTACATGAAACAGATAGCTACTGCAAAGTGTTAAACACACCTCTTTTGTTGAATTACTGACTAGTGTGGTGCTGTTATGTTTCAGGTAAATTTTCTGAAAGAGTTTTGTGCATTCTCTCAAACACTGCAACCCCAAAACAGAGATGCGTTTTTCAAAACCTTATCAAATATGGGCATACTGCCGGCACTAGAAGTCATACTGGTAAGTCAGCTCAGTTTTCTTTGTGGTAACTACTTCTTCTATCTCCAGAGTTGTTGTTTTTTAAGTAAGTATGACAAACTCCAGTCATGTGGTTTTCTGAAGCATTTGCTTCATTTATCTTGTCTCAGCTTGAAATTCAGCACGTAATTATTTTTTAACACTTTGTAACCGGTTACAGTATGACATTGATAAGTGCCTTAAGCATTCTTATATTTTTGTATTTTTTTTCCATTCACATTCTCATTCTTCATGTGCTCCTTGGTGTATAAGTAAGTAAGAAAGTAGGGAAGTAGACCAAAGGACAATGAAACCATAAAATGTATTTTACCCAGTAGCTATCAAATATACAAGAAAAAGATTAGAGTCAAATCAGTTTTAGCAAACAGTTTTAATAATAGTTAGGTATGACTTCTTGTGAATAACAAGTAAAAGCTATATGGTTTCTGATTTTCATTCTTTTGAAACCTTTATTTTAAGGAAAAAATGATTATATCTGATCTTCCAGGGTATGGATGATGCACAAGTACGAAGTGCAGCCACAGATATATTCTCATATTTAGTTGAATACAACCCATCCATGGTACGAGAGTTTGTCATGCAGGAAGCTCAGCAGAATGATGATGTAAGTAGAGGGTCACTGTAAACGCGTGCTTCTGTTTTTTATTGAGGTTTACATTTCCTGGAGATCCTTGGTAACTGGTTAAAACAGAAATGTTTCGGGACATTTTTGTACAGAGGTTTGTGTATGTTTCCTGGAGATCCTTGGTGACTGATTAATACAAAATGCTAGCACACAGCTAGTAGTAAAAAAAGGTAGTTCAAAGTGGTTTTCAGTGGAGAAAAGTGTTATTCTGCCTTTCTACAGAGGAGATAGTGAACATTTTCTTAAATCAACCAAAAGCGTGGCAGAGGATAGGATGCTACTCATGCTGTTCCTTATGTACTGGAAGAGAAAAAATGGGGTAGCTGGGACCTTAACTGCTGAAGTGCAGCCAAGATGCGAGAAATATGGGTGTTGGTTCCAGCCACTTGTGTTGGATGACTGTCCTCTCTTGTGAGGGACAGCAGAGACTGAACACAGAGACTGAACAACTTTAGTATAGTTTGATAAATGTAAATACTATTTTCTGTTCTTACATGTTATTCTGGTTTTCTGCGAGTGCACGAAGGGATTATTTTGGGGTGAATATTATTTCATCAGGTTTCATAGCACAGCAAAATTTAGAGTTGTATGTTTGTGGAAATAGAACGCTAGTACGTATTAAGGTTTAAACTTGTGAACTCTGAAAACACTTCCAAAAATCAGTTGAATTTTCAGACTGTTAATTATCTGTCCTACTTTGTTATTTTTGGAGCTTCCCTTCAGAGTGAATTCTAAAGATTCTTAACTTCAAAATCATTTCTAGTTGCTTTGACAGATTCTTCACTGCTTGCCTTCTTGCTATGGAACAACCGCCCAAAATGTGTCACTGGCATACAAAGTTAACTTGTTTCTCCTAGGGCTTTTCTTTTTGGTGGGGAGAAGCATTAGAACTGATTTTTAGATTTGTTTTTGTTTCTTTCTTTTTCCTGTCAGGATATACTACTCATTAACCTCATAATAGAACACATGATTTGTGACACAGATCCAGAACTTGGAGGGGCAGTGCTACTAATGGGTTTGCTTCGTACCTTAGTTGATCCAGAAAATATGCTTGCCACTGCCAATGTAAGTAAATACCTTCAAATAAAATTGCAGTTGGATGTTATTGGTATGTTACATACATAATTTTTTATTTTATTTTAATCCTGTAGAAAACAGAAAAGACAGAGTTCTTGGGTTTCTTCTACAAACACTGTATGCATGTTCTGACAGCCCCCTTATTGGCCAATACTACAGAGGACAAGCCTAGCAAAGGTAATGTTGCTCTGAATGTTGGCTACATCAACGGCTGTTGAATTTAGACAGATGCTTGATGTTTAGAACAGAGTAAATGTCAAAGGATATATTTTGTCTTATAATTACCTAAGACTATGATATATCATTTAAAGTATTAGATTTGCACATTAACTATTCATTTGAATAATTTGTAAGTATAAAATTCAGCAAAGAATCCTGTTTAATAAGTGAACTGCACTTGCTTAAGCTTCAGCAAAATATTTAAACATTTGTATTATTTTGAGTGACTCATGAGACTGTTCTGTGACGTAGACTTGAAAAGGTGTCAATGTTTTTTTGAAGTCAGAGGTTACCAGAGAGGGTCCAAAAGTGCTGCAGAGAACATTTGTGCCACAGTACTTTGCAGAAAGTAAGAATATTGGTTCTACATCATAGTAAGACAATTATGAGAGTAATAAAGTGACTGTTCTTGCTGGCTGCTCGCAGCAGTAATGTTTTTTTAATATTAAAGCACATCCAAAATGAATGTGAAAGAATGTACATAAATTAAAAAGACATGTTCTCTGAACTTCTTAATTAACTGTATAAATTTCCAAGGAATTAGTTTAATTGATCTGTTGGATCTTGGCTTGCCTCCAGATGGTTTTGAAGTGAGATTTTTTACTACTTAAAGTGCTTTTGTGTTCTACAGTGGTCAGTAATCTAGCAGTATTCCTAAAAAGTAGTACTGCCTTTTAAAAATGATTGAATCTAATGTGTTTAATTTATTGTTTCTACTTAAAAACAGAATGTGAGTTACTTTTTTAATACACTATTGTGGCTGTGTCCTAGAAATGTTAAAAGAGGCTCTTTTTCTTCCAACCTACTTGAAAGAGGGTTTCCTGCCAGAGCTGTACAAATAGAAAATATCCAGTCCATTACAGGCTAGTTTAATTTCTATTTTAAAGACTAAATATACCTTCCATCCTATTCCCTAAAGCATCTGTGGGAAAATGGAGGAACTTTTAGATGTTTGCCAGACTGTGTTGGATATTTGAAGTCAACTTCTGAAGGTAACATCCTACATAATTGGTTTTGTTTTGCTTTTGTTATAGATGATTTTCAGACAGCCCAACTCTTGGCATTAATACTGGAATTGCTAACTTTCTGCGTAGAACATCATACTTACCACATAAAGAACTACATCATCAACAAAGATATCCTGCGAAGGGTGCTTGTTCTCATGGCCTCAAAGCATGCTTTCTTGGCTTTGTGTAAGTTCAAATACTGAAGAATAAACTAGTATTTTGTGAATGTGAATTGCTGCAAATCTTCATTCTTCTGGAAGAAAACTTTTCACAGATGAGACAGTTTGTTACTGAACATAGAAATTCTGCTGTTTTCCTCTGTGTTTCTTACACAGATTGGCAAATATCAGAATTAGTAAATAATTCTGTATTTATAGAGGTCTTTCCTAAAAAGCACAAGGATTTTGCTAAATCTTAATGTAGAGGTAATCTGAAATCCTTGTCAAATATCCAAGTATCCTAAGAGAGCTGTTGAGTTTTGGTGGATTTTGAGTAGACATAAACAGAGATACTTAGTTAAAGATACAGTTACATAGCTGCTTTAAACAGTATGTTCAGTACTGCTCTTCACATGCTAGTAGATTCCTGACTGTGTTCAGCACAGTAATAGCAAAGTTGTGTGACGTAAGAAAGAGATTTTCCAAGATTCAGTTATTCAATTGTGCACATAGTTGATATTAGGTTTTTTTGGTCTTGTTTTATTTTTTGTTTGAGAGTACCATATATTGAGAAGTACGTTTTCAGTGTGTAACAGAATCACCTGAGCCCTTCAAATCAAAATTTGAGGAGTAGCCCCAAATTTTTGATTTGAAGCCTTTCAATTATTTTGTTTCAGCTACACCTGGTTGCTAATCAGAATGTGTACTGCCTTATAGCAGGATGATGCTTTTACTTGTATCTATGCATGGGTATTCAGGTACTTGTCCATGCTTTAGAATTTCAGAAGCTTTACCAATGAATGTCAATTAA
This sequence comes from Chrysolophus pictus, assembly GCA_037305975.1. Lineage (NCBI taxonomy): Eukaryota > Metazoa > Chordata > Aves > Galliformes > Phasianidae > Chrysolophus > Chrysolophus pictus. The sequence goes on along the minus strand of CM074580.1, from coordinate 44,703,323 downwards.
GTGTGCTTTATTATTTGTGTGACAATGTCTTTTACCAATTTTAAAATTAGATAGTTTGTGTGTTAACTGAACAGGACTTACTTAAATGCAATCAAACTTATATCTGAATAATAGCCAGCATAAGCAAATTTCCCACATCTTTTATTTTCATTGAGAAAATATTTTACCTTTATGTAAGACATTCCAAAAATCAAAACCATACTCCTGTGTTAGTAGTGACATAGTTAAACAGTAATATTTTATTTCTTCAATGAACAGAGGTGGTTTGTCCTGCAGAATCACAGTGGAGGATTTCTTTATGATAAAACAGACAGGAGATGTTCAGCAGCATGGTCAAGACTAAGCAGAGAATATCTGAATGTGTTTCCTGATCCTCATAATATAAATAATATTATATTCCTGTTAATATTATAACATTCCTCTTAATGTTATAATATTTCTGTTATAAATGTTGACATTGCAAATTTTCCTAACTGTTACTAAGTATTTTCTGGGTATATATATATATATATACACTTTTAAATGCATTGCATAGATTTTAATAACATTTCCATTTCAGGTGCCCTTCGTTTCAAGAGAAAAATAATTGGACTAAAGGATGAATTCTACAACCGCTACATAATGAAAAGTTTTTTGTTTGAACCTGTGGTCAAAGCATTTCTGAATAATGGTTCCCGTTACAATTTGATGAACTCTGCCATAATAGAGATGTTTGAGTTTATCAGAGTGGTGAGTGCTGAAGATAATTACTGTTTGCTTCACCTTCTAGCTCAAGCAGACTTTTTGTTTGTGCCATATATTATGCTGTCATGCTATGGTGTGACATGCGCACATGACAACTGAATGATGACTAAATGAGCTGTCTTTAGTGTTTTCAGTGTTAACGTATTTGTTCTTTCTTATGTTCAGATGGTATGATGATGTGAAAATTAAATTCACTTGGTACTCAGTGTATTTACAGAATCATAGAATGCCTGAGGCTGGAAGGAACATTCATTTAGTTTCAACCGCTGTTGTGGGCAGGATTGCCACCCACCAGATCAGGACCCATCCAACCTGGCCTTAAATGCCTCCAGGGCTGGGGCACCCACAGCTTCTCAGGGCAGCCTCTGCCAACGCCTCACCTCCCTCTTGAGTAAAGAAAGCACAGCGTTCAATTGAAATAGCAAACAAAGTTAGCAGTTTTTTTGTAGAGGAGCTGGACTGGCACGGTGTGGCCACAAAGAAAAAAGCCTGATGCTTGTTTCTCGTGAAAAGTATCTTCCTTGTTCTCATCCTAAATAAATACACAAACATTTGTTTTTGCCTAAGTTGTTTAATTGCAGGAAAGGAACAGTATGAGAGCTAAATATTGTAAGCATATGTGTTTGTTTGTTTGTTGAATTTAGTAATTACAACAGGTAATAGTTAATCTATCAATATACAAATACTTATAATTTGCAGTGGGACATACTTACCAGAGCTGGTTTTGGAATCATTTTCTACTGGAGTTTTAGATTCAGTTCATGGGTTTTGAAGCACATATTCTTAGAGAGTTCTAAGAAGAACTCTTACACCTAATCGTATCTTTGAAGCTCTAAATTATTAACTATATCTATAGTGTGGTTTTCACATAAGGTCATTTTTGCGTAAGCTATTAATTATGTTTTCTATTGGATATTTAAAAAATAATGTCTCCATCGCTTTTTATATTATTTTAAGAAATAAATTCACTTGAAGCAAAATAAATCACTTTATGTTTGTTCCATTCTGTAGGAAGATATAAAATCTTTAACGGCTCACGTGATTGAAAATTATTGGAAAGCACTGGAAGATGTAGATTATGTGCAGACATTCAAAGGACTGAAACTACGATTTGAGCAGCAAAGGGAAAGACAAGATAATCCAAAACTTGATAGGTAACTAAATTATTTTACTATAAATTCTGTTTTGGGAATAATGATGGATTTTTCTGTGATAGCAGGAAGAGTAAATAATTTCAGCTTGATTGTATCTCATCTGTTGGTGAATTTAATTGTTTAATAGTGTGATTTCCAGACATATTGCTTCAAACTCTTAATCAACTTAAAGGTAACATATTTGCTGAAGAAAGTCACGTTCCCTCCCTTTCCTTTCTGGGAAGAGATAATGCTGTTCATCCATTTCAGCTTCAATAAATATATATTTATACCATAGCCACGTTCAGCTTTTATCTTATTCCTACATCTTATATGTGGCTTTGCAAGGCTTGTCACAGTCCGTGTCCTAAATGAAATAAACAGAAGTAAAAAATGCAAATCAGTAAGGAGGCCAAAATTGACATTAATGAGTGCCACAGAAGTATTTGGAAAACTGCCACTTAAGTAATAGTTTTGAGTAGGAGCAAAATTTTAATATAAATGCTGTTTAAAATGCTGTACATCTTATAGATCCAGTTTATAACATTGGCAGACTACTTATTCAGAATTAGATTTATTTTTTTAAAATAGTTTTAGCATTCTGCTACCTCTTCTAGGGAAAAGGATGTTGGAGCAAAGATAGGCCAACACTTAAGAATCAATAATCAAAAGGAGAGGTAAAAGTAACATTTTGTATTCAAGGCCCTTAAAAATAGAAAATATTGATATCAAACAAAAATCGTGGATGCAGCTGGAAGGGATGACTGTCTTTTTAACATACCTATTTTTTTAAATATATTTGACCTTAAATACTGATGGGTTATATTAAATACAATGAGAAAAATGTCTATAGTTTCTAAACTTCTTTTTACAACCTTTTATTTACCACTGCAAATTACTACAAGTCTGAATGCAATACCTAAGAGACACTGTTTTGAAATAACATCTAATCGTGCTGTTAGTAAACTGCAGAATTTTGTACAGTTAGTCTGAATACGCTGCTACCAGAGCTGTACTTTATTTAATGCTTCAGAAGAAATGTTTTTAATGTTATTTGCATTGAAAATACAAATAAAGTTGCACATTTGCAAATGATTTGCTGTATTAAAGGTACTGACTGCAGTATTTGCATCCATAAAATGTCCATGTAAATGTCAACTAGAAGTTTTGTTATTAATATGATTGTTGAATCAAAGTTTTTAAAACTTACTGTTCTGCAGCATGCGCTCCATTTTGAGAAACCACAGATACAGGAGGGATGCAAGAACCCTGGAGGATGAGGAGGAAATGTGGTTCAATACTGATGAAGATGATATGGAAGATGGAGAGGCAGTGGTGCCCCCTTCTGATAAAACTAAAAATGACGAAGATATTATGGACCCTATAAGTAAATTCATGGAGAGGAAAAAATGTAAGTGTTGAGAAGAATGCTGTAGGGCCTAAACAGAAAACGTAATTTGTATTCTGTAGTCGTACTGCCGTTTAGCTTTTTTTTTTTTTTTTTATGAAGGTCGCAGATTTAGAAATTGTGACACTGAGCTGTTGAACAACCACTTCAAAATAAGTTTTATTATCTGTAAAAGCAAAATGATGCAAAAGAGTGTTTATTTCTTAAAGCATCTAAATGATGATCTTGGCTGATAGACAGGTTTTCCCAAGTTCTATTCAGGTTTGTTATTCAACATTTTCCATGTTCCTTGTGATGTCGTTGGTAGAATAAGTAAGTGTTCATTCCTGGCCAGTGACAACGGCAGCTAGATGTAGTATAGTAGTAAGAAGAAAATCTATTATCACTCTTCGTATCAAGTTGTGCATAAAGCACTTTCCCACACAGTAAAATGATTTGTCATTAAATGTTTTGTTCAATAATGTTGTGTTGGTTTTTGTTTTCATGTTTTCTCTGCAGTAAAAGAGAGCGAAGAAAAGGAAGTTCTTCTGAAAACTAACCTTTCAGGTCGTCAGAGCCCAAGTTTCAAACTTTCCTTTTCCAGCGGGACAAAATCTAATCTTACCAGTCAGTCATCTGCAAGTAATCTGCCTGGATCCCCAGGTTCTCCCGGATCTCCAGGATCCCCTGGGTCTCCAGGGTCCGTTTCTAAAAGCACATCTCAGATGGCAGCTATTACAACTAAGGTAATTTTCAACAGAAATAGTCTGACTTCACTGTTGTAGACCTGTAATTTTCTTTAGCAAGTTTCTGAAGTTGGTGGAAATTTTGACATGCTAAGCAGTGATAGACTGTGTGGTTTGTGCATGCTTTTTGTCTAATGTTTAGCATTTTCCAGATCTGGTATATATGAAAAGAAAAAAGTAAGCTCTATTTATACCCAAACGCTCACGTAGTTTTTATACCATGCTTCTCATATGGTATAATTCTTTAAGTGTGGAATGCAGTCTTTACATATGGAATATATACATACAGTATTAGCTTCAAATTTTCAGTGGTGATAGAACAAAAAATGTTCAGGTTACACTGAATATGCAGTGCACTGAAAAAACATTAATAAATTCAAACATGAATTCCTTTTTTTTTTTCAGTCTAACATGTATTGTTTATAAAGGTACTGCATTCGCAAACTAGAAACATTGAAATTAAGTTTTGCAGTAATTATTTGATCCTCTCATATGTTCAGTGTTATGCTACACGTGATGGTACAAAATGTGTGCAGTTTAATAGATGCACAATTAAATGTGTGCGTTTTGGTACAGATGGTTGAAATTTTCAATTTTAAATGCCCATCATCTGTGTAAATAACATGATCCTTAAGTAAAGAACCAGCAACTGTCGTCATAGTGAAGTTCTTGTTAAGCTTCAGGAACAGTGACATATAGTAGTTACAATTTTTGAAGACGGTGGCACTTCCTTGTGGGTCTAGAACTGCCTAATCCTGGATTTGTGGTTATTTGCAGTACAAGAGAATTTAAATTTAATTACTGAACATTTAAACTAGCTTTTATGAAGACAGGCTGTGCTATAAAAATGTCCCAGTTGGAAATTCAAACTGAAGGGTGTTCTGTATTTATTTCTGAAGTGCCTCCAGATTGCTTGTTGCTGCAGTCAGCTATGCTTGGTGGAAGAAATTTGCACTTTTACAGACTGAGCTGTGGTGTATATTTAGCAAACCAAAATAAATTTTTGAATTTTCTTTCTGTTATATCTCTATCCAGTGGGATAGTTAAAACCCCATTTTGGATTCATTTGGATCATTTAAATATTTTTCAGATAATATAATCTTCCTTTATACCTTTTGTTCTGCTTGATTTTATCCAAAACGTGATGAGTCAGTGTCCTTACGGCAATATGTTGTGCAAAAATCATTTTCTAATAGAAATATTTTCTTAATTAAAGTAGTTATGTCTGTCTTTTAGGGAGGCCTCGTTGGGCTTGTAGATTATCCTGATGATGATGAAGAGGATGATGAAGATGAAGATAAGGAGGAAACTTTACCTTTGTCAAAGAAAGCAAAGCTTGAGTCATCATAATGGCAACTGCTGAAGAACGTTACCATTTGGGGGAAGGATATTTTTTCCATAGAAAACAAACCCACAACAAAGCAGCAATCTTTTGTGAATTACTGTGTGTAACACAGACCAACCTATACAAATGGATTTCTGCCAATCAAGTGCCAATTGAAAGGAGCAGAAGAAGGGGAAATACTTCGTTTAGGGGAAAGACTTACGCCTTTGAGCTCTCCAGCTTGGACCACGTGTTGCCCTTTTCTCAGGGAAGGAAATGGAAAACAAAAACAAAAAAGCCAACAGGGCAGGAGTTTTGTTAGTGGAACTCTGGATTGGCTGGTCAGTTGCTACAATCAGAATATGCTTTCTTGGACCATACATGAGACTTCTGAAGAAAAGGCGATTTTTGCCATAATTCTTCGCTAGTTAAGAATGCCAGCAGTTTCTTTGTATAAAAGAGACCTGCCTTTGCGTACATTCTGAACATTTTAGTCAAGCTACAACAGGTTTTAAAAACCTCTGTGGGGGAGGGCTGAATATAAAGTTTCCTCTTTTTTTTTTTTTTTTTTTTTAATCTGTTCCCTTTGCCCTTTAAACTGCAGATTTTTTTTTTTTTTTTTTTTTTTTTTTTTTTTTTGAGGTGGGGGATTTGTTTGTCCCTTTCTGATTAAAGATTGAGTGGAATTCTAGATGTGGTCACTTTTGTGTCATAATTTTTTTGACCCCCTGAGTGTATGCTTAGTTGTTGAGTATATATTTGGGACCATTAAAATTTTTTGATGTAATATAATCTCACTGTTGTGCTGGTACCTGTTTCACCCTGTGTAATTTTGTTCTGCATCACATATGTTTAGGATTTTACGGAAGATGGTATAATTTTTATTGGAAAAAAAAAAAATCCTTACCACAGTGTGCATAAAAGCAATACTATTTTGTGACTAAATATTTTATATTAAATTTTACATCAGCAACTGTCTTGCAAAAAAATTCAGGGAAAATGGGATGGAGTAAAAAAATAGATACCTATAAACATGAAATTAGTATTCCAAAGAGACTTTGAAATTTCGTAACAATGATGGTAGACTAACTCATCAAAATGGAAAATGGATGATTTAGGAATACCAATTTAATGACTTATTTGACTTAACAAAAATAAAAAAAAGAAGAATTAAAGCTGAAGGAAAATGGCATTAGTGGTTTTTTGTTTTGTTTTTTGTTTTTTTTTTAATCTTCTGACTTCCTTTGGAATACCAGTTTTAGTAAATCAAAGATGGTTGCAAAATAAATGCTTTACAAGGATACCATCTTTTGAAATTTATTATAATATTCGATTAAAATACAGCAATTAAACTTTGGATCTAACTCAGTGACTACATTTTTTCCCCTTATTCCAAAATCTAAATTATATTAATTAGTAATTGAAGCTAAGTGTTTGTGCTTATCGTTTTTATAGATGGCTTTGATTGGATGGCAGTGCTTCCATAAATGAGAGCTTATTCAGTTTCCCAGCAAACAAGAGACCCCTTCTTATATACTTTCAAGCATTGATTTTCTTTTCAACAATCAAAGCACCAGTGTTGCAAAAATCAGGATGTTACAGGCATTAATGTATCAGGTACAAATAGAAGTAAGAGAAACCAAAGTCCAAAGCTTGGATAATAGTTGACAACACTCAGAATCTCAGGTTAGCAATTTGTTCTTGAAAATTGAGTGTTGCATGGAAGAGTCTGTGCTAACTACAAATGCCAAGGCTTTTCTGCTCAAACTTTATTAATGTATGTTAGTAATTTCAGATTTAAATGGAAGTATGCATTAGGGAAAAATAATTAGCCATCTTTTCCTCAGAAAGTTCGTATTAAATGACACCCAAAGGTCAAGTTTTTGCAGTGAGTTTGGAATGTGACAGGGCAGTTCTCAGCAAAATAGGTCATTAAAAGACTAAGTACAATCTGCTGCAGTATAAGGGTGCCTATGATGTCTTAATATTAAATCTGTCTGAAACATCATATTTGCAACTTTGGTGTCATAGCAGAAATAGTAACAGGGAAATCTGGAATTTGCAGGTTTTTCTAATTAGTCTGAATTTTAATCCTTCCCAATTTGTTAGACTTCACTTGAGCATTATGCTCTACGTTTTTGTCCATATAGTCATCTTCACGTCTTCTAGGCCCAGGAAGTTGTTCTTAAGAGTAGTAGTGATAAAGGAACTGATTTTGTTGATTTTCTTTTTTTTTTAATGTTCCTTCAGCTTTTCAGTGCTTCATCTTGTGTTGTATGATGCTGCAGTCTCTTAATATGTAAAGCACTTTCATAGTATTTATAGGAATCTTGGATTTTGGACTGTTGGTAAATTACTGGTCATAGTCAAAAGAATAACAGAAGTATTTCTGAACATTTTATTTTTATGAAGCTCTAAAGTACTGCTAAAATACATAGCTGCATATCTAGTAATGCTGTCTAATTCATAGTTGGATAGTTAGTTTTCCAGTTACCTGGTGCTTGCAGGACATGTCTACACTTATGTGACACTCATGGAAGATGTAAGTAGTTGGGAAGTGAGTGAGTTGAGGGCAGCAGTGGGTATGTCCCTGCTCTGTGACTTTCACTTTTTTATTTATAAAAATCTAGAGATGTTTCAGGAAATAATGGGATTGGAAGAAGCAATGGGCATAAAAAAAAAAAAGTGGATATGAGTTAGGGGGGGATGAAAAATGATGTTATGAGACTAGGTTTCATTCCTAGAACTCTCCCTCTTTCTCTCCCTTCCTCGGTAAGTGCTTTTTATTCTTAATACCATTTGCCCACATTGCAGGAAAGCCTTGTGTATGTTGTATTACAAGTGGCTCAGTCATCTTAACTGCATTTTAACTGTAACCATGGTATGGTTTACAGGATAAACCCAAAGTATTATATGGAGTATTTTACATTTATTTTGCAGGATAAATCATTAGGTACTTAAAACACAAATGAGATGGAGAGGAAGGAATAGTATACTCAACAGCTTCTCAAAAAGAATTGTATGAAATAGAAATAGTTAAGAATGTATGCCTTTGTAAGGTAACCAGAAACTCACATGTACTTAATATTTTGGAGAGTTTGTGTTTGTGTGTCCCTGAACAATAAGGACTGCTATACAACTTCAAGTATATACACATTTATGTTTATATTGTACATGACATAGTACTTTAAACCTGGAGACTTTATCGGATGTATTTGTAAAGATGATTTTTATGCCACTTCCTGACAGCTACACTTGGCAGCAGGCCCCCCTTGTGCTCTTTCATTCCTTCCTTAGCTGTCCTAGACTGAAGACGGAACAGTGTCTCTTCTGTGTCTGAGACTTGGTGCCAATTGCTCTCATGTATGCTTCCCAGCTTTGAGCCTAGGTTTACCAGGGTACCAGACAAAAGGTGTTCTCAGCATCTTCACCTTGAAGGCCATGTCCCTACAAAATGAATGACTACTGACCGCAAAGCTTTCCAGCTCCTTCAGTTCTCTAGCAGAAACATCTGTGGATAAACCTACTCGCCATGGCCACTTGAATGACTTCCAGAAGAGTTCACTGCTTGTGGATCTGGCTTGCTGTGTTCCTGGGGTAGATGCTGTTCCAATATGGTTCTTCTATTAATTTTTTCCTAATGGTGATCTAATTGAGTCATGCTGAGTCACGGAGATATTCTGTTTCAGCTTCTTCCTCTAAGTTTGTTGTACCAGATACTTCCCTCGAGGCTGCAGAAGTTTCTCTCATGAATTTCAAATACAGAGTACCTGGTCCCCCAATGCAGCATACCTTTATACTAATGGAAGTAATTCCAAGATTTCTAGATTTTCTGCTACTGTACATAGAGGAGAACTATTCTTAGGTAACAGTGCCCAGTGCCAGAAGACAGATCTTCTATATCATAAGAGTGGAAGGATCTGAGAGCTGGAATGTCTCGCAGTCAGTTGCCTATAAAACATACCTGTCTGTATTATACCCACCTGGTAGCCAACATCAGCCTGTTTATCTCCCACAGGCCACCTAGAGGAGAGGTCATGTTCATGTGGAATTGATTGTCATGTTGGTCCAATCCTTTTTAACAGACCAAGGGTAAACTGCCTAAATAATTGCTGCCTGTGTTTCTGCGAACTCCACAGATTTCAGAAACTTTAGTTAGAGAATTGGCTGGTAAGAGTTATACTGCTCCCGCAGTTCCATCGGGAATTTAGATTCCCTTCCACCCAACAGAAGTTACTTTGGTTCCCTTGCTAAATTATGTTTCTTAACATCAGTAAAGTGACCATGGACATTCAGCACTCCTTTTATCAACCATTTCACAGCCAAAGAGGCATCCTGGAGCAGTGTTGTCTATGCTAGAGTAGTTCCACAGGTCCACTGACTTGAGGTCAGATGTGAAAGCAGGAGAGCAGATGGGTTTCTGCTTCGACTTACCCACAACATAAATGTAAAACTGAGTAAGAAGTTATCAGCAACTGAAGTTTTTGAAGGTAAGTTATCTATATGAATGTTCTGCATCTGTTCTTGCTGCTTTCTCTTTCTGGAATCCAGAAGAAATTCAGGTTGTGCTTCAGTCCAGACAGGAGGCAGGGCATGTGGATGTACTGCAGAACAACAAAATGTTTAAACCATTTGCGGTGCCTTACTTCAACCAAAGCCACAACACAAGGTCTGTTAGTTATGCAAGAAAGACCTAACTTGCTATGTTTTTGTAGGTGGCTGGCTATCTGGTGACTTTGTGTCTTGATTTGAGATCTCTCTATCTGCAGTCATGCTTACTGGAGTATAATTTTTTTAATATATAATTTTTTTTAATATATAATTTTTTTTTAATATATAAATTGAAATTAATAAAACTGTTCAAAGGTGAAATGAAGCTGACTGCTGAGAAAAATAGTTTTTAAAAAGGAGAGGGGACATGCAGTCTTCTGCATGCCAAGAGCACTTATGAATAATGTGAAAACAATACAATCCAGTGGGCACTATGAAAAACATGCAGGTTGAGTGCTACTGGGAAATGACTGCAGCAGCTGCTGATGTGCAGTGATTTCAGAGCTGTGTTGCCATATGCTGTGACACCTCCCACAGGTGTGTTGGTCATTCACAGGATTTTTCTGAAATGGCTCTATGCAAACAATTCTGATTTGGGTTCAGACCTGGAAATTAATTGGCATTAAGGTGGAATTATGCTCACAAACTGTGAATCTGTTTACATACAGACTTGGGGTGATCTGCGCTGAATAATATGGATTTTGGTACTCCGCTTGAAAATAAATGACATGTACAAAGATGTTGCATCTGCTCTGCCCACCTAAAGCAGCTCAGAAGGACTCAGTAGTGAGTTCATCTCTGCTAGCGCTGCTTCTGGAAGTATGTGCATCCTGGAGCCCTTCTGCTATGCTCATGAGATCTAAGGTGAGCTTAGTCCTTTCTCTTACATTTCAGGTGTATGTTTTACTGACTGAAGTTTTAGAGATTTGGTTTTAATCTATGCATACCTTAGTAAAGCTTATTTTAAACCTGCTGATGTAGAGTGGCTGCCTGATAGTATTCAGGTGGGAGATTGATGCTGCTACATCAGACGGTGCAGGACAGTCTTCTACCTCCTGGTAAAGTCAGGAACATGTTAGGTGTGTTTGCTCTGTCATTGTATTGACGCTGAGTAAATAAGGATCCCTGAAGGAAGCTGTGATCAGGAATGTGTGTTTCATCTCTCCACTCAGGAGACATGGGGATAAGTGGAAGCAGCTCCTAATGAACTGATCCATGAAAGTCTCTGCTAACAACAGAGAACATGTGAGGGAAACTTAAAAATATTTCCAATCTGCTTCCACTTTTACATATCTGAAAACTGTTACGTTAGATCATCTTACCTTGAAACAAGTTTCTTTCCTTTCACAGCTCCTGCCAGCCTCCCCAGTTCCCCTCAAGCCAAAGGAGCTTTCTCTGCCGCTGCCACAGAGGGTTTGCAGATTAGCCCAAAGAGCTGAAAGCTGTGATTCTTATTTAAGAAATCACTGCTGGTTAAAACCAACAACGGAGCACAGCTCTGAAGCCATTTAAATGTATTAGCATGTATGGGCTTATCCTCAACGTGGAAATAAATGTTGAACCCATTTAAAGGACTAGATTACCTGTAGTCAGAAACAAGGAAGATGTAAACATGTGTTCTTGCTGTTTATATGGCTCGCTATTAGCTCTCTCTGAAGAAAGAGGCACTATTTCACCTTTAGAGCACACATTCCTTTGGAACCAAGTAGAGAGATGTGTGGTGCATCAGACGGGCAGTGGTATGAGATTTTGGTTGTCATCAAGCTCATACAGATGTTCTGCACTGCAAGGTGAGAATGACTGCAGCTCTCACACTTCAGACAGCAGAACTCTCAGTCAGTTTGGTGAATAAAACAGACCCTATTTGGACATCCAAAAATCAGACTTCCTCCCTGCAGAGTGAGGTGCCTTACAGCAGTGATTGACTGGACTGGAGCCTCTAGGAGCTGAACTCCCTCCAGTCCTTAAATATGTTTACTTTTCCTGATTAAAATATCTAATTCACATTAATTTTGTAGTAAGGAACGGCTTTGTTTGCACGGCACAAATTTCTCAGTGCTGTTCCCTCTCCTGGTAGGATCTCAGATGGTGCACCCAGTCCTGCTGTCATCTACCTGCCCTTGGGCTTTGCTAACCTTTCTTCCTTAAAGCATTCCTTGCATGTGAGTTTACTTCTCAGCTCTAGCCAACCTACCTGCTTCCCAAAGCTGCTTGTGAAGTTTGCTTGTGCTTGTCAGAGTGTCCCTCTGCTGCCATCTGTCAGACGGCAACAAAATGGAACGGAATATTGGTGGGAAGGTTCCTCCTCCACTGCCATACCAACAACATCTGCTTCTGATGTTGCAGGACAACATAACAACACAGGAAGCATTACTTTCGGAGCAGCGCTCTTAGTTTTGTTCTGGTTACGCACAGCTTTGTTTGTTTTTATTTTCATTCCGGTTTCTCTAAGTTTCCCTACCAGTTTAGTCCAAACTGCACGAACACTGCGGATGACAGCACTTCGGGATCAGGGGCTGCAGGGGCTGCAGCCATCTCCTGCCCTTTCTGTCGGCGTCCGTCGTTCGCAGCTCCAGAGCATACGTCAACAAACCGTGCCGCCCGGTTGCTGGACAAACACGGGCCTATTTACAAGAACGCTGCTTAACGACAGGCTCAGGAGCGGGAGGAGAAAGCAGCCCTCGCCTGCTCACCACGAGCGCGGCTCCCGCCCCGCATCCCTGCCATTCTTTGCTCCCAGCCCTCGGCGGCGGCGGCGGGGCGCCGAGCGGGGCTTTGTTGGCGGCCGCCGGGTTGCTAGGGGATGGCTGCGGGTGCCCAACCCCTACGCTGGCAGCCAGCTCCAGCAGCGCCCGCGGGGGCGCGCACCCGGCGGCTCCTTTCTGCGGCCATCGAGCCGAGCGTTGTGAGGGGCGCCTCGGCAACGCGGCTTCCGCTACAGCGGTTCCGCCTGCAGCACCCGCGGCGGCCGGCGGGGGGGGCCGGAGCTGCGCCGGGCGGTCGGGCTGAGCCGGGCGGGGAGCGGGGCTGTGGGTGCGCGGCCTCGTGCTCGGCTCCGCGGGGCGCGACTGACGGTGTGAACGCCGCTGGGCGTGGGAGTTTGCAGGGCGCTCCTGCAAACGGGTCAGATCCGGGCTGTGAGGAGTGGGAAAGTGAATATTTGTATTCTGACTTCCCGAGAGAGGATCGTGCGTTTTTCAAGTATTAAACCCTTTCGGTTCATCCTCTGCTGTAAGCGCCACACCAACAGCCTTACAATTTAATTAATGAAATACGTTCACGAGACGGGAGATCGCAGGGCTGCAGCAGTTAAATTACAGTGCCCGTCTAACCCGGGGCGCTGGGGAACACTGGACGTTCCTCCTCTCCGTACCCGGGTGGGGTCACTGCGCTCCGTGCCGGCCTCGTGGCGATGACCTGCGGGACCACGAGGGCTCGGACAGGCGGGTCCGCGCCAGCTCTGCTAAACTGCGTGCACCCAAGTTCCTCAACATCGGTTCAACGTACACAGCTGCCTACCATGAGTAGATCTGCTGTGACTGCAGGAGCACATCACATTGTTGGCTTTTTTCCAACTAACCCAACGCAAGCGGTGCCTGCACAGCGCTCTCCCGCCCCGGGGCAGTGCTGCGGAGCGAAGCCACGTGCCCGCCGGGCCGGGCTGGGGCCGCTCCCCGTCGAAAGCGAAGCAGCAGCAGAGGCGTTGGAGCCGCGTGGCGGCGTCGAGCTCCGAAACGCGCAGGTGCGCGGCAGGAGCACGGCGCGCCGGGACCGAGGCGGCGGCGCCCGAGGCCGAGCAGCGCCCCGCGGCCCCGCGCCGTCTCGCCCCCTCCCGCCCTTGCGGCCGTCCCATTGGTCCGCGCTGGCCGCTCGGCGGCGCCCATTGGCCGCGGGCGCTGCCCGTCACGGCGCGGCCGCGGCCCGACTCTAATTGCCGGCGCGAGGGCGCGCCCCGCCACAGGTAGCGCGGCGGCCGGAGCGGGGCGCGACGGGGCGGGCTGAGCCGAGCGGCGCTGGTGCGCCGCGTGCGTTCCGGAGCGGTACCGCCGAGGGCTCCGTGCCGCCGCTCCCCCTCGAGAGGGTCGCCCCGCGGGCGGCCGCTCCGCTTCCCACGGCGCGGCTCGCTGACCCCGGCGGTCCCGTGCCCGGGCGGCCCCTCTCGGCGGCGGGCGGCGGCCCGGTGCCGGCTCGGGGGGAGGCGGAGCGGCGCCGGTCCGGCCCCTCGGGCCGGAGGGCGATGGGCCGCGCGGGGTCGCCGCTGTAGGCGGCAGCTGCCGGGCAGCGGGGCCATGGGCTCGGCGCCTTTGTCTGCCGAGTGAGCCGCCCCGCCGCCGCGCCGCCCGCCCTGCCCCGGCGACATGGACGTGACCATCTCCGAGCTGCTGGAGCTCTTCCTGCAGAGCCCCCTGGTGACCTGGGTGAGTGCCGCGGGGTCCCCGACTCGGGGCGCGGGGAGCCGGGCTCCCACCTGCCGCGGGGTTGGGGGACGCTCCGGCCCCCCGCAACGCGCCTCCGCCCTTCGTTCCCCGGCAGGTGAAAACCTTCGGAGCGCTGGGGGGTGGCGGCGAGGACAAGCTCGGCATGTACATGGAGCTGGCGGACGGCGTCCTGCTCAACAGGATCATGCTGCAGATGTGAGTGGAGCGGGGGCCGGGTGGCTGTGGGGCGGGGGGTCCCTGCGGGCTGGGAGCAGCGCTTCGGCGGCTGGGAACTCCCGAACACAAAGGAAGACTCGAACCGATCCGGTTTTGTAGTCTGCTCGGACGCGTTGTGGTTCGGCCTTTCTAAAAACAGTTAACTCTTTTCTGGCTGTTCGTGTGCTTGGGGGAGGTGTGTTGCGTTATAATTAAGGAAATGAAAGTACTTTAGCGAGTGAAGCTTTGCTGGGACGGTTGCGTCTGAAACGTGTCTTCGTGCTGCTGAGGGCTCTGTGCTCTGTGCGTATTTTGGCAGAAGGAAAACTTTTGGTGACGTTTATTTCAGGCAGTGCTACAGAGACAAAGGCCTGAGCAAAGTTATGAGTGTGTTCAAAGAGCAAGGTGGAAAACAACTGCTATCGTTGGAGTAAATTGCTGTTAAAACTTACACGTTTTAAACCGTATCCTTTCTTGCTGCTCGTCCGCTGCAGGCAGACCCTGTCTGATTTTATATCATCTCTGTGATTGCTTTCAAGTGTTCCCAAACGCTCCCGCTAAAGGGCTCACAGGGAGAAGCTCTGCCTGGCCTGCATGGGAGGAGGTGTTCAGAAGCTCCCAGTTCTGGCGCTCTGCTCTGTTCAGAGTGGAATCGGCTGAAGTCCGACCACTGGTTGGTAAAGCTGGGCCAAGCTCAAATGCTTGTGGGAGTTTGTATTATCATCTTTAAAAGTAATTATCTTTTGAAAATAAGCTGAAAAAAGAAACAAACAACCCCCAGCAGTCTGAGAACCCATCCGCCCCAGCTGGCAGCTTTGTTATCTGTGGTGTTCCCACTGCAGAGGTAACCCAGGCTGTACTTTGGCTTCAGGTTTGCTAGCGATGGAAATCCTGCTCTGGAACTTCATTGGAAGGTGAAGGCTTGTGGTTCAGATGAGAATCTAGATCAGCCACCCTACTTGGGGGTAGTGCAGTAGTGGCATAAAACAGTACGGTGTTGGTTGTAAAGAGAAAATGTTGGAAGTGGCATCTTCTAAAGAATAATTACACTTCTAAAAGAGCTGTCTGTGCAAATTAGAGCCTCGAGTATGAGAGTTCAAATCCAGGCTTGTACCTTTTCCAAAATGTGGGGAATGCAGTTTTGTTCTGTGATCGTTGTGTTTGGCGTGGAGATAACCACCCAAACTCTCAAGGAGCTGTGGCAATTGTGAGTTGGCTGCAGATTTAACTAACAACTATCACAGTTATCTAATGCATGAAAGAATTAATTATTTCAAAACAATGAAAATGAACTTAATGCTCAGCCACTCCCAGTTCTGTTACTGAAGTTATGTGGCTGCTGAATGACTGTAACATTCTTGAGTGAGTGATATATTTGAGAAGTACTTTATCAGTTGATGTATACAATAAGGGAGCTTAAGTATTTTGTAATTGGCTATTGAAATATATATATAAGGAGAGGTAAAATTGTTCAGGTCTGTGGAGCAACTTAATGTTGCTGTGGGGACAGGGAGAGAACAGTGAGATCCCATTGAAATAAGGAGTTCAACTGTATAGGCTGACAGCATAGTGAGACCATTTGGCATTTTTTTTGATGTTGTATGTTGGTGAGAAATACCCTGGCATGTTTACTTGCCTTAAGCAGTCAGGAAAATAAGTTTTTCTTCCAAAAACCATCTCTGCCAGCAGTGTCACAGGCAGTGTTCCTGGGGGAAGCCCAAGCAGCGTGCAGTAGGGAACTGTCCCATTATTCACAATAACTTTCCCTTTTTATGCAGCCTTGGCAGCATTTCTGATGATGGCTCAGGAGCTTGAAACTAAGACATTTGTACTGAGAGCCTGGAGCTGTTTGACTGAGGAAAAATCACAATTGTGTTTATGTATCCTGAGTGAGTGAGGTGCCATCTGTGACCTTCGCTTTTTCAGACTTAACCTTTAGAAATTGCAGTGCAATTACCACTTGCCTATAAATTGGGAGTGCCTTTCAAGGGGTGTTTCTGCTTCAAAGCTTTCGGAATAGAAAAATAAATGTCTTTTAAAAATGCCTGCTCTCATCAGTTCTGCAAGCTTTGGGCCTTAAGGATGTTTTTGGTGCTTGAATTGAGATTTCTTCCCACTAAAATGTTATTAATGAGAGCCTTTGGTGACTCGATGTCACCAAAAGATAGAACTCGATGTGCTGCAAGTTACCCTTATCTGAAAGCACATGTGCACAAAGTAGAGTAAAGGGAAGTAGAGTAAAGAGAAGGATTCCTGTTGTGGATAGCTATTGTCTTACGTGTGTTAGTTCACTTTTTAGTTTTTCAGATTTTATTCTCTGTTTGCCTGCTAATTAGAGGACAACTTTCATAGACGTGTGTGTGACTTGACATCCAGACACCAGTGTGTTGCAGCACTTTGCTGCAAAGCAACAGATATGTTTTGATGAAGGTTGTAAAAGCAGAATTATTCTTAATTTCTTTATTGAAACTAAAATGCTTCTATTCTGCAGCCAGTTGGTGTTGAAGTTTAGCGCGTGACTGGAAAGTCTGGTGTCTCTGAGGAAATCCAGGTAGACCTGTTGAGGTGAGAGTGCTGAGTGAAAAGAAGGCTGGAGCTCTTTGAGGTGCCCAGTGGGCTGCACTGCTTCTAGCGCTATCTGGTTTTGGGTGTAGTAGATTGGGTTTTGCCCAGATTCTCTCTGCCAACTCGAGCAGACAAAAATCCCAGTTCCTCAACTGGGTTTGTATCAGCGAGATGGCCACGTCACCAGAGAGATGGGGGACTTCTGCTGTGCCTCCTGCCTGTCAGGACACCACTGCTGCCTGGAACGGGTGACAGTGGGGCTGTGCCTTCCCCCATCCTCCTCTGAGCTGTCAGGTTCTGCTGTACTGCTTTTTTAGTCCCTGAAGGAGTGAGACCCCTTTTGAAAAGGTTATCTGGGATTGCTTGGTTCTGAGTTGTGGTGCTTCAGCAGATAAATCCAACAGAAGAGGCACACAACAGCATTTGGTTTTCCACTTATATCTTAACCTTTTTTTTTTTAAGATTATTTTTGAGTTGTTTTTGAGTGGTTTCCTTTTCCTGTCCATACCCCAATCTGCTCACGCATGGAGGACACATTAAATGTTGCACATCTGCAGTAGTGAATTAACAGTCTTTATTGAAAATGCTTATGTTAATCTTCAGAGTGCAACTGTTGTGTCCTGAGCTGCTGTGTTTCTGGCAGGTTGATATTGAGTAAATGAACTTCTCTGTGGACAAATCTGAACTTTTTTTAGACAGTTGCATATTACTCTCTGCTATGAGAGAAGCACGTGGCACAGCATATACTGCTCTCACTGTTATGCTGCAGTTGTGTGACACCAGGAGTGCAAGCAAGTATCTACACCTCCTATTGAAAGTTTTATCTGGGAAACAATGCAGGAGTTCATACGTGCAGGCACATCAGTGCTTTCATACTGATCGATCCTAATCCTTCTGACTGACAGTACACTCTGCTTTTCTGCTAAAGCATTCAGGAAGTGGAAGTGTGTTTCAGGAGTGCATCTGATTTGCATTAAGGCCTCTAAGTTGACAGTAATGGATTTCTAAATTTCTGCAGCTGCCCCAGTATATGGTACTGCCAGTCTGTCATCTTAAATTTGGACCACGTGATGGGAGCAGCCCAAGTGCCGTGCTGCTGCTGTGGTTTGCAGCAAGCAGCATGCGGAGTGGGAGGCTAAAGATACATATCCGTTTAACAAAATCACAGTTCAAGGTGTGCTTTCTACCATTTTTTTCAGATAATTTAGAAACCCATCCAGCAGATTCATCCCTCTGTAAGTAAGAGGAGGAAGTTGAGTGATGGGAAAACTGGGCTAACTAGGCTAGTGCGCTCTGTGCCTCCCCATGGAGAGAGGTGTGCATGCTGTCGAGACCGTGGATGCTTGGATGCTGGGTGTGCCTGGGCTTCTAATCTGTTCTGATGTTAATGAGCCATGGGCCAGGTTTGAGGGCTTCTTCCTTATTTATCTGGATTATTTGTTTGGAATTGCTCAAATAGGATTGTCTTTTTGAATTTTAGAAACAAAATGATTTTTTCCCTTGTTTTCTTGTTTTGATTTCATTAATTGATGGCTTAAGGGGGTGAATGTTCAGGTAGTGCTGCTGATGGTTCCCTGTGCCTTGAGCTCATGGTTCGCCTTCCCTGCCCTTGGTTTTCTCTTCACCTCTATTAGAAGCCTGAAAAAGGCATTCAGATTGGAGGACCTACAGTGCTTGTGTGTGCAGTGAGGCCCAGGACTTCCTGGTAGCTTGGCGTGTTTTTCCTCTTGTCTGTGGAAGGCTGCCCTCAGTCACACTGCCTCTGTCCTATTTACAGAATGCCTTTGATACCGGGAGGAGTAGGTTTTTAACAAGCAGGGAGACTGTGCTTCTTTTTGTGGGTAAGGGAAAGACCAAACATCACCAGAGGAGGAAAAAGCAACCAAACAGAACAGCACGCATTGCTGAGGTTGCTGTCAGGAATTTTTCTGATTCATTCAGGCACCGATTCTTTCCCTTTCTCTGGTTACTGATTTAAAAAAATAACCCTCTTCAATTTTCAGTGTGATCCTGGGAGTTTCTCCCAGTAAAATTCACGGAAATATCACTAGCCAAACAAGTGCTTCAGTATGCAGAGTGCAGTACCGACAGCTCTGTGTGCTTTAAGGCAGAGGCTTCTTTCAGCATGGAATTTACCTCTTACTGTGTGATTTTTAGCTAGATATTTTTCTTCCCGTGGTGCTGCTGGTATGCTGTGGGGCTGGAGTTGTGGTTGGGGTGGCAGAGCAGAAATCTGACTGTGCAGCATCTGAGGAGCGGAAGGAAGATGGGGGGATGTGGAGGGTGGTGTGGGGCGGTGTTTTAGATAGAAGGAACGGGTTTCAGGGCTGAGGAAGCTTTTGGGGAAGAGAAGGAAAGCCTTAAGGGTGTTGAGCTGTGGGAACTGCTAGAGAGAGAAGACTCAGCATGAATGACTTTGTGCTACCTCCGATACGTGTATGAAGGTGTATTAGTGTGAAACTGTAAGGCTTTCTTTTTTTTAACAGGTTAATGTGTGGAGAAAAAAATTACCAACAACATAGTATTTTTTCCCCCCATTGTTCAGTATGGCAGCTGCTGCCAGACAGCTGAGGCTCTCTTCCTGGCTGTAGGTGACAGCAAGAGCTTGTACGTGGGATTGGAGAACTTGGCCTTCTCCTTGGCCAGCTTCTCTCTACTGAAAGCCACCCTCCCCCTTCAGATTCCTAGTTTTCCTAAAAAGGCTAAGCATCCAGCTTCTTTGGGGGTAAAACTGAGCAGATGTTGACGCAGAGTAATCTGAGTACAAGCCATTTACATTTCCACTGCTTGCTGTGTTGCTGAAGACCCATTACTGGCAAACAGTGTGTGTCTGTGTGTGGCTTCCACATTGTGCTGTCTGAGCATCAGTGAAAGGAAGTCGTTGGCACTTGGGGTGCTGAACACAGAAACTGTGCAGAAATCTTTATTAAAGATTCTACTCCAAAAGTTTGATAAGATCGCTGCTTTGTTCTTCGTAATGTGTCACAGTGCTGACCGCTACCCAAAAACCTTTGCTGGTGTGAGGACTGGGAAGACTCCTGCTGGCTTGCATCAGGGCAATTTGGGTTGTCGCTGCATCAGTTTGTTTGAACACTGGCACCTCAGTGCTGTCCCTGATGTTATCTGCTGCCAAGGCAGTTGTCTTTGCATGTCTGGAGGGGTGCTTTGGGATCATTGTGCATTTAAAAAAAAAAAAAAAAAGTAAAAATATAGCGTACTTATGTAAACGTTAGCAGATAGATTTTAAAAATAAATATTGGATGAGTTTTTCCTTTTACTTCCTAGTCAACACCAGAGTTCAATATTTGGTCCTGTAAGAGCTGTGAATGGCTTAATTAACAGCCAGAGCAGGGAGGGCTCTGGGAGGCAGGTGTTGGAATTGTGTAGGCGTTTGCTGATAAGAGCTTTTATTATAGGAGAAATGCTGGGCTTTGATCTATGATATTGGTAGACAAAGGTTTTTAGGTTTTCTTGCCAAGATGTTATGATACACACAGAATGTGAAGGTACATATTCATATTAATCATTAGCAGCTTTTGTATTTTTTTAATGGGAGAAATAAAGTTGCTTCAGGTATCAATTTGATTTCCTTTCATTAAAATCGGAGAGAAGCTTTAGATGTTTTTCCCTGACTTCGCCACAAAGGTTTTTTCTTCCATCATAAAATATATGCCTACTTGTCTTAATATTTCATTAAAATATGAAGTCTCAGTAGAACTAGAACTGTTAATTGTGAGACCCTGGGTATATGAGAGGGAGAATAATCTAACCACACCTGGTAGCTGGATGCAGCAAAAGTTCAGTGCTCCCTTTTCCCTTCGCTTCCTTGGTGTGTATAACACATCAGAGTTCTGCAGTTTGCACAGTGATCAAGTGTTCTAGGCTTGAAGTCCTAAAGCCGAGCTGTAATAGTCTTCTCTAGGCTTGCCTTTGTTTGAGTGAGGTAAGACTCATATTAACCAAGAGTGCTTTGGTCCAATTTGCACAAACTACATACGGTCTGTGCCTCGGGGAAATAAAAATAAGGAGGGAAACTGCCCAGAATTGCTGTGTGGATTAACCTAAGTGGCATGCAATAAGATCTCTTAGTTACATGTAAGTGCAAAGCTTATGGTATCATGAATTAATGTATATGTATCACACACAGTTGTGTCAATTAATTTAATTAACAGATATTTTAAGATTCTTTCTAATGTTGATTATTGAGATGTTAAGTTTTAACATCAAGGAAACACGTAATTAATTTTCTTTTTCCTCTGTTCATAGAGACCCTCGGCCAACCAACCAGCGTGTTAACAAGCATGTAAATAATGATGTCTATCTTCGGGTTCAAAACCTGACCATCTTAGTCAGAAACATTAAGACTTACTATCAGGTAAGATCTGCTCTTTGCTCGTTGATCTATGGTGATTGCTCGACTGATTCAGTTAATGCAGCACTTGGTGGAAACTCTACAGGAAATGGAGAGGAAATGGTGTTAGTATGAAAGTACTTCCAACCATGCTTTCCTGAAGGAATAATAATACCTTCTCTAGTGTTGTGGCTCTCTGTGTTCGTGGGGAGACTTACTGACAATGGAATAATGCTTTAGGATGTGAGACTTGCTTAAAACAAATAAACTTCTCTTAATGGGACTGCCACCAAATTTGCTTGTGAAGTACTGTGTTTGCTAGAAACGAAAATCACAGGCTTATATAATATTAACGAGGAAAACCAAACTTTTTCTTGTACTGAAGACAGGCTTCCAACACTGTGTAACTATTTTTTAGGTGTTAAGCAAATTGTTAGATCTGTCCACTTTCAACTCTAACAGGCTTAAATGCAGAAGTGACTGCAGCTTCTCACAAATGGTACTCTTCTCAGGTAACATCCTTGAACTGACTGTCAGTGTCCCTCTACTAGGATAGTGACAGCTGAATGCTTTTGCAGACTTAAATACATGTTGGGTTCTGTTGAAAAGCCCTTGGAGTGAATTCAGTTACTCTAAATAGATTTTCAGTATGCACACTGTTGTGTATATTTAGGCTAGCTGAGAGAAGTAACTGTTCTGCTGTTTCCTTTTGTACGTGTTTTTTTTGCCAGATTTGAACGTTATATAGCATGAACCAGTCTTAAAAAAAAAAAAACCTACTAAAATATTCCTGTAAATGTCTCACTCGTTTAATGGATGAAACAACTAAGCTGTGAATGTCTTAATCTTGGACACTTCACCTTTTTGTACATGCAGGAGAGAGATTGTGTTGTTTTTGTACTCAAAATACAGAGAAGTATTACAAATGCAGTTAATTTAACTGCTCTATAATACTAGTGCCTTTTGCTGGCATTGTCTTCCAGAGCTGTTTGCTCTGTTTCATGTTTAATGCCACCAATTCTTTGCTCTGGATTTGCATGGAGGAGTCATCCATATGACTTCAGGCTTCCCTAAGCAAGTTACAGCTGCATTAGGAAAATTGAGGGTGTAACTTAAGGTTGGAAATGTGGGAGGAGGACATCATGTGTTTCTGAATACAGCTGACCCATGTCTCTGTGGTTGAGAATAGGAGAAGCTGATACAATGTGGTGTCATTCCTAAGACTTGTGATTTGTAGGGGGGGATTCCATTTGGGCATAACTGGAGGCTGAAGTAGTTTCTTGGTTATGCACTGTACAGTATAAGTGTGTATATGGAGTCTACAAGGAAAGTGGACTGTATTTAAGGACAGTGTACAGGACTAGACTCTCGCTATCCTTCCCAATCCTTGCAATATTTAGTCTTGAGAGTCTGATTCTTCAGGTGTTGAAATTAAAGCTTTTTCTTCAAGCAAACTGCTTGTCTTGATAATCTAACCTCTTTTAATAGTATGCAAAGAGAAAACAGATTTGGTGGGGGGGGTGGGAAGGGGAAATGGTTCAGAATCATGTGCTGTGTTCTTTGATGTCCTGTTGACCTAGCTGTTGAGCTGTGTAATCGTAATCCAATAAAGCTAGGAACCACTGAAGAAGGTGAAAACACGTAATTTTTAATAGAAAACAGTCTGGGCTCTCAGGAGGCACAGTAATGGTGTTCCTCTTGTAGCCCAGGAAACATAAAGTGCAGTGAATCTTGCTGCTTGAAGACTGTATATATAATGCATGTAAACAGCATCATGAGAATGATCATTCTTTGCGTTTGGTCCTGAAAATGTGTGATTACAGCATATCATAACTTTTTTGTGTGGTGGCAGCATAATGTAAGAAACTTATTTGTCCTTGTCGCAGTTGTATCTTCAAGAGAGATCCAAGATCTGAATGGTAATCTGAGTTTCCTTTTCTTTTGATGCTGTGTGGAAAGGGCTAACGAAGGCTGTCTGTGCTGTAACAGGGTGGAGTGTGGCATCGTACATGTATTCATGTTAGATGCTTGGAGGTTTTTATGTTTTACGGTCTGAGCTAACTAGTTCATTTTAGCTAGAGCTTTTTTAACATGCAATTAAACTGTTTAGTGGGGATGGTGTGGAGTATACGCTGGTGAGTCCAAGAGTAATGTGTCCTATTTGTTTCCATGGAAACCACAACAGATAAAAAGAGCACAAAAATGCTATTTGATAGAGCAAATTCTGAGCTGCAAAAGGCTATTTTTCAACATAGTCACCACTGTGAGCTCTTGTGGTTTTTTTTCCAAGAATGGACAAGAGCCTGCATGCAATGTTTGTAAAAATCTGCATGGCTGTCTGGAATGTGGCTTGTCTTTCACGTTACTGCTGCTGAAATGCAGCACTCACTGCCCATATCCACACTTTGATGTCATACAGCATTCTGTCATGCGCTCCTCTGCTGCCTCGTGTCACATGGCAACATGTAAGAGAATACTAGTGGGAAGGTTCAGCCTTGTTGCCATACCACCAACATCCCCCTCTAATGTAGTGGGCCAATGTAATAAAATAACAGGCATTACTTTTTGGAGCACGGTGTAAGTATTGCTAGGCCTGCTGCTGATATTTATACTGATTTATGTTTTTTTAAATAGCTTGAAGTTGTAGGTGTTGCTTGCAGCAATACTGATACAATAGTTGAGGTGAGGGTAGTGTCCTACTGACTGAACACAGACTGGATTTTGGTTGCGGGCTGGCAGTGGGAGGGGAAAGTTCCCGACGAACAATAGGAACAGAATCTGCTGCTTCCTCAAGGGAAACAAAAGCTCTAAAAATACACCATTGGTCTTGACACTTCACATTCCCTTTCACTGGATAGGCCCAAGTCAAGGTTATAGCTTAGTGAATTTGATAGGCTGAGTCTCCTCATGCTTTATAGAGGAATGCTAGTAGGTATGATAGAATAATGGCCCCTCTGTGCGTTACAGGAACAGTCAAGGATATGGCATGGATTTGTGTTACTGGAATCCATGTGTCTGAGAAAGGTGACTTAAAAGCTACTAAGAATAAATCTGATATTCAGAAGCTAGGTGACCCTTCAGGTCACATAATGGCCATGAAGAAGCCTTTTTTTCAGTTCAGATAATGTCTCGTTTTTAGAAGTTCGCTAACTGAATTTTCTAACGGTTTCCTGAAGAGCTACCTTCCCGACTTTCACCTTCGCAAGACCTGACTGTAGATAGCTATGAATAAAAATAAAAATGTTAAAGACTTACTTAAAATGAGAGACAACTTCGGTTGCTATGATTATTTTATACATATATTTTTAGTTGTATATTATTTATTACATAAGTAATTGGGCATGTAAGAGTGGTTACTTCTGGTAGCAGGCAGACATTTCTGTGTTCTGTGCTGTCTGAGCAGTTGTACCTCTGCAGGTCTGTTCCTGGGGTGAGGGCCTCTGCTTTGGAAGCAAGGCAAATGACTCATTTTGCTGTGGGATTTCTTGAGCATTCAAAGGAATCTGTCATTAGCTGCATTTAATAACTGTTTCAGCCCCAGTTTGCTGGAGAAATGGTGGGTCATAAAACTTCTGGAGTTGGTGCCATATCTTTACAAAGGGCTGAGCAAGACGGAATGTGTTTGTTGCTCATTGTATGACACAATGTCTCATCTTGTTCAGACTGAGTTCATACACTTGGCTGTCTTTAAACTGAAATTCAGAATGGTTTTATATGATGTGGCTTGGTACAGTGAGAATCAGCCACTGCCTAGTGCAGTGATTGCAGTGAGGATGTTGATTAAAGGGGTTGATAGAGAATGGAGAGTACTGGGGAAGGAATGCTTGCCCACTTCTCACTGGGGCTGATGTTGTGTGTGCTTGTCCAAGGGTGAAATCTTCCCCGTGTACTGCAGTTAACCTGTGTCCATGGGTCTGGCTGACCTCAAGCTGTGGTCTGCTGCCTTGTCATGCTGGCACAGTTGGGAATGTCAGTCTGCATGCCAGCAATGGGTAGCCCAGTGTAACAGAGGTGAATTTACCTTGCTATTCCTGAACACTCTCTTCTCTTGGTAGTGTTTCAGTTGTGAGTTTTACTAAAAATCAGCCGCTAGTCCAGTTAGCTTGAAAACAGTTCAGGTGCAAGAATCGGAAGACCTAACAATGTTTGACTTCACAGGAATAAACATGCTTGACCCAGGTTCATAAGGTTCATAGTGTGTTGTTACGGCCCTTAATTGCTCTGGCACCTTCTGTTTCTTTTCAGAGAGGTGATTAATCCCAGCTGTGGCAGCTGTCTTCACAGTGGCCTGCGACAGTTCTTGTTTCTGGCAGTGTGTGTTGACAGGGTTTGTTTGTTTTTAAAACATTATAAGCTACAACAGCCTATGATTGTTTCCATCAGTGGAGGGGAGAAGTTAGAAAACATGGCTTTGCCGTGCTACAGAGAGTATGTAAATCCTGTAGATGCTGTCACTTGGAATGTCCATGTGTGAAGAGCTGCCCAAATCTCTGCAGCGCTCGGAGAGCACTCTCAGATGAGGGGTTTGGAAGGGCCTAAAGGCAGGCTGGTGGGGGAAGCTCACAGTGACCTTGTGCATCCTCTGCTCCTGTCAGTTGTTGGATACAGAAGTTTAAGGAGCTAACAATTGCTTTGGTGACAGCTTATTTAAAAACAAACAAAAACGACCCCCAAAAAACTAAATTAATAAAATAATTTGTTTTGATGTCAGCTAGTTTCTTAACCTTCAAAAATGCCACTAACCATGCCAGCTGTATATACTGCATTCTTAAGCAAAAAATTCCTACAACTTATGTAAAATTTTGAGGTTGTTGGAGAGGATTAAGAAAGAATGTTATCATCTGTTGGCTTGTCCCAGCATGGGTGCTGTGGCCACATCGGGAGTATGTGGATGAGCAGTGCTGTGGGAAGAAGTGCTGTGGTGTGGTCACGGCTGTGTTTTGCCTGTAGTTCTTCAGCTGTGGCCACGGAATACTTTGCAAATCGCTTCATGTTTCTAAAACAGATGGAAATATGTCTTCATTTAAAAAAAAATCTATTTATGTGAGCTCTAAAATGAGTTACGACTATGTGGTTTGTGCAGTTGCAATAAAAAACTCTCATTCCTTAGCATTTTTATTAAAGTTAGGGTGTGGAGGAGTAAATATGGAGCCATTTACTGAGCTTTTAAGGACTTCATATCACCTCAATTCCTACCTGCTCCACCTAAGCTCCTGTAGCTGAGCTCAGGTAATAGTGAAGAAGGATGTCTTGAAAAGCAAAGCACCCTTCACGTTTCTCAGTCTGCTTTTACTTTTCTGTGCCAACGTGGAGCAGACAAAGTACAAGCAGCAGGACTTCTTATCAATTAAGTGTCATATTGTGATGATGAATTAAATGGAGTTAGCGGCCTGTGAGATGGCTGTTGCTGTGAGCTCTGATACTGGGGCTGCAGTAGTGCTGAGACTGGGTCTTCCGTGGGAGGGAGACTTCTGTCTTCAAGCTGGGGCCAAAACTGCTTCTCCCTGTGGTTCAGCTGGGGTCTTGAAATGCCAGTGCCTTCGAGGTGGATAAACAATGCTTGCTTCTGTATTTGGAGCATTGAGTCAGGTTGGGAGCTCTTGGCTGGATTGTGGGCATGAATTTGAACTTCAAGCTCCTGATTTGGGCACAAGTTGTGAACTGGCAACTGTATTTGAGCTATAAATAAAGTTCTGGAAGTAGAATGTCCTTTTCTGTGTGTTAAAATCTTTCCCTGTTAGGCCTGCTAATTCTGGTGGCCTAGGAATCCACTCCTTAGCAAAGTAAACATGAAAATGCTAGAAATACACTTAAAAGTACATTTTCTGAAGTGGGAAAGCATTTCTCTCTCTGAAGGGGGGAGGGGAATTTGTATACAGTAGCCTACTGAGTTAGATGATACAACTAAATTTGTATTTTTGCTATTGTTGCCTATTGATATGTCAAAATACAGTATGTGCGGGTGGCTTCTTTTGTTTGATTCCTGTTCTCTAGAACTTTTAATTTAGCAGCTTGGCAGTGGTGGGAGGAGCCTTACATCATCTAGAGCTTTAAATTCCAAGATTATTAACAGTGTCAAGAGCAAGACATCAAAAGCTTCTACAGATAAGCACTTTCTAATTCAGATGCTTGACTGATCTTGTGCACTCGTGTGTGTGTTCTTTCCCTTTGCTGTGTGGTTGTATGAGCTGTATTCATACAGACTCCTGCGTTATGTCTGGGAACTGTCTTGTTGCACCTACCAAAGCTACACAGCTTTTGTGGCCCGATTTTGGCAGCTGCACATAGAAACACATTAATCAACTGCTGAGGCTCTTCTTTTTAACAGCTGTACAGTAAATAAGTTAGTACTGACTTGCCTGTCATGCTAAGATGCTATCGCAGAGATGCTCAGTGTCTCGATGCTGTGGGCCTTACTCAGGAAATGCTGCTTTGTCATCAGTGTGACCTGGAGTGTGATGTTATCAACTTGATGTTTGTTTCTACCTCTCACTAAATTTCACTGGTTAGTTTGAATGTATCATAGATAGAGCGGCTTTCTATATGTATGTATTCAGTACTTAACATTAAGAGGCCTCCTTGGTTCTGCATTGACCAAAATATTTTTGGTTAGGTGTACTGTTCTGCAGCACTGTGGTCATGATATACGAAGGCTGGGTATGAGGCTGGCACTGTGAGGATGTGCTGCTATCATGGCGATGGGTGCCAGTCAGTGAGATGCTGGCTGTGGTGTGGGCATTTTGGGGGTGCTGAGCTGGTGTTGGCCTCTGCTTAGTCCCTTGCCTGGGAACAGAGGTACTGCCCTTCTGCAAGCAGAATGCCAGAACAATCAGAAAGATGGTATCATCTAATGTGTAGTATCATAGAATACTTGGATTGGATTGAAAGGGACCCCAAGGATCAAGCTCCAAACCCCCTGCTGCAGACAGGGCCTCCAATCTCCAGTTCTGATATTAGGCCAGGTTGCCCAAGGTCCTATGCAGCCTGATGAACACTTCCAGGGATGTAGCATCTGTCCTGCAGGCCTGTTACCAGGCACTTCAGTGAGAAAGAAGCTGAAACAGGTGACTCAAAACTACCGTCAATCTGAGGCCTGTTTCCTGGAACTGGAAGTTGGGAAAGGGCAGAACAAGCTGGCATGTGTCCGTGCAGCCTTGTTTTTGTTTTTTTTCTAATAAGCTAGAGAGGCTTGAGTTCACAGTGTGGATAAATGAAGCCCAGCCAAAAGAAGAGCAGCGTCCTAAAATAAAAACGTGTTTGTGTAGTGGTCGGAGTAGTGGGGCAGGGTTCACCAGTAGGCTTTGGAGCGTTGCTGTTAATCAAAGGCTGTGTGTCAAAAATGCAAATGTGTTAGTGGAGGCTGGGTGAGAAAGGAAGGTGTGAACTACTGGCACAAGCTGCCTCTTGTCCTGCTCCCCATGGTTTTTATGCATTTTTGCAGGCTTGTAGGGAGATTAAGGTGACTATCAGCTAAGGGACTGAGGATTGCAGAGGGGCAAAGTTGAGCAGAGGCCATTTGAAAGAATTTTGCAGTGGAGTAGCTATTTGGTCCCATACAGCACTGTTTATGAAGCCTCTGCATAAATTCTGGGCAGATGTCCCATTTTGTGTTAGCTAAGGAGATAAGTGAGTTCTTGCAGAGGCCCCCAGTTTCAGATGTGTTAGAAAATGGGCTGCATGCCACTTAGGGTTGGTAGTAAGTTTGAGATTCATTTTTGCTAAAAAATAAGTGAAAATTCAAGATGACTTTGTTTTTGTTTCTGTAATGGATTGTGTCATTTTTGTGTGTATACACAGAGAGAGAGAAAGGCAAGAAATTGTACAGAAATGTGAAATGTGATTGCAGGCAAGCCCTCTAATTGCATGGTAGTTCCTTAAAAGACTTCTGCTGTTTAATGGCAGCTTTCAAATGAAGATGTTTTTTTTGTTTGGTTGGTTGGGTTTTTTTGCACATTGTCTGAAAACTATTCTTTAATCCAGGTGACTTTCCTTGAGATTCTCATGTGCCAGGTTGTAGCACGCTGGATTGACTCCAGTCTTGCTCCCTCACAATGCTGAGTCTGGATCAAGGCTTGGTGTGGAGGGTTGTTCCTGTCCCTTTTGGGGAGTCTTTGACCCAGGTGAGCAGAGGTCATCGCTGTGCATCTTGTCTAGCAGACCTGGGCTTTGTGTTCAATAGCTGTTGTTACAAGCTCACATTCCCCCACACTGGTTTTGGTAATGAGTCTTATTTATTTATTTTAGGTCTGTAAACAATACTTCCATGGTATTTTAATCTGACGCAATGCTTGGGATATCTTCTAAAGCAGCAGTTATCAGCCTCTTTGAAGGAGCGATTGAGATCTCTCATTCATTTCTGAAACTGAAGCATCGTATCCAAGTGTGGAGTTGTATTTACTTTGGAAACAAAATGTGGGCTGCATCATAAAGGTCTGCTGGAGCTTTGTTCTGACCCCTGGTACTTCTGGCAGTTGAGTGCTGTAGGGCATAGGAGAAGGTGTGGAGTGCTGCATCTGTCCTGCAGGGAGCCTGCCTGGCTCCCAGGCAGAAGCAGAACTGGCTGCAGGAGGCAGCTTTAGCCTGCTTGTTACCTCACTGAAGGCAAACCTCAGCAAAGGGTGCCTTTTGTACTTTATGCAGGGTATAGTCTTTATGACAGCGTAAATTAAAGGTACTTGGTCATGGATGCACTGAAATCAAAATACTGTCACTGAGTGATGCATGCATGCAACTTCCCTATGCAAGTTATGCTGTTTTCTTTTTTAAAATCCTTCCTTTGCAAACTCTCTAAGGAGCAAATAAAGCAGATTGTGTGCACTGGTTTGTTGTGTGTTTTTTTTTAACAGCTCTTTAGGTGGACCGTGTGAGTGTAAGCTGTGTGAGAGCTGGTTCCTCTCCTGTTTCACATGATGATTAAGAGATGGAACTGAAGGAGAGTTAAGCTTTTACATTCTGCTGGGTTCTCACATGGCCACTGAAAGTGCCTAAATAAAAACCTGCTCAGCAGACCGAAGGTCCCTGTGGAGCTGTCACTGTCTGTCCTCTTTCATAGTTAGCATTATTAAAAGTCTCTAGATGTTTATTATTTTCTTTTTTAGACTCAGTGACATCGTTAAGAGCCTGCTAGGTGATGGAAGAAGTGACAGGCATCTGCTCCTTGGGGACAGTGGGGAAGACTCCTGGTCTCTACAGAGAACAATGTTAATTCTGTTTAAGTATCTTGGGATATTTAACATTTAAAAAAAATTTTTTTAAATTAAGTAGGTGATGCTCTTCATCTATTAAAAAGATGTCCCATTTAGTTACCTAGCATTAAAGAACTTATTGTAAGAAGGCCTGATTTATTTGCTTTAAGGTTTAGAAGCAAGAGAAGTTCTTTGTGGCACCCTAGAGTTGTTATTATTACTTCTAAATGTGATCCCATATGTAGAAAATCCATTGGAAAGGTATCTATAAAGGAATCCAACATCAATTTGCAATGCAGAAGTACCTGTTTGTTTGGTGTGCAGTGTGCTCAAGGAAGAGGGGAGTGTTGCACTGAGGTTAATGCTTGGTTTATTTTGGAGCAGCTGTGTTAACAGGAAAACTGAGTGGTGGGAGTCCCAAAGGAGGATAAACATTTGCCATCATATACTGGGAAGGGGTAAATTTAATTTTGATACTAAATATGGAGTTGCTATGCTTATTAGAAGGATAATTTCTCCAGATATGGATCAGTCAGTATTATACATGTCTTTATTTCACTTCCTGAATATATTTTTCTTTCAAGAAGAGAGAAAAACAGGAACAATCACTGTGTGGTTGTTTTTTTTTTTAATTTGAAAAAATTGTGTCAGTATTGCTTTCTGTCTTTGCTTGTAAGATTTGAGACAAATGCTTCTCTGAACAGCATGTGGATTGCTCTTAATAGTTGTACATGCAGAAAGTAGGAGCTGGTAGTGGGGGACCACAAAAGCTGCCTTTATTAAAACCCTTGCTTACACTTCAGTGCTCTGGTGCTTAACTCTGGCTCCTGGATTCCAGTCATGCAGAAGAAATGCAACTGGAGTGCTCCGTTTTAATTCTCAAGCTTGAGTGAACTGCTCTGCATTTCTTCCAGTACATGTTTGCTTTGTAGCCTGAGCCAACATCTTGACTTGGGAAGGCGATTTTGAGCTCCATTTTTGCACAGATCTTTCTCTTCATAAATTGCTGGGTATAAATGCTATGCAATTGAGGGACTCAGATTTCAAATAATTTGTTATTGCTTGAAGACTTCTCAATAAGATGCAACAGCACTTTGGCCTCATTTTGTAAAGCTTCTCAGTTCACTTGTACTTTCTTTTCATGGTGTGGGACCTGATTATATGCAGTACTGACTATGCAGTTAGAGATGCTTGGCTGGATCAGTGGTTTTGCTCTGATACCTTTGGACGTTGTGAAATCAGAGCTGGCTGCCAGATCATGGCTTGTTTTGGCTCTTCTCCTTGACAGCATATCACAGCCTTTACCAGTGTCAAGGGCTTCATTGCACTTTATCAGTACTTGGAGACTTGCAGTGTTTATAGCAACCATGTGAATGCCTGCAGAAGGTCCCATCCTGTCTTGGCTTTGGAGGCTTCTGCCCAACGTGCTGGTAGGAGACGTGCTCATCTGAGAGCTGAGCTGGCACAGCTAGCTGCTTCTGTGACATGCAGACTGAACTGCACACAGCCTTTGTGGTGAGCTGTGTGCTCTGCCATCCATTTATAAGGGAAAAATCTCTTGAAGTTCATTTGATTTGCTTATAAACAAGTAGAAATACATTTGTAACCAATGGCTTCATTGGGGATTTTTTAACCCTTTTTATGTATTATGGAAGCGAAAAGAAGTAGAAGACCTATGGTAGGATCTCTTTACTGAGAGTGCATGACAAATATCAGGCTAATAACTTTGAAATTCCTGCTTCATTGATAATGACTGTGTCTGACTTGCCTAAAGCACACAGCTTCCCAAACTTCAGATTCTTGAAGCACAAGCCTTCAGTCTGCTGCCAAGTTGTAAGATCTCTCCATCAGATGGATATGCTGCCATTGTGGTGGGTGTCCAACACTTCCAAATCAGGGTGTGTGACATAAGGCAACAGGGAACTGGTCTTCAGGAGCAGTGACCCCTTGCTGGGACAGAGTGCTGGGTCTGAACATGTTCTCAGATAAGGGCTTATGCCCAGGCTGCCTCGAGGCCAGGTGAGGTTTCTGCTGTCTGTGCTGGTGTCCTGCTGTTTTGCAGCACAAAAGGAAAGTCCCCTTGAGTAGTCTTGCATTTAATAGCTTTAATTTCTACAGTGAATAGGGCCATGCAGAGTGACAGAAACTTTCTTCCCCAGGGAATGCTGTTTGGAACAACAGTTTTGGTCAGCTGATTCAGCCAGGCAGCTTCTCCCTACACACACAGATGTAATAAGTTTCATAGCTTAGCATAACTTATACTGTAGATATCTGGCAGGCTAATGTAAGACACCTTGCCTTAAGTTAGGGAAGAATGTGAAGGGTTTTTATACTTTGGTGCAAATATTAAAGCCTTAAAGAAGTTGCATGTTCATAAAAAGGTAGAATTTGGATCTTAAAGTGTTTGCTGAGGTCTTCTCACTAAATGTACAGTTGTGAGGATGGGGAGAGGGGGAAGGTTTTTGTGACAGTTTGAGCTCTCTGTTTAACTACCATCTACTCTGTGATACAGACCCTTTTGAGTTCTGCCTTTTTGGCACATGCTGCTGCTCTATCAGATATGATGAATTGAGCAAACTGATTTCCTGGCACTTAAGAAGCCAAAGAAGTTTGTGGTTAACAGAACCAGGCTGACTAATGCAGTAGAGACCTAAAATGATCTGTTTGCAGAGATGAGCGTTTTTTGTTTTTTAATGTATTGTCCAAACAGTTACTAAACAAAAAATAACACTTTTTGAAAAAGAATTGTTTTCCTGAAAGATGAAATAGGAGAGGGAAGAGTTTAACTGCTACCTCTCACCTTTTTAATGAGGAGTCATTAATTTTCCTTTGAGATTCAGAGCAAGTCTGTTCCAGTTCTCATCCCAAAGCATATGCTGTATGCCCTCAAGGGGGAAAGCAGTTAAAAATTACAAGGAGTATTATGTATGGTAGAAACAAGCGACCTGCTGAAGTAATAACCTGCTGTGTGCCCTTAAGTCTCTGTATGAATCAGGGCTTTAAAGTGGTGACTGAAATACGAGGAATATGTCATCTCAGAGATTAACAAGACATCCTCACTTAGGAGATGAGAAACACGCTTACTTTTTTCTTCCGTAATACTCATCTTCATGCAGGAAGATTCAGACTGGAGTAACTACTTAAACTGCTGTCTCAGTCCTTGAGATATGGCACTTCTTTTGAGACAGAACAGGATTCAGTTGAGCTGAGCATATTTGATTATGCTGTAGTTCTGATAACAAAATCTGATTTCCTGACTATTAACTGCCTGAAATTTCTGAGACTACTTCTGTTGTGGCACTGTCCAGTAACCAGTATTGCTTTTTAAATGGCACAAATGACTGTTCTCTGCTCCCTCTTGAGTGGACAGGTAACAGTGGTGAAATGGCTTGCCTGATACCTCAGCACTCTGTAGTACTGGAACATTTCCTGCTATAGAGTAGTCTAACTCTTGTCCTGGGATTTCCTGTGGACTAGTTCAGGAACAGCTTGGGAGCACGGTGATTCACTTGGAAGAACTGCTATGAATCCATGGTTCGTGCCTGTCTGGGCCTTGGGATTCAAACGCTGTCTCTTCCACCAACCGCTGGGCTGCTGCCTTCACTTAATTGTACGCGTGTGAAGAGTAGCGCATCTGATGAAGCAGATGCATGCACACATCAAAGTGTGTTTTAGCATTAGCTGCAGATTTACCTAGTGTTAATTAAAGAATCTGTAAGTATTAAGAGTACAGAATTTCAGCTTTGGCTGCTAAATGTATTTCTTAAAAATAAATAAAACCATGAGGTGTCTGAAGAGAAACTAAAGAGCTTACACATCTAGTTCTGTGTAACTGAGACATCTTTAATTTGCACTAAGGAGTGGTGTGTTTCAAAGCATTGGAAAGCACTTTGCATTGTGTGCATTCACAAAGAGGTGCTCATTAAAAATGCATTTTTAGTCACCACCTGTTACTTGCTTAATACGATGTGTGCTTTACTGCACTATTGTGTTTTTGTTGCTCTTTTCCAAAGTGCATTATTCATTGCTTTGAACTGTATGAGCAGGAATATATTCTGAACATCTGATTTCTGTACTGACCATTCCCCAAGGGAAGACTGATGTCCATGTTTATGACCAACAAGCCAAGCCTTTCATGTCATCTTTTTGTGAAGATTTCAGACCTTCCGCATACCAAAGATGCAATTAGGGGACTTGCATCTGTGATGCTACAAGGAGACAGCAAGGAGGCTGTGCTTGCGTGCAACAAAGACCTCCTAAAGCATTTAATGAAGAACCTATTTGGGGGACAGTGCGAAGCTCTCTCCTGCTCCTTTGTCCCCCGTGTACCCTTCTTTCACCCACGTGTGTCATCTGAGAGTAGGCATGTGTGGAGTGAGGTGTATGCTGACTTAGCTGCTGCCAGATACAGTGACCCTTGCTTGCTTTTCCTTTGCTGAAAAAGAAATGAAGAATTTCACAGATATCTCTTAGAGTTTAGTTTCCTTGGCCAGTGGAATTACAACAGCGTAAATTGGGAAGTGTTAATATGTGGGGAGCTAGTCTTTTTTTTCTTTTAAAGAGAAATGCATCCACAAAACCCTCCCTTCAGCTTCGTCCCAGAGCAGAATCTTTGTTCTAGCTATCCCTAAGGGACTCCAGTACTTGTCTGTCATTGCTGAGCAACAACTACTATATGGCTGTATTCCTACCTTGTAAAACCAGAGTGTTGTGTTGGAATAAAAGTGCCTTCAGAGCTGATCTTATTTGTTCTCCCCAGCTAATCCAAATCTCCAGTATAGAGGTAAAGCTGTGAATGGAGTCCAATGAAACACATAGTGTAACATACACATTCACTCAAGTGTGTACCAGAAGATATTGCCTCTCTACTGGACAAAGGAATGAGTAGCTGGTCAAGTGTCTCTTTCTTTCAGTGTGGTGTGAAATTTTATATAATGTAATCAGCAGACAGGTTTCATTTGCATTCCTGCTCGTGTATCCAAAACCTGCCCTACAACCTGATGGCATCAGCAGTCTGCTCACAGGAGCTTGAAACAGCAGGAGTTGTGCAGCTTGGAGCTGAACTGAGTTGGCAGTGCCATTTGAAGAAGTTTGCTTAGTTCCTGCCTACATTGTGAAGAGCTGGCTTCAAAAGGACTGTTGTCTCTATGTCATGAGAATAGCTTTCAGTCAGAATTCACAAGGAATCATGTATCTACTGATCTGAAATGCAGCAAATGCTCATTTTAGTTTCAGTTATGGCTGTTCTTGTAGTGCTGTTTAGAAATTGACAGTGGTGACTAGATTAAGATTAATTCAGGGGAATTCTGTATATTTATTATCGTGCATTATTTTTCAGTGGTAAATTCTGTAGACCCAGCACATCTTCTGCATATTTACACTATCAATAGAACGTTCTTAGCTTGAAGGTCACAAGTTCAGACTTCAGTGCCTGATTGTAGGACCCTGTATTTACCATGCATCTTACTGCTGTGGAGATAGCGAATGGCTACTGCTTATGCTGAGATTTGGAAGAATGGTGAATTGAGCTGGTGCTACTAAGGTGCCAGAGCGTCTGTGTCTGCGTTTGGGTACCACACTGTAATTACTGGATTTTCTTTATGTTCAACGGACTGTAAGCATCTGCTTTCTTCCTTTAAAACTAGCACCACCTGCATGTTTTCTGTGTGCTGAGAAGTCAACCTATTACTTAATATGCCTGTCTCCAAAGTATTAACTCTTACTGTAGGTTGAAGAGTGCAAATTGTTTTACTGTGGCATTTCTTCTGGTGAGTGGCTGCATTAATTCCCATAGAGCTCCAATTTCTGAGCAGCCATTCATCACTCAGCCAATTCACGATGCTCTCAGCAAAAAACAGGTTTGTCCAAGTAACTCAATGCCTTTGCTGAAGTGTATTTAAACAATGATGCAGAGCAATTTTATTAAGTTATGTGAAAAGCTGTTTGTAAACCAGAACAAAAGAATCCTTACTCAACCACTTAACATGGTCAATATTTTTGGAGTTCAGAATGGACCCAGCGTTGCTCATTTCTGTGTTACAGATGAATCTTTTTGCCAGAGAAGTTCTGTGCTTCACTGAGGTGAAGGGTGTAAACCTGCTCTGCGCTAACAAAATTTTGCTTGTGCTTATCTCTCTGAATTTAGTGCCCCTTAGAATTTCATCTCAGGCTGCCTCTAGAAGCTGTATTTTCTCTGGACTACCAAGGAGCACACTGTGAATACTGCTAGGTTCAGATCCACTGCAATATAAACTTTAGTGTAACCTATGCCTTAATTTTCCACTCTTACGCTATAATGTAGCCCCAGTGTGCTCGAAGGTAGATCCTGCTCTCCACAGCCTGGGGCTTGAGTCACTTGCCTGAAGCATTCTTTCAGGGGCTTACCTTCCCCTCCTTTTCTTTCACAGGGCTGCACTTCTGTTGTTTGTGATCTTGCGCTTGCCCTCCACCAGTCACTCGATCCATGGTCTTGTGTTTCTGTTGATTATGTTGCTTAAGGAGTAAACCTGAGCTCTGTTGATTTAAGTAAGGGCTCCACATGTGAGAGAGCTTGGGAATTGCCTAGAAACATGCATGCATGCCACCTTGATGTGGCATTAAGGGAGTCTGAAGACTAAGAAGGACAACTGAAAAATGACTCTGTGATACAAAAGGGTTTTGGTAGCACACATAAAATTTTGACCTGCTCTGTTGTGTTTTTTTCTGTCTGTAACTTGTTTTGTGCTGTGTTTAGGAGTTTTTTGAAATGTTCTGATTGTGTTTAAGCTTTGTCTCAGTAAGTGCGAAGTCTTGAAAGTCCTGTTTCCTTTCCGTTACAGATGCTGTTGTATCAGCTTGTTTTTTCAGGAAAATCCTAGCATCACAGCTTTAGAGGAAATTGTGTTTTGTTGATATAGAAGACTCAGTAGTCAGCAGCCTTAGGACTGGCCTAATGGAAGCAGAATCTTCCCTGGATGTTAATAATAACATAGTGGTACTGCTTACTGCTGTTTCTATGACAGATGGCAAAAAGACAGTACCTTCTAAGATGTGTCCACACTCTTTGCATTTTCTCATGGTATCACAGGTGTTCATAGAGCATTGCATGCATTCATTGTGCCATCACCACCAGCAATTACTGGTAAGACAAAAATGAAGCGAGAAATTAAAGACATAGGAATAACTTTGTTTTTCTCCATCAGAAAGAAACACAGTTTCTGCTTAGCATAGCCTGAGCTGTGTGCTAGTCCTGTTACGAAAGAGCACCTCATTTGGAGGCCTGGTGTGAGGCTGGTGGGGAAGTAAAAAGAGCAGAGATCTGCAGAGCTAAGTAATAACTGTTATGAGTTATCTGCACAGTTCATAGTAGATTACACAGATTGTATTAGCTGGGGCTTATCAGTTTCTTCAGATACCTAAAGAGCACTGTAAAGGACTGGCAAGACTTCTCTTGAGGGTGTTAGCAGAACACATAATTGTGTGTCTGAATGCACAGGCTGGATTACCACTAGTAAGTGAACTTAGCCTAACGGCCCCACACAAGGGATGCTTTGAGCATTGGCTGTTTCCTCTTCTGCACGCAGTGGGTGAGACTAAGTTACAGATCCACTGGCTTGCAGCTGGACATACATGCACAGCCACACTTGACAGGTTAATGTGTCAGTGTAATTCTGTCCTTGTGATATGCCAGGGCTAAGCCCAGTCAGAAGCAGCTTGTGTCTGCATAGGTAGAATGTGTGTTATTTCTTTATTCTTCTTGCAGAAGTCACTGGAAAGCTTGGGAAGTCTGATTTTTAACATGCAGCATTCAGCTGTGTTAAGGCAGCTGGTTTGGGATTATTCTAGTTTTTTTAATTTTTAATGCAATCACATAAAAAAAATCTTGATGTTTGTCTCCTCAATCTATTTTTGTTATTGTTGAATTCCCAATGAAGCAGGGTGGTCTGGTCCTGTGATCAGCTCAGTGTGTTTGTGGAAGCAGTTGTCTGTTTTTTTTACCATAGACTTCTCCTTGAAATTGCATTCAAACCACTGCACACATCCTTTGCATCTCAGTTTTTTGCAGCTGCTGAAATTCTTTCTGCCTCATTTTGCTTGTCTGGGAAATTCAGATTTCACGTTCTTCAGAATGGGCTTCACTTTTTCTGATCTGTTCGTATTTGGCTTCACAATGGGAGACTTTCATATCCACGAGGACCTATATGACTAGAATAACAAACAACTACCAAACATGCACAAATTAGGAATATGGTTTCAAACTAAAACAGAGATATTTGAAGTGGATATAAGACAAAAGGGCAAAAGTTTTTTTGTTGTTGTTTTGTTTTTTTTTAATGGTAAGAGTAGTGAAGCACTGAAACAAGTTGCCCAGAGGGATAATGATCCCCTATCCTTGGAGGCATTCGAGGTCAGGCTGAATGGGGCTCTGAGCAACCTGATCTAGCTGTGGGTGTCCCTGTGCATTGCAGGGGAGTTGGACTAGATGACCTGTAAGGTCAACTCAAGTGATCTATGATTCTGTGAAATTGTGGCAGCTGTTGAAGGTGACTTTCACCTTTCTTTTTTTCTCTTTTGATCAGCTATTTTTTTCCCTTGAGTCAGAACATCCCTCTGCTCTGCAGTTGCGCAGTTCTTTGTTGTTCTGTGACATTAACTGTTACTTCAGCTGTGGGATTGTTGTGGTTTAGTGAGTTTTTGATGTTAATTTCTAATGTTTTCCTGCCTTGCACGTATGTGAAATAGAACTTTGAAGGTGACTTAATCCTCTCTGCTGGCAGCACAGCGTCGCTGCTGTGTTCCACCTAGCCCGGCTCTTGCTGAGATGCAGCTTGCTGGCAGGAAGCTCTGAATAGCCCCTGTCTACTGCACACAAGTGTATTTGCTCCACATAGATAGCTCTTTCCTCCAAAGAGGATGTGGTGGCTCTGGACTTGCTGTTAAGCACAGAAGATCCAGAAGGGGTGTGAGGAGGGGCCCGGAGCTCCTCTTGGAGCAGGGTTCCTGTGTCTTTACTCTGCTCTTTTCCATTTTATTTGCCATTGTCCTGCTGGTACAGCTAGCAATTGAGTCAATGGACGTGAGAATACTTTCTTTCACAGAGTGCTCCGGTTACATTGTGCAAGCCACGCATGAAATTTACTGTGCCTTTTCACCTCTACCATGTGCAAGGATACTGAGTATGAATTCTTCTGCTTTAAAATAATTATGCAGTGATCAGCTGCTGCTTCTTGGTGCTTTTTCTCATATTGCAGCATTGAAGGTATAATACAGATTTCTAGCTCTGAACCTCTAAGTAAACCCCAAACTTGCAATATGCTTGCCTCAAGTTAATCATTTGGGTTTTTTTTTGTTTTGTTTTTCTTTGTGGAGTAGAAATGTTATTAACAGATTTGGTGTGTTTTATGGGAGCTAGTGTCATGTGCCCAGTTAGGTGTTAGATGCGTCCCTTCCTTGTAAACACACTGAAAAATGCAAGACTTAGAAATATTTGCAATAAGAGAAGTGGTAGAAATTGTCTTACATCAAACCTTCATAGCAGTCCTTTGGATTGATGTTTCTTGATGACACACTCCATTTTAGTATTGTAATTTTTCTCGTTTCAGTGATCAAGGAGAGTGTAGCAGAGCTTATCCTCAGGAGCTCTGCATGGCTAACCTAATTTAGTATCAGGCTTCAGCATTAAAAGCTGTGAAAAATGCTCAGTTTTAGATTTAAATAATACTTTTGGCTTCGTTATCCCAGCAAAACTTGTTCAGACTGTGCTTGGGAAAACTGCTTTCCTTTTAATGTAAGCCATTGTGCTTGGTGTGCTGAATTTCAGAGAATTCGGAAGTGCTTCAAGTCTGTTGTGATGGTCTGCGGTGTTTCTTTATAATGTGTGTTAGGCCAAATTATTATGGTCCTTAGAGACCACCACAGATTAGCTGGAAGCGTGTTGAACAGATGGATTGCATTTTAGCTGGTTATATTAGTAATGTCAAGTGACAGGCCTTGAATACAACACGTTCTTTATTCCCTGTTGCATAAACCACCCCAGGACAACTCGAGGGTGGAATAAAATACAAGTTGGGAGTAATTTGTCTGAACACCATTATGAACATCTGAACCCACTTACACTTGATTTGGAGAGAGTAGTTGAGGATAAATCAATAAGCTTTTCATTTTCCTCAAGTAGGTAAATTAGAAGTGCTGCTGGTGATAGAAGCCGGGGGACACTGTGTTGCAATTGAATTTTCTCTTCTCCGGTCAAATCAATAATGCTGCTAGGCACAACAGTAGAACTGCTGTATTGAAATGAGTAATTTATCTTGGGGTCAGTCAGACCAGACTGGGAATTCTGCTGCTAGGTAGCTGCTCAAAGTTTTGCTTCGTATTTTAGAATGTATATTTTTATTCTGAGTTTGATTAAGAAAATATTGTTTCCCCCATAACTGGGGATGCGGGGAGTGGGGCAGCTTCTTTGTTATTGATTCCAGTAGGCCTGAAGTAAAACTAGATCCTAATTCATAGCATCCTGATTTTTTTTTTTTTTTTTTTTTTTTTTACATAAAGTA
Source organism: Chrysolophus pictus (assembly GCA_037305975.1). Classification (NCBI taxonomy): domain Eukaryota; kingdom Metazoa; phylum Chordata; class Aves; order Galliformes; family Phasianidae; genus Chrysolophus; species Chrysolophus pictus. The sequence continues at coordinate 44,662,171 of CM074580.1, read as the reverse complement.
GCTTTTATTGAAGTATACACACAACTTTTGTTCTGGAATGTATGCAATAACCACAAAAAAGTGAGCCATAAACAGTTTGATCTTGAAGGAGATGCATATATCATGACTTGCCTTACTCTCTGATGTGTGGAGTGATTTTGTTCTGTGTCACTGTGGTGTGGGTGATGTAACCAGTTAATAAACTGTGAGAGTGCACAATGGATCACATTATAATCATGGAATTTTATTTTCATTTTTTCCCTACCTTGCTGGTTACTGTTTTCTCATTGGCCTATTGATGCCTTGAAGGCCTTGTGACGAGCTCTCTGTGCTGGTACTTGCAGTGCAGGAGGTCTTACTTCATGCTGGGACCTCTGTGCTACTCTAATACAAGTACCAAAACCTGAGCCGTGACAGTCCTTGATCTATGAATTGGGTAGATGATTATTTCTGGATCTGTGTGGTGCCCATATTGCATTTGTTTTGTGTGTTTTGTTGATTTTGTGGTGGTGATGTTTTTTTTTTTTTTTAAATAGAACTTGATCTCATTCCTCTGTTCAGTATGTTTCTGTCATTTGGTTAGCTACCCACACCCCACACATGCTGGGGACAGTTCAGACTAGGTATAATTCCCTCACATCCCCTCCCACTGAGATCCCAGCCCATGACTGTCAGAACTGATTACTTTCAGCAGATGAGGCAACAGTTATTTTAGCAGCTTTTGGATTTCCACTTGAGGGATCTTTAGAAGCCTGCTTTGTAGTTTGCTGGTTTTCAGGAAAAAAAAACGACCTCTTTTAAGACAGCTAATCTTCTAGTCTGTCACCTCATGAATACAATTGTTGCAGCGATGAGCAAGGTTTTCAATCAAATTTTGTGGTGTATGTCACATGTTGGCAGAGAAACAGTACTGAGTCACTCAGTGTCATCAGGTGTGCTCGCATGGTAAGGTGCACATGGAGAACATCTCAATGAAAGATCTGCTTGTGTTTCGCTTCCTTGCCATCACCGAAACAACTTGTTTCATCTTGTTTCATCTTTTGTGGGATCCTGGTGCACAGTTTACAGAATCTTGTAAATGGTTTTCCTCACGCAATCGATAACTTCTCAGATGACTACAGCAAAATAGTAATGTTTGTCTGCATCGGTTGTTAAACATTCCTTTATTCTCCTTGTTATAGGCTGCAAAGTAGCTTCTTTACTTTATTACACGAATACAAAGCTGGAAACCCCACAGGTCTGAATTTATTCCTTAAAATAGATTTTAATATTAAAATGTACTTATTTTGCTCGCTATTAAGAGTGCTGTTTCTAGAAAACCTTGAGTCCAGCCATCCCAAGCTTGGAGCATGCTGCACAGGAGGCGCCAGCCCAGCCATGTTCCCACTAGTGCCCTAACTTACCAGCCCTGCTGCTGCCAGGCTCCAAGTGGCCAATGCGGAATTCATCCACATGCATAGAGTCCTGCTCGGGGTGATGCCTGGAGGATCAGATGTGTACTGAGGGTACTGGAGAAGGATGTTGACAACACTGCATAGGTAGGACTCTGCTGAGCTTTTCTGCTCAGGGGTCTGAGCTCAGTTGGAGTGTAAGCCTGTTTCTCTGGCCAGGGAATGTTCGCTCTTAGTGGTATAAATAAAACTGATGATGGTTTTTCCTCGTGGGCATTTTCAAGCAGGAGAGCACCATTTGGCTCCCAGTCAGCTGGGCAATTAGCATTTTATAGCCAAGCAATATACTTAAATGGAATGGCTTGGCTTGAGCGTTGAATTACAATGGCCAGTCGACTGCTGTTCTTCTTACATAATTTATTTGCTACTCCCTTCTTGTTCAGGATTCAAGCAGAGGTTAATTTAATTCCACATGAGAAGTTAGTAGTTGCTTCACATTAACACTGTGTGGTGCAGGGAAGTGTTTGTGTAAAGCTTGTTTGCCTGGTCCCATAGCTGTGGAAAGGACAGTTTCTCCTACTCCTATCCTGACAATATGTTCTTTGCTGGAGCCATTGGCACACTCTTGTTGGCATTTGAAAATGCAGCCAAAACGGATACCTCAAGACTGTGTTTTTCCATGCTGTTAGATGCAAATTTTTAAGGAGCAAATGTGTTCTGAAGCATGTGTAGTATGGGCCCAGGAGGCTTTGTTCCTACAGAAATAAAAGGGGCCGGTTTACCCTGTTACATGTAAACAAAGTGTTAATATATGACCATGGTGATTTGAGAGTAGAGCTGCCACTGTGTCTCCTCTGATGACCCAGGGCAGTCAGCAAACAGCAAACATCCTGCGTGTGTGATCTTAGAAAGATAAAAAGCGCAAGTAAAACATGCCCCAGCACTCCAGAAACAAATTGGGAGCTCTGAGTGCAGAAACCACATTCCCTCTGTCTGTGTTTGTTCATGCTTTTATAAGCCTGAGGGCTTAACTCAGTGCTTAGGATTTTATCCGCAATCTCATATGTGTCTTAATTTTTCCTAAAGCCTTTGACTGATGGAATCAATGTAGGGGAATTTTGGCTTTATTATTCTTGTTTTTCTTAAGCTCCCTTCTTAACAAAACAACTGTAAATGTGAAGCTCTTGGTGTGCACTGGCTTAGATGCCAGAAGGCTACTACTGAGAGCACTACATTTATTTATGCTTAACCTCATGACTTTTAGGTAGATTGAAAATATCCTCAAATCCTTGGGATGCCTGCCTGGAGTGCCCAGCTGCTCTCAGCAGAGCTGTGCCCCTGGCAGTGTCCCTGAGTTGCTCAAGGCTGCAGGTTGTTTCCACCAGCTCAGCTTCACACCTCTGTGGGCAGGCGCAGCTGAGAGCAAACATTGAACAGGCACCTCCACCTCTGCCAGGGAGGCTCCCCCTACAGTGGAGTCATGCACTGCTGTGTGCAGGAACCTTCATGGGTTCTATCCACTGGGTTTGGGGATCCGGCTCAAGTGATGTGAGACTTGGCTGCCAGTGCTTGTGTTTAGTGATGGTAAGCAGTGACCTAACCAGAGGCATCCGCTCTTGCAGCCACCACTGCTGACAAAGAAGCTGAGGTCTTGGACAAGTTTCAAGTTCAAAATACCCTCTTTGAAAGAGGAGGAATGCAGGCACCTACAGAAGCTGCACTGAGGCCCAACAGATCTGTTTTGAATGGGATTCCTTGAATAAGACTGCTGTTACCAACGTTGTGTTGGATATCTCACATTACCAACGTTTCCAACGTTGATGGAAATCTCATTAGCAGCAGTACAAATAATAAAAAAAAAAGTAAACATACAGCAGTGTGGGAGAGCTGATGCTGACATGCAGTCAGCATTCAAACTGATCATGGAGTTGGTTCGTGGCCTTTATGTGAAGCTGGCAACTCAAACCCTAATTGTTTTAATAATTAGGGAAATTGTTACCAGGTGTTATTGCTGTAAGTTTTACTGCTTTAATCAAGCTTTACTTGTGCTGTAAAAATATTTAAGTGGTCTCTCAGAGGAAAAATTAGGATTCTTGCTTTTGTAGTTGCTTCCTGGAGTACTGTGGGATTTTGTGTGCAACTGGAAGCGTTTGAAAGCCTCGCTCTGCTCTACAGCAGCCCCTGCCTGCTCCTAGCCATGCACCCACCCAAGAGAGAGCAAACGTGGATCATCCTTGCCTCTGTGTCATGCCTCAGCTCTGCTGCATTCCTTGTGGAGCAGCATCCCTTATGTAATGCAGTGCTGCTTGCCCCAGGGGGATATAATGTTTTTATCTCCTGTTTATTTTGCTCACTGGACTCCAACTGTGTGCCCAGGTTAACCCAGTGGCCAATGTAGGAGCCTGTGGTCCACCTGTAGGGTCGTTTCAGGTCTGAGGTTAATTCTGAACTGTTCTAGGTGTTAGACTTTTGGTGTATTGACTCCTCTTGCAACCCATTGAATAGTTTCATTGTGTTCAACACACTGCTGACTGCAGCACAGAAAGGCTGGCAGAGCTCAGTGGCTGTGTGAGTTAATGCAGATGAGGAAGACAATTCCATCCTAGAATAAGAAATGCATTGACCTTCCTTTATGCAGCGTTGAGATCTACTGATGAGCTACAGGACATACTGATGTTATCATCACAAATAATAATCTCAGGTGGAGGTGTTTTAAAAAAAGATAGTTATGTGTAGTGTATTTTAAAAATAAACAGGCCAAAGTACCACGTCTTACAACTGGAGCTTTTCATTCTGAGCTATGCAATCACTGTGCAGTTCCAGATTCCATCCTGGTGCTCTCAGTGGCTCCAGGCCCAGCCAGACACGGGGTTTGGGCTCTTGTGGGTGTGTGCTCATGGCTGTGCTGGGTGGTACACGCACAGTGAGTGTGTGGGGGGGCATGGGAATAGTACAGCAGAAAGGTTAGCTGTGGTGCCTTTTGTGGCTTGGGGTAAGTAGCTGGCGAGCTGCTGATTACACAAAGACAACGCGAATTCTTAATGCATTCCTGCCTCAGTGCCACTCCATGCACTGGGTGACTGGAAACAAAATTCTTTTTTTTTTTTTTTGCCATGGAAATCACTGGTTAAAGCCCAATACTTTGGCATATGCAAATTTTGAGTTTGTTTAAAGCCTCAGTGCCACGCTATTGTCGTAGCAGACAGTGCAGTCCAGCCGTGCGCTGTTAAAAGCAATATGGTTTGCAGCTGTTTTGCTAACAGGTGCAAACAAACTTTTGTCTAATATGTCTCAAGTGCACAAACTATAAAATGCATTTGGCCAACAACTCAGCAAATGCCTGGCCTGCATTAGCCAAACTTCCCATTGTATTAAGATCTGTGGAGCTTGCCTTTTTAACAGCACCAGAAACCCATCAGCTGTGCCATGAAATATTTCTGGTTTATCTAGACTGTTACTACTGAGGAGTGTGTTCTGAGCATGAATTGGAGGGGAAGAAATGAAATGTGTGATGTCTCAAATTTTTTATTCAATATCCACTATGATTTCTAATCAGATGCTTCAGGCTCGGTGGGATATTTCCTCTTAAATCAGGTTTAATTTTTTGTCCCATGGTAACTCTGAAAGCAGTGAAATAACAATCCAGTAACTTGGAGAGGAAGTGTTTCAGTGAATAGCTGATTGTTTTAGGAAATGTGTGACTGCCCTCCGTGCCCAACTGCAATGTTTTTTCCTCTGGTGCTGAATGCTCCACCAGAATTAAAACGTGAGCCCTTCCCATGGCTGCAGGGCAGCCTGGGGCGTGGAGACAAGCAGGGGAAGGGGCACCTGCCAAACACTGGGTAGAGCCCTATGTGGAACCTTTGTTTCCTGAATCCCAGCACAGCACTTTCATCACACAGCCACTTTCCTCCCCAGTTTTTCATGTGAAAGAAATACTTGCAGGCATAATGTTTTGTTCACATCACAACAAATGAGCATTAGTTGCTGCAGGGTGAAGCTTGGAACCTTATTCCTGCGTGCTGTATGTTACAGAAAATGACTTGAGTGCATGGCCAAACACATTACCATTCAGAGTCCTCTCTGCAATATATTTGTCCACCTTTGGATATTTGCCTGCCCTGGGGCATGTAGCCTTTCCTCAGTAAGCCTGTCTGTCATTTCAGAGTAGCTTCAGACAGCTGATGTTTAAGTGTTTCTGATCAAACAATACATCTCCCTTCCCTTGTCTCCCCCACAACATAATTAAACAAATCCATTTTTCTTTTTGCTAACAACAATGCAAACAAATCTAGAACTAGCACTGCTTTGAACAAGTGGGTTTCAAGCTGTCTATTCAGTAGCTTTTCCCTTATGCCCACTTCCTTAGCCCATCTTTAGAATTTCAGACCTATGGAATGATTTGTCCAGTTATTCAAATTTGTAAACTTCACAGGCTGGCTTTGGTCCCTTTGATGGACCCACTGCATTTGTACATCCTGGAACACAGCAACAGCTGTATGTCAAACATCGAATGACCGCAGGTCATGCCTGGGGTAAAGGCATGATGGGAAGGTGTGCCTGGCACGGCAGTTATTTTGGTTAGTACCACAGGATTCTCCAACTTCTCTAATGGCCGTTGTTCAAAGAGGTGATCAGTGTATGTTAGCTGTGCAACCTGATACCATCTTCAAATATTGATTTGTCTCTCAAGTGGGGCTTCCTCTTGTGACCTCTGAACTAGCAGGATGTTAAAGGCTTTGTAATGGATAGAACTCTATATTCTTTGTGGCATGATTGATTGGGATTTCTTCAGACTGACCTTTGCTTGTTGTTGTCTTTTGTATAGGAGGTCCTCCAGCAGCTGATTGTAATGAATTTACCAAATGTTTTAATGATTGGCAAAGATCCTCTCTCTGGTGAGTAGCTTGTTGGATTCTTCCTCACTGCTTGCTGAATGAATATTTTATTTACCTGAATATACACATACAATATCTGTTATGTCTTACTATCATACATATATAAATTTGTATTTGTGAGTTCTTGCCAAAGCAGCTGCTTGCTTGTAGGTCATGTCCCTTATCTTGTTAATGTTAGTGATGGAGAGCAGTCTGCCCTGTGAAACTTGTTTCTCCTCCTGGTTTTCTGTCCTGTTCCTGTGTAATCAGTTCAGCTGTGACACTATGTGCAAACCAGGAAAGTTTTGCAAAGGTGCCTTGAAGTGCGAAGCGCAACTGAAGTGTAGGAAGTAAAATATGTAAGGATGGAGAAAAGTACATGTATGGCATCTCAGAAAAAAAAGTAGGAAGAGAATGGCAAGGACAAAAGCATCTGTCCAGTCACTTTGTCGAGGCATGGGCATCTGTTGTAAGAGGTACCCCATCAAAAATGATTGGAAGCTAATGAACTCATGTCCAGAATCACCTGTTTTTGGTGGGATGAAAGACAGACCTTCAGAGCAAAATTAGTTTGACTTCTCATTGGAACTGTATTTCTGAAGTAAGAGGTTTTCTGGCTGTAGTTAATTTGCTTTTTTTATGTGCCCATTCTGCTGTAGCACCATGCTGGTGCCAAGGACAGTGAATTTATTATTATTTTTTTTTTTTTTACCAAAGAAGGAAAACAGAATGAACCCTGCTGCAGTGATGGGGAATGATGTGGTAACCAGCATCTCCAGTACAAACAAATGGCAGAAACCTTGGCAGACAATTTTATTTTGTTGGTTTTGGCAGCCATAGTGTATGCACATACACAAAGGGGTGATAGCAGGAAAGAATATTAATTTATTGATACTGTGTTACAGAAACTCATAGCCTTGACACTTCTGCAGTAAAATCGAGCTTGAAGGTATCCACTTCTTCAACAGTCCCTGTAAAGTCTGCAGTGCCAGTCTGAGTTCTTCTATACAGGCTAACCTTATGGCTGAGGAAGAAAAGAAATGTAAGAGCTGTTGCTGTTTTCAGTCATATGGACAGTGGACAAAACCTGACAAAGATGTTTGCGCCAACAAGGCAAGCTCTCTGCTGGCCTTGTCAATGGGAAGGGCTGGCTGGCTTCTTGTTGTGGCTGTTGCTGAGTGACAGCTGGTAGGAGGCTCATAATGCAATAACCGCAGTGTTGGTTTCTGGGGAAGCTGCACACTTGAAAGCTGTCATGTGCTTACGTATAGCTTCCCACCACTTAGTTGGTGCTTATCAGTCCCTTAAGTCAGTCTTTGAAGAAATCTGCTGATACGACACATGGGAAGGATATTGTCCAACTCCTTTTAAGTGCAAACAGATATCTGCTTCACTTTAAGATCTTTGAAATGTGATGTTCTTACTGTCTTTTTAAATTTAATTTGTCTTTTTACTTACTTATTATTGATGTAATTCAGAAAAACATGAGAGAAGATGAAGAATGTGAGAATGTGACAGCTAGGTGGCTGAAAATAATGGGATGTGTGCATTGAAAAGACATGAAGTTTTTGTTTGGTTATATTTAATATTGCTTTTGAGAACCAGCTGGAGCTTTGTGAGGACAGAATCTAAGGTAGGATGTGGTGAAGAAATAGATAAGTAAGGGAGGTTTCAGAATTGGGGACCTGGCTGAAGGCTGATGGGAAGCCTGGAAAAGGGCAGTAGGGAGGAGAGGTGTGAGGAGAAGTTACCACAACCAAAAGAAGGGAATTCACAATAAAGCTGAGTGCAGCTCAGGTGAACCATGGCCAGGTAGCTGCTGGATTGATGTGTGTGTTGCTGAGTGTTTTGCAGAGAAAATGAGAAGAAGGTAGTGACACACGAGAGGAAAGAGAAATGAGATATTCTCTGTCAGTGAGAGAGCTAAAGGAGGGTTACAGATTGAATAAAAGACGTGAGGACAAAGCAGCCATCAGCATGGGAAATGGTGCTTTTGGCATGAATACTGAGAAGCCCCAGGGAAAGCTGACAGAGGAGTGAGGTGGCTGGGCATGACAGCAGTGTGGGCATAAGAGATGAGACAGACATTAATTATTGGAGGTGGTAGTTTAAAAATGGCAGTAGTAGAGGAGTAACCTCTCTGTGTTACTCAGGACAGAGACTGGGAGGGAGGATGAGGGGTCTGGGGTGGACATTTGCAGAGGTAGTGCTGAGCCAAGGCCTGTGGGAGCTCCCAGAGCTGGAGGCTGAGGTACAGGTGGTCAGAAGGGAAGGATGGATCTTGGTGGCAGTGGTCACATCCCAGTTCTTGTTCTCTGTCCCCTGTAGGTAAAGTTATCTGAGTGAAAGACTCCCCCTCCCTTAATCAGAGGAAGAGAAATTGATCGCATTCCTGGAATAAATAATGTGTTGCTATGTGCTGCTTAAGCTGGGAAGGCTCCTACTGACTGTATTAACTCTATACATCCCAGGCCAGACATCTGTTAGATCCTTCTGTGTGATTCTCTCTGTAACAAGTGTAGTGACTTCTTCCTTGAAACAAGTCCTTGTATTTTTTTTTTTTCAGAGTTGTTCAACAGCATAATTTACAATTGTACTTTGTCCTTCTATAATGCAGCCAAATGTGCTGTTACATTTTTTAAATCATAAGCTGAGCAGCTTTGAAGCTGAGAATGGTGTTCTTGCTGTTTAGCTTCCATTTGGCACTCAATATTTGGGACTGAGGGCTTCTACAAGCTGCATTTGGAACATAAGATTGTTGAGAATACAGAGCTGCTGCTACTAAAAATGCTGTAGGAGTTGAGTTTTTTCATAGAACGTGGTACGTGTCCTCCGGATTCAGGAACTTCATGAGCTTTCACATCCTCTAAATCATTTTGTTCCAGGCCATGGCAGGCTTATCTTCTTCAGTTTGTTTGGCCACAAGCATAAAAGTTGCAAAAATAGTTTGTGAGAAGATGATGTCCTTGATTGTTTTCTAGAATACAAGGAACTGAAAAGAAACTTGAAAGTTTACTTAAAGGGTTTAGAAAGCTTTTCCAGACTTGAAGAATGAGGTAGCTGACATTGTAGGCTTCTCTTCTCTGCACTATGCAGTGGTCAGCTACTGCCATTAAACTTTGTCTGTTTTTGTCTTCCTCTAAGGGTTTTCTTAAACAGTCTTTTCAGAAAAATCTGCTACTGCATCACTGTGTTCAGTATGAAAATCTTCAGTGTATTTACCATCAGTCATAATTGCTTAGGGGCTGGAGAAGAGGGGACTTGAAGTTTTCTCAGAACAAGTCTGGAAATGAGGTCTTGAGTGCCTGTTGTGGGTAGGCCTGTTTCTGTCTTTTCAAAACAAACAAACTTTGCTGTTTAGATCCCCTTTTCAGTTTACATGGAAAGTTTATGAATGAGCAAACCCCAGATCCCTGCTGGTAAATATCTATAGCAACTGTTTTTCATTAAAATCCTGAAAGATGCATGCTCCCACTGGGATCCTTTTTCATGTCTGGTTTCCTTCCTCATTTTGTTTCACAATCCACCAGAGACACCGAGGTTCATAAAATATAAAGTTAATAACAAAACACAGCCTCAATAGTGTAAATTTAGAAGTCGGGCTTTTCTCATTCAGGATGTAGCTCCAGCTGGGAAAAACAGCGCTGGTGTGCTCACCACTTTCCAGCTTCTCCACAGCCCCACTGCATGCTGCCTGTGGCACTACACAAACCAGCATTTCCTCTATTCTGCTGGAGGAAAATTAAAGCAAAAAAGTACATAGAGAAGCTGCATAAGCTCAAAATCCCCCATACTTGGGTTCATTCTCTCTTCTGTCGTTCCCTTCTACTCCCTCTCTTATATTTGTTAGTCTTCAGTACCATCCCTGTACCTCCACCCCTTTTGTTGTGCCCCCTAATCCCTTTGCCGCCTTGTCCCTGGGCTGTGCCATCTGTCTGTCTCCTGTGAGCCAGGACAGATCCTGACCTGCAGGTGGTGGTTGGGATTCCCCCTCCCAGCCAACCCACTGTCAGAGCAGATGGTCTCTGTGCATCCCCCAGGTGCTGGCTCCCTCACAGGCACAAATAGACAGCCAGAGAGCAGCTGCCTTGGAATTCTCAATAAGGTGCAAATGCCCCAGATTTTTTTACTAGCACCTTTCTGTTTAAGTGCTAATTTGAATCCAGTCCATTCGCTTCATCTTGTGGCTACCTGTCTGCCAAGAGTTCTGCCCTAGACCTAAGCGTTCATGTCCCGAGTTGTAGGAGGGTGTTCTTGGTAAGCTCAGCTAAAAGGCTGCCAAATGTTAGCTTTGAAGCAGCAGCAGTTTAATAAACTTCGTATTACCTCAAATCTTCTAATTTTTTGCTGTTTTCTATAACTCTGGCTAGGCCTTCCCTGCCTAAGCTATGTGTCCCCCAGCTTGTCCTACTGGTGAGAGAGCTCAGGTGGGAGTGAAGCCTCTGAGTGGTATTTCCAGGAAAGGCCGGAACAGGGCTGACCTTGTTAAGTTACCCTGCAGTAACAGCTGAAGGTATTGCACCTCACGGGGTCAGGCAGTATCACTGATGCACATCTGTTGTCTGGGGAGAAAAACAAAGCCTGCTGCCTTCGGTGCAGAGTGCACTTTGGCTTCAGTAGCTCCCATTTCTTTAGGATAGTGCAGGTGCACTCGCTGCTAGATGGTGATTGCAGTGTTTTCTAACCTGAGGAACTCCAAGCCAGCATGCTCAGCTGCAGGACAGCTGTGGTGCACAGAGCATAGCACAGGGCGTTAGGGAGAAGGAGAAGGTGCGGGGCTCCCTTGCTGTCCTTCACAGAGCTGCTTTCTGTACTGCCCCACAGGCATGCTGTGCCTTTAATCCCTGGGCTGGCTTTGCTTTGAAACAGATACAGAACTAAATCAAATGCTGGAATTGTAACAAGAACTTAATTTTGCAAAAAGAAAATGTGTTCTTGCCAACCTTGGTATCTCCTTGGACTACTAGTGCCCAAGCAGGGACTGCTCACAGTGCAGCAGAGCTTTTGTTGTTGTTCATGATTTGTTTTTTTTGTGATATTGACTACATTGAATGTTGTGCTATTAAGAATTGAACAGAACAAGCAGATTTTCACATGCTGAAATGTGGTTAGTATATTAAATGGTGAGTTTTCAGAAGGCAGCAAGCCAGGTATGCTTCTAGATAGGACGGGAGGTTGTATGCTTTTCAGAAACAGTTTTTGAATATTCTACAGGAAAATAAATGATACCGTATTTACAAGATAAAGTGAGAACTAGCATGTTTTATTTACGTCTGTCTCTGTGGAAGAGTTCTCTCTGCAATGTCTTAGTGATAATAATGTGGGACTTGAATTTGGAGAATTCCAGCATTGATTTGTGTGCTGATAATTTGTGTAGATCATTTGAAACATTTTAAAAATCGGCATTCGTAAAAACTGCTGAAAAATTGTTTAACAATCTGAAGACTGCTGAGGGCGTTTCCTTTTCAAAAGGAAAGCTGCAAGCAGATTATTTCGGAAGTTGACTGCGTGCCACATTGTGAGGTTCCCGGGCTGCAAGCAGCCCCACGGTGATGTAGGTCAGCGTGCCTCTATGGGGCTGCACATGGGCATTGTTCCAGCTGCCTGGCCCCACTCTGACCCGCTGCCCAGTCAGCCCTGCGGTCTGTTGCTGGAGGGATGTGGTGGTGATCAGCTTTGCTCTGTGATGGGAGCAGTAGAACACTCAAGTAAAGCAGGGTATGAGGTGGAAATGTTTATCATGCGGTTGCATTAGGGAGGAGGGTAGTGTACAACCTTCTCTCCCAGTGTGATTGCTTAACAGCGCTTGGTCTGTTACCCCTCCTAGCACATAGGGCTTGCCCCTCACAATGTGAACACTGGAAGAACTAGATGCTGATGCATCTCTCTGTTAAAAAGACAATTTATTTACACAGGATGGCATTAGGTTTTGGGAAGGCTGAGCAGCAACTACTTTACAGGTGCAGAATTTAGGACAAGTTTGTCCTGTAAGCGTAACCATCCTTTGATCCTATCCAGGGCGTGTCTTGTTTTATTCTTGCTTTCTACTCTTGGTAATCACAAAATGAGGAGCAGGCACTGGGGAAAAGGAAAAAAAAAAATCTACTCCATTAATCAGAACAAAACCTCAGAAAATGTAGGTGAGGAAGAAGATCTTTCTGGATTTTAGATTTTTAAAAGTCCGTAAGAACTGTGTTGTTACATGGAAAGTGTGGAAACAATATAATGGACACATATGAACAAGCGCTTGTTCAAAGGAGAATATTCCTGTTTTTTTGTATATGGTAACTTAATTTATGTTACACATATGTACTAATTCCATTTTTTCCTCTCTAGGTAAAAGTATGGAAGAAATTAAGAAGCTGCTGTTGTTGGTTCTGGGATGTGCTGTGCAGGTGAACCTCACTAAAGGCTTGAAAAATATTTTTGTGAACCTGTTGTTATTTCTGGACTGAGAAAATCCACATGAAGATCATTGCTGTATGAACAAATGTCTAGCTCAGGATAGCTTGCAAAGTAAATCTGTGATATTAGATGAATGAAATGATTGTAGGAGAGAAGGCAGCATGGGGAGACACTGTGTGCCACAATTTGTTATCAGTGCTTAAATCAGCCACAGAATACGTACTCTTGTAACAGAGTGCAAGAAAAACCTTTGAGTAGTACACTTGGTATCAAATTTTTGTTGATATATTTTCTTACTTGTGCACTGCTATAGATGTATTTTTTATATTTGATAAAAAACAAGTAAGCGAAGTCTAAGCATTTGTTTAACGAAGCCTGATTTTATTTATCATTTGATTAAATATGTTTATAAAATCTAAAATGAATAGTTACTTTGTATATTCATGTGGGGATTTTTTATCTGGTGTTTGTTAAAATAACTGGACAGGCAGTGTGTATGGGAAACTCCCCAGAAATAAATGACAGTTACCAGATAAAGCACTCAGTGTTCTGCCCACCAAACATCCATGATGGTAAACAATAGGAGTGTTGCAGACTGGCCTTTACTTATAATTGACCTTGTTTGTAGGTCTCTAATGTTTTTGTCATGCCTTAGGACACTTACTCTGCTCAGCTATGTCAAGTCAATTATGTCAGGGTAATGCTGTCTTCGTGTGGCTGCTCTGAACTTTATCTCTGTGCTGCGTTGCAACACAAAGAATAAAGGTCTGAGTTGGCTAGCTGTTATGCATCCTCAGTACCCATTTACAGTACTGGGGCCCTTCCCAGTGAAATGAATGGTCAGACTCAGATCCTAGAGGGCCACTGTAAATGGCAGAAAAGGCAGTTTAAAGGAACCCTTAATATTTAACTTCTCTTTTGTCTTCCTATAACAACTGTGCATTACAGTGTTAGCATACAGTTGTTGATATATTGATAACAGATGTCCGACTCCTTAAAAACCTTTAGTAAAAGGTTTACTAAAACCTATTTGTCTGAATTGTCACTTATTTTTATCTAGAATGTTTTCAATCCCTATTTTTTATCTAAAGGACATGTTGATTTTGTTCAACAAGCAAAGTCAGTCATTTATGTAAAAATAGTATCTAAGGGATGCATCTTATTTCATTGCCAAAGCCACACATAATGCAGACAGAGAAGCAGACAGGTTAAATGATGCAATGTAAATGTAGGTCTTGTACCCACCTGGTTTATGTTTGTGTGACTCCATTAGTGATGATTTCCTCTGGCTGTTGCCTCACCTCTTGTTTTTATAGAGCAAACCCTGCCACTTAACTTAGCCTTGCTTGCATGGGCTGTAAAAGACTTAAATAATTTACAGCATAATTCAGTTCTTGCTTCATGTGGAGGAGTTTAGTGCTATACTTTCTAGCATAATAAAGTGTAGATCTTGAACATTTTGTTGTTAGCAATTTAGTGATACGTATGTATATATATGTATATATTTTTTTTCGGATGAAAAACACTGTAGTAAGTTTTAGGAGTTTCCTTTTTTTTTTTTTTTTTTAACAGTGTGAAAGAAAAGAAGAGTTTATTGAAAGAATAAAACAGCTGGATATTGAAACCCAAGCTGCCATTGTGTCACACATTCAGGAGGTAGGACTCTCAATATTTGCTGTTTTGACTTTCTGGCCTTTTCTCAACTCAATATATCAGTGTTTTTGAACTTGGTACTTTGGTACTTCAAATTTCGTAGTAGATTCATAAACTTGAGAGGAAGAAATGATCGTTCTCTGAAGACATGATTGTAATAATGTTATACAGTTAAAATTGTAGGCATTTTTTATAACGTCACTATGTTAGAAAGTTACAGTGGCAAATGTCTTGCTGCTTTCAGAATATATGGATGATAATGTTGTAAGGATACGTGTGTAAAATATTTCAAAAAGTGTGTGTGGCTTAGGAGCTGAAGTCCCCTTTGCTGTAATGACGTAGACACAGTCCCTTAGTCCTCTGACAGGTGAGACACAGGCTCCCCAGTGGTGTGCTTTGGTCACTGGGCTCCTAATTCTGTCTTGAACGTTGTTCTCTGCAGTTGAAATTAGACATGTACTTTGATTTTAAAGAGAAGCATGATCCAGTGATAAGAATATTCTTGGACTTCTAAGGTTTCTGTAAAAGGAAGGACTATGTGTGACTGTTATAAACAAGCTTGCTTTGGAGATCCAAAGAGAAGCCCAGAGCAAATGCCCTCTGTTGGGTGTGCCTCACTGGGAAAGGGGCATTGGGTGAAGTCTGATGTCCGCAGGTGCAAGTGCAAAAAGCAGGGTGCACTGAGAACCAGTTGTGGAAGTCTAAGACAGGATCTTCTTCTTTAACACTTGGAGGAGGAAGAAAAAAAGATTAAATAAGCACTTCAAAAGCAGAAATATTTAACCAAGCTTGAGAATCTTTTCACTTGCATGATGTTTCTGCTAAATCAGAATCAGAGTAAATATGTCTGAGTAGGGTGTCAGTGAAAAGAAATGCTGCCAGCAATAGCCAGAGAGATTTTTTAAAAAGTCAGATCTTTTCAGCTTTATTAGCTCAATTGTGAATTCATTGAAAAGAGGACTTTATCAGTCTTAGCAGTTCCTTCTAATTCCTGTAGTGATAACTTCATTGCTTGAATTAAGACAATTTCTAGCACATCATCAACAGAATTGTGCTTGCATATATCCAATCATTTAAAAAATCATCAGCCATAATAGTTTAAAAAAATGTAAATACCAGAAATTGCTGAGTAGTGTTACAGTTTAGCTACTCAATGTCTGTGTTATTTTCTATGTGCTGTAGGTGACATGTGATATGTTTCTTAGTACATCAGTAGAAGAAGCTAGGGGATACAGCATATGCAGCAAACACATTTACGAGTGGAAAGACTTCTTTTTTTCCTTTGTTCCTAGGTGACTCACAACCAGGAGAATGTCTTTGACTTGCAGTGGCTGGAGCTCCCAGACATGGCCCCGGAAGAACTGGAGTCTCTCTCCAGGAATATGGTGTTCCACCTGAGGAGGCTCATTGATGAGAGAGATGAGTGCACGGAGGTATGGTGACTCCTCTCTTGTATAGTGCTCATGTGGAGCACCAGTTAAGAAGCTCCGTTCCTTCTCGTATTTTTTTTGTGCCCTGGGTTTCTGTTTCTTCTACGTCTTTCTTCTACATGTCAGAAAACCTGTGAAAAGATTTTGTCTTTTCCATTCTCACATAAACACTAAAGTGTGATGAAGTGTTTGGTAAGAGATGTGCATGCAGTAAAGATACCAAAATATTTGCAGTTGTGACTTTGTCTTGATTTTTGTCTCTGCTTGTCTGCTTAGCTCTTTTTTTTAAGTGTGATTGCTTGCCTGACTCTCCAGAGATATTTACCATGGCACGTTCCAGTGTCTTTTGCTTTTTTTCCTGAACCAGGCCTTTCTGTTGCTGACTTATCAGTTCATCTCAGATCTCTGCAGGAGGCTTCTCCCCTTCTTTTTACCTGTTAATTTTCTATCATGCATTAGACTTTGTGCTTGTGTTAGTTAAAACCATTAACAGTTTATATGAGTTTTCAAAAAAAAAAAATTGGCTGTTTTGTCATTGGAAGGGAAACGTTTTAGTGGTACAAGTATGGTGGAGATTGCTCTCCTTTATCTGAACTTTCCACCTTATGCTCAGTTGAATTTTATAGAATAATAACTTAATAATTTTCTACATTTATTCATCATTTTTATAGATGTTTGAAAAACAATGTGTAGTTATTTCTATTTATCTTGTGACTCTACATGCTTCTCTGTATTTCCAGGTGATTGTAGATCTCACTCAAGAGAGGGACTATCTACAGTCTCAGCAACCACCAAATCCTCTGAGGGCATCAAGTCCAGATTCTTCTCCAAACCCAGCCAACCCTCTTTCTAATGAGGACAAGCAGCACCTTGCAGTTGAGCTGGCAGACACGAAGGCTAAACTGAGAAGGATTCGGCAGGAGCTGTGAGTCACCAGTGACTTGTGCTTCTAGGCAGACTTGTGTATTAAGTCTTCTGTATTCTGAAAGTGCAATTGCCTGTCAGCTTCAGCAAATTGACTTTCATGAGGGCTCTCATGAAATCATGTCATTCACATTGTTTATGTGTAGTAAGAGAAAGCTAGAATGAATGTTCCATCATCCTTTTTTTAAAAATTGATCTCTAAACACAGAGTGATAGCTGCTTCTTGTTTTCATCTGTCATCTCTTTCTTCCTCTCTCTAAAATGCCAGTAACTAACTGCACTTTTAATTATTGGTGGGAAGTCCAGAGCAAAGCTAGCTACAGTGGCGGCAGTGCCAATGAGATTTAAACAAAGATA
Source organism: Chrysolophus pictus (assembly GCA_037305975.1). Classification (NCBI taxonomy): domain Eukaryota; kingdom Metazoa; phylum Chordata; class Aves; order Galliformes; family Phasianidae; genus Chrysolophus; species Chrysolophus pictus. The sequence goes on along the minus strand of CM074580.1, from coordinate 44,645,155 downwards.
AAAAAAAGAAATGAAGTTATAATTTCACGTCTGTTATGTATGTGATAACACAAGAAAATACACTTTACTTTTATGAAGTTTTCATGCCAGAAAGGAAACTCCATTTTCAGAATATGCTGGAGGACTTCTGTTTGTCTGGTTTCTCAAAAAAGATCCTTCAGAAAAAAAAAAAAAGCACTTTCTTTTTAATTTTTTTCTAATCCTTTTTCAGGGAAGAGAAATCTGAGCAGCTTGTGGATTCTAAACATGAAGTTGAGCAGCTCACCCTGGAGCTGCAAAAAACAAAACAAGAGGTAAGGTGGGCTCATTTCACTGGAAATAACTTTTATTCTGAAGCTAAAAAATACCATTCTATATTTTCAATGAAGAATTCGAGTTACTCCACAAGCTTTTGGACAGTTACGAGTGTGGCATACTGACACTTTCTGCTTAACAGGTGAGAACAGTTTTGTATGTACAGCTTGCAAATAGTCCAGTAATGTCTGAAGCTTATGTAATGTCAGGCATTGCAAATGTGAATCCTGGCAGGCTGTTATACCTCTTAATCTTGTAGAAAATTTACTGGTTAGTAGGAGAATCGTTTACTCTTGCACTGGAAGAATGTAATTTGCCTACTGTTAAGAAAAAGAAAGTCTTAAAGGACATACTTTCAATATGTTTTTACTTAGGTTTTTCTCCCTGATTATCCCTCTTATCTCTTAGAATATCCACCTAGCCTCAGATGCTCGTTCTGCCCGAGCATATAGAGATGAGTTGGACTCCCTGAGAGAAAAGGCAAACCGTGTGGAGAGACTTGAGATGGAACTTGTTCGGTGCAAAGAGAAACTTCATGATGTGGATTTTTACAAAGCTCGCATGGAGGTAAGTGAAAATGAAGTGCTGAGTAATCCTTAATGTTTGGCTTTTGTGGTATTACCACTTCATGTGTCACTTGTAATTGAGCTGACTGTAGCAAAACATGAGAGCAACTGGAAATTCTTTAACATGCCTTTTTGCAACTATTGCTTGTAGTAGAAAGAGAAAATCCTGGATCTTTCCTCATGCCTTGAGTAGAGCATGTCAATGAGAAATGTATACCTTTGTTCCCATAATAATTACAGTTATTCATCTTAGTTACCTGCAGCTATGCCCATCCTGTAGTTACTAAATAATTTAGGTTGAAAGGGACCTTAGAGATCATCTGGACAAATAGATTGTTCACAGCATTGCTGACCCTAAATTTAGGTCAAGTTGCTCTTATTTTCCTTCCTTTCAGTGCTCTGAGCTTTTTTCTTACCTAAACTCTCAATAATTTCTGTATGTAGCATGTCTGCCAAAGTCAAATAAAGATTTGGACTTGCTAAACATACTGAGGTTCTGTAATTCACCACCTCACTATGGCTAGATAAAATCCTAGGTCTGAGACACAAGGTGTTGAAGCTCTCATTTGCTAGGATGAGAACACGTGTTATTTCGGCTCAATAAACCCTACTTCTTAAGCAGTTGGTTTTTTGTGGGTTTTTTTTTCCTCACCAAAGATGTTGGCTAGCTGCTGGTTCTTATGAACAAATTCACAAAGATGAATTTGAAATGAAATGTAACAGCTAACAGAAGCCTGCCTAAATGTAGTAACAGCCAACAAAAGCCTGCCTCCTATCTCAGGAATTCTCATTTTATAGTAGAGATTATGAAATTGCTTCTCTGCCTTCCTACCTCAAGCTGGCAATTCAGTCATGCATTAACCTCACACAAACTACTAGTGTGGCATCCTGGTTTTTCCCTTTTGTCTGTGCACTGGAGTTGCTTAGCTTCTACCTCCTGCTCAAAGTTTTTACCTGAGCTAGGAGAAGACAGTTTTTAGTCTTGTGGCAGTTTCTTTTCTGGAGCTCTCATCTTTCTTGCTTGTCCAGGAGCCAGCAGTCTTGTTTCACTGTCAGCTAATGTTGCTGTCATGCAGCAGAGACCTCTGCTTCAGTGCCAATTTTGTTCAAACTTTCTCAACCCCCCTTTTCACTCTGTCAGTTTTTGATGAATGTTTTGAATGTTGGAGATGAGTGTTAGATCTTAAAGATACCTCCCTGAGGTACAGTAGTAGATGGGACAAAGTGTATTTCCTGTCAATGTGACACTTTTCTAATTTTGGGGAACAGTGTGGCCTATGGCAAAAGTTGTTGCTGCCATAGAGGCTGGGCTTTTCTAATATGTGGTGGGATTGCACAGCTGTCTGCAGGCTGCTCTTTGGTCTAGAATAGCCAGAATGTTTCACATTCTTACCACTGCTTTCCATTAGTGATCAAATCTTGGCACAGCCATTAAGTGGCAGACTTGTACAGTGGTAGAATCAGGCAAACTCCATTGGTTTCATGCTGATACATTTAGGGGATTCCACAAGGCATTGTAATGTCTTTTCTTTTATCATCATGGAGTAACACAAAGGCTGTTCATAGCAGCTAGTATCCAACTCTCCTCAGTCCATGGAGTTTTCTGTTAGTGTATCAAGTCCTGCATCCATCCAAATAAAGGACTAAAGGCTGGGATTGAGTTCAGTGTCTGCTCAGATTCCTCCTGCTTCTTCAAAAAGTGTTAGTCTCACTGTTACAGGCTGTAAGATTTGTGCAAGAATGTCTGTATTTTTAACCACTAGACTGTACAGTGCTGGTTCATCTCGCAGCATTTACTGATGTGATTGGCTTACTGAGCTCCAAGACTTAAGACCCAAACGAATTTCACAGAGGCTCAGCAATGAGTAGATGCATGAAGTGCAGTGTAAGCCACTTTTCTGTGGTACCTTAAGGCTCACAGGGCTTTCTCGAGGTTGTCAATAAGCAATGTCAAATCAGTAAGTGAGAAGAAAGTGTTCTCAGCTTTGTGCGTCAGTGCAGAAAGCTACTAAGTAGATGTCTGAAAATTTTTTCCTTCATGTTCTTGTATACCTTTGGTAGTTTGTGTGAAGAATATGAAAGGTACTCTCTGTGTATGATACTATGACAAGCTTTAGGAATTGTTAGCAAGCCTCTAAGTATTTTCTAAAAGCATATGATACAAATCAGCTGTGGCAGCAGGAAGAGATTTAAGGAGCTATTGCAGCAGTGCTAAAGAAGCAAGTCTGTCTCTTCTGTATGTGAACCTAACACATGTAAGAATGTTCATTGTTTTCCTTCTCTGTATTTCTTGACAAAGTTATTCTGAAAAAGGGTTCTAATTTGAACATCTTCCAAGGAACATGGAGATGAATGTGTTCTAGACACCTTCCTGCAAGGGCAGCTTAGTGAAGTCCTAAGTGTGAATTTAGAGGGGTGGGCATAATACAGGACTTCCTCCAAGGATGTGCTTCTCTTCAGCATAAAGCTTCTCTCCAGCATTCATCTCAGTTGAACTTGGTGTGGCTCCAGGAGATCAGGTAATTCTCAGAGACTAGGGAGTCTGCCTTGCCTATTGTAATTCCTTCTTGTTGCAGTTACATTTCCACACAAGATGGTGGGAGGAATTTCTGTGAACATTTTAAAAATGCATAAGTATCTCTTATGTTTTCATATAGCTTATTAAAGCAATGATTGATTGTCAGAAGATGTTAGCTGTATCATGGCTCAGTAGAGGCAGTTTCTGAACTGTAGAAGGGAGGAGTTTGAACTCTGTTTAATAACTAGGTCTGGATGTGCATACAAATTTTCTAGTTTTAAACAATCTGATTGCTACTTTAGCTTCTGAAAATGTCTCATGCTACCAACACACCCTGATTGTGCAACCACTTACTCCCATACTAAATTGTAACCATATGAGTGCACCATACCATTCTTAAAGCTACTTCAGGGCACAGTGATACACGATCAGAATGCAGCGTGTTGTTTGTTTCAGAAGTCTAGTTACAAAAGCTGGATTATGTGTTGGGTATTAAACCGTCATGTTTTAAGTTGAATCTCTTGCCTGCTAAATTCAGTGTATTTTCAAAAATAAACAAACCCACAGCCAGCTATTATTTCTGCTGACTTAAAATTAAGCTCAGTTTAGAAATAAACTCATAAGGAAAGAAAAACCCTTATTTCTGATGGAAGCATCACTTCACCATGATCGTCTGTTGAATTTCTGGCCAGCGGGACTGGTTTGTAGCTCAGTGTGTTATTAGGCTGACTGTCTTCTGCAGTGAATTCTCAGACATTAATGCTGACGCACTGTAGTTAGAGCGGTTGTATCTTCAAGGCTCTGAGATGTAACTCTGCAAGATCCCATGGAGTAATTATTTAAATTACATGAACTTCTCAGTGTTAAGACAACCTAAGATCATGGGATGGCTATACCAATGAGCATTATTGGCCTTGACATAGCAGCCATTTTCACCAGGTTATTAATTTAAGATTTCTTCAGAGCTGCTTTGAACCAGCATGTCCACTCCTTCTGGGCACTCAATGAAAAGTATTCCAGTCTTCCATATATTGCAGCTCCCAGTGCTGTGTGGTTTGTACCAGAGCTTGGATTACGTGTACGTACTTGGCACATAGCTTGACTCTACATGAGTCTCTAAAATAACAACTAGTTCCTGCTTGGTAGGCAGTTTTGGGCATAGTTCTGAGACTGTGTTTTTGAGGTCAGACGCAACCTTCCTTCTTAGGGCTGTGGTCTGGATTGAGTGTGACGATATAGCAAAGTAAACTAGTCACATTGCTGTTTCGTTATGGATATCTTGGCAGCTTAAACAACACTCAGCACATTTTATTTCATGTACTTCCTCTAGTCTGTCATCTGTTAGGTATCAGCCTTTTTAGGTTGTCTACCCTGAAGTGACCCAATTAGATCAGACTTGGCCCAAAATACTGTTTCTGTAAAAATGAGTGTTTTATTATTATTATTTTAGTTACTTGCATACTCAGATGTTTCAGTTGTCGTGGTTAAAGCACTTCACAAGCATTGACAGACTTATCCTTTTTAGTGCTGCTGTAGCGGAGTAATTATTCGTCTAGTATTATGCAGGTTGGTAGCTGACCCTAGGAGATATCAGGGGCAGTATTGTGTGCATAAGGTGGACAGACTTCCATACTATGCCATCTACAGTCAAAATGCAGCAAACAATTAAGATCGCTATATAAGGCTCTTAAATCATGGCCCTCTGTAGTATCAGAAAGCAAGGGGAGTGGTTGCCATTAGGCATTCCTAACTTGTGCTTTGCAAGTATCTTTTTTCTTTTTGGTAAGTTGTGAGCCATGTGAGGCTTTTTGTGGCAGACTCTCCCCTCCAGAACTGAGAAGGGTGTTGCTGGTTAAGGAAGTGAAAGGAATTTGCTCATGCCTGATGGTCATTCAGGAATCTCCTTGGTTTGGATGCTTGTGGTTGGAGAGAACACTGATGTCAGCAGACTTCACATTTGGAATACTGTTGTCCAGGAGTGATCTGCTCGAGAAATAAGCATTTCATCGTTCCTGTATGCACACTTTCTCGCATATTTAATTGGAGCAGAGGAAGGAGGTGGATAAAGAGAACAATAGGCAAAAAAAATTCTGCCTCTTACCCCATTGTAACTCTCCTGGGCTAAAGTCCTTCCTACATCTGTTTCATCTGTTTAAATGCTGATATGTTCCTTCCGTAGAAAATTATATCTATGATTGAAGACTTATCTAAATGTAAAAGCTAACAGTGAGATGTTATAACTTGAAATATGGCTTGTGGTACTAATAGGAATGGGAAGGCAATTGGACTAGATGATCTTGTAGGTCGTTTCCAACCTTGTGATTCTATGATTCTATGAAATAACTCATAATTTAATAACTGTGACAAACATGAGCAAGAATACATGGCCAGATTTTATGCTTTGGGCAGCTTGTATTTCTGGAGATGAGATACTTAAATGTACAGAGCTTCATGTACTACTTTGCATGAGTGCTGCGTAATTAACTTTAGTTTCCAAAGCTATGACTGCTGTAGAATAAGTTTAATTTTTACTTGGTAAAAACAAATTGAGAAGCTTTAGTGGATCAATGGCATGACTTGTGCAGTTAATGCTCATGTTTATTTTCTGTTTTTGGTCTTTTTGATCTAGCTCTGTGTGAAGAAAATTTCTATTAACTGTCTAAAATTCCGGAAAAAACAGTTAGGAAATCATTGCATTTACTTCCATTAGTGAATCTGAGATAATTAAACATGGAATCATTTCCCGTTAAATATCAGATTGACAATTTTTTTTCTTGTTTTTTACAACATCTCTGTATGAAAGTGATTTGGTCTTTGAAAAGTCACTTTACTAAAAGAAGTTAACATTATTTTTTTCCTCTCTAGGAGTTAAGAGAAGATAACATCATATTGATTGAAACAAAGGCGATGTTGGAAGAACAGCTAACGATGGCAAGAGCTCGTGTTGATAAGTTGCATGAGATAGAGAAGGAGAATTTGCAGTTGAAATCCAAACTTCATGATGTGGAGCTGGTATGCCCTCTCTTTCTCATTACACCTTTTTTACTGCATTCTGTTTTTATGCTGTCACATAAATTGATGTCACAGAAACCAGTGACAGGTAGATAAATCAACAGCGCTTTCAAAAAGATGTCTTCAGTTTGAACTTAATGTGCACAGATTCTTAAAATATGTTCACAACATGAATAGTTTATTGCCAGTGCTACTGTATGAGACAGTTTGACAAATTTAATTGTATGGGAGGTGCTTTCATGCATACTGACAGTAGAGATGTTAATATCTGTCACTTAAGTAGTAATCCCTTAGATACATGAAAGGCAGTAAATGAATTTTTTTGCTAGAAACAAAGCCCACAACCATTACAGTGACTTTAAGTATTCGTCACTACTGTAAAAGCCACAATTCCGAACTTTTAGTGTTGGGTAAATCAGAGATGGCTAATTGCTTCATTGACTAGAAGATCTAAGAAGTGGCAGATGATTGTCTGCAAACAAAAAAAACCATTGAATTTTACGATCCCACTACTAGTAATAAATTTTCTTTCATCTCTTGTATTTTGCTCAACGGTCATTCTCTTGAAACTTTGTTTTGAATTCTTCTGGATTTAACTGTATAAAAATGGGATACATTGGAAACAAGAACTTTGAGGGTGCTGTGTGGAGTTGTTTAAAGACTTATAAATAAAGGATAACGTGGTGCTTCAGCACTTCCATAGTTGCTGGTTATTTTGCATGCTGCTTTTTCAGGGTGGATTTAAGAATTTTTGACTAATGCTGTTTTGAATCTTTGCTTCATCTCCCACAAATGTAAATGACCAAAATGATTTACAGAAGCTATGATAGCCTCCTTCTCTGGATTTGTTTTTTGGATGATTGAAACCCCAAAAGTTATGAGGCAGATATCTACTTGCTAATCTATATGACGTGAGTTAAAGAAGCTCACTACTAGTATTCAGCGTTATTTCTGCAGTGTCTCCACAGAGTCAGTGCATGATCATAGAATGATAGAATCATAGAATGGCCTGGGTTGAAAAGGACCACAATGATCATCTAGTTTCAAGCCCCCTGCTATGTGCAGGCTCACCATTAGACCAGGCTGTCCAGAGCCACGTTGGCTCAGGAGACGCCTTTAATTCAGACAGCCTTACCAGTCTTGGCTTGTACTGGCCCTATTGTCACTGAGCATCTTCTCCCTCCAGTTACCTTCATTTCAAATACACAATGGACTTATCTATTACTAGAGCTACAGCAAGTATTTAAAACTGTGCATGTATTTTAATAAGAGGCTCGCGCTGTTCAGTGAGGCTTTTCTGCCCTCAGTGTATATTGCTTCAGTTAGCAGTTCAGCTGACAGAACAATCTGAGATCATCTGCATATTTTTTTCTTCCACTCATACACCTTGCACAGGATCGAGACACAGACAAAAAGAGAATTGAGGAGCTTCTGGAGGAGAATATGGTCTTGGAGATTGCACAGAAACAGAGCATGAATGAATCTGCGCACCTAGGCTGGGAACTGGAACAACTGTCTAAAAGCACAGATCTTGCTGATAGTGAGTACCACTGGGATTGCTGGAGTTGTATTTCTGTTTGTGATCGCTGAAAAAGTACAGAGGTCACTTGACTGCAATGGGAACAAAAGAGTTCAAGCTTAGGAAGTTCTTTTGGAGAATTTCCCTTCCTGAGCCATCTGACTTTGAACTTAATTTCCTTCATACTTCCTTCAAACTTCTTTTCTTTATGAAATTATTAAAATGTTTTCTTTTTATGTTGGTTGTCACTGAAAGAGTGACTCTAAGTAAAATGTTAAAAGAAATTAAAAAAAGAAAGCTTTGTAAATGACACAGCAGAAATGTCACACTGAATACGAGATACTTCTAACTGAATGGCGGGGAGGAGTCTGTGATCTTTAGTGTTCTTCAATACAATTAGTGCAGACAGCTAGTCTTTAAATCCCAGGAAGTAGTGTATGCTGAAGTCATTTATTTTTACTAGATACTAAAAAATGTGTATGGGTAGAATAACTGGCTGATTATTTTTTTTGAATGGTTGATTTGATTTCCATAACCACCACAAACATAACTAATGCTCCCTTTGCTGGTCAGGTTTTATCATTGTTTGCTGTGTCTAACATCTATTCTGTTTATAATACCAGCCTAAACAGCAGTGTTAAAGAGAACTTGGGAAATACAGGATATTTCATGGTGTTTGGTGTGCAGATTGTATTGATTTACTGACCTGATTCTGATAAGACTTGTATATTTGCATTTGTGTACCAGGAATAATTTAACTGAAGACAAAGGCATAAATTTGAGCAAGTAGATGGTCTGTTTTCAGTAAAGCTATTTAGAAGAATGATTTTGTTTTCTAAATAAATCTGAGTTATCTTTTTATGATTAATATCTACCTAATTGTTACTTTAAATAAATAATCATACAAAGCAGGTTCACCTTAGTCTTAGAAGTGAATAGCAGTCAATTCCTCATCTGTAATTGAGGATATTGCTTACTGAAATAGGGGAAAAGCACTGTTGCCTCAAAACTTAGGAATTTTGTTGAACTTTTTTTCAGGAAAATGTAAAACTTTTTTTTTTTGCTTGTTTCAAATAGCTGCTTTTGGCCTCTTTCTCATTTGCTTTATTTAATGATGTAGTAGAAAAAATGCTAGTTTTGTTCTTCAGTTTTTCTAGCAGTAGAATTCTAGAACTTCTCCTAATACTGAAGAAAAGGCGAGTAAACAGAGCTGAGAACATTGGTGATTGGTAATTTTTTGTATTGGAAAAAATAAGTGAAGAAAGACTGATTTTTAAAAAAACTAACAAAACCAAACAAAAAACAAAACTTAAAATTCTTTCACAGCAGTGTTGTATTCTTCCAGAGATTCTCTTTAAGGAATTCCTGTTCAGTGCGTGTTGTTATCCTGAATACAGCTATCATGTAAATATAAGAGTCAGTTTGTAGAGCTCTTTTGAAAAACCTCCTGTTGGATTTCAAGTAGAGTCTGCAAGGGAAGAGGAAAGCTAAAGATTTTACTTGTTAATTTGGAATCTAATATTTAGATTCCAAAATATATATTTTTTTTAATGTAAAGCTCATTTAGATGGGTTTTGTTTCGGGACAACATTGAACTGAACACCAGGTGATGCTCTATCAAAGGCACAGATGGGATTTTAACATTCTCAGAAACTTGCCAGTTATAAAATGCTCAGTGTGCCTTATGTAACAGTGCTGGTTATTTAGCTGGTTATTTAGCAGGAATTAATAATTTTCTGAGACTCGAAGACAATGTAATGTTAAAAGTCAATTTCATATTAAATGTAATTTTGTGGTGAAGGGTAGCAATTACTCCATGTGAAGCAGAGTATTACTTCTTTAATTATTCAGTTGCTTAGTAGAGAAAGAACAATGCAGATTTTAGTGCTGCGGTTTAAGGCAAAGAACATGAGACATAGGATCTCCAAACATTCAAAGTAAAATAATATCTCTGCAGTGAAACTTGCAAAAATGTTGTTAGTTCTAAGACTTCAACTGAAGAAAATTCTCTGATCCACTTTCTGATGGCTCTCCCGTGCTTGTGTACCCAGTAGGAAAATATTCTCCCTGATTCAGAATGTTCTTGATAAGTTAGCTGTGAAGGTGAGCTTTGAACTCAGTTTTTTTCCCATGACTAAATATGATTGAATACCTGAACTTTCGTTGTCTGCATCATCCCGATGTTTTCACAAGCACTTCTCAGTGTTTTACTTTCTGGCTCGATTTATTTCCTCGGATACAAGTATAAAAGAGTATCAGAGCATATTTTGCTATTAATATGAATTTTAGTACTAGCATAATTAAAGTGACTTCAGGAGAGTTTAAGAAGCAAGTAGCTTTGAAAATGTTTATCTGTTCAGGTACTTCCCTATTTATATTTATTGATTATCATCTGTAGAAATTAATTCTAATGTATACAAAGTGTTTATGTAACAGTCAATGTGTAATGATAGGGGTTTGACTATAATTGTCTTCATACAAGTGAACCTTAAGGATCTAGAAAGGAAGATACTGATCAGTTGATTAGAGCCATCTTCCCATTTTCTTGTTTCAACAGCTAGGAAGTCCTTTGTGTTTGAGCTGAATGAATGTGCTTCAAGTCGCATACTGAAGCTCGAGAAGGATAATCAGAGCTTGCAGAACACAATCCAAGAGCTGAGAGATGCCTCCTTGACCTCCAGAGAGAGCAGCCTAAAGTTTGTGGAACTGGAAAAGGAAAATCAACAGCTTAGCAAAAAGGTAATCCTTACTTACAGGAACAAACAGAGCTCTTCAGTTTTTGAGCACAGTGTGTTCAGGCCTTTACAGCATTCCTGAATGATGAGGGATTCACTGATACTGTCCGTAAGACTGGGCATGTTTCTGGCCTCTTCTAGTTAATCTTGTTCTGACAATATTGTATTCTATTGCCTTCTACTTTATCATCTACTTAAGTACATCATTGCAAGCAAAAGTGACTGTTTCATAAAAGCAGCCTTTCAGTGCTCATTTGCCAATCAGATTGTACTGTTGATTTTATCCTTTCTGTCATCTTCTGGCTGTCAGTAATACTTGGTCTACCAGGTGAGGATGCCACAGCCCTTTTGAAATTTCTTGTTCATTTGAAAGTTTTAATGTTTTCATGTAAGTCAAATGAAACAGAATGTAAGTCAGCTTAGTATATTTTTCTTTGCTGTCCATAGTCCTGGATCAGCTCTTCAACTTGTCCTTTTGGCCTTTAGGTATTCTGCAATTTCTTCTTCCCAGCAAATATCTCGTTTCTTTTAATCCCAGGTAGCAAACATGCCATCACTTTTTACAGTACTTGTCTATATTATACTGTATTATTAACTGTTAGTACATTTAGCTCAAATGCCAACTCAGCCTTTGTGTGAAACGTAGTGGTCCATTCATCTCCAACTAATAGATCCATTTTTGTCTGGCTATTCTGAACTCTGTTGAGTTGAGCCAAATGGGGAAAGAGAATGCTTGCCAGTCTGAATATAAAAAAAAATTTCCCTGTCTTTTTTTTTTTCCCATATTCCCACCTTTGATAAATCACCCAGAGAACAATCTCCTTTTCTATCTTCCCCACTGCTGCTATTACCTTTGTGTGCAACACTAATACAAGGAGTCCTCTGGTCTACAAATGGGGTAACTGAATGCTTTGAAGGGCAAGGTGAGGAAGAATTTTTATATGAAATGCTGGTCATAAATTACTGGATCATACCTATCAGCCAGGAAGAACTGGGATCACTGGGTTGCTCTGTCTTCTGCAGAGATTCCTTTGCTGTCAGGTTGAGAGACTAGTTCTGCTTCTTGGCTTTCTTCTATATGCAAAGAAAATAGAAAAATTTCAGTTCAGCTTACTCCTCCTTCCATGCACACTTTTATGACCCTTTGAGTATGAGTAATTCATTCTAGCTCATAACTTACATGCTTAAAATTTGAGATCAAGAAATATTAAGCACTCAGCAGATACCTGTGGTGTGCAGCAGTTTGAGTCATTTGAACAACTGTGGTCAATCTTTGGCTTTGCCACAGGCACATTCCTGTGGGCATTTCCAGTTATGGCACTGTATTGGTGCTGGCAGCTGTGATTCCAGCGTTAGTCTGATGTTTTCAGCGATGGTTGAATGTGTTGACACAGTGGGCTCTCCTACACGTTTGGTAGTGGGGGAATGCTTGTGTGGTGTGAAGGGACCACTGTAGACATTAGACCAATAAGAAAAAATGGCAGTTAAAAATAGTGCTTTCAAGAGCAGCTGAAGTGTGTGGAAAGGTGTAAATTGAGCTTTATCAGAGAAACACGGAGAATGATGGGAGTTGCTGACTGACTGCACATCTCCTGTTCAGGAAGATCTGGAATAAAAACATAGCAGTGTTCTATAGTCTGTAGGAGATGCTCAGTTGTCTTTCAGCACATAGAAATCTGATACTCTGTATATAAACTAATCCTGATTTGCAGTAGTTGCATTTGGTTTTTTTTATCTTTTCTTCCTCAAATATACTTTTGTATTTCTCTTGCACATGTCTTCTTGATGAGAGGATATGATTGTCAGCAGAGGAAGTCTCTGTGATTAATTACAGAGTGGTTACTGCAGTATGAAGAGGTGAGAGCAACAATTCTGAAGGGCAGTTAAAGATGTATAAAAAGAAGAGGAGGTAGAGAAGTGTTTTTCTCTTGATTTTGTGTGATTTTAAAAACAAACAAAAAAATTATTGTGATACCCATGGTAAAGCTGTTTCACTATCATCCACTGGCTGAGAGTTATCAAGAATTGTGATCAGAGTATGCTTGGCTCTACAGATCTACTGCTTGGAAAGATCAACTAGCCTGAATGGGATTATTTAGGTAGCACAAGAGGGAGTAGTGTGAATGAAAAGTCCTGTACATCTTTTTCTTCTTTTCTTTGAGGGGAACTAATTATAGAAAACTCTCAGGCACAGTCTAGTAGCAGGAGAAAGTGCCTGTTCTCCCTGCATTCTGAACTTCTCAGAATGAAACAAGTTGTAAACAGTAATTTCTTCCTTGCCTCCAGTGCTCTCAGAAGTTCTAATGAAACTAGCTATTACTGAGTTACTGAACTTGTGTTCTAGTCTTTTCTGAATAGCTCCGTTGAGACCAATGATCCTAAACATGGTCACATTTCTAAATGTTAAGCCCTTCTTATCTCCCATCTGGGCAGCCCCTGCTTGTTCAAACACTTCCTGTAATGAAGCAGATGTTGATACAGGCAGAGCCCAGCCTCTGGCTATTTCCCACTTACAAGAATTATTGTTAATAACATTCTCATTGACATTTTCACTGTTGGCAAAGTTCATAATACCACCACAGAAAATTAAGCTGTAGGGTTTCACAGTACTTTAGAAGGGTAAAAAGGAATGTTTCCTGAACTGGAGATCCTGGCTCTTTGAATCTCTGGCTTCTGAAGAGCTGCTGCTTTACAGTGCTCAGTTCATTATTAGTACAGCTTTCAAAAGGGAGTAGTAAGAAGACATCATTCACTGTAGGACTGGGCTCTTGTTCACAAATCATTGAAGTGCAGAATAGTCACCTGCTGGGAAAACAGAGGACCAGCGTACCAGAGGGAAAGGGAAGACAAACTTGGAAACCAGTTTTTCTCTGTTAATCACTTTTTAAAATTCTTTTGATCACTGAACTGTTTTAAGAACCTTCTTGGTACTTGCTGGTTGAGTGAGGCCATCAGTGATGGAGAGAGTAGGAGACAAGTCCCTCAGAAAAGTGAGCATCAGAAATTGTAGCCACTAACAGGAGCAAAATGACACTGAGGCTGGTGAGTCATTTTTCACTACTGTGTGCCTTATTCTAATAAGCACTACGAGAAAATGCAACTCTTTCTTCAAACTGCGCTTCAGGAAGGGAAGGATTATATCCTGCAGCCATAGTCCTCATCTCATTCTCCTTGGTTATTCAAAATACTTTGAAGTGTGGACTGTCACCATATCAAGCTGTGGCTGATGTGTTTTGCTGTGTTTTCTCCACACAGATTGAAAAGTTGCAAAATCAAATTGAAAAAGAGAAGCAAAGTAATCAAGATCTGGAGACCTTGAGTGAAGAGTTGATAAAAGAGAAAGAACAGTTACAAGTTGTCATGGAGACTCTGAAAGCTGACAAAGACAGACAGGTGCAGACTTCACAACTGTAATCGAAAAGCGTATGCTCAATCGTGGGAACTTACTGATGCCATTTAGAGTGTTTGGTTCTCTAGGGATACAGGGCAATTTGAGAGCTATTATACATAAATTTAACATTCAAATATAGGTAAAAGCAAAAAAACCCAACATATTTGGCTAGTTACTGCTCCTGTTGCTGTAAGGACATCTTCAGGCTGTTGTAAGAACAAATCTTCCTTCTTTAAGGAAAAAAGGCCTGAACATTACTAAATGGGCACTGACTGGTTTTAGGACATGCAGATAAAACTACAGATTGTTGCAGAAGATTGGTCTTCTGCCTGCTGGATGTCTTGACTTTACTTAATTTTATTCAACCTCTTAGTCTATTTTAAAAATAGACTGAGAAAACATTTACATCTTCTAGATTGATGGTTTGAATGCCTTTCAGCTCCTAAATGCTGAAATGCAGTGCCTTGAAGGAACTCTGTTACAGGCTCATGCCAAATGTCAGCTGTATTAAGTAGACTAATGATGAAAATACATAAGAACATCATTGAAAGGCAGGGTGTATATTTTTATATTGGAATTTGTTCCAAGATTTGTGGGATGAAGGTTAAATAACAAATTGCCTTATTTATGGTAGTGCTTTTCATCTTGAAGGAATCTCGTGCAGGCTTCTGCCTGGGAAATTGCACTTTACCACCGAAGTCATGAGTTTCAGTTAGATCACATGTGGATTTTTTGTGGTAACAGCTAATGAATGATTCACAGAGCAAGAAGTAACAACAACAGCGTTGTCAGTCACCAGAAGAGGGCAGATTCTGATTTTTCAGGCCCAAGTCCTTTTTAATTTTTGTGGATATTTTTTAGATAAGATTTGCAAATTGCTGTCTAAATTGCAATTTCTTAGCTGGAATTCAATCAGTTACATAAATGTACTGCTTTTACTGAAAGTGTATCCTTAATGAGATACATAACTGCTACAAATTTTCCATACTTTCAGGGTTTCTAAAATCTTACCAGGGAAAATTTGGGTCTTCAGATCACAAAGACAGAGATGTAAACCTAAATAGAAAGATAACATGTGATTAATAACAGATCATACTCTTCAAGGTGTTCCCTTAAGGCCTTTTGTCTCCTTTATCTCCCTGCTTAGACCTTTCCTGGTAGAAAGAATACAGCACCATTTTTCAGTTCATTAAAGTACCAAGGTACCAGAGGTAGCAATTTTTTTAATTAGTTTGGGTTGTTGGTTTAACTCAGAAATTTTTCTTGTGTTAAATGGATGTTTTTATTAACAAGCAGCTAGCTACTTTAGAACTAAATTATGGTGAATGTGTAGCACTTGCATGACTTTTTTTTTGTTTTTGTTTTTTTTATATGTAGATAAAGGACCTTAAACAAGAAAATGATCACCTGAATCAAGTGGTCTTATCCCTGAGACAAAGATCTCAAGTGAGCAGCGAGGCAAGAGTGAAAGATATTGAAAAAGAGAACAAGATCCTTCATGAAACAGTTACAGAAACTAGTTCCAAAGTCAACAAGCTAGAATTTGAGAAGAAACAGTTGCAAAAGGATTTTGACCAGGTTAAAGAAAAAGTAGAAAGAGTGGAAGAAATGGAGAAAGAGCTCCACCGGCTGGAGAAGGAGAATGAACAGCTCACAAAGAAGGCAACAGCAATGAAAACAGTGACAAAAAAAGTTGAAGTTCTTCAGCAGGAAAATTGGGATCTGGAAATGGAAAATAGGAAACTCAGAAAATCCCTGGACACACTCCAGAACGTTTCCATCCGGCTTGGGGACCTGGAAAGGGACAACAAGCAGTTGGATGAAGAAAACCTGGAGCTTAGAAGAGTTGTGGAGACGATGAGATTTACCAGCACAAAAATGGCACAAATAGAAGCAGAAAATAAAGATTTGGAGAGGGAAAAAGAAGACTTACGGAAGAATGTGGAAATGTTAAAAGTGCTGAGTAAGAAATCAGAAAGGTTGGAGCTAAGTTATCAGAGTATCAACTCTGAAAACCAGAGACTTCAGCAGATGCTGGAGAACAGCAACAAAAAGATCCAGGATCTAGAAAAAGAAGTACAGGCAACGGAGAGTGAAAATCAAGTCCTTCAGAGAAACCTTGAGCAGCTGAAGATTTCTGCTAAAAGTCTAGAAAGGTTAGAAAAAGAGAACAAAGCCCTAGAACAAGAAATATCTCAACTTGAGAAGGACAAAAAACTGCTGGAGAAAGAAACAAAACGGCTTTGGCAGCAAGTGGAGCTGAAAGATGCTATTTTGGACGATAGTACAGTAAAGTTGGCAGTTGCTGAGAAAGAAAACAAGACACTAGAAAAGGAAATAGCTCAATTCAGAGATTCATCTAATAAGCTGAAAGAATTTGAAAAGGACAACAAAGATCTCATAAAGCAAGTTACAATTGATAAAAGAACACTAGCTACATTGAGAGAGGTAAGAAAAATAATAATAAAATGTTGTTTTATATTACAACTCTGTGAAGTAGCAAAGGAAGCCATCTGTCCTATGACTGTTTATGACTATATAAGAGATCTTCACAGCCTTACTGGGAAACACTGCGTAGTGTAGTCTTGGAAGGTGCAACCTTCCAAAAACCTGGTGGCCACAAATGAGAGTGTCTCCAAATGAAATGTTCTTAATGCAGAGTAGAGTTTTAACACAGCTCCCACATCACTGGTGCTTTTTCTAACTACCAAATTGTTTGCTTACATGAAAATTCCAGTAGTTGAGGTCTTAAGCCTGGAAATGAGCGCATTTGTTCAGAACATGCTAACATCCCCATTCTAAAACAGACTTCTCTGGGACTTGAATCATCCCAGGTAACCAACCTGGCCCTTTCAGTAACAGCTGAACTGAACTTTTCTTTAGGTCTTCCTGCAGTGTTTTTCTCCCATAAGATTCCATGCGGAGTGAAAGAGTCCTAAGCAGCGCTGTTAATAATCAGCAGTGATATCTTCCTGTGCCTCTACCCATTACAGCATGCAGTATTCACGCTTTTGCCTGTAGTCATCCTTTAAAAATACACCGTTTTCATTACCACATTGGCAAACCAATGATGTGTGTGCCAGATCCTGGCAGTCTTACAAATGGCCTGTGAGCTGAATCAGGGTGTTGCAGCTTTCTGTTATTGCCTGCTCCAGCTGCTGTCGTCCTGCCAGGAACAGGATTTCCTGTGAAAGAGCATTCAAAGTAAAACTGTCAACTTTACAGTAGCTTGATGAAATGAATAACTTTAGCAAAGCTAATGCAGTAAGCAATTACTTATTTGGGGATCTAGTTTTATTTTACTATTTGAAGCAGTAGTGTAATTTTCCAGATGAAAAATATTTATCAGAAACAAATTGCTTCTATCCCGCTTTCCATAAAAATAAATAAAATAATAGCATTTCTGGAAAGACTCCTTTATAATCTTTCAGTTCTCAAAGAGCTGCAAACTTCCAGCTATGCAGCTCATACATAAGCATATCTTTTCCCATTTACTTTCTGCAGAAGAGTTACTGTATGTTGAAGAAGGGATCTGTTTACAAACCATAGATTAACGTTGATCTTACCATTTTTCGATTGTTCTTTAAACGTGTGACTGAATTTATCATATCACAGAACTGTAGAATACCTACATATGTTTAACAAAGCATATGTTATTGTGGATTTATTCTTATTTCTGTTTGGTATTCAGGTTTATTTTTTCTTTCTTGATTTGCTTCAGTAATTTTGTGCTTTTTCCATTCCTTGTTGAAGAAAACTATTGAGGAGAAACATGAGCAATGTAGGTCTTCGATGGTATGTTTGCACTTCATAAAATTTTGGTTGTCAGGAACATTTGAACTTCACAATGCACCAACAATGATTTGTCCTTTCTGAACATGTGGCTAGTACTGTCCTCACTTCTGTTTGGACTCAGAGAGAGGTGGGAACTCCCTCTGGTGGTGCCAAGTGCCCTGCGCTGCACAAATCACACAGCCCTTCTGCTGGCAGCAGGCAGGAGTCTCCTGGCCTGCTCTCATCCCCTCTTTTGACAGGTGGGCATGATTCCAGCGCTAGCAGTAGTACTTCAGTACAGTGAGCAAGTCCAAGGTCAAAAGAAGAGTTTTTCAGGTTTATTCTGAGCAAACTATAAATAAAAGCCATCAGTTTAATTTTGCACTCATCTGGCACTGGTAAAGATTTTAGCTGACCTTGGGACTAGGATTTAATCTAACAATTTTTTTTAGTGTTTTTGAAAAAAATTTGTTGTGCTGGATAACTATCACCATCCTTTGTACAGGAGCTAATTGTTTAGTACTGTTACAGGATTTGGTTCTGGAGAAGCTGAAAAGTCAACAGTTGTCTAGTGAGCTGGACAAACTGAGCCTGGAACTGGAGAAGATAGGATTGAGCAAAGAGCTGCTGCTACAGGATGACAACGGCAATGATGACACGTGAGGAAACTGAGTTCTTCTAATCATTCCTTTGACTCTGAAGGCCTTTCCTCGGCTGAATTCTCAAGCTCTCTGCCTTTCATTTTGGCCCTCATCTGTCTCTCTTCAGTTATCCATACCCATATTTCTCACATAAAGCATGTTTTTCTATAGTATGCTTGTCAGTATGCTTCAGATTTTGCAAAGTCTTTTCTTGGGAGAAAGTGCCGTTATCAGTGTCATACCAGCCAATCCCTTTGTCGAGCAGCTAGATAGCTATTTTGGTGATCCACTATGTATGTTCCTCCTGGTATTCTTTACAAGTAAGAGTAGTGTCTAAGTGTCCATTAGATGGTGTGTGTCGTGACTGAGTAGTAGGTGATCCAACCACCTCTTAATATAAACGTAAATTTTTCCTAAGAAACTCCTGTAGCTGTAAACAAGGAAACCCCAAGAAGAAAATGTGTACAGGCCCCTTGGTAAGACCTAGTTAGAGAAACAAACTCGCTTTTCAGGAGCCTTTAGTGCTTATTGCAGATTTTTCTCTGTGTTAAATATATAAAAAAGAGACGTGAGAAGAAATCCGTTGCGTAATTATGGTAAAAACAGAAAAAAAAAAACTTTAAATTATATAGTTGTTAGATATTTCCATAGAATTATGGTTGTGTGACCCTCGTTAAAATTGACTGAATTTTCTTAAAGCCTGTTCCCCAGGTAAAATGTATGGGGGGGGATCTGCAGCAATATCTTCCATATAGATGGTTTCTTGTTTCTTATTGGCAGACAGTGGAAAGCATTTCTCTTGTCTTTCAGAAAATACAAGATTCTGGAAAGCAAAACTGAATCAGCACTGAAAACAACACTAGCTGTGAAAGAGGAAAAGATTGCAGTGCTGGAAGCTCAAGTGAAAGACACTCTGAACTTGAATCAGCAGTTACAAAATGATCTAAATATGGTAAGAGTAGTTCTGCACATTCATTTTAAAACTGAGCAAGAACAAGTTGAATGTACTTTTCTCTCCTACCACATTCACACACGTTGCAAAAACTTTTCTTACTTAACTGTTTTCACATGTACCAGTCTGTACAGTATAATGACACCAGTTTCACAGAATCATAGAATCATGGAATTATTCAGGTTGGAAAAGACATTTAAGATCATCAAGTCCAACCACAACCTGACCATACTGCCCTAACTCTAACAGCCCTCTTCTGAATCATGTCCCTGAGCACCACATCCAAATGGTATTTAAACGCATTCAGGGATGGCGACTCAGCCACCTTCCTGGGCAGTCTATTCCAGTGCTTAACAACCCTTTCTGTAAAGAAGTTCTTCCTGATAGCCAACCTAAACCTCCTGTAGTGCAACTTCAGGCCATTTCCTCTTGTCCTGTTACCAGTGAGAAGAGACCAATCCCGCTCTCACTGCAATCACCTTTCTGGTATCTGTAGAGAGCAGTAAGGTCTTCCCTCAGCCTCCTCTTCCCCAGACTAAGCAGCCCAGTTCCTTCAGTCTCTCCTCCATAGGACGTATTCTCCAAGCCCTTCACAAGCCTTGTTTGGACCTGCTCCAGCACCTCAGTGTCCTTTCTGTATTGAGGTGCCCAAAACTGGACACAGTACTCAAGATGGGACCTCACCAGTGCCGAGTACAGGGGCAGGATTCCTTCCCTAGTTCTGCTCACCACACCATTCCCAATACAAGCCAGGATGCCATTGGCCTTCTTGGACCACGTGGACACACTGCTGGCTCATATTCAGCCATCAGTACACCAAGGTCCCTTTCTGTCAGGCAGCTTTCCAGCCACTCCTTCCCAAGCCCATAGGGTTGCCTGAGGTGGTTGTGACCAAAATGCAGGACCTGACAGTTAGCTATATTGAAGCTCATACAGTTTACCTTAGACCATCGATCTGGTGTATCCAGGTTCTTCTGTAGTGCCTTTCTCCCCTCTGGCAAATCAGCATTCCCTCCCAACTTGGTGTTGTCACATTTCAGGAAAATTATTAGGCTGAGTTCCATGGCAGAAATTTTTAACGTAAGGACTACTTGCAGATCTGTTTCCCAGTGGTTTTTTTTAAATTGTCACAGTGTTGTTTTTCTGTCTTGTTTAATGAAAGCTGAAGAACAATGTTTTTTAAACTTCCTGCCTAAGAACAGGCTGCTTGTTAGGTGACAGTGAGCTTGAGTCAAAAGGCACCTTACAGGTAGCCAACAGACATGGATTCTTCCACCTATTTCTTAGTTTCCCTGCCTGTGAAATGAAGATAATGGTCCTTCAATCCTTTGAAGTGCCTGTAGTTAAAGAGAAGAAATGCATACCCTATATTTGTTAATATAAAATCCCACTATTGAATCAGTGGTGAAAGTTTTTCATTGTTTGTTTTGAAGATAAAGAAGGACTTTGATGCATTTAAGCAGAATCAGCAGGATGGGCAGCAAGCTCAGAATTCACTGAAGTATTCTACAGAGAAGTTCATTCCCAACCACCAAATGAATGAGAAATTGGACACGGGACACCGAGAAGCTACCATGGAGCTGCTGAAATTGAAAGACAGGGCAATTGAATTGGAAAGGAATGTAAGCTTTCTATTCCCTGTTATCCTGCACACTTTCTTGTGACCATGAGTGGGTTGTTGGGATCTGGGTTTTGAATTTAAAAGAATCTGGTGGGTTTTCTTGGGCACCTGATTCTACCAAATTTTTCTGGTATCTCATAGGACTTCTCATAGTCCAAGACATTATGTCTTCGATAACATCTCTGTAGGGACAAATCCAGGTATCAACATCTGTTACACTTTCATTTAGTTATGAAAAGAGGTATCCTTTGCCCTTTGATTGCAGAATGATCTTCGCTAATTACTTCTCATCCTTGATAGGACTCCAGGCGATCAGGACAGCCATTTTGTTTCTTCCTATCATCCCTTCAATCCCATCTGTCTTTCAGAATGCAGCCCTGCATACTGAGAAGCAGCTACTTAAGGAACAGCTGAAGCATTTGGAAACACAGAATGTCTCTTTCAACAATCAGATCCTGACACTACAGAAGCAAAACATGTTCCTTCAGGAACACAATACTGCCCTGCAGACGCAGACAGCCAAACTCCAGGTCAGGATAACCTTGTACTTCTGTACAAGATGTAACCAGAAGGTGGAGCTTAGATTGAGACCTGAATTTCTCCAAGCTAGGAGGGAAACTGACTCTATAGCTGATTTATTTTCATTATAAATGTTGTTATTTAGAGAGAAATTTCTAGAATAAGGTAACAATGCAGCAAAATGCAAATGTTATTTCAGAAGCTGTAATAAAATAAAATCATATATGCTGTTTTCCTGTTAATGCCATATCTGTGAAGAAGACTTTGGAAGTAGTGGAAAGGGGACGCAAGTTATCTCCAAGAGGCATCGTAGCTATGGATTCTGAGGGCAATTCTTAGACTTCAGACATTGTGTTAAGTTGTTGGTGGAAAGCAGATGCTTTTAAAGATGCTTTGCTTTAATTTTGAAAAAAACTATTAATCTGAGGAAGAGCACAGTTTTAAAGGTCAGCATTGGATTAGCTGTCATGTTTTTATATTGTGAATTCTTTTTTATTTAAGCTTTTAAACTTGCACATTCTCAGAATTCTTGGTTCCCCATGCTTTGTTCTCGCTTGTAATTGAAGTATGCAAGCAACATAAAATTTGATTTGATTTGGAATTAGGCTTGTTAGAACTGCTGCCCCTGTATACAATGATGCAGTTGGTTTTGTTGACTTTGGTTGAACTTAAGTTCTCACTTACAGGTACATGAACGTGGAGTAACTTTGGCATTTGTGCGTGATTGTCAGAGATATAGCTCAGTTGCAAATATTCTAATTTATCTGGATTTTCAGGCTCTTGGTCTGTAACAGCCACTGCTAGCATGGTGGTGTGTGTGTGTATGTATAATGTGGTGTATACTGAATATACTGAATTCTGAAAGCAATACTGAAGTGATGCCCAAGCATCCATAAATATCTTAAGTCTACAAAGCAAATGGTGTGTTCTTGATTAACTGTGTGCTGGTATGTCTCTGCATAGGCATAGACATGGTACATGCATGTCTATTGCATGTACCAGTAGGTGTAAGTAACACTTGCTTTTTATTTGAGAAACTTTAGGTAGAAAATTCAACCCTCAGTTCCCAGAGTGCTTCATTGATGGCCCAGAATGCTTTACTCCAGAATCAGCAAACAGCCAAGGAGAATGAAAATGAAAATCTGCTGAAGCAGAAGGAGCAGCTTAAAGCTGAATATGAATCATTGCTTCAAGACCATGAACACCTTGCTTCATTACATGAACGTCAGTCCACAGAATATGAATTGCTAATAAACCAGCACAGCTGCCTGAAAACCTTGCACAAAAACCTGGATCTAGAACACAAAGGTCTTGGGGAGAGGTATGTTTACTGCACAGGAGAGATAGAATGCACTCACACTACGATCTTAGTTTTAATTGTTGGCTTCCAATTATAAACAGAAATTATTGTTTTATTAGAGAAACTTTTTCCCTTGAAAATGTGTTTTCTTATTCTTGCCGTTATTAGGTGATAAGATGAGGATATATGCAAAGCTGTAGACTTCAGGCCTCTGATGGTGGCAGACCACAGATGACTGATGATATTTAACATACATGAGTTTGGATCCTGGGGATGCTTTGTCAGAAGTAGCTTAAATCCCTTTACTTCAGCTAAAGATCTTTGCTATAATAACATTCTGACTTAAAAGATTTTTCTAGTTCTAGCAGGTAGTATCTTTTGTAGTCATACAGTGATGTCTATAAGGCAACTGGGTAATTACCTAATTAAGTGTATCTTTGTGAATGGTATAAATAATTGAAGACTGTGTTAATTCGAGTTCGTGACAAGGGAGGCTCTCTGAAGGAACCTGTATTGAGCTTGCCCTGAGATAGTGATGTATTATTTATTTTCATCTATCTCTACCATCTAAGACTTCTGCTTCAGGCCCTGCAGCTGAATTGTGAAATCAGTGTTCTCTTCATTATTTAGACACTAGTTACAGTCATTTTTCTGACAGTTGTCTGTGGATTGAACAGTATAAATACTGTAGTACTACATAAATGCCACTCTACCTCAAAATATTAAATATATATTTTATATACTTCTTAAAATTATTTTTTCTCCTCAGAATGTCTGTATTCAGATTCAGTTTCTGTGCAGGAACACAAGTTGAGTTCGTAGTAAGTCAGTGTTGATCCTTCAGAACGGACTTAAACCTGGTGCTAAACTTCTTCCTGAAGGCAGCAGATCTGGCAATATAATGTGCAATAGATTGAGATAAAACACAGAAGTATTGTAGAATCATAGTATAAATCTATTGTGATTAAAATGTCCACCTGGGGTTGTGTGACAGGACAGCTGCTTCAGCTGCTTGGATGTCAACTAAATGAGCTGTAAATGATTACACAGACACTGTTCCTGCTTACCAAGTCTCTCAGACTGATTAATGGTTCTCTTTGATACAGGCTTTGCTTAAAATTATCACAATGCAGTGTGTAGGGGCAGTTTGTTAGGCACCGTTTATTGATGAGTAACAACTATTAGACAGTCCTGCCCTAAGGGAAAGAGTGGCTTTCTAAATAAAAAAAGTTATCTCTAATGATATGTGGTCAAATCACCTTAGTAAATGTTAACCATTTGGACTCTGTTACTGAGATATGACTGTCAGTGCGAGACAGATGGTAACCTTCTGTGTACTCAAAGCAGGTTGGTTTTGGCAGTCTTAAGAGTGTAGTGTCCTTTTCAGCAGGTCAGCTTGCAAAGAGACTTGTCAAGGTGATTTGTCCACGGACTGTCAGTCAGAAGAAACAAGCAGCTTCAGTTAGCTTTTGGACTCCTACCTTCATGTACAGCCAAGGTCACTGAGGTTACATGTGTAGGACATATTTGACACAATCAAAATATTTTCTGAACCTGAGCAAACTTAATGAAACCTCCCTCATTGTGTCTGCGTACTATGAGCCCTGCAGTGTGGGTTGAGTGTAACTGCAGTAAAATGCCTGACGTAGCCCAGTAAACCACAGAGATGTGGGTTCAATTTAGGAAGAAAAGTATCTTTAGTATGTTAGGACCATTTACCATTAATAGCAGTTTCTTCTGCAGTGAGTACAGGAAGTCTGGACCTCTTTTGCCTGCATTTTTAAGATTACTTTACATATTGCTCATTACTAAGGAGAGGTAATAACTTAGTAACGACAATTGATTGGCAGATGCTTGAGCTTTTCTTTGTGGCTTACTCTGGAGAGGACTGTAATCCTACAGAGATGCTGGAAAAA
The DNA here is from genome assembly GCA_037305975.1 of Chrysolophus pictus. NCBI lineage: Eukaryota > Metazoa > Chordata > Aves > Galliformes > Phasianidae > Chrysolophus > Chrysolophus pictus. The sequence continues at coordinate 44,620,397 of CM074580.1, read as the reverse complement.
TTCATGTCGCTGGAAAAACAGAATCCCTGCTGTGCAAGGTTACATATTGCAGGGATTTGTGGTATTATGTTCTCTTTGCCACATCTGGGCAAAGCTGGCTGCTTTTTAAAGTTTTCTCAGTTACAAGCACCCACCAGCAGTATTTCTTCTGACAAATCAGCAAAAGGAGTGAAAAGAAATGTGATTGTTCAGGTCAAGGAATGGACTGTGTCAGAGCCAAAGTGGAATTTATGTGTATGTGTAAGAACTTTAACAAACACTCCTTCTGTGTGCCTGGAACTCGTGCTTAAAAAAATGGGATGAATACGTATGTTGAGTAGGCTACAGGCAGAGGTACCTTTCCTGGTGGTAAAGCTTGTCAGGATGCATAAATCCAGCTCAAATACTCGGTTCTGCATCTGGAATATAGGTATGTTTGCCTGGGGTTTTCATTTGGGCATCGGAGTTGCAGAATTGCTACACTTTCACAGGTGGTCCCTTGTTTCTTTCCCTATCTCCTAGTATCTCAGGAAGCATCTGTGACTGACCACGGCAGCTCTTACGCTCAAAGAAAGCATGTACAGCTGAGCCAGACTGTTAAAACTGTACCAGTATACTGCTTCCGTCTGAGGAGCCCTCATTAAAAAAAGATGGCTTGGATAAAAATGAACAGAGTAGTTCTATCTTAGGGAAATGGCAGAAGAATTCACAACACAGTACAGAGGTGACCAGGGTAATTTCTGCCAAGGGACTGAAATGGAGTTTGTCTTCTCAGGCTCTGGATTGGAACACGGTCTTTCTTAAATCCTTCTTGGAGCTGGATGTGAAACCTTTCTTTGCTTTCAGGTTCTTCCATTTGTCGTACAGACATTGAATTTGAAATGTCCTGGGGCTAAATGAATGAAGAACTTAAATAAATAAGGCTAATTAAACTCCACTGCTGCCACTGGGAATGAATAGTCAAAAGTAGCTTTTGTGTGAGAGACAGGTATTTTCTGTGTGGCCCTTCAGTTGGGCTGGAATTTGGGACAGGCTGTAATTTGACCCTGGGAGGAAGAAAATGGTAGGCTGAAAGAACAAGCTGGCAGGAATCAGTGTGTTTGGTGCTGTCTGCTGCTTTTGTTTTTGTTTTGAAGATTTAGTGGCTGCAGAGTAACTGTGCTCTGCTGAGATGAGAGCCAGCAGATGAGACACGTGCAGATGATGCTTGTGTGCTCCTGCTCAGACACTGCTTTATCACTACTTTGTCACTCAGTTGCTGTTTTAAAAATGCAGGAGTGATGCTTCTCTGTGCCTGATGCAGATACATCTGCCAGGGATACTCTGGGACAATATCCTATAATCATTCTCACAGAAAAACCTGCTGGTGAGTTTGACATCCACTGCACCAGTGTCTCCAGTGGCTTCTGCTTGTGTGTGTGTGGCCACAACAGGAAAAAAAATCTGTGCACAGCTTGCAGTTGTACAGAGTGGTCTCAATCCATCTCATATTCTGCATAGTATTTCCTGAATGCAGGCAGCTTCGCAGCTCCAGGGAAGCTGAGCCCACCTAATCCATGCTGTGCCACCTGTTAGGGGAGTTGTTCCACAGCTCAGTTATTCAGTGATCTGGAGATGAAAGTCTTGCAGACTTGTGGGCAAAGCTGTTTCCATGCATACTGTGGAATTCTTCAGCCTTTGTAAATTTTTGAATACACACATTTGTACAAACCTAAAAAGACAGGTAACCACTAATTTTTGATGTTTGTGGTACCACCTATTACCAAATCTTAAAATAGATGAAGAAAAAGATATAAAGGGAGCTGAGAATATGCTATTTACCTTTTGTAGATATAACAGTTTAATGAAACAGAAGGCAGAACTGGAAGAGTTGGAACTAGCACTAAAAACCGAGAGAGAGGTCCTGCAAGAAGAAAGGAGATCAAATGCAATAACTGCTGGGGAAAATCAGAAGCTGAGGGAGGAACTGGACAGGTATGGCTCCCTTACTAAATTCTTGTAACTATCGTTGAAAAGTCAGTGATGCAAAATAATTTTTTCTCTTCTGCATTGTATTAATTTTAGCTCCAAAATACTTTCATTAACGCATCTGTTAATTTTTTTTCTCAGTTCAGTCTTGTAATTTGTTCATTTTGTTTAACTTGTTTTAGATTATCAGCTTTGTGGATACTGTGAACAAAACAAAAGGTGCTTCATATATGGTCTGATTCTGGGACTTCTGTTTGTCCAAAATATGCTTCCATTTGTGATCCTGCTCATAAATCCCTGTACTGAGTTGTTTCCAGCACCTGTCTTTAAGCTGGACTACAAATACCCAAAGCTCTCAGAGTTGTTTGAAATGGTCCCTACTCATTTTTTTCCCCATAGGAAAAACTTCATCATGTCTTTTTTACAGTGTGCTTTAGTTATGGGAGTTAACATAGCTGTTTCTTTTCTGTAACCAAAAGAAAGCTGCAATTTGTTAGTAGTCTAAAAAAACTTAATCCTTGTTATTAACTTAGTGATTCATATGATCACTGTGTGACTGTGAACTCATACCAAACTCTCTTGTTGAGGTAGCATCCAAAAGTAACATAATGCAACAGTAGAATGAGCAGCTATTTGTCCTAGAGCTTCTGATGTTAAGTGATACGCTTTTATTTGGAGTATTCAGGATCTGTTCTTTGGAGAAGGGTGATCTGATCGTAGCCCAGAAGAGTGATCATGGTGGTGTTGAAAATAGGCATTGGCTTATTCATGTTCTTCACTAAGACAGTGATTGGGCTCTAGAACAGTCTCCCCAGGGCAGTCTCAAGCTGCCAGAGTTCAAGAAGTGTCTGGGCAGGGCTCTCAGAATTGTGGTCTAGTTTTTGGGTGGTCCTTTTTGGAGCTTGGACTTGATGATCCTTATGGGTCCCTTCCAACTTGCGATATTCTATGATTCTTCAATTCTTGCTCAATTCTCACTGTTAGAACCAATTCAGTGTCACTGCTCAAAGGCTTTTTGAGAAAAAAGTTTGTTACAAAAAACAAACAACTCCAAGTTTTCAAGCTCAAACAGCATTAGATTTAATCATGTTTAAACATTACACCTTCAGTTCAATTATAAAAGTTTTGTATGTTGTCCAAGTTTATTGTACCCTCGTACACGGCTGAGCTCTGCAAACATTGTTTCCTTGAGCCTTCTGGTTTCAATCCAGTTTCTCTAGGAACGAGGAAATACGTTGCAAAATGTTATTTACAGTGCTGAAAGAGAGGAAGGTACAGAATGTGACCATTTTCATTTATCTGCTCCTATAATTTTATGCTTTTGTGAGTAGTAGGCATTTTTAGATTTACCAAAAGGTATAAAGGAATGCCATAGTCTCATTTACAGCATTACAGTGTCATATCTGTGTTCATATAACACGTGCTCATATTTCATGCATCAGTAAAAAAAAAAATTCTGTTAGTACTCTTTACTTATGCCAAATAGAGCTGCCTTTATATCAAAATGCTCTTAAATACATCCTGCCTCAGAAATTTCTGATGTGCTTCTTACCCATGGAGGAGTAGCATATTTATTTTGTCTATTTTCTTCTAATCCAACAGAAGATTAAAAGTATTTTATAGTGCTATTATAACTTTATTAAAAAGGTGGATTTTTTTGTGACAAGAATAAGAACATTTTTAGGAGTCATTAGAACTTAACATTTGATTTGGTGCACGCTTAAAATGTAGTCTTTGAATGTGAGGCACTTTGTATGAAGTGTTCTTCACAAGCCTGTTGGCTTTTTCATGTTTAGGGTGAATTTCTTGCACAGCCAACTAAAGGCAGAATATGAAGGGCTGCATTCACACACTAAAGAACTGAAAACTTCCTTGAACAACTCTCAGCTAGAGCTGAATCGTTGGCAGGCTCGCTATGATGAGCTGAAAGAACAGCACCAGTCCATGGATATCTCTCTGACCAAGCTGGATAACCACTGTGAGGTGAGTAGCAATAAGTAGGTGCACTGCTGGATTTCTGTAAGAGAGCATCCAATGTTTGAAATTTCTGATAAATGTATAGAAAGTCAAGCTGTGTGTTTATAACAGTATGCCCATATATACTCTAGAGTTGATCCATTTGTAGGTTGCTCTGCTGTTGTGTTAGCTTGATTGCACTGCTGCTCCAGAGAAGCCAAATGTAGGGTAGAAATTCATCTGTCTGTCTTGTTTAATAGCTGCTGTCACGTCTCAAGGGAAATCTGGAAGAAGAGAATCATCATCTTCTAAGTCAAATTCAGATGCTGAACCAGCAGAATCAGATGTTACTGGAGCAGAACATGGAGAACAAGGATCAGTATCATGAAGAACAGAAACAGTACATGTAAGGAAATGAGTTTTGAATTGTGAACCTTGAAAAAGGTTTTAGACAATTGTAGAATACTAATCCTCTATTAGAAGAAGAAGGGACAGCAGAAGGTTGACTGATCTACTTGGTACCTACCTAGAAAAGGAAATATTCAGAAGATTTTCCATAATGGGAATATGCTACAGAATTTCTTTGTATTGCCTTACACAAAAGTACAGATACCTCTTTTCAAATAATACAAATGAATCCATATAGAGAACTGTAGCTGTAAAAGCTGGAATGCTAAACCAAACTTCTCAAAGAAATCTGAAGAGCCTGGGAAAGAGCTGAGTTGCAGCAAGTGTCTAGTCTTACTAATTTTGTGTTTCAGTTTCCTAAGTAAGGCTGTGTCTGTAAATGATTTGTCAGTGGACTGTGAATAAGATTGAACAATCAGCAAATAAATTAAAAAAAAAATTATTCCTAACAATCACTGGCCAAAAAAAGCTACATTAGTTGTTACTGAGTACTAACTTAAATCTACTGTTGTACTTTCACCTTTTGTGCTTATTGCACAAAAGTCACTCACTGGCAATTTACACAGACTATTGTACCTTTCTATGTAGTGAATGAGCTCAGTAGCATTCTGAAGCTTAAGTGACAGGAGGATATTTCATTCTCTTTGCTCTCTTTGGCCTTTTGTGTTTTGATTTTGTACAGAAAATTCAGAATATGCTTTTTCCTATTGCAGTGATAAATTAAATGCCTTAAAGAGACACAAGGAAAAACTTGAAGAGAAAATAATGGATCAGTACAAGTTTTATGATCCTACTCCAAAAAAGTAAGTCCTGTTTGGATTCAGTTTTGCTATTGATTACAGATTTGTGAGGATGAGAAAGGCCTCTCCGTAAGGGGAGACAATTGGAATTTCATCTGAATTGAGGACAAAATATCATCTCCACTTCTCTCTTTAAGTTCACTCTGCAAACCATTCCCAGAAGCCATGATCTAGCTTGTGTTAATAGAGAGTTCAGTGCCTCACGTGGGGTTCTGTCTCTTAGTACTGGAATCTGAAACAGTACTAACTATAGAAGAGGCACTTTGCCCTGCTGAATATCACGGCCTTGAGAAGTGCACACTCATCATTCACCTTTGAAAAGATAGAATTTCTTCTGGGATTGTTTTGTTTTAAATCTGCATGGCAGCACAGTAGTTAAATTAAGGAGGTCCAAAGTTCTGTGATGACTTATGCCCATAACTAAAAGCAGTAAAAGTATATTGGAAGGTACAAATTTCTCTGCCCTTAATTCAGAAAACGATTCCAACAGAAATATGCATGCATTTTTCCAAGAACTGTGGTGGATGAAACTTAAGTGAAATACTGTACACAGATGTACAGAAGATATCCTTTGTGTGGTTTTGTAGAAGGGAAGAAAGGACTACGGGAGAGACTGAGAAGCTTCAATATTAATAGATCATTTAGTGCTAGTGCTAAAAACAATGCTGAGCTGGTGGTCAGGTTCTTCCTTTAGCTTCAGAATATGTAAGTTGCTGCTCTGAATTGATGGAGGGTATGAGATCCTGATGAATAATGATTGGTGATGTATATTATAGCTCCTGCTGGGGAACAGTTTTACACAAAACAGTCTCTTGGCTTTGTTTTGAAACTGCTTCATGACCAGCACTGGATTTGTGTCCCAGACAAGTGCAGGGACTCTGTATACTCAACAAAGCAGCGGCAACAGAAGTTTCAAGAGCTTCTGTTTCGCAGGATATAAGCAGTCCATCAGTGAGAAAAGGCTTGCTTAATAACAAAAAGGAGACAAGCTAATTCCACCGTATGTGGATCGAACTTATACTGGGAAAAAATTATCCTTAGAACAGTTTTCATTTCTTCAGTTTTTGGTCTTTTACTGTAGTAGAGCTTTTCTCACAGTTGAAATGACTTATGTAGGTCCATATGTGTAATTTAGATTTCTAGCAGAGGAAACATTTGTTTTTCTCATATCTCTCATACTGAAGAAATATTTCCGTAAAATAATTTAGACTTCAGGAGAGAATCCTAAAAATCCGTGCTCCATCTTTTCAACCAGTTCCTGACAACAAAAAAATAAGAATGTAGCTTGGTGGCTTTAGCACAGCTGTAAACTTTTTCATGTAGTGTTTTTTAAATCCTGTTCACTAAACCTCCTTTATCAGGAAAAACCACTGGATTGGAGCCAGAGCCTTAGTCAAACTAATCAAGCCAAAGAAGGAGTCTACAAGGGAGCGGTTGAAGCCAGCAACAGAGAGTCCTCTATGGCATTCTGAATCCCCAGAGACAGTAAACTCTCCATCTGCCTCACAAAAACTGAAACATCAACAAGAATCTCAGGATAATACTTCTCAAGGGTCAAACTCTGTGGAAGAAAGAGAGAACCCTGGAGGTTCTGCAACTAAAGGTATGCAATGCTCAGCCCAAATTTATGAGCCAAGCAGATTTTTGGTGCTTTTTAAAATTTTTTTTCTTAAGATACGTTGATACTGCATCACATTATTTTAAATCTTTTTTTTTTAGTAAACCAGTGTTAGATTTGTTTCTTCTATCCACTTCTTTCCCTTCAACTTCTGTACAGTTTCACTGTTGATCTAAGTATGTTGTGTATTACTGAGTAAGTTGATGAAAAGTTTTCACAGGGACTTTGCAACAGATCGGTTTAAAGCTGATCCATGTAATTTTATGGTTGTGTTTATTAACATCTGTTCTTCGGGTAGATAAGGCTGGTCCTACAGCCACTGCCAGGAGATGGCGCACATGCAAAAGAAATCATGTAGAAAACGCTTTTTTATGGTAATCTTATTATTTTAGAGGATGATGCAATGAGTTGACTTGGGATCAAATTAATTTCTTAACGTAAAAAGATGAAATAATTTTTGATACATTAAAAGGAATAAGAAAGACAAAATGATGTTTCTGGCAGAGTTACTTTGTGCAGTAGATCAGCTATTCCTAGTGACAGGGAATTTAGAAGACAGCTCCTCAAAATAAATACACTGTAGTCTTTATTGAAGAAAATACAGAAACAAGTTTTACTTACTCTATTGAGATCACTTTTTTCCAGTTCTGTATATAGTTTTTTGTCCTCCTAGAAGCAGTTTTGAACTTAATTTTTATGTAGTATTTCCTGCATCACTGCTGGGAAGTGGAGGAGACAGAAGGGGGTGAGCCAAGGAGTATAGTTGCTGTTACAGACCACTACAAGTATCTGTTAGTTTTTGTTTTGATTGGTTTTGTTTCCTCTTCTCCTTTCGTGGAGTCCTTTGATTCGCTTAAAATAGTGCACGTTCCAAATCATCCACGTGGTTCTGGGAAATGCTAGAAGTATGTAGTCTGCATCTAAAGTTCAGCCTGGAAATTTGGGCTTGGATTTCTAATAAAAAGGCCTTCACCAAGTGCTGGAGATAAAATCAAGAATGAAGCCCCAGAGACTTTAAGTGAAATGTGCTTATGTTGAGATGATGAGCACCAGTACTAAAGCCTAGAAAACATCTAGGAGATCTGAGTATATAATCACCAAGGAGCATGCAAACCTGTCTGATTTTTTGTCTTCTAATTAAAACATTGTGGGGGTTCTAACAGTTATTTCTCAATGAAGTTGTTTATGTTTTATGTATATTTCTTAATCTGTGCATTAAGATGAGTCAGATTAACTGTGGTTAATTATGCATTAACCTGGGTCCTCTAAAAAGATGTGTTAGTCTTTGTTTATCCTTTGTCATTTCTTACTGGTTGTGCAGTGTTTAATCTGTTTTAAGACACTTAAGCTTTTTATGTACATGGGCTTTTTTCACTTTTTTTTTTCTTCTTCTTTTTGGGATACCTGGGTGATAACAATTTAGCTGTGCAGCGCAGAAAGATTGCCTTTTTGAGAAGCAAAAGCAAGGATAAAGAAAAGTCTCCTAAGTCTCCATCGAATCACCAGTCTCTCTCTAGTCGGCTCCGGTTCTGGTCTTCTTCCAACATCCCGTCCTCTCCTAATGAGCCTTTTTCTTTCTCGGAATTGGGAGATATCTAACACCTTTTCTTTAGTATTTATCTTCATTTACTTCTGACAAACATTTTAAACCCACGTGCCTTAAAAGAACACACACCTTGATAGAAATACTCAGCATGCCTTTACACTACTCTAGAAACAAGCACAGATTAGTGAACATGGACTTAAGTTTTCCTGTAGAAGATGAATCACTATTGCACAATGGATCATTTCTTCAATGCAGCACAATTTTAGGGGACCTCATGGCATACAGTTTGCGTATGTATATTGGCTGTGGTGCATGTTATAAGTAAGTGAAGTTGCTGTGCGCTTGGATATTTCCTTGCAGTCACGTACTTGCATCGTGTCCAGTTGAAGTGTTGAACTGATTTGCTGCTGCTTTGCTTTCTGCAACGTTACAGACCAACTAAAATGCAAATATAGTATGTAACCAGTTTCAAAACTTTGAGAGTTTTCCAATACTTTGCACAACTAATTGCTAATAATGGCATTTTTTTTAACATCATTGTCTTCTTATAAGTAGCCTAACTTTGAATATAGAGTGGAAGCTACTGGGAGAATTCTTCCCACAAAGTGTCTTGATGTTTGCATCCTAATCTGCTATTTAAGGAGTTCACAGAGCTATGAAATTAATCTTGAATTGAGCAGAAAGTTTAAATCTTCGCTGTTTCTGTCTTGAGAGATTTTTTGGAAAAGTAGATTTGTTCTCTTAATGTTGGAGATAACCTTCATCATGGATTTGTTGCCTAGAATTTTTACTGCCTGATAGTCATTAGTTGGTAGCTTCTGAAATGAACCTATGCATCCCTGCTCTGTGTTAAGAGAGGGAGGTGTTTGTGCAGCACAGGCAATGTGCTGTGATACATGAGGAGCTCAGCAGAAACCCAAAGGATCTGCGTCATCTCCTTTGTCACTCCTAGAAGTGATACAACCAATGGCACTGAAGCTTCTTGCTGCCCAGTTAGGGATTTTATAGTGTCTTTGTTAAGGGCAATTAATAATTCTGGCATCTGTGAAAGATGTTAAGTGCATTTTCAAAGTCAGTTAGAAATGTGGTTTTGCATGCCTAACTTTAACCAGTTGCCCAGTAAGAGTGCCATCAACTTCAGTTCTAAGAGAAAGTACAGACCCTGTGCTATGGAGCCCACACAGACTGTGGGATGAAACTTTTTTTCCTGAAGCAAGCTTCCAGAAATCATCTGATACGGCAGTAACTTGGTCTGCTTTCTGTAATACAGCTTTGCTGCTACTCTGTGCTTTGAACTATTTCTTGTCTGCGAGTTTATTTTGACCGCTGCAGCCTGCTATGTTTTCAGCTTTTTGTTACAATCAGTTAAGCACATATTCCTTGAAAATGTATGAGAACCTCAAACCTTGCATCTCATTAAAGCTGTTTCCTGTAGTTAATGCCCTAAATTTTGTTCTGTTTTGTGGGTGCCTTGAAGTGTTTCAAGAAATGAAGTGACCTACCTCATTACTAGGAAAGATGTCACCAGCTTTCCGAATTAAAGTAATGTTCTAGCAGGTAGTTTTTGTGTTTTCATGCTAAGATCCCATGAATTCCACCTAAAAGGCACTGCAGCAGAGCATTGCAAGAGCAGCAGTTTTAACCTTGAAGAGACCGTGCTGTTACTACAGTAAAGATCTAAACCTGAAAGCAGTTAGCTTAGTGTGCAAATCACAATAGTTAATTTCCAAATCAATATATTTTTCTTTTGAACAAGTCACTCCATCCTTATTCTCTTTTGTTACTGAAGTGCTTATAAAATGTACCTGTAAGGAATAATGTTACGGGAATTTCACACCTCAGTTATTTTTTCTGCATTCATGTCTTTGATCCTTTTCTTCCTCGTTTCACAGTAACTTCTGCATGTATAATACCAACCCTCCCACTGGCACTAAACAGCCCTTGTCACTCCCACACTTTACAGAGAGCACACATGATTGAAAAACTGGTGGCAGAAATTTGCTGTTCAATACAAAACTGGTTATGGGAGAGCTTGCAAACGTCGCTCCTCTGTTGTGCAGTTTCTTTGTGCCTGCTTGTCTTGTTTGTATGAGAAGATAAATACGCATCTTCTAATACTACTTTTCAATGACTCATTTTATTTCTCTTTCTCCCCCCTCAGTGCTAACAGATCTGAAGCAGAAGAGGAGTTCCCATCATGGGAGCGGCAGTGATAGTGTTGAAATCTCAGCAGACTCTGTGACCAAACCCTCTTGTGTGGAGCTGGGTCCCAGGACTTGCTCAACCTCAGCTATCCACCCGCACACTTCTACCCCCATCTCCAGGGTCTTGAGCAGGCCAAAAGGTGTGCACTGCATTTGATCTACCAGCTGTTTGTACAAGTCAGGCTACTTTTTTGTTCTTGAGTAAATCTTGGCTTCTTTTGACATTCTTGTAAAAAAACAGCACAAATCTTTTCACTCCGACTTCATCTGTTTAATTGATCAGATCCAGAATTTTCTTACTCTTTTAATGCCATCAACTCCACAGACCGCGTTTGGTTGTTAGTCAGTTGTACCATGGTTATCTGCCCAGTGACTCATAGCAGTGGTTAGAAATTGGCTGCTCTTCCAATATTGGCTCTAAAATCCACTTGATCATCTCAGCTTTTAACATTGCTAGAATCTGTTAAGAGACTGATGTAAAGGATTGATCTTCTTGTGTTTAATACTGCCTTTCAACTTCTATGTTCTGACTAATTTTTGTTCTTTTTAGGCTATAATTCAGAAGATAATCTATGTGAACAGTCCCCTGAGGTAGACTTTGCAAGCACCAGACAGCGTGGTAAGCTTGTAGCATACACAAGTGCTCTAAAACCTTGACATTAAGACTTCTTTTATTTACACCCATGTGAACTATCCTCAAACATTTTAGTTAAATATTGTAGGATCAATGCAGTAATGCAAAACTGTTTGGGGATTTTGGATCTAAGAATTTTTTTTTCTCTTGAGAAGCTTTTAGTGGATGTTTTCCTAAAATGAATTTTCAGAAGTAATGCTGACATTGAAACAAAATTGCTTTGCCTCAACAGGCAACTATATATATATATATAGTGAGGAGAAAGGGAGAATGCAGGTGGAAATGGTCTAACAGCAGCCTGCTCAAAGATTTGTAGAAGACTTAATTTGCAAGCTGATTACCAGCTTCCTCCAAAGAAATGAACTGAGAGACAGCTTACAATATGAACTTATTCAATATTAGTGTTAATTTGTTTATAGTTGTTGTAAAAGCGTATTTTTTGGTACAAAAAATAAAAGTGAAAAAAATGAAGTCATCCTGAGCAACTTGACTTGAAAAATGGGAGTGATTTCTACTACGTCTGGACTTTGTTCATCCTCTATATATCATGTTGTTAATGTTTTCAGAGTGACTCGGTTGTACAGGTCCTATTTTCAGAAGGCAGACTGCAGCCAGCTATTGTAGAAAAGCAGAAGAACTTCAGACCTGTTTGTTAAAGGCTTGTTTCTTGTTTTTCAGTGTCCAGACCAAGCAGTCTAGAGAGCAGTAGAAATGCATCCAGCAGTAGTTCACCACTCAATTTGAAAGGTAAAGCTTTTACAGCTGGGTTCTAACAAACAGGAAGTGAAATTACATGAAATTGTGTGCGAAGTGCTGTTTTCCTTCCAATTAAACTTGAAGACTGTTTTGAAATTGTAATGATTACACAATCTGGACATGGCTGTCTTGGGAATCAAAACACTACTGGCAAGAAGTATTTTTCTAAGACTGATTCTGGCAAGTGATGGCTTTTAAGGCAAGCAGTCTAGGTTTGCCTCAGTCTGACTGGCATCATATTGTGGGAAGTAACAGGCTACTCTTCACATTCTTTTTACAGCAACAAATCTCTTCTCTTCTTCCTGCACTCAGACTTGCTAAAATTCTGAGTCTTTGAAGGGTAAATGAGATCAAGTATTGTGGAAAATTCCACTTTTAGCTTTCCTGCTGCCAGGTTTTGGCTCTCAGATCACATAGTCATGACTGAGAGATCAAGTGGTGCAGAGGTGGTAAAGAGGCCTCCCGGATTAACTGTATTATTCCTGTTCTTTGGGCAAGTAGCTGTGCTTCATTAGCATAAGGGCTAAAAGAAAATAAGATGTTCACTAATCCTGATTTTTTTGTGAGTTCTGTGGGAAGAGAAAGTAATGGCAGAAATGCCATTACTAGTCTATGTGGAAATAGCCCTACGTTACAACATTCCTACCTCAGTAAATCTGTTGAACAAAGGGAAAAATGATGATATTCATGATTTTTTGCAGGTTCCTTAGATCATATTCATGGTAGAACTGAGAGCCTCAGCAGTGAAGATATGGTGCCAAGCAGAGAGGTGCCAGCCTTGCTCCGAGACCGCTATCCTTTTCACTCTGCTTCTACCATCATAGACACTACCAGCAGATATGAGTCCTCCTTCCACAGGGATGGTTCGATCTCTTATGATATACCTCAGAAGGCTACTCCATCTCAGTCTTACACAGGCAGGCAGCGCTCTGCCTCACCTGGCAGTGAGATGGTAACCTTGGAAGAGTTCCTGGAAGAAAGCAACAGGCTGTCTCCTCCGAGCGTAAGTACTTCTTGGTGCCACTAACCTGCTCAAAGCTTATTGAAGGGCGTAAGGGCATAGGAAAACCAGGAAACAGAAGATGTGAAGCTTCTAGAGAACTATGAATTTTGCATATTGAAACTTGAAAGTTAACTAGTTAATAACAATTAAGATTAATTTTACGCAGCGCTTGTTCATTTATGCTGCTGCATTGGCTGTGGCAAGTAATACAGATAACTCACTGCAAGTATTATGTATTGAACTGGGGCTTTTTAAAAGCAAATACTTGTTGAGTTTTTTTGTATTATATCATCAATTTTGAATTCCAGCTATTCTTCCCTGTGAATGGATACATTTTCTGTGATTTTCAGCTGTTAAATGTAATTGGAAATGAGATCTAACAGTAGTTTTCAATAGAGTATGCAGTTATGAAATCGTCTCCTGATCTGAAAAGGCCATTATGGCATTTGATAATATTTTTCTTGCTAAAAGAAATTTCCATTGCCTTCACCGTGCTGACACTGTTCTGTTGATTCAGCCACTGCAAGAATATGCTACACTCCAACATGCTTGGCCAGAGAAAGGAAGTTTTTTTTATGGCATTTGTTTACTGCTCAGATACACTGTAGAGTAGCGAAGTGGTGCAGTGTTAAGCGTATTAATATCTTAAGAACAATTCCCTGGAAATGTAAGTGAACGGGTGTTTCTGTTTAATGAATGCCTTGGTAACAGTATTGAAATCAGCAGAGCTGTACTGTTCTGTGACATCAGTAAATTCTTGTCCTTGAAGTTTCAGAGCAGTACTTAAATATGCCTCCTATTCTTTAACTATAATAAATTTCATAGCTTTTAGACGTGTTTTAAATTTGATTTTCATTGTCTATAACTACTTGACCACATCTCCGTTTTCACCCTGTCATCCTTGTTCCTTTTCAGCATCGACGCAGTTTAGATGAGAGTGAAATGATTTCATTGCACCAATTTCTGTTAGAAGCTGATGCACTGTATCCCTCTTGCTACACCCTATGTCCTTCCCTCCGTCAGGAACCTTCGCAGTCGCTCGAATCACTCCTCATTCATTCATGTCCTGACTGCATGAGAGACAGAACAGACAGGGGAAATAGGAGATCCACTTCACTGTATATCCCCAGGGTATCCATTGTTCTTGCTATGAAGGCAGCAGCTTCCAACTTACCACAGCTTTTGCTAGCATATTAATACCTATAAAAGCATATTGTAACTCTCAGCTGTTACTTAAAGACTAAGGCTGCCGGATTACTTGCATTACTTGCTCATAAAGTATTTCCACTGCTTGTTCATAAACACATGTTTTTGGAGAATGAGTAATTCTGTAATGTTAATGTGCATAACAGCAGTTCAAAGTGAAGTAAAAATGACCTTAACATTGTAACATTTAGTTGAGCATAGAAATCTTCCAGCTGCATTTCAACTGCTATTACTGTTGAAAGTGTTCACTTGCAGCAGATGAGTTTTGTGACTGGAAGAAATGGTTGGAACTTAAATTAAATGAATAGATTAAGCTTTAACATGCTCCCCAGAGAAGAGTAAAGAAATATGTATCATGAGCATGTTTCAGTGCATTTTTCATGAAGACAGCATGTGCTTGAAATATTATGAGTATGCCTCATACTAACAGTCCATTGACAGCTGATCAAACGTGACCATTTTTTATTTGCATGGACCAGCCCCATGAAATATGCAATACTCATTTTCTTTTACTGCCAGGTTAATTGTCTGACTTGAAATTTGCAAATTAGGTAAGGACAAGCAATCATTTTTCTGTTTTATAATGCACGTTTCATTACGTAGTACATGCACCTTTTAACATACATAGCATATGACTGGGAAAGGTGAGGAAATTCAAGACAAAAGTGATGAAACTTTCTTATGTTGCTAGCGAGGTGGGTTTTTTTGTGTGTGTCTGTGATATTACAGTAGAGTATTACCCAGAGGAACTGTATTCTGGAAAGTGACAGAACATCATGGATATTTGCTGAAACCAGTGGATGATTTCATTCTTATCAACAGTAATGTTACAGTGATAGTGGCTGATGTGATAGAAAGCAAAAAAGCTGCTGCCCAGTTTGCTAGTGAGGTGAAAATTCTTCAGATTTATGACAATTAGCCTGGCAAGTTAGGCTGTCACAATTACTTACGATGAGCATGTTATCCCTTTATTTGAGTTTATATCCATTGTAAGCGTTTGTATCTTCTATTCCATGCTTAAATATAAAATCTGTGGTTTTGAGTCTCTTGAAATAAGTGAGAAGGAAGATTGAATGAAAAGCTTTTCTTGTTTCTTTGCACAAAAGGTGTTGTCATTAATGTAACACATGCTCATTTTTTCACAGGACACTTCCAGTAACAGAGAGGATTTGCTGAGTGATTATTTTAAGAAAACAAATGAGCCTTTGGCTACTGGAAACCCACCCGTTCAGCCATCAAGAAAGGAGGCTGCCAAGATGATGCCCCCTGGTCATGTTGCTCCAGCTGTAAAGATGGCCGTCACTGGTGAAGAAGGAAGAACAGCTAAGCCTGGAAATTACATGAAGCCAAACCTCAGACAAGTCGAACCTGAGCCTCTGGCAAATCCCCAGGGCCTCCTGAAGCCTCCTCATATGCCACAGCAGCAATCCACCAGTGGTGTGCGGCAGACAGCACAGCCACAGCAACCTGGGTCAGTCGGCAGGAGGAGTACATCACTGAGCAGGGCGTTCAGCTTAGCATCTGCAGATCTCCTCAGAGCCACCGGCCCAGAGGCATATAGGCAGGAGAGCCCTCAGAAGTCAGTAGGAGACTTGCGTGGGGGCAAGGATACCGTCTGTCAGTCTTCAAGAGCTTCTGTACCATCAAGCTCTCAGGCAACCTTAAGAGAGAGGCCCCAGTCAGCAAAAATGGTGGGTTCCTTGCAAGGCGTTGATTCTCGTTGTCGGCAGCTTGATGCAAGGCGCCTTTCCCTGGCCCCACCAAAAGATGAGAGGCCGCTCTCCTTCCACCAATTTTCTGCCTCACCTACTGCATCCACCAGCAATCTGAATGTGCAGCAACAGGAGCGAGTGAACCCTGGGCAACACTACTCACCCACACCACACACTCCCTCTAAAACTAAGCCTAAGCCAGCCCCTCGAACTGGGGAGGTGGCCACAGTGGGCTCTGCCAGAGCTGTTTCCACCAGCACCGAGGGAAATACTTCCCTAGGGCAAAGCCAGGGTGATGTCCTGCTTACCAAGTGCCAGGGCAAGCTGCCAGACAGCAGCTGTGGGGCTTTGGAGGAGCCTGTGAGAGGAAGCAGCTCCAGCAGCACTCCTGGATCTTCAGACCCCCAGGGGGATCAGCAGACAGTTTGGTATGAGTATGGCTGTGTGTAACCTGTGGGTGTAGCTTGTAGTATATGTGTTTGGCACCGGTGATGTTGGGTAATCCTTGTCTAGACACTGTGCCAGGTCTTAAAAGACATCACTTGCATGCTGATCTGAATGTTCTCCGGGTACTGTTTTCTTGTTGGACAAAGTATGATTAAGAAAAATACAGAGTAAACTCCCATCTTTTGACACTGTTGTGCCTGAAATGAAATGCTTGACCCAATCCCACAGCATACTTGGGACCTGATTCTCACAAATGTTGAGCATTTCCATCTGCAGAAAAAGCTTAGCAGGGTCTTCTGTCATTGCTGCACTGTGCATCCCTCCTACCTGCATTAAAGAAGAGTTTCACAGGTAATACATATGTGCTGAAACCAGCTCCGCCATTGATAAATAACTTAAACCATACTGAAAAGGTCATATAAAAGCCAAACTTCTTCCCAGAAGACGTAACCAGACACTTGGCTTAAGTAGCTTGAAGAGAAAGCTGAAGAGCAAAAGTGTGTGGCTTTAACCATGAACCTGTTAAAATCAGTTCTCTTTGCCACAGCCACATTTTATAGAGGTAACACACAGAATTCAAGGATCGTATCCTAACCTTTCCCACTGGGGTTGTATTAACAGAGAAGGGCTAGTGTTACCAACCCACTGCCTTCCCTATATAGCTGCAGCTCAGCGGATCCTTGTCTCTGAGAGCCAAGTGGTGCTGCTTTTTGAAATTTTTATGCGAACACTGGAACTAATGCAGCATTTTCAGGGGAGATGTCGTTTGAATTGTGAGAGTGACATCTCATGTAAAAAAGTGACTTGTAAGTATGTATATAAGGAGCTCAAGTATTGTATAGGAATGCTGTGTAAATTGTATTATTACATGTGTGCGTGGCACCCCACATCCTAAATGGAATGTGGGATTCCATCTTAGAAATCTCTTTGTCTCCAAGAACTTTTCTCAAAATAGAAAGCAAAATAATTTTATATGCACGTGAAAGAAATATACTTTTAAATCTATTTATGCCCAGGAAAGTTCCTTGTACGTTTCTGTCCAGAGTGTCATCAGTTGCTTATGTATATATGATGAAATACATATCTTTAATTCTGTTTCATGTTTGTAAAGCTGTTTTTCTTGAAATAGACTAAATCCTCCCCTTCCCTCCAGTAATATTTGTTTTTCTGGTTCTGATTTAATCTAGTGAAAACTAAAATCAATTCAGTTAGGGATGTTTTTGTTATCTGGTTTGTAGTAATCCCATTCTGGAAACTACAAAATTGTTTATAATAAAGATTAAAATAATACAGATTGATGTTGTACTGTTTTTATTCTTGGAAAATATACCAGGATCACAATGTTGGATGGAGCTCTGTTTGCAGTGTTTTGTGTAAGCTTTAGCACTGATTCATGTCTCTGAGCAGCAGAGTTGCATTTTGTTCTTATGATGTTGCCAAAGAAGGCATATCAGAAATCTTAGTTTAATTGTAGCCTTGTTGCTGAGGACTTCAGGAGGATTAATGATGCAAATTAAGTGTCTTCTAGGTAGACAGAATCAGACCATCAGACTTCTAAGCTTCCCTGATGGTTTCAGACAGCAACAAGCATGCTTCCATTTTGACCAAGTGTGCATTTGTGCAGTGCTTCATGCTTAGCTAATCTCAGGATGCCTTACAAAAGTGAGAAATTACTCATCTTTGAATGTGAAGACAATAGCAAAAGGAACTTCCTGCCTTCTCTGCTATTTTAATTGCAAACCAAAGTTTAGTTACAGTGTTAAAATGATGTGTTATACAGCAATCCGTTTTTAACATAGAGTGTTCTTGGTAATCCAGAATCTTCCAGAAGTTCCCTGTTAAATTCAATTCTCAGTCTGCTCACTGATGATGAAAGACAGGTGTTTCTCTGGCTTCAGCTCCTTGTTAGAGGTGTGCACCTGGTTGCCAGCAGGCTGGAACGAATCTGTTATTGCAGATACAATTTGCTGTGAATACCTGCCTGTTCACTTAAACTTTAATTGTCACTTTCAGAATCATTGACAATTATTTACTTCCTCAGTCCTAGAGAGTTTGAATAAAAACAGTACTTACGTAGTACTTTTCAAGTATGGGGTGGTTTTAAACATGGACTTCATAACTCAGATCAACTGGTCGTTAATACTGAAGCCACCTCTGGCTCCTTGAAGCACATGGTGTTGAGGCCCTGGGGATCCCAAGAGCATAAAGGAAAGTTTTGTCACAGGAGACCGTCCTGCTGTGACAAATGGTGGTGCTTTGCGGTCAGCTCACAGTAACTAACAGTTTTAACCATTCTTTGATGCCTTGGTGCCTCCCAGATGGTGTGAGAAGATGGGAGCAGCTGGGAAGGGGTTTCTCTGGAAGAGAGAAGTGGCAGAGGCAGAGCTGCCCAAACACCGCAGGCTTCTTGCTTCAAGAAGAAAAGGGGAATGATAGTGAAATGGTGACAGCCTGGTGTGCTGAGCTTCAGGAAGTGGGGACACCTCTGCACAGGAGCCTGAAGCTGTGCATGCCAGGCTGCCCCAGCTCTGGTGGAAAGCACGAGGAGGCTGATGCTGACCGGAGGGCTGGGCCTGCTGGATGGGGAGTCTGCGCTGAGTAGTGCCACAGATGGTTCTGAGTGTAACGATTCAAGTAATGGTGTTTGAGTATCTCAGTCCACATATGCAGATTGTGAAGCCTGTATATCCCATTTTCTATTAAAGGATATATGTTTGAAGGGGATCCCACTCAGGCAGATGCCAGCAATGAATGGCTTTCTGAGAAAGGCTGGGGTCTGTGCTGTTTGCAATGCCCCCTTCTCTGAAGTCAGCACATCTCTTTAATGTGAGGAAACAAACTGCATGCTGCACGACAACGGTATCTGCATGAAGTAAGAGGAACAGCTGCTCTGCAAAGTACTTGGGGGGGCTCTCATGTTCTAAGGTATCTTCTTACCAAGAAATCTGAAGCCCATCATAGATATACCGTCATCATAGATATCGTTCCATTGTTATGGAAACCACCTTCCTATCAGATACTCTTCAGCTGGTTGAGAAGGAAAGAGAGCTTTCCTGCTCTCAGTTAATTGGGATCCAGATGAAGTTGCCAGAAGACAAATAATAGAACTTATTATAAAATTTGTTGAAGAGTACTTAGCTTAGAAAAAATGATACATCATTCATATGTGCTGTGGCCGGAAATTATTTCTGATCATTCAGATGTTTGAGTTAAAAGGTTAAAAGTTCAGCCAGAGGTAAATGACTTGATGGGAGATGAAAGAAATGCTGTAGGAATTGCTGATTCCTATGCGATGACCCATGGCCTGCAGGTTGAGCGGGTGGGGAGGGGGCGAGAGATCAACAAAACCAAAACCTTGTGCTGCTGAACCTCAATCCAGCTGGGACAGGGACGTTTGAATTGTGGTTTTGAATTCTTAGATGAAAAATTGAAAGTTGAGTTGTGGTAAGCTTCACAAAAAAGATATTTTATAATAATAATAATATATTTTATATTTAATAATTGCTTCTCTGCCCATGAAATATCAGGTCCTGGTGGCACGGTGGAAAACTGGGAATGTTGTTACAGGTCACCCATACTGGGCAGAATTAACCTGACCTAGTGGTGCAGTGTGAATTACTTCCATTACCAAAAATAAAAGATTAATTTCTCATTGTGAAGGGTTGCTGTAATGGAGAGATAGATTACTGCGCTGTGGAGGTCTGTCTTTGAAGCTGGTACTAGGGGCTGTTATGAGAACAGAGAGAGTGGCATCCACTGGAAAATGGTAAGAAATTTACTGTTATTTAAGAAAGCACTGACAGGAGATTAAGATAACTGAGAGAAGCTATGGCAAGTTTTGCAGACCTAAACGGTGTTTTTCCAGGCACAAAGATTTCTCTGAATATACGAAGAGAGCAGTAGGCAGCAAAGCTGCTGCTTAAAGGCTTCTAAAACACTGAAGTCTTATTTAAAAGGGTAGCTTGGTTGCTCATGACAGTGAAGTGTGAGCTGATGGCATGTGACAAAAAGCTGAGCTTGGTGCAGATCTGGAGGATTGTGAAGAATTCTGTTAAGGAGTAACACAGTGGAACAGTGGCACAGTGCTGGTGCTGCCCTGCTGAGCTTGTGGGAGAAGCAATTCCCTGACATATTTTAGTCAGTTGGGTGGGAATTGATTTCTGCTAAGGATCATGAAAACATGGTTATTGCACAGAAACTAGGAACTTAAACATGTCCAGAACAAAGCACAAAATGCCATGGAAACTAAGGTCAGCTTTCTGTATCACTCTCAGATGCTGTGCAGATTAACCCTAGTTAAAGTATATGTTTTTATTGAAAGATTACAAATGAGGATTATGTAGCTCTGATAATGAAGCTATGCTGAAGTATGTAGTGTGTGTTCTTACATACTGGAACGAGGAAGAGTAACAGGTCTTAGTGTTGGCATTAGCCTTTGAAAAGGACAAAGCGATGTCCTGTGGTAATCTGAAAGAAAAATAAAGCAGTAGGTAGAATCTGTTGTTATAGGCCATTATGGAGTCAAATAGATCAGTCTAATATGGTACTTCAATGCTTTTGATTTTATAGTATGAGATATTTTATGGGAGAATTAAACTACTGTCATCAAGTAAATTCAAAAAGGCTTCCCTCACTCTCCAACTTCAGGAATCGGCTTCTTCAGAGCCAGAATGGAGCTGGGCTGCCACACAGGGAACATCGAGTGTACCTTCTCCGTGTGAAAATCCCTGAAACTTGCAAAGAAAGATGACCTCGCCAAGGTGAGCTTGGGTCAACTACTTTTTTTGGTAGTTGAGACACTGAAAGTATAAGAGGTTACAGGCATTTACTTTACCGAGTGAAGTGCTTGGTGTTTGGGAACATGCTGCTAAAGGGAAAGCATGAAAGTTCAAAAAGGGTATTCCAGATGGGGAAGCACAACTCCCCAGTGGACTGCTGAAGCATCTCCAGAGACTTGTATTGGAGGGAAGAGGGAGTTTTCTGCGAGAAGTAGGAAAGTATGACTGGGAAGGACCAAAGTGAGCATTTTGCAGTGCTTCTAACCTGATTGCTTTACCATTCTGCAGAGAGCTTGGAGGGTTATGGGATGCGACAGGCTTATGTTTCCTTGCTGCTTTAAATATCTCTGACTAAAATTGTCTGTTTCTTGTGAAACCCATGAAAATGCTTTTTTGCATCTTTGATAGAGCCTTTTTTTTTCCTTCTAGTTACCCAAAACCTATGTGCTGGGAGCCCACAAAATACCTACAGATCTACAGATGTGTTTGTGCTGCTCATCCCCCAGGGACACTGAGCTGCAGCATCTCTGTTTTCTACGGAGACAGAAAATTCCCATCAGTTTTGATCATGCTCCTGTAGGACTCCTCTGGCCATCTCTGAGCGAAACGCTGAGAACAGGGGAAGTGATTTTGAAGGGAAAATCTTGGGAACTTTTTTTAGAATTGTAATTTTATCTGAACAAGGATTGCTTGTTCAAAGAGGTGCGAAAGGCAAATGGAGGAAGGGGCAGGCACAAGCCATGTGAGATAGGCTTTGTGTTGCTTTAGCTGTGACTTAACTAAAATTAAGGTAAGTTTGGTAACCTTCAGTTTCCTCAGTCTCTGGAATTCATTCATAGCTTTTTTGTCCATAAGGAAATTAAGCAAAGAGGTAGAATGCTTTTGAAAGCTTCATTAACAGTACTGTCCAAGGGGAAGGACTGTATTGCTTATCCATTTCCATTAGGCCTTCTGACTCTGGTAGAGATGTTCCTCTACTGTGTTAGTTTTAGATCACTCTGGGCAAAACAGCATCAAATCAGATCTGATGGATGCACGGTATGTACACTGAAGAGTCCAGTGCAGCCTCGATGTCTCCATTGACGAGGATTTCTGCAGTTGCTACTTTTTTGTCTTTTAGTGTGTTTTGTACCTGAATAGCAAGGGCTTAAAGGAAGTGGGAAATGTGTGTCTGATGGGGAACAGTATATTTTTAATGGTTTTGCGTGCCCTTAAAAACCACTTCTGCCAACAGGAATCACACATGTACTAGCAGGAAACTCTTTGCATGCCATCTGCAAATACAGGAGCACTCTTGCTACATCCTGTCCTACAGCTGAGGCAATGCAACCAGCTATTGCAAGCTGGTTCAGCCCATCTTGTCTGATTTTCCTTCCCTCATGACTTCTCTCCAGAGTATGGATAGACCTTTCTACTCTTCACGTCATCATTATCATTAACTCTTTCCTACTCCTTAATTCACCTTCTTGTACCCTGTTTTCTTACAGCTCTAGTCCCAGTTTTCTTCTTTGTATGCCTGCTGTGATAGCTAAATGTATTGTGTGCACTTGCAGCCCAGAAGGCCAACAGAATCCTGGGCTTCATTAACAGAAGGGCGGCAGCAAAAAGAGGGAGGGAGGAGATTGTCCCCCTCTGCTCTGCTCTCATGAGGCCCCACCTGGAGTTCTCTGTCCAGGCCAGGGACTCCCAGCACGAGAAGGATGTAGAGTTGTTGGAGCAGGTTGGAGGAGGGCATGAAGATTACCAGAGGGCTGGAGCACCTTGCCTGCAAAGACCAACTGAGGGAGATGGCCTTGGTCAGCCTGGAGAAGAAAAGGCTCCAGGGAGACCTCACTGCAGCCTTAAGGAGAACTTACAGGCAGGAGGGGGACCAACTTTTTAAGCAGCCTAATAGGATAGGACAAGGGGGCTTTAAACTCTAATGGTGAAAATTTAGGTTAGATGTTAGGAAGAAACTTTTTATTCAAGAGGGCAGTGAGGCAGTGGCACAGGCTGCCCATAGAAGCTGTGGATGCCCCATTTCTGGAGGCATTCAAGGCCAGGTTGGATGGGGCCCAGGGCAGCCTGATCTGGTAGAAGCAACCAGCCCACAGCAGAGTGATCAGAACCAGATGATCTTTAAGGTCCCTTCCAACAAAAGCCATTCTATGATGCTATGATTCTATGGTCTATCAGTGAGGAGAAAGTAGCACTTTTTGCCATCTTCTCTTGCTGTTCTTTCCTACCCTTGCCAGGTTTTCTTATTCAGTAACATTCTCAAGCCTTGAGGTCAATATTTATTCCTGATCCCACCTCTTTTTCTGTTTTCCATGCTTTCTGATGCTTCCTTAGCTATTTCTCTGTCCAACTGTTGATTCAAACGTTCCCTTCTCTCTACTGCTTCATGTTTTTTTTCCCCCAAACTATTCCTGCAGTGCCATTAATTTCAGGGGCTTTTCTTCCCTCACATAGTGCAGGCACAGCCTTCTCATAGTGGCTGTTCCCCACATCCTTCTTTAGCTCACTTTTATTGCTCTTTTTCACCATGTGTTCATGACAAGTGATAGCCAAGTCATAGGCAGGAAATATACTCTCTGCTACAAGCAACTGTGGGAATTTGTGTTGCACAAGATGCTCATTTGCACAAAGTCTGGAGCCGAGTTCTTCTCAATTCCTGTTTTTGAATTTCAAAGTTTACTTGTTCATAGTCACTGAGCTGTATTTCAAAAATATGTTCATCAAGATGAATGTAGAATTCTACTATCTGTAGCAGGATTTTATGTAAGATCTTGGAATGGTTTTTGAACAAGTTGAGTAGACATTTTAGGAATGGCAGATATATTTGATGATTAAAATTCTTTGAGAATTTGTTAGCTCTTAAAACTGTTAATGAGTTGATAGAGGCATTTTAAAAGGACCATATTTTTTGCATATTGAGGCAGTATTGTCTCTGTTCACTCTTAGGTATTTTTAAAATACACTTTTCCACATAATCTTCATTGTTTTAGAATTTTGTTACTGATTTTGGCTTCTGGAATTGTTATCCACATGTAGCTCCCATGAGCCAGGATCCATTTCCTTGTTTACTTAACCAGACATATCAGTGTTAGCTGAGCCCAACTCAGGAGATCCTGATCTCCCACCCTGTCCTGTACTAGGAGCTTCAGTGAACACGTGTTTGTTCTCTTGTTATATAATCAGGAAAAAATGATACTAGGTTCTCACAGGACTTCATTAGGATCAAATTTCACCATCTTAAAGATTTGCAACTAAAATCAAGAGAAACATTCCTTCCTGTGTTAGGCAGATTTAGCCCCTTAGACTTTAACAGGCAGTGTTTATCTCAAAAAAGAATGCTAACAAGCTAAAATGGAATGTGAGAAGAGGAGCAAAAATTAAGCCAGTTCAGAGACTCTAGCCTAGTTTTAGTGTCATCTCTTTCTAGCAATGTTTAGTGGAGAGGGAGAAGCCATTACCTGGAGCACTGTTCAAACTTTAATTGCCTACTGCAGTTACTGAAGACCAGGTTTTTTCCGCCTTGGAATATCGGTTCAGGAACATTTACGCCTTGCCTCCCCACTGCGTTGAGGCAATGGCAAATGGACCACCTTATGACCACATTCTCCTCAATCTAAAAATCTCAGATCCATGCTAGTAGGAAAAGAAAGAGCAGCATAAGAGTTCACATCAACATAGCTATCTATCTTGAAGAACTCTTTGTATTACCAACCTCCTTTTATGTATCTGAATGAAAGTTCACACATACATTCCAGGTGAGATGAGCTGGTTACTCCAGTGCATCCACAATCAGCCATGGGTCCGTCACAAAAGCAGGAATTGCAAGGTCACCCATCAAAGCCAACGTGTCTTCAGTGGCACAAGATCCAGGTAAAAAAAAGTTCAGCCTCCCTACAGATACCAAGAACAGATGTTCTGGCTTGGACTCTGGAGCAGCTGTTAGGACTGCAAACGATTTCACTGCCTCTGCCTCCTAGATTTCGGCAGAAATTTTTATCCATTTTGATAGCCCTTACATAGAACTGGAAATGCAGGAAATTCTCTTTGTCTTTTCATTGTTCAGCACTGTGAACCAGAACATGCAGATCTCTGGATGCCTGTGGGAGATTCGTGTCAGCTCAGTTTTCAGTCCCTCTTGGAGGTAGAAATGGGGCCTGGATGATGGAGCTTGTATGGTGTTTGTGAGGTGTATGTTAAGCTACGGCATTTTCCACTGGGAACTCTTGGAGCTGAGATCACCATGTTGGCACGTTCCACATGTATTCCCTAAGCAGCTGGAGTTCACGTGAGCCTGAGGACTGCATCCACCCTGTGGGAACTGTCCAAGCAAAAACTGAGACCTGTGGAAGAAATTAAAAATAATGTGTGATGAAGCAATGACTGGGACAAGAAAAGAAATGAGAGAGCAGGAGGAGGGCATGGAAAGCAGGATGTGTGGGCTGCAATTAAATATGCAGCAGTGATCCCACTTGCACAGGAGGCTGACATGTTGGACTTTGTGGTACAGCTGCCCCTCAGCAGCTCAGATACGGGCCTGTGTGAGCTCCAGATAGTACCAGGACAGCAGAGGGAAGAGTGGCAGGTCCTTGTTTCAGCAGCTTTGAGCTGTTCTCATCCTGCCATTGGTTCCAGGCGCAGAGCCCAGTACCTCCCTTTGCTTCCCCTCCTCAGGGAGCTGTAGGGTGCAGTGAAGCCACCTCTCAGCCTGCTCTGCTCCAGACTGCACAGCTCCATGCCCTCAGTCTCCCCCTCACAGGACATGCCTTCAGCCCTAGTTCACTTTACTAGGCCTCAGAGGAAGGAGGAAGTCCCGGTGACCTTCCTGCTGCATTTCTATGCCATCTATGAAATCTGCAGTGCAGTGCGGGTTATTTCCTTTTGAGGCATGCTGGTTCTGACTGTGACATGTATGGAAGCCAGGAGTTTAATCATTACAAACATTAAAATGATTTGACCAAAGCAAGTGAAAAACAAAAATTGCCGCTAGAGCCGAATAATTGCCTTTTCTCAGCTCTAATAACTGCTGTATAATTTATAGGGATAAAAAGCTACAGAGAGTCATTTCTCTTCACTTTTAGAGTTTTGTATAGATGTGCCAAGTGCCAGTGCTGTGTGCGATAAGGCCATGTCCTGCAACACTTCTGCTGCCCTGGAAGTAAGGGGAAGGGGATGACCAAATCACTTCAACAATCTGTCCTACAGCATCTGCATGCTGAGAAAAGCAGGATGTAGTGACTGGATGAAACCAGGATTTCCCTGGAGTTTCTTTTGCTCTGTAATTTTTTTGAAAAAGAGGTTGGTGGAAGTGCATGTTTCTGCTCTGCTTGCAAGGACTGATTTACCATCTGAACCTCTCCAGTGTTGCCTTTTCAGTACACTCACATGGGCACGTATTGCACCTGATGGCCAAGGCTCATCTTTCAGGGTATTCTGAGAGCTTGCATTCAACATCTAACACATAGTTCAGCTTGTTCACAGTTCAGCACGACTGAGAACTGCAGCCCAGGTAGTTTACTGCCGACAGAGACTTTTACTTTGCTTCCTGAAAGATCCCAGTCCATGTGATTTTTTTTTAAGGCTGAATGCAAGTCAGGAAGAATGTTGGGCAGTGCTGCTAGGTTTGACAGCAAGCCTTCGTATCCTTCAATCCTGCAGCCCCTGGCTGTGTTCCCAGGCCCTGTGCCTCTCCCATTCAGCCAGGTTTGCTGTCTGCATCTCTCCCTATCTCTGAGCAGCACAGTGAGCCTTGCCAAGGGCAGCTCTGTGCTATTTGCGGCCTTTTTAGGCCACACTCAAGTATTTCATATTAGGTTTTTGCTCACAAACTCGGAGAGGTCCCTTAACCCTGCAGATGATTTTAGCTGTCGGAGGCCTTGGCAGAGGAAGGCTTCTGCCATCTGGTAGTCTTTTGTACCTTGAAGAGCCCTGTGCGTGTTTGCAGCGAGGAGTTATTTTTGATGCCGGTTCTGACGTTAGCCACGGGTACTTCTGGAGCATTTCCAAGCTGTGTAAATGTCATTGTATCCTCTCTCTGTTTTTTCCTTTTTTTTAAAAAAAAAAAAAAATTTTGTTTCTTATATTCCTCTATGTATTCCACCAGCACGGAAATAGAGAACATTTGGAGGACCCAGCACAAGGCTCCTCTTTCCAGAGCTGCAGTCCCTGGCTCCCTGCAGGGCACTGTCACCCCACATAGTGAGCAGAGGGGCACTGCTCTGAGCCACTGATTTCCCTCCAGCAGCACACAGTGCCAGGTGAGTACTGTGTCAGCTCCCAACCTGAAGCTTTTGTTTCCAGATTCAGTGTTTTAATTTATCTCTGTTTCTATTAAAATAGTGCATTTCAAGTTGAATGATGAACAGGCTAATGTATGTTCTGTGATGCAGCTTCTCTGCTGCAGAAACAAGAGCGGTAGTGTGAGTTAGCAGCAGGTTGGCTCCTGGATGTGCTGTGATCTTCTTGAACACCTTTGGACATGCCTTAATTTGTTTATGCCTCAGTCCTCCTCACTGTGTGAAGGAGGAAGGAGAAGCACCTCCCAGCCCCTGCTCTTGCACGTTCAAAGCTGCAGCTCCTCATGCACAGATCAGCTCTGAATTTGGACATCATAAAGGGCTGGAGAGATCGAGGAACTTACTGTAAATAACACTAATAACGGCACTGAGGCTCAGTGTACTTTGTAATGCTCTGTGTACTTTGCGATAGTAAACAGTCTGCACAAGGCAACATCTGTGTGTGTTCTGCAGCCTCTGGGCTTTGCACCAGCTGCTGCAATGGTAGTGCTGTGCCTGTGACAGTAGGTAGGGGTGTGAGCTCTGCTCTGCATGTGTTGTCATCTCTGCATTTAGCGTCTGCCTTTGGCACTGTCATCTCTTTTATTTATGAATGAGTGGGTGAGGGAGGAGAGGGCTGGGCTGGGCTGATTCGACTTCTTCACAGTTGTACCATAAAGAGCAGAGGAGATGAAGCATAATCTCCTCCTCCCTCCTGACAGTGTTTCACCGACAGCTGTGCTCCCAGCTGGGAGGAGGACAGCCTCCAACAGCCTTAGCAGAAGCTGGGAGAAGGGAGAAAGGAACATTTGTGCTCTTCACACCGCAGGAAAAGCATCTTTGCATAAACTCTGCTCACAGGTGAGTTTCATTTTTCACCTATTCATTCTTAAAGCAGTTAAGTTACTTTTCCATCATTTGTTATACTAGGTTGTGACTCCTGGAATGGTGGCAGAACAGGTTTTTGGCTAGGTTGTTAGAAGTGAAGCAAAGCAAAACAATGAGGCAGTCCAAGGACTCAACCAAAGTGTCATGTCCAAAAATTCACAACTTCAAACTAAATTTCCCTGTCAGGTTCCCACTGGAGTAGAAGCTGTTTTAGATAAACTTTTTGGACTTTCAGATAAGTGCAAAGGGGGCTTGTATTGATGTTATATTAATGAAGAGGAATAGTTAAGATAAACTAAGAATCTGTCTCCTGTTTTCAGAGGAATAGAGGGTAGATAAACTCCACTGGTCATTTTCAAATCAGTTAGTAAGTATGTGTCAGATGTCTAGATA